>BSBM01000121.1:0-1438750 GCA_027924585.1 Larix kaempferi
AAGGAAGACCCAGGTTCTTTGAACCAGGGGAAGAGAGATCCAAGCCATATGAACTGCTTTAAGTGCAATAAGAATAGCCACTATGCTTCTCAATGTTCTAAGAAGAAGGGGATGGGTAAGCAACAACAACAAAAGCAATTTGCAGGTAGGCGAGTGTCTTTTGCAAGGCCATATGAGTTTGCATCCAAATTGGAGACAACGTTCCATGGTGTCATGCCTATTCGCTAACGTTGTGTTTGGCATTGGGTGGTATGTGGATATTGGAGCTTTTAGATACATGACAACCAACATATCAACCTTCTTTAAACTAGAGGAACGAGATTTTGACATGTAGGTGGGGCTTGGTGATGATGCCAAGTACTTAGTGATTAGGATGGGTTCTATTTCATTTCACATGCCGATAGGAGAGGTTCTGGAGTTACACTAGGTATGTTTGTTCTAGGTTTAACCAAGAATCTTCTTTCTGTTTCTTATCTAATAGATAAAAAGTGTAGGCTTGAGTTTGATGATTAGCAAGTGATCATTAGAAAACATAGCCTTGATCTCGGTCGAGTTTTGGTTAGTGGAGTGTGTTACGATGGTACCCAGCACCAGCGTACCTGCAGAGGTGCCCCGGGTAGAGGGTGTCTTTTTTTTGACCAGGAGGGGTGTTTAGCCAGCTTATTTTGAGGTGGGGTTATGGCTAGACCCTCTGGTTTCTCCTCTGGAAGTACCATGGTTTAATGGCATCGCTGACTGCATCATAAAAGGGTTTAAAACCCTGAGGTTGGTGTCCGGGGCTGGGCTTCCAAGGGTGGGTCACTAGGTCACATGACGCCGACCTTGTTTTATCACTCCAGCGGCAGGTTCTTCAGCACTGAGGCATATATTCATCCTTCAGAGCACCTCCAACACCTTCCTGGCCCTCCAGTTCACCAACTCCCTCTCTCTAGGTCCTCTTAAAGAGGATGACATCATCTTCCTGGGCAGACTGTAATGCTTGATAAGGGGGGGCATTGAGGGTTTTTTCATTGCTGTTGGGGTTAGTTGTGGCATGACGACCCCCCCCCCTACGCAGTCTGCCCTTTAGTTTCGTAAAATTTGGCCTTGTTCAGCCATTTTACTCATGTTTGGGTCAAATCTGGGGAAAAATACCCAATTTACTCACTTTTATCACTATTTTATATTATTTTTGTTTTAATTTTAAGTTGACATTTTTAATATTAAATTTTGACCTTATTTTATGTAAAAGTGAGTGTGAGATCATATAAATTCAATCTTCTCACTTCATTTTCATCATCAATTTTGGGATAAGATCATTATGTATGCTATTTACCATAACTAGGGCTCTTTGAAGGGATGCGCACTCCTTGATGAAGGTTATTTTGCAAGTTTGAAGCATTTCTTGGAAGTTTTACTATTGCTAAGGTGAGGCTAGAGTTGTTTTCTTAACACATGCACTTGGAGGTATCTATACTTTTGGTTTGATGTCTCTTTGTCAATTTGTATGAAAGTGATGCTTGTTAGGGTTGAATGGAAGCCATTGTTGCTTCATTTTTATTTTGATTTGCATTTCATTTTTGTCATTGGTCACCATTGCATTCAAGCTTGAGCTTTAGGTCTTCAAGTATTGCTATGGCTAGGTTCCCTTAACGAATCCTAGAGATTGTTGAGGTTAGCCTTAGTTGCCAAGCTTGCCAAGTACCATCTCAAGGAGGGTAACTCCTCTCATTGATGCCCTAGGGTTGGGTTGGGTAGATAGTTTTCCATCTTAACCTTAGTTGTTCATCTACATTTCTAAGCTAAATTTCTGAGTTTGTATTTTTTGTAAATATTGTTGTTAGGTTAAACTTGCATTTTCATGTGTAATTCTGCATTTTCATGGTAGAATTAGGGTTAGATTTAGGTCTGCAATTTTATGACACAAACCCTAAAAATTAAAAAAAATATTTTTTTTTGTATTTTTTGGCCTCCTTAAAATTTTGGCCTTTCCTCCTATAATTTAGGTCTGCCCTATTTGTCCCTAAAATCCCTATGGCGAAATTTTAGGAGCCCTAAAAATCCCTATGGCGAAATTTTAGGAGCCCTAAAAATCCCAAAATTATCAAAAGTTCCCTAAAAAACTCTAATTTCTGAGTTTTGTATCTTTTGTAGATATTATGTTAGATTAGTCTTGTGTCTTTATTTTCTGAGTATTGTACATTTTGTCATTATTATCTTAGTTTAATTTATGTATTTTTCATGTAGTTTTAGTGATTTTAAAACCTATCAAAAAGCCCTAAATTTTCTGTTTAAAGCCTAAATTCTGCATAAAAAACCCTAACCTTTCAGACCTCTTTTACCTCCTTCTCCTTTCCATCCCATCTCCTATCCAAGGCCTTGTGTCTCCACTTCCCTACCTATCTCCTTCTCCTCTTTCCCTTTCCCCTTCCATCTCCTCCCTTTCTCTTACATCTCCCATTACCCTTCTGCTTTCCTTCCTTCCACCTCTCCCAACCTCCATCATCCCTTCTCCATTTCAGACCTCTTTCTCAGCCAAATCCACGCCTCTCCTTCACCTAACACAGGTCTGCAATAAATATTGCAGACCCTGTGTGTTATCCCTTGCCTTCACCTGCACAAACACATAACAGAAAGTTAAATTAGTATTTTAGTTTATGTTAGCTGTGGTGTATTTTTTTGAGTTAGTGAAGTGGTTCTTATCTCTGTCTTGTATGTGGCCATCTCATTTGGTCAAAGCTACGTTCTGCTGATCTAAAACTTGTATAAAACCTGAGAACTATCTAGAACATTGAGTTTCTTGATTTACCTTTTAGTTCTATAATTATACACAGATCTGAAAAGTGCTAAATTATTTGCTCATTTTAGTGGTTAATGCTGATCATTAATGTTTGAGGTTTATTGCATTACATTTTGTTGACACTTTTTGCATAACAATTATTGGTGAATGGTATTAATTGCACTCCTTCTCTACTTCTGCTGCTATAATGTGTTGACTGCAATTATATACAGATCTGAAAGTTGATGTTGGTTTATTAGGTTGGTTAGCTACTTCAGAAACTTTAGTTTTGAACTAGCTTTGTTACATCATAGAGTTCTCAGGTGCTAACAAGGTAACATTTCTACTGCATAGTAAGGTACAGATCTGAAATCTTTTTAGGTAAAATCTCAGTTCTACTGTGTGCAAATTCCAGATCTGAAAAGTGGTGTTTATGATAGGTTATTGTGGCACTAATTCAGCCTTTTATAATTTTGATATAAGTTAATTGTTGAATATCTAATGGTGAAATTTTTGCTACAAAACTAAGTTGCATTGAATATCCTATGTATCTTATGACACACAGATCTGGAAAATACACCAGGTTGCATGTTGAATGACATATCTTAGGTCTGATATGAACATTTCTTGTAGCTGGGTGCTTTAGTTATTAACACTTTTGCATAGTTTAACTTGTTTGAACCTGGTTGCTGATAGAAATTGACATCATACGCTTTATCTCACTCCTATACACTTCTGTTGCTATAAATATGCTAAATACCAATCTGGAAATTACACTTGGATGGTCTTTTACATTTCATTGGTTGATGGCTATAATCTCTATAATAGTTATAATTGGTTCTGGATTGTTATCCTACATGCTCATATCTGATTAGTGAATGACTTGGACAACTTTAACTTAAAGAATATTTGATTAGCGGTTGAGTTTTATTGGCAATATAGTCTTTTGATCCAATATTGATTATCATAGTGCATATGTATACGTCCTTACCTTCCATTGAATGAACTAAGCATTACTGGCTAAAGCGCATTACATTTGACCCCATTCGGCACTGGTCTAACTACAAGATTGCATAGAGAATATATTTTGTGGTTGTCTTAGTGTTCTACAGGATTCCGTAAGGATAGGGAGGTTTCGACTTCCGAAGAAGTTAGAACGGTGACCGAGGTGACATTGGGTCACTATTCTTAGTTTTGCTTCCCGGGAATTAGCCCTACTAATTTGCCCGGTAAGAGAGTGCACGAGGGTGGCCTTTATCGGTTACTAGCATATTTGATGAAGCATGTGCCTTTGTTGCATATTAGTGAATCTTTGTGAGCATAGGCATAGACGATTAAGTCACTTGAATTATGGAGCCTTGCTTCTTTTGAAGGACATGGTGGTGGGGCTATTGAATTTAATGGTAGAGAGGACAAGAGTGTGCAAGGGATGTGCACTTGACAAACATGCCAACACTAATTTCCCAAGTAGTGAACATAGATCGAGGAGGGATTTTTTGATTTGGTGTACATTCAGATATATGTGGACCTATGCCATCGGCCTCGTTGATAGGTAATATCTATTACCTTTCTTTTCTTGTTGATTCTTTTAGGAAAACCTGGATTCATTTTATGAAAACCAAGGATGAGGTTTTCAACAAGGTCCAAGATTTTGTGGATAATCGGATAAGTAAGAAGATGAAGCTAATGAAATCTAATAATAGAGGAGAGTATACCTTCGAGGAGTTTGATTCCTTTTGTAAAGAAGCATTGATCAAAAGGAACTTCACAATGCCTTACATCTCGCGACAAAATGGGTTGGTTGAAAGAAAGAACAAGTCCTTTGTTGAGATAGCTAGGTTATGGTTCATGACCTAGATCAGATTTGTTGATGTTTCTTTGGCCAAAAGATTGCATTACAACTGTCGACATCCTAAAGAAGTGTCCTCACAAGGTATTGAAGGCCAAAATAGTAGAGGAAGCTTTCGCTAGTGAGAAACCCCAAATGTCAAACTTTTGTGTTTTTTGTTGTCCTATATGTATTCATGTTCTCGAGGAAAAAACTAAATGGAACCCTCAAGTGTGAAGGTTGTTTTTGTTGGATACAATGAGTCCTTTGAGGCCTATAGAGTCTACATTTTGTCATAACGTAAGGTAATACTGTGTTGAGATGTGAAGTTTGATGAGGATGCATGTTCCTCACTATTTCAGGAGCCTCCAATAGAGGTTGAGGAGAGATAAGTATGTTAATGTCCAACAAATGACCACACTAGTAGGTAAACAAGACTAAAAGAATACATTAGTCAAAAGGTACAATGTGTGATTGTGAACTTCTCCTATACAAGCAAGAAAGATGGATAAACTCTCTAAAAGAGCAGGCAATGTAAAATACAGTGGAACAAAATAAGTTATGCTAAGGTATAAGAGACTTGATGTAGGTTGTGAACCACCAACCTAAGAGTAAGGCCAAAGCTAGTCCAAAGGAGATGCCATAGTGTTTTGGAGTTGGTGGTCAAAGTCCACGAGGACAGTGGAGGGACAATCTCCTTGTTTCAATCATCAACAATAGAGAAATCATTGATGCACATGTAGATGATGTCCTTCGATGTATGGCTAGGGTTGATGGGGCTTGGTGGTATGATCTTTTGGGGACCTAGGAGTGAGGGAGCCTTGCTCTTCTAATATTTGAGGCTTTGGAAGAGAAGCTTGGAATGGATGATTGACTGCTCTAGAAGTAGGGCATCTAGTGTTGAGGCTATCTAGATCTAGTTTTGATTTGAGGATATCTGGATGTGCGCTTTTTGCTGGTATGCCTAGAGGTTGGGTGTTGCACAGCACGAGGTCCTTGAGGTCTAGAGCAACTCCTCCTCCAGGGCCTCAAGGAAGTTGGTTTGGGGCTAGAGAGTCAAGGTCTCACAGAATAAGGCCTTGATGGATTCGTAAGGGGATGATGGGTATACCTTGGCTTCTTGTTGCCTCGGCTCATTGAGACAACCTATAAGTAGGAGGTGATCTATTTGATAGGATCCATTCTAGTCAACAAATGGGGAGTCATGGATTTGTGCCTGGTAGTCTTTCTTATGAAGATAGTGAAACAATGTTGATCATTGTATTGGAAGAATCTGGTTAGGGATCTACTTGTCCCTTGAAAAAGGTAGTGAGATTGCTCTCTGATCTCATAATATAAGGCAATGTTTTAAAACTCGGATTTGGACTTGACATCGACCGACGGTGAACTTGGACTCGGACTCGGACTCGGCAATGAATCGGTAATGACTCGGTCGATTTGAATTTAATGACTCGGTTCACTAAAAAACACATAAAATATTTAAATTTTAAAGATTTTAATCCACGATTCCAAAGCATTAGAGACAAAATATCCAAAGTCCATTAAATTATGGCTTGTAGATTGGCATAATTCACTAATTTATTTTATTTGATTCCTTCCATATTCAATATAGTTATTATTTTACCATCTGCTAAATTGCTTATTCAAATATAACTGAAACCTCAGAGGCATATAAAAACTTCGTTGATTAAAGTAGACAAATATCATGAGTTGAAAATCCAGATTCCATATTTGTCATTCCAAGTTCCAACCGTTCACAATTTCCTTCTAGTATCTCAAAGTTACAAGAAATATCAACAAAATGGAAACTAATGGGCCTCAACACTGCTTAACCCACTCATAATGGGAGAGCAACTCCAGTTTATAAAGAATTCACTAATATGCGTGTAGATTGGCATAATTCACTAATTTAGTTTATTTGATTCTTTCCATATTCAATATAGTTATTGTTTTACCTCATGCTAAATTGCTAATTCAAATATAATCAAAACCTCAGAGGCATTTTCAAGCTTCGTTGATTGAAGTAGACATATATCATGAGTTGAAAATCCAGGTTTCATACTTGTCATTCCAAGTTCCAACCATGCACAATTTCCTTCTAGTATCTCACAGTTACAAGAAATATCAACAAAATGGCAATGAATGGGCCTCAACACTGCTTAACCCACTCACAATGGGACAACAACTCCAGTTTATAAAGAATATCACAGTAACAAGATCTATAAACTGCTTATAATACAAGAATTACCATAGTCCTAAATGACCATTAGCATAAATCGTCAGCAGGTTAAGAGACAAGAATAGGCATAGTCCTAACTAACATGCAGGACATATCTGAAGTTCAGAATTTCAGGTATTAGTTAAATAAATTAAAAATTTAGTGTTTTTTAACTCCATGCATCAACTCGGATAAACTCGGGCGAGTCATCCCATAACTTAGGCGAGTTGACCGGTTTGGTACCGAACCGACCACTCGAGCCGATTTACAGGCCGAGTTAGCTCGGCTCGAGGTCAACTCGGCCAACTCGGCCGACTCGGACTTGGGCTCGGTCGAGTTTTAAAACCATGGTATAAGGGACATTTGAAGATCAAATGTTGCTCAGTCTTCAGTTTCTAAAGGTGACAAACTTTGCATAATTTGTTTGATTGCGGTATGTGGTAATATGCCTCAATTAGGAGTCTATGAGAGCAAACACACAATTTTCCTAGAGGGATTCAAAGAGCACGTTGTCAATATCTACGTATATATTGAGGATGCATGATAAGGCCATCCACCATCCTATAGATCTGGAATGTGCTTAGAATAGGAGGCCATTTCAGTGGGGAGTTGATCCGGTGGTGAAACCCAAGTGACTTGGATGTATTGTTGGAAGACGTCCTCTTTAGTGACCTTGTCTAACTCTTATTTAGTTGGTAGCTTTGTTTTAAAAATCGATCAACTTGGACTCGATTGAGTTGACCAAGTTGACCCTCCATCGAGATGACTCAGTCTTCAAACCGGATCGGGTGATTAGTTTGATACTGAATCAGTCAACTTGACCGAGTCTTGACCTGAACCGATTGAGTTGATTGTAAAAGAAATCCGCCTTGTTCAATTACTCAATAGTTTTTGGGAATACTAAATGGTAATATTAAATTCTTAAAGGATAGAAAATGAAAGACAAGTAGAATGTCACTTTAACATTACCCTTAATTGTTTCAGGATGTTTGAGAGTGGTTCCAACCTCATCGAACTTCATATGCAAAAAGTAGAATTTTAGATCCCATTAGGAATTCAACAGCCTGAATAGTTTTCAGGATTTCAGGATTGCAAAGTTTCTACCAAATTCTATCATGTATGAGGGTATGGGATTGACATTAATCAAGCACATTGTTGCCGCCTGGTTCCACACCTGGGGAAAACGCAGCAGAAGTCTTCAAGCTGCTGGTGTGGCCTTGGGGGCAAGTCAGAGTCAAGTGCTGTCACTTGGGACTCGACTCCTCCGTCTAGGCTTTCCTAGCGAAGCCAAGGGGGGTAGACCCTAAAAAATAAAAAGAAACTAAAGCCTCTAATCTAGGAGTTAGAAAAATGCTTTTGATAACCAAGAACAGACAACATATACATTGATCAAATTAAAACAATCATTTATCATTTGCTCTCATTTAAAATAGCCATCATTTAACTGCATACTAGTCAACAATATAAAATGAAACTTGCAACAAGACCAGTGCCTTATTACGGAGTCAAATAACAAATGCATAAACAGAAAAGGTAAATGTTGTGGAGTGTTCTTGGTTTATTTTAAAAGTTAATATGATGGTGATCTTTTTATTAAGGCAGGTGGGTTCCCGATATACGCAAGGTACGGGGGAACATGTCCGGAATTTTGAAGCGTGGCTTCCCTCTCAGGCTTTGGGCTGAATCGGAGTCTCGAGGAGGTGTTCAGATGCTATACCAACGAGGGCAAGCCTAACGGTTTCCAAGAGGTCACTATCCAGTGTTATCCCAAGCCTTCTGAGAAATTTGCCCACGACAACAAAATATACGAGTTGTGCCGGATTTTCACAAAAAGGATTTTTTATTGGGGTGGTGTTAAGTCCTATTACTAGTCATCCACTCCTTTCTGGTGTGTACCAACTGGATCAGACTAAGCTGCAAGCTGGCCACAGAGCATACGGGAGAAGACCTTGGTATTTTTATAAGAATTTTATGAACCCAAATTTTATCTTTTTATAACCCCAAGAGTCTCTTTTCAGGCATGTATTTCGGGCAAGCCCTCATACAAAACCCTACTTCGGGAAAGCAAGGGGGGCGTTATGAGTTTGTAAAAAAATGTGAAAAACTAGGTTGTGAGTGAACTTGTGGCCCGCCAGTGGAACGGACCAACAAGGTTTATTTTAATCCTAATTTATTTTATTTAATGCCGGAAAACAAAGAAATAAAACTACTCTAACAATCACGCCATGAAAATGAGACGACACAGGCCACCCCTGGGGGGATGGGGTATGGGCGCTGGCTAGCCCACTTGCTCTCGTTTAAAATGTTTACAATGATTTCGAGAAGTGCCCCAGTCTACTTAATGTGACTTGGTGGCTTACAAAATTATAGAAAAAATATGACCGGTTTTGAGAAATATGGAAATTTGTCCTCCGGATCGCCTGGATGCTCGAAATTTTCACCAGCACTTCCTCCTACCTGTTCATCTTTTGCTGCAAACCAGCAAGCAATAATTAGTATAAGATGCCCAAAAACACTTTAAGAGTGTCTTTGGAACACCTCCTAAAAAACCCAAAATTTTCTAAGTTAAAAACTAAGTAAAATGACTAAAAAATAACCAAGTAAAACAAGCTATGGGGCTTGTCTACCTGGGATCTCTGCTAGCCTTTAATGGCTGCAAATTTCAAGCTCTAGGACAGCCAAATATATCTTTTATATCAGCACTACAACTATCCCACAAGACTTAAAAGAGATATGACGTTTTTACTTGCAAGCCTTTTGAAAAGTAGATGCTAAGTGAAGGAAAGTCTAACAGTTAAATATAATAAACTTTGTAACTGTCTAAACCAATCCTTTATGAAAATATTTCTGATCTACTTGAAATACAATATGAGCATATAAATCAGAAATATTTCACATGCAAGTAACCAGTAACCAGAAAATTTTGATTTTGAATTAAGTTGAGAGAGAGATGAAGCAAATCTTAGTTGAAATCCGGAGCTTTGAAGGTTGTGTTTGTGATATTCCAAGGGACTGCATCTGCAAACAAAATTAGAAGGGAGGAAACAAACAAGATCCACCTACTTCCAGTTGAGATAACCTGCACATCACACACTTTGCAAACAAGGATCAAGTGTAGACATATATTTAAAAGAAATCAGTGCTGCATACTCATAAACAAATGAAAACATACAAACATGATCGCTTAATAAACATATATCAATAAGCTAAGACAATAAACAAATTGAATTAACTTATCTCATAAATTGTTACCAATCTTTCCAATGAGTACAATAGATGCAATAAAATATCAAAGCTTATGCATAGGTTACCTCCATTAGACAAGCCAAAGATGGTTCATCCACTCACACAACAACACCACAAACTTGACCTCCAAAGTCTTCTTTATTCAAATTCAAAATGATAAGAGTATTACAACGATAACTTTTGTGCTCCAATTCTCACTAGTGAATAATGGAGAGAATGCTAGAATATATAGAAAAAGGCCAAGGGGGGTGCGCCCATGTCAAGGAGAGGAAATGGGGGGAGTGTTGGCACAAAACATGGAGAGATATGGGCTGCCTTCCCACCTTACAAGCTGCCATATACCAGCACGCATGGTGCTAACATGGCAGCATACTATGTGCTGCTCTAACCATAACTCGTGGCTGCCCAATATAGCAAGTGCGCCCCTCTCTTATGGTGAATGCACCCCTCTCTCATGGGCATAAATTTCTCCTTGTTTGGGGCTGCCAAATACCTTCCAAATCAGCCTAATATCCTCCTATAACAATGCTGGTCCAAAACTGAGTTGTCATTACTCCCAAAAATAATTAATTTTTTAAGTCATTTTTTCACTTTTTTGATTTTTTCATGACTTTTTTGGGATTTTTTGATTTTTTTGATTTTGACCAAAGTAGAAGCACCCAAACATTAGGAAAAGTGGGTTTAGGGGTTAAGGGGGTGCTCTGAGTTAGAAAACGAGCACCCCTAAGGCAAAAAATACCTCCAGACGTTCCTTATAGGCCAATTACAAAAATTTTAATTGAACCATAAAAAAAATGGTCCAATTTACGGAAAAAATAAAACTCGTCAAAAATTAAAAAACAACCTAGGGGGACTTAGCACATGTCCATATGACTCAAAATTAACGCCTAGCATGTTCATATACATTGACCCATAGACTCTAATAACTCCCTAAGGCCCGTCAGCCTCCCCAGGCATTCCAGCTTTGGAGGAGCAGGAGAAAAACCAATTAATTATGCTATGCACTAATGCAAGACATAATAGATAGGTGAAAAAAACTCCTTGGAATACCTGACTTAACCAAAAAGTCCTAGGGAACCAAGTCTTTTACAAAACACCATGCTAGTACGTTTTGTTACAAACCCCGCAGGGCCATGGACATGTGGAAAATTTTAAAAACAGGGGCCTTTAAAAAGGCCAGCTGGATATCAAATCACCAAAAATGAACATGTATCATGTTCCACTCTGCCCGCTCGCTTGATAATCTAACCAAGTACAACTTAGTTGGCAACACACATCAACCCCTCTATATACCTTGATGTTTGTGGTGTTGATTGTTGAACTCCTCTGTCATGACCTTAATAAAAATGTACCCTTCACTCGAGCAAAATCATGGTAGGCTTTTTCTACCTTATTTTAATGATTGGATTAGGAAGTTTCATCAAAATTATAGGGTGTTTGAGTCCTTGAATATTGTCCTTGGAGGATCAACTTTGAGATTCAATAAGATGAACCTTAACCTTGTGCTTCTAGGCATCTAGCTAGTACTAGTACTACTACTACAATTGTAGATGACCTTGAGGAGTTTGAGCTTGAGCCAGATGATCATGCCATTGCCAATTCCGGTTCTAGTTCTACTTCTAGTTCTAGTAGTGGTGATGAGTTTGATGATTGATCAATGACATGTATGATGTGGTGGCATCATATCATTTTGTTTTTTGGACTTCGTAGGCCATTTAGGCCTCATTGATTATGTATTTTGTTCCAGATATGTATTGCACTATTGCACAATACACTTTGTGCCATTTTGATCTATTCACCCTTATATGGTATATGCATGAGCAAACTTTAGATATTTTGTCTCTAATGCTTTGGAATCATGGATTAGAATCTTTAAAATATTGTTTTCCTTTAAAATTTAAATATTTCATATATTTTTTAGTAAATTGAGTCATGAAATTCAAATTGGCTGAGTCATTACCGATTCATTATTGAGTTCGAGTCCGAGTTTACCCTTGACTGATTCTAAGTTTTAAAACATTGGTCGATAGGAGTGTTGGTGTTGTAGCTTCATGAGGTCTCCTCATGAAGTCGACCCCTAAAGAAGAAACAATAAAATAATGTTTATTATACTAATGTGCAAGTCGACCTAGTTAAGAGAAGTCAAGTTGGCCCCAAACTAAAGTGAACCACAAAACAATATAAATAAAGGTGTTGCCTCCTCATTCTCACTCAACCAATTCCCTGAAGTCTGCTCCACAAATGCGCAAGAGAGGAAGAAGGACGAAGCATGGAGAGGAAGGAAATTCCTGGGGTTTTGCTATCTTTGGAGAGATTCTTCTTTGCATTTGGGGTTTGCCCTAGAGTTTGTCTACGTGATTACTCTTGTGTCTGGATGTATATTGTATCTTGAATTGATATCTCTGAATACGAAAAGGTTGTTGGGTTTTCTTCCCTTAAAGGGTTTCCTACGATAAAATCTTTGTGTCTCTTTGTTTTTGTGTGTTACGTGGTACCAGTACTAGCGTACCTTCAGAGATGCCCTAAGGAGAGGAGCATTTTTTTTCGACTTGGAGGGGTGTTTTCTAGCCTGTTTTCCGAGTGGGGGTTATGGCCAGATCCTTTGGTCCCTCCCCTGGGGGTATTATGGCTTAGTGGCATTGTTGACTGCCTCATGGAAGGACTTGAAGCCGCCCTGAGGTTGGTGTCCGGGGCCCTAGTGGTGGGTCATTGGTCACATGACCCCCACCTTGCTTTATCACATTGGTGGCACTTTCTTTCAACACTAGTGCTCATGTCTCTCCTCCAGGCCACCATCCACACCCTCTTTGTCCTCCAACTCAGTAGCACCCCCTCTCCATGGCTTGCTTTTGAAGATGACGTGATCCTTCCTCCAGGCCCACATTACTTGATTAGGGGGGGCGTTGATTAGGGGGGTTAGATGGGGTATGACAACCCCCCCTCTGCAGTCCAGCCTTCAGATCAGAGTGTTATGCTCATTTTCTGCTATTTTAGTCATGTGTGGGTAAATTTTGGGGAGAATGTCCCAAATTACCCATAGATCTGATTATTTTATATTATTTTTGTTATAATTTTAAGTTGACATTTTATAATTTCAAATTGACATTTTAAAGGCATGTCGGCTTGGATATTTTTTTAAAGTGAGTATGAGAAGGTATAAATTAACTTCTCCTCACTTCCTTTGAACATAACGACTTATGGGATAAAACTGTTTTGCTATACTTTACCCTTACTAGGGCTGTTGGATTGATGCACACCTCTTGAGGAACGATATTCTTGTGATTTAGAGTAAATTCTTTGAAGTGTCTTTTGTTCATGCTCGTTGCTAAGGTGATGCTAGAATTGCTAGGTTAACAGATGCACAAGGAGGTATCTATGTGTTACGATGGTACCCGCACCAACGTACCTACAGAGGTGCCCCAGGGAGAGGGTGTATTTTTTCTAACCAGGAGGGGTGTTTAGCCAGCTTATTCTGAGGTGGGGTTATGGCCAGACCCTCTGGTTTCTCCTCTGGAAGTACTATGGCTCAATGGCATCGCTGACTGCCTCATAAAAGGGTTTAAAACCTTGAGGTTGGTGTCCGGGGTTTCCAAGGGTGGGTCACTGGGTCACATGACCCCGACCCTGCTTTATCATTCGAGCGGCAGTTTCTTTAGCATTGAGACACTTGCTTATCCTTCAGAGCACCTCGAGCACCCTCCTGACCCTCCAGTTCAACAGCGCCCTTCCTCTGGGCCCTCTTTCAATGGATGACGTCATCCTCCTGGGCAGACTGTTTGCTTGCTAAAGGGGGGGGTGGGCGTTGAGGGTTTTCATCACTGTTGGGGTTAGTGGGGCACGACGAATAAAAAAAAAATCAGAATTTGTTGAAAAATCCTAAAAATAAAAAAATAAAAGAAGTAAAAATTTAAAAAAAATTGATTTTCCTAAAAATTCGGCCCTCCTACAATTTCGGCCTGCTTAAATTTCGGCCTACCTCCTCTCCCTTCCTACCAGCAGCCTCCAATTCCGCTGCTCCCACAACCCGTGGCCTTATCCCTCCACCCATCTCCCTACTCCACTGCCCTTCTCTTCCCTTAGCCATTACACAGGTCTGCCCTTTTAGGGCAGCCCTTGCGTGCTTTACTCCTGCTGTCCTATCCTGTGTAAACATCAGAACTCATAGCAAAATAAGGTAGTGTTTGATAGTTATGGTTATGAAACTAATCCACTTGTTGTTCAAGCTTTTAAATAATTTACTGTGAAGATCTGAGTTTTATTTGACACACACACAAACTTAAAGTTAGTATTCATTTAGTTTAATATTGAGTAATTACATCTTCTTTTGATTATTTTGTGCACTACTCAAGGCATCTTACTGTGTAAACATAATTTAAAGGTATATTTTCAGATCTGGAAAATTACATGTGAATGATATTTGATGGGATTTGACCACTGTGGTTACTTTTACATCTGAAACACTGGAATGTTTTGGGTTTCCTAAAAGGCTTGATGTTTTATGGTATTAAAGAATGCTGGTGGTCATTGTTTTCCTTTTCATATTGAAATGCTAGAACTGATTTGACAGTCATAAGTAATGTTCAGAACTGGTCATCTCATGCCTGGAACTACAATATGTTCAATTGCTGCAAAACCTAACTTACAAATCTGAGATTTATGATTGCAAATAAGAATTACGTGTTGGTCTCCTGAAGTGTTTTGAGTGGTGGTAATGTTATCTAATTAAAATTCTTTATTGATGATAACTGGGACATATCAAAGATAAACATTCTACCTCTTACATTCCATTATCTAATTGGTCATAATTTGTCATGCTTATTAGCGAATGACATTGACAACTACTACTACTATATTTCTTTTGTGTTAGTTGATTGGCAATATAGTCTTTTGATCCAATATTGTTACATGTGTACGTGTTTATACGTTTCATTAAATGATCTAAGTGGATTGCTGATTTTGATCGTAGCTTTTACACTCACTAACATTGATTATTGACTCCATTTAGGCATTGGTCTAACCGTACGATTGCTTTACAGGATTTCATAAGGGCACTTCTCCTTGGAGGTTTCAACTTCCGAAGAAGTTAGAAGGGTGACCGAGGTGACATTGGGTCACTTTTTTTATTTATGCTTACTGGGAATTAGCCCTGCTAATTTGCCCGGTAACACTATGCTTTTCCTCTTGATGTCTCTTTGTAAAATGTTAGATGATGATGCTTGTTTAGCGTTGAATGGTAGTTGTTAATGCTGCATTTTGTCTTAACTAGGTCATTTTCAGCCTTTAGTCACCATAGCATTGTAAGGGACATCCCCCAAAGGAGTCCTTTTCAAGCTTGAGCTTCAGGTCTTCAAGTTTTTCCCTAACTAGGTCTTCTTTAACCAACCCTTGTGGCTGTTAAGAAAGGCCCTAGTTGCCAAACTTGGCAAGTACCATCTCAAGTGGAAGGCCACTTTCCTTGATGCCCCAGGGTTAGGGTAGAACCTTAAAACCCTAGGTTGACATCATTTCCTACCCTTTTCCAAAACCTAACTTGCGAGTTTTGTATATATTATTTTTGCTTAGTTCTTTTTGTTTTTGTAATTTAGGTCATATTTTTACATTTGTTTTGATAAATTTTAAAACTTAAAAACACTAATTTCCTAATCTAAACCCTAGCTGCAGCAGCTTCTTTTGCCCTAGCGACCCTCCTCTTTTTCCCTCTCCTACCTTCGCTCCTCCTTCCATTGACCTCACACTCTTTCCTATTCCCATCCTAGACCCTCGCTCCTCCTCATCTCCTCTTTCGTTTCCCCTTTTCTTCCTCCTTCTCTCCTTTACCCTAGCTCGCTGCCCAATTTTGCTACCTTTCATTTTTCTCTCCTTCCTTCCTCTCCTTTTTCCTTCCTTTTTCCTCCCTACCCTTTGTCATATCTATCTCTTCTTGGCCTCCTAGATTAGGGCTCGACCCCTCCAAGTGACCCTCGGTCCCTCGTCTAGCAGCCTCAGACTCCCCTTTAGGGCCTCCCTTCCCCTCGGCCTTCTTCCCATTGACTTCTCCTAAAGCTTGTCCTCTTAGCAGCCCTGACCTTGGGCTAAGTCAGCTCCCTTTCAATTTCTACATTAGGTCTGCAATAAATTGCAGACCTAACACCTTAGGTCTGTAATAATGCTTTAAAGTTGGAATCATTTTGCTATAAAAAGTCCTAGCACCTGCTACAAAACAACATCAAGGTCAAACAAAAGTTAGTCTATTGCTGCTATATAAGAGGTGAAAAAAAGTCTGAAATTAACACTGTGTTAAAGACTGATTTTAACTCTGTTTGTGCACTCTAAGCTCATATATCAGATTTGGACACATTGCTATAATAATGCTTTAAAGTTGGAATCATTTTGCTTGAATAGAAGTGTAATAAATCCTTGTCAAAGAACTTCTTCTATGGTTTATTAGACTGTCTACTGCTGTCGTAACTTGAAATCACAGCACTTACACCTTTGTCTTCTTAATGGTGAATGGTGAGATGTTTATTTTACTATGTGAACAAGGCTTTTGCTGAATGTGATTAATTATTGTTTGGATGCATACACCACTCTCATAAGTAGGTTGCTTACTGCTGAAGGTCAGGTAGCTATTGGAGTGATAATACTCATATGTTTAGCCTTCTTATTGATGGTGAATGATCTCACAAGGAATTGCACGACAATTGGATTGTCTACTATCTTACATAAGTATATGAACTTGGTTGAATTGGATACTTGAATGATATCTTTATATTGACATTGATATCTTGGCATCTATGAGCATTCTAAAAATAGTATATTTTCTTCATTCCTCAATTGACTCCTTAAAGGCACTGGTCACTAACATTCCTGTCAAAGAAGACAAAGCTTGCTTTGTGCCAAGGTGTTTTGCAGGCCACACAAGGGCTCTTCCCCTTGGAGGTTTCGACTCTTCGAAGAAGTTAGGGAGTTGGCTAAGGTGACAGTGGCCACTTCCCTCATATTTGTCATCGGTGACTAGCCTTGGTAGTTCATCCGATAACACCGTGCATGGTTATCTTTTAGTGATCCTATTTTGTTTACGTTGCAAATAATGAAAGTTATACTGCTATATTAAAAATCCAACATGGTATCAGAGCAGCGCTGAATAGATGCCTTTGCCAGAAACTAGGGCATCCATGTTTGAACTTTCCCTCCATTGATTGATTTCGAAAGAGCACTTGTAGAACTTGCCCTATAAGGGTGAATCTTTCTGTGGAGGCAAATTATAAATTGGCGAAGTTTCAGTTTTGACCTAAATTCTGTAGAAATTGCAGAAATTAGGGTTTCAAATTTTGAGTTGTTTTGTCGATAGATCCAGAAGAAAAGGAGGACCATTCAACTCGCCCTAGGAGGGCGCACCTATCCATGGAAGCAGAATTCAGATCCGAGAATTTTCAAATTAGAGCTATTCTCTGCCGGAACCAGGAAACTAGGGCTTCCAGTTTTGAGCTGTTTTGTCGACAGAATTGACTGAAAAATAGCGTTTTCGAAATCTCCTAAGGAGGGTGCATCTTTCCTTGGGATCATATTTCACATCTGCCAAACTTCAATCTTGACCTAGCTCTTACTAGTGTTCTGGACCAGATCTCAGATTTCAGCATTTGACAAGTTTGTTTTAGAAAGAAGACATGTTAATGGTGTGCAAAAGAAGAAGAATATTTCAAAGATAAAGTGTTACAATTGTCACACATTTGGTCAACTTTGCTTATCAATGTCCTCAAAGAGGAAGAGGAAAGGGAAGGAAGGGTCATGGTAGAAGAGATAAAGGTGGAAGATCAAGTCCAGTTCCAAAATAGGAAAAGAAGAAGGAAGGGTCATGGTAGAAGAGATAAAGGTGGAAGATCAAGTCCAGTTCCAGAATAGGAAAAGAAGAAGGACCTTTCACATATTCAGTGCTTCAAATGTGAGTAGTACGTCACTATGCTGGACAGTGTCCCTTATCAAAGAAGATAAAGCAACATGCTTCTACCGCTAATGTTGATGAAGATACTCCCCTGAAGAGGTCAAGGAATGCAAAAGATGATCTTGAGGAAAGTACATAAGATCGTCGAAAGGAGTACTTCTTCTAGTACACTCCATGAGTGCACCAATGACTGCAGTGTCCAGATGATGTGATTGTCATTGATGATGTATGAAGATTCATGTTGCAAAAACAAGATGAAGATCCGAGGACTCCCATGATTTCTGCAAGGAGGCAAAGATCAAGAGGGAGCCAACAAAACAATAAAAGATAAGTATTTGTACTATCATTTGAGTTATTCCTTAAATCTTTGATTGTTTGATTTAAAGGATAATGTTCATAACAATTATACGTAGATATGTGATACAATTTTCTTTTATGCATTTACATATGACTGAGATTGACGAGCAGTAGGCTCATGTAGAGCATGTTGGGTAAGTAGCCTATAGTGCTGCATAGCAACCCATGAGCCCTTGTTGGAACTAGTCTAGTATGAAACCTCTTTCCTGACATACTCGGAGCAGTGCATGCTCTTGCTAGTATGTTCTGGTGGAGATGGAAGGCATCTAGATAGTCACCACGTGTGTTTGGAATATGGATGGATGTTGTGCTGAAGCATTGGCTAAGATGCTTACATAACTGTGTGAACTATTGCATTGGAATGTCAAATATGATTTTGATTGAATTTCATGATTATGCAATGTTGGTAACTAATTGACTGAACTTGACTTGTAGGAAAGATCATGTGCTATGACCTACAAGAGACTTGTTCCGAAGAACAAGTGATAGCTGACTAGCAAGAGGACAAGTGTTGGATGTGAAGATCCCGAATGATGAGACGCAGGACGCTTCTAGGAGCAGGATACTCAGATGTAGAGGGAGCAAGGTGTTCTAGCATAGAGGAAGTTGTGATGAGCTTGAAGATTGATGTTTGCAACATCGAGTAGACATTCCATTAGCATTAGCCATGTGACTTGGCTAAGGGGTGAATGGCCCAAAGACAAAGCTATATCTTCTCCCGGACACCCTGTGACAGGTTGGGGAGATTGGTCCTTGTATGATGAATAGTGTTGTGGAATCAGACATTCCCTTAGAGTAGGACAATGTTTTCTTCTGGACATCCTGTGGTGAGGTGGGAAGATTAGTCCTTAGAGGTTGAGCATCGAGCATTTCCCAGTGTTGGCCATGAGACTTGGCTAGGGGTGGATCAAGTGTGGACCTAGTACATTCAGTCATATGTGGACCCATAACCTACAAGTCCAAAGGATCTCATATGGACATTGATGGTTGGAAGCAGGAGGCTTTAACAAATGTTGTTCTCTCTCTATTACAAATATTCATCCTTCTGAGATCAAGAGGAATTGCAGTTAGTAGCAGTTAATGAGTTCTCTAAAGTTCCTTAGTTACTTTAGCATGTTACCTGAGATGTGGGGACCACATGAAGAGCAATTGGCTTCCAGTTGGAATCATGGCAGACTCTAGAAGTGGTTAGAGCATTACTCGTGTCCAAAATGCTCTAGGACGCAATCTACTCAATTGACCTATGAGGATGTGTAGTATACATATATTCAGTTAGAGTAGTGACCTAGGATTCAACATGTGCAGGTGCCACACATTGCTGATATTGATTCCTTAATTGTGATATTGTTCCCCACTGAGTCAGAGAGAGTCATTGACAAATACAAAGGGAGTTAGCCTCTGAGTTCCAGATGAAGGACCTTGACTTGATACATTATTACTTGGGTTTAGAGGTGTGGCAAAGACATGATGAGATCTTCTCGAGTCAGGATACTATTTATGTCTTGAGGAGATTTGGAATGATGTAGTTCATGGCTACACCTATGGTGACTAATCTAAAGAAGTTGAATGAATGACTCAGCTTCTGAGTCAGATTTGGTAGGTCCTACCATGAACAGACAACTGATCAGGTCGTTGATATAGTTGGATAACAACAGACCTGATATTTGCATTAAAATCTCGTAAGAAGCTGTGTAAAGCCAATGTTCATGATACATCCAGGATGACACCTCATATAGGCTGATGGACTAGCCAATGAGCAACTCCAGAGGGAGAGTATGATGCAGAGTTGCAGAGGGAGTCTGTAGCATAGTTCCATAGGGAGTTTGGAATGATATCTAGTGACATAGAGAAAGCAAGAGGCTCATTTTAGTAAACTTATTGATGAATGAGCAACAATGTCCAGTAGTGCAACGTGCAGTGATATGCTATGGTGCAGAGGGGAGCAGTCCAGCTCCTGTATATTCCTACCAGATAATTAGATTGTCGACATTCTTACCTAGACTCTTCCCAAGTCGAAGTTTGTGTACCTTCGTGACAAGCTCGGTGTGGTGGAGAATTCATCCCTCATTGAGAGGCAGCATTGATGGTTGCAACATTGGTGTGACATTCTCCCAGGGACTGGGAGAATGGCGTGTCTGTCCTTGAATAGGAGAGAAATGGCGCTGGTTGTTCCATGAGATTGTAATTCTCATTGCCCTTTGTGGACTCCTTGAATTTTGTGTGAACTCCTCGAGTTCTATGTGAACTCCTCAATGTCTTGTGTGGACTTATTGAGTTCTGTGTGAACTCCTTAATGTCCTGTGTGGATTGATCGAGTTCTATGTGAACTCCCGAGTTCTGTGTGAACTCCTCGATGACCTGTGTGGACTGATCAAGTTCTGTGTGAACTCCTTGATGTCTTGTGGACTAATCAAGTTCTGTGTGAACTCCTTGAGTTTTGTGTGAATTCCTCAATGTCCTGTGTGGACTATGGTTTTGTTGGACCGATATGAGTTTTGTGTTGATTGTGGTTATGTATGGACCAATATAAGTTCTATATGTACTCCTGAGTTCTATGTGGACTCCTTGTTCCGTGTGGATTGTAGTTCTGTGTGAATTCCTCGATGTTTTGTGTGGACTAATGTGAGTTGAGTTGATCATTTGTTCTGTGTGAACATACTCCTCAATGAACTAAGTTGAGTTACACTTCTCGATGGATTGAGTTGTGTGTTGCACTACCCGACGAGCTGGGTTGATGTGTTACTCGACGGACTGAGTGGATGTCATGTTGGTCGTAGCCACATTAACGAGAATAGACCTTTCTTATGATGACGAGATGTTCGAGACAAGCCGTGATGTTCAAATGATATCCAAATGTGTTCTAGCATGATGATACCTCCCAAGCTAAGAGGGACTATTGGTGTTGTAGCTTTGTGAGGTATCCTCATGAAGTTGACCCCTAAAGAAGAAACAATAAAATAATGTCTATTATGCTAATGTGTAAGTGGGCCAAGTCAAGAGAAGTCAAGTCGGCCCCAAACTAAAGTGAACCACAAAATAGTACAAATAAAGGTGTTGCCTCCTCATTCACTCAACGAATTTGCCGAAGTCTGCTCCGCAAATGCGCAAGAGAGGAAGAAGGACGAAGCAAGGAGAGGAAGGAAATTCTCGGGGTTTCGCTATCTTTGGAGAGATTCTTGTTTGTCTCGAGGGTTTTCCCTAGAGTTTGTCTATGTGATTACTCTTGTATCTGGATGTATATTGTATCTTGAACTGATATCTCTGAATAAGAAAAGGTTGTTGGGTTTTCTTCCCTTAAAGGGTTTCCCAAGATAAAATCTTTATGTCTCTTTGTTTTTTTGCATGGTTATCTTTCAGTGATCCTATTTTGTTTACGCTACAAATAATGAAAGTTATACTGCTATATTAAAAAACCAACAAGGAGGTGTCCAAGAGTATCCAAGATTCCAAATAGTAACCGAAGGGGTGGAGATAGTCCTCGAGATAAAATCTTTGTCTCTTTGTTTTTTTGCATGGTTATCTTTCAGTGATCCTATTTTGTTTACGCTACAAATAATGAAAGTTATACTGCTATATTAAAAATCCAACAAGGAGGTTTCCAAGAGTGTCCAAATAGTAACCGAAAGGGTAGAGCTACATGGAAGGGATGGCAATGGATTGGTGTAGCTAGGATGCCTTAGAGAACTACCAACAACCCCATTTCGTGGGGGTGTCGACGAACTAGTCTTGGAAGAACAAAGAACTAAAAAAGGGTATCGATCCCTCCTAGGGTGTGAGTCCCCAAAGATTTATATCATGTGGAGAAAAGAGGCAAACTTGACGATGTCCTCTAATTGGAAAGGTTGGGCCTCAAACTCTACCTTCACAATGTGTTGTGAAATCGTTCAATTGCATTGGATGATGCATCTAAGGAAGAGGGTTCGTACTCTCATTCTTTACCCATTTGACCTAAATCACGCTTGGGCCCCAAATATCTAAACAATAGAGGATGGCGGGTCTAATGATAGTGTCCATAACGTGCATCTTGGATAAGATGTTCTAGAATGGATTATGAAAGCACTAGCGCTCAATAAGGGCCAAAGATCGATAACCCTTATTGAGTTGAGGTTGGACGTCTTGTCTTAGACAAACGTGTGGTCCTATGAATTGAATCCCAAAGTGAGCGCAAGATGTGGTAATCTAGATCTCTTCCTATGGGAAGAAGAAATGGAAGGTGGTGAGAGCATTGTGAGAAACACTTGGCCTGAATGTTTATCTCAAGAAATAAGAAATTTCAGAATAAAATTAGTTGGGTTTTTGGAGGTGAAATAGATGCGTTAGTATGTTCCAAGTTAGCTAGGAAGTTGAGGTGGCTTATCCAGACATTGCAAGAAGCAAAAGAGCTAGTTGGGGTTCCATAGATGTCTTTTTTGGTGAGCCATCCTCCTACAAAGTTTCCCAATTTTGTTGTAGTGATGTCTTCCAATATTGATGCAAAGCCTTTTACCTATCAGGAGGTAACTGAATAATTATGGCATGATGCTATGGTGGAGTAATATAATTCCATCATAAAGAATGATGTTTGGAAGATTTTGTTGAGACCATTGGGGAATTCAATGATAAATTCCTGGTGGTTGTACAAGGTGAAGCATGTGGTGGATGGAAACATAGAGAAGTACAAGGTTTAGTTCTTAGGTAGAGGAATGTCCTAGAGAGAGGGAGTTGACTGTAAGGAGACTTTTGCTCCAGTTTCCAAGTGTAGTTCCATTAGGTTTATTATGTTTTTAGCCATGGATCAACAAGGGTTGTGGCTTCCTCACTCTTCTCAATAGTTAGTGTTTTTAGAATCTTTTTTAGAACATATAGTCCAAGATGGACCTCATGGATAGCATTATAAGAGCCATGGTTCTTTTCAACTCGGAGGTTTGGGGACCAAGTCTATTAGTGTCACACTGGGCGATGATGAAGAGAATTTAGGTTCTCATGCTTCGCTACATTATCAGAAGCAAGATGATAGTTTCCTAGCCATTCATTTAGATGTAGTTTGTGGTCTGCCCCTTTTGAATTGAAACCATTTTAAGATTGGTCTCACTTTTGCATTTGTGTTTGGAGCTTTGCTATTGCTACCACTAGAAGAGATTGTTATCCTTATCTATCCTGCTACTGCTTGGCGGCCATTTCCTCAACTAGATGTCTTGGGGTAGGTTCACTATTGATTTGTGGAGGCCACATACCTAATAGAGTCAATTGTTCTCTTGATGGATCCCCTCCTATAGTTCAAATATTCTCACTCTGTCCTTGCCCAACTCCTGCTCGTTAAGCAAGAGTTGAAAAAGATTATTAGAGAGGAGATCTACAAAGTGCATTCAAGTTACTTGGGTCGCCACCCCGGGTGGGTTGAAACTCAAATCCCAAGATGCCCTTTTATGTAGAGCACTTCATGGGTTATTGTTTGACTTGATCACATGCTTTGTTAGTGGATGTATGCTCTTTTTGTCTGGGCCAACTTTGGATTGGATCACATTGGCTTTGGGTGAAATGTAAACATAGTATCACATGGGTGGACATTATCTGCTAGCTTTGGCATCTCCTAAAGATCAAGATGGGAGAGCACTTCATATTTTGCTACCCCATCTATCACGAGATTCGTAGATGATATAATTGCCGTTGTAGGGAGTCCCAAAACTACCTCTCCACCTTCTTTTGGTATTTGAACTAGCAATGCTGAGCCTTTTTCATGAGGGAGTCCATTGGACTTTAATCTCACTCACTGTAGCTAGCCCCCTGACCTTGATTAGAGACTACTAGGTTTACAACATCTTTCTTTTGGTGCTCCTAGTAAACACGAGCACTAAGAGGCAAGGAGATAGTAGCACCATATTAAACACCAAATTTGTGAGATCTCGGGAGGCCATTTGTGCTCTGTTAGTGAGATCCTTATGGAGATGTCTTAGATCGTGGGATAGTTCTCAATACACCAACATACAATTGACTTCCTCTAGATTGCAACAATGGGTTGCATGTTTAGACAACTAGACACACTGTGTATCAACTCTTCTAGGTCTCATGATTGATTATTTATTAGAAGTTTCTTCTTTGCAGCCTTAGATGTCCAAAGAGATGGCTTGAGGGAGGGAAGTTGTCTCTCCTCATCCTCAAGGGATGACATCGAGGGCCTTAACGTTCCCTTCAGTGTGCCCTAATACATGGCATCTTTAGAGGGATTTGGAAATGAGTACTACTAACACTTTTATATGTGCACTACAACTTTATATTTTACTCTTTGATTTTTGATTTTAGATCTTAGATCTTATAGATTATATATGCTTTTATCTTACTTTTATTGTAGTGGCTTTTGTGCTTCCACTTTGTATTGACATTGATGTACTTTGCAATCAATGAGCTATGACCTATTTGTGGTTGTTTGTTAAATATTAATAAATTTATCTTATCTTATCCTTGTGAATGAAGTTCCAATGATTTTGACTTTAGGAAATACATGCCCCCTTTTTAAATCTTCCCATAAATTTATCTTTGCTACTTACATATTTAATTTTGTTTTTGTATTCCTGTGCATCTAATATTCTTCTTAGACAACGAAGCTCATTTGCCTTTGTAGTCTGCGATTTTTTGGTTTCCATCTTTCAGTCTCTGTCTTCACAATCTCCAAGATTTTAAAATGGCTCTAATATCATGATGATTCATAATAAGACAAGAGAAAATAGATAATAGTGCATTATGCTAAATTTTCAATTATAGCAGTATAATTTTCATCTCTTTCAACTTAGAGACAAGTATAGGATCACTGAAGGAATAATTATGCACATAAATAAACAGTAGAGACACAATAGTTTACCTTGGGAAAACCTAAGCTCGAGAAAAACCCAATAAGCCTTTCTTACTCAGAGATACAAGTACAACAAAGATCAGAGTGATGAAGATCACAAAGAGAAGAGATGCCAAAAGAAGGAGGTCCAAAATGTCTTCTACAACCCAAAATCAAATTTTCCCTTGCTTGAGGTGGTAGCAAATGAGGAGGGTGACCCCTCTATTTATACATGACTTTGGAGTGATTTTCCCAATTGGGCCGACTTGTCTCTTTTGTAAATATAAAAAATACAGTTTATTTATTTATTTATTTTGTAGGTCGGCTTTAGCTAGTGAGGATACCTCACGTCGCTACAACAACAACTCTCTTTCTTAGCTAGAGAGGTATCATGATGTTGGAACACATCTAAGCATCATTTGATCGTCACGGCTTGTATCGTACATCTTGTCATTATAAGAAAGGTGAATACAGTCCACACATGACAACATCCCATGCAGGGATACATGCGTACTCTTCACAAGAGTCCTCTCCACATAGGAGAACATTCCACACAGGAACATGAGTTCACATTGAACTCATCTCGGTCTATATAGGATCGTTTGTCCACATAGGACTAAACTCATTTCCGTCTACATAGGATTGCCTGTCCATGACTAAGCTCATCTCGGTCTACATAGGACCACTTGTCCACTCAGGACTAAGTTCATTTCGGTCTACACAGGACGCTTGTCCATTGAGGACTAAGCTCATCTCGGTCTACATAGGACTGCTCGTCCACTCAAGACTAAGCTCATCTCGGTTTGCACATGACCGCTCGCCCACTCAGGACTAAGCTCATCTCAGTCTACACTGGACCGCCTGTCCACTCAGGACTAAGCTCATCTCAGTCTACATAGGACTGCCTGCCCACTTAGGACTAAGTTCATCTCGGTCCACACAGGCAGCCTGTCCACTCAGGACTAAGATCGTCTCGTTCTACATAGGACCGCCTTTCTACTCATGACTAAGCTCATCTTGGTCTACACAGGACCGCCTGTCCACTCAGGACTAAGGTTATCTCTCCCTCTCACCGAGGGAAGCGTTCTCCAATACTCCAAGTCGTTCACGGAAGTATACAAGCTTAATTCTGGAAAGATACTTGGCGAGAATGTCGACAACCTGATCATCAGTCAGAATATACAGGAGCTGAACTTCTCCTCTCTGTACCATGTCTCCAATATAGTGGTATTTGATCTCCACATGCTTCCATTTGTCATGAGATATAGGATTCATTGAAAGCTTCACACAACTTTGATTATCACAGTGAATCATAGTTGGCTCAAGTGTCTGTTCGGATAATCCTGCAAAGAGATTCCGAAGCCATATTGCTTCTCGAGCTGCAACACTCACTGCAATATAATCGGCCTTGGGTGTGTTGAGTGCTATTGAGGGTTGCTTCCTACTACACCAGGAAATCACGGCAAAACCCAAACCGAAGCAACACCCGGAGGAGGTGCTCTTCTTGTCTACAACACTTCCTTCCCAATCAGAATCTGAGTATCCATGCAATCTCATATCACTACTGGAAGCATATCTCAGTCCATATCCCACAGTGCCACGAAAGTACCTCAGCACATGCTTCGCAGCAACCCATTGTACTTGTCTCGGGTCACACATAAACTGACCGAGAGCACTCACTGGAAAGCAGATGTCTGGTCTAGTGTTAACTAGATACAACAATGAACCGATCAACTGTCTTTACATAGTGGAATCTATCAGGTCTGACTCGAAAGCTGAGTCACTCAACTTCTTCAGGTTTTCCTCCATGGGTGTGGTCATGGACTTCTAGTCCATCATACCAAATCTCCTCAAGATATCAATGGTATACTTCCCTCGGCCCAGGAAGATCTCATTGTCTCTGCCACACCTCTAAACCCAAGAAGTAGTGCATTCGACCAAGGTCCTTCATCTCGAACTCAGAGGCTATGATCTTCTTGCACCACAGGATAAGTTTCTCGTCTCCAGTGAGAAACAAGTCATCAACATACAGTACTAGTATCAATGGTCTACCATCCTAAACCTTGTAGTAAAGGTTGGAATCTGCCTCACTCTTGGTGAATCCCAGGCTCACCAAGTATCCATCAATCCTGACTTACTATGCTCGTGGTGCTTGCTTGAATCCATACAGGGCCTTATTCAGTCTTATTCAGTCTGCACACATGGGATTGCATCCCATGAATCTCAGAATCCTCTGGCTGCTCAATGTAGACTTGTTCCTCAATTACACCGCCGGGGAAGAAAGTTTTCACATCCATTTGATGTAACTTCCATTCCATAGCTGAAGCCAGAGCTATGATCGACTTGATGGTCGTGTATGGTGCAATTGGAGAAAACGTCTCGTCATAATCGACTCCCTCTTTTTGAGAGAATACTCTAGCCACAAATCCTGCTTTGTGCTTTTCAATGCTCCCATCCGCTGCATTCTTAATTTTGTAAATTCATTTGGAAGCCACCACTGACTTCCCTTCAGGTCTTGGCACAACTTCCCACACGTCATTCTTCATGATGGATTGATATTTTTTCATCATGGCATCTTTCCATACCTGTTAGAAGCCAGCCTCCTTATAGCTGGAAGGCTCAGAATTAATGATGTAGGATATCAGTGCTACATATCCTGAAAATCTCGGAGGCCTCTTGCTCTTCCTGAAGGTACCTAGGGGAGCTGCATTCTTCTCTGCATCCTCTAGAGTTTGATGAGCCTAGACAGGTCTCTTCCGGCCAACAACAATATCTCTAGGAATGTCTGTCGACTCTACTGGATCAATATGATGAATCGGCTCTATAGGATCGATTGGATTTGCGGGCTCCCTCTGAAGTGCTGAAGAAGGAGGGAGAGATGAATCCATCTCCTTTGGAGCTTCTTGCTCCTTACTATCCATGGATGATCTTCTAGCCCTTCTGAAGGAAACCTTCTCTTTGAAGGAGACATCCTTGCTGACCTAAATCTGTCTCTGACCTGGGATGTAGATTTTGTATGCCTTCGAGGATTCATGGTACCCAACAAATGTACCGTTCTTTCCTGAAGGTTCTAGCTTTGTTCTCTTTTCTTTGGGTACATGAATGTATACTGGACAACCACAGATTTGCAGGTGGCCAACTTCTGGCTTCAGACTCGTAAATGCCTCTTCTGGAGTCGTGTTCCTCAATATCTTATGAGTGCCTTTGTTTTGGACGTATTCTACGGTACTTGAGGCTTCTGCCCATAGGAACATAGGTAGGTTTTGATTGTGAATCATGGACTTGACTGCCTCAACTATCGACTTGTTCTTCTTTTCTGCAACCCCATTCTGTTGAGGGTTGTAAGGGACAAGATACTCCCTCTTGATTCTTGCTTCCTTACAGAAGTCATCGAACTCCGAGGAAGTGTATTCTCCTCCATTATCGGACCTTGGAACCTTTATCCTTTTCTCAGATAGTTTCTCAACTTGTTTAGAACTTCTTCGGATTCCTTGGACTTCAAGAAGTAAATCCATGTCTTTCGGGAGTAGTCATCGATGAAGGTCACATAATACCAAAATCCTCCCAAAGAAGCAATTGACATAGGTCCACAGAAGTCTTAGTGTATAAACTCTAATATTCCCTTGGACCTAGTATCACTGTTTGGAAAAGATCCCTTGACATTCTTGCTTAGTGCAGATCCTCTGCAAATGCCATCATGCCCAACTTGGAGTTCGGGAAGACCTGTAACCATCTTCCTTAGAGGAGGAAGAGCTCTATAGTGTGGGTGAGCAAGTCTTCTATGCCATAGCTCACTCAAAATGATAAGAGTCATGAACTAGAGCTTGTATTGGCCGTATCGTCAATCTGTATAAGCTTTCTTCACGAAGACCAATCACACAAGCTGAATCAATAGTGGAGTTCTTGTGCCATGCAAGAACCTTTCCATCTGAGAATGCAACTTTGTAACCCTTGTCTTCTAGAGCAGAGATGGAGACCAGGTTTCTTTTCATTGCTGGTACATGAGTACTTCTCCCAAATGCAGAGAATCACCATAATCTAACTGGAAGGAAGTGGCCCCAGTTCCTTCCACAATGTATTTGGCATCTTCTCAAAGTACAACCCTTAGCTGTGATTCTTTCTCATCTAGATTTGAGAGAAACTCCTTATAACCTATCATATGTTTAGAAGCACCACTATCTAATAACCAAGTATCATTACTGGTAGGAACAGTACCTGAGAGAGCTGAGGTGAAGAAGGATTCTTCTGCATTCCTTGATTTCTTTGGTGGAGTCTCTTCATCAACATCTGCTGTAGAGGCATGTTCCTTTCTCTTCTTTGATTTACATTGACTTTTGTAGTAACCAAACTTTCTGCAACTGAAGAATTGGATTTGTGAACGATCTTTCTTTTTCATTTGTTTTGGAACAAGACTTGATCTTCTACCTTTGTCTTTTCTATCAAAGGTTTTCTTTCCTCTTTTGTTGGTGTCTGTAATAAGAGCTTAATTTTCTTCATGAGAGGCATGAGCTTTGCCTCTAGCCACAAGTCGGTCACTTCTTATGTACAGTCTGCCCACAATCGTTCAAACTTGGGTAGATTAGAGCTTCCAGTTACGCTTTGAATGAATGGTTTCCAAGATTGAAGGAGGTCATTCAGAGTCATCATGACTAGTTCTCTATCTGCAATAATTTCTTCAATAGTTCCCAATTGATCCTTGATTTCTGTGATCTTCATGAAATAGGATGCAATAGAATTTGATATGGACATCTTGACATTTGAGAGTTGTTGTCTCTAGGCAAGAGCCCTATTGACATTTGTGTTCTCAAACAACTTCTTCAAGGCATCAAATATGGCTTTAGCTGTCCTCTTTTGAGAAATTTGAGGAATCAAATGATCCTTGACTGAATCTATTAGGATCCTTCTTGTCTTGGCATCTCTCTTCTTCCACTGAGCCTTTTCTGCTTCTTCTTCTAGTTCTACCACTCCTTTTAAAACAAAGTTAAGAAGGTTATTTTCTTCTAGAGCAATGAGCACTCTAAACTACCATGAATGAAAGTTTGAAGCTCCATCAAGCCTATCTTCAACCTTCATGGTTGACATCTTGACTAAGAAGAAGGACTGCAAACTGGTTTAGATACCCTAGCAGAAGCTAGGTCAAATTGAACTTTGGATTCTTAGAAAACTGCTTCCACAGATGAATGCGCCCTTCAAAGGTGAGTTGAATGACCCTCCTTTTCTTCCTGATCTGTGGCTAGAACAATATAAAACCGCAAACCCTAATTCTTGACCCTTGTAGTAATTAGGTCAAAAATTGAAAATTCTCTGAATGAAAATCTCCTTCCACAGGAAGATGCAACTTCCTAGGGGGAGCTCAATAATGTTGAGGGCGAGCATAATCTGTGGATGGAAGATGAGAAAACAAGAAACCTGTTATAACACAACTTGTAGTTGTCCCTAATGGTATCTCATCCAGGATGGTAGAGGAGATGGAGAACTAAAGAGGTGACCCAAGAGATGCCACGGTTCCCAATGCAAGCTGGGAGTCACGTCAACCGAGGCACTCTTCACTTTAGATCAAGATGAATCAAGACCAAGGGGGAGACCCTATAGCCAATCAAAGGTGATTGGACCAAAACAAAGGTTTATAGGGAAGTGTGAAAGTCAAGTTACGGAAACCAATGGAAGGTTAGGTGGACCTAGAAGTTTAAGTATGGTTGAAAGAGGCTTAAGGGATGACTTATGTTTCAACCAATGAATGATTTAGGCCACATGATGAGATCAAATAACAAGATCTAGTACCATGAAATACACAAGTGGGGCCCACTTCCTTAGGATATGGAAATGGTTCAAATGGGACCCACAAGGTGAAGTTAACGGTGCAAATGGTACCAAGGGGTATGCAAGGAGTAGATCTATGGATCTAAGATGAAATTAGAGATACCCACATATGGGATCTAGCACTTGACACTAATCCCAAGAAGTGCAAATTGCCTTAGGTGGACTAGTGCCTTGAAATGGATGGGCAAATGTTGTCAAAAGGATGTCAAAATGTAGATCGGGACACTTAAGATGCAAATCAAGGGTGACACTTAAGATCAAGTAAATGTGATGGTTGGATCATGCTAGATCGAATATTTCACTAAGTGGCCCAAGTGGACAACAACCCTCAAATTGAGGAATGATACCCCCAAGGCAAAACTCCACAAAGTGAGACACTAGACATAGGTTTCAAGGTATTCTCTTTTCAAATCAAGTGGGATCTCAACCACCAAAGTCCTTGAAGTGGGACAACTCAAACCCCTAGGAAGTGCGACTTTGCCCAAGGAGGGCTAAATGCATGGGAAAGTGTGTCAAATCAAGTCCAAAAGCCACGAAACTTTAGATCCGGGTAGTTCACGCAATTATTAATGTGGATCTTGAAAATCAAAGGGATCCAATGGCTAGATCTCCATAGATCTGAGATTGAAAATGCATCACCAAATTGACCCAAGTAGGGCACAACCCTCAAAATGAGGAATGGGGCCCACAAGGTGAAAATCAATGAAGTGAGACACTAGGGGTAGGTTATCAAGTACGAGGATCACAAATCAAGTGGGATCTCACCTACCCATGTCTTGGAACCAACCAAACTAGCTTCTCCCAAGGGGTGCGAATTGTCTTCAAGATGGCTAGGTGCCTTGGAAAGTGTGTCAAATGGAACCCAATCACCACCAAACTATAGATCCGAATTGCTGTGGATACTATGGAGGTGGGTTTTCAATATCTTTCCAAAAGCCAAGCTAGATCCAAGTAGATCTAAGAAAAACAAAAATGAGGGTTTTGAATTTTAAGGGTTTGTTGACCAATGAAGAAGAAATGGATGGATCTAGGCACATACCTTGTAGAACTTACCTCAATTGCTTATGGCCACCTTGCAAATTGATAGCATTCTCCTATGTGTATATTCAAGAGTGAGATTTTGTTTCTCCAAGCCAAACCGTCCTCCTCCAAGATGCCAAATTGTCCTCCTCCTACAAGACAAGATCAAGTGAAACAAGCCAAGTAAGATGATTATGAAAATGATGGAAAGATGTAATAGAAAGCATCAACCATGTCACAAAGATGCAAGAATGATACTCCCTATCACCAAAATCAACCCAAGAGAGAATATGTGGGTCCCTCCAACAATAACCCTCTTCAAATCGTCCTCCTCTCCACCAATTCGGCCTCCCTGCAAGAAAACAAGATGTAGCTTCAAAATCCACAATGATACATAGAAGAGATACTGTATACTTGAGATGCAAGAGAATCCACAAGACAAGAGCAATATGCTCCACAAAGAAGTGTTCTATTCCAATATTCCAGAGCTCCAAAGGTGAGCTATACAATAGGGGGTCTCCTCCTTATATAGGATAATAAAGACCAAAACCCTAGATCTCAAAACCACTTTTTGAAATGAGTGGTTGAGATTAAAAGATCTCAATACATAATCAATGGCTAAAATGAATCATAACAACATAAAGCATGGATCACTCAAATAGTGATGATGTCATAGCTAGAAAGTACTCATGGATGGTGACGTCATCCTCTAAAGGGAGCAAAAATACATGGGCCCTCCCCAAATGACTAGGACATGACTCATAATGCACATGGTGGGGCGAGGAGGCATCAATCCTTGCTAGCTCATCCCCATGGCACAATAAAATAATATAATATGTCCAAAATAAATATAAATGATCAAATCTGTCCTCAAAATCTGTGACAGACATGCAGGAAAAGGCCTCCCGTGGCCTCTGTGGACCCACCCAAGTGATGAAAACTGGCTGGAAGATAGGGGGTTCACCCTAGAAGACCTATGTGAAAACCAAGTGCCAAAACCTTGCCTCAATTGCCCAAATCGAATTCCTTAGTGACCCTTTTATCCCATTTCTGGACTGGCTCGGTAACTGTGAAAGTGCTAAAACTGCCACCTAGGGCACCTGCGCTATCAAACTGAGCCCACCAGGCTCTCTAGAAGGGGGGGTAAATGGTAATATCAAGTGGATGGACCACCCCCTCCTCATACAACGCCCTAGGTGAAATGGCCTCTCATGGCCCCTCTTGCTCAGGCTGGGAAATCAACCCCAAATCTAGTCAACAAGTGGAAAACTGCATCTATCACTGTAAGAAGTGCCCAGAACTGAATGATAAGTCTCATTGGATCCAGAAGACTCAAATCTACCAAGAATGTGTACTCATACACCATGGGTTGCCCTGATGGGCTAGCTGTAGGGTCCACCATATATGGACAGTGCATAATCTGATGATTTGAAGTAATAATAAAACCTGCTAAACTGCATCAATCATCATCTGAATCATATGTCCATCATATAGCATCATCATCAAGAGTATGTGGGACCATCAATCATCATCCATAAGCATACATGGCCCACATCATCACAGATCCCAAGAAATGACCATAGTCAAACTGGGTTTGACTAGGTCAATATATAATCAAGGATAAATCATATCAATAGACTAAGACATGTTCCTCTAATCATACTCATAGCTTAACCTAAAGCATAACATCATTTAGTGGCATTAATTATATTTGTTCATTCCGTTGCTATTTATATTTACTTGCACAATAGCTTAAATGACAAACTCACCCATTGGACATGGTCAAACTGCTAGTTAAGGATGAAGGCTAGGAACAAGGTTGGGCAAAGGGGGTGACTTGTCTAAACTCAACTAAAAGACACTTTGGACTGGGAGAAAAGGGAAGCTACAAACTCTGTGCTGGACAAAATAAACACGGGGAATGGCTGTGCCTCACAAATGGGTAAGTTGTTTAGAGAGTGCTTATTCAACTTAGGCATCATGTCTACATCAAGTTGATCCAAGTTCATTAGGATCATTCAATTTCATTTCATGGCCTTTTTTGGCCTACATAACCCTTCGGATCTCAGGTGTGCTGATAAGCACAAATAATTGCAGCTTGCATCCAAGGCATCTTTATACATATATAAGGTCAGCAATTGTTTAGATATAGAATTTAAGAACCATTACTTTTTGGACCTTTCTTATACTCTTCGAGGAGTATTTTTAGCAGTTCATCGCTCTTGCCCTTTTCAGTTTCCATGGGCGAATTTACATAAGTTTCCATAAATAGTACACTAGCTTTCAGTTTTAGCCAACAACATTTCAAGTGACTAGGGGGAGTTCGTGCCAGTGCCAAATATCGAGACAACCGACCAGAATGATTTAGGCCTACAATCCAACTTACCAAAGGCAAGTTTTGTCACCAACGCAGTGCCGAGACACTAAACTAACAAGGATGCGATCCAAACACAGAGGTAGTAAAAGGGGACGTACTCAATATCAAAAAGTCAAGTAAGACAAGTCATGGGTTAAAGCCAAATAAGGAAAGTCATGGATGGATGGAGTCAAGTGAATGTGGAGCCTAAGCTAGCAAACAATTGGTGTCAAGAAAGACCATATCTATATGCAAGGTAGTAAACCAGTGAGTTTTGTCAAATAAACTAAATGTGCAAGTAAATTGTCCATTTTATAATTTATCATCAGGATAGTCCATTTTAAGTTTATAAAGTTTGCCACATCATGAATCATATACCAAGCTAATGCTGTGAATATGACTAAAACAAGAAGATAATAATCCACAGGCAATGATCAGAAATCCATAGGTCATACATACAACATCATCATAAGAATAATCATCATATATCATCTGAAACACTGCTGCAATACATCTCTAGGCATTGAACTGAAACTGTATGGAATAAAAGGGTCACAACGGTCCTCAAATTTGAACTCTGAAGGCTCAGCCTTGACACAAGGTCTAACATAAGTCTGAATAATACATTGCTTTGATCATGAGTGATCTCAAAATATAAAGTCATCATAGCCAAGCTTTGAAAAATCTAAGCTCTGGAATGTGCAGATATTTGCTAAGCAAGAATAGTAGCCCTGCTACTATGGTGTGATAACAAAGCCCTAGTTTCTGGCAATAGTCTCCTTCAACAATGCTCTGATACCATGTTAAATTTGCAATTATAGCAGTATAATTTTTATCATAAGGAATTACCAAGGCCAAAATATATCATAAATAAGGAAAAGGTAGAGAGAGATAAGCAAAAAGGAGAGAAAACGAGAATATTATTGTATTTTTGCGATAACTTATGATCCCGGACTTGGATTGGGACGCACTTGGTACCGTTGGAAAGCTCTCGTTGAGGGCTATAACTTTCGTGTTTTGAGCTTCGTGAGATTCCTCACGGTTTGGCCGGGGCGTGCATTATAGTAAATCTTGGCATAAAGAATGTTAAAAAGCATCTTTCAAAAGATGCTTTTAAAGATAGTAATTTTAAAGATACTTTAGATCTAGCATGTAAACAAGCAAAGATCATATGAAAAACTTCTAATGAAATCTAATCTTGTATGAAGGAAACCAAAGAAAGGGCTGAAGCTCAACCTTGAATATTGCTGAGGTATGGGAGATCCCGTAGGACAAGAAACGTTAGATCCAAAATAATGTATTGAAGGTGAAAAAGACGCAACCGAGCTCAAGATCGCCTTCAACTTTTGGTGATTTTGCAAAGCTACAAAACTTCAAATAAGAAGAGATCAAATCTAGTGTGATAAATAAACTAAGATTGAAAGAATACTAGTATGACTGACTACAACTTGTTACTTTCAAATCTTAGAGAACCTAACACAAGCAAGCAAATTGAAGACTTCAAATGTCTACTCTATGGATTAGAATATAATCTTCTAAGCTAGATGATAGATCTACAAACTTGCATAAGAAGAAATACAACTAAGCTAATATCACCTTGATTTTAAGCCAAGCATTCACAATCATGAGAGTGCTTGCACCATATGGACCTCCAAAGTCTCAACTTTATTCAATAATGATAAACACAGTACATTACAAAGTTAAGTAGAGGTTCCTTGCATCCATGTGAAAGAGGGGCAAGAGTCTCGCTTATATTGCCGAAGAGCAGAAGAGGGCGAGTGCATGAGCTGGTTGAGAGAGGGGTGCGCATCTCACAAATCAAGGGGTGATTTTAGGATGGCACTACCATTTTGTTGGTGTGATTACATGAGGTGGCGGCCACCTCACAAGAGGGGCGCCTCTCTTGTCCTTGGAACCATCACCCAATCCGTTGCGAACTTCAATGTATGCAAAGCCGCCCACATCAGGAGAAGGGCGCACTTCAACCTTGATTTATAATGCTATCCTAACTTTGGTTATTCATCATGTGCTTTAATCCACTAATATGGGTCGCACTTCATAAGAATTTAATATGCCACCATTTCCACATATTTTTTTTAATCATTTTTGGACTTTTTTGATTTGTGTCTTTTGTGCGTTTTGTAGCACATTTAACAATTAAATGCCGTTTTGTAGCATCTTTAAGGAAAATTTCCACAAATGACAATTTAGTCGCCCAAAACCCAGGAAAAGTGGGTCCTAGGTTCAAGAGGACGCTCTGAGCGTGAAAACGACCATCTCCACACCAAATTCTGCCTCCAGACCATGCTTTTATTACACTTTGAATTTTTCCAATTAAAACATTAAAAATGTTCTAATTTTACGGAAAACATTATTTTTATCGGAATGAAACCAAACTCCTAGGGGACCTAGTGCATGTCCATACGACTCAATATCGATGGCTAGCATTTAAAAATACATAGACACATAGATTTTAATAATCTCCCTAGGTTCGACCACCATGGTAAATAGTCCAGCTTTGGAGGTGTTAGTGAAAAACTCAGGAATTATACGCCACTGAAGAGTAACGCATAATTCCTAAGGAAAAAACACTCTAGAGTAACCCCCTGATAGCCAAACCTAAGGTAGGTCAAGTCTTTTACAAAATAATCATGCTTAGACCAACTTATTACAAGTCCCCCATAGGGGTCTGGACATGCAATTATTACAAAGGGGCCAAAATTGGCCTTGAAAAAGTCTTTTGAACTTCTGAACACTGATGGTGAACACCTGACATGATCATGAAGCTGGCGGCTCACGAGAAGTCCAACTATGGTACAAAATAGTTGGTAACATAATATTTGTCACAAAACATAATTCAATGATATAATTGAAGAAATCACCTACCAAGAACAAGCTAGAGAATTCTTCCTAATTCTGCAACACAAGAAGTTGGGGCAAAAACATTTTTACAACACAACACAACATAGTGAATGGTTAAGGGAAACTGACTTCGTAGGTTTAGCCGATGAAGAAGTGATGGAGCTAACATTGTTGTTAGTTAGTAGCTACTTAGTGGATCTTTTAGGGTTTCTTGAGGAAGAAAATTCTAGGGAGTCTTGGATTTCCGTGGCATCCGTTTTAACAAATCCAAGAACTCCCCAATACATCATTGAAGATTGTAGCTTGGACATGAGCTTCCTCACAAGTTAAGTGTCAAATGTGTCAGAAGTAGTTTGAATCAAATCTACTTTATAATTTACTTTAGTGATAAAGTGAAAGTCTTATATTTAGTTGTTGAGTCTAATAGAGTGTATTCTAAACATTAGTGATTTAGACTAATGTCATTCGTACATCTCATTGTGGGATTTTAGGGTTTTGGTAGCTTAGGTTTTCACCTCAAGTATAAAAGCAAGTCAATGTAGAAGATTAAGACACATTCATTTTCACTCAAAGACACGTTTTTTCAGGAGATGATTTTATACATTTGTGGAGTAGAGTTAGAATGTCAGAGAAAAACAAAAGTCAGATAACAGGTAAAAAGCAACGAGCTGGTCCGTACATTGAATTTAGTATAGTTGTACAAATTTTGTACTAAGGTATTCCTATAGTCGTACAAATGCATATAATCATCGAGACACATTTGTGTAGTCGTATGGACAAGTCCGTACAGTCGTATAGATAGGTTGTACAACAGGTGGTTTTCTCGTATTCTGGCAGAGAGATTTTCCGCGTTAAGTGTGAAGATCTATTTCGTTTTAGGTGTATAGTGATGAATATGGTTGTCATTGATGAACACACATTAATGACAAAGCTTGATTGACAAGAACAAGGACATGGCACATGATGGCTTGAGGCAACATGAATGACATAGCACAAGACTTGACAAACATAGAAGACAAGATGATATGGTAAGTGACTAGACATGGCAAGGACAAGCGTGGCAAGCATGACAAGGAGGATGACAAGACATAGCTGCGGGCATCTTCAAGACCCATTGCGGGCATCTTCATGAAGGTTTGCGGGCATAATTTATATGCCCTTGCAGGCATATTTGTGACCCCTTGCGGGCATCACAAAAGGAGACTTGCGGGCATTTAAAGGACTCCTTGCGGGCATTTAAAGGACTCCTTGCGGGCATATTTTTAGTGGCCCTGCGGGCATGTTTGAGGGCACCCAAGTAGCCCTTGTGGGCATTCTTGTGAGGTTATGCAGGCATAATGTAGGCATGACAATGGAGACCCTATGCGGGCATTTTGAATGAGCCTTGCGGGCATTCTATACGAGGCATGAAGGCTTGAAGATGTGGCATGAAGACCAAAAATACATATATATATATATTGGATGAGGAAAATATGGAAATATAATATTATTTGATGATAAGAAAGAGATTAAAGTTTGACAAGTCGGCCTCCTAATCTTGTGGAAAAATAAAGTATAAATAGAGGACGAGATCTTGTTTTGAAGCGTGAATTGTGTGGAGAATTCGGGAGGCATAAGTGAGCTTTGATTTCGGGGGACAGTATGAGGACAGTTCGGTGGCAGTGGTAGAGCAGCAGTAAAACCTTTTTTGTTTATCTTTGATTTCTGGGCTTGATTGAGGCAGTGACAATGGCAACATGATTATGGATAATTGAAGACATGTATGCTGGACATAATGATGATCTAGGGCAGGAGATGTGATATGACTAATGTCAGTTTGTGGAAATGTTGATGAAAAAGATGAGGTGCTGATGATATGATTTACAGAATGATATTGTGTGTGTAATACAGAATTGGCAGCAGACTGAAGAGACATGTGATGTTGACAGTGATGACATGTAGTTGATGACATGTAATGCTATAAATGTGTATGTTAAATACAAGCAGGGCCTTGTAACTATTTTTCTTAGTAGGATTTGAGAAAAAGACCAAGCAAAGTCTTGGAATAGAAGTAGGTGCTTCTGATTCAGTTGTAGCTGATTTACCTCACGGTTGTAGCCGGTTGAAACCAATATGAAAAGATTACAAAGATTATCTTGTGTCTTGTGTGATGTGTTGATGTTAGTATGATTTTACTTGATGAATGACATGTTTCATTTAATTGATGAAAGTGATGTTGAAGTGAATTTGTAGATGATACTGATTAGGGTAAGAAAAAGTTGAATTTGAATTAAGCCCTGACTCACTGATTCATCCCCCCCTCTCAGTGAGTCATTGTGTCCAACATATAGTACTGCTGTTAGTTTGACAATTGAGGAGGTTTCCTTGTAAGCTTTGAATTGTTAAAGAAAAGCTTATTTGAAGGAGTACATTTTCCATGTGTTGTGTTTTTGCTTCAGTTGTTTACTTTCTCGCCATATGTGTGATTACTACTATCATAAAAAATATAATTTCTCCGGTTAAATAACAATTGTGTTTAGTTGCATATATACCTTAAAGCTCATGACCACGAATTGATAATTTATTTGTACCCATAGCATTCAACAACATTCATTTGTGTTGTAATTTTGTTGCCCCTCATTTGGCTCTAATAGTTTCCCTATATCTACTTTTATGCTCACTGGCCTCAATTTTCAATTTGAGGCTCACTATTGTTTCAAGTTAAATGTTTCTCTACTTGAATCAAAAGAGTGTTGACGAGTTGTTGCAAGTGTTTGGCACCTGGTGTGTTTTCTAGGTGGGATCAATAGTTGCATTCTTTGTCGGGAGGTAGCGATATAGTGCATAACCAAGATCCTTAGTGTCTACAGAAACATTGTGGCCAAAACTAGGAAATGTAGAGGAAGCCAAGTTCAAAGTCAGCTTCAACGAGCTCGACAAATGGTGGAGTGGATTCTTTTAATGAGCTAGATCAATAGATATATGAGGAGATGGATTCTCAACTCCGAGTATTTGGAGATTACTAGCCAAGAGGTTCTAGGAATAGGGGATGCATGAAATGGATGACAAGCAAGAATGATCCGTATTAATTTTAGTTCCAACACTTTAAGAGAAAACATAATTCAGAGTGGCTTTTAGTTTTCATGTTTTCCAATTGCAAGCTTACAGAGGATGAGATGTATAACCAATAGATTTCTTAGGAACATTTCCAAAGGATCTTCACTTTAGTAGGCTCAATTCCTTTGTGTGACACTTCTATGGATTTACTTAAACAATTGTATCCCAAAGGATAAAAACTTATAGGAGGCCTTATCTTTCCAAGGAACTCGAGTTCGATGAACTGGAGGCAACTATGAAAGAGCTTGAGAATGCAAAGTCTACAAGCACTGATGTCTTCTCGAAAAAATTCTATATGAAGATGTGGCTAGCCTCACATATTTGAACATGCCAAGAGTAAATCAAAATTGGCATTATCAAGTAGGTTGTCAATGCAAGACTTATCAAGATTATAGCTAAAAGTGTTAAAGGGATTTAATTGGTAGTTTGTATCCAAGCTCCCTCCTTGATGTCTTATATAAAATCATAGCAAAAGCATTGACCAACTGGATTGGTTTGTTGGTTACTTCAATTGTTCAGAAGGAGCCAACTAGTTTTAATAAGGGTGGATTTATTTTTTATAATCTTTTAATCACATGGGAAGGTCTTGAGTGCGCTCAAGAGACGAGGCAAAACGTTACAAAAAATTCTCTAAAGAGTTAATTTTGATAAGACTAGGACAAGATTGAATGGAACTTCATCCTTAACATGTTGGATTGGTTGGGAACTAGTTATTTCTATGTTATATATCATTTGAGATCATCTTTTTGTTGACCTCAACAATGGTTTAGTGTGAATGGTGTACTTTTTGATCCTATTCTTCTACAACGATTTATTTTAGAATGTTCCCCCCGTGCTCCTCAGCTTTATGTGATTGCAACAATGCCTTAGGTTATTTGATGGAGGTAGCTATAGTACTGGTGCAAGTGAGAGGGATTTCTTTGATTGATCGCAAGCTACTTCTGAATATCCACTTTACAAATTAGTCGGTTTTAACACCTATATTAACTCAAAGTTCTATGGTGGTCCTATTATTTGATTAGTGACAGATGAAAAATCTACTAGAGCAGTTGTTAATGACGTTAAAAAAAAGGTCTTATGTATTGGCTAGGATGCCCCCCCTAATTGGTTGAATCATGAATGGAAGATTATAGAAAGTAGGGAAATCATTCTATTTTTGGGCATTCCCTTTGGCATGTAAGTTTCTTGTACATCAATGAAGGTGAAAATGGCCAATTTTGAAAAATATGTCCATCTCGGAGACATCTCGATCATCTGTGTGCTAGGAAAGTTACATTTCTTGATAGAATTCTTGAAATGTTGGAGAAGGTCATGAATCCTGAGATATTTTCTTTGGGGTAAGGAAGGGGGAGGGGGGAAGGGATTCCTTTAGTGGCTTGGGATATTTGGACTTTACCAAAGGATCAAGGGGGGTTGTGCCCACCTGAGATACAAGGTCAATGATCCACTCTTGTAAGCAAATTTGTAGTACAACCAGTGTCGGGGAATGCTCCTTGGAAAATTTTATTATGTAAACAAATTCAATATGATCACCACATTAGAGGAATTAAATTTGGGTTATTAAAGGCCTCTTTAAGCTCCATGACATAATAAGTATTGTTAAGTCCTTCGTGCTTTCAAGTTCAATCTTGTTTGAAAGCTTGTTGTTTTCATGACAAATAGTATTTGGTTTTCTCACATGGTAATTTGAGGTGCCTCGAGATGCTAGGATCTAACGTCAAGTCGTTTTTGGCCCTTCTAGTCTACCAATAGACAATTCGATCTCCCAAATATGTTTTCTAGCAAGATTAGTTGAAAAGGACCTTTTGTATTGGAATGATAGGTGGAGAGTCGGAGACATGAACTCCAACAATTCCATACTTGGTGTGATCATAACCAAGTTTAGAAGTTAAATCATTCAAACAATACTATTTATCAAACAAAACTACCTATGAGTTCATGTGTAGTATAATTCCCAAGTTGTCTTTTTAAAATGCAACTTCTTGTGTCAAGTATGTTCTAGAGGGATTGGAGATGGAATAATGGGAAACAATGTGTCAAGTGTGTGTTTGTGTGTGGCAAGTGATCTTTATGCACTTGTAAGAAACGATTCCAACATTATCTCATTGTACGCTATGTAGGAGCACCGTCCCCCTGTTGTTCATTTCAATCCCAAATCACGCTTCAGAAGGAGCACCCTTGACACGAGCTTTGGGGTTACTCTAGCTCGAGAGTATTTTTTCAAAGTGCACTCCCTGGTGCCGTTGGAAGCGACCAAGGAGGACCAGTCCCGAGGTGTTGTTGAAACTTTAAAAAGTGCTCCTCAGGCTCTTGTGAAACAAAAAACACTCCCGCAAACTTAATGGATCTTTTTAATTTTTTTGCTCTTAGGTCCCATGCCGATTCTCCAATGCGGAAATAACTCGTGCCTAGGGTTTCTTCATTGATTAAAACACTCCATTTTCTCTTGACCTATCACTCATTTTTTGCTAGTGTTTTGAGTGGGTTTCTCACTAGTTGTTGAGAAGTAGATTTCTGAGAGCTTGGAAGGAAGACTAAAATCTACCTTAGTTACATTCGACTACAATTATAGAGAGTTGAAGAGGCAACCTCTAAACCCACTCTTTGTTTGCTTTTTTTCCATGTGTTGTACACTTGTATGTTTTCTATGTTGAATGTTATCTTCTCCTCTCTTTCCCGTTCATTTTCTCCCTCTTTCTATCGCCAACAGCAAGTTATTCTAAAGAGGACTGATCTGTATTTGGTTTATGCTTCCATTTTTTATTATGATTGCGTCGATGTGAAACTATGGTTTGTTGGACATTTGGGACCTCTTCATTGACACTTAACCACTTTAGTGGTCATTGTGGTTCCACCATTTCCGGCCTTAGGGGTAAACCCTAAAGCTATTTATTAGTGAGGCTCAAGCTTCATTTGACATGCACAATATGCACGTGGCACAAATAATGCATTCCGCTCGTTGGGATCTTCTTATCAAGATGTGCTTCATTGTTTAAGGGTGTTTCCAAGTTTAAAGTTGTTTATTAGGGAGGTTCTAGTCACATTTGACATCCACACTATATACGTTGCACACATAATGTATTGTGCTCTTTTGAATCTTCTGATGAAGATGTGCATTGATGTTTAAGGGTGTTGCTAAACACCGTCATTCCACTTGATTACAACAACAGGCTCATCCAAAAATCCTAGCATCGTAGCATAGCAAATGGTTCCATAGGATTCATAGGTGGCTTTGTCAGCTTTTGGAATGTGCAATGCTGTTTTCAAATCCACAACGTATGCAGACATGAGGCAAAGTTCCAAATGGCAACCAAAAAATAGTGAAGATGACATGTGGAATACAAGTCAAATATATACTTTTATTCTTAAGTATCAAGCCTAGGTAAATAGAGGAATAAAATTTGCTTCCAGTCGGGTGTTTATTCTAGTATTGCATCTCAGTTGCAATGTGTAACAAAATGTAAATTGTGAAATCATATAAGTGGGTCATGAATTTTTGAAAAAGAAGCAGAATGTCTTCAGGTTGCTCATTTTCAATCTCCTTTTACTTTGCTATTGTGCTATTGTTTTCAAAATTGTGTATAGGTGGATGAGGTATGTAGGCATAACTAATCCAAAAGAAGAAAACATTCATCCACCTTTGGGCATTTGTCTAAGCCTGCAGTTGAAAGAATGAAATTGATCCTGTAGGAATGATACCTGTGAGAAGAACCATTTTGTAATTCATCGCCCATGGGAATAAGTGACAATGGGCGGAATGCAAAGTCTTTGATTTGTTGAAGTTTAAAGAAACAGAACTATATACATGGGTGTTCACTTAGGGTTTTTCATAAAGAATTGTGAGCTGATCTGGGTTTTCTGAGCATGAACCTAAACAGAGGCAGCGAACCTGAGGATACTTTGAGCAGATCTAGGCCTGTCTTTGACCTTTTTATGGCATTTGCAGCCCTAATCCTCTTGTCTGGGCCTGATAACAGCAGGCTGTTGCAGCAGTAGTGGGCAAAAGAAGCACCAAAAGCAACACAAATGGCCAATAAACCTCATCTACTTCGGGGTGCTTTGTGGATGTGAAAAGGGACAGTCAAGAACATTATCTTGATATTCTGGGCTTGAAACTGATGTGCATCTACAGCAATCTTCTGTGTAGGTTCCAGTTGATTGAAGGATTGGGGGTGACTTGTTGATGATGCCGTAGTAGTGGTTGAATATTCATGTATCGTTGCCTTGGATCCTCATAGCTACAGTTTTGTTGCTCATGACCGAGTTCTGGACTTATGCTTCATGATGATAACTTTGGGTGGAACCTATTTTCATTTCCTGAATCTGCTGTTTTCACATAATTGGACAACTAAAACCGACAATAAAATCAAATTAGCACCCCACATTTTTTTAGTGATCTATCTAGCATAAAACCATTTAGTAAAATATTGTTTTGAAGATCAACTAGGGCTATTTCATCTTTTTTTTTCTACACTGAAACAAATGAAACGAAACAGAAATCAAACTCAGATTTATCAAGCCCAAAAGATGAGAAAGCAGAGAAAATTACCTTGGTTTGAGTTAGGTGAAAGGTTCAAATATTTTTAGAGTTTTTAGATTTATTTTTCTCCCTTGAAACAAAAGGAAAATGATTTTTTTAATGGTTTTTTGGTTGTAGGAATGGATTCTAGGATTAGTGCCTTCAATCCTTGGTTGGACTGGAGTCTATGGCGCATTTCTCCTTGGGCATTGATTTGATTTACTTGGCTGGATTACTTGCAAAAAAGCATGTCAAATTTCCCCATGCCTTTGTGTTCCCTGCAAAATCCCTTCCAAGGAAGGGTCACCGAAGCACACACCAAGAGTAAAAATTCTAACTCATACCTTAGCATATTCCTTCTTCAATCTTGTAGGTCTCCTAAGTTTGCAAATGCAACTGAGATGCAAAGCTAAATTACAAATAAAGCAAAGAGATTCTTCCGTACTTGATCCAATGGAGCAAATTTGCTGTTCTTATTGGGCTAGATAAATTAACGTTACAATGCAATAGAAGTTTCGCAAGTTACCTTAGAATAAGATTAACAAGCTATACCACAAAGAAAGAAACCTACGAGAGCCAAGAGCCAGAGATGAAAGATAATTTTATTCTCCAATACTCAACAACAAGATACAACGAGGAGTGAGCTCTCTTGTATAGGAGAAAAGCACAACTTCCTTCTCAATAAAATAATATTTGATCTACCCGACCCATAGATTTGTCATAGATAATCCAAGATATAGTAAAAATGATAAACAAATGAGATAATGCTCAAAACCCTTAACTAAACCCCAAGAGAGAAGGGGGCACCACCTAGTCAAGGTTAAGAACAAGAGAAATAGTACAATAGATCATCAAAGCGAGGAGTGCTCCTCTAGAAATGGTCCAAGGGACTACCATGCAAAACAAACAAGCCCCAAATGTGAGGGCACTCTCCTTAAATTGTTCACACTTGTGGCCCCCAAGCATCATCAAGAGGGAATGTATTGTCTCAAATTAGGTCCAATAATCAATAAAAATCCTCAAATCACACGTCAATTATAGGAGTGGTGCAAGAAAGGTCAAATCGCTAGAGCACTCTCAAAACGTCCAATGACCTCATCCTGAAGCCACGCGTGTGAGAGATGACTCCATCTACAAGCTCTAACTTCTACCTACATGGACCAACTGTTGTGTAGCAATGGTCCAAATGTGGTCAATGAAAAGGCTAGAAGGATCTTCAAGCTCCCATGTGCCAAAAGGTGTCTCCATCATGAGAAAAGGGGAAGGACCTCATGTAGTGGTAGGTGTTGCCACCTGGTTCCACACCTGGGGAAAACGCAGCAGAAGTCTTCAAGCTGCTGGTGTGACCTTGGGGGCAAGTCAGAGTCAAGTGCTGTCACTTGGGACTCGACTCCTTTGTCTAGGCTTTTTTAGCGAAGCCAAGGGGGGTGGACCCTAAAAATAAAAACTAAAGTGTCTAATCTAGGAGTTAGAAAAAATATTTTTGATAACCAAGATAAAAGCAGCATATACTTATATAAAGCAAGACAATCATTCATCAATACATCATTTGCTCCCATTCACTATTATCATCATTCATTCGCAACATTTGTCAATAACATGAAATAATATCAATATAGACCAGTGCCTTATAATGGAGTCGAAATAGATGCATGAGCAGGAAAGTAAATGTTGTGCAAGTGTTCTTGGTTTATTTTAGAATTAATGTGAAAGTGATCTTTTTATTATGGCTGGTGGGTTCCCAATATACGCAAAGGTACGGGGAACATGTCCGGAATTTTGATGTGTGGCATCCCTCTCAGACTTGGGCTGAATCGGAGTCTCAAGGAGATGTTCAGATGCTGTACCAACGAGGGCAAGCCTAACGGTTTCCAAGAGGTCACTACTCAGTTTTGTCCCAAGCCTTCTGAGAAATTTCTCCACAACAACAAAATGCTCGCGATGTGCCGGATTTTCACATAAAGGTTTTTTTATTCGGGGCGGTGTTAGATCCTATTACTAGGCATCTCTCCCTTTCTGATGCGTATCAACTGGATCAGATTGAGCTGCAAGTTGGCCACAGAGCATACGGGAGAAGACCTTGGTATTTTTAGAAAATTTTATGAACCAAAATTTTATCTTTTAAAACCCCAAGAGTCTCTTTTCAGGCACGTACTCGGGCAAGCCCTTGTACAGAAACTCTACTTCGGGAAAGCAAGGGGGGCGTTTGAGTTTGTAAAAAAAAATGATAAAACTATGTTTTGAGTGAACTTGTGGCCCGCCAGTGGAACGGACCAACAAGGTTAATTTTAAGCCTAGTTTGATTTTATTAAGTGCAGAAATGAAATCTAAACAACAAAATTGCAAACCACGAAAATTGAGTCGACACAGTTTTCCCCCCTGGGGGATGGGGTGTGGGCACTTGGTTAGCCCACTTGCTCTCGTTTAATGGCTCAATTACAATGCAAAAGAAATGCCCCAGTCATTTATCGACTTAGTGGCTTACAAAAAAGGAGAGAAAAAGTATCCGTTTCAGAAAAATCAAAGTCTAGGTGCTCCGGATGGCCTGGATCCTCGAAATTTGGCCAGCATTTCTCTCTACCTGTTCGTCAAATGCTGCAAACCAGCAAGCAAACATCAGTAAAAGATGCCCAAAAACACTTTAAGAGTGTATTTGGGACACCTGCTAAAAACCCAGAAAAAACTAAGTTAAAAATGATGAAATTTAACCAAGTTAAACAAGCATTGGGGGCTTGTTACTTGGGATCTTTGCAAGCTTTTGAGGGCTGCAAATTATCAGCTCTTTAAATCAACCAAATACACATGAAGTTCAGCCAAATATACTACTTGCTTAAGCCCTTAAAATATTCGGAAAAGTACACTTAAACAAGAAGCATGCATCAACTAGATCTAGATAAAGATTTGACTTGAAGATGAGCTTAAGATCTAAAACAAAAATCAGACCTACTTATGATTTTTTAAACAAGAATGAGGTCTGAAATATGCAAACCAAAGTAACCATGAAAGATTTGAAGATTTTTTATGTTGATGAGAAGAAGAAGAAATGTCTTGAATTTGGGCTATGGAGTCCTCCACCGTGGGGATCAATGGGACTAGTTCTCCTTGAATCAATTTCGAAGACCAATGGATGCAAGCCAGCTCCACCAACTCTTCGGATCGGCAACTTGTAGACACAAAAGACAATTCACGCAAGCAAGATCAAATGCACTAGTATAGACTAAAATAGAGAACTAGATTCAAGCATTTAAACAAAAATGACATTGAACTCTAAGCACTCTATGATAACCAACAGTAAAAATAATGAAATAGATTACACTATCTTTACCTTACTAAGCTCAACATCTCCTTCAAAAGCTAGTGATTGATCAGTAAACAAGCATGAATAAACATGTAAAGACACAGATTACCTCATATGTTAAAATAGAACATGATCATCCACACCATGAGAGTCCACACATAGAATTGCCTCCAAAGCCTTTTATTCATAAACAAATGCAAAAATATTACAAAGATAGGAGCAGAGGTTCCACCTTCTCATGAGAAAACAATGAGAGTGAACTTGCTTATATAGAAAAACTCAAGGAGAGGGGGTGCCCAAGTTGAGGAGGAATGGGTGGAGTGAGTGGCATAACTCGTGGAGCAAATGGGGCTGCCCACTCCCATGTAATGGGCTTGCAAAATCAGCCCCAAATCAGCTAAAAATCAGCCATGTGACGGCCCATAAACATAGCTACAAATTCCATGATTGAAGGTGCCCAATTTTGGGAAATATGCCCCCTTAAATGGGGAAGTAATCCCACTAATATAGCTGCCCTGAATCTTTCCAAAATCAACTCTTACAACTCCTAAAACATAGCTGAAATATTTCAGACCTTTAACTCTTCCAAAATTGGAAATATTTTTTAAGTCATTTTTCACTTTTTAAATTTTTTTTTATGACTTTTATGACTTTTTTGGTTTTTTTTTAGCATAAGTGAAAAATTAAACACCCAAACATTAGAAAAGTGGGTTTAGGGATTAAGGGGGTGCTCTGAGTTAGAAAACGAGCACCCCTAAGGCAAAAAAGACCCCTAGATGACATTTTTATGCCATTTACAATATTTTTTAATGAAACCATTAAAAAAATGGCTCATTCACGGAAAAAATACTTTTCGCCAAAAATTAAAAAACTACCCAGGGGGACTTAGCACATGTCCATATGACTCAAAAACAATGTCTAGCATGTTCATATACATTGACCCACAGACTTTAACAATCCCCTAAGGCCCGTCAGCCTCGACAGGCATTCCAGCTTTGGAGGAGCAGGAGAAAAGCCCAAAAATTATGTTATGCACTAATGCAAGACATAATTAATAGGTGAAAAAACTCCTTGGAATACCTGACTTAGCCAAAAAGTCCTAGGGAACCAAGTCCTTTACAAAAAACCATGCTAGTACATTTTATTACAAACCCCGCAGGGCCATGGACATGTGGAAAAAAATTAAAAATGGGGCCTTTAAAAGGCCTACTGGACATCAAATCATCGAAAACGAACATGTAACATGTTCAACTTTGCCCGCTCACTTGATAGTCCAATTGAGTACAACTTAACTGGCAACAGTAGGAAGCATCAAGCACAAATGTCTCGAAATGTAGAGCTCCACCTAATAGTCATCTATAGACTACCGCAAGTGTCATAACATGTGTAGATAAGCAAATGTCATAGTGCAATACGTTAAACCAACATATAACTTAGGAAATGTTTTCAAATATGACAATAATACATGAAGATAAGTTTCAATCATACCTTTCTGACAACTCAATGACTTAATTATGTAAATTTTTTAATTCCCAACCTGGTTTCAAGTTTTGTCTTTCACATAGAGTTTAATGCCCAAACCCCACTGCTGCAAATTAGTTTCTCATGCATAAATAGTAAACTGATTTGAAACACATGGAAATTTTACAACTTTAGAAACTCAGGAAATTAAACCAGTGACACCATGAAAAATTAGACTCGGAAACTTTTAACCAATCTTGGTTGAGGATAAAACCCTGAAGGGAAAACCCGATATGAGAGAGGTTTTATTTTCAGAGGCAAATTACAAATTCAAAACAGCAGTACTTATCTCAACTTTTCTTCTCGAAAAGCATGCCAAACTCCAGCATTAATTTTGTAGCCTTCTGATAGCAGTACAGCCTCAAACGTGCCAGCATTAAATTCACCAGTATGGCCTTGAAAACTGTGCCTGATAGCAGTACGTATTAACTTTTATTTCTGTGCCTGATCTGCTCTGAAAAATGTGACCGAATTTATGATTGTACGACCTGCATTTATTGCTATATGGCCCTCTAATTTTGTGCCTGTAGCAGCCTCCTCAATTTCTGTGCTTGTAGCAGCCTCCTTGATTTTTGTGCTATACGTTCTGCAATTACTATTGTTGCAACATAGGAATCTGTGCCAATATCTGATTTCTTGGGATTCGTGCCCTGATTTCTCCTCTCTCCTCAAGCTCGACTTCTCTCTTGCTTGCTCTTCTCCTCTTCCTCTCCAAAATCTCTTTGGTGAATGTGAACAATGATGCCTCAATCCCTAGGTTTTTCCCTTTTTGTTCATGATAACCACCTTTCTCAAAATCAGTGGTCAAGGTCAAATCTTGACTTAGTGAGATCTAGGGCCTGTTACCAGCAAAGTTGCAATTAGTTGGACTTTCAAGTGAGAGTGCCAAAGATGAACATGTTACATGTTCTTTATCCGTGTACTGAAGCCTATCAGGCCTTTTTTAGGGCCCTTTTTAAACTAAATTTGCATGTCCATACCCCCATGGCGAGTTGTAATAAGTTGGTCTAAGCATGGTCTTTTTGTAACAGGCTTAGCTTATCTTAGGTTTATCTGTCATGGGGATACTCTAGAGTGTTTTTTCCTTAGGAATTATGTGTTGCACTTCAATGACGTATAATTCCAGAGTTTTTCACTCACATCTCCAAAGCTGGAGTATTTAACTTGGTGGTCAAACCTTGGGAGGTTATTAAAGCCTAAGCGTCTATGTATTTAACTTGCTAGTCATCAATATTGAGTCGTATGGACATGCACTAGGTCCCCTAGGAGTTTGAGTCAATTATGAGAAAAATATTTTTTCCTATAAAATTAGGCCATTTTTTAATGGTTTAAATGAAAATTTTCAAATACTAATGGAGGCGGAATTTGGTGTGTGGATGCTCGTTTTCACACTCAGAGCGTCCTCTTTACCCTGGGACCCACTTTTCCTATGTTTTAGGTGATTAAATTATCACTTAGAGCATTTTTGCTCAAGCGGATGACAAAATGGTAAAAAAACGCTAAAGAAGCGACAAAGTGACACAAAATGTCAAAAGTCAAATAATTAAATAAGGAAATGAGCATGTGCCAAATTACTTGGCATTTCATTGTAAGTGGTGGGCGACTTAGTTAAAGCATAAAGCTTATGTTATAAAGTCAAATCATAGGTTGAGCAAATATTTCAAAGTTTGAGGAGTGGCCCTCTTCACGTGGGTGTCTTCTCCACATGGCGATTCATTGCTGGTTGTGATACAAACAAGGTAGGGATGCGCCTACCTCTCTTGAGGTGGCGCAATCCCTTTGGGATTTGCTTCCAATCAAGCCACAATCAAAGGATTGAACTCAATGTGAACTCCCTCTTCAAGCTCATGGGCCCCTCTCTTGGGATTAGGGCCCCCCTCTCTCTGCATTTTCTATATAAGGCAGCCACTTCTACATTGTTTGCTATGAGAAGGTGGAACCTCTGCTCTTACGCATTGTACATCTTTTGTGAGGAATATTTTTGTGAATAAAGGCTTTAGAGGCAAATCGTGCTGTGGATCTATGGTGTGTGGATGATCATGTTCCAATGCATGCATGAGGTAATTTGTGTTTGTTTACAATTTTTTGCTTTTGATTGTTGATCATAGGTTGGCTTTTGAAGGAGATCTAAATCTTGAAAAGGTGAAGTCGTGTGATTGCATCCATTATTTTTCTGTCAGGTTATTATAGAGATATTAGATTAACAAAGTCAGTTTTGTTTAAATGCTTGTCTTTGAAATCTCTATATTAGGCTACACCAGATGCTCTTGATCCTTGTTGTGTGAGTTTCTTTTGTGAATACAGGTTGCAAATATGAGGAGTTTGTGGAGCTTGTTTGCTTCCATTTGCTTTCAGATAGATCTACGGAGAACTAGTCACTCTGATCCCCACTTCGAGGACCCCATTGCCCAAGTTCGATGGCGTTTTCCTCTTCTCTCTTCTCGTCACCAAAAAAACTTCAACTTTCTTGGTTACCCTGGTTTGCATATCTGAGATCTACACTCTCTAGCAATAATATAAGTAGATTTGAATTTTTTATTAGATCTAAGTGTTAAACTTTTACATCTCATAACTAGTTATAGTAAAAAGAGTAGTTTTCCTTTCAAATTTGCTTTCTTTGTTTGCATTTTAAATTATAAGAGCTTGATTAGATAAATTACTTGCTGGTTTTAAAAGTAATATTTGGCTGTTATAGAGCTTTTAATTTGCTGCTCTTTTGAGCATGCAAAGACCCTAAGGAGGCAAGCCTCATATTTTGTCCGACTTAGTTCATTTTTGCACTTTTACTTTGAATTTTTTCACGAAATGTTTTGGGTTTTTTTTGCTAAGTTCCAAGACACTTTTAAAGTATTTTTGGGCATTAACTACTAATGTTTACTTGTTGGTTTGCAGGTTTTAGTGATAAATAAGGGAGGCATGTTGCGAAATTTCGATGATTTGAGCCATCTGGAGCATTCTAAATTTCTAGGAACCCTATACTTGTTTCTATTAATTTCTTTTCCATTATTGTAAACTTGTTACTACTATCTTTCAAAGGACTAGAAGTGTCCGTGAAAAGTATTGTAAAATAAAAATTAAACGAGAGCAAGTGGGCTACCTAACGCCCGCACCCCATCCCCCCTGGGGGGATTCACGTCGTCTCATTTTTTGTGATTGTTCCTTTTTATTTTATTTTAGTTTTCTTTCTTGCTTTAATAAAATCAATCAAACTAAAATTAACCTTGTTGGTTCCGTTTCAATGACGGACCACAAGTGTACTCAGGACCTCACATTTACCTTTTTTAACTTTTAGTTTATTTTTCCAACTAATAAAATAAACATAGGACTAAAATTTAACTTGTTGGATCCGTTTCAAGGACGAGCAACAAGTGTACTCAGGATTTAGATTTTCACACTTTTTTTAACAATTTCCTGCTTGCAGAGTAATTTTGTCCTTGCTTTCCCGAAGTACGGTGCCACAGAAAGAGCTTGCTCGAGTACTGGAATTCGGTCGGAATAGAGATTCTTGGAGGTAGATTTAACCAAGTAGAAAATCCAATTTTGTTTAATAAAATAAACCAACGCTTAAACTCCGAGTATGCTCTTGGCCGTTGCAGCTTAGTTTGATCAGTTGGTCAACCAGAAAGGAAGATAAGCACTAGTTTAATAGGAAAATCCAATTAAGCTGTACTTCAAGAACTCGAGAGGTTGCATGGGTTGACACCATAGAGTCAAAAGGCTATTGTAAGTAGGTTATGCCTCGCCTTGTTGGACACTTGGCTAAACCGCTATAGCACTCAGTTCAAGAGGTTAAGGTTACTTGGGCCAAACCCCCAATAAACCCACTCCTCTAATACTCACTAATAATTTTAAAACTGAAAACAAGACTTTGCAATACTTTCACGACACCACACCACACAGCAGCATCATTTTCACAATCTTGGCATTGGTCAATACTCCAATATCTTTTGATTAAATCAATCTACACAATGTTGTGATGTATCTTGTTTAAAAATGCATGTTGTAACCCAAAATTTACTGTGGAAGTCTTTGTTGTTTCAGTATTTATCATCATCTTTTTTTTTAACTGCTAGATTAAAGGTTGCTTTTTCTCTTTTTGAGATTAAAAACCTTAGATTTTCTTTATTATGGCCGACCCCCCTTGGCTTCGCTAGGAGTAAGCCTAGACAGAGGAGTTAAGTTTCGAGTTGCAGCTCTTAACTTAGACTTGTGCCCAAGGCCACACCAAGCGGCTTGAAGATTTCTGCCGCGTTCCCCCCTTAGGTGTGTTTCTAGGGGGCAATAGGGCCCACATTAAATGCTCATACTTTTTCCCATTAAATGAATTATTCACTTTTCATTTAAATAATTAATGAGACATTTAGATACTTACCGACTTTACTTCTCATAAAGTCAATTAAAAATAGAATCATGAGCAACTTATAAAGCTACTTTATATCTCATAAAGTGCTTCTCACTTTAATAGTTACTAGGGACCACATTTAATGTTTTCTGACTCCTAGGCATCAAAAGAAGTGGAAAACACTTGCCTTGGTACAAATTTTAACAAATTAACCTTTACTCATCTAGTCTAACATTGGTGTGATTATTAAAATCTTTAATGGATGTGAGACTACTAAGTTAAGTTGCATAGCGTAGATTCCTAAAGTTAGTGAGGGTAAATAAAGTGGATGTGAAGTTAGGGAAAGAAAGGATCTTTTCCAATTAACCATCATAGCAGTTGAGTATGATAGGTCTACACTTAACTTTCAAGAGTTAGGGTTTTATACATTTCTTCCACATGTGTGCCATCGCAGGAAGTGCTATTATGGTTCATCCATCCTTGCTTCTCTTTTTTGCGATCACTTTTCTTTTTCTTTCTTTGATATTTCATAGCCCTTTCTCTGGCTTACTTCATTTTTGCTTTAGATTTGGCTTTGTTAACCTAGGACAAGGGAACTTGGCTTTTTGCAAGGGGAGTATCTTTTATAGTTTTCCATTTGTGTTTACATTTATCAGCATCAACCTTAGACCACTAGACTCTTTTAGCTTAATTAAGGAATTCATACACCTTAGGTTGTTATTGATAATAGATCATTTACAATGGGGAAATATAAAGGGGCTGGATGAATTGGCTAGCGAGATGAAAATGGCTAGGCAAAATGTTATGAAATAGATGAATTCACTTAATTTAGTTCACTAGGGTACAAATTAAACTTTAGACTAACACACTTGTGAGGCAATAGACAACATGATAAGACTAAGACATCAGTAATTGTTTTAATGTTATGAATTAATATACGAGCATAAATGTAACATCCCATGCAAACATGTTGTCATATAAGAAAACATTCTAGTGTCTATGAGGGTTTATAAATATCACACCACTTGGAACATTTGACACTGTCTTTGGCTAGGCACATCCATGGCATATGCTTTTGACCATGCTGAAGGAGATCTTACCAAAGATCCATGGGGAAGCCACATATCTCATCTCAGGAACAAATGTTTGTGAAACTATCACAATCAACATACAACGCCTTGCTGAAAAAGGGGTAACTTACCATACAACTATCAGTTTGACAATATGTGCAGGTTTCCTTGTAAGCCCTGAATTATTCATGAAAGGCTAATTTGAAGGAGTAAATTGTCTATGTATTGTGTTTTGGTTCACTGTTTACTTTCCAACAATATGTGTGATTATTGCTATGTGAAAGAATTTAATTTGCACAATTAAATAACTTGTGTTTAGTTGAGAACATAAGGACATGAGTCACCTAGGATTTCAGATCTAAAGATTTTACAACAATAAATCAATTGCCGAAAACATCTGTTGTAGCTAGGACTAGCAGTAAGAAAATTTCAGAGGTAGTACTTAACCGAGTCGGGAGTTTGTGTGTAAATCAAAGATGGCATTAGCTAGCCTTAGGTTTGAAGGCAGATTGGATGATGCCTTGAATTTCCTATCGTGGATAGTAGGGTAACTCTACTATTAGAAGAGAATGATCTCTAGGAGATTGTGTCGGATTGGATTCTGAAGTGTTTAGGTATGTGAGGGATCTACATCCAAAGGGGATGTTCGAGTTGAGACACAAATTATTGTTTAAAAGTCTTATACCAAGGCTATGCATACAATAATGTACTAGAAATAATCCCTACTCCATTCAGGAACCTAGTTGAATCGTTGCGTCATTGTCTAAGTACTACACACATATAGCCCTTTCCCAATCCCTTAGAGGATTCTACCTTCCAACCTCTAGGGCCATAATTATTACCATACTAGTTGTAGGGATACTTTTCGAGAGTCATGTTTCTTTAAAAATGGAGAATGGCATGTCTCTTCTTGAGCTGTTCATCAACAGTCTTTACCTCTCCTCGATAGAAAAATCATTATCCAATTCATGCAGTTGAGCTTGAGAATTTGAGATCAACAATGAGGAGTCTCCTTGATGATCGATAAAGTACTTTGCTTCAAAGAGTGATATTGATGGGAAAAACTATCTATCTAAACACTGAGTTCACTTATGGTTCTAGGTGATATGATCATGTTTCACCTCCTCGAGTGCATGTGAACTAGGAGGGATTTCATAAGATTATCTTTACGGTTGATATCCAATTATTTAAAATAGAGAACATTTTTTGTGATGCCACTTCCTATCGTATTGCTAAAGCTCTTAGTTCTTCCTCACAAGATCCTTGAATCCATATGGTGTGAAATACTTTTATTGTAATGTCTCTCAAATCAATACACAACAAAAGGTTACTAATGATAAACTGGAGGTCCCTTGTTGTGAGTCCTTTAAATATCGCTGCAATTGCTTTCCCCTAAATAATTAGGGCTTTGTTAGTGGTAGGTGGAATAATATTCATTACCTCAATGCTAGCATTCATACACCATATTTGGGGAAGCCTTGCATCCGTTTTGGCTATGCCATAGGGCTAACACGTATGTGGTTTTTCAAGGTAGCTAATCCAGAGGATGCTTGAAAAATGCGTAGGCAATGGAGCTTAAAAATTAAAACTAAGGCGGGGAGATGACTAACTACAAAGCTGTCGCAAACCTATAATAGGGTGAATTGAAGACCAAATTCACAAGCACATATAACCTACATAACAAACATACAATGACATTTGCACAGGAGGCTTGTTGCAAAAATTGGAGTCGATAGAATTTAAAATTGCAGCTAGGAAAGACTCCTATTTTCATTTTGCAAATAAGAAATTACCACAAACATTTGCCCCTCTAGCAAATCTAACCAATAGTTGCAAAAAATGGAGCTAAAATCCAAATTCATGACTAGCAGTCTTATTTTTGTTTCAATAGTGCGTTAATGGGAATTGTGAAAAGGTTGGAATTTCTTGCCTGACCTAGAGGACCTGGTGATAAATCAAGAACTATATCTACATTACCTCCAGTTTTGAGGTTGATTTCTAACACTACTATTACACATTCTGCTACTCCTATTTGAGATTTGTGGTAAGGGGGCAATTGCTAGGGCTGGCAAGAGTGTTTGGAGCTTAAAATCTTGACTATCTCTTCAAAGACCTTCTTGGAAGAATGAACTAGTTTCTCATTTTCTTGTCCTCCCTATTGTTCACTTGACCTTTTATGCATTACCTTAGCTCTTGCCCCATCACAAACCACAACTACTATAAAGAAAAGGGCCACAATCCCTTGTAACCATTAGGATGTGTTACAACTTGAACTAACATGTGTGATTTAAAGCCCCAAACAGCATGCTAGCCTAGCTATAACCTAGAGGTGTTACCCTAGCATATGCAAGCTTGATTTGTAACACTCCAAAGATAGCTAAATCACTTGAAAAGCCACAAGGCTAATACATAAATTAAACAAGGAAATAAATGCACCTAAGGAAATTTGACTTTCTTCAGTAGACTAGGTTAAAGATCTTACAATGCCTAAAGATACATGTTATGTTAGTATTCATCCATCAAGAAAACCCAAGAGAAGAAAACCTTCAAACTTCAAAATACTCCGCAAAGGTATGTTAATTAGGCTCCAAAAGAGAGAGAGGTCTCAAAATCCATCGATGAGTTCAAATGAGGAAGAGGCTCTCTTTATATAGGAAAGAGCTCAACATCTTTTACAATTAAATAATCATCTATTCCTAGATTTAGGTTAGGGTGGAGTAAAATTTTACAACAATCCCACTAATATCTAACAAAGTCCAAGAAGTGGATAAAATAGTGATCAAAGCCACAAATACAATGTTTCGAAGATACATAAGGCCCAACAAGAGGGGTGCCTCAACCAATTGAGGGATCAAGAAGCAAATGATGGTCGAATACTGGCCTCCCAAGACTTCTCCAAAGGTACCTTTTCCAAGACAAGATGGACCCAATGTAGGACACCTCCCTCAAAAGGGGACAAGTACCAAGTCAAGCCTGCAAGGTCAAGCCTTCGAAGCCCTCCAAGATTCTCCAAAAGGTTAGTTCTCCAACAGAAAATCTCCTCCAAGACCCAATGATTTTCTCAAAAGATTGTCAAACAGTGCTAAGACAAGTCCACAATGCATACATCCAAACCCTCAAACTTTGGACGTCCCAAAAGGCCTCTTTAAATGTGGAAGTGGTACTCTAAGAGTGACAGCCCTCCAAGGAAACTTCAACAGATGGCAATGAAACTGAAATAGGGTAGAGTGCTTTCTCTGAGCATAATAGGCTGCAATTTGTCTTTGTACAACTCAAAAGCCTGCTTAAATGTCTGAAAGAGAGATGATACAATCCGCCAGCTCTTTCTCTACAAATCTGGGCAGTTTCCAAGTTAACCTATTGATCTTTGGGTTGGAAATTTGATGTATCGATTGGTATATACCCAAGTTGCACAAATCGGGGAAACGGGGATGAGTTTCCGAAATGGGGACATGTCGGAAACATGACCCCCCAAACTTTAGGAAACGGGGAAACGGGATATATATATATATATATATATATATATATATATATATATATATATATATATATATTAATATTATAAATTTATATATATAGTATAAATTTATATGGGACATTTAAAAAATTGAAAATACATATTACAAATCAATGAATCATACATGTAACATCATAATTTATTCATGATTTGATAAATGGTTCTATAATTCAAGTAGTAAATTCAAAAGAACACATATTTATTCACAAATGACTCCATAATGCAAGTAGTAGTATCAAAAAATAGCCTTGATAAATGAGGCTAGTACATATATATATCCAAAATCAGCCTTGATAAAGGAGTCTAGTACATATATATCCAAAATCAGCCTTCATGTATGAGGCTACAAGTACAATGCCGAAAGTAGTAAATAGTAAATACTGAACAGTGAAGACTAATAATCAACATCCTTGGTCTCACCCCAAGAGCAATCGCTATGCCAAATTCGTGTGAGCCAAATAGGAGGGTAAACTTCATTTTATAACGTTTAGATGGCCTCTAGAACCTTCCTAAGACCATTAATTAAAGTCATAATTAATTTAAAAAAAAATCGATTTGCATAAGCTAAAATCACCGGACAACGGGAAGCGTGCCGTACGGACGGGTTTCCGGTACGGAAACACGTTTCCATACAGGAAACCGCGTCCGTCCTTACGGAAATGTGTTTCCGTACCGTCCCAAACGCTGAAACGCATTTCCGTACAGAAACGGTACCAGGACGGGGGGGTGGCGTTTCCTGTATCTTAGGTATAAACCCTCCGTATAACATCAAATGAGGCTTGAAACTGGAGATGGACGCTAGCTACAGCTGCCCAAACCTGCTTGTCTGATACACAGCCATACATATTACGAAATCTGTGTGCTGCAATAGGAAAAGGACGAAATGCTGCTAGGTGACAAACAGATCTGCTAATGGTGTGCCCCAAACTTGCTGAAAACAAGGCACTACTGCTAGCAAATTTGATATTCTTCTCATGCAAGCTGATCGGATTATTACTAGCCCAAATTCTGTTCAAAATATACTACAGGGAACTCAAAACAGGGTTGAAAACTTATGATCCAGGGCTCATCATGACTTGAAGAATGCGACATATTAGTCTAGATACCTCTATTTATATTATGAAATCCAAAAGTAGGTCAGGGCTAACTACTAAATCACTTAAAACCATAATCCAAGGAGGGCCGACCACTGAATCACTTTAAACCATAAATCCAAGGAGGGCAACCTTCTTAAAATGAATATTGAGGAAGAACCACCAGTGTTGGATGACGTTACACGACCCTGGATGATTGTAGGCTGGAGGATCTCCTTGATGCTACAGGTCTGTATGTAATCTTTTTTGTCAATCACCTCTTTTGCTGAGCATAACCTCCAAAATGTGCCCTTACTGCTGGCTATGTTCTTGATTTCCATTTGTTTATCGGAACTGGCAAGCAAACATTGACTTTGCCAGAAATACTCTTGCAGGTCTGTCTTCCTTGGGATACCTCACTCCCTGCAAATGCCGCAAAATGGGATCTGGATGCATGTTACATGCCCCCTTTTTATTCGCCTGACTGGTGGTGGTTTGCATTGGGTATGCCAAAAATGCACCCAGGACCCTCTCTGCTTGTTGATAGATGCTTTATTATTTTTCTTGGTAATCTTCGGTGTCCAGAGTAACGGTTGCATTTACTTTGTCAGCTCTCAGGATTGTTATGTCCTTGTTACGTCTGAGATTGTTTAGAGCTTGTATTCCTTTGGTATGGTTGTTATGTTGACGGTGCTTGGCCTTAAAGCAAAGCTGCACTCTTGTCTAACCTCCTCAGAGCTATTTAAAGGGAGCATTCTGATTGATTCCTCCGCACAGGAAATGAGCTCTTCATAGGGATGTCTGAGATTGTTTAGAGCTTGTATTTGTTTCTTACCGATGTTACATTTTTGCGGCTTGGCCTTCCTCAAAGCGACAGCGCACTCTTGTCTAACCTCGTCAGCGGTATTTAAAGGGAGCATCCTGATTGATTCCTACACACAGCAAATGCGATCTTTGTAGGGACATAACTATCCTGAAAGCTGTTAAAGGAAATTCAACCATCATTTTTGACAGCGAAGACTGCCACAGAAAAATGATAGAGCATCTGACAACAAGCGGCAGTTACAGGAAAATTGTGAAAGATCCTAGCAATAGAATCATGAAGGAGGTTAAGAATGCTATAAAGGCTTCATCCCTTGATAATTATCTTACCATGCCCCATATCTATGGACTACGAAAAATTCTCAAAGAAGGGTTCTCTCTCAGACCTAAAGTAAACACTATCGGCTTGCCCACCTACAATGTCGGAAAGTACCTTGCCAGAACAGTCACTCCTCTTGCTGCACATAATTCATCTTTTATAAAAGACTCAGCTCAATTTGTGGATAACATCAAGGATATAAAAGTTTAAAACTGGAGAAGTGTTGACATGGTGTCTCCTTTCACCAAGATTCCGGTAAATGATGCTATTGATGTCATAAAAAATGTTAGTGATGCAGAAACGACAGAATTGGTTAGCATATGTTTGAATTCTAGATACTTAAGTTTCCATGATGAAATCTATGAACATGTTGAAGGTGTGGCCATGGGTTCACCTTTATCTCCCATCGTTGCTAACCTATACATGGAGAACATTGAAATAATTGCTATGACCACTTCTCCCTTAAAATAAAAAGTTTGGAAGAGATATGTGAATGATACAAATGCAATTTGACCACATGGGAGAGATCATGTCAATGATTTCATGGACCATCTCAATAACCAGTCTGAATATATTAAATTCACTATGGAAATTCAAGAAAATAATAATCTACCGTTTCTGGATGTCTTGTTTACAAAGAAAGACAATGGTTCTTTATCCCATCAAGTCTATTGGAAGAAGACACATACCGATAGGTATCTGCATGCAAACTCACACCACCATGTTGCACAAAAGCCTAGTGTAGTAAGTACTGTTGCTACGCGAGCTATTAGGGTTTCTGATGATGGACACCTAGACCATGAAATGAAACATCTCATTGGTGTCTTTAAAAGGAATGGATACCATGAGAACCAAATAAAAGAAATAATCCACAAAGCATAGCATGGACGAAGAGAAAATAACCGATAACTGTATACAGTTGCTCCAAGTGTTACTCTACCTTATATCAAACGGACTACTAAAAAACTTGCCAAGATATTAAGAAAAAAAGACATTAAGGTGGCTTTCTCACCTCCTAGCACACAAAGAGGTATGTTGGTTACTGCTAAAGATTCAACTGATCTTATGAAAAGAAAAAGGGTTTATTCTCTACCATGTTCATGTGCGAGGATATATATTGGCTAAACCAAACGCTCAATCCAAACCAGAGCAAAGGAACAATGTGCAGACGTCATTCACAATCGTGTTCAAAAGTCAGCTCTCGCGGAACAGTCATCTAACAGTTTGCACGATATGTTTATTGAAGAAACAAAGGTAGTAGCCAAGGTTTATTACTTCATCAAAAAGGCGAATAAGAGAGGTGATTGAAATTGAAAAGATCAGTAATGCCTTAAACATAGATGATGGATGGAGACTTAGCAGTTCTTGGATACCTGTTGTCCAAAAAATAGTAAGGTAATTAAAAATAATTTTGATTGTCCTTTGAAAACAACCCTCTTGACAAGTTGATTGGATATCCCTAGGGTTTGAAAAATGAAAAGGAAGACAATTGGATTCACTATAGCAAAGGATGGAGCTTGCAAGAAAGGCTCGAAACATCACAAGATTAACACAGTTTTCCTTTTTTAATATACACTTTTTGCTCGTCATGTTGAGATAGGTGACATCACATTATGGGGTTGACAGCATAGACATCTGACCTGGCATAGTTGAAGAACTGTTGTGAAAAACCCTAGGTCACCCAATACTTCCTCAACAAGATGCAATCCCTCGATGAACAAGTGACAAGAATCATATGTGGATACCTATTCAAAATGGGGGGTAATAGGAGACACAGGAACCATAGCCAAAATTGTGAATTGGCCAAAGTCTCATTTTTATTTAAGAAGCCAAAACAAACAGTGACAGCCACACTTATGAAAGCTGCCACAAGAGACTTGTCATAGAAACCCGAGCCTACACAACAAACAATCACACAAGCAACCATACCAAATTCTCATGGTGGTCACCTCCTTTCTTCATCAATTCATTTGGTGTCATTCAGTCATTCAAGAGATCCCTTTACTTCTTGGCATAAGATGGAAGAGGCATTCCAAATGAAATTTGTGTTTGTTGCATGGCTAAATATGTGTTGGGTCATAGAATAAACTATATTTAATATAAAGGTAATCGTTGTGTTTGTTTTTAAGGATTCATGTAAATTATACAAGTGCTTGAAAGGACTACAGTAGAAGTTGAGTTAATATAGTGGAATGGGTAGGGGACTTGAGATCCCCTATTTTTATTGAGATTTCGAAATGTAATTTTCATAGGAAAAGGCACACTATAATAGATTTTTCCTTTTGTTTCCAAGAAAATAATCTAAGGTGAAGAGACAAGGAAACTGCTTTATAAAAGCAGACAACACATAATTGTGGATATATCTTGTTGAAGACCATATCATCTTAGAATGATATTTTTAGGAAGGAATTGAGCAAAATGCCAATAGGCAACTGAAAAATTACTTTAGGAGCTTACAATAAATAATTCTTTTAGGAAGCAATAGAATCTTTAGTAATGTAAGGGAAAAATGAAAATTTTACTTTACAAGCTTAGAAAGAGTAATTATGTTTGTACCACCTGCAAATGCATTTTTAAACCATGCACTTACTCATACTAGTTTAGTTGCAGTTCGTACATCTGTCAGGTAGCAATGAATTGATTTTGTAAAAGCTTTTTGCCTTTTCTCATTAATATGAAATTTCAGTTAAGTGCGATGCTGAGATCTCATAATCAATTTATTGTTGGGGTTCTAAATTCACCTTTCTTCCACATAAGGACGTTGTTGTTACTAAAAGAAAACACACTCGTGAATTTATATTGGTGTGGTATGTTTTAAGCAAAGTTACAAACATCGCCGATATATCGGCAACATCGCGATATATCGCGATGCCAACCATCTGGCGATATATCGGGAATATATCGGCCGATATTTTCCCCGATTTTTTGCCGATTTTTTCCCGATTTTATCGCGATTTTTTGGCGATGTTTTTTAATATATTGCGATTTTTTGCCTTTTTTTTGCTCATTTGTTGTGTTTTGAAAACAAAAATTGTCGTGCCCATAAAAAATGTTGCCTTCTTCATTAGTAATTGGTCATATTAAATGGTAATAGTAATTGGTCATATTAAATGGTAATATTAAATTCTTAAAGTAAAAGGATAGAAAATGAAAGATAAGGGGAATGTCAAAAGGATAGAAAATGAAAGATAAGGGGAATGTCACTTTTACTTAAATTTTTAACATTACCATTAATTGTTTCAGGATGTTTGAGAGTGGTTCCAACCTCATCGGACTTCATATGCAAAAAGTAGAGTTTTAGATCCCATTCAGAATTCAACAGACTTAATAGTTTTTCAGGAGTTTAGGATTACAAAGTTTCCACTGGATTTTATCATGTATGAGGGTATGGGATTGGCATTTAATCAAGCACATCAACCCTTCAATGTACCTTGATGTTGGTCGTGTTGATTGTTGAACTCCTTCGTCACGACCTTAATAAAAATTTATTCTTCACTCAATCAAAATCACTTATTAAGCATGGGAAGTTTTTCTACCTTATTTTAACGATTGGATTAGGAAGTTTCATCAAAATTGTAAGGTGTTGAGTTGTTGACTAATGTCCTTGGAGGATCAACTTTGAGATTTAAGGTAGAGGCAAGGACTAGAGCCTAGAGGAGGGAGGCATCGGGTGTTATTGATGAATAGGATCCCAATATAGGCTATGATTCGCCAACATGTATTATTTATGGTTTATGTTTCACATTCATTTTTTTAAATGTCCTTGCTCATTTATTAATCAAAAATATGCATATACATACATAGCGATTTAAAATATACAGAGTCCACTACAACCCCCATGACCGCTAGGGCATTTTAGCTCTATAGGCAAAGCCATTACTAGAACAATTATCTTTGCTTGTAAAAGGGGTAGAGGGAATCAATTGTTTATTTACTTGATTTCATTGTATATAAGATACATTCATTGTATTTTTTTGGTGATTCAATAGTCGGGGACTCAGGATCCAAGACACGATTCATTTTTTATGTGTGAACTATCACTAGATGTCTTATACATCTTATATATCAGTTTTCTTTCCATATTCATGTGGTAATGTGTTTACTTGATGTTCTTGTTGCTTTAGATGTTTAGAAAATTGAAAAAAAATGAATATTTTTGTATTTTTTTAAGTCTGCCGATATATTGCCGATGTTTGCCGACACTTTCGCCGATAAATCCGATAATTTCTTTTTGGACCCTCGGCGATATATTCGCCGACACGATATTTGTAACTTTGGTTTTAAGTAAGTTGATAGATATTTTTATCCCAAGAAATCATTTGGGACAAAGTTATTACAAATGATAGTAATGTCTATTATATCACCATCTATTTAGAAGGATATTTTGATTATGTGCAGGATGCTGCAACCAAAATAATGTCATTTTCGCAACAAGGGCCTAGAGCAGTTTGCATTCTTTCAGCAAATGGTGCAATTTCTCATGTGACACTTCGTCAGCCTGCAACTGCTGGTGGGACTGTGACTTATGAGGTTTGCCATCGAACCGTTATTTACCTATAATTTTCGTTGCTTACAGGATTCTCTCCAATAATTTATACAATAATTTCTTGATATGATGTTTGAATGTCGTTGAAATCAATTTCTTTGTTCAATTGCCTAGATTGGTATCTCAGGTTTCATTTCCTTTATATCATAATCAGGAGCTGAACATGTGCTAACAATAGATATTAAGAAGGGAATGGATTGAAATCAGGTAATTTCAAAGTATTTAGAAACAAGGAGCCATGGATAGTGCTATCGGCAAGTCTAGATGATTGAAGCGTAGATGCTATGTTGGTTGTCTAATTTGAAGCTCTTGAAGCATGCTTATGTCATGCCTTGTACAGTCAAGCATCTACAACTAAAAGTCCTGTGTGTATAATAGAGGCATTGTTTTCTGGAGTCTTGAAGACACTTCACGTATTGATGTTCAGAGCATTTAGAATGTAATTGAAACTCCTCAAGAAGAGAAATTATCAACATATAATTAGATAGGCTTGGGATGTGAAGAATGTTCGGCATGGAGACCTGTAAGTGAGCTAATTTTATTTGTAGACAACTCCAAAGGATAAGAAGGTGGATACTATGTCTATTGTCTGATTTGAAGCTTCTGAAACACCCTTAAGTGACAAGTCATGCCTTTTGTAGTCAAGCATCTTCAACTAGAAGTCCTATGAGTAAAATAGAAATGTTGTTTTTTTGACTATTGAAAACACTACCCTTATGGATATTCGGATGCATTGAGAACATAGTAGAAATTCCTCAAGAAGGCTAGTCATTGATATTTGGTTATAGTAGCACAAGATATGACGAAAGTTCTACAATTAGACCTCTAAGTGGGCTGATTTTGTTTGAAAGTTTATCATGTCCTTTAGAAGTGGTAGTATGAGATAGAGATTGTTAGGTTTCTTTTTCATTGAATGGGTGAATTACTGAATTTCTTGGTTGATTTAAGGATCTAGTTGATTACTAGATAAGTCTACTAAAAAAATAGTAAGGTAGACAGAGCCTTCTTAAGACATATTTAAACTTGTGACTCCTTTACTTTTCTTTTGGTCCTAAATGTACTTAACATTGCTATGGTCTATACCATTGATAACACCCTTCTACGTTGACTTTACTTCTACCCTTTTATGATGACCATGCAAACCCTATTAAGCATTGGTTCATGTCATACAATTTGGTGAGCGCCATCAATTGTAAGTGAAACGTCGTAGTTGGTGAATTTTATAGCATGTTTTAAGGGGATGAAAGACTACTTCATAAAACTAAAGGTGTTGGTGGAAACGAATCAAGAAATAAAAGAAAGAAGCAAAGGGTCATCGGCAGAATGACTATTGTGCTATGTTGCATTGGCCTTGGGAACGGGGGATGAGTTTCTGGGACGACTAGAGAGCACCCCCAATTTTTCAGGGGACGGCAGGTTGGGGACGAAAATTATATATATATATATATATATATATATATTTAAAAACATTGAGATAAAAATTAGAACTAATTATGAAATTCAAATTACAAAATGAAATATAAAATATTTTACAGCTAATAATCATATTTTCTGTAGCAGATATATTGGTTATCATGTGTTTCTTCCCTTAGGTGACCACAATTCATGTTTTCAGCCTTTCCCTTTGTTGACCACAGTTCATGTTTGCAGCCTACATAAAAGTTTGAAAGGAAATTGACATGTAATTTCCACATGAAAAGGAAATGAAATGCCAAATTCCAAGAACTAGCCACAATGGATATGTAGACAAACCCTCCAAAGGGTGGAAGGGCCATTAGAAAACCATTTGTAGGTGTATTAAAGCATGGCTGCCCCATGAACTAGAGGTGCTTGACCAACCTTGCCCCTAACGTCAACTCTATGCAGCTTGGGATCAACAAAACATCCACGAACTATAGCTTGACGTGCACATCTTACCCCATGTGTGGCCTCCGATATACACTTGGCATTCTTTCGCTGAGAAATGGCTAAAACCATGTCAATTACACTCTTCAATCTATAACCGTGGTTGAAACAACATCATCAACAACAATCTCTTTATTTCTTTGTAATTGCAGCTGTCATTATGGGTGGGAATTCTGGGAAGGAGAAGACAGAATAACCAATATGTTCTGTTAGACACAATGAGTTACTGAGAGGGGGGGTGAATGAGTGAGCCGGGACTTAATTCAATTTCAACTTTTTCTCACCCTAACCCAATATCATTTGCAATTTCACTTTAACACTGTTGTCAATATCGAACTATACTTCATCAATTATATTCATTAGTCAAACACATAATCATCAATACATCACAAGAGACCCAAGATAATCTTTGTAATCTTTTTATATTAGTTTCAACCGGCTACAACCGTGAGGTAAATCAGCTACAACTGAATCAGAAGCACCTACTTCTATTCCAAGACTCTGCTTGGTCTTTTTCTTAGATCCTACTAAGAAAAATAGTTACAAGGCCCTGCTTGTATTTATAACATACACATTTATCACATACACACATATCTTCAGCCACTGTCATATCACATCATCATTAGCACCTGTGTCTGTCTAATAAAAAACTATCCACACCAGCACTTGTCTCTGTCTTCATGCTGAGCACATCTTCAAGGAGCACACCAACAACATTCTGTCCATGAACTCATCATTAGCATTCTGTTCTTCATCACACTGTCATCATCATTCAGTTAATAAGTATTCTGTCGAGGAGCATTCTGTTCATGAGCACATCAGCATCATTCTGTCCAGGAAATTATTCTACCCCATACATACAATCAAATTCTCATTTCTGTTGTCTCAGTGTAGTCCAGAAAATCAGAGATATAAAAATAACTTTGATGCTGCTCCTGCATCTCCTACCGAATGTTATCCTCATCTTCACTTGACCCCAAATATTTCCTCAGTTCACCGAAAATCAGAGCTACTCATCCCCACCGAATTCTGCTATCAAATCAATTGATTTGTTCTTTATTTATACTTGTCTTGACCATAAGATAAGGAGGTCGACTTGTCATTTTTATTTCATTTAATTCAAATATAAACAAGCATATATATATATTTATTTTGACTTTCTTGCCACATCACAAAAGTGGGTTTAACACCACTTTACCGCTTCATACTTAGCCTTCCATATGCCCGCATGCTTCTCCACATTTATGCCCGCAATGACCTCACAAAAATGCCCGCATGGGGGTCTTCTTCATACCTACAAATATGCCCACAATGGGCTATTGAAATGCCCGCAATGTGCTTTTAGTCATGCCCGCACAACCTCAAATATGCCCGCAGGTTGAGGTTGGAAGATGCCCGCAGGACTTTTAATTTATGCCTGCAAGGGATCACATATATGCCCGCAGGGCCCTACTCAAAAGTGCCTGCAGTCTTGATTAAGAATGCCCGCAGACCTTCAATAAAATGCCCGCCATGCCATGTCATTTGCCGTGTCTGCCATGTCATCATCAATCCAGGTCCTTGTCCTTGTCAATCAAGCTTTGTCATTAATGTATTGTCATCAATGACAATCATATTCACCATGTTCTTCCAAATGTACAAATGATTGCACCGGTCTATTAATGGCAATGAATATATTGGTCCAAAGCCTTTGCCTAGGAGGATAATTAATAAAATCACAATGATATATTTCAGATTCCTCAAAACTGTTATAAAATCGGTGAAACCTCAAGCAACAAAAGGGAAGTCCCAGAATCCTCTAACTCAATTTGTTTATTTTTTTATAAATTGTGCATGTCGAGGGATGTCCAAGAGTCCCCGATTGGTCAAGGGACTTGTTATTACCAATCTTGTAGTTACCCCAAAATGATAGATCCAATACAGGATGGTAGAGGGGATGGGCAAGCGAAGAGGTGAACCACAAGAACCTCGATTCCCAAGAGGATTGGTTGTCACGCCAATCGAGGCACCCTTCACTTTATACTATCAAAGCCACAGATAGTAACGGGGGAGACCCTGATCTACTCCCGACATGAGAGATGTAACCCGATCACCAGATCAAGCTATGTCAATAGGGTAAGTAAGGTGATAGGTAAAGAACCCTAGATTTAAGGAAATATGATCACTGTAGAGGCTTAAGAAAGATAGGATAATGTTTAGGCACAGAGACTCAAAATTTAGAAATGGTTCCATGATTCAAGTGCTAGTACAAATGATCAAAATGAACTGCCTTGAGAAATGATCCCTGGTTGAGAATAAGCAACAGGAGGGGGGTGGAGAGGTAACTTGAATTTGGGCTTGTCCGGGAATATCATAACGATTGGAAGTGTGGGAAAACATGGATATAGGATCGAGGTTAGATAGAAGAGGGGAGCGTCGAGGAAGGATGGTACGCCAGAAATGTTTAGGGGAATTAGTAAGGAGAGCAAATAGTTCCCATCTTTTCCGAGAGACAAGAGTTGTTTGTTGCGATGGAGGAGGCAACGATAAGAAGCTTTGAGGTCTGTGTAGGAGGGATGAGTGGGAAGCAGATCGAAGCTCTCGATGTAGAGTTTCGCATTCATCATCGTACCATTTGTTCATGGGACATGATCCAAATTTTGATGAGATGGAAGTAGGACGAGTGGAGTGGGGGACGGATTTGAGTGCTGCTTCCCAAATGGCAGATGAAAGACATATGTATTTAGTGGAAGCAGAGTCTAGTGAGGAGAACCGAGTCTCTGACGGGAGTATCTGTTAAATTTTCATATATTCATAGCATAAAAACATAAATGCATAACCAAGATCACTAGAAGAAAGACAAAGCACAAAATAGTGACACAGAGTTTATCCTGGGAAACCCAATTGGGAAAAACCCAACAACCTTCGTATAGAGATGATAATCCCGAGATCATAGTACAAAACAATAAAAGAGAAAATGTGAAAATGTCTTCCACAAGTAGAAACCCCAAATCTGCTTCCTCCACTAGCTTGTGCGAATTTTGCTCTCTCCCAAGTGATGCACAATTGTTGAGTGAGTGAATGAATGAAATGAGGTGCACTAGCCTCTTATTTATACAAGTGCAAATATGAAAAGTACCCTAACTGGGCCGACTTCACCTCGGGGCAATAAATAATTTATTTTTAATAATTTTCTTTTCTTCTTTTGCACCCAAAGGTTTACATTGATTCTTTCATGTGCTTACATAGGTGTTTACATAAGGTTCATCTCCCTTAGGAGGTTACAAACAAGTACAATGAAAGTAAAATAAATTATAATGAATAATATCATCCGAAGTTGTACAAAATCCAACACTCCCTCTCAACGAGGAAGGTATTCTTCGGTCTTCATCTGCATCATAATCGTCTGGGTTTTATCTTGTACATCCATTATGTCTCCATCATCTCTATACATACTGAAGGTTGTCCACACAGTCTCTGTGCATCATCTTCACTAGTCCTTCGGTTAGTCCAAGAGAATCACTCAATCCTGGATCCAAGAGAATCACTCAATCCTGGATATCTGAGATTATCAGCTATACCATCTCTGCTCTACAATTTGCTACCTGTCTGTCTCATCTGCTGACGGGGTCCCCTCCCATACCTGGCTGAGATCTCAGACGAGCAAAAGGGCACGACCATCTACTGACTGTCCGACTCATCTGCCTATGAGATTTCTCCCATATTTGGCTGAGTGCCTAGATTGTAGAGGCACCTGTGCAACCATATGACCAACTGTTGACTATCTTACTCATCTGCCTATGGGATTTCTCCCATATCTGGCTGAGTAACTGGACTGCAGAGGCACCTGTGTGAGCCTGACCAACTGTTGACTTTCCTGCTCATCTGCCTATGGGATTTCTCCCATATCTGGCTCAGTAACTAGACTGTAGAGGCACCTGTGTGAACCCGACCAACTGCTGACTGTCCTACTCATCTGCCTATGGGATTTCTCCCATTTATGGCTGAGTAATTGGACTGCAAAAGGTGCTTGGGTGAGCCCGACCAACTGCTGACTGTCCTACTCATCTGCCTATGGGATTTCTCCCATATCTGGCTGAGTAACTGGACTGCAGAGGCACCTGGGCAAAGCAGGGCAAGCATCTCAATGTCATCTTTCCCTGTCAAGGAGGGATACGTTCTCTCTGACTCCAAGTCTTCCGCTAAAGTATTTGAACTTCACCCTGGGAAGAGCCTTGGTGAGAACATCTGCAGTCTGGTATTCTGTCGGCATGTACTGTAACTCGACTGCACCTTTCTGCACCATATCATGAATGAAGTGATATCGAATCTCGATATGCTTTGACCTGTTGTGAAATACAAGATTCACTGACATCTGCACACAACTCTGGTTATCACAGTGAATCATGGTCGGCTCTGGAATCTGGTCGAACAATCCTGCCAGAAGTTTACAAAGCCAAACTGCTTCTTGAGCTGCTGTGCTAGCAGCCATGTACTCGGCCTCTGCAGTACTGAGCGCTATCGAGTTCTGCTTCTTGCTGCACCAGGAAATAACTGCAAAACCCAAACTGAAGCAACATCCAGAAGTACTCTTTCGATCTGCTACACATCCGGCCCAATCTGTGTCTGTAAGCCCCCGCAATCTTAGGCCACCATTTGAAGCATACTTCAATCCATATCCTACAGTGCCACATAAATATCTGAGCACATGTTTTGCAGCAATCCAGTGAATCTACCTTGGTTTGCACATGAACTGACTGAGGGCATTCACAGCAGAACGTATATCTGGTCTGGTGTTGGCCAGATACATCAATGACCCAATCAACTGGCGATAAATGGTGGGATCAAATAAATCAAAATCTGAAGTAGAGTCTCTCAACTTCTTGCAATTTGCATCCATCGGAGTAGCCATGGACTTGCAATCCAACATACCGAATCTCTTCAATATATCAATGGTGTGTTTTCCTTGTCCTAGGAAAATCTCTTTCTGTCTCTACCATACTTCTAATCCCAAGAAGTAATGCATTCATCCAAGGTCTTTCATTTCAAACTCAGAGGCGAGATTCTTCTTACACCATACAATGAGTTTCTCATTTCCTGTGAGAAACAAGTCATCAACATATAATACCAAAATCAGTGGCTCATCATCTACAACCTTGTAGTAAAGGTTGGGGTCTGCATCACTCTTGGAAAATCCCAAGCTCACCAGGAATCCGTCTATCCGTCCATACCAAGCACGTGGTGCTTGCTTGAGTCCATACAATGCCTTTTTCAGTCTACATACATGAGACTCCTTACCTTGGACAATGAACCCATCTGGCTGTTCGATGTAAACTTCTTCCTCAATAACACCATTGAGAAAGGCTGTCTTCACATCCAACTGAAGCAACTTCCATCCCATAGCCAAGGCAATCGTGATAATGGATCTGATGGAAGTATATCGGGCCACAAGAGCAAAAGTGTCATCATAATCGACTCCCTCTTTCTGAGAGAATCCTCTCGCTACAAATATGGCCTCGTATTTCTCAACACTGCCATTTGCTCCATGCTTGATCCTGTATAGCCATTTAGAAGTCACTACTGACTTCTCCTCACGTCTCGGCACAACTTCCCACACATCATTCTTCATGATGGATTGATATTCTTCCATCATGGCATCTTTCGAAACTTGATGTTTAGATGCTTCTTCGTAAGTGGTGGGTTATGAATCAATAATGTTGCTCATTAGTGCCACATAGCTAGTGAACCTCTTAGGCCTTTTGCTTTCCCTGAAAGCGCCTTGTGGAGCTTCATGGCCCTCTGCGTCCTGCAGTGACTGTTGTGCCCATGGGATCGATAGGTTCATCCTTTTCTGCTGTCTCCCTCTGAACTGGAGGGGAGATGATCTCATCTCCTTAGGTTCTAGCATTTCTTCATCATCGATCTCCATATTTGATCCTCTGCCTTTCCTGACAACCATTTCTTCTTCAAAGGTCACATCCCTACTGACTTCAATCTGTCTGGATCCTGGAATGTAAATTCTGTAAGCCTTTGAAGACTCACTGTATCCCACAAAGGTACCCTTCTTGCTTGAAGGTTCTAACTTTGATCTTTTCTCTTTGGGCACATGTATGTAGATTGGACAGCCAAAAATTTCAGATGGCCCACTTCTGGTTTCACACCCATGAACGCTTCTTCCGGAGTCATGTTCTTCCATATCTTATGTGGACATCTATTATGTACATATACCGCGGTTCTGGGTGCTTCTGCCCACAAGAACATTTGAAGACTCTGGTCATGTATCATAGCTTTGGCTGCCTCCACAATTTTACGATTCTTTCTTTTTGCAACCCCATTTTGTTGAGGGTTGTAGGGAACTGTGAGCTCCCTCTTAATTCTTTCTTCCTTGCAGAAAACATTGGATTCTGTAGAGGTATATTCTCCACCATTATTGGATCTCAAAATCTTGATCCTCTTTCTTGACAGATTCTCAACTTGTACTTTAAACTCTTTGAACTTGCTGAGCACTTCCTCCGATTCTTTTGACTTGAGTATATCCAAGTCTTTCGTGAGTAATCATCAATAAAGGTGATATAGTAATGATAAACACCTAATGACACAACTGTCATGGGCCCGCACAAGTCAGAGTGTTGTACTAGATCCAAAATCCCTTTGGGTCTACTCTGGCTATCTGGAAAGGATTTTTTGGCATTCTTGCCAAGTGCACATCCTCTACAAGTTCCATCATGGTCTACTTGGAGCTCTGGCAAACCTGTTACAATATTCTTCAGAACTGGAAGAGCTTGATAGTTCAGATGAGCTAACCTTCTATGCCATAACTCGCCCATACTTGCAACAATATGTATTAGGGCTTGGATTGGAGAAGTGTTTAGTCTATACAAGCTCTCTTCTCTTATGCCAATAACTTTGGTTGTGCTCATGCTTGAGTTCTTGTGCCAAGCAAGGACTTTCCCTCCTAAGAAAGCTACTTTATATCCCTTGTCCTCCAACTCTAAGATGGAGACAAGATTTCTTTTCATACCAAGGACATAGAGTACATCACTTAGGCGTAATGTATCATTTGATTCTAATTGAAGGGTGGTGGCTCCAGACCCCTTCACAGTGTAATTTGCATCATCTGAAAGTGCCGATATGAATAGAAATTATGTGTGATCTTCATTCTTTTGCTTCTTGTGATGATGATCTTCTTCTACATCAGCAGTGGATGCTTCATGCTTCCTTTCTTGGTGCTTGTGTTTATGGAATTTCTTTCCTTTTCCCTTACCATTCTTGCCATGGGAAACAAATGCTTGAGTCTCTTCAGGTTGAGTGCCATGAAGTCTTTGACGTGCTGCAATCCTAGTCTCCTCCTGAGAGCAATCTGCCCAAAGCTTGTCAAACTTTGGTAGTTTGGATCTACCACTTATGCTTTGGGTTATGGACTCCCATGATTGTGGAAGACCATTTAAAGTGTGGAGGACAAGCTCCTTATCGCCAATAGGATCTCCACTGGTGCTGAGCTTGTCTCTTAGTTTTGCGATCCTCATAAAGTATGAGGCAATGGATTCTGACTTTGCTATCTTCATATTTGAGAGCTGGTTTCTCAAAGTCATGGATACATTTAGGCTAGTGTGTTCAAACAACTTCATAATGGTTTTGAACATTTTCCTAGCATTCTTCTTTCCTGAGATTTGAGGAATCAAATGGTCTCGTACTGAATCCACAAGAATCCTTCTTGCTTTAGCATCTCTTCTTCCATCGAGATTTATCCTCTTCGGCTTTTGGTTAAATGACCTTCTCGTTTACATATAGTAATAGATAATTTTCTTCTAGGAGTAGAAGAACCCTAGACTTCCAGGAGATAAAGTTGGAGGCTCCTTCCAAACGATCTTTAACCTTCATCCCAATCATCTTGATTTGCAGATCTGGTTCAGAAACCCTAGCAGGAGCTAGGTCAAATATGAAAGTTCTCGGAATTGAATTTCGTCTTCACCAATGGATTAGTCTTGCCAAAAAAAAAATTCGTATTGCTCTTTTTCTTCAAAATGGTGGGTGAAGACTTCACAAGATGAAACCCTAATTCCGGCAGGGTTTCGACAATGCTTCGGCAATGGCTTCTTCTAGAATGGCTTTGATACCATGTTAAATTTCATACATTCATAGCATAAAACATAAATGCATAACCAAGATCACTAGAAGCAAGACAAAGCACCAAACAACAACATAGAGTTTGACCTGGGAAACCCAAATGGGAGAAAACCCAGCAACCTTCGTAGAGAGATGATAATTCCGAGATCAGAGTACAAATAAGAAAAGAGAAAGAATGTGAAAGTGTTTTTCACAAGTATATGTCCCAAATGAGCTTCCTCCTTCAAGTGATGCGAAATCAGCCTCCTCCAAGCGATGCGCACTTGCTAAGTGTGAGAATGAGCTAATGAGGTACACTAGCCTCCTATTTATACAAGTGGAAACCTGGAAAATTCCCTATCTGGGCGGACTTCACCTGGGGGCAATAAATAATTTAAATTTAATACATTTATTTGTTTCTTTTGCACCCCAAGGCTTACATTGATTCTTTCATGTGTTTACATAATTGATTACATAAAGTTCTTCTCCCCGTGGAGGTATAAACAAGTACAATGAAAGCACAATAAAATATAACGAATAATATCTTCCGAAGTTGTACAAAATCCAACAATCCCATCATTTAGTGCGCCTTCCATGGTGAAGTCCCTAGGTGAGGGAAATAACATGTGCCTCGTTAAGTGATATGAACATGAAATGTGGCCCCTAGGGCATCAATACATCATAACATAGCATCCCAATTCATTTCCTTGCCCCCCTCACTAGCCAAATCGATTTCTTGGTTAGGCCATGCTCACTTTGTTATTTAACTAACTTGGCAGTAATGTTGCTGAGTGATAAATCTGGCCATATTATGTCTTTGCCTTTCCTGGATTGTCAATCTGAATGCATAAATGAGATCAGAGACCTCAAATCCACTATAGGTGATTACTAGCACCCCATGGATCCACCTATAGAATAATCTATAAGCTCATCTGTGTCGAGTATATAAAATATGGCCCAAATAATTAATAATAATAAAAATAACCACGAACGATACGATCTAATGACCAACAGAAGTATGGAACAATGTAGTGAATGCCCATAGGTTCCAAAAGCACAATATCGAACCACTAGATCCAAAATCAGCCGGGACCATATGTTGACCATGGTCAAATTGGTTTGACAGAGTCAAACTTGATCAAAATAATGACTAAGTTGAGAACCAACTGATCCTGCATGCATAAGGTTCAATGATGCTCTCTTATCCATATTAATAGCCAAGTCAAACATGAGTAACATATACAATGGTGACGAAGCACAATAAAAATCAGACTCGTACTAGATAACTTCATAATCCTTCATGAAGTCCTAGGCATATGCTCACATACAAAACTAACCATCTTGCTAGATTGGGTGAGGTGGATACGACAAGGCTTAGGTTTAGAGGGGTTGACTGATTTGACTTTGAGCATGTGACCTCTTAGAGAAAATGGGACAAAAGGGGCCACAATGATGTGTGTAGGATGGAGGACACTAGGGGAGGGAGGTTTCTCACATATGGGTAGAGTGCTTGAGTTGATTCCAATAGACTATAACAAGCATCCTTTTTATTCAATTGATTTGACTTTCATAGCATTGTGCATTTATTTCATAAGAAAACCTTTCCTTCACCAGCCAGCCTCCAAGGGAAGGTGCCCTGGATGGCCTTGTGGGCCCCAGATAATGACTTGATCTTACTTGTGTTGCCCGCTACCATCCATAGGTGCGATGCAGTGACCACCCTGTTGCCATGTGGGGGCAAATGGCGTTACATCATACAAAGGATGAGTGCACATCTCTTGGCAACTAAATAGCTACAGAAAGGTTTAATTGATTCAATTTATTTAGGTCTAGTGTTAAAAACACAACTAATCGCAGCTAGCCTTTTTGTAGTCATTTGATATAACATTTGTTCCACATCTGCATTTTTTGGGAGTACTTGGTTTGAGGACTAAAGGGGACAACCTGGTGACCTAGGCTACTTCAACAAACGCACCCAATCCACAAGGCATCATACAAGCATAAGGTGATGAACGAGATCCATAATCAGGCCACATAGTCCAGAGTCAAGACACAAGCAAAACATGGACTCCATCATGCGTAGAGGTCAAAATGGGGGAAAGCTCTTCAATCTCACATGTCTAGGTCATAAGCCAAGGATAAATCACAAGGATGGAAGTAATGGATGGATGGAGGGAGTGAGATAAGATAAGATAAGATAGTTATATTAATGTCCAACTAATGACCACAAAGTAGGTCAAAGGGACTGCTGATTACAATGATGTCCGTACAAAGCGGGAGAACCAAACGGTCTCCTATAAAAAGATACAATGCACGAAGGAAGAAAGGAAAGAGTGAACAAAAGTGAACATGGCTGAAATAAGAGAGCTTTGACTGCAGACGCGAATCCAGAAAACCCGCAATGGGGCAGAGATGTCCTAGCGGAAAAGATCCAGGAGCGAAAGGATCTGAGGATCAGCCTATCTCTCCTAACATCCGAGGCTGAAAGAAGAGGACCGAAGAAAGCTCAACAAAGTCTGTTGTCCAGACGAGGGGCTAGTAGAGAGTGCAGACTGCCCACAAACTCGTTTCCTGGGGGGGTTCTTACGTTGCTGAGGTCTGGAGGATCTAGCCCGTCTCTCAAGACGAAGTCTGCGGTGAATCTGTTGCTGAGATCTCGTGGGTCGGGGTGAGGTCCCATGGATCCTCACTGATCTAGAGTCTGGATCTGTATTGATATCGGTCGGTCTCTTGGTGCCCCTGTCTGAAGGTAATACCCTGAAAAATGACGTGATCTTCTGCGTGGGTTTCGGTCTGATGGGAGGCTGAAGAATATGTGCTCGGAATCTGAGAGCCTCCTGCACGTAGAGAGCCAAACATCTCTGATCGGGGTACCTGAAGAACTCGGCGAGAGTCTGAGAGTCTCTAAACAAAGAATGGAACCGTCCTCTGATCTCGTAGTAACTGGGGCATCTGAAAATGAAGTGCGCCTCGGTCTTCACTTCCTGTAGGTGACATACCTGACATATTCTATCTGGTCTATCAATCTGGTGGTCTGTCTCTACCCGAAGTCTATGAGAACCGACTCTTAACTGGCCTAGAGTGATGCGAAGAGCATGCATCCAGTGACGAAACGTATACTGGGGTCGGACAATGAGCCTGTCTCTCAGCTCCAGCGAGTGCTCTGCGTAAAAGGCCATCTTTGGGCGTAACCCTCCTGGAGGATTGACCCAGGTGACCTGTACGAACTGCCTGTAGATGTCTTCTCGGATGGTCTTGTTTAGTTTCTGTCTAGTGGGTAAAAGGTGTCTAGGAGCATCCAATGAATATCGGAAAGGAGGTAGACAATCCACCTCAATACCCACTGCCTCTAGAAGATCTGAAACCCCTGTAAACCAACATCGGGTGCGACCCGAATGGGTAGAACGGGCAATAGCCTCAGAAGAGCAGTATGCAAGGTAAGGGTACCGGTCTCTGCCCTCCACCAAACTGAAAACCGTCTCGAGCTTGAAGGGTTGAGCTCTGAACTCAGCAAGGATGATGTGCTGAGGTACAGTCTGTTTGCATCTAATAATGCGGCGAAGAAGAAGGGTCTGGACTCTCTCAACTGAGGCCCAGTCTGACTCAAGTAAAGATGGCCCCCATATCTCCGAGCCATATAGAATAGTGGGACGGATCAAGGTGCCCATGAGGCTCATCTTGGACAAGATGTCCTGAAAGTGATGTCGGAAGCACTGTCTCTCGAGAAGGGCTAGTGATCCATAACCTTTGTTGATCCGAGGCTGAAGAGCAGGTCGCAAACTGAAGCGAGGGCTGAGAATTGTATCCCCAAGTAAGTATATGTGTTGGTGATCCCAATCTCCTTCCCTCTGAATAGGAAGTGAAGGTCTGAAGTTTTCTTCACTCCATTGAAGATCATAACCTTAGTTTTACCCAGGTTGACTGTCAACTGTCGAAGATCACAAAACAGAGCTAGGGCATCCAGCTGCCTCTGTAATCCTTCTGGGGATGAGGAGAAGAGAACCGCATCGTCAGCATAGAGTAGAATAGATATCAACACCTGGTGAAGAAGACAACCATCCATGTCCTGGATATTCTCGTGTAGAAATGCCTCGAGCTCATCAATGTAAATCCCAAATAGGTTGGGAGATAGTGGACACCCCTGTTTGACCCCAATAGTACTCTGAATGAAATCAGACATCCCATGGGTTGTGCGAAGATGACCGAGAACAGACTCATATCGGCGCATAATAGCTGTCAATAGGGTTGTAGAGATGCCAATTTCTTTGAGTCTTTGGAATATGGCTTCCCTAGGAACAGAGTTAAAAGCTTTCCGAATATCTACAAAGCAACAATAGACCTTCGAAGAGCAGTGTCGGGCTTCCTCAATCACGGCGCGCAGAGTGAAGATGTGGTCAATGGTCTGGTGAGTCGGTCGGAAACCTGCTTGCCCCCTAGCCCTGAGGTGTCTCTACTCAAGGTCACTCGAGAGCTTCCTATGGAGAACAGTAGCATACAACTTCGAGAACGTGTGGCCCACCATGATTGTTCTGTAGTTATTGGGATCTGAACTGGGACCTGATTTATGAATCAGATGGATGATGTGATGTGACCATGCCGGTGGGAAACCCTCACGGACTACATGGTTAAAGAGATCAGCCAGGTATCCAACCAAAGCACGAAAACCGTGCTTAAAGAACTCTGCTTGGTATCCTTCCTCATCTGCTGCTATTCATCATCCAAATGGCCTCTCTAATATCCTTGGTTGAGAATAAGCAACATGAGGGGGGTGGAGAGGCAACTTGAATCTGGGCTTGTCCGGGAATATCATAAAGATTAGAGGTGTGGGAAAACATGGATATAGGATCAAGGTCAGATGGGAGAGGGGAGCGTCGAGGAAGGATGGTACGCCAGAAGTGTTTAGGGGAATAAGTAAGGAGAGCGGATAGTTCCCGTCTTTTCTGAGAGACAAAGAATAGTTTCTTGCGATGGAGGAGGCGGCGATAAGAAGCTTCGAGGTCTGTATAGGAGGGATGGGGGTGGGAAGCTGATCTAAGCTCTCGATGTAGAGTTTTGCATTCGTCATTGTACCATTTGTTCATGGGACATGATCCAACTTTTGGGGAGATGGAAGTAGGGCTAGTGGAGTGGGGGAAGGATTTGAGTGCTGCTTCCGAAATGGCAGATGAAAGACAGGTGTATTTAGTGGAAGCAGAGTTAAGCGAGGAGAATTGAGTCTCTGACGGGAGTATCGGGCTTAGGGTTGAGGAGAAGGTATCAGGGTTGCCTTCGTCGAAACGAAAGATGGTCCGAGATGGGCCCCGAGGGAGGGTATGAGGTGGGAGGGGGGGTCAAATCGGAGAGAGAAAGAAAGAAGTGCGTGGTCAGCAAGAGGGATGGGGGAGACTGTGAGGTGACAAACAAAAGGGAGCAATTTTTGGCTGGTGAGGAGATAATCAACTATGCTCGCACCCCCACCATGTGGTCGGCAAGTGAAAAAGCGAGAGTCCGGAAAACAGGGAAGACCATTTAGAATCAACAGCTCCTGAGATTCCCCCAACTGCAATAAATGCTTACCATAAAATGTAGTGGGGCCCAAAGCATCTTCTGAAATCCGGTGAAGTCCAACTGAAGCTGGGTCAATCCCCTAGGTACAGAACACATCCTCTAATCGATCGTGGAGAGGGATCTGGAGGTTCCTAGTATGAGCGTTGAAGTCACCTAGGAGGATGAATTCTCCATCAACAGAGTACTGAGTGATGCTGGTGTACAGGTCTATAAAGGGGTCCCCATTAGGGCCACTATGGATGGAAAAAGGCGAAGAAGCTGGGGGGAAGTAACAAACTGCAATGTAGATGTCCTTCAGAGGAGAAACTCCAACGCCAATCCTAATCCACATAAACCTGGCAAACTCATCTTCAGCTACCAAAGAAATCATGTCTCGGAAAGAGTCCTTAGCCAAACAAGCAACTCCACCTGATCCTCTGACCCCTCCTGAGCTCCTCGTCTCCTGTCTGCAGACTGAGAACCAGTGGTAACCTATAATATCTAGGAGAGGACGAATAGGGCTCGCATGTGTTTCGGTCACGAAGAGGATGTCTGCTGAATCGAGAGCATCATACAAGAGTCCTGGCGATGACCAGAAAGATCCATTGCCATTCCAACATCGAATAGAAATGCCAGTACCCTGCCGTCTTCCCAGACGGGCCCGTCATTTGGAACCTCCAGCTTGGGGTTCCCACCCAGGTGGGAAGGAGTCCCGAATAACTGCTCGAAGATTCTTGATAACTTCCCATTTCCCTGCCTGTCGTGCCACAATAACCTGTTCTCTGGAACGTTTGAGTTTTACAACCTGTGCTCTAGTGAGGTCCTCATCCAAGAAGATCTTGTTGGGAAGAGAAAACAACTTCCGCTTAGCCTTGAGGGCACGGAGTCGATCGTTTGCTGCCCAGAATCTCAGGAAGAGAGTAGAGTCGTAACCTAGCCATGGTCTTGTTATCACCTAAGATGTAGTTACCCCTATGGATGGATCCAGTCATGGATGGCAATAGGGAAGGGCAACTCAAAAGGTGCAACCACGATTACCTCGACCTCTAAAATGTATGGTTGTCACGCCAGTCGAGGCAACCTTCACTTTATGTTATCTAGCCCAGACAACAAAGGGGGAGACCCGATCTACTCCCGATAGGAGAGATCAAAACCAAGACACCAAATCAGGGTATTTCTAGTTGAAGTTAGGTGTATGGTTTATCCTAGACCTAAGGATGAAGTCACACGCCAAGTGAGGGGTTCAATAGGTATAGCTTTGGTTCATAGTTGATGTGAAAGTGACTTATAATGTTTAAAGTGAGATCTAGGGCTAGTGTACTAGGTCAATGTCAAAAGATTCACTGCCTTGGGAACCGTGTCCAATGCAGGATAGTTAAGGGTTGTATTGGGGCTAACTAGTACATGAGACAAGCTTGACCATGGTTCATGATGTCTTCAAAGGTATAGTTCACCATGCAAAAGTCAAACCACAAGTCAATCCAACAATCTAGGAGAATGGGTTGCCTTGGAGATAAACCAGTGCCTTGGGAATTGGGAAGTGGAGTCAAAGTAGGGTTGACTTTATGGTTTAGGATTCCTACAACATGAGATAAGTGGACAGTATAGGCCTTGATGGTTAAATATGTCTAGATCTAGGTTTGACCCAAGTGGACCACAATCCCTTAAAACAAGGAATGCAGTCCCCAAGGCAAGATTTGACAAAGTGACAGTCTAGACCTAGGTTTTGAATTATTCTGATTCCGGATCTGCAAAAATCTCAAGTACCCAGTTCCTCGAAGTGAGTGAACTCACTTCTCCAAGGTGGTGCGACTTTCCCTAAGGAGGCTTCAATTTGGGTTTAGGTGGGTCAAATCATGTCGGATGGCATCCAAACTTTAGATCCGGGTAGATCAGTCAAGTAGGGGTATGGATCTATAATTTCGTGGCAATCCACCGGTTAGATCTTTGTAGATCTGAGTTTAAGTGTTCCAAGTGGTCCAAAATGGGGATAAAATCCCTTAAAATGTGGAATGGGACCCACAAGGTGAAATTCAAGAAAGGGACAACCTGGGTGTATGTTATTTGATGTGTAGATGTCAAATCAAGTGAAATCTCAAACACCCATCAACTGGATCTAGGTCAACTTGCTCAAATGGTGAAGTGCGCCTTCCTTGGGAGAAGCTAAGTTGGCTTGGGAGAGGGGTCAAACGGAAGCCAATCCACACCAAACTATAGATCCGGGATGCCGTGGATGCTATAGAGGTGGGTTTTCAATATCATGCCCAACAACCCACTAGATCTAAGTAGATCTGACAAAATGTAAAAGGGGGGTTTTGAAGTATTTAGGGTTTTAACAATTTATGAATTATGTCAATGGATTGGATAAAGGAAAGAGAAACAAACCTGTGGATCTTACCTGGATAACCTTGTAGATGCCTTGATGATGATGATCTATGCAATCCCGATCAATTTGGAAGCTTTGAGGTAGTCTCTATGCAAATCGATTTAGTCCAAGAAGCCAATGCGCCCTCTCTCCTGCACAACAAACGTCAACAATATCAGATTTGATGCATCAAGAGATAAGACTAATGCCACAAAAGAAGTAACAGAAAGATAGCATAGATCACAATGATACTAATGATAACCCCCTGATACAAGCGAATGCCAAGAAAGTCGATTTGAAGAAGCCTTGCAAAATCGCCCTTGTTGAAGTCGCCCTCCTGTAGACAAACAATGATTTCCAAACAAAGATAGATCTTACCACAATTTCCAAATGCTAGGTTGCAATAGACTTTCCAATCACCATCTAAGAACACCAGATGCAAAGGAGACCACAAGAATTTCCACAAGAATATTTTTCTATACCAATAATCCAAGAGCCAAAGACCCTTTACAATGAGAAGCTCTCTCCTTTAAATAGGAAGGAGAGGCACCAAAACCCTAACCACTTTTTGAATGAGTGGCTAAGATTAAAAGATACAAATGTCTAATCAATGGTTGAGATGAGCTCAACAACATAATACATGGATCACACATAAAATATACATAAGTGGACAAAGTCGCCCTAGGAGAGGGGAGTCCCACCGAATCATGATGACAAAATATCATAAGAGGCTCATGGTGGGTCCAAGGGGTAATTTTATCCCTCCTTGGTCAATCCCCATGGCACAATAACCAATAAATAATCATGAAAGTACCAAATCGTGCCTCCAAGGTGAAGTCGTGGTCCTCAAAAGACCTCAAAAATCCACAGAAAGTGCCATAAGTGATGGATGCGGGCCCCGATGAAGCTGAAACTGCTGGAGGAGGTGTGGAAGGTCCCGATCTATCATCACTGATCATCCCATGCCATAACTTTGCCTCAGTAGGCCAAATCGATTTCCTCAATAGCCATTTCTACCAATCCTGAACTGCCTCGGGAAACGTGAAACTGCCCAAACTGCCTCCTGGAGTGATGGCGCTGTCAAGGTGAGGGTACCAATGTGTCCGGGAGGGGGGTAATATGGTAAAAAACAAGTGGCTGGACCACCCCCTCCATCATCAGCGCCCTAGGTCAACCGGATAAAAGTCATCTCTGCTCCGACAGGGCCTCCAACAGGCCAAAACTGCACTAGGACAGCCTACTGAGGCTAAATCATCACTGTAAGTGCCCGGAACTGAAAACAAACTGTCCCATTGGACTCAGAAGGTCCAAATCCATCCAAGATGTGTACTCATACACCATATGAATCTCTGCATGATCAAAATAAATATCCAATGTACCGGAACAAGGCCAATAATAATGATCTGTAAATGACCAAACACTGCTGTATCCCAAGAATCATCATCATAACCCTGTAGCTGCTGCATAGAATCATCCTGTATGTGTACATAGACCATATATCATCTATCCATATCATCATAAGGTCCAACATCTCGTGTCTCATGGTCCTCCATGGTCAAACTAGGTCTAACCAAGACCAAATACAACTCAGACTATCATCCATGGCTGCTGCAAGGTGTCAAGGTTAATACATGCTTTACAATTTATTCAAATAGCTACTAAAACACAGAGTAATCATGACTGGCGATCTAAATCCAAATATATAGTGTCTTTAATTATTATTATTACTCAGACTAGACTTTCAGGACCATACTCACTTCATAGTTGTGATCAATTTGCTAGTGAAGGGTGAAGGCTGAAATAACTGGCTAGGCTAAGGGATGACTTGACTGACTTGACTTTGTGACACTTCGGCAAGGGAAAGGGAATGTACACCATAGTATATACTGAATGAGCAATAACACAGGGAATGGCGGTGTCTCACAAATGGATGAGTTGTTTAAAGAGGGTTTATTCACCTTCACAGATGCGCACAATCCATAATACAAACAAGGCCAGCAATTGTTTAGATATAACATTTAAGTTCCATTGCTTTTTGGGCCTGAGGTTTCCATAGCCTTGATCTATGTGTGTTTACAAACACATTGCATAGATTTACATTTATTTTTAGGCTTTCTGCTGCAGGTGTGTTTTTAAGGCACTTGTTTACCTGAGCACTTCTAGGTGTGTCATGGACAACTTGTTTACCTAGGTATTTATTTTTCCAAAAGATATAACATTTTATTTTTCATGGCCATTTTCATTTGGCATTTCTTTCATATACAAGATATAGCATTTGATTTTTCCAGATTTTATATTGATGGCAGCACTAAAAGTTTCAGGTTTAGCCAACACAACTTTAGTGACTAGGGGGAATTCTCAAAGAACTCCAACTCACGATAGGTAAGTTTTGTCACCAACTCAGAGCCGAGACACAATAAACAGGGAAGCTCATCCAATACAGAGGCTACAGTGGGGAAAGGTCCTCCATGTCACTAGTCAAGTAGCAAATCAAGGTGATAATCTAAAAGGTAGGCCATGGATGGATGAAGACAATGAAAAGATGAAGCCAACACTAGCAAGCCAAGGTATGGTTGAATGATCACCTCTATTCTCCCTAAGGAGGGTATGTACCAATGAGTATGAATAGTGAACTTCTAAGTCTGAGTAGGGACAATATAATATAAATAATAGGTCAACCAGGTCCATGTATCTATATGATCGCCAGATCATGACACTAAGTGCTAAGACATGCTATAAGAATAAGTATAAAAGCAATCTAACCATAACACAATAATATACCTGCTGAGTCATATACCTGAATGCACATCAACCTGTACCATCATCTGTCCTCTGGAACTGCTGCTGTAACTATGGGCACTACTGACTGCTCTGTACCAATGGTATAATGGCTATATCGGGCATCTCTCTGAGTGTCCTGAAACTCAGTCATGGCATGGGGAATATAACTGCTGTCCACAATCTGATAGTGATCCAATATAGATGCTCATCTCAGCATCTCAAATGCAAGGGAACTGGCTGAATAGTGTACTGGAATGAGAAAAATAATGTATGGTAGCCCGGCTACTATATATGTGATAACAGGTCTGTCAAGAGCTATATCGGGGAGGCTAAGGGTATCCTGAAGGAAACTAGCCCCCACTTCCATCGGGTCCGGAGAGGGTGAGGTAAGGGAAGACCTCTCACCTTGAGATTCAATTCCCTTGCCCGTTTGGTGCGTTCGTCCACAAGTTTTGCTTGTACCACCTCCTCAACTGTTGCAATAGGGGGGTTAATGGTCAGGTTTGTACAACGTAGGCAATACCAGTGAGCATATACCAAGGCCTCAACAATCAAGAACATTCAACTATTCATGGTAACAAGTCCACAATAAATACCAAAAGCCTATAACATCACCACTGTCAGTCACTAAATGCCTAGTCAAAACTACTAATATAGATAAATGAGACAAATGATAACACCCAAATACAAGATGTATATCTGCTCAATCATATGCCTATCTCTGAAATAACCATGAAGAACTACTATGACTGCATGGGGGCAAGGGAAAACATATCAACTGCTGCTCTGCAGCTCTGCTCAGTGAACCATAACCAGACCAATACATCTCAACGGGGTAAGCAAGGGCTCAGTCATGACAAAGCGGCACTGAAGAAAATGCTTTGGATGCTCTGAATAGCTCAGAAATATAGCTCCATCACCAATGATCAATGATATAGTAGATGCTCATCTCGTGTAAAATGGATTGGCTCATGTCTCTGACAGGTTGCTCTGCATCATGGTAGCCCTGCTACTATGGATGTGACAACAGACGTCACAAGGAGTGCCTTGACAATGCACCCTATCGTCGGCTGGTCTACACCCTAGGGGCTAGAACCAGCCAAATGCCCAACAACATTGCCAACAACCAGTTGAGCTAACCCCTAACCGCTCTTTGCAAAGTTCATGTTGTTTTAACCATATAATCTCCTTCTAAAATATCTTTTGTTGGTTATTGAACATCTCTGAAATTGTTGATTTAATTCGAAAATGAAATAACCTTGTTCTATTGGCAAAACCAGCAATAGAATAAGAGTCTATAGTTGCGTAAGTTATATTTGATGGTATTCATTTTTCAGAATTAATTCACAATTATTCTTGAAGTTTTAAGCTGTTTCACTTGTCAATCTTCTTTATGTTGGAAAGCTTCACTTTCATTGTTGCTCAGGTACACAATTTATCGTTTATCATACACTGCAACAACAATGTTAAACATGATCAATACTTGTTAACGGGATACATTTTACTTGTTTATTTCACCGCTCCTTTTGCAGCTGTTGATCTAGTTTTTGTTGCAACAAGTTGTTAATTCTTACTTGGCAACCCGTTAAAGGTTTTTGGTTGCATACGTTCGGTGATTATATTTCATTGTAAACTACTAAACAATGCTTTTTAAGGTCTATGGATTCTTTAATCAAAATTTGAGCTGGCTGAATTTGTGGAATCTTTGATATCTCTTTGGATTTTCTAACTCATTAACTTTCTTTAACTCCTCAGCCATAATTCATCCTTAGTCTAACTGCTTTGTCTTCTCTTTTGACACTTAGTTGATTTTAGGGAAACCCTCCTAGTGATTTCTTTAAGTCAGTAAAGAGAAGGGAAGTAATAGTGGATGACAGATGCATTACTTCCATATTTGCACCTGGTTAGATCCTTTTTGAGTCATTGCATTTAGGGTGCTAGTTTTTGTGACAACACACATTAATGTATCTTCTTAACGAGCCTCCAACAAAAGTGATACACAGGAAGACTGTAGAGGTAGCATAGTTTGGATGGAAATGTTGACTAAGTCATCTCAACATTTTTGGTTCAGTGGTATTTGCAACGATTTTTAAAGAAAAATGAACCAAAATTGATGTAAAATCCCATAAAATAATGCTCAGAGGGAGTAATGACAACCATAAAGCTTATAGGTTAGTTAATACTCGGACTAGCGCTATATGTCTTAGTTGTTACACATGATGTCGTAGTTGATCAAAGCACAGGGCTGTTCCAAAAGAAACCAGATCTAAAACATCAGATCTGAAAGGTACTAAAAATGACGAGGATATGGATGGTAATATAGGTTTAATGGATGGGGCAAATCAACAAGAGATAGGAATCACCGCTCAGTATGATTCACAGGAATTTTTTAGTCCGGATGATGCTAGAAGTAACCCAAATTCGCAGGAAATCAACAATGTTTTGTAGTGGTGGGAGGGAAAGAAAAGACCAAACTGGTGGTACAACACCTATAATGATGCTTACTTGGATGACCTAACTGCTATTAGGCAGGACAGCAGACCAAAACGAGCATATGGTGTAGTGAATTGTAATGATGATACTCATTGGGATGAGCTAGCTAGCGTGAGTTAAGAAGGTAGACCAGAAAGAGGTAAGACATCTAGTACGACGAATTATGCTTTGATGGCTAATCTTCAAAACTCATTTGAGCCTTAGGATCATGAAGCAGATAAAGGCAACCCATAATGGGAAAAGGCTATGGAAGCCTAACATGAGGTTTTGATGAAAAATCAAACATGGGCTCTCACAAAGCTACCTTCATAAAAGAAACTCATTGCTTGCAAATGGGTCTATAATGTCAATTATAAAGTAGATGGAATGGTTGACATGTATAAAGCATAAAGAAAGGGCTGAAACTTTCAGCCAAGAGTGTTTGAAAGATAGTTAATGAATTAGTATACTTGCAACTAGTGAGCAATGAGCCAAGTACTGTCACCTGAATCCCAGCTCCTTCGTTTAGGCTAACTCCTAACGAAGCCAAGGGGGGTAGTCCCTACAGAGAGTTTAACTATGGCTCAATGTGTTTTTAAATGTTTTAATTGTGTGGCGATGTGGATGGGTGTTGTTTAGGAGTTTTTTTTGAAGATGAGAGACACAATAACACTTTGAATGAGACCAAGATAACGCAATCCACGTTGCAAGATAAAGATCACAACGGAATATGAAGACTTAGAAAATTAAATAGCATCCACAATATGATTCAACATATACTGATCAACAATTCAAAATTAGGTAATACATGTAAGTTTTGAGGACCAGTGGCAAATGGAGTCAATAGATATAGTGCTTGGGGATGCTGAAAAATGAGTCTCAATAGTATCTGTTTGTGAGATCGTTGTGCAAATTATCTTGGTAAATTATAAGTTTTAGTGGTCTTGATTATTAGGATAAGAACAATGAGATAAGCAAAAGTCCGGAAAGTGATACTTTCAGTGGCTTCCCCTTCTGATGGTATGTCGGTCCGCCCAGATTTCGAAGAGTAAGTGTTCAATGGTGTGACCACCCTGATGTCTAGACAGCGGAAACCTCCGGCCCCACTAGGTTTAGGAATTTTGTCCACTACCTGAGTATATCTTGAAAAGTCAATGCCGGTTCGTTGGTTATGGGGTAAAATTTTATTATGTTATAGAAGTTAATTAGATCTAAAACCTTTCTGAGTACTAGCCCAACCCTTTCAGGTTGGCAGAGCATACAGGTGTCAGATAGCAACCAAAGCAATTTATTATGGGAGTATGAGTTGGAATATTTTAATTGTTGTTTAAGCACACAGTTCAGCTCTCCGATAGAGAGTGCTCTTGACTTTGTCTTATGACAAGGTTCAAGAGACTTATTCAATCTAATATGCCTAATGCAGGGGGGAAAGATGCAAAGCTAAAATGCTCTCCGACAGAGAGTGCTCTTGACTTGGATTACGGCAAGTTCAAGAGACTTTGTTTGTTTATTAGAATAGAGGCAGTCTTGCATAAAGGAGAGTGCACTTTTAGAAGTAAAACAGTTGAACAATATTGATAACAAAAGTACGCTTTCTAAGGCCAAGATTAACCACTAATCTAAGAAATAAACAAGAAGTGGGATCAACCTCCGAACAAGGATGACCACTAGAACCACCAGTGCTTGAGAAATTCCAGCTAGCTAAGTTTCGACAAGGAGTCTAATGGGGATAGAGAAGCTGCCACAAAATAATGAGGCCCTTGGGATGAAATCCCAAGGTTGCTAACTCAGGTCAATACTTGGAAGAGAAATTAATCTAATAACCGAAATTGAAATTTTAATCTAAATGACTGAAAATAAAACTAATCTAAGCATACATGAAACAAACTTCCCCAAATGGGGAAGGAGAAAAGATGTGTGGGAGGCATTATCCCACCTAGCCCTTTTATTTATTAGTTTACAATTTGCCTTTGGGAATTAAACCCTCAAAAGGTCTTTTCAAGGAAATAAACAACTATGAATCAAGATTTTAAGGCCCTTAATGGCTTATACAAAAAGGAGATTGGTTCTATAAATCTTTGGTTTTGTCTTCTCCTTAGTTTTTTGCACTTCTTCAAGTCTTTTGCCTTGTTTGTGATGGATCTTTCCTTTAGACACCTACACAACAAAGCTTAGATACCCGTCATTGTTAATCAAATGAAAATAAAACTTGAAACTAAACTAACAAGTGCAAGCCCTAGATCCAATATGCCAACTACAAGAATGCACCAAAAAGTTCTTAAATATGAGAAAATGTAAATTTCAACTAAGCTAAGACTTAACAAATGCAACCTACAAACAAAATGAAATTAACTATTAACAATTTTATTGTTGTTTTTATGTGTTTTTAGGGCTCAAAGAAGGTGGACGAGAGGGGACTTGGGGCAAAAACCCAAGGGGAAACTAGAGGGGAACTTGAAGAGCAGAAGGGGAAAAACGAAAGGTGGAAGGAAAGGACGAGGATGATGGGAGACGAGAGGAGCTAAGGAAGATAATAGAGAGGAGGATAAATGGGAAAATGAGGAGGACGAGAGGAGCCAAGGAAGGAGGAGCGAAAGGAAGGAAAGAGGGGAAAAACGAGAGCTAGGAAAGATGGCAAAAACGAGAGCAAGGAAAGATGGCAAAAAATGAGAGCAAGGAGAGATCTAGGGTGAGAGGAAATGGGCTAGCAGATCAAGATAAACGAGTCAAGGAGAAAGCAAGAGAGGCTTGAAGAAGAGAAAGCCTAAGGTAACCAAGGTGAAGTAAAGTTTTGAATAATGGATGGATCTTTTATGAACTTCTCAAACTCAACCTTGAAGCACGAATCGATCTTTTGAAGAACCCCTGAAATGCACACAAGTTAATAAAAATAGTGACGAAGGGGAGGAAGAAGCAACCAAGCTAAAACTCCCACTTTGTACTTAGGAGATCTGTAAAACAAGCCACTTCAACAACGATTTGATCAAGTCTAGTATGATTAACTAAAAAGACAAGAAGAGCATAAGTATGACCGATTATTGTTTGCTACTTCTAAATCGAAATCAACCAAGCATAAATGAATAAGTTGAAACCCAAATATTCATTCCATGGACTTAAAAAAGACTTCTAAGCTAGAATGATCAAACAATTATATATGAAATAGCTTAATAAAACAACATCACCTCATTGAAGCTTCAACAAATTCTATGTACCAATGTGCACATCAATAGACCTCGAAAGTCGAATTTATTCCAAGATAGCCAAAGCTATGAAGTATTACAAAAAATGAGTAGAGTAAGCTTGCACAAAAATTCCATGTGAAGAGAGCCCAAATGGCCTCTCTTTATAGCAAACTAGACACACCTAACACCTAAGTCGAATTGGCATGAAGAAGATCCAATGGCACTAGTCACAAATCGAATTCCAAGTCTAAAATCCCAATCAATACCAAGTTAAGCCAAGCTTTCGAGCTAATTCCACCAACAAGCTCGAGTTGTGTTAGGTGAGATGAGGAGGTGGCCTCCACCTAGGCAAGGCGCCCCTCATCTCTTCTTTGGAAGTATCACCATCAAATAACGAAGTGCCATGTGGTAAACTCGAGCTCCAATAGAGGTTGACGTGAAGATGTTGTAGGAACTTGGAGTTGATTGCCAATCAAATGTAATCTTGGTAGCTGGGAGTGGGAGGTGGCCTCCACCTAGGCAAGGCGCCCCCACCCCCTAATAAATGCAACTCAACACCAACCAATTTTCATTAAATAACAAATCCACATCACCAGTTCGAGCTTGCATGCATGGAGGGCAAATTCTCTTGGAGTTAATCACTGCTGATGACTAGATACTTGATTGGATGATGACTGAGATGATTGGAATCTTCATTAATGTCCAGTGTCATGTCAATTAGCCTTTTATTTTAATCCATTTGATTATTTTGGAGAGTTTTGGATTATCTCCAAATATTCAATTTTTTATATTTTAAGTAATAATTTCTCTGTAAATGCCTTTTTTGAGAAATTATTAGTTATGAGGTTGAATTGACATCCGAAACTTAGGAGAAACTGGTCCGGGGATCATGAATGATTTTTGGCTTAAGGTTGGAGCCTTCAATCACTGAATTTGGATCCCGGATGATTGACATATTACAAATTGAAATTTTTCCATTCAAACTATGGAAAAGTTTATTAAAATTTAAAAAATAATTAAAAACCCAAAACCGGAGGACCCGGTAAAATTTTTTCGAAATTTTTTTTGAGGGTTCTAGGGACCTAGGACATGACCAAAACCTATTCTAATAGTGTCTAGTAGGCTTATATACATCAGTTGCTCTCTAATAACCCCCCATGGCTAAAATTTTCAAAATCGGGCATTCCAGCGTTGGAGGAAGAGGGAGAAAACCTCATCGATTATAGCTCAGCTATAGGCAAAGTATAATTGACAAGGGAAAAAACTCCCTGGAATACCTTAGTTGCTTAATCAAGTCATGGGGAATCGAGCCACTCAAAATCCTACTTGCACACTTTATTACAAACCCCGTGGGCCATTGTCATGTTGACTGAAAAACAAAACTGCCTAGCCAAAATTGGCTAGGCACAAATGCTGGATCATCTGATACACTGTAGTGCAAACATTCATCATGTTTGTCAAATGGCGGCTCTTTAGATAATCCAACTATGGTACAAAAAGTTGGTAATAGTATGTAAGGTGAACATTGAATTTTGGTATTCTTGATGCAATAGCAAAGAGCTTCAGTTGTGTAGCTATTCAGACTTGGATTCTATAGTATCCATGGATGAAAGGGAGTGTAAAACAAGTTATGTGTTTAGTCTTGGCACAAGGCTGGTTTCTTGGCCCAAAAAGAAATAACATGTAGTTTTGTTTTGGTCTATATAAGCATAATATAGAGTAGTGGTCAAAGGGGCATGTAAAGTAGTTTGGATTAGAAGAATGGTTGTAGATTTGCAAGTTCGTCAGAATGAGCCCACATTGCTTTTTTAGGATAACCAGGGGGGTCTCAAGATGGAAACAAGAATGACATCTTTCATGAGTGGACCAAAGGTATTGGTGTCATTGTTACCTAATCTGATATGTTGTAGAAGATGGAGAACTTGAGCTAAAATATTGCCCAACTAAGTATTGTCTGCTACCAACTTGTACCTAACTGGAAAATGTCCGAATCCACAAAGGCAAGCTGAAGACAACCTTGGATTGATTGTCAATGACACCACACAACCAATCCCTACACTTTAGGGTTACTGACAAATGCCAAGGGAGGCTTCCCTTGTTAAAAGATGCTTTCTTTATGTAAATTATGAGAGTGAATTATAGCTTAAGATCAATAAAGATATAAGTGAATTTATAAAACTATGAACTTAAGGTACAAAATGAATCCACAATTTTGAAAGATGACTTAGTTAAAACCTAATATTCAAATAGAAATGCTTCAATAAAATATAACATGATTAACTAGAAGCATAAAACTAGACAAATTACTAATCCACAATAAATATATGAATATTAACCATGCACAAGATGTGTTTTAATAAAGTGTCCAAGGCGAAGCACAAGGTCTAGGGTGAAACTCTTGAGTTTGTAAAGAGCTCAAGGATGATTTGGACTTAATGAATATGTCTTTATTTGCATTAATTGAAGTAGACTAATTGCAGGGATGTACGATGTAAGCTAAGCACTTCAAGCAATGAGATGTTGGGAAGTAGGTGATTATTTTCAAAAGAATTAGTGGTGAAAACCACTTTAACTGAGTGGTAATAACCATCAGGGATGAGTGATGAGAACCACCATGAAATTTTCCTTCAATAAATATATTTGAAGCTTGCAAGAGAAATCTAGATTCTGGAACTTATATAGGAAATAAATTTAATCCAATTATAGAATTATAAATAAATGAACTAACTCAAGGAAGAGAATACTGACTAATTGAAATTTCTGCAATGTATATTACATAATTATTCTATTGTTTGGATGGAAATTCCAGAAATTTACTTGCAATTCAAAGATAAAAAGTTTTAAGTTTTAACCATTAGAAACCAAGAAATGCAATTTCAGATTGCAGATATTTATTAATTACTCATTTGAAAGATAGATAACTTGAAAGAACAGTTCAACGATAAAGATTTGAATATGTAATTAATTAATCTTTGTAGTAAAATTCAGATTTTTAGGGCTAAGTCTCCTTAAAATTAATCTTTAATATCCCAGGATTTGTAAGATAGAAATCTGAAAATTGTATGATAAACTTTAGTGTTAAATTTCTAGATTTTCTCATAAGATGTAATCTAAGAAAATATGCAATAAAAAATAAGTAGATCTAGAATAATCATCAGTGATTGAATTAGACTAATTGTAGGGATGTAAGATGTAAGCTAAGTACTTCAGGCAATGAAGTGTTGGCAACGAGGTGATCATTCTCAAAAGAATTAGTGGTGAAAACCACTTTAAATGAGTGGAAATAACCGTCAGGGATGAGTGATGAGAACCACTGAAATTTTCCTTCAATAAATATATTTTAAAGCTTGCGAGAGAAATCTAAATTCCGGAAATTATATAGGAAATCCAATTATGAAATTATAAATAAATGAACTAGCCCAATGAAAATAACAGTGTCTAATGAAATTTCTGCAATGTATATTACATAATTATACTTTTGTATGGCCGGAAATTCCAGAAATTTACTAACAATTTAAAGAAAAAAGTTTGAACTTTGAACCCTTAAAATCCAAGAAATGAATAGCAAATTTATGGTTTATTGGATTAGAAATGCAATTTTCAGATCGCAGATATTTAATAATTACTCATTTGAGAGCAATGTTATAAAAACCGAACCGGTGGTCGAACCAGCCGACCTCGAGAACCGGAACCGGACCAAAACTGGGAAAATAACCGGATCACAAAACCGGTCCACCAAAAATACATAAAATTTTCAAATTTTGAAAAATTATATATATATATATATATAGATATATGTTCAACCATGTGAATCAAAACCAGTATACACAAATTTGCAAAAAGGGCTCTTGTATGTATTTTGCTAGGTGCCATACTAAGCATATTTCAGTTGAATCATATGTCTAACATGTTGAGGAAACTGTTGTTGTTGAAAGGGTTGTTTCAAGGTTGTTGTAACAGACAGTCACCTTGGAATATGCCCACAAAAGTTTATTTTAACTACACAATTAGCTCAGAGTTGTTGTTAGGGGCCAGGGCTGCTCAAAGTCCCTTTACTGCTGTAGATAACTACTATTAGGTGTATTTTATTTATGATGATATAACCAGGACTGTTGTAGGTATTTAGCATACCCTTTGAAGGCTGCTACACTTCCCAAGAATGTCAAGAATGATTCTTAACTCAAAATACTCAAGTGAATAGTGTGAGAGAAATAGAGCGGTTGGGGTTGCTTTTATAACTTTCTTAGGGGATTAGGGTTATCTCGAACCTTCCCCACTCAACCAACTTGTTTATTTAAAAATAAAAAATAAAAAATGGCCTCTTAAATGTAGATGTATGGTTATGTACTGAACCGGTCAAAACCAGAACCGGAACCGGAAATCCGGTCGAAACTGGTAAAACCAGTCGGAACCGGTCAGAACCGGCTGGTTCCGTATGGAACCGGCCATTTCCGGTTTGAGACATCGATTTGAACCGGTGACGCCTTTGAACCGGTCGAACCGGCCAGTTCGACCGGAACCGGTCCGGTTTTTATAACACTGTTTGAGAGATAGATATCTAGAAAGAACAGGTCAATGGTAAAAAATTGAATTTGTGATTAATTAATCCTCAGAGTAAAATTCAGATTTTTAGGGCCAAGTCTCCTAAAACTTAATCTTTAATGTCCCAGGACTTGCAAGAGAGAAATCTGAAAATTGTATGATAAACTTTAGCGTTAAATTTCTACATTTTCTCATTAGATCTATTCCAAGAAAAATATGCAATAAAAAAAAGTAGATATAGAATAATTGTGAAATCTAAGTAAGATTTACCTTTAAGGTTTATAGAATTGACATTAAAACAAAAGAAAGAAAATAATATTTTTTGATATTTTTAAATATATGGATGGTTGTAAGGAGAGATGAGTGCCAAGACTAAAGAGCATATGGAGTCACCAAAGACTTACCAAGAGGGCCGTGCTTAGAAAGATCATCAAGGGAAAGATTTTGCTCTAAGCTAACATCAATCCACTTGATATATTGCAAGAACTTACATTGATCACAAGGGAAGAGAATAGATCTCTGCTTATTTTCCTTTGAGGGTTCACTCTACAGAAAAGGAGTTAGTATCAAACAGTCCAATTTAAGGCAAAGATGTAGAAAATAAATCAATTTCAAGTAAAATAACAATGAGAATTGTGATAGACCTTAACATACCATATGTTTCATCCCCTTCAATGCCCAATCACAAAGGAAAGAAATGACATTGTCATTGTGAGATTACCTCCAACATTAGGCATAGAGCAAGAAATGAGCCACACATACACAAGTATGTCCCAAATTTTTTTCCTCCAAAGCCTTTAGATTGATATTTAATGAAGGTCTCCAAAATAGTATAAAATAGACCAAAAATAACCAACAAATGAAATGACAGAGGAAGTCTCCTTTTATAGGACTTCATACTCAATTTCATTCTCATTAAAAAAATATTTTTATGTCTAAAGGCCTAGAACTATAATAGAACCAAGTTAAAGAAGCATACTTTCCTCTTGACAAGGTCGAAAATTAATAAGCTAGTGTTGGTGGTTTTGATAAACATTAGGCAAGTCAAAGAGAGAGAGATGCCCTAGCTCAGATGAGGGAAAAAGGGGGGAGGAATTGGTTTACGAAGGAATTTTCTAGAAGGATAATTCCATGTGTGAGGTAGAGGGTTAGATCATGTAACAAACCCCTCAAGTCAAGCCAAATAATGGACTAAAATTCAAATGATTTGCTCAATTTGATGGGATGGCTCACATGTGAGTTAGGCAAAATGATGTTACGACTTAGTCAAGGAAGAGGGCAATGGGGATTTGTCTTGATGTTTCTCCAAGTGCAACATCGGGCAAACATTCACTCACAGATAGCCATGCCGATTTGGCTAGTGAGGCCATGCAGATTTGGCTAGTAATGAATGATACATTCACATTCTAGAGGTGAATGGCCCGGACAGGGGTAGTGCTTCTCCCAGTCATGTGGTGTGGAGATGGACCCGAAGGATGCTCCCAGATTGCCTACTCATGTAATAGAGTGATCTATTCTATATTAGAGTGTTTGATGTCTTTATTTTATTAGGGGCTTTCATCCCCTTATGAAATATCCAAGTCTATCCTTATCCTGAAATTGACATAATCATTAAGAAGTGTTCGAGACTTCTTAGTGTTGGTCAAATCAACATTAGGGCTCTATTCAGTGAATAGAGGAGCATGTGATGGAGAAGTTTAACATCATCATAATGGATAACCTTTCCTAAGAAGATGGAAGTTCCAATAATAAATGGTCAACAAATGAATAAACAATGAAATGGTCAAAGTAGTAAGTCGGCCCTAACAAGAAAGTGAAGTTGACCCCTAAGTGAAATTAGCTTTATCTAATGAGTATAAATAAAGTGCTCTAGTCGTTCATTTGGATAATCAAGGTTTCTCTCTCTCTCCCCAAGTGTGCATCATTAGCTGGGTTGAAGTGAAGATTCATGAAGCAATTATTGAAGACACTTATCTCTCTTTTGGGGTTCGCTATCTCCCCTCTTGAAGTTCGCATCCTGGATGTAGCTGGGCTCACCCTATGTAACTGGTGATGTAACAAATGACGTTTGTCAAACCCTTGTGAACAAGGGTTCTTCTATTGTTGTTGTTGTACTCTTATTATTGGAAATATTCTTCGTAAGAAAGGTTGTTGGGTTTTCTCCTGATTTTGGGTTTCCCAAGGTAAAATTTTGTGTCTGATGTCCATGGTTCTCTTTCAGTGATCCTTTTGTTTTTTGCTGCAAATTTGAAGTTGAAATGCAATAATATTTGTGGTATGAAATAAGATTTGAAAATAATACTGCTAAGTTAAAATTCCACAGTTTGAGGCTAAGGAAGCCTCTAGGAAGGCTTCTCATGTCATTTTGAGTGATCAAGCAAGGGGGTGCTAGGGTTGTTTTAGATGGCATGCATGGATATACGTAAAACTGCATAAAAATATACTTAGGGTTTAACATCAGAAAGGGGAATGGGTTTTATAGAGTTATTAAGAAATATAAAATAAAACCCAAACTTTGACCTAGGAAAAGGCACCTGTAACCATCCAACTTGTGTTTTAACTATCAACAAACCTCAATAATCATGACTACGTGCAAGATGAACTCCTAAAATAGTCTATCCTATCTTGGATTTACCTGTTCACCATGCCCATGGTGACCCAAAGTGAGATGAATTAGGCTAGGGGCTAATGAAGCACCATGGCTAGGGCTGTTGTACCAGGACGTGATCACGACTTCGGAGGATTTTTATCAAGTGAAAAAACTTTGAAAGACTTAGACTATGAGAATCTAAACCATTCTCTATAAAAAACCAATCATGCTTGCAAAGTACAGTTGTCACAGTTAAGCTTATTATACATTATAGACTGGCCCTTCATAAACAATTACAAGTGCTATCTCACTTTGTGCAATATTTTACAATGGACAAATAGATACAATAATGACCATAAGACTTCAAAACTTTTCCTAAAGAAGCCTCGGAAGTGTGGATCTTTGGTTCATGATCGTCTATGATCCTCATGTTAACCCTCGTGTCAACTGAGGGGTAAGAAGGATTAGATTGCAATTATTTTCACGAAATGTCTTGTGCTAGAAAAATTTGTGAAATTCCGAGACGAACTTAGTGTAGTCTCTAGCATGACGATTAATGGAGGATGTTAGAGTTATTTAGTAAATAATGGTTATTTGGACTGCATACTTAATGATATTAGTAAATACAATTTTTGGCTTAGTATGAATCATGCATTAGTGTTGTATTAAGGTAATTTTAAGGTTCATGCATCTAGGGTTTATGAATTTTGGGCTTTTTCATTCCTTTACTACAAAAGGACGTGCTCCCTTCGTTTCATAGTCTATGAAATATTTCTCTCTTCTAAGTTGTCTTCAATTCTTGGGTTCTTTGTGTTCTTTTTTGTTTTTGTTATATAACATTGGTTTCCATACCATTTCTCATAGTGAGTCATACCTTAAACAACGCAAGTATAAATTCGACTAATGTTGTGCATTGTAATGACCACTATTCCCTTTAGACTGTAAGCCTGATTTCCTTGGAGTGAAGTATGCATCGAGCCATCTCCATAAGTCTTATTCTTATTTTCAACCATCACATTTATGTTGTGGAGTGTGTTATCCCGCATGTTGCATTAGGATTACATGTATAGTTTTTATCACACATTATAGGAATTTGCGGGATTCTTGCTTAATAAGAGTTGGTGTGACTTGGAGGTGATGATTCCATTTGGTTGCTTGATTGGCTTGGTTGTAAGTGACTCAATTGTGATGATGGATGCTCATGGTTCTTCTATTGGTTCTCTCTTGATGGTTGTATATCTTAGTTGATGGATCGACATGTTAGTGGATGGTTGATGGCGATGCTTGGTAGTTCATGTGACATCTACCTACTTCATTGGATGAGACATGGCACTTTGACAAGATGATTTTTGAGTGGGATAGCACTTATTGTTGCATTCCCTATGTTTTGGGTAACATGTCAAGAAGGCACTTGGTGCATTACCTTTTGATCAAGTTGCTTTCGTATTTATTAAGAGTATTGGCACACATGCTTATACATGGGGATATATTACAATATATAGATGGGTTTGTCTCCTTTTTTCTCCTGACAAAACTAGTATATAGTTTTGAAATCCGATGTGCAAATTTAGATGCAGGCGTTGATGCCTATTTCCAAATTGCAAATTACTTGTGAGGCATGAGTTAACTTTGGACTTGGACCCACAAATGCACACAAGTGGAGGCATTATATTATTTTATTGTGTGGGTCCTTCTTGAATGAAGAACGATCCATTTATTTTGTTATAAGTCACGTCGTTATTAAGATAATATCATGGTAGGCTATCATTACTTTTAAAAATATTTTATCAGACCGTTGTGGTTTAGTCTTTTGATTGGCTCAACTACAACACCTTTTAATATTACGTGGGGCCATCATTTATCATTGAGCTTAAGTTTAGTTGTGTGGGGCCAGCCCTCTTGGTAGATGATACTACTTAGCCAATTATGGAGCATGCATATGTTGTGAAGCTTCCTTTTATCAAGCTGGCTTGTTATGATGTAACTGAACCATGGGACTGATCTCTTTGTCATATATTGAGGTGATGTATGGATTCACCCTCTTGAAGGTCGTTCACATTGTCATTAATCCACAAATTGTTGCATGGACATCACATATGACATGGGTTGCCTTTTAACATGGAGTCATGAGATGAGTTAGATGTGGGAACGAAGCCAAGCTTTAAGCTATCTTTTAAGTAGTCGTGAGATGAGACCGTCACGAAACCTATGACATGATAGAGGCGAATTAAACATTGTTTAGTATGGGTTGCCTCGTTTAGTCGAAGGTATCCCTATGCTTTGTTTTTGTCATGGGTACTAGAGCTGTAACGTAGATGTATGTTAGTCTCTTGATTGGCTCACATGCAACACTTTTAAACACCACTCTTTCTTAATATGTGTTGACTGGTCATACTCTTGCCATATAAAATGACTTGGTTAATGTGCATAAAGGTTGTGGTTGGATGAGATTGTGCCATGTGCCTTTCCCTCGTAGTCGAATCATGGGTTTGTGATGTGTAGACCCCATCTCTTTGACATGGTTGTTGAGACATGGAGGGTAATCATTTGAGAGGGTCGAGTCCTTGATTAAAGGTATTCACGGAGGATTTTCTATTGGAGGTCCCTTGTACACATATTCATTCACCTTAGAGTTTGTTGGAGCTTATTGACATGGTCACCCACATTGGGAGGAGTTATTTGGTATATCCAATTCACTATTTTTTTCATTGTTGACTTGTCATAGGAGTTGGCTATATTATTATAATGTTCTTCTTGGAGATAGTGATGTATCTAGGATATTTTATTGTTTCTTCTTGGAGAAGAAAGTGGATCTCAACAACTCATTGCTATTTTTGGTAGGAAGGTTGTTGAGAAGGTTTTGATTGTGGGGAGATAGATCCCAAACTTTTATTAGGGTTTTCTCCATCCATTTGATGGATGGTTGGATATGGGGAGCTCTCCCCTATTGAGATTTTGTCGAAGATCTTGAGGGAAATGGAAGCTATGGATTTCCCTTGGGAGGTATAATGTGTTTTTCTACTTAATTTGGTGAATACCATGTCTGAAATCTTTTGTATCAAATATGTCAGGGCTATAACACAGGTAACAAAATTCTTCATCAAGAAAATTGTGCCTTTCTGAGGACGAAATTTAATTGTGATTCATTTTCATTTTTGAGTTCCTTGTGGGTATTACTGGAAACTATATACCGTGATAGATTTACCACTTTTGTTTCATAGATTCTAGATCCACTCTCTTTGTAAATTTGTTTTTCTAGATCGGCTATCCTGAAGAAATTTTGACAAAACAGTAAAAAATCTGGTTTATGTGTTTTGTCAACCACTTAGCATCCCAGAGAGTTTTAAACTTTTGAATACTTTCAGATTTTAAAAGTTAAAAATACAGATGCTAAGCACTTCAACTGAACTAATTCTGAGCATAAATGATTTAAGACAGTGATTTATGTCCAAATGACCAGGGCAAAACCCACATTGGGAAAACCCTGAAGAGATTTTATTGATTCAGGAGCAAACTGGAATTTCACAACTCAGAAATTACATTTCCAGAAATACAAAGATAGACTTATCTTTCCACCCTGTTGTACTTTTCTTGGAATTCGTGCCAACAAGATCAAACTGTTCAGACTGCTCTGCATGTGCTAGAAGAGAAAAACAAAAATTCCATCTTGAAATTCGTGCTACAGTATGGCGTCTTTGTACGGTCTGTCAGGGAAATAACAGCTGCAGATTTAACCCTTTTTTGCCTCGGGAAATGTGCCAGTAGCAGTACCGACTGGTTCAGATTTCTTAGCAGAAAATAACTTTGTCAAATTGCCTTTGGGTTCGTGCCTAGACTCAGCCATTGCGTCAGAATTTGTACCCCTGTTAGACTGTCAAACAGTGTTGAAAACCTCGCCGAAAAATCGGCGACTTTTTAAATAGTCGCGATTTTTTCCCTAAGCCAAAAAATCGGCTAGGAAAAATCGCGAGTTTTTAAAAAGTCGTGCAGGCGCTACCTTTTCCAAAAGTCATGACTTTTTAGTAAAAAGCGCGGGTCGACCCAAAAAGTCACCCAGGCCTCCATAATGGAAAAAATCGCCAAGGAGGCTTTTTCACAGTTTTAAAAACTCGGGTTTTTTAAAAAATATTTAATGAGTTTTGTTCAAGTGACATTGATGTCAACAATACTAAATGGTATTGTTAAATTCTTAAAGGAAGAGTGACATTCTCTTTATCTTTCATTTTCCATCCTTTTATTTAAATTTTTAACATTACCATTAATTGTTTCAGGATGTTTGGGAGTGGTTCCAACCTCATCGGACTTCATATGCAAAAAGTAGAATTTTAGATCCCATTCAGATTTCAACAGACTTAATGGTTTTCAGGATTTCAGGATTGCAATGTTTCCACTGGATTCTATCATGTATGTGGGTAAGGGATTGGAATTTAATGAAGCACATCAAGCTCTCTATGTACCTTGTTGTTGGTGGTGTCGATGCCTAATTGTTGAAGTTGATTGAATTCCTCTGTCATGACCTTAATAAAAAATGTACCCTTCAATCAAGCAAAATCACTTATTAAGCATGGGAAGATCTTTGTACCTTATTTTAACGCTTGGATTAAGAAGTTTCATCAAAATTGTAGGGTGTTAATTGATGTCCTTGGAGGATCAACTTCGAGATTAGAGGTAGAGGCAAGGGCTAGAGCCTAGAGGTGGGGGAACATGGTGCTATATATGAATAGGATCCCAAACATAGACAATGATTTTGATGATTATGTTTTTTCAATTTTGATTTAGATATGTATTGCACTTGGTGCAATTTTGATAATATTTTGTCTCTAATGGTTTGGAATCATAGCTTGGTATCTACTATCTTTAATATATATTTTTTTCATTAAAATTGTAAAATTTTATGTATTTTTTAGCAGTCCCTGTCATTGAAATCAAACCGCTCCGATTTATTTGTATCCACTACATCTATATATCAGCGCTTTCTCCATATTTATCTTCCAAGGTGTTTATCTGATGTTATTGTTGCTTTATATGTTTAAAATTCTGAAAAAAATGAATTTTTTTTGTATTTTTTAATGTTTGAAGACTCTTGCCGATTTTTCCTGATGTTGCCGAGAAGTTGTATTTGTTGAAATTGTACCTAGGAAGTGTTCTAGTCATTTTATGCCTAAGTCATTAATGACAGAAAAGGGGACATGACCCTTGTATTAGTTGCTTGAGCTGAGCTATTATTTCACTTTATTATTATAAAGTGACTTTTGGTTTATTTAAGTGGTAGGTGAATGAATTTAATTTATGGAGAGAATAATGAGCATTTATTCTCATCCATTGATTTAAACCAATGTGGGCCCTTGGATTAGATGACTCTTCAGTTACCCTTAGGAGGCAAACCAAGAGACAAGATTTTTGAATTAAATAAAGTTATAAACCCTCTGTCATTCATTTGAAGACATCCCAAGAGAGTTGGAGAAGTGAAGATATTCCAAGAGAGTTGGAAAGCAAGTTGAGTTGGAGTTTGAGAGAGAGAAGGTAGTTGTCTGAGATAACAACTCCATTCCCAAGACAAGGTGCAACACGGATTCCAAGACAGTACAAAAATTCTGGGCACATTTTTCAAGAAGAAAAAAGTGGCACACATTTCCAAGCAAAGGCACGAATTTCTCGAGGCAGGTACATAAAATTAATTCCGTACAGTCTGTACAATGGCATGAAAGTTGAGGTTTAAGATAGGCACTATTTTCAAGGCAAAAAATTAATTTTTGGGCACGAATTTCTAGGTTTGTACAGTCAGTCCGTACACTGGTGGTTTGGCACAAATTCCAAGACAATTCCTGGGTTTTGCTATTGAGATAAGTTGTAATTCTGTTGTTGCATTTTTTTTATTTTGCTGAAGAAATAAAATTAGAGACCTCTCGCTCACAGGTTTTCCATTCGAGGTTTTGCTTGGGCCATTTTTGCTAAAATATTTGAGTTTGAAATTTTTTTGTGCATGGTTGTTATGTGAATTCTATTCTTAGTATTTTGGTAGTACTTCTCTTGTGCTTCCAACTCAGATGTGTTTATGATTGAAATTTCATTTTCAGCTGTCTATGGTTGAATGAGATGGGTTATTAGACATTTTTAATCTGAGTTTAACTTGAAAGCCTCTTAGGGAAGTGAAATTTCTACATGGTATTAGAGCCCTATTAACGGCAGATTGACAGTGAGAAATTTTCAGACATTAGGGCAGAGTGTGCACTGTTGGAAAAAGAGTAGAAGTGAATGATGGCTTGCATCCGGTATGAAGATCGGTTGGAAGTGATTTCCAACTACTTGCAGTGGAAAGCCCAGATGATAGCTGTTCTCAAGGAGAACAAGTTATGGACCTTCATCAGTACCGCAGTGGTTCCTCCCACAGCTCATCCTATAGCCCTTGACATACATGAGGTGAAGGAGGCCAGAACATAGAGACTGCTTCTGGATGGTGTTCGAGATCACCTCATCCCACATTTGGCAGAGAAACATACTGCTAAGGAGATGTGGGATACTTTGAAAGGGTTGTATGAGAACAAGAATGAAAATCGTAAAATGTTCAAAGGATAAGCTTCATGGCACAAAGATGGCGAGAGGTGAGAATGTAGCCTCTTACCTCACTATACTTAGACAGGTAAAAGATGAACTAAGTGTTGTTGGTGAGGTGATTTCTGATCCCGAGCTAGTGCAGATAGCCCTGAAAGGCTTCACTAAGGAGCGGGATGTGTTCGTGAAGTGTGTAGTTGGAAGAGAGAACCTTCCCTCTTGGGAAAGACTGTGGGATGATTTTACTCAGAAGGAGATCCGAGAAGGGTCTCAAGGGAAGACTGTGCAGGATAATGATGAGAAGAATGTTGCCTTATCAGCTGAAGGCAAGAATTGCAAGAAGGGCTCGGGAGGGGCTAAGTAGCAGAGGGACCTGAGGAGAGTCAGGTGCAATGCATGCAATGATTTTGGCCATTATGCAGGCCAATGTCCTAAGAAGAAGAAGGGAAAGCAGGAGAAAGAGGAGCAGGTTGCAGCTACAACAGAGATTGAGTGGTATGCTATAGAGTTCTCTCTTACCACTATTGTTTCGAGTTGCGGTAGTAGCGGACCAGTTGATACTGGGAAGTGGATTGTGGATAGTTCCTATTGCAGTCACATGACTGGGAGTCGAGATGCCTTACTCACTTTTGAGACTATTCCAGAGCAGCTCGTACAAGATAGAGATGGGATAGTGCATGCAGTCAGAGGTGTGGGACGGTGCATGCAGTTAGAGATTCTCGAGATTATAGGAGTTCGCTATATTCCAGGGCTGCAGGATAACATATTTTCAATTCCAGCCTTGGAGGGAGCAGGATATGTAGTTTTGTTCAAGAGTGAACACATCTTCATTTATGTATTGGGAGTGGATCTGGTTGACCCTGTGCTTATAGGTCATCAGAGTGATGGAGAGTATGTAGTGCGTGGTTAGCCTACAACAGGAGGATCTGGGTGGATATCAAAGCCTGAGTCTGAGACAGACACTGAGCGAGATGCTTCGAGGATTGATGTGGCGCTGAGTAGTCAGTCTGCGGTTAAGAGGAGAGAGCGAGATGCTGTAGAGATTATTGTGGTACCGAGTAGTTCATCTTCTATTCAGAGGAGTTAGCGAGGCTACTTTGTCCAATGCTGGCAAGAGGGTCAATTGGTATGACTTGTCACTGATGGATGAGCGAGATGAGATGTCTCGACATGAAGCATCAATGCAGGATGAAGGACAGATTGCAGAGATAGGGGGAGCTTCTACTGTTGTTAGTATGATACTGGAGAGAGATTCTGGTAGAGGGTATGCCAAAAGGTCTTCCCGCGTGAAGCGGAAGCACTGAGCTTTGTAGCTCAGGATGATGTCCTTCATTTGATGATATCTAACATGAACGGACACTTGGCTTGACCTTTCTAGAGCAGAGTTTAGAAAGGGTGGGAACTTCGATATTGTGCCAGAAGCACATGAGCAGACTTTGATATTGTGTGAGAAGCACGTGAGCAGTTTACCATCTTTGGTGTGGAAGCAAGTTATCCTCTTCAGAGATGAGTTGGTTTTCAGTGAGAACATCTTCCTTGGTAAGGGGGGGTGTTGAAATTGTAGCTAGGAAGTGTTCTCCTATTCATTTTATGCCGAAGTCATTAATGAGGGAAAAGGGGACACGACCTTTGTATTAATTGCTTGAGATGAGTTATAAATTCACTTTATTATTATATAGTGACTTTTGGTTTATTTAAGTGGTAGGTGAATGAATTTAATTTATGGAGAGAATAATGAGCATTTATTCTCATCCATTGATCTAAACCACCGTGGGCCCTTGGATTAGATGACTCTTCAGTTACCCTTGAGAGACAAACCGAGAGACAAGACTTTTGAATGAAACAAGCCCTCATTCATTTGAAGACATCCAAGAGAGTTGGAGAAGTGAAGATATTCCAAGAGAGTTGGAAAGTAAGTTGAGTTGGAGTTTGAGAGAGAGAAGGTTGTTGTCTGAGATAGCAGCTCCATTCCCAAGATAAGGTACAACACAGATTCCAAGACAATACAACAATTCTGGCCACATTGTTTGAGAAGAAAACAGTGCCACACATTTCTAGGCAGAGGCACGAATTTCGAGGAAGGTACATAAAATTAATTACGTAAAGTCTGTACAATTCGATACAGTCCGTACACTGGCATGAAAATCGAGGTCTAAGATGGGCACATTTTTCGAGGCAAAAAATAATTTTTGGGCACGAATTTTGAGGTCTGTACACTGCTGTTTGGCACAAATTCTAAGACAAAATTTCTCGGTTTTGCTGTTGAGATAAGTTGTAACTTTGCTGTTGCAAATTTTTATTATTTTGGTGAAGAAATAAAATTAAAGACCTCTCTCTCATAGGTTTTCCCTTCGGGGTTTTACCTGGGCCGTTTTGGCTAAAATACTTCTGTTCTCGGTATTTTGGTAGTACTTCTCTTGTGCTTCCAGTTCAGATGTGTTTATGAGTGAAATTTCATTTTCAGCTGTCTATGGTTGAATGAGATGGGTTATTAAACATTGTTAATCTGAGTCTAACTTGAACGTCTGTTAGGGAAGTGGAATTTCTAAAGTATTCGGGACCCTTGCCGACTTTTTTCCGATGCCGACTTTTTCAACATTGCTGTCAAATTTGGTTGTAGCTGCCTTGGGAATTGTGCCTTTGTCTTTTCTTGAAAAATGTGCCCTTTCTCTCTCAATTTGATCTCTCTCTCAACCTTGGTGTGTGTTTTCTACTTGTCCCCTAAACTCTTTTTATATTATGTAAAACCCTAAATACTTTTAACCAACTCAACTAATCGATGAGATTTATTTAATCTAAAGGTACATATTAAATACAAATAAAAAGCACTTTTTATTTATTAAATGTGCACTTAATGTACTGTAAGATTTTATACACTTAAAGTCATAATATAAAAGACCACCTTATTTACATAACTCACTTTTTACAAAAATTAATAGTAGGGACAACAACTTAGTCCCTCCATTAACAAAACACCCAAAAATCATAAGGAAGACCTCCAGGGTTATATATTCTAATAGTCCCTCCTAATGGGGGAGGTGCTTTTGACACAGTCGGTACTCCGTCTTGCTTGGGAATCCGACTTGGAGATATGTGCTCTAAGACCACTCCGAACTTTGAAATCTGAGACTCTGCCCTCGTCTCCTGTACCTTCTCATCAACTTAGTATCGGTTGAGTCTCCTGCTAGTACTGTGAAGAGACCCACCCTCTTCATCTGGAAGCATCAACTGAACCCCTGCAACTCCTGCCTCCTCCTCGGACTCTGACTCAGATAACCAACCTCCAAACCTTGGATATACAACCTCCCCTTGCAGAACATAGATTCTGTTCCTCCCGACTCCAAGTAGAATGGTTGTGCGAACTAAATTTCCCACATGATAGAGAAATACATGTCCAGATCTCACAAATAGTCCATATCAATCATTCTCCAGGGATGATACCAAGAGTCTACTTGCGAACCAGCCAGACATTGCAATTGACCTCGAGCTGCGATTATGGAAAACCTTGGCATGTTTCAATTTTGCCATACATACTCGTCTTCTTGTATATGCCATTTTTGGCCTCGGCATGGAGTCTTGACTCATGCATTTCGTAATCATACCCATTTTTGAATAAATGAAAAGATCCATTTTGTGCGGTCACATGTCTTTCAACAATGTTCTATTCTGTATTGTATCACTTGCAACATAACTCATTAACAACTTAATGCATGTATCTATCTATAATTTTCTGTGACATTAACAGCTTAACATAAAACTTCGTGCAACCATAATGAATTATGCAACAGACACATTCTAACAACACACCTAACTAATATCCCCTTGAATTCCTTAAGATACATCATGTTGAACTAAAGGGTCTCAATTAATCCTTATGAAATAAGCCAGATAGGCAACAATTACTTCTTCATTAGATGCACTTGGATTGTCCCCTTCTTCCGTGCACCTCTGAGGAGATTTCCTTACCCAAGCCATGTTGTGCGTGCTTCTGTTTTGATTCTGCATTGGAGGTTTTTCACTGCAGTCCTTTTGAATGTCATTGCTTTTATGCAATAATTTTTCATCTGGATGGTTCACTACTCTTCGACAATACATAGCCTTATGTCCAAAACCATCACATGCATAGCATCTCACAGTTTGAAAATATTTTGCAGTATCACCAAAACAATTGCATCTTGCTCACTTTACCCTATTGATCCTTCTTTGGTTAGTATATGGAACATAGTTGAAGGAACCAACATACCTGGAGGACTTAACATGATTGAGACACTGTTCTTTGTCGCAGACCTTCTTTGATACCTTGACATAACCAAGACCTGTTTTTGTCTTCTGCGTCAAGAGACCCTTGAAATGGCTTGTCCTATTCCTCATAATTCGACAATTGTTCCTGCAAGGATTTATTCTTCTTTCTTGGCTTCTTCAACTCATCTAGGGCATTGATCAATTCTCCTTGCCAGTCAATGTCTGCAGTATCTTCATCTTCTTCAGATTGATTATCAATCTTGACCTCTTCAACAGGCTTTGAAGGTTGTAACTGGCTTTGGAGGCATTTTGAATGATCCACTGAAGAAGTATTTGTCTAGAGACCCTGGCTTGCTTTACGCAACTAGAGTATTCTTCGAAGTACACTTCTTCTTTTCATCTTTGCTTTCTTCTACTATGTGAGCCATGAAAAGTACTTCCTTTGGTTCTTTGTCGCAGTCACTTCCTTTAGATGCATTCTTTCTTTCCTCAGTGTACAATCTCTTTTTTGTTTTGGAATTCCTCTTTTATTTTCAAGTCTTTGTTGTGAGCGCGCAGTTTTTTGATCACGCAAACTAGATTCCTCGTCATTGTCACTCTCTTCGATTTCCTTGAAAGGACACATAGAGGCATAATGACCTACTCCTTCACATCTGAATCATTTGAAGGACAGCTTGTTCTTGTACTTACCTTGTCCTCTTTTCAGCTTCTTGACAAAGTTTGATTCCTCATCATCCGTCTCATCACAACAATCTTTGTCATGATCATGCTTATCTTTCCCAGTGACCTTAAAAGCGACTTCCTTTCTGAGGGGAGGCTCCTTCTTAGTTCTCATCTCGTACGCAATCAAAATCCCCTAAATCTCATCCTTCGTTAGATCTTCAAGATTAGCTCAATCTTCTAACACTACCACCTCCGTATCAAACCTTTGAGGAAAAGTTCTCAACATCTTTTGTACCGCTGATTCCTTGTCTAGTGTGACCCCAAGACTTTTGATACCATTGACTATCTCGTCTACTCTTAAGAAGTAAGATGTAATGTTCTCTTCATCTTTCATTCTTAGTGATTCAAATTGTCCAGAGTAGTTCTACAACTTTGCTTTCTTTACCTTTTCATCGCCTTCATAAATACCTCTGAGTTTGTCCCAAACCTCCTTGGCTGATGCGCATTACATAACCTTGACGAATTCATCACCTGTCAAGCCACATAGCAGAGCATTTCTGGCCCTTGCGTTGCTTTCATAGATTCTCCTTTGCATTGGATTAACTAGCATAACTGTTGGGACATCATAACCATCGACAATAGATTGCCAAACATCTGTTCCCAATGATTGCAGATAAACTTCCATACGAACCTTCCACAAATATAATTGGTGTCGTCAAACCTTGGTGCTCTGTTAGTTGAAAGACCTTCCTGCTTGTCCATATCTGTGAAATAATCTATCTTCCAGATGTTAATCTGTTACTGAAGACACCTGCTCTGATACCAATTGTTGGAATCGATTTAAGACTAAGAGAGGGGGGGGCTGAATCGGTATTAGCGCAATTATCGGCAGTTTTTACCTTCTTTAACAGATTAGTCTTCACTTAATCTTAATCTTTAGTTATGCATCCAATATAAACAAATCATTCATCCATATATGCACCAAGACAAAGAACACATAACACAGGATTTTAACGTGGAAACCCAAATTGGAGAAAACCACAGAATGCTTCTTTTATAGTGGAAAAATAAAACATGCAAGGAAGCACCAACTTCCTGTGTTTACCAACACCAATTGGAAGGATGCATCGACCCCCCTTGTTTTACAAGCACCGACTTGAAGGAAGTACCAACTCCTTGTGTTTGTTCAGCACCAACTGAAAGGAGGCTACAACTCCCTTTCTCCTTGCCTTGTCCTGTGGCCCAGATATCCAAGATGTAATTTTGGCTTACTGATCTTCTAACCCGCGCACACTTCTTATCTTCTGATATTAGTTTTGCTATGCGCTGTCTTTGTATGTAAACAAATTACTGTCATTGTGCTACATACATCACTTGACTTCTCATTTCTCTCAAATCTACACTTCTGTTGATGTCTTACTTCATGTACTGTGTGCTTGCTGATTCTGATGTCTACGCCAAGATATGCTTTGTCATTGTGCTACAACGCAACCACATTCACCAATTAATACTGTGCTTTCAATTGATAGTTTGGTGCTCTTGAAACAATGCACCAGTAACAAATATAACTGCGCACTTCTTGATGTGTCCATTCTATTTAAGTGCCACAGTCTTTTAGACAATATGTGACATGCTGTGCATCAATGATTCGTCCTTTCGGTTCAATGCACTTGTTTCAGATCATCCTCAGCATGATGCGCTTACTGGATCATTCATCATGATGCGCTTACTGGATCATGCTTCTGCTCTGTCGTTGTGCATCAGATGGTCTTCTAAACTTCGCACACTTCACTTCAGTGTTTATGCATCCACCAGACATCTGCGCATCACCTGATATACTTCAGTTCTGTCTCTGTGCTTCTGTTTTACTTACAACATCTGTGACTATTTGCGTACTATCTGTAATTCAGTCATTAAAACATAATGCAGTGGCGCATACTTCAGTATTTCTACCTTTTGGTGTTTGTGCAATCGTCACAGATCTACAACATCATTCTGTGCACCATCAATAGCTTCATTCTTTTTGCATGTGCGCACTCGACTCCTTGCTAGATCATGTTGTTCTGTACTCGAGCCCTTGATGCCTTGAATATAAATCTATAACAAACACTTGAAGCTCTTATGATTTCTCCATTGAGCTTACTTCAAATCTCCAACTTATATCTCTATTTATACAGGTCTTGGACGGATTGTATGTCCACAAGTTGGTTGTGGCTTCCCTTCTTCCATACTTCACGGATTGTGCTTTTGCCACATGTCATTGTATGCGCTGCTGATGTGTCTTCCTTTGTGCATCTTGTGCATTCATGATCCACGACTTGGTGGGATTTAAACCTTAGTGGTGTACTTCGTGCACTCTTGATGTACCGTTGCTTTGAGGTATGTGCGCATCCTTGCTCTTCAACTTGATGAGTCTTCGACCCTTGTTGTACCATCCCTTGTGGGTACTGCGCACTTGATGTATGAATGCTTCGCGGAATCTGTGCATACACCAACTTCTAATTGGTGGGACTTCGACCATTGTCGCGTCATCACTTGTTGAACTTGTGCACCTATTGTACCATCGAGTGTGGAATTTGCTCATAGACTAACTTCAACCGTTGTACACTTCTAGGAACTTGTGCGGCCTTTACAAACTAAAAGCATCTTTTGATTGGAAAGACTTGCGTGCTTTGAGGACCGTCCAGTCATAAGTTGTTTCTTACTGCTTGCGCACTTCCGATCCTTGACCACGCAATGCTTGTGCATTCCAGAATCTTCTTTCAAAATGCTTGCACACTTGTATCTTTGCTCAACCAACTCCTTGGCTGCTTGTTCACATCTACCGTTGTCCAACCAATTCTTTGACCGCTACCTTGAGTGAGTATGACTTGTTGGACCTGACTTTTGTGCTGGTACCACATGTAGTACGATACATTGCTTATGTGCTTCTTTGAATTGGATCTACACGATGTTCCTTCCTTATGTGCTTCTTCATACTGATCATGCATGATGTATCCTTAGATACACATCTTCAGACTGGATGCAACTTCTAGATATACTTCTTCACATTGGCATCCATGTCCTTCACTATATTGCGCATATACTTTTTCAAAGTGGTTTCCATATACTTCTTTAAGCTGGCATAGGAATGCTGTATGCACTTTGACATCAGTTGACATCAATGACTCAAACTGAATCAATCGACATCCTCTTTGACATTAGTTGACATCAATGGCAACCAAAGTTCAACAACTAGTGGATAGAACCACTAGTCCCGATCTCTTAAAATCTTTTTCAGAACTCTTAGAAGATGGTTGCTAGTCCAGTGAAGATGGAACAACAGTCAAGCTTACAAATTAGAAGAAACAAGGCAAAGAAGAGAGTAAAATTGCCCTGGGAAATGATAAATTTGATTTTGAGTGTTACCTCTATGCTTCTGCTTTGGGGCTACCTCTAAGTTGTTTAGAAACCTGCTCAAAGAGACATACAACAACATCGAACAGATTGCCAAGGGGTTGCTACCTAAACCTGTAATTAACACATTTGTTTGACTTGCTAGCAAGCCACAACTAAAAGAAACCTGTATGGGAAAGTTGGACTAATTAAAACAACGAATAAAGAATTTCAGTTCACATGAACTTGGATGCCCCTCCAAATCTGCCACCTGTAAGCTTAGAGAACAATAGATACGACAGATGTATCACTAATAGTAAGCAGATCTAGTCATATAAGATGACTAAAACGATATGCGTGCACTTGGATTGCTTTATGAATGATCTACCTTAAGATTTTCAAGAAGAAAACAAGTAGACCTTAGCGTGATATTGAATCTACTTAGGATTTTCTATAAAAATGTAGACTTTAGCTTGCAAGATAAAGTAACAATTTTTTTTTTATTTTTCTTCAAACTTTGGAACTACGCTGTTGGGAGCAGGGAGCGGGAGTGAAAACCGAAATTTTCAAAAGCTTCTGTTTTGGGATCGTTTTTTATATAATATATATTTTAATATATTTTGATGCATATAAATTAAAAGAAACATCTATTATGCCAAATTAGCTATAGAAAACATGAAACATAGATATTCATATAACCATTTAGTACACATTGATATAACATCAATCATCTAGGAGCTATAACTTATAACATTGTCATTAAATGATCATCATCAAATCATCAGTCATCAACATCAACCTTCAAATTTCAACATATAATATTTGCCATCAAACTAGGGCATAATGTTTACAAAATAGGCCAAAATAAACATGAAAATGAAATACAAAGTGCTATGAATCTATGATACTATCTACTAAGCTTTCCTCTTGCCACGAGAAACTTCCAATTTCTTTTCTCGTGGTCTGGGTGGAATAGGAGCTGCTGGAAGTGATCGTGGAACATGAGAAGAAGATGAATGGCCTCCACAGGCTGAACTTAGACGTTGTGAAGCTAAAGGCAAAACTCCAGCATCCGGAAAGCTGCTTCTGCTTGGGGATGGCATCTCTGTACGGGTACTTGTAGTCTGAATTGGATCTTCATAGCTAATAGTTTACACATGCATCTTAGCTAATACTTTATCACAACAATCATGAACATGTCTAACAATCATGAATATGAGGAAGTATCTAGATGTCGGTTATCTCCACTAGACCATGCCATCAAGAGTGTGCACTACCCTAAGCATGTAGGAGGGAGATATCATCTAGACTAACTTCATGAAATGTTGTGTAGCTCATATGGATAATATAACAGGGTAAACTATATCAACTGCTCAATACATTTGATCTGCATATAAAAAGCATATAAGACAAAACAGATCTATGTAAGCAAGAAAACAAAATACTTATCTCTTATTGTTTTGGTGTGTCGGCCCCCACTGCCTTCTTGTGGGAACCATGAGAGATCTATGTTCTTGTATTCTGGATCTTCTAGAAGAGGAACTCCGAACGATCATCATCCCTGTGCTTCTTGTGATGATGGTCCTCTTCTACATCAGCAGTTGAGGCTTCATGCTTCCTTTTACTTGAACTTCGACAGCTATTTGCGTAGTGTCCATATTTTCTGCACCTATAGCATTGAACTTGAGATATGTCCTTCTTCTCCTTTTGATCTGGGCGAGGACTTGGTCTCCTATCTTGGTGCTTGTGTTTATGGAACTTCCTACCTTTTCCCTTACCCTTTGTGGCATGAGAAACAAAAGCTTGGTTCTCCTCAGGTTGAGTGTCATGGCCATGGAGTCTTTGACGTGCTGCAATCCTGGTCTCCTCTTGAGAGCAATCTGCCCAAAGCTTGTCAAACTTTGGTAGTTTGGATCTACCAGTTTAGGCGAGGACTTGGTCTCCTATCTTGGTGCTTGTGTTTATGGAACTTCCTACCTTTTCCCTTACCCTTTGTGGCCTGAGAAACAAAAGCTTGGTTCTCCTCAGGTTTAGTGTCATGGCCATGGAGTCTTTGACGTGCTGCAATCCTGGTCTCCTCTTGAGAGCAATCTGCCCAAAGCTTGTCAAACTTTGGTAGTTTGGATCTACCACTTATTCTTTGGATGAAGGACACCCATGATGGTGGAAGACCATTTAAAGTGTGGAGGACAAGCTCCTTATCGCCAATAGGATCTCCACTGGTGCTGAGCTTGTCTCTGAGTTCCGCGATCCTCATAAAGTATGAGGCAATGGATCCCGACTTTGCTATCTTCATATTTGAGAGTTGGTTTCTCGAAGTCATGGATACATTTAGGTTTGTGTGTTCAAACAACTTCATAATGGTCTTGAACATTTTCCTAGCATTCTTCTTTCCTGAGATCTAAAAAACCAAATGATCTCTCATTGAATCCACAAGAATCCTTATTGCTTTAGCATCATTCTTCCTCCATTGAGATTTATCCTCTTCGGCTTTTGGTTCAGGGGCCTTCTCATTTACATATAATAAGAGATTATTTTCTTCTAGGAGTAGAGGAACCCTAGACTTCTAGGAGATAAAGTTGGAGGCTCCTTCCAAACGATCTTCAACTTTCATCCCAATGATCTTGATTGTAGATCTGGTTTAGAAACCCTAGCAGGAGCTAGGTAAAAAATAAAAGTCAATAATTTGAAAAACTTAACCCATAGATAAGTTTGCCTTGCCAAGGAGAGTTGAATAGAGGGTGGGCTGGTCCAAATTTGTGGAGAGAAATGAGATAAAACTGAAACCCTAATTCTGCTGCAGCCACAGAGTTAGGTCAAAAATTGAAAGTTCTCGGAATTGAATTTTGTCTCCACCAATGGATTAGTCTAGCCAAAAACGAAATTCCTATGGTTCTTTTCCTCCAAAATAATAGGTGAAGACTTCACAAGATGAAACCCTAATTCGAGCAGGGTTCCGACAATGTGTTCTTCTAGAATGGCTCTGATACCATGTTAGATTTCATACATTCATAGCATAAAACATAAATGCATTACCAAGATCACTAGAAGTAAGACAAAGCACAAAAGAACAACATAGAGTTTAGCCTGGGAAACCTAATAGGGAGAAAACCCAGCAACCTTCGCAGAGAGATGATAATGCTGAGATTAGAGTACAAATGAGAAAATAGAAAGTGTGGAAATGTTTTCCACAAATAGAAACCCTAGAAATCAGCCTCCTCCTTTAGGTGATGCGAAATTCTCCTCTCCCAAGTGATGCGCCACTCTCAAGTGTGAGAATGAACAAATGAGGAGCACTAACCTCATATTTATACAAGTGCTGAAACCAGGAAATCCCTTATGGGGCCGACTTGTCTTGGGGGCAATAAATATTTTATTTTTAATCTTTTTATTAATTCCTTTTGCACCCCAAGGCTTACATTGATTCTTTCATGTGTTTACATAATTGATTACATAAGGTTCTTCTCCCTTAGCAGGTAGAAACAAGTACAATGAAAGTACAATAAAATATAATGAATAATATCTTCCGAAGCTGTACAAAATCCAACACGAAGAACATTGAATGGCACACCATTGTTAGTTTTGTACCTAGGGAAGTGTTCCCCTAGTGACTATTTGCCTAAGTCACTAAGAAGGGGGAAAAGTGACCCTCACATTAAAAGTCACTTAATGAGACTTTATAATTTTAAAGTCACTTTTTGCTAAAGTTAAGTGGGTGAGTAAATATTTATTTATGTGAATTAAATAAAATGATGTTTTTACTCTCATTCAATCTTGGCCATTGGATTGGATCATTTGTCCACCGTTGGATTAGAACCCACTTAGGGTTAGACAAATAGATGAGGGAGGCTCATTTCACATTCACTTTTGTGATTGAAGTGGCGAGAGTTGAGAGAGAGCAGCTAGCACGATTTCCAAGGAGAGACTTGGCACAAAAATCGAGAATACCTTCAGCATTTAATTTCTGGGCACATTTCCCAAGATTGCCGTACAGTACAGTCAAGGGCACAGTTTTCGAGGGACATTTCTCTTGGCACACATCCCGAGTTGCAGCACGGTCTTCAAGGTGAAATTTCTGGGCACAAATCTCGATATTTCACTGCACAGATTTCGAGGGTATGACTGGGCACAAAACCCGAGTTTGAATGCACAGAAATCGAGGTGTAGTACAGAGCTCTGTTCCCAAAGCTGGTAGCACATTTTTCAGGAGAAACAGCACGGATTTCGAGTAGTTACCCTGCACAGAAATCGAGGTACGGATTTCTGAGTTAGTTCTGCACAGTTTTCGAGGTGTATCATTGCACAGAAACCGAGAATCGTACAGGTGGTACGAACTGTGTTTTTCCAGCACAGATTTTGAGGTTTCATTGGCACGCATTTCAAGACTGTAGGCACAAAAATCAAGGTTCAATTTGGTGCACGTTTTTAGAGAAGGATTCTGCTGAGTGGTGAAGATAAGTTAAATTTTTCATTGTAATGCTGTGATGAATATTTTGCTGAAGAAATAATATCTCTCTCTCTCTAACTGGTTTTCCCCGTGGGGGTTTTTCCAGGGCTCGATTTTGGCCAAAAATCTCTGAGTCTATCTTTTCATGTGTGAATGTTAAAATGTGTTTTTCAGCCTGTTAGTAGCATTCTATTGTGTGTTTGATTGTTACAGAAAATTTTATAAGTAACCTACAGCCTATGCATAACCGACTGTAGGTGAAAACCACAAAATGTTGACACAAACCAGCAAACAGTAAAGTGCAGAAAATTTCTACATAGTATCAGAGCAAGGGGGCAGAAAACAGTGATAGTTTGCAGACACACATAAATTTTTCAGATCTCAGAAACTTCAGTATTTTTTATCTTCTATTAGTGGGCAGCGTTCTATTGGGTTGGTGTTCAGATGGCTACAGGTTTGAGGATTGAAGATAGGTTGAATGGGACAGAAAATTTTGTGCCTTGGAAGGCCAGAATCTTGTTGATTTTGGAGGAGAATGAGCTATGGGTGGAGGTGGTGAGGAACACTACTACCAACCCCATTGCCATTCCAGATGGCACAGATGCTACAGCTCTTTCAACCTTCAACAAGAAAGACTGTAAGGCTAGGAGGATCATCCTTGATGCAGTAAAAGACCACATAATCCCTCACATTTCTGGGAAGACCAAGGCACATGAGATGTGGAGTGCCTTGACCAGCTTGTATGAGAGCTCCAATGAGAACAGAAAGATGGTTCTCAAGGAGAAACTCAAGAGTATCAAGATGAATGGAGGAGAGGGAGTCACAGCTTACCTCACTAGGATTTCTACAGTTCGGGATGAACTGGCAGCGGTTGGTGATGTAGTATCTCCTACTGAGCTAGTACGCACAGCAGTGAATGGGGCTTCAAAGTCCTGGAGTGCATTTGTGCAGGCCATAGTGGGCAGAGAGAACCTACCATCTTGGGAGAGGCTGTGGGATGACTTTGTGCAGGAGGAGACCAGGAGGGGTCTCGTAAAGGGCAGTTCATCAGGTGGTGGGGCAGATGAGGAGAACGTGGCACTGACAGCCAAGGGTAAGAAGAAGTAGGGTCCCAAGAAGAATGGGGCCAAGAGGCAGCAGCAGCAGCAATCACAGGGTGGACAGAAGGACTTGAGTAAAATCAAGTGCTATTGTTGTCAGGCGTTTGGGCACTATGCATCACAGTGTCCAAGCAAGAAGAAGAAGAAGGGACAGGGACAACAGACAGCAGCCTCAGCAGAGGTTGATGAGTTTGGTGACAGGTTTCAGAGGGAGTTTTCCCTATATGATGGACAGATTGAGAGAGAGAGAGTCTCCATAGCCACCAGCACAGACATGGATATGGAGAGTGAGCACTCATTGTTGACAGGGCATCAGACAGGTCCATCCACCACTGGTACGTGGTACATTGACAGCGGAGCCTCGAGACACATGACAGGTACTCGGGAGTTGTTCTCCGAGCTATCACGGATAGCTAGAGAGGCGGAGGTGGTACTTGGTGACAACACCATTGTTAGAGCAGTGGGTCAGGGGACCATTACATTTGAGAGGGAGTCCATGAGTCCCATGACCTTGAGGGATGTGTTGTACGTGCCTGGGCTGAAAAAGAACCTTGTTTCAGTTTCCACTATTGAGGACAGGGGTCTTGGGGTGTGTTTCTCAGATGGGAGAGTGCAGGTGTTTCCCAAGACCACAGGTGTATCTACCCCCATGGATATTGGAGTTAGATGTGGACGACTGTACAAGTTATTGTTTCAGCCACAGCATGCTCTAGCACACAGCAGCAGCAGTGAGCTATGTGAGTTATGGCACAGGAGGATGGCCCATTTACATCACCTCTCTCTGAGATTGTTGAGGAGCAGGGTCACAGGTTTACTTGAGTTCGACACTGAGCAGAGTGATGTGTGCAGGGGGTGTGCTTTGGGAAAGTACACCAAGACTACTTTTCCTAGCAGTGACACGAGAGTAGCAGGAGTGCTTGACTTGATTCATTCTGACATTTGCGGTCCTATGTCTTCAGTATCTTTGACTGGTCATGAGTACTATATTAGGTTCATTGATGACTACTCCAGGAAGACCTGGATCTACTTCTTGAGGAGCAAGAAGTCCCCACTTGTATTGAGTGTCTTCCAAGGGTTCAAAGCCCTTGTGGAGAAGCAGACGGGGAGGAAGATCAGGATGTTAAGATCAGATAATGGGGGTGAGTATACCTCCAAGGAGTTCAATGCTTTCTGTAGGCAGGAGGGTATACAGGGACAGTTGACAATTCCCTACACTCCTGAGTAGAATGGAGTAGCAGAGAGAAAGAACAGGTCGATCGTTGGAGTAGCGAGAGCTATGCTTCATGATCAGGGGTTACCGTTCTTTCTATGGGTAGAGGCTTGCAACACTGCAGTGTATCTGCAGAACAGGAGTCCTCACCGTGCTTTGTGGAGGATGATTCCAGAGGAGATGTATTCAGGCAAGAAGCCTGAGGTGAGCCATTTTCGGATATTTGGCTCTCTGACTTACTCTCACGTCGCTTCTGAGAAGAGGACGAAGTTCGAGCCCACTGTAGAGAGAGGTATCTTTGTGGGTTACGATGAGACTTCCAAGGCATATCGGCTTTACATTCCTGGCCAGAGGAGAGTTGTAGTGAGGCGGGAGGTGAAGTTTGATGAGGAGAGGGCCTTCAGGAAGTCGAGAGAGATGGAGCAGGGGGAGCCACCATCTCCCACACCTCAGTTGATACAGGCTTCTTCGATACTGGTTTCAGGTCCGTAGGCTTCTGGGGTGACTGGATCACAGGGTACAGGCACAGCTTCTACAGGATCAGTGGTTCAGATTATAGGTACAGGGACAGGTTCAGGGATTGGCACAGGTTCAGGATCACAGGTTTCAGGCTCACAGATTGCAGGGTCCTCAGGGACTAGTTCATCAGCTACAAGTCCTCGGGGTGTTGGACCTCATGCTTTTGGCACTTCCTCAGATGAGGATACACCAGTTTGGGAGGAGCCTTCAAGGAAGAAGAAGCCTAAGTGGCTCCAGGACACCTTGAAGGAAGCAGAAGCATTTGGTAGACCTCAGGAGGCGATCAGGACGGTTGTTGAGACAGACAGATATGGGATGGCCGTTGTTGCGAGTCTTCGTGACTCTGCACCTTATACATTTGAGGAGGCTTCTCAGCATCAGGTATGGAGAGATGCCATGATGGAGGAGTACCATTCCATCATGAAGAATGATGCTTGGGAGATTGTGTCGAGACCTGAGGGGAAGTCAGTTGTGACTTCCAAGTGGCTTTACAAGGTCAAGCATGCTGCAGATGGCAGTGTGGAGAAATTCAAGGCTCGATTTGTGGCTAGGGGGTTCTCACAGGTTGAGGGAGTTCACTATGATGAGACATTTGCTCCAGTTGCTCGGTATTCCTCTATCAGGGCAGTGATATCTATAGCAGCAGAGATGGGTTGGAAGATCCACCAGATGGATGTGAAGACCGTGTTTCTCAATGGTCTTCTGCAGGAGGAGGTGTATTTGGAGCAGCCACAGGGATTCGAGATACATGGGAGAGATTCTCATGTGTGTAGGCTTAGGAAAGCCTTATACGGTCTGAAGTAAGCTCCTAGAGCTTGGTACTCCAAGATAGACGCATATTTGACTTCGATGGGATTTCAGAAGAGTGAGGCTGATCCCAACCTATACAACATTGTGGTTGGTGGAGATCCACTCATTCTTCTGTTATGTGTTGAAGACTTATTTATCACTGGAGATGAGCGTCTTATTGCACAGTGCAAGAGAGATCTTGCAGCTGAGCATGAGATGACTGATATTGGGCTGATGCATTACTATTTGGGGATGGAGGTTTGGCAGGAGCCTGGACATATTTTCCTAGGACAGGGGAAGTATGCAGCGGAGATTCTGAAGAGTTATCGGATGGAGGACTGCAGGCCTATGTCTACACCTATGATGACCAACTTGAAGCAACTTCATGCTTCAGGGGGTAAGTTGGTGGATCCCACACTATATCGTCAGCTCATCGGATCGTTGATGTATCTGATCAACACCAGGCCAGACTTGTGCTTTGCGGTCAACACTCTTAGTCAGTTCATGGTGCAGCCTAGGAGTGTGCATTGGGCAACGGGAAAGCACATCTTGAGATACCTAGCAGGGACAGTGGATTATGGTTTGGAGTACAGAGGTTCAGGTGGAGTCAGCTTGGTTGGTTCACAGATTCAGACTGGGAAGGTTGTGTGAGGGACCGGAAGAGCACTTCCGGTTGCTGTTTCAACTTGGGCTCGGCAGCAGTGTCGTGGTTCAGCAGGAAACAGAAGTCCATTGCATTGAGTTCTGCTGAGGCTGAGTATATGGCAGCCAGTCAGGCGACTTGCGAAGCACTGTGGCTTCGTAAGTTATTGGTAGATTTATTTGATCAGCAGCTGAGACCTACGGTGATTTATTGCGACAATCAGAGTTGCATTCAGCTCTCTGAGAATCTGGTATTCCATGACAGGTCAAAGCACATTGAGATCAGGTACCACTTCATTCGAGACTACGTTCAGAGAGGGGCAGTTGAGCTACAGTATATATCCATTGATGAGCAGGTTGCAGATGTCCTGACGAAGTCTTTGGGGAGGGGGAAGTTTGTCTTCTTCAGAGATAAGTTGGGAGTGGTGCGGAACACCTTCCTCGGTAAGAGGGAGTGTTAGTTTTGTACCTATGGAAGTGTTCCCCTAGTGACTATTTGGCTAAGTCACTAAGAAGGGGGAAAAGTGACCCTCACATTAAAAGTCACTTAATGAGGCTTTATAATTTTAAAGTCACTTTTTGCTAAAGTTAAGTGGGTGAGTAAATATTTATTTATGTGAATTAAATAAAGTTATGTTTTTACTCTCATTCAATCTTGGCCATTGGATTAGATCATTTGTCCATCGTTGGATTAGAACCCACTTAGGGTTAGACAAATAGATGAGGGAGGTTCATTTCACATTCACTTTTGTGATTGAAGTGGAGAGAGTTGAGAGAGAGCAGCTAGAACGATTTCCAAGGAGAGACTTGGCACAGAAATTGAGAATACCTTCAGCATTTAATTTCTGGGCACATTTCCCAAGACTGCCATATAGTACAGTCAAGGGTACAGTTTTGGAGGGACATTTATCTTGGCACACATCCCGAGTTGCAGCACGATCTTCAAGGTGAAATTTCTGGGCACAAATCCCAAGATTTCACTGCACAGATTTCAAGGGTATGATTGGGCACAAAACCCGAGTTTGAATGCACAGAAATCGAGGTGTAGTATAGAGCTCGGTTCCCAAAGCTGGCAGTGCATTTTTCAGGAGAAACAGCACGGATTTCGAGGAGTTACCTTGCACAGAAATCGAGGTACGGATTTCTGAGTTAGTTCTGCACAGTTTTCGAGGTGTATCATTGCACCGAAACCGAGAACCGTACAGGTGGTAAGGACTGTGTTTTTCCAGCACAGATTTTGAGGTTTCATTGGCACGCATTTCAAGACTGTAGGCACAGAAATCGAGGTTCAGTTTGGTGCACGTTTTTCGAGAAAGATTCTGCTGAGTGGTGAAGATAAGTTAAATTTTTCATTGTAATGTTGTGATGAATATTTTGCTGAAGAAATAATATCTCTCTCTCTCTAACTGGTTTTCTCGGTGGGGGTTTTTCCAAAAATCTCCGAGTCTATCTTTTCGTGTGTGAATGTTAAAATGTGTTTTTCAGCCTGTTAGTAGCATTCTATTGTGTGTTTGATTGTTACAGAAAATTTTATAAGTAACCTACATCCTATGCATAACCGGCTGTAGGTGAAAACCACAAAATGTTGACACAAACCAGCAAACAGTAAAGTGCAGAAAATTTCTACAACCACATGCCTAGAGAAACCTATAAACTTTTGAATCCACATCATCTCTACAACCTTGGTCAAGGAAATCCGATAATGTTCTTCTCATAGGCGAGATTCCATGGGGAGATGAGGGTCCCGATCGAGCCGATGATGATCCAGCTCCACTACCAAACATTCTCCGCGGGGATTCAAATTTACCCCGTAATCTCTTGGAGTTGTTTTGAGCGGCCTCTTCTTCCATTGTGTATTTGCTTCTCTCTTTAGCTGCCACTTTGTCACAAGCTTTGACTCCATTAGACTTACCTTCATCGCATGGCATAATCCCACACAAATGCTTTCTCACCCGAGTATATGAACCTTTGTAAGTTTTGTTACAATGGGGGCATATAAACTTTGTGGTTCCACCCCCTCTCCCTCCCCCAGGCCTTGTCACATGCTTCCTCAAAGGTGTTGTGTCTTTTTGTTTTTTCCCCACATCACTCTCATTCTCATCATCATCACCCTCTTCCCGTTCCTCCTCTTCTCCATGGTATGTGTCACTCTCTACCTCTTCCCCCTCATCACTACCACCACCATATCTACTTCCCAACACCATCATAATGAGAAGAAGTGGAATGAAAAGCCAAAACCACATACCCATCATGTTTCTTGATTCAAGATGAGAGTCACTTGGTGCCTGCAATAGAATGATGGAGAAGAAGAGATTGGAAAGAGTAGGAGAAGAGAACATTGCAAGGTTTAATTTTTTTAACATAGTGAAAAAAATTTCAAAAATAAATAAAGATTGAGTTTTTAGAGCCTACCTGTTAGCTCTTAAATGGTGGTTGAATGTCTCTATGGAAACTTCAATCTCCCTTGAAAGCTCTCCCAAATAGAAGCCTTCAATCTCCCCTCCAATCTCCCACTCAAAGCTCAAAGCTCTCAAACAATTAGCAAACCCACTCATAGCTCAACGCTCTTCCCAATCAATGAAATGTGTAATGGAACACGCTTTATTTGCCTAAAGTAATCCTAGCCCATCCAAAAAATGCAAAAATAAAAAAAAATCGTGATGGAGTCCACCAATCACGCGGGAGCGATTTTTATGCCCGGAATCGCTCAGGGATCGATGAGGAATTGATCCGGAATTGTCGATTCGGAATCGATTCCTCATCGATCCCTAGAAAACCAGGGATCGTTTTTGTGCCCAAGGAATCGAGAATTACCAAATCGCTCCCTGGAGAAATCGATGAGGAATCGCGATTTCGGGATCGATTTCTCATCGAGTCCTTCCGGATCGCGAATTGGGAGCGAATCGAGGGGGCCCAAAGCGATTCCCAATAGCTTCGCTTTGGAAGGTTGAGAGAGAGAGAGAGAGGGGGCCCAGAGCAATTCCCAACAGCTTTGCTTTGGAAGGTTGAGAGAGAGAGAGAGAGAGAGAGAGAGAGAGAGAGAGAGAGAGTAGTGCTGGCAAGAATGGAAATCGAGTCAATAAAAACCAGCTAAGAGGGCCTTATCCGAAAAGTTACCGAAGAAACGAGGTTGCAGAAGGCTAGCCTAAATCCTTGCCATGAACTAGAAACCTACAATCAAGAAACAACTGTAAAGGAGTTTGGATCTCCTTTTCCTTGTCCTTGGTGCAATCTACATGCAAGGGCATAATATAGAACAATCCAACTAATGGTAAATATACTAAAAATAACTACCTTTCAAGTAAACTAACAATAAGATCTAACCAAGCATATACTTGGAATAACCTTATCCAACTAGGTAGTAATACCCCTTCAATGGCCTATCAAAAGAGGAATGAATTCTCTTTTGCATCCACACATTGAAAAGTTGATCCACATATGGGCTCAGAGGTCTTTCTTTGTTGAACAAAATATTGCTCTCAAGGGGTGATTACAACATTCTCAAAGCATCAAGCATCAACCAACAATGAAACGTGGGGTGCATACATGCATAAGTAGGATTTGAAGCTAGAGAGTGTTAATTTGTCCAAAGATCACTACTCCCTCTGGATGCCCTGAGAACTCAAGCGGTTTGAGTCTCTATAAATCAAATATGCAATAATGACGTAAGATACAAACATAGCAGTTCTCTTAACACTACAACAATAAACCACAACAATCACAGAACTCAGGATGTACCCTGGAAATCGCAAACAGGGAAAACTAACTATCTATGGGGCTTTCTTTTATCTCGGGCCCAAGGAAAAGTAAGTAGAATACAAAGACATACAAGATACCTCAGAAGGAACAACCGAACCTGATGGGGTCAAAACCCTAGATCTGCATGCAACAAGTTGATGCATGCACAGAGGAAATGTGCCCTAACTGTCAACTGGATCTGGAGCTGTCTGCGGGTAACTCTTTGTTGGTACTATCTCTCTCACAGTACTGCTCTGATCTGCTCAGCTAAAGAAGAAGGCCAACTGCTAGATCTGAAGAATGCATCCCTCTTTCTGCATGGAAAAGTGCGCCCTCCCTCCAAGTGTCAGATGCTCGTATGGAATCAGATCTCAACAAATCTGAGCTTTGATCATCACTGTCATTACTCAAACACTGAGCCAAGGATACTCTGAAAGTCTCAACTGCAATCGGTCAACCGGATGCAGAACGAACTTCTCTCTCCTCAGAGAATTCGCCCTCCATTCTTATGAAAGTCACCCACCTCTCAAACAGATCTAACTCTGATAAATTTGCTCAGTAAGTTCTGTCGGTGAGCTCCTGCCTTAGAAAAGGTCACTGGCTAATTAGGTTGGCCAAAAACCTAAAGTGAGTGCATGAAAAACCCACTTTTGCATGCATCTTTTATTAACACCCGTGCATGCAAAGTTTTGCATGTCCCCCAGAGAACAACTTCCCTGGTTAACTTTTCAAGAGAGAGGCACCCGTCTAAGTTTCACAATACATTCATGAGCTTATGCATCACCTCTAGGAGCTAACTAAAGGTCCATGCGCCACCTCTAGAGTGATTTAAATGCTCAGGCGCCACCTCTAGAGACAACTATGGGACAAACTAACCAAAACTAGAGTTCCTGTTCCACCTCTATAGTTAACTAGGAGACTAGGAAGTGTAGGCACCTAAAAGTGAATGTTCGCATCACGTACCACCATAAATCATTTAATTTGGTCTCTGTGGGATTTTGTTTCTAAGAGGTGCAGTAGGCCTAATTTGAGTGTTTAAAGGGGTTACGAAGGTGTATTATACCCTCTTTTTATCAAATACTATTACGTCATGACATAATAGACGACGAAGAGGACCTAAATTGACTCTAAAATATAAAAATCATGGTGACATACTAGTAATACATGGGAAAAGCGCTAAGGGAAAAGAACACCGGCCTGTGTCAGGTGTACTAACAATGCTCATGGCTTTGTAGGCATGATCGAATGAAAATCCCTCGACAAGTTTAGATCACAAGGATCTGAACCAGTCTTAGTAAAAAGAAACACTCATGAGCATTGTTTAGTATAAGTGTCATAGTTGGGTTAGGATGAATGTTATGCTAAGGTGGTTTCATGGTTGTATGATTTTACTTGACATGTACTTTTGATTGGTTAGAGTATGTAGGTAGGAGACGAATAAGATCTTGCACGAGCAATGGCTTGATGTGTTGTTGTGTGGAGAAAATTTGTGTGATATGCTGTTTTGTTTTGGTTTTCATGGGCAAAGCCAACAAGTTCATTGTAGAGATTTCGGGGTTCTCGCATGGTTTTGTTTCCAAGATCAAACACACATCTTGTAGTTGGAACCAATGTTTTCAAACTCGACTGACTTGGACTCAGACTCTGTCGAGTTTATTGAGTTGACGCTACACTGAGCCGAGTCGACACTTAAATCGGGTTGGGTGGAGTCGATGTCCAACTTGGTTGGTTCGGTACCTAACCGGTCGACTCGGGCGAGTTTAGGATTGACTCGAGTAAGTTACCCGATTCGGTGTGTTTGTGGGTTTGCGACCCAACAAGTAAAATGATATTTTTTGTTTCTCTTAAAATTTCTATCTAAATCCTATCGTCCTACTTTCTAACACTAACTCCGTGCACCTATAAAACAACGTCCCCCCTCTCTAGTCCCCATCTTTATCATCATCATATTCACTCGTGAGAACCATGGCCTGAATTCTCAAGCAGACAGTCGGAGTGGTCAGTCGTCGGTGGAGTCTGGACTGTGCAGTGTGAAACTTTTGAAATCTGCGTTCAACCGCCAACGGACAGAGCTGAGTGAAGTGTGAACGATTGAATGCCCAGGACCAACTGCCAGCAAACAATGGAGTGTGAAGTTGTTGTCGAACTACTGAACATTGGAATTTGAAGTTTGCTAAGAGGATTGACGATTGAGGAATGAGATGAAAGGATTGAGGGTTGAGGGAGAATTGAGGACTAAGCAATGAGGATAGAGTTGAGAGGAGGAAGAAGTAAGAACAATGAGGACTGCTACAAAAGCCTTAAGGAGTTAGAGGACTAGTCAACTGTCAGACTCAGAAGTCATAGACTCACAACTTAGAAAGTTACAAGAGGTATGTTAGCTCAAGCTGCCACTGTTTTCTTTTTCTAATTAAATTTACAGATAGTAAGAATTTTTTCGTATTTTAGCTCAACCTACTGCTGCAAAAATAGTAAGAATTTTTTGTTTTTTCTTTGCATGTAGAAATTCTTATTCTCAGAGTCCAAGTCCAACTTGATTTCCAATTACATTTACATTTTAAATGGTACCGAAATCAAAAGATTCGGAATGGATCCATGATCATGTGGTTGAAGAGAAGCTGTATTGCAATTATTGCAAGAAATGGATTAAAGGAGGGGGCTTTGATAGGCTTAAAACAACACTTGGTTGCTGTTAGAGGAAATGTTGCCCGATGTGAAGATGACTAAGAAGTGATTGGAGAGATTAGGTTGGATTTGAAATGACATTTTGAGCAATATGAAGTGGAGAAGGCCAACTAAAAAGAGAGAGAGCCAGAAATAAGGAAGAAGAGGCAGCTTGCTGAAATGATGAGATTTGCTCCATGTGAAGCAGATTTAGAGGAAATGTTACCCCATGTGAAGTTGATTTAGAGGTGATTGGAGAGATTAGTTTGCCGTTGCAATGACATTTTGAGCAATATGAAGTGGAGAAGGATAACTAAAAAGAGAGAGAGGCAGAAATAGGGAAGAAGAGGCAACTTGCAGAAATGATGAGATCTGCTCCTCATTTTGAATTTGAAGGCTCTTCATCTTTACCTTCTACCAAGCTTAGAGATCCCTTTCAGTATGTTTCTCCCTCCCAAACAAATATGTCCAAAAAGAAGAATAACATCCAAAGTTATTTCACACCTACCACCACCTTTGTTAGTGTCGTTGCTTCTCGACCAATTGCAACACAAATTTAGCTCACCTTAGGTTCCCATTGGAAAAAGCAATACAAAGAAGTTGCCCAGGATTACATAGATAGATATGATATGAAGAATGTGGAGCCTAAACAGTATGGGATTTGTGAAGATAATACACATAATACTGTTGAATGTGCTTTAAATATGAAAAACGAGCAAAATTGTCAATCAATCTATTAAACGCAAGCTGTCCACCATAATCAATAGAATGATCGAAATAAAAGAAGTAACGACTACACCCGATGGGGAGGATATAATAGTTGAGGAAGAGATAACAATCGAGGTAACCGGGCTAGTGGTCGAGGAAGAAGGTCTAGATGTTTTATATGTTTTGGTGAAGATCATCCCAGTCCAGACTGTCCTTGGAAGGACAAAAATGATCTCAAGTTTGTACTAAATGTGGTGTGTGTGATCAGTCCCCAGAAGATTGCCCCATCATACTTGAGAAGATAATGAATAAGATTCAGAGTGATGATCCGAATATCAGGAAAATTCAAAAGAAAACGATTGATTATCCTAACCCCTAACTAGTAGAAAGAAATTTTCAGCAATGTTTCTAAAATCTTTTAAGATTTTGCTATGGAAGAAGATACTCAGGAAAGCAAAAACAAAACACCTAATGAATTACTGCAATTACTTACAAAAGAAGATGTTATTGCTTGCTTAATTGATTTAATGTACATGGTAAGAAACAATGAAGTGAATGACATAATAGCTAAAAACTTATGTTGTCTAAATCAAGCAAATAAATTTGACATTGACCCTTTAGTTGACCTTGAAATCGAAGGGTTTCATATTTCAAAGGTCTTTCTCGACTTTGGCTCACAAGTAAACATAATGCCAAGTCTGGAATTTATCTTAAATTGACATACCAAGGCCTAATTGAACCCATAGGAATATAGAATGTAAATATTCGATCTAGAGATCACTACTCCCTCTGGATCGCCCTGAGATCTCAAGCGGTATGAATCTCGATATCAATACAACATTAATATTAACTCAAACAACTAGATCTGCATTTACCAACTGAAAAAATAAGAATGCAATAACACATAAACAACAAATGTACCCTGGAACCCTTTTGGGGAAAAACCAGCAAACTGTGGGGCTATCTTCTCTCTTGAGCCCAGAGCATATAGGAAAAGAGACAAGTACAATAGAGGGTTACCTCAGAAATCACTACAGGCAAACTCTAGATTTGCATGCATCTAGCTGATGCATGCACGAAAGAGATGAGCCCTAACTGCAAAACTGGATCTAAGTATCCTTGCATCTGCCTCTACCTGATCTATCTGTCTCTATCCTCTACTCTGCTCTGCTCGCTCTAAAGACTGCCCTCTGACTGAAAGCGTCCTCCTGTGCATGCACAAGTGCGCCCTCCCTCCAATGATGAATGACTCGTACTGAATCAGATTTCAGCAGATCTGAGCTCTGATCGTCACTGATCTTCCTCAATCACTGAGACGAATATACTCTGCAAGTTACAGACACTCAAACGCTGTACCGGATGCGGTACGAGCTTCTTCCTTCTTGAGGAATGCGCCCTCCTTCTCAAGTGAAGGTGTGCTCCTATCTCTTGATCTATCTCAGATCAATAGTCTCTCTAATGAAGACAGATGCCTCTTGTCTTACTTATAACATCTCACTGTGAAGTTGGGTTTACCAAAAACCTAAAAGTCATTGCATGCAAAACTCACTTTTGCATGCATTTCTCTCAGATCATTTTCCTGGTTAATATTTCAACACGGAAAACTATAAACACTACAATCATGGACATACCCACACAAGTCACATTCGAAATAGTTTATCGCAAAGGAGGATCTAAATCATTCCCAACATTAGTCTGTTGACTCTGGGGAAGGAAAATGAAAGCTTCCATATCCGTGCATTAAGATAGGATAAAACTAGAAGGGGAAGGAAAAAGGGTTATTATACTCTTCCACCCATTTGAAGGAAAACCTTGGGTTAAACCCGACGACATTGAAGTATAGATAAGACGAAATGTATCAAGTCAGCTATACCCCACCCTTGTCTCGACTAGTAATGAACCGACCAAACTACCTCCAATCCGATATAAAGAACGAGAATCGCCATCAATATATATCAATGAAGTTTCAAAGAAGATTGGAGGACAAGGAGGACTACAAAGTCTAGTAGAAACATTTAGAAGTCAAGCTGCTCGTCGGTGGGATACACAATCTTGACTTCAAACATGGACGACAACCTCCACATACTCTGTCGAATGTTTCGATGGGAAGAAACTAATAACGAAAGCACAAATTCCAAAGTTTCTGTGAAAATTAATTGAAGAGACCAGGATATCACACTGAACGAGCATGGCCACAAACGTTTCCAAATACGTTAAATGACTTACCTAATAAATGGTACAAAATTGAAGAAGCTCGAGGTGATACATTTCATTGACAATCCCTAAGAGACAACTTCATCAAAGGGTTTTCTTTTCTTGTTGCACAAGAGCATACTAAAGAAGCCATAAAAGAACTACGAAATTTTACTAAACCATCAAGACGACAAGACACGGTCGACAAAGGGCCAGCCAACCACGGACCGATTCTGACTTGTAATAATATAGCAACCGACCAAAACAAACCATGTCGACTTTTGAATTGTTTAGACTTAGAAAGCAAGCATGTACTAGGTAAGAGCTTTAGATGGAAAATGGATCATCCTAATATTGTACATCTAGTTAAATTTGTCATGAAAGTATCTACTAAAGCTAAAGAAGATATTGGAGAGTTAGGAGAAAAATATTCCCACCCATCCTTTACAGAAATCAATGAAGGAGAATGACAAATTGATGAATCACAAGCACCAGAATGGATGAATGCAAAAATCAAAATGAAAGAAGTAGTCATCTCCATAGACAACATACCCAAACTAGACAAAATAGTATACTACTGGTCGAAACAATAAACTGCAGAAATAAAATATCATCTCAAAGAATACCTAGATGTCTTTGCTAGAGATTACAGAGACGTAAAAGAACTTGTGCAAGAAATGGGAGAAATCAAAATAGATGTCTTACCAGATGCAAAACCAGTAAAGAAGAGATCATATAATTTAGCCCGCAAGTACAAGGACATCGTTAAGGAAGAAATAGAAAACATGTTAGCTGCTGGAATTATATACCTAGTCAACCAGTTCGAATGGGCTAGTCTATAGGTCATCCTACCAAAGAAACATGATGCTGAAATGCTCCACATCTATGTCGAATTTAGATGTCCAAATAGAGTAACCCTTGTAGATCCCTTTTCCACACCTTTTGTTGATGAAATCATCAATGAGTTGGCACGCCACGAATGTTATTGATTCACAGATGGATTCTCAGTATACAACCAAGTACCCATTGCTAAGGAAGATGAAGCCAAAACAATCTGAAGGAAGATGACGCCAACACAACTTTTGATTGTGAATTTGGATCGTTTTCCTATAGGGATATTCCCTTTGGTTTAAAGAAAGCACCTGTTGTCTTCTCTAGAATAGTCATCAAAGGCTTTTAGGAAATCGCATATAATTTCATGGCTATCTATTTTGATGACTGGAATATATATAGTTTACTCAAAGATCATGTCAAATTCCTCTATCTAATGTTAGAAAGTTGTAAACAATTCCAATTGTCCTTTAAGATAAAGAAATGTGCCTTCGCCATGCCTGTTGGGATCCTTTCAGGCAACACCCTTCATAAAGAAGGAATCAAAGTCGACCTGGCCAAAGTAAAAGTTATCATCGACTTAAAACCCCCTTCTAACCGAAAACAAATTATGACATTCCTTGGACACATAAGGCACTATGGAAAATTTATTTGACATTTCTTAGATATTACATTCCCCTTGGACAAACTACTCAAAGCAAATGTTAAATTCAAATGGAGTTAGGAATGCACAAAGTCATTTGAGTTATTAAAATGAAAATTGGTTGACTTACAGATATTACATTTTTCCAATTGGTATAAGAAATTTCATGTACACATAGATTATTCAACCATTGCAGTCGGATCATTACTAACACAACCGTTTGACGATGTAATTGGCTACTTAAATGCCTATGGCAGTCGAAAAATGAATAAAGCCAAAAGTAACTAATCGATCACAAAATGAGAATTACTTTGCATGATCTTTGCTTTGCAAAAATTTCGTCAATATTATTATCTAACCCTTTTGTTTTCTTTACAGATCATCAGGCCTTAAAATACCTAGTCAATGAACCTTTGCATCACGAAAGAATATGTCGATGCCTGTTATTATTCTAGGATATTTGAATTTGAAATCATAGTCCGACATGGAAAGTCTAATGTTGGGCTAGACCACCTGTCTAGGATAGAAACAAGAGAGAACCCCACAGGAATAGATGATTAAAATTGTTGCAGCGAAATCCCAAAGGAAGGACGACCCACCAAAAAGCACGAAAGCGGAAGCTACTTCTTGTTGAATTTTTAATTTATTTCCAGATCTTGACAATTATTTCACAATGATTTCAAGCATTCATTTCATCCAACAGTTTCATTGAATAATTGCACTCTGAAAATTTCAACTGAAATCGCAGCAGAAACAAAGGATCATAGAAAGATAGCCATGCACAAGAGACAAAAAGATTTTGTCCTGGGAAATGCAAAAGGGAGAAAACCTAGCCAATTTTCTTAGAAGAAACCAGTCTAATTCAAGTACAATACCAATCATGAAGAGAAACCCTAGCACATAAGTGTTGATGTAATTGTAACCTCGGAAGATATTCACTTGTATTTTATATTGTTATTATTATTGTACCTCCGACGGAGATGTTTTTCCCTTCGGTCGGAGATGTCGTTATTAAATTTGGTCATGTAAAGTCATTGAAGTAAATCCTCGTTTGTAAGTCGGGGCAATAGATCCCGCTAGAGTCAGTTGTATTAGGGTTGTAGAGTCTCCTAGAGAAGTCAACCCAGTCAGGTTTAGTTGGGTTCGACCTAGCTAGTGAAAAGGTCAAGTGAAAGTAAAGTATAAATAGAGAGCAAGGCTCTCTCATTTGGACACACACTCACTCACTAAAGTTCACATTAGTGAGAGAGAGAAGACAAGTTCGCATAGGAGAAAAGAGAGAGAGTTGCAGAAGACTATCTTGTTTTAGGGTTTTCCATTTTGTGATATTGTATTGGTGACAATTCTATCTCTGAGGAAGTTGCGGGGTTTTCTCCTTTATGGTTTCCCCGAGGAAAATCTTTGTGCCTCTTGTGTTATGTTGTGCATGTTATTCTTTTAGTTAAGATCCTAGATAATATTGATTAAAAGTAGAAAAACTAACATGGTATCAGAGCTAACCTGAAAAGAAGACATTGTGCAGTTGCGGGAAGCTGGGGCCTCTAAGTTTGGGGTCTTCTCTCCATAGGTCATCAAGAAAAGGAGGCTAGGCTAAGTCGCCTTAGGAGGGCGCAACTTTTTGTTGAAGCATAATCAAATTCCGAGAATTTTCTTTTTAGGACTCGTCACTGTTGCCACAGGAAAACTACCACATCAGCTATTTTGGGATTCCATTCATAGATTTGGACAAGTGAGTACATTGGACAACTCGCCTTGAGGAGGCGCATCTTCTTGTCCAATTAGAAGTTCCAAATTCCATGTTTGGAAAATTAGGGTTTCTCTGACAAACCCTAGGTCAACCAGCGCCAAAAGCAGTTTGGGCATCTCAAATTGGTAAGATCTAAATCTTTGCTCTTTCCATTTGAGGTACCCATTAAAATGTCTCACCACACCAAGCTTGAGGATAAGCTTGAAGGCGCTGATAACTTCCTAGCATGGAAGTATAGGATTGCCCTTGTGCTTGAAGAAAATGAATTGGACAAGTATGTAAATGAAGAGTTTCCAGCACCAAAGGGAGATGAGGCTAAAGCCTTACATAAGAAGAACTTTGTTAAGCCCAAGAGAATCATTGCAGATTCCATTAAGGATCATCTCATCCCACATGTGTCATCATTGAAGACACCTAAGGAGATGTTTGATGCTTTCACAAAGTTATTTGAAGGAAACAACATCAAACGGAAGATGACCTTGGGGAACCAGCTTAAGAATGTGAAGAATCAAAATGTAGAGACCATGGAGTCCTATTTTACAAGGGTCTCACAGATCTAGGAGCAACTTGAAGTAGTTGGAGAAAAGGTAGAAGAAGGAGAGATCATGATGACCGCCTTGAATGGTCTCCCAAGATCATGGGACTCATTCGTTCAAGGGATATGTGCCAAGAAGAAGTTGATCACTTTCAATAGACAATGGGAAGAATGTACACAAGCAGAAGCTCAACTTGTGGCACGAGAAGAGAAGATGGGAGCAAATGATGAATAAGCTCTCACAACACACACCAGAAGAAATCATAACAAGAGGGAGCACTATCATTACAATAAGAGGGAGAAACACCATCAAAATCAAAGGGAGAACTATAGAAGATCTAGAAGAGATCTATCCAACGTTAGATGTTATACATGTAATGAGAAGGGACACTACTCCAGCAATTGTACTAGAAACAGAAGCTCCAACAAGAAGACCAACAAGAAAAGACACCATGCTCACACCACAGAAGATGATGAACCTCCAAGGAAGAGAACCAGGTACGAAAGTGATGAATCTTCAAGTGATGAAGAATATGTCCTGATCTCAACACTCACGGGCACTGTCACACATGGGAGTAATGATTGGCTTGTAGTTAGTGGAGCTTCCAAGCATATGACGAGATATAAAGAATCCTTCATAAATCTATTTGAGCATGAGTCACCTCACAAGGTGAAACTTGGAGATGATTACCAATACCCCATAAAAGGAAGTGGAGAAGCTTCATACAAGCTAGACTCTGGCAAATCTCTGAAGATGAAAGATGTCCTATATGTTCCAGGACTAAAGAAGAACCTTCTGTCGATATCAACACTAGATGCTAAAGGTATGAGGGTTGCATTTGTTGATGGCCAAGTCCTAATGTGGCCAAAGGGAAAGAAAATAGATGATGTGATTGTGATTGTGATTGGAGAGTAAGAGGGAGGTTTGTACAAATTGAAAGGCCAACCTGAACAAGCCTTGGTTCATGACTCGATGGAGCCAAGTGAATTATGGCATATAAGGCTTGCACATGTGCACTATAAAGCACTACCCATTGCAAGCAAAGTAGTTGCAGGACTTCCATAAATTCAGTCGAAACATGAAGGTGTTTGCAAACGATGGGCGAAGGGAAGGAACGCGAAGAAGACGTTTGCAAGTAGTGAAAGCAAAGCGAAAGGGATATTGGAGATCAGCCACTCTGATGTATGCGGTCCCATGTCATCCAGTTCATTAAGTGGGTATGTATATTATATTTCATTCATTGATGACTTTTCTCGTAAGACTTGGATATACTTCTTAAAAAGTAAAGATGAAGTATTCAACAAGTTCAAGGAATTCAAATCCTTGATCGAGAATCACACTGAGAAGAAGATCAAGACCTTTCGATCAGATAATTGCAGAGAATTCACCTAGGAAGATTTCAAGAACCTATGCAGAGAATCTGGGATTAAGAGGGAGTTGATCACTCCCTACAATCCACAACAGAATGGTTTTGCAGAAAAAAAAAGAATTACACAATAATGAAAGTAGCGAGAGCAATGCTTCATGACCAGGATCTTCCGATGCACTTATGGGCAGAAGTTGCAAGGACAACGGTGTATGTACAGAACCGTACTCCTCATCGAGTACTAGACAACAAGACTCCAGAAGAAGTGTTCTCCGGTGAGAAACCAGAAGTCAACCATCTCAGGATATTTGGCTGCCCAGTGTACATACACATTCTAAAGGAGAAGAGGATGAAGCTAGATCCTTCAAGAAAGAAGGGTATATTTGCAGGATACAGTGAGAGTTCAAAGGCCTATCAAATATACTTCCTAGAATTCAAGAAGATAGACATCATTAGGGACGTGACATTCGATGAAGACTTAGCATACAACAGATCCAAAAAATTACCTATTGAAGATATTGAAGAACCTGAAGCTCCCGGGATTCGAGATTCAGTGATGGAAGAGGCAGTTCCAGAAGATCATGAAGACCGCAAAATGGAAGAACTCCCACAACAGGAAACCAACATGGGTACGAGAAGCAATACAAGATGCAGAGAAGTATAGCGCTCCAAAGGGGATGCATAGAGAAAGCAAGAGACCTAGGCCATACTCCAGCTATGTATCCCTATTCTGCGACATCATTGACAAAGAACCTTCCAACTATGAGGAAGCGGCAGAGAAGAAAGAATGGAAGGATGCCATGATCGAGGAGTACCAGTCGATTATGAAGAATGATGTCTGGGAGGTGGTTCCGAGACCAGAAGGGAAGTCTATTGTGACTTTGCAGTGGATCTACAAGATCAAGCATGCTGCAGATTGTAGCATTGAGAAACACAAGGTGAGCTTTGTGGCACGTGGCTTCTCCTAGAAGGAAGGCATAGACTTATGTACTTGCGTTGGCTGCAGTAATGAAATGGAAGATGCACCAGATGGATGTCAAGACAACGTTCTTGAATGGTGTAGTAGAAGAGGAAGTGTACGTGGAGCAGCCATTGGGATTTGAGACAAATGACTGGCAAACTCATGTGTGCAAGTTTAAGAAGGCCTTGTACGGATTGAAGTAGGCACCCAGGACGTGGTACCACATGATGGATAGCTTCCTGATGAGCTTAGGCTTTACTAAGAGTAAAACAGATTCCAACCTTTACTACAAGGTTGAGGTGGGAAATCCAGTGATACTTCTACTCTATGTAGATGACATGTTTGTAAAAGGGGAGGATGAGCTCATTGCAGATACGAAGAGGAAGCTCGCCGCAGAGTTCGACATGAAGGACTTGGGTATGATGCATTATTTCTTAAGCATGGAGGTGTGGTAGAGTGCGGATGGAATCTTCCTTGGACAAGGGAAATATGCAGTAGAGATTCTGAAGAGGTTCAGAATGATGGACTCCAAGGCTCTGACCACACCCATGGCATCGATTGAAGCTACTATGTGATTCTTCATCATAGTCATTTGATGCCACGATGTATCGTCAGATGATTGGTTCATTGATCTACCTGCGGAACACAAGACCAGACATATGCTTTGCTATGAACACCTTGAGCCAGTTCTTGACGGATCCGAGACATGTTCACCTGATTGCTGCAAAGCATATATTGAGGTACCTGAAGGGTACAGTTAATTATGGGCTCAAGTATGATGCGAATCAGAAGATTAACCTGCAAGGTTATGTTGATTCGGATTGGGTAGGCAGTGCCGCTGATAGGAAGAGCACTTCAGGATGTTGCTTCAGTATGGGATCCGGTATGATATCCTGGTTTAGTGGGAAGCGGTCGTGCGTGGCAGTGAGTAAAGCCGAAGCAAAGTATGTTGCAACTTGTTCGACTAGTTGTGAGTCAGTATGGCTTAGGAAGCTACTGTCTGATTTGTTTGATCTCTAGTTAGAGGTGACTTGTATATTCTTTGACAACCAGAGTTGTGTTAAGTTGTCTGAGGACTCGGTGTTCCATGACAAGTCAAAGCACATTGAGATCAAGTACTACTATATCAGGGATATTGTGCAGAGAGGAGCATTGAAGCTTCAATATCTAGCGACAGACGAGCATATAGCCGATGTGTTGACAAGGCCGTTAGCCAGAGTGAAGTTGGAGTACTTCAGAGAGAAGCTTGGTGTTCTCCAGATCGAGGTTCCTTCCAAGAGGAAGTGATGAGTCCGGAAGACCCAGATGCACATGGGACATTTTCGCATGGTGGTAGGAAAGTCCTCCCATGTTGGTAGATGTAAGGGTTAGGCCATTCTCGCATGGTGGTAGGAAAGTCCTTCCATGTTGGTAGATGTAAGGGCTGAGCCATTCTCGCATAGTGGTAGGAAAGTCCTCCCATGTTGGTAGATGTAAGGGCTGAGCCATTCTTGCATGGTGGTAGGAAAATCCTCCCATGTTTGTAGAGATGTAAGGGCTAGGTCTTGCATGGTGGTAGGAAAGTCCTCCCATGTCGGTAGATGAGGTCTCATATGGTGGTAGGTTTGTCCTCCCATACTGGAGACATTGTGAGGTCCACCGATCATAAGAAACTTTGTGTGCACCTAGGCAGGAGCTCGCATGGTGGCAAGTTTGTCCTCCGATGTTGGTAGACGCAGGTTTACCGTTGTGGGACATGTGATGTGCATCTGGGCGGTGCTCCGTGTGATGATGAGATGATTTGGACACGATGAGGCGATAGTAAGAGACGCAGGTGATTGCTGTGGCAATGTAATGACTGGTCCTGGGCTGTAGCTACTTGATGGCTTGCTCACAGAGATGATGAAGACCTACATGAGGGCTAGGCCTACATCCAGCATGGAAAAGGGTTGGCTCTGTGGAACTTCCTATGACGAGTAGATTCGAGAGATGTCACCAATCGGTGATCGACATGATGAGAATTGCAGCAGCAACGATGATGATGATCCAATGTTGATGATGTTGTTCCAACATTGATGACTGTGGCAAGATAATACCTTCCTATTTAAGAGGGAGTGTTTATTTATCATGTAATTGTAACTTCGGAAGATATTCACTTGTATTTTACATTGTTATTATTATTGTATTATTATTGTACCTTCGACGGAGATGTTTTTCCCTCTGGTCGGAGATGTCATTATTACATTTGGTCATGTAAAGTCGTTGAGGTAAATCCTCCTTTGTAAGTCAGGGCAATAGATCTCCCTAGAGTCAGTTGTATTAGGGTTAATGATTCTGCTAGAGAAGTCGGCCCAGTCAAGTTTGGCTGGGGCCGACCTAGCTAGTGAAAAGCTCAAGTCATAGTAAAGTATAAATAGAGAGCAAGTCTCTCTCATTTGGACACACACTCACTCACTAAAGTTTGCATTAGTGAGAGAGAGAAGACAAGTTTGCATAGGAGAAAAGATAGAGAGCTGCAGAAGACTATCTTGTTTTGGGGTTCTCCATTTTGTGATATTGTATTGGTGACGATTCTATCTTTGAGGAAGTTGCGGGGTTTTCTCCTTTATGGTTTCCCCAAGGAAATTCTTTGTGTCTCCTGTGTTATGTTGTGCATGTTATTCTTTTAGTTAAGATCCTGGATAATATTGATTAAAAGTAGAAAAACTAACAATAAGAGTGTGTCGTTCTTCACAAGAAACCCTAGCGAACCTCTAGGGAGTAATAGCAAACTTTTAAGAGAGATGAGAACTTGCTAGGCCTTCTTGAGAAGTTGTGAAGTTATGATGTGAAAATGAAATGCTGGAGCACTTTATTTATATTCTTTAGTTGACGTTTAATTTCACTATGGGTTCGATTTGTACAGTTGATGAAGCTGACTTATGTTTTTTCACTTCAAGTTTCATTCTATCTTCAAGGACAAACTTGCACTTCTAGTCTTCCATCTTTCCTGGGACTTGTTGCATGTTACTGGGACTTTTTCCATGGTATGACTTGTCTTCTTCGTTATTTCTTCATCATAGAAACATTGTCCTTGTTGATGATCATCTTCTCAGATGCACGTCTATTCACCCATATAGCTCCAATGTTGATTTGACCCACTCTAAGAATTCCCAAACACTTCTTAGAGCCTATGTCAAATTCAACATTAAATTACACTTTGTATAATTCCACAATGGCAGGAAATTCCCTTATCACAAGGAAGTCAACTCACTCTAACATAGAATGGATCACTCTATCATGGAGTACTCCCTCACAGGGTATGCAGTATAACCTTTAGCCCTATTCATTCTTAGTCAATGCCCATGAGAGATCAAGGTTAAGTACCTCGAGCCTTATTCACTCTTAGTCAACACACATGACTAATCAAGGCTACACCAGTGCAATTCTCCACTAGCCATTGTTTAACACACATGACCCCTCTTGGAGAATGTCTACAGATTGTTTGCTCGATGCTGCAACCTGGAGAAACATCAACACACCCTCTCAACGAGGGAGACATTTTCCATCATGCCAAGCATCACACTTGGTGAGAATGTTTGTATTAGACATTATGCGCCACTTCCAAGCATCACACTTGGTGAGAATGTCTGTGGGAGATATTATGCATCACTGCCAAGCATCACACTTTGTGAGAATGTCCATAATCCATCTCGGATATGTATTGCATCTGCATCTCAAGTCTTTCACTCCTAGCCAAATCATATGACTATTTGGATAAAGACATGGCCAAGGCCATTCAACTCACGTGAATGTATTGTTTTTCCTTGATCAAATCACATGACCAATCTAGTAAAATGTTAGCTCGATACTACTCATCTGTGTAACCATCACGGTGTCTGGGCCATTCACCTCACGTGAATTTTTGCTTGCTCGTTTGTAGAACCATCACGGTGTCTAGGCCTCTCACCTCACATGAATGTTTGCCTACTCGTTTGTTGAACTATCACGGTGTCTGGGCCATTCACCTCACACGAATGTCTTCCTACTCATCTGTAGGACCATCATAGTATCTAGGCCATTCACCTGACGTGAATATTTGCCTAATGTTGCTCAGCCATCAACACTCCCTCCCAGTTAGGGATACGTTCTCCATTGCGCCAAGTTTGTCCATGAAATATATAAACTTTGCCTTGGACAGTGGCTTGGTGAGAATGTCAACTATTTGCTCATTTGTGGATATGTACTGGAGTTTTACTGCTCCCTTCTGCACCATGTCTCTAGCTCCTAATCAAATAGTCTTGCAAGAAGCTTCTAAATCCACATTGCTTCGCGACTTGCGACACTGGCTACGTAATACTCTAATTCTACTGTACTGAGTGCGACCGAAGTTTGATTCTTGCTAAACCTAGATATCATGGTTGATCCCAAGCTGAAGTAGCACCCCAAGGTGCTCTTTCTGTCCACTGTAGTCCACGGCTAGTCAAAATCCGTATATAACTGCAGCCTTACTTCACCATCTGAGACATCTCTCAAACTATATCCAAATGCACCACGCAAGTACCTCAACACATGCTTTGATGCAACCCAATGTACATGCCTCAACCCAACCATTAGCTCAGGGTGTTCGCTACAGAACAAATATCTGGCTTGGTGTTAATTAAGCATCCAATCAGTTTCTTGTACATAGTGGGATCCATCAAATCTGAATCTGAAGTGGAATCACTTAGCTTCTTCAGATTTGTCTCCCTGCATAAAGTGGGATCCATCAAATCTGAATTTAAAGTAGAATCAGTCAGCTTCATCAGATTTGTCATTGTAGGTGTAACCATGGATTTGTAGTCCATCTCAAATCTCTCAAGGTCTCAATTGTGTACTTCCCTTCACTGAGGAAGATCTTTCCTAGTCTCTGCCTCACCTCCATTCCCAGGAAATAATGCATCTGGCCAAGATCCTTCATCTCGAACTCAGAGGTCAACTCCCTCTTGTACTCGACTATGAGCTTCTCTGCTCCAGATCATCAACAAACTGTGTTGTAACTACTCCCTCTGTGCAGGAGCATCCAACTCCCTCTGAACCTAAGTATCCTCCTCCCCCTGCATCTGAGTATCCTGCACTGAAGCAACCTACTACCTTCTACACTGTTGATCCCTGTGTATCCATGACTCTCTCTGAGCCTTCAAGCTGGCTAACTTCATAGTGCCCTCATTAATGCTATTTTGGACTGCATGCTAGATCTTATAGATCTACTTGGAATTCACCTCTAACTTCCCCTTAGGGATCGATACTGTCTCCCACACATCATGCTTCATGATCGGTTGTTACCTTCCACCATGTCATACTTCCAAACTTGCTGGCATGTTGCCACCTGGAAGGCTCGAAATCAATGATGTGACTCATATATAATTCGAGAACCTTTGAGTTCTTTTGCTTTCCCTGAAAGTACCATTGGGAGCCGCATGCTCCTCTACATCCTGCAAAGTATCACGAAGCCATTTTGGCCTCTTCCTGGTCACTGCAACATTTCTAGATACATCCATTGGCTCTGGTGGTTCTATCGTCTCTAACCGATAATCTAAAGGATGAATAACTGTACTAGAAGAATTTGTACCCTCATCCTTCGGAGCCTGCTGCTCCTTGTTGCCGCCTGGTTCCACACCTGGGGAAAACGCAGCAGAAGTCTTCAAGCTGCTGGTGTGGCCTTGGGGGCAAGTCAGAGTCAAGTGCTGTCACTTGGGACTCGACTCCTCCGTCTAGGCTTTCCTAGCGAAGCCAAGGGGGGTGGACCCTAAAAAATAAAAAGAAACTAAGGCCTCTAACCTAGGAGTTAGGAAAATATTTTTGGTAACCAAGAATAAACAACATATACTTTGATCAAATAAAACAGTCATTCATCATTTACTCCCATTTAAAATAGCCATCATTTAACTGCACAATAGTCAATAATATAAAATGAAATTTAAACAAGACCAGTGCCTTATAATGGAGTCAATAAACAAATGCATAAGCAGAAAAGTAGATGTTGTGCGAGTGTTCTTGGTTTATTTTAAAAATTAATGTGATGGTGATCTTTTTATTAAGGCAGGTGGGTTCCCGATATACGCAAGGTACGGGGGAACATGTCCGGAATTTTGAAGCGTGGCTTCCCTCTCAGGCTTTGGGCTGAATCGGAGTCTCGAGGAGGTGTTCAGATGCTATACCAACGAGGGCAAGCCTAACGGTTTCCAAGAGGTCACTATCCAGTGTTATCCCAAGCCTTCTGGGAAATTTGCCCACGACAACAAAATGCGTGTTGTGCCGGATTTTCACAAAAAGGATTTTTTATTGGGGTGGTGTTAAGTCCTATTACTAGTCATCCCCTCCTTTCTGATGTGTACCAACTGGATCAGACTAAGCTGCAAGCTGGCCACAGAGCATACGGGAGAAGACCTTGGTATTTTTATAAGAATTTTATGAACCCAAATTTTATCTTTTTATAACCCCAGGAGTCTCTTTTCAGGCATGTATTTCGGGCAAGCCCTCATACAAAACCCTACTTCGGGAAAGCAAGGGGGGCGTTATGAGTTTGTAAAAAAAATGTGAAAAAACTAGGTTGTGAGTGAACTTGTGGCCCGCCAGTGGAACGGACCAACAAGGTTTATTTTAACCCTAATTTATTTTATTAAATGCCGGAAAACAAAGAAATAAACTACTCTAACAATCACGCCATAAAAATGAGACGACACAGGCCACCCCTGGGGGGATGGGGTATGGGCGCTGGCTAGCCCACTTGCTCTCGTTTAAAAATGTTTACAATGATAGAGAAGTGCCCCAGTCTACTTAATGTGACTTGGTGGCTTACAAAATTACAGGAAAAATATGACCGGTTTTGAAAAATATGGAAATTTGTCCTCCGGATCGCCTGGATGCTCGAAATTTCGGCAGCACTTCCTCCTACCTGTTCGTCTTTTGCTGCAAACCAGCAAGCAATAATTAGTATAAGATGCCCAAAAACACTTTAAGAGTGTCTTTGGAACACCTCCTAAAAAACCCAAAAAAATCTAAGTTAAAAACTAAGTAAAAATGACTAAAAATAACCAAGTAAAACAAGCTATGGGGCTTGTTTACCTGGGATCTTTGCTAGCCCTTTAATGGCTGCAAATTTCAAGCTCTATGGCAGCCAAATATATCTTTTATATCAGCACTACAACTACCCCACAAGACTTAAAAGAGATATGACGATTTTACTTGCAAGCCTTTTGAAAAATAGATGCTAAGTGAAGGAAAGTCTAACAGTTAAATATATAAGCTTTATGACTGTCTAAACCAATCCTTTATGAAAATATTTCTGATCTATTTGAATTACAATATGAGCATATGAATCAGAAAACTTTCAAATACAAGTAACCAGTAACCAGAAAAATTTTGATTTTGAATTAAGTTGAGAGAGAGATGAAGCAAATCTTGGTTGAAATCCGAAGCTTTGAAGGTTGTGTTTGTGATATTCCAAGGGACTGCATCTGCAAACAAAATTAGAAGGGAGGAAGCAAACAAGATCCACCTACTTCCAGTTGAGATAACCTGCACATCACACACTTTGCAAACAAGGATCAAGTGTAGACATATATTTAAAAGAAATCAGTGCTGCATACTCATAAACAAATGAAGACATACAAACATGATCTCTAAATAAACATATATCAATAAGCTAAGACAATAAACAAATTGAATTAACTTATCTCATGAATGTTGCCAATCTATCCAATGAGTACAATAGATGCAATAAAATGTCAAAGCTTATGCACAGGTTACCTCCATTAGACAAGCCAAAGATGGTTCATCCACTCACACAACAACACCACAAACTTGACCTCCAAAGTCTTATTTATTCAAATTCAAAATGATATGAGTATTACAACGATAACTTTTGTGCTCCAATTCTCACTAGTGAACAATGGAGAGAGTGCTTGAATATATAGAGAATGGCCAAGTGAGGAAGGGCGCACTTGTCATAAAACTCAGCTCAATACGCTCCCCAATACATGCTGATCCAAATCAGTCCATAAATCACTCCAAAAATTTAATATTTTTTAAAGTCACTTTTTCAATTTTTTGATTTTTTCATGACTTTTTTGACTTTTTTGGGTTTTTTGGCCATAGGAAAAATTTGAAGCACCCAAACATTAGGAAAAGTGGGTTTAGGGGTTTAGGGGGTGCTCTGAGTTAGAAAACGAGCACCCCTAAGGCAAAAAATACCTCCAGATGCCCCTTATAGGCCAATTACAAATTTTTTTAATTGAACCATTAAAAAATGGCCCAATTTACGGAAAAATTAAACTTTGCCGAAAATTAAAAACAACCTAGGGGGACTTAGCACATGTCCATATGACTCAAAATTAACGCCTAGCATGTTCATATACATTGACCCATAGACTCTAATAATTTCCTAAGGCCCGTCAGCCTCCCCAGGCATTCCAGCTTTGGAGGAGCAGGAGAAAAACCAATTAATTATGTTATGCACTAATGCAAGACATAATAGATAGGTGAAAAAACTCCTTGGAATACCTGACTTAGCCAAAAAGTCCTAGGGAACCAAGTCTTTTACAAAACCCCATGCTAGCACGTTTTATTACAAACCCCGCAGGGCCATGGACATGTGGAAAAAAATAAAAAACGGGGCCCTTTAAAAGGCCAGCTGGATATCAAATCACCAAAAATGAACATGTATCATGTTCCACTCTGCCCGCTCGCTTGATAATCCAACCAAGTACAACTTAGTTGGCAACACTCCTCACTATCAATCTCCATGTGAGACACTCTAGACCTCCTAATGGCCACCTCTTCATCAAAAGTTACATCTTGACTTACCTCAATCTAACGTTGTCTTGGAATGTAGATCATGTAGGACTTCAAGGTTTCATTGCATCCTACAAAAGTGCCCTTTTCCCAAAAGGTTCTATGCCTCGGCCTCGAACTTTTGGAATCTGTTGAAGACTTCATCCTTGGTCCTCGTGAAGTAGATCACCAATGACAGTCACATTGTACAAGACAACATCCAGATTTGATATTGTCATTGGTGCGCATACATCTGAGTGAACTAGAAGAAATATTCTTTCCGAAGTTCATTTGCAATCTCCTCAAGTTCATCTTCTACTAATTTCTTTTGTGTTGAGGGCTCATTAACATTGGTTGTTGATGCACGCTGCTTTCCATTCCTTTTCCTCTGAGGACATTGATAAGCAAAGTGGCCAAATTTATGACAATTGAAGCACTTAACTTTTGAAAGCTGCTTCTCTCTTTGTTCTTGAGTTGGAGTTGATCCTCTACATGTATTTCTTTTCCTAAAATTTCTTCTTCCTTTTCCTTTTCTCACATGAGCTGCAAAAGCTTGATTTTCTTCATTATGAGGTTTCTGCAAACAATTCTTGGACAATACTCTGGCCTCCTCTTGGACACAATTATCCCATAGTTGATCGAACTTGGTTAACTCTTCTCTTCCACAAATACTCTGAACAAATGACTCGCCCAGGAAGAAGGAAGTCCATTAATAGTTACCATAACGACTTCTGCATCATTAACGATGTCTCCAATGGCTTCAAGTTGTTCTCTCAACTAGGAGACCTTCATTAATTAAGCTGCAATTGAATCCGAGTTGGTCATCGTCATACAACGAAGTTGATTCCTCCAGGCTAGCTTCCTGCTAGTGTTTTTGCTCTCGAACAATCCTACTAAGGCATCATTCATTGCTTTGGCAGTCTTCAACTCAACAATGTGGAATTCGATGGTCTTTTATAGAATCTATTAAGATCCTCTTGGCCTTTGCTTCACTCTTCTTGTGTTTGATTTTCTCCTCAACATCTTCTGGTTCAGAGACATCTTCCTTTACATAATCCTGGATCTCATTTTAATCCAAGATGAAGAGTATCCTGGTCTTCCAGGATTTGAAATTTGAAGCACCATCCAACCCGTGTTCTACTCTGAGACTGGACACCATCTTGACAAAAATCTGAAATCTTATTCAGAAACCCTAGTTCCAGCAAAAATTAGGTCAAAATTGAAATTTAATCAATTTAAATATGGCTCCACAGAAAGATGTGCCCTCCTTAGGCGACCTCTAGAGCACTAAGTTCAAGCCAAAACATAGGTTGCAAGAGTCCAAACTTGGAATCCCTACTTTTCAGACTTAGCGCAGAAAGATGCTAAATGGTTGTCTTTCAAAATTGCTCTGATACCATGTTGAATTTTTAATCTATTTCCAGATCTTGACAATTATTTCACAATGATTTCAAGCATTCATTTCATCCCACAGTTTCATTAAATAATTGCACACTGGAAATTTCAACTTAAATTGCAGCATAAACAAAGGATCATAGAAAGATAGCCACGCACAAGAGACACAAAGATTTTATCCTAGGAAACCCAAAGGGAGAAAACCTAGCCAACTTTTCTTACAAGAAATCAATCCAATTCAAGTACAATACCAATCATGAAGAGAAACCCTAGCACATAAGAGCACATAAGAGTGTGGCCTTCTTTAGAAGAAATTGTAGCGAACGTCTAGGGAGTAATAGAGAACTTCTAGGAGATATGAGAACCCAAGTAATTTTGCTCCTTGTGCCTTTTGCTAGGCCTTCTTATAAAGTGTGCACCAATCGAGAATAGAAGTTGTGAAAACGAAATGCTGGAGCACTTTATTTGTACTCTTTAGTTGACCTTTAATTTTACCATGGGGCCGGCTTGTGTTTTTTCACTTCAAGTTTCATTTGATCTTCAGGGCCGGCTTGCACTTCTAGTCTCCCATCTGTCCTGGGACTTCTTCAATGTTATCTCGGACTTCTTCCATTGTATGATTTGTCTTCTTGGTTATTTCTTCATCATAGAAAAGTTGTCCTTGTTGATGATCATCTCCTCACATGCACATATATTCACCCATAGAGCTCTAATGTTGATTTGACCCCACTCTAAGAAGTCCTTGACACTTTTTAGAGCTTATGTCAAATTAAACATTAAATTATACTTTGTATATTCCACAAGGCGATGAAATCCCTTTATCAAATAAACGAGACAACTCACTCTAACATAGAATAGGTCAGTCTATCATGGAGCATTCCCTCACAGAGTATGCAATGTGACCTCTATCCTTATTCACTCTTAGTCAACACACATGACTAATCAAGGGTAAGCACCTTGTGCATTATTCACTCTTTGTCAACACACGTGACTAATCTGGGCTAGGCTAGGACCATTTTCAACTAGCCATTGGTCAACACAGATGACCCCTCTGAAAAAAGGTCTACAGAATGTTTACCCAATGCTACAACGTGGAGAAACACCAACACTTCTAACTTTATCAGTCGGAGAAGACATTATAGATGCTTAGGATAAAGTGAAAGCAATCACTATAGAAATGCTGCGAAACAAAGTGACAGTTGAACAACAGATTGAGAAGTCCCTATTGTAGTAGAAGAGCCCTTCAACAAAAAATAAGGCTAAGACAACACAACTTCTAGTAGCTTCTCTCTCGACGAAGCCCAAAACAACCAATCAATCAGATGTAGAACAAGAGATTGACTTAATTGAGGAAACCCCACCACCTTCTCCAACCCATCTCATAGAAGAACCTCCTTCCTTGTTAGCATCGGCACAATAATCTCTTTTCTTGCCTTCGTTGATTCTGTCCCATATCCTAGACGTTATCTATAGTGTTCCCTCAACTGCAACAGTTAATCCCAGCATCCCCTTTCAGTGTTTCAACAACAACAACGACACCCATCAAATTACTAGCCTTATGGCCTTTGCATCTGTCCAGCTCATCTATGACAACAACTTTAGCCTTTTTGTCGGTGCATTTGTCGACCAGTCCATCATCAACAGCCGCTTCGGCTGTTTCGTCGACCCTCCCTTCGACCATTCTGTAGAGTCCTCCATCGACCACTATGTTGGGCCCTCTACCAACCACTTCCTCAGGCTCGAATACCTTGCTGACGCCTCAACAAGAACAACCATCGACCTATGGAGCCGACCGTTCTTCCGAAGGTAAAACGACAACTAAGGAGCAAAATAAGAAAAAGACTGATAAGCAAAAACCATCCTCTGGCCTCAAAATACAGATTCAATAGACTACTGTGACTGCAGATACTATCGACGTCTTTGCACTAGAAAAGGCATCAGATAAAGAATTAAAGGAAATTTTCAAGGCAGTTAATAAAGAAGGCGTTCGACGATCGACCGACTCAGCCAAGAGACTAAAAAATTTGAAAATTGCAAAGGAGAATGCCTGTAGTGATTCCAAAGATGAGGCTGAACAATTGATAGGACCCCTTGTAGGCCCTCATCTATACCAACATATTGACCGTTCTCAGAGTCCTGTTGGGACTGTGCTTACACAGTTCTAGTCGGTCGTTGATCAGTAACAACAACAAGATTATGAAACTGGCCTTTTGATGGTCTACCAGTATCATCTATTTTCAGAAAGAGATAAGAAGTTGCATGGATACTAAGAAGTGGCCACAAAATCAACTTTGATTTTGAGTAATTAGTACTCCTATCGACAAGACTACGATAATATTCACAACACTCATTCCATTATCATTGACCTAAACTTGAGAAAGACCACTGTTGATCCTGAATCTGCTAGAGCATTGGATGATCAAGTGAACGTGTAGCAACAACTCATCAATGAGTTGCAATGACAGGAACTCTAGTGGCTACATGAGGCTAAGTTAGCCCAAGAAGAGAATAGTAGGCTAAGTAAATGCATGTATCGTGTCATGCGCACCGCAAAAATTTTAAAGCAAGCCATTCGTCCTAACTAACAATGACTCCAGAATAGACCCATGTCCAAGAAGCCTAATTAACTATTAGAGATAACCTCATCCAGTACAAACATCCACAGTATCTTAGTTGATTGGGGAGAATTTCAATAGCGATTGGTCGCTTGTGGCACCGCCATTGTCAAAGCTTGCACCACTGGAGTTATGCCTGCAACAACCTCTACATCATAATGTTTATGAAAATTTTGTAATTTTACATCTCCCTGTTCTCTTCGGTATAAAGAACAGTTTTCAGGTGGGGGAGATGTTGGAGTAGCCTAGTCGACGAGTTGACTAGGTCCTCTTGATCGACCAGTCTAGACAAGTTGATTAAGCCGACTGTTGGGTAGTTGCACAGTTATAACTATCTAACTGTATATATATATATATATATATATTTTTTTTTTTCCCAAAGGAAAAAAATCATTTTATTCATCGAATAAACATAAACTGCTCGTGAGAGCTTACATGATATAGACTGTCTGCGGCCTTTCAGTCTTGTTCCAAAAACATAAGGCTCAAAATAGCCATACACACTAGTGCTCGACAGAGCTTACTATAATAGATTGCTTCTCAACCCGAAGGTTTTGTCTGTTGTTCCACAAAAATTACAAAAATTATCAGTCCCTCTCAATACATCCTTACAAGTGATCTTGAGATTGGATTATCTCCATGATTTTCCAACTGTATATATATATATATATATATATTGGTGAGCTGTGAAGAGATAGTGTCGTTCATTCTTTGGATAGTATGGTCCCGTGATATAATATAAAGGCTTGTTGCTGGCATTACCATTGCTTTCTTCCCTGTTCACTTTATGTTTGTATGCCTATGTGTATAATTGTATGCTTGTAATGCACTACTTGTAACCAGATGTAATCCTACAGGTTACAACAATATCCGTCCTAAGATGCAAAATACCCTAAACATGTAACTTAAAATAAAGCATAATAAACCATGGAGCAACACTACTCTTCTAAGGGCTAGCAAATAAATTAACAATGGAAAGAAATTAACAAAGTTACCTCAATATTATTTACCAAATGGAACTCACATGAAGATTCTCCAAGGGAACAAGAGACAAAGGGAAGATGATAGTATTATTCTCCAACATGAAGAACAACAAATAAAAGGTGAGGAGTGAGTTCCTTTTATAGGAGGACTGAACTACCTTGACAATAAAATAGTAATAAAATGTATAAAACCCTAGATTTGATCTAGGGAATCACCAAGATGTGGTAAAAAACAATTTAATAATGTCAAACCCCTAACAAGCTCATTGGCGTGAGAGGCGCATCAGCTACACATGATTAAATAATAGATGAATAATACATAATTGGCCCAAGAAGGGATGGCGCTCCTCAAATCCATCGGTGCAAAATTATCAAATGGAAGTAAAGCCACAATACTGCTCCCAATAAGTGAGGACACTCTCCAAGAATGTGTTCACAATCGAACAAAGTGTAACTACTTGGCTCAAATACCTAGGGTGCTCCAAGGGATATGGTCAAATCCTCAACAAACAAGTCCAAAAATCGAGGGTGCCTTCCAAAACAATGAGCAAAATCATCAAATTGTATCCAAAACCATGGGAGAAGCTGAAAGACCCACATGTGTTCCCAAACTGCTCTCAAAGTGGTCAAACATGCCTATGGCCTCATAATTAGGCCCAACAATCCATGCTTGTGCTTAAAACTAGGTGGGACAATCTCATAGGAGGTCAAATGATCCATTGAAAAAATCTCCATGCCATATGTGCTCAATCATAATGTGATTAATCGCCATCTATAATGATCAAATATCAAAGTATCTGTGTAAATAAAACCTCCCTGTTGAAATGATAATTAACACAACATCAAACTTAGGCAATGTTAGTTACAAACATACTTTTAATAATTCATTAATTAATAATGTCTACATATCCAGTCTAACTTTGTTGTAACTCTTTTACATGCGAGACTTCTAAATTAACATGTAGAGCTTAATTTACTTGAGTCATGTGAGGGTATATGGAGTGAATTAGGTACATAGGGGAGAAAAGGGGGTCTTTGTGAAATAAATATCGTAGCAACATAAGAGCGACTGGTCTTATCATTAACTTTCAAGAGTTTCTTCTGCGTGTGTGCCTAGGAAGTATTGCGATGGGTCATGCATGCTCCCGCCTTCATATTGCGATCCTTTTTTTGTTTTTTCTTTATTTCTTTGACTTCTAGTTTTTTTTTATTTGCACTTTTTTTTGCTTAGCGCTTTCATTGGCTTAGCCCCTTTTTTCTTTAGATTTATCTTAGACAACATGGGACAATGGAACCTGGCTTTTGCGATTGGGAGCATCTACCATGAAACAACAAGATTAGACTATGATAAGTAATAATTTAAGTGTGTGAGTCACTAAGAAAGCACATAAGTAATATTCTCATGCTAACATACCATCATGCAAGAAAACATGCTAAGTAAAGATGAAGGTTAGAGATATCATAACACAAGTGGTTGATGCTCTCTCTTTGGCTAGGCATATCAAGGACTGTGGACCATGTAGTGCTGTTGGGAGAATCTCTGACAAATGATCTATGGAGCAACCACAAATCTCATGTAGGAAAAAAGCTGAGGAAGATTCTCCCCTTGTTGAAAGTGTTGAATTTTGTACCTAGGAAAGTGTTCTCCTAGGTGACTTTTGCCTTAGTCACTTAAAAGGGGGAAATAAAGTGACCCTTGCATTAAATGACTTGAGATGAGCATTTAATTTGACTTTATGGATTAAAGTCTCTTTTTGATCAATTTAAGTGAGGTGAGTGAATTTAGTTTTTATGAGATTTAAATGAGCATTTAATCTCATCCACTCATTTGATCCAATCTCAGCCATTAGATTAGATGCCCTTTCACTCACCCTAGGGTTTAGACAAAAAGTGCAAGGGAAAGCATTTGCATTCACTTCTTTGAGGAGAAGAAAGTGAAAGCTAGAGTAGGCACTGTTACCTGCTATTTTGAACAATAGCTGAATTTCTTGTGAGCCGCCAGTTTCATGAATATGTTCAATGTTCATCATCAGTGTTCAAAAGTTCAGAGGTCATTTTCAGGGCAATTTTGACCCATTTGTAATAACTGCATGCTCATACCCCCATGGGGAAAATGTAAAAAGTTGGTCTAAACGGGGTCCTTTTACAAAAGACTCGGCTATCCTTAGGTTTAATCGTCAGGGGGATACAATAGAGTGTTTTTTCCGTAGGAATTATGCATTGCGCTTCAGTGGTGTATAATTCCTGAGTTTTTCACTCACACCTCCAAAGCTGGAGTATTTACCATGGTGGTCGAACCTGAAAGTGGTTATTAGAGTCTTGTGTCTAGGAGTTTTTCCATGTTAGCCATCTCGATTGAGTCGTATGAACATGCACTAGGTCCCCTAGGAGTTTCGTTTGATTCCGAGAAAAATAATTTTTTTCCGTAATTTAGACCATTTTTTAATGGTTTGAATGGAATTTTTCAAAGTATGATAAAAACCTCATCCGGAGGCGGAATTTGGCGTGGGAGGCTCGTTTTGACGCTCAGAACGTCCTCTTTACCCTAGCACCCTCTTTCTTCAAATTCCGGGCTGTTACATCGCCTATGGGTTAGTTTTCGCTAAAGATGCTACAATTTGGCATTTAATTGCCAGAAAAAAAAGACAAATTGCACCATGGACAAAAAATCAAAAAAGACAAAAAAATGATTTTATAAGGTTTGGAAAGGGTGCATATAATTTAATAAGGTGTACGAACCACATTAGGATTAAAGCACACGGTTTCAAAAGTCAAAATTGAGAATGTGATTAAATTAGATGTGCGCCTCCCTCTTCACGTGGAACCATGGGCGAATGGTGAGCAATGGTTGTTTGAGTGGGCGAATAGTCCAGGGTGGAGGGCGTTGGTTCCAATGGGAGAGGGGCGCTCCTCTCATGAGGTAGTAGCCACCTCATCCCCCACCAACTCCACCTACCAACTTCATGTGAATCCTTCTACGGATTGGGCCATGAGCATTCCTTGTTCGTGTGGAGGCTTTCCACTCGTGGGGAGATGTTTCCAAGGTTTAGAGTGGGCACCTTTGTTGAGGTGGAGTCCACCTCAATCCATCAGCACCTACGAAGGCACAGTTCTACCACAAATCAAGGCATCAATTTCTGATATGTTTGGTGAACTCGCCTTCTTGGTTCCCTCTCTCATACATTCGAGTGGGTCTTTGGAGCTCTCTCCTTTTGTATAAATAAAATACTCTTTCTCCATGTTAATGATGGAATTTTTGGTGCAAGATCGCTCTGCCAAATTTGTAATAGTTTTTTAGCTTTTGCTATCTGGAATAAAAGCGACTTTGGAGGTCTACATGGTGTGCTCAATCTGTTCATGAGAAATGCTTCAATTGTATTAATGTGATATTGTTCCTTTATGCTTCTTACATTATAAATGCTTTGATCATGCTTCTAGCTTAGAAGTCTTTATTAAGTCCATAGTGTGAGCATTTGTGGTTTCAATTTGTTCATTGATGCTTGGTTTCATGTAATTTAGAAGTAGCGAACTGTAGTCGGTAATATTGATGCTCTTCTTGTCCCATTTAATTAATCATACTAGGCTTGATCAAACTTTATTTGTGAGTGGTGTATTGTGGAGATCTCCCAAGTGTGAAGTAGGAGCTTGAACTCGTCTGCTTCTTTCTCCTCTTCACCACTATATTTTTGACAAATTTGTGTATTTCAGGGCTTTCCAAAGATCGAATTTGTGCTTGAAAATTGAGCTTGAGAAGATTGCTAAAGGTCCATCCTTTAAAATCAATTAAACTCTTGGTTACTGGTTACTTTGCAAGAAGCCCTAAAACTCTTCAAGATCTATCCTTGGCTCCTCGTCTTCTTTGCCTTGTCTGGCTTGCTTTCTCCTTGAACTTCTTCTCTTTCCATCATTGCTTTCTTTCCTCTATCTCCAAGCTTTTGCTCACCTTCTCTCCTTGACTTCTTCATTTTCAGCCCTCTCCTTATCTCTGATTTTTGTTTATTTTTACAGCCCTTCTCTTTATTCTTTGACTGTCCCATTCTTCTTACCTTTTTCAGCCCTACTTTCCATTCGTTGCTGATTTTTTGTGCATTTTGCAGCCCCTTCTTCAAGACTGTTTGCAGCCCTTTCTCTTCATTTTGTTGGTCATCCCAACTCTGTTTTCCAGCCTCCTTTTGCATCTTTTTCAGCTCCTTCTTCCTATCTCTCGCTTGCCTTCTTCCTTGTTTCTTCTTCTCTTCCTTCTTTCCTTTCTTCTCCCTTGATCCTCTTTTCCTCTCCTTCCTTTCCTTTGCGTAGAACTTAAGCTTAGATCTAGTTTAGATTTTCTTTTTGTAATTAATTTATTTCTAAGTTAAGTTTGCACCTTGGTTTGCTTCAATCTTAAAAAAATAAAAAAATTGCATCTAGTTGTTTTGTGTTTTACAAGCAAGTTAGAGTTGGGATTTAATTTAATTTTTATTTTATTTTGCTAAACTCCTAATGGGTGCCTTGTTTGAAGTGCTTTATTTGTAGAAGAGCAAGAAATTTCCAAGCAAGAAGAAAAGTCTAAGGACTAAACCAAGCAAACTTGAGAAAACGAGAAGAACCAATCTCCTTTTTGTAAAAGCTTTTAAAAGCTTCATTCATTTCACTTCTTCTCAAGTTTTCAAGGGATAAAAGCCCTAAAGTATTGTAACTCTTAAAAAAGCTAGTGGGATTACGGCTCCCACGTTTCTTTTTACTTCCCCTATTTGGGGGAAGTGTGTTGTGTTTGGTGTGTCTTTTTTGCATCTTTAGCTTGGATTTGATTTCAGTACTTAGCTTAGTTTTACTTTCTTAGAGTAATTCCATTCCACTAATTGCTAGTTGATTACTTCAGTAGTTCATTTTTTGTTCAGTATAATTTGTTAAACTTAAAAAAAGAACATAAAATCTCTTGAATCTCACTCAACAGTGGATCAAGAGTGCTCTCTATCGGGGAGTCATTTCTGCTTTTCATTTTGGTTTACTAACCCCCATGCTCTCCCGAGTAAGGCCTTAAAACCTGAAAGAGATACTTGGGTAGAATAGATCTTTATTTCAGTACTTTAATTTCGTGCATCATAAATCTCTTGAATCTCGCCATAAGGCGGATCAAGAGTGCTCTCTGTCGGAGAGTTTCTACAAAGGTTCTCGTTTTCAAAGCATTCCCCTGAAATTGAAATTTATCATTTCTATGCTGCGTATGCTCTACCCTACCCTGGGATACACAGAAACAGTATAAACTATTTAATTTCTCACATTTAATCGAATTTTAACCATAATAAAATTTGCACCCCCACAAGCAACGAAAATCCGACGTTGTATGCAAATACTCAAACGTAGGCAAATTCCGCCTGGGGACGCTGGACCACTATACTTCGATTTCCAGTGGCTGGTAAGTTATTGAACACCTTGCTGGAAACTTAGATAACCAACATGTCTTTGTACGGAGCCACCTAGAGCATTTTCCGGACATATTTCCAGTACCTCTGCATATATTGGAAATTTCCTTCACCTTAATAATCAAGGTCACCCAAAAATTTATAATAAAATTTACAAAGAGCACTTGCAAAACAGTTTCAACACACCACAAACACTTGTATCAAGCAATCCTGAACTCTTGTATCTCAACATGCCAATACATTTTTTGACTCCATAAGGCATTGGTTCATCAGTGGTTTCATTTTATTATTATATCTGAAGTGCATGTGTCATTTGCTTTAATTATATCATTGTGGATGCTTCATATTTGAGTTGTTAATTTATCAATCTGTGGTGTATTTCTTAAAGTATTATTGCAAGTATACCTTTGTGTTGTTTAAATCTCAATTATTGTAAATCTGTGATCAGAAAAAATCCTAAATAACACCCATCCACATCATCAACACTTCAACTTAAAACAAAAGAGCCTTAGACAACTCTTTTTTAGGGACTACCCCCCTTGCCTTTATTAGGAGTTAACCTAAACGGAGGAGCTGGGATCAGGTGACAGCACCTGGCTCTTTGCTTGTCCCCAAGGCCACACCTTCCCACACGAGAACATTTTGAAAGATTTCTGCTGCTGGTGTGCATTTCGGTGGACAACAGGCACGAATTTCGAGGAGCCATTTCTGGGCATTTTCAGTGGGCACAGAAATCGAGGCAAGCAAAATATTTCAGTGGGCACAGAAACCAAGAACCACACAGAAGAGTACAGTGGCACGATTCCCGATGCAGCCTTTCTGGGCATGAATCCCGAGGACTGAGCATGAATCCCGAGGCAGATTTCTGGGCTCATTTTTCTAGGAATTCGGGCACAGAAATCGAGGTCCGTACACTGTACTTTATGGTACAGATTTCGAGGTTTAGTTTCTGCACAATTTTCGAGGAGCTGGCACAGAAACCGAGTTGCTGATTTGGCACAGAAATCGAAGCACTGTTTGGGTACTGAAATCGACGCAGCTGTTTGCACGAATTTCAAGGCAGCTTCTGAGTGATTTTTTGGTGGAGATAAATTTTCCTGTTGACTGAAAAATTACTGTACTGAATTATTTTGAAAAAATAAAATCATCCTCACTCTCTCTGACAGGTTTTCCCCTTGTGGGTTTTTCCTGGGCGTTTAGCCAAAAATTTCTGAGTCTGAAATTTTTATGGTGTGCATGAATAATTATTTTTCTGTCTGTAAAATTGAGTTTCAGCAGTGTTTTTGAAGTCTGAAAATTTTATGTTATTTCCAGCCACAAACAAGAACTGGGTTGGGAATTTAACAACGAAAATGTGAATTGAAAACCGGGTTGGGTTGAAATCTCAGAAAACTTTCAGAAAGAGGGGTAACATAACCCATAAAATAGATGCAGAATATTAGAGTACCAAATCCTGAATGTTGAATTGTTAGAATGGTCTAGAAACTTTCCAGAATTAAAGGTATTTGCTGTAATAATTTCGAAAACTATAAATATGCAAGTCAGGTCAATTTAAACCAATATAATCAGCAAGAAATTTATGATGTGTCACACAAGAATTTCAGTGGTTAATTTTAGTATGAAACCCTTAGTGAAATATGAGATTTGAAGACTAATTAGGGTTACTTTTATCTTTGGTTTTTCTGCAATAAACCAGTGAAGTAAAATAGAATTAAACTTGCAAATTTTAGCTTAAGGGATGAAATTAAAAGCCAGAATTTTTACTAGGCTTATTTAGGGAAAAGTCCTAAAAGTTTTACTATGAGATTTTGTGATTTAACCCTTAAAAAAAGGAAAGATAAATTACTTTTAGGATTTTTTGGTTGAAGAGATGGAGAAATGACTAGTGCCTTCAAACCCTTGGGCACAATCTCCTTGGGCCTTGTTTGGAAATGATTGGCTGGAATCTTTGCAAAAAGCAAGTCAAACTACTGTCCCAAGCTATTGAAACTTCATGCAAATTTTTCGAGGGAGGGTGGCCTTAGCAGACACCTTCAATCTATAACCCTTGCCTTTGCAAGCTTGATTTGTGAGAGAAGTTATCCTTTTTAGGGTGGCCGTAGCACACACCTTCAATATACAACCCTAGCTTATACCCTAGCCTATGGCTAGACAAGTGATAGAGGGTTGCCTTTTCAGGTTACTTGTTGGTTCAATGGCACTTTTACATTCCAGTGAGAGGCAAGAGGAGTTTTCTAATTTTTAGAAGGCTTGGGAACATGTAGGAGCATCCAAATCTTCAGTGAGGTCGAGTATACCCTCTAGGAGATATGCTAGTCATGTTGGATTGTTTTTATCACAAGTCACATGATACGAGAACACGGGACATGAAAGATATAGATATACAAGTATCATAGACAGGACACACCAGCACCAGAAGCAGGACATAGAGAACGCATTGTGTATAGATATTAAAAAAATTGTATATATGAAAAAATTGCAAATTACAAATACAAAGATGAAATATAGACATAAAGATCGAATTTGTTTTAGAAACTAGAACATTTACAAAACACTTGGATTCCCATCAAATCTCGATTTTACCCTTCACTTGCACAATGGGAGACTGTGAGAGATCTTTCAGACACGTGGTCCCATTGTGGGGGTGTGTTCAACATGTCTTGTTTTAGGACACATACCAAACATATGTCAAACACATGTCCTAGCATCCCTGTGTTTGAGACATGGGATATGCTTAATAGCTTATGGCCCCTCAATGGACTTTGTTTGTTTATATGATGTTTGGGCTGATTTCGAGACTGCAAAATGTACATATTTGTAGATGGAAAGTTTGGTGGAGTTGCAAAGGGAGTCGACAAGTGTTGGTGAAAACACTTTCCTTGTAAAGAGGTACTGTTCGCTTTTGGGGCTACTACTTTGAAAGTGTTTACACCATGTCTGGGGGTGCTTCATGAGATTGGAGCACATGGTGTATTATTAGGTCATGGATAGTTTGTGATGGATTTGCACATTGGAGGCTTGTAGGAGGGGTGTTGGACCCATCTCTTGAAACACCTTCTTATTTGAGTCTTGCTCTTGTACGACATCACCATGGTGTTTGACATGTGTAACCTTGGAGTATAACTCTCCACATGTGTGGGCCTACTTGTGGCTTTTTTGGTTTCTTACAAGGGTTTTGGCCCACATATTATTGTTGGACTGTCTTACCTCATATATATGCAGGAAGGAGAGAGTCCTTTCACAATTCTTATATTCATTATCTTGTGTGAGAGACATGAGGAGAAAAGAGAACTTCTCTCTCTCTCTCTCTCTCTTTGTACTTTATCTCTCTTGTCTTGGAAATGCTAGGGTTTCTTGGAGCTTTTGCAACATCTTGAATACTAAGGTTACTGTTTCATCCCTTGGAAACATTGGATGAAGGATTTTGTGATTAAACCCTAGGTTGTACTTGTTGAAGTGGAGAAAAAGACGAGACATCTTGCCAAGGAGCCTTGCTAGTCTTGATGCTAACTTGGGGTTTCTTTGTTTTCCCCGGCTAGGGTTTTGGACCGTGATTTAAAAATCGGTGAAATCGGTTTGCTAATCGGCTGATTCACCGATTCATTAGCATACCGGTCCAAACCGGTATCCAAACCGGATCAGGGGACCGGTTTGACCGATTTTTTACATAAATCGGTCCGGCCAGCTAAATTGGTCCGGTTCAACCGATTTATGTAAAAAATCGGTTCGATTTGATGCGTGTGGGCCCGTGGGGTTAAAAACTTAAGACAGTTTTTTTATATTTTAAAACTTTAAACCTAAACTATGTTACTAACTACCCAACCTGACCCAACCTACACACTATTGCATTTTGCACTTAGAAGTTAGCAGCGGCAGTGTGTGGAGTCTCCGGAGCAGCGTGGACGCCGTGGGAATCATGGTCTGTGCAGTGTGCAGTGAGCTGGACGGTGTAGTAGTGGGCTCAGGGCTGGACCAGTGTGCAGTGGGACGGTGCCAGTGTGCAGTGGACGCAAATCTCCTGATTTGATGGAACCGAATCTCCTCTTAAATAACCGATGCAAAGTTTTTTATAATCGTTGTTTTGTATCTGGTACATCTTATTCTTCACGCTAGCACCCAAAAAAAACTTAGTAATGACCATACTACCTATCAATAAAAAAAGAATAACAAATAAAATGCTTTGTAACGTAACATTGCAGAGAAATAAATAAAACTTTTTATGTGGAAACCTTTCCTGTGGATCATTAAATCTGATGACGCAATGGTTGTAATTCCCAATTTTTGTTTTAAAGCGATCCAAAACAAAGAATATCGAACAAGTGTTATGAATAAGAATGAAGTTATCATAAAAATTTTATCACTTTAAACATTTAACCTTGCCTCCAAACTCATTTCATGCTCAAGTTAAAAAAGATTTTATCTATTCACCAATTTATAAAAATAGACATAGACAGTAAGTTCAAGTGCACGATTATTTTTGCAATTGTATTTTCCAAAATGGTGCCCAATAAAATGAAACATCAATTAACTCATATATATTTGAAATTTAAACTTAGTTTTATTTAAAGGGAGATTATCCAAATGAGGATAAAGAATGGAGTGAAATAAAAGAAAGTCAATAAAGTCATTTTGGGTAAAGACTCCTTGATAAGTGGAAATCATACACATGAAACCTCATTTTAACATACTTTTCAAAATGGGCTTATGAATCAATTTATAAAACCTTTTAAGGCATAGAAATATAGAAATGAGAAAAGGTTCAAATTAAATAGAGTCCAAATGAAATTATTAAAATTATATTTTGTTTCTAATGCTATGGAATCATGAATTAGAATCTTGAAAATGTAGTTTTTCTTAAAAAAATTAAATGTTTTATGTATTTTTGAGCAAACCGATTCATTAAATTCAAATCGACCGATTTATGACCGATTCATTACCGATTCCGATTCCGATTCCGAGTTGACCCTCGACCGATTCCGAGTCCGATTCCGATTTTTAAAACCTTGGTTTTGGATAGCTAGAGCATTGTACTAGCCTTGGGATGAGACTTGGCATGAACATGAACTTTGTTTTTATACATATATATAAAGTTTTCAGCTGTCCAATAATTGTTTAATCGCAGATTTGATTTTCAGCCATCTATTTCTTCCTGGTTTTGCTAATTTCCAACACTCTGAGCCGTGCTGATATGAAGTAAGTTAAGGATGAAATTGTGAAATAATTTAACAATAATCTTGATTAAGATAGGGCAGATTTACTGCTGTTATACTTATAAAGTGAATTTCAGATCTCTTTATGCATGATAAGATTACCCTAGAGGAATGAAACTCGTTGGCACACATTTGGTAGTATCATTTTGCTTGATTTGCCTTGTTGACTGGGGTTGTTAAGAAATGAAATATTGTCTGCTGTTGCTGCTGTTTTATCATATCTCATAACAGTCCTGATGCGGAAGATCATAGGGTTTGGATCTAGCAAACCTCTGGGAAAGAGTTGAAATTTCTGAAGTTGCATTAATGTTGGAGTCTCGGAAATTTCTACAGAAAAGGCAGGGCGAAAAGCAAATCCTGAGCTGATGCTTCCCTCTCCGTCCATTTTAAAAGAAATTAAGCAGAGCAAAGACATATACCTGGGTTACAGCCTTGATAGTGGCATAAGAATGCCCTATACACTTGTCAATGCTTGGTGTTGGGAATGGCATGAGCTTGCCTAAAAATTGGTTAAATTTATTTGAAGTGGCCATTCGTGCATTTTACAATGTCGATGTTGAGTCAAAAGCTCGGAATAATTCTACAGAATTAATCAATTAACTCTCTCACTCTGTTGCTTGTGTATGCAATCCCTTTTGTGGCAAAAGGTAAAAAAGGGAACCTCTTTCACACCTCTTTCTCATATCCCATTTTACATTTCTTTAAATTGGTTCATGCCTTTCTGGGCTTAACATCATATTTAACGAGAGCATAATTTGTCCAATTCTTGTATGAGGATTTGACATCGATTTTTAAAATTTTACAGCTCCACTTTCAGTTCTCTTTTAGTGAGTGACAAATATACTGTGAAAAGATTGGCTATTTTTTATATGAATTTTTTAGGTCAACTGAAAATTTTGCATTATGGAGCAGCATCAGCTTTAATCATGAGATTTACTTTCACGTCTATCCAAATTAGTTTGACTACAATAGTTTATATTTTTCTGTTTACATTATTCTGAAGTAACTTCGGACCTGGATGGATTTAAGCTATAGGTTATTTAAACATTTTTTCTCCGTGCTATGAAGTCCAACTCTAAAATGGTGCCATCTTTATGTTAGGACTTATGCTTTAGTTTTCTTAGTGTAAGGGTAGTCTGCAGAATAAGTCCACCAAAGTTCTGCCGCTGGGAAAGTGGAACTCTTTTTCAGTGGCAGTTAATATCACATTCTTCAGCAAGGCTGGTATTCCCTATTCGTTGTGCTTGTATCTTATGTTGGAGAGGAAAGAAGAGAGTGTGAAGGCTGGGATGCATACTTTTCTCGTGCAAGTCCAGCTGTTGAATAAAACCTGGGATCATCTTTCATGGTACTGGGTTAAATCAGGTCAAATCTGTCCATGAAAGGAAATTGCTGGTTGTTGCAATTCCTTCCTAGTTATGATACCTCTCTTATTTTCAGGACTTCCGGTTCTTGCAGATAGCAACATATGGATGCAAATTGTTTACATGTATGAGGCTAGTGTATTTCTGTCTTTGGCTTTCTTGCACACTTCTTTTGACTTGCATCTTCTGTGACTGTTTCCCTTTACGTTTTAACAGTGCTGGAAATAGGATGGTGCTCGTTGAATACTTTTCGATTAGAAACCTGAACCCTTTAACAACTATTGTAGTTATCAATGTGAACAACACTTTCATGCTGATCAAGACAAGCATGACAGAAACTCATACCTAAGAATCTCCATAGAGAGAAAATAGGTCTAACTAAGTCCATGGAAATTAATTCATAGATGGAGAATGCATATATGTTTGGGATCATGGATTGAGCTTTCTAGAGTTTTGATATGAAAAATGAGGATGATAATTGAGTTAGTGTATGGATTGAACATTTAATGGCATTGAGAACAAGCATTGAAAATAAGCACACTTATAAATCATTTAAAATCATAATTTTGATACTTTGTTTGTGTAGGGCCGCTTTGAGATACTCTCCTTGTCAGGCTCATTCTTGCTAACGGAGAATGGTGGAACACGAAGTAGAACAGGTGGTCTGAGTGTTTCACTGGCTGGTCCTGATGGCCGTGTTATTGGTGGAGGGGTGGCTGGAATGTTAATGGCAGCCAGTCCAGTGCAGGTACTGTTAGAGGCATACATGTTGCTTTTCATTTAGTTAGTTTGCTCAGACAATATTTTATGCAAATTGCTCTTTCATGCAGGTGGTGGTAGGAAGCTTCATTTCAAATGGTCGAAAAGCTCAGTCCAAGGCAGTGAATCCTGATCCTTCCATTGGCCAATCGCAGGCAGGGTATTCAGGAAGTCCATCAGTTGCCCTCCCCAGCTCAAGGGGTGCTATGAACGACTCCGCGGGAGGGAAAACTGGCGGTGCTGGTAATCTTTCACTGAATCAAAATACTGGAGCTTCAGTTAGCAATACTTCTGCTCAACAACCAATACAAAACATGGCTACGTACCAGCACATTGGCTGGCCAGGCTCGCAGTCTACTGGAGATTTAAGACGCAACACTGATATTAACATCCCTTTGCCTGGTGGTTAACTTTACAAATGTTTGGAATCTTTTCTTTGGTTAATTTACTGACTATATTTTTCAGTGATCAGGTCGATGGAGAAGGGCCTTAAAGTCAGGTGGGATTGTTTCCAGCTCTTTTTTTGATAGTTTCTAAAGGATGAGCAGTTTGTGTATACTCTTGCAAACTAACCGATAAAATTTGTAGTCTTCAGAGAACAGTTGAAACAGCTATGCAAGATGGAACTGCTTTTGATGTGAGATAAAAGGCTCTGATTGTAGGTTTCCATTGCTTGTGTAGCATTGATGAGATTGTTTTTGCTCTTCGGATTTGCTGACACTGATATTGATAGGGCACATCTTTGCTGGGGTGTATTTGGATGATGCATTGCCCTTGATTTGTAAGTCCCATATTGTATTGATGTTACTATATGAAGTTGGGTCGAATCGTGACCTACATCTGACTTGTCATATTTTAAGTTTTCTTCATGCAAAGTATCCCTGATGTGTTGGTGGAAATAATCTTTTGAGTATGGCGTAAGTGAGCAGATTAAATTAGCTTCCTAATATTTACAATTGAACATCAAGAGGAGATACTAAATAGTGCAAGCTCTGTTTTCATTGTGATTTTAATGGGTGTACGACTACGAAATGCTGCACATGATTTATCAAATATCATAATTTCTACGTTTTGAATAAATGCTCCTCTTGCAATTCAGAAAATAAAAAACTTGCGCATTGTGGGGGTCCATATTTTAAAATTTCCATGTTTGCATCATTTTTCAGCAATTTTATAAATCAATATGGGTACTGGTTCCTGTACTGAGGATGCATTTTTTAAAAACCTGACCATATTTGACAGTCTGGAGAGTTGCTAGGTGGAGGAACCGCAGTTTAAAGTTCCAATACATGGCAACAATTACTTGTATCTATAAACGTTTATTTATGGATTTTACCTAATGAGATCGAAGGTATTCAGTGATGGAAATTGTTTTTGTTGGTCATAATCAATATTGTAGTGCTCTCAATGCATTCAGAACTCATGCAATTCAGGGACTGGCGAGGTCGTAAGGTCAAGAGTTGGTGCAGGTTCTGAGTATGTAAGAGTTAATTAAGGAACCTTCTTTTGGGCTTCTGAACCCTTTAATAGAGATGCCAAAGTTAGTAAAGCTCAAAGTTTTGTATGCTGCACTGCCAGTGCATGCGTTTCAGCATGAAATAGCGTGTATTATATTATAGTAGGAATTTTGTACGATCTGGCATCTACAGCAAGAAGTCTTTGCTAACTGACCAATAGAACCTCTGGCCAAATAGACCATTTTAAAATTGATTTAATATTGTGATCTTTTTTATTTTTTTTGTATTATTATGTTTGTTTATGAATATGCTACTAATTACATTTCAATATTCCACTTTCCTAAATTGTTGTTTTTAATAACTGAAATGCCCCTCGTTTTGGTTGAAGTTGGTGACCTAGTTCTCCACAAATCTCCTTATGCCACTACCAGAATCTATTTATAGCTTCTAGGATTGGGCTTTGAGATTCGGAATTAACGGATTATCACTCTTGGAACATTGCACTTTGAGGAATTTTCAGTTTTAGTTGCTAAAGGTGCTCTCCAACTACTGTAAATTCCCATGGATTTAGCACTAGACCGCAGCTCAACCATGCCAAACAGCTTCTTAAGACCCATAAGGTTCCATTTTTATACTGCAATAACCTTGAAAGATTACTTCTCCTGCTATGAAGAACTTGTAAGATTTTTGGCAAAGTTATGGAAATTAGCATAAAAAGGTTGGACCTCATTTAAATTAGATTTGCCTATGTAGTTGATCCAGTAGTCTTCTACAATTTTCATTGTCTAAGGAGAGGTTAGCTATGAACCTTGGGTCTAGAAAAGTCAAAAGCATATCCAAGGGAATTTTACATTCTATTAGAAAAATAAAGGGAAATTGAATGTGTCGTCATTTTATTCTTGCTTTCATAGCTAGGTGAATATGAAATAGGTTTGCTTGGCTTACATTGTCACAATTCAAGTTATATTATTAGATAAAAGGAAACCTTACTTTCATATTGCAAAAAGGGATTGAACCAAAGTATATTAATATTTATGAAGATATGATTATATGAAAGCAGTAAGTTCTTTATCATATTTGCTTGGAAAGAAAGAAGCTTAGTGTATGCTTTTTAAACAACCTGTAGAATTGTAAAATATCGAGAGGAGATTAGGTTAAAATGTGCACGCCATGCTTAGATATCATTCAAACTTTGTGAGAAGATAGAGAAAGACTTTGCTGAAAATAAAATTGAGAGAATTTATTCAACAAAAATTTCATTGTGATTGTGTATTCTTTACATGCATATAGACATTAAATACATGTAACTAGTTTTTAAACAAAGAGTCAAAATTGAGAGAATCTCTTAATCAGCTCAATCACTCATCTATAAACATAAAAATCTGGATCACTCATCTTTACATAAAGATCTTAGCCATTGTAAGATTCGATCTTAAAAATGCTCACTGAATTTGGAGTTGGTTGAGGATCTCTCAACCATAGTCATCCACTAAGGCGCATGACAACCACATACACATAACCCCCTTGAATTATGTGCGCACGCTTTAACTACATGAACTCATTACATGGTGTCTTTCTTGGTCTATTAGGGAAATCACTCATGGCAACTTGAATTAACGAATTATGTTACACACATAATTGTTCAAGTCTACTTATGACTTCACTCACAAGGACATACACTAATGAGCATATGTGACTACATGACCAACACATACGACTATGAGTTTCACACACTAGAGCATAACACGACATGTGGGAGTTACATATTCCAATACCCCCATTAGTGAATATTTATTTTGATCTTTATTTGGCCAAGTCTTCCTCTAGACCACTTCAACCAAAGTCACCCAAAAATATTATCAATATGTTGACATCATTTTAACATACATAACAACTCATTTACAGAGTTCTAGGGCTAATAAATTATCCGAGGATCTCAAAGAACATATCGCTTACTTTATGAACATGTGTTAACAATTTATTTGTGGGGAAACAAGTTACAAGATTGTCAACTCAACAGTCGTCAACATTAGGATTATTACCTCAACTTTCTTATTCCCATTTCAACTCTTTGAAGGTTTCAATTACACTAATATCTAATTTCCCAAGACTACTGAGCAAATCTGACTTGTATATATTTTTTGGGTGGAATTAAAAAAGCCCAATCTTTACTTGCTATGTAAACATGCATGGGGAAGCTCTAGACCATGTTGTTTCGTCACACAAATTAAGGGGTATGCATGTGTTTATCATTGCTTACAATGAATGCCCTTTTAGATCAACCTACAATCACATGTACATTTCAAGCATATACATGTTTAACAACATCACCTATGTACCATTGCAATAACACTTCTAAGTACTAATTCTAGGTGGAATATAGCTTAATAAGTTAAAGACTAATGTTACATGTATACATGCTTACACGATAACCTACATACCATTGCAATAATACTTCTAAGTACCAATTCAATGCAAAGTATAAGCTCAATAACTTATAGACCAATACCTAGGATCTTTATATATGTAATAGCTACGACTCTTAAATTTATTACAACCTTGTCTCAACCTTATATATGTAATAGTGACAATACTTCACCGTCATTTTAGGCTCAAATCTCATCATGATCATTTTTTATTGCACACAACAATCAGTTTGTTTATTACAAAGTTCTCTCAAATTTTGCCATAAGGATCAAGTTTAGGATCAAACACCATGATGTATTATAGGTGTGTTGCTAATGCACAATAACATTCTAACAAACAATAGGCAACACCATAACTTGGCAAGAGAAAAAATATCTTTAATTTGTCATTGAAAACTACCTTTGGATCACTTGTGCAACATGTCTCCTTTACCTTTTTCCTTTTGAAATGCTCCAATGTTCTTGTCTCTTTCAACAAATCCATGTAATAGTTAATATTTAATGTAGGCCATATGTATCTCAAAACACAAGAAAGCCTAGATTAAATGCTTTTAAAATGTGTACCTAATGACATCTTTATATCAACCTTGTGAGGATTAATCAAGAGCTAAAAAGGGACCTTGACCATCAAATGATCTCTCCACGTCCTCCAATGGCTAGTTAAGACTCACACTCCCACATAAGGGCATGGACCAATGGATCTATAGGTCATCGTTGGTAATGATCCACTTGATCCAAAGGCATCGAGCATTATCTCACTAAAAAGCATAAAAAGCGCTATGCAATAACTCAACCACCAATCAACTTGATGCCACATAGCATATGCACAATGTTCATTATTGTGTCTTCAAAAATGTTTGAATTGTCCCATAGAGATTTTGAAATGCTTGACACATTTGCACACCAAATTAGTGCTTGTGGTAACAACAATAACAATCTATCCCTCTTGGTTTGCTCAAGTCATTGTTCCGTTGCTAGCAACATATATTCTTCTCATAGAGATAATACAAACATGGTCTAGTCTAATTTGCAAATCATGTTAAGGTTTTCAATATACACTAAGCCTTTTTGATGTTTTGTAACTCGGACAGGAACTTCTGCATAGGCTAGGTGTCAAACATGTGGGAAGTCGACCAAATAAATAAAGTGAGTATTTTAATTAGTTGTTGAGTCTAATCAAGTGTATTTTAATGCATTAGTGATTTAGACTAATATAAACCGTCGATCTTGTCGAGAGAATAGAATTTCAACTAAAGTAAAAGGCAGGTCAAAGTAGAGGGAAAAGACACACCCATTCTTAACGAAGACAAGTTGGTTGGAAGGTGAACAAACTCGACATAGAAGCAAAGTTAGAACATCGAAGAGGAGGTTGGTTGAGCTACCAGGTAGATTTCAGGTTGTAGCTAGTAGAGAACGATTCGTGTAGGTGTACAGATCAACACATAAAGGTCGTACGAATTATGTACAGTAGTACAAAATTCTGTATAGTCATACAATCGTACGGAGCTAGTCCATACAATCATATGGAGGACTTCACAACATGCCATAAGTATGCAACAAATTTTCTCGATTTCTGTAGGCAGTTTTCCTTAGTTTTGGCAGGCAGATTTATCTTGTAAGTTTGCATATTTTTTGCTTTGTTTGAGTGTATCGTATTGTTGTAATTTATTAGCAATAGTGGAGGTTTCCTTGTAGCCTTTGAAGTATTTAATGATAAAATTATTTCAAGGAGTACATGTGTGTAAACTATTTTATGCTTCCGTTCTTCATTTTCCTACCATGTGTGTGAATGTTGTTATGTGAAGAATTTAATTTCCGCAAACTAAATATAAGTTTATTTATTTGAGAACATAAGGACAATATTCACCCAGGGTAAGGAAAATTTACATGGTACCAGAGCTTCTCTTTGATTAAGACTCTCAGGGGTTTGCAATGGGTAGATCAGTTGCAGTGGGAAAAGGACCAGCAGTGAGGAATTCATTATTTTGATTTCCAGATTTGGAGTTTGTGCTTTAGATCTCAGAGATGGCATCAGCTAGCCTCATGTTCGAGGAAAAATTAGATGGTGCCCCCAAATTTCCTAGCTTGGAAAGTCAAGGTAACTCTTCTACTAGAAGAGAATTACCTCTATGATATTGTCAAGGTCATGGTAGCTTCGTCGACATGTCCGCAACTTTTGGCAGCTGATAAGAAGAAAGAAGTGAAAGCCATGCAAATGATCATGGATGCTATAAAGGATCATTTGATCCCTCATGTATCCAAGAAGAAGACAACAAAGGACATGGTCGATGCCCTGGTTAGTCTTTACCAGAATGAGAACATTAACTGTAAGATGATATTGCACAACAAGCTCAGATCTATTGAGATCACTAGATCATACATACTCACCAGTTGCCTGATGAAGGTTACACAAATCCATGATCAACTTGTAGCAATTGTGGAAAAGATTAAGGAGGAGTTAGTAAACATGGCACAGAATGGATTCCCACCACGATGGGAAACATTTTCCAGGATATTTGTGCTCAGGGAATCTTCCCATCTGGAAAATACTATGGGATGACTGTATCCAGGAAGAGACTCGGATAAAGTCAAAGGTGAGCAGGCATGGAGGTGACAATGACCATGCCCTATTTGGTCAAGCAAAGAAGGGTAGAGGTAAAGGACCTAGCAAGGGTAAGGTGAAGGGTGAGGAGTTGACCTCACAACTAGGGAAGAAGGACTTGAGTAAAATTAAGTGCTTCATATGTCATAAGAAAGACCATTATGCATCATAGTGTCCAAAGAAAAAGGGTAAGGGGAAGCAACAACACGAGGTAGCAGCCTCAGCAGAAACTCGTATGAACAAGTTTGCTTCCAAGTTCGAGAAGGATTTCTCGATGGTATCTTGCCTCTTTTCCAACATAGTTCCCAAGAACACATGGTATGTGGGCATTGGAGCATCGAGACATATGACATCCACTCATGACTTATTTGAGTCTATAAGAGTAGGAATCTAGAGTTCAGGTCGAGCTTGGTGATGATGCCAAGTATCCAATATCAAGAGTTAGCACCATTCCTTTCCAACTCCAGTCAGGTAACTCTTTAGACATTGATGATGTGTTATTTGTTCCAAGTATCAGGAATAATCTGCTTTAGTTTCAGTCATGGAAGATAAGGGCTTTGCAGTAGAGTTAAAGAACATCCAATTTCTCATTAGAACGAATGATCCTAGCCTCGATTCAACTTAGATGATTGGGGTTAGAGAAGAAATCTTGTATAGGTTATAGCGTGATCCTATTTGAGCCCTAGTTCATAGCACATGGAACTTGTGCGAGTTATGGCACAAAAGGGTGGGGCACCTACATCACTAGGTGTTTCCTATTCCGAGGGAGATTGTCACAGGTCTTCCAGAGTTCAGTATTGAGCAGCAGGGTGTGCGCAGAAGGTGCACACTTGGAAAGCATGCCAAGGCTACTTCCCCAAGTAGTGAACATAGATCTAAGGGGATCGTGGATCTAGTGTATTCAGATGTGTGTGGATCAATGTCAGTAGCATCAATTGCAAGAAGCATGTACTATGTTTCCTCCATTGACGACTTCTCTCGCAAAACATGGATCTACTTCTTGAAGACCAAGGATGAAGTCTTCAGTAGGTTGCAGGAGTTCAAAGCTCTTGTGGAGAACCCGATAGGGAATCATGCTAAGGATTTTAGATCAAACAAAAGGGGTGAGTATACGTCCAATGGTTTTGAGAATTTTTGCAAGGGTGCATGATTCAGGAGGGAGTACATTGTTTCTTACAACCCACAACAGAATAAGGTTGTACAACGGAAGAACCGATCCATCATAGGGGTTTCTAATGCCATGATACATGACCAGGATTTGTTGATGTTTATATGGGATTAACATGGAATGTAGCAGTCTACATCCAGAACAAGTGTCCTCACAGGGTTTTGGGTGACAAGACACCAGAGGAGGCATTCAATTGCGTGAAACTGGAGATGAGTCATTTTTGCATCTTTGGTTGTGCATTTACATACATATACCACTGGAGAAGAGAACTAAGTTGGAGACTTCTTGCAGGAAGAGTTTATATGTTGGCTACAATGAGAATTTAAAGACTTACAAGATCTATATACCAGGAGAGAGGAAGACACTTGAAGGTAGGGATGTAAGTCTCATGAGTCATTACCAGTGACAGAGGATGAGGAGTAGGAAGCTTTGAAGGTTGAAATAGGGTCACAATCAACTTCCAGTTCAAGGAAGTTGGATTCAGATGCAGAGGAGGAGCCACAAGCTCCTACCATTTCAGTCAGGAGACCTCAATGGTTCACTCAGACATTGAGGGATGCTTAGGAGAAAGTTGAGGATCCTAGGAGCACACTTATGGAGAGCAAACCTATGAAGAAGTTTTCGAACTATATGGCATTGATGAGTGACATTATATATTTTGAGCCTTCCAATTTTCAAGAGGAAGGCAACCAACAAGTATGTAGAGATGGCATGGTGGAGTTCACCTCCATCATGAAGAATGATGTTTGGGACATTATACCTAGATTCAAGGGGAAGTCAGTGATGACTTCCATATGGCTCTTCAAGGTCAAGCATGCGGTTGATGGCATCATATAGAAGTACAAAGCGAGGTTCGTAGCGAGAGGATTCTCCCAAAAAAGAGGGAGTAGAGTATGAGGAGACATTTCATATAGTCTCCAGGTACACTTGCTTTATAGCGGTGATATCCTTAGTTTTCATTATGGGATGGAGGGTACATCATGTGGATGTGAAGACAACTTTCTCAATGGGATAATTGAGGAAGAATTGTACATTGAGCAACCTCAAGGCTTTGAAGTCAACGAGAGAAGACCCATGTGTGCAGGATAAAAAATTCCTTGTATGGACTCAAGTAGGCGTCGAGAGCATGATATTCTAGGATTGATGGATACTTGCAGAGCATGGGCTTCACCAAAAGTGAAGCGGATCCCAAATTGTATTTCATATTTGTTAAGGTTGATCTGCTCATTTTGTTGTTCTATGTAGATAATCTTTTTCCCACAGGTTCAGAGAATCTCATTGAAGGGTGCAAGGCAGATATGGCAACTAATTTCGAGATGAAGGACATTGGCTTGATTCATTACTTCTTTGGGTTGGAGGTTTGTCAGGGACCAGGGGATATTTTCCTTGGGTAGAGTAAGTATGCAATTGAGATCCTGAAGAGATTCTGGATGGAGGACTATAGGTCACTACTTTAGATTCAGATATGGTGGATCACCTCGTGTGAGGATCACACAAGGTTATCCTCGATCGTGTTACCGAGATGATAACCTCATGTGAGGATCACATTTAATGCTTAAATTCTATGAAACAAATAAAAAAGAAGGATATCCAAGTGATTAAGAAAGGTGGTCTTTGATTTGTTTTGATTAGTGACTATACACTTTGCTAAATGTGGTGTTGTTGCTTGGAGTATTACATCCATTGATGAAAAGTAGACAAAGAAGTAGTTGGTCTAGTTAGGTTTTATTGAGAATTTGATATGTGAATAACTCCTTCAACCATTATAAACCAACCATAATGTTGATCACACACCTAGGAGAATGCATTTTTTCCAAGAAGCTTGCAAGATATGCATGGCCAATAAATCACACTTGGGCATTAGTGCACCCTTGGTGAAGTCACCGAGGTTACAAAAGGCATATGTGCAAAACAGTGGAACATTAGTAAGTGAACAAAGATGGAGTGGATCATCGAGGACTAAACTGAATCATCGGGGTGTTAATTGAATGCTTTAGAAGAGAATGAAGGCATATGAAACCTATCTAGAGGATCCAAATTGTAGTTTGACATCTCGTGAGTTATGAATCAATTATAATTACTGGTGAAAGTGTGGTTAAATACATGTTCATCTAGCAAGCAAGCGAACTCCAAGGGTGTCAAAATGAATCCAATGAATGGTGACTACTCCTCGCATAGAGAGTTACTTCTTTGATCTACCTAGCATAATGTTTTAAATCAAGGAATGTTTGATTTCAACATTAGCTTTCTTGAGGATCCTTTTGGCTCTAGGCACTTTGCAATACCTAAAGACATACTAGAAAGCTAAAAACACGCTTGATGAAGGGATGTAGTAACAAGAAGAAGCCAACTATAATATGCATCCGTGAGACAACTACAAAGACAAAACATGTACACATGGTAATGGGAGTTGCAGTTGTTGCGAATGGTATTGGCAAGTTTAAGCAAGGATTTGAACTATGAATAACTCCCCCAACCATTATAAACCAATCATATTGTCATTCACACATCTAGGAAGATACATTTTCTCCAAGAAGCTTGCAAGAGATAAAACACACTCGATGAAGGGATGCAGTAGTGAGAAAAGCTAACTATGATGTGCATTAGCGACAACTACAAAGGAAAAATGCGTGGAAAAGGGAGTTGTAGTTGTTTCCTTGGTAATCTAGTGGTTTGTTTTGCTCATTGAAGCTCTATTGTATCTTGTTGAAATTTTAAAAATATACTAGGATGTAAAAGATACTTATGCAACGGTTGTAATAGTTCATCGAAGAGTTATTGTTGTGTCACACAGGAAGATAAAAATACATCAAGTGACAAAATGCACTTAGTAGGGTTCTTTGGCAACAAGACAATGAAGATACTGATGCTTTTTTTCCTTTGGTGCATTGTTGGACCCCATATTAAACTAAACACACAAGGAAAACATGTAATAGGTAGGCAGTTATGAAAGCAAACTAGAGGTGAGAGTGGTGTGCTTTATTTTTATTTTTTTATGGCGGTGGGGGGGGGAGATTTTCCAAGTACGCAACAAGTAAAAAAAATTGGGAGGCTACAATAATGAAACACTTGATGAGGCAATGTGTTTTTCCCTTTCGAGATTTGTGGGACCTTGCTAGAAAGTCAAAAAACACATCACCAAAGGCATTAGGAATGTTGCATGGGTAAGGAAGTAATTATTTTTCCCTTTGAGAGGTTTTTGGACCCCATTAAATACAACAAAATACACAAGCAGATAAGACACATCATCAAAGAGGTTGGGAATGCTACCAAGAGGGTGAATCGATGTGTTTTTAGCCTTTAAGCCTCTATCAAACTTGTAGGAAGGTCAGAAAACACACCAACATGAAAAATTCATCACTAATGGAGTTGTAACAACACATCAGATGAAGACAAGATGCATTTTTCTCTATGTGATGGTTAGTGTAGTGTTTTTCTTCAAAGGAATAATTTGAAGCCTAAATCTTGCCCAGATATCTTAACTTGCTAGTGCTTGAGCATAGACATGATTATCCATCGTTAACAACATATATTTATGTTGTTCATGATATTTCATAGTTACAACATTCCTTGGAATGGATAGAATTGTATTTTCCTTCTAGAGAAAACATCAAAGCCAAGATATTAAGTCAACAATGATTGAGCCTAGTATTCTTTGTGCAGTGTTACACTTTAGAGTGTTTGAAGTGTTTCTTCCAAATTTATTAGAGTGAGGGGTTTCTTTTTATTTGTAAAGGCCAAGTTTTGGGGTTGTATTGTGTTGAGTGCTGATTTTGGGGCTAATACCCCTTCGTTTCCACCTCAAGCAAGTGCTAGCCTTGTGGCCCTACTTACTACCTTTTGGTAGGTTTATGATGCCTTTGAGACAAATCAATGGGACACATGACCACACTCATATTTTTTCTTTGTAGAGGTGATTGTGTGTGTAACGGTTGTCATATTCATCTTAGCATACCTCATTTTTCCCACTTGGACCTATTGTTTTGATACAACCCCCCCCTCGGTCTATAGATCCATAAACGTCATTCCTTGAAAAATGAACCTACATTGTTAAAAAAGGAAGGCATTGAGGGAAAGGCATGCTTTGCAGTTAGTTGGGCATGACGTCCTCCTTTCAGCTCACCTTGCACTTGGTGGAGCCTAATTGCGCAGTCTTGTTGTTAATTTATTTCATTATGTGGTTTAGTCCCCAACATGTGGATGTACAAGCCTAATATTTTATAATTTTTAGTTAATTTTGTAGAATTGACTTTCTAGACTTGAATTTGTAAAAGGTTGAGGGTTGTCTCATATAAATAAGACAACCTCACCTCATTTGTAAATCATGGAAAAGGGTTCAAATATGGTATATTTTCTTTTTCTCTTGCTATATAGGAGTACTTGAGCTAAATAAATTCAAATAACCCTAAAAGTCTAAATAAATTCGAAAATCCAAAAATATATGTGATTTTGTTTTTCTAGTCCACCCTACAAATTTGCAATAGGTTTTTCTTCATAAAACCTAGAGGGTGTCTTCCTTTGAGCAAGTGCATTGGGATATGTAAAATTGCCTAAAATCAATAATTACTTGCTCTTTAGTATTTATGGTTCATCCAACAAGTGCGCCCCGATGTGGAGATCTTCCAACTCTAGGGAGTGTACCTTTCTCCAGACTTTCCTTAGGAAACATGAATTGTCTTAGGATTTATGATAATTTTTTGGGAATTGTGATAAAGTGGAAACTCCATTATTGTATGATTATTGTGTCTTGTTTAATATTGTTTGACTCTGATAAGTCACTAACCATATCCAAGAGGGCTTGGTGGAAGGTATTTGTGGTTTGTTGGTGGTTGCAGGTATCTTTCATCGATTAGGGTCTGCCCCTGGGTTCTATAGTTATCCAAAGTGCTAATAAGTTAGACTTTTGTGACATTGGGTTTAACCCCTCTTGAGCTTACCTTCACTAAAATTAGGTCTATATAGCCTTGTGTTGCAAAGGGGTGCTATTTCAAGAGGTAACATTTGGCGTCATTTTCGAGGACCCCAAAGAACAGTGATGACATTACATTAAAGAGGGATTCCTAGGTTGAATCTATTTATATTTAAGATACATCTAACATCTTTCGTTAGGCTAAGGTACATTCTTATTTTTTACTTTGGTGAGATTTGTTTTTATCTAACTTGACAGGTCTCACATGACGACTCCACTAAAGAATCATAAAGAGGTACTATATAAGAACGAGTCCATGATGTAAGTTTTGCTTTGTACTTTGATAGTATTATTGTTCAGGGATAACCTTGCACGTTCTATTTGGAGACTCCATTGAAGAAAAAAATCAAAGAAGTGCAATTCGAAACAACAACCCTCATCTATTAATAAAAAGATGATATGGCGTCCTTTAATGAAACATGGATGTACAATCGGTATGGCCCATTGGATTTCTCAAATATTCCAGAATATCCAAATTAGTCAGATAAATGTGGTTAGAGTAAGTCCATCCCAAAATTTCATGAATATTAAGTTACAATTGCAAATCATATTATGATGTTTAGAGAATTTATTATGGCAAAATAACAAGGATGTGAGAGATTGGTATGATGGGCTTCTTCATAACGAGATATCTTCTTTCTTGCAATTGGTCAAGGCATTTGGGAAAGAATGGGATCCTAATCTTGACAAAGAAATTATGGAGGCCATGCTTTCCCTTCTCAAGAAGGAGCATGTCCAAAAGGGGATCCTTGAATATTATGATCCATTCGTTGTTGTAGAGTTGGAAGACCGTTTTGCTCCTCTTAATTTGTAAAGCATTCCAAATGACTTACCAAAGACATTCATGGATGAATTATGTGATCGAGGTGATTGCCCCACAGACCATGTGCAAGAGTTTCTAGAAAATGCTCCAGATTTTGCTAACAAGGATGAAGGTGTCTACATGAAGTCATTTGTGTTGGACTTGGGAGGAAAGGCCCGTGCTCGGTTTAAAGGCCTGGAAAAAGGTACATTATCCTCTCTTGCAGAATTGATGAAGGTATTCTTCAGCGATTAGTGCCCAGAAAAACACAAGAGATGGATGCCCTACATCCAAGATGCAAAGGGCTTGTTCAAGAAAGGAAGTCAGGTAGAAGACCAATGTAACAAATAAAATATTAAAATAATGAATAATAATAATAATAAAATAATAAAATAACATGGCGTTAATTATATTTAATTAAGGGACACACCTGTTGGTGAATAGTCACCATGTGAACCTATTTATATGGGCTACACCCTCATTGTAATCATCATCTTTTATATATTCATCAATTATATATATTTTTATGTAGTTATCTTCAATTGAATGATTTATCCATTTATATAGTCTTGAGTACAACCAGATTGGTTGTAACATTGGCATCAGAGCCCCTTCTATAGAATATTATTGATTCCAACTTTTGGCTAAAATTAGATACCTTGTCTAATCATTTGGGAGTCTCTCTTTTGAGGTCCTTCACCGTCCTTTTCCCTCACCTTCTCGTTGCTCTCCTATCCCCCATCCCGTGCACTAGGCTCCTCCCATCGCAATTCCATCCCTCACGCTATTATTTCCCCGCACTCCTTCCATACCAGTCCCACATAGATCACTCCCTTCCACCCCACTCATCCCTCACTCCAATCGCATCTCCACTTCACATATCCCCGCGCCATACCGCGCCTCCCACTTCCCACATTCCCCATGCATACACACTTGTTCCCTGCCGCAATTGATGCACATAAACTTCTCCCATATCCCACACGCATCTTGTGCCCCCTATCTCTACCCCTTCATTACGTCCACACTCAAAGTCTTGAACCACACAGTCACTTCCATCTACCTCCTCTATCTCACTCTCGTGTTGCAATCAACCCTCACATCACTCCCCACACTACTTCCACTACCGCTACATCTCCACGCATCCCTTCCCCCTCTCATCCCCCTTTTCCCACATACTCTAGTCCTCGCCACACACATTCCTGCTGTGACTCCCCCTCTCCTACGCGACCAACTGTGATTCCCCTACTTCGTGGCCTCTCGCTACACCTCCCAGTCGGCCCTTCAACTCGCATCCATCTCCTCCATCTAAGACCTCCGCTTTCCCTCGCACTTCCGCGCCATTCCACTCAACTTCCTCTCATATAATCCAACCTCCCTCACTCAAGCTTGCGCCACCTACCAGTCGTGCCCTCAGACCTTCGTCACACTTCTCTCGGCCCCCACTATCTCTCCCTTCGCACCACACGCAGACAACGTCACCTCCTCCATCCTTTTCACAATCCTCATCCATAGCCATCACTCCACGCTAAGCCAACGCCTTGCTTCTCACACACGTCCTCCTCATTCGGCTATCCACAATTCTCCATTCCCTCCAATTCTAGGGTTTAAAGCCCTAATTTCCGCATTCTTTAAAAAAATATAACAATAATAATATTATTGATAGTAATATTCATTATTACATATTTTTCCAAAAAAACCTACATTTCAAACAAATATTTATATAGTCCCTTTTATTTGGAGCCTTCCTTCCCCTATGGTCTCTCCTGGTTCAGAAACCCTAGCTCCGCAATCCGGAGATGATAGATTTGTGGAGGATCGCCTAGCTGGCCTTTCTTATTGAGCCTACCCTCAATCAATACGAATCTTTCCCCAGATAGATAGTAAGAGCTTAAATGTGCTTTTCATGGTTCCGCAAGTAGCTGGTTCTAATAAAGCTGAGAATATTAGACGTTTATTAAGATAAATGGAGAATTTATCTCTTAATTTATATCTCTTAATTGGACTTTTAGAGTGAAATGGATAATGTTCTATAAATAAATTGTACGTTTATTACTAAAGTAGCTACTTTGTATGTTTAGATCTAGGTATATTGGGCGTTTATTTAGGCAGAGAATCTTTTTAATAGAGCTATGGGCAGGGGAGCAACCAATAATCCCGATATTTTCAAGGTGGGTTTCGCAAACGAAAAATGAAAGTGAAAATACCAAATATATCATTATGCTTGCCTTATTCCTGTCAACTTAATGACATTCATATAATAATATACTATATTATTATTTTTAATAATAATAATGGTTAGTATATTATATTTATTATTACTATTATTATTGGATTTTAATAATAGTAATACTAAAAATTATTATTATTTACATAAAAAGAGGAAAAGAAGACAAGAAGTCAAGTGAAAGGATCACCATTTTTTTTTAAAGAAGTCAAAGACCATTCTTCGTCGAAGAAGTCGAAGTCAAAGGAAGACCATTCATCACCGAAAAAAAATAGTCGAAGACCACTCATCATCGAAGAATTCAAATCAAAGGAAGACTATCTATAGCTGAAGAAGTTGAAGACCATGGAAGCCAGTTTGCGGTTACAAATAGAACAATTAGAAGCAAAGTTAAAGCGTTATCAAAGAAACAATAAATAATTACAAGACATGAATGAAGATTTGGAAACGACGAGTAAATTACAGGAACTTCAAATAAAAACCAGTGAACAGGCAATTTCCAATCAAAAGGATCGCATAGAAAGGTTGTTCGCACAAGTTGACGAATTTAAGAATAAAAAATATTTCAGTCGAAGATTACAAAACCAAGAGATAGAAAGGGAATTTGATGATAATAAAGCAGAGATAGTGCACTTACACAAAAGTCTGAACAACAAAGATGGAGAAATTGCGGAAATTCGGAAACAATTAAAAGACCAATAATCAAAGATATGTTGACTTCAGCAACAGATAAAAGAATTCCAACGGAAGAATGACGACACTAAAAAGGAACACAAGTTGGAGATTACGAAATCCAATAACACATTATCAAACAATACTGGAGAAATATTTTGACTAAGAAACCATAACAAGACATTACTTACAAAAATCAAGAAATTGAAAAATAATCGAAGAACAAAGCATTCTAACGAAGACATCGAAGAAAAAACTATAGAGAAGCAAGAAGAAAATCATCGCCTTCAAAAACATAATTAAGACTTGAAGGAACAACTTAAGAAATCCAAAGATGAAGAAAAGTCGCAAGAACAATTGATTAAGGAGATTCATCATAATAAACTATTAAAATGCAAATTAAAAGAAACACAGAACGAGACATCAAAATATTCAAAATTACAACTTGTGGGAAAAGGCATGTGTACAGATCCAATGTAGATCACCACTCAAGATGTCGCCCCAATTGAAGAAAAGCATACTCGGAAATTGAACCAAAAAGACACCACAAACATGATGAGGGAAACTGACGTTACAAGAATTCCCTATCGACATCCAAATCATAAAAGTCGATATCCTAAAAGTCATCAACAACTAACGGAAGTTACAAACACCAATGCACTCAAATTTCAGGATGTCAGTTCACTGTGGAAGCACAAGGTTCAACAACGAATCAATTTTGGATGGATTGACCCGTCTACTTCTCGAAAAATGTGTTCGTCACTCAGAAGTTCGTATCGACATGTATCAACAACTATGACACAACAAGGAAAGATGCGACAGCATTACACACACATGGCGTATATCTTCTTCACCAATATTCTTTGAGGACAAAGCATTCTGAAGAGGAAGGCAATGTAACAAATAAAATATTAAAATAATGAATAATAGTAATAATAAAATAACATAACATTAATTATATTTAATTAAGGGACACACCCATTGGTGAATAGTCACCATGTGAGCCTATTTATATGGGCTACACCCTCATTGTAATCATCATCTTTTATATATTCATCAATTATATATTTTTTATGGAGTTATCTTCAATTGGATGACTTATCTATTTGGATAGTCTTGAGTACAACCAGATTGGTATTAACAACCAAGTCCTTTAGGAAAAAATTGAAGATGATGAAGCAGACCTTGTAGAAGAAATCCATGATCAAGATCAATCCTTGGAAGGCTTGCTTGAAGAAACCATTGTTCAAGATCTCGTTAATAACATTCTAGGCCGTATTTCAAAAGAGGAAGGTACTCCTGAAGACAAATATGATGAGGCTCGGAAAAATGAAGACGAAGAAGGCTTCATTGAATAAATTGAAGAACATAAGGAAATGGTGAGTTCTCCTTACCTTCATTTTGAAAAATTATATGATATCTTGGGCGTGTTTGAAGAAAATGGCATGATTCTTGAAAATGATTATTATTGGAAGATCCTTGGTCCTCCGACCTATGATTATTTGAGGCTTGGTATTGTCATATTAGAACATTTAGAAGAAATCTGTGAACCGTTCTTGCTATTCAGAAGAGAAGAAGGAGTCAATCTAGATCAAGTCGAGCCAGATTTTAATAGAGGTTTCAAACAATATGAAGAAGTCTTTGTCGAAGAATTGCTCCCAGATGGAAAGGATAACATAGATATGGTTTAAGAAGGTGTGGTGGATGCCTCTCCTTGTCCTTTTGGTGATGATGGTTTGGTAAACCTTCCTTTCTATTTCATGCATAAGGACAGATCCTTTGAAGATGATAGGTTTGAGGATATTCCAGTTAAAGAATATGGCTTCCTTGGATATAATGATGCACATTTCTTTAATGACGATGATAATGTGGGTATCAATTTGTGGAAATTGGTTGAAGAACCCATACATGATTCCTCTAGTAAGGGAAGTCTAAATTTTGAAAGAACCACCTTTGATATCCCTCATGACCTAGTTCATCCATCGTCATTCACTATTGGTGATTACATGAGGTCGCTTATGGAGTAATTTATCACAGGTCTTGATTATCCAAGTTTACCCTCCCCTAGGGTGGATCTCACTCATCAATTTCAGCCATCCCTCTCATAAATTGATGTAAGTTTTGGACAACAAGAAGGTGTTTTTATTGCAGGGTTAGAACAACAGAGTGTGTCCTCACCTAAGGAATATTTGAGCCCTCTTCCCAACCATATATTTCAGGGATTCTTGTTGATTTTGAAGGTCCAAGGAAAACATATTTTGGAAAATTGGTATATAATTGACGTAGATTCTACTTGAGCTCGGTTTAGGCATGGATAGAAAAAAAAATTGACAGTGATCCTTCCCCCCTAGAAAGAGCTTGAATACTTTCAGGTTCTCTATCTTATCCATCATTCCAACCCCATTTCGATGGAGGTAGTATCATCTATTCATATTTCCATTGATGTGGTTTTGTATTAGATTGTTTCCAAAGACAAAGGAAGGAATCTTTGCATGAATAATATACTCATGTGGTTGCATTGGTGGTATGATTTCACTTGACCCATCTCTATTATCATAATTACGGTACGTAGGTGTTGTTTCATTTGATTTCAACATTTACTCTGGCCCTTGTATTGCATTTGTTGTGTCATTTGATTTTTATTGCATTTCACTTTGAAAAGGGCAGGACTGAAGTGTCTTCCTCCAATGCATTTGACATAGATGTTGTTAGATGTGTGTGTAGGTCTACATGTACCCAGGATATTATAGGGGGTTCTCATACACTCTCGAGAAGAGCGCATTTCCTGCAGTTGGAGCCAGTTGTTATGCCTTAGAGTTTCTGAATCGTTTCTTCTAGATGTACCAGAGTGGGGGGTTTCTTTTTTCTTTTGTAAAGGCCGGGTTTTGGGGTTGTATTGTGCAGAGTGTTGATTTTCGAGATAAATACCCTTGTTCAGGTCATGGAAGGTATCATTGTTTTCCACCTCAAGGAGGTCCTGGCCTTGTGGCTTTGTTAACTACCCTTTGGTAGGTGTTCGATGCCCTTGAGACAAATCATTGGGATAGATGGCCACACTCATATTTTTTCTTTGTAGAGGTGATTGTGTGTGTAAGGGTTGACATACATGTCTTATAACACCTCGTTTTCCCACATGGACCTATTGTTTTGATGCAAAAATCCTCATCTTTGTCTCTAGACCCATAAAAGTCATTCCTTAAAAAATAAGCCTACATTGTTCAAAAGGAGGGCATTGAGTGGAAAGCATCTGTTGGGGTTAGTTAGAGTGCGACGTCCTCCTTTTGTCTCACCTTGCACTTGGTGGAGCCTAATTGCACATTCTTATTGTTATTTTATGTCATTATGTGGTTTAGTCCCCAAGATGTGGGTGTACAGACCTAAGATTTTATAATTTTTAGTTAACTTTGTAGGCTTGAATTTGTATTCTAGGGTTTGATTTTGCACATGACAAGTTGATGATAAGACTAGTTGTAATAACTCATGTTCAAGGATGACCTAAGGCACACTTTCTTGTTCATTCTTGAATAATGTTGGGTAAGTTTCTCTCCTAACCATAGTTTAATGTTTCTCTTGAAGTGCTTTGGACTAAGTTAGGTTTTCTTTGCTAATATTTTGTCAACTTGCTTGAGGACACAATCCTATGAAGGAACTCTTCATTGTTTAATCGAGCCTTGGACTTCTTTATTTTCCCTAATTAGGATTTTGCTAGCTAATCTTTGAGTTTGCTAGTTTAGCCCTAGTTGCAAGTATTGAATGCCATCTTAAGAGGAGGGATGTTAGCCTCAATCTCTCATAGCCCTAGGGTTTGAGATAAGGTCTATTTCCCTATCCTAACAAACTCTATATCTCTCTTTATCAAAAAATTTACATGTTTTATTTTATGCAAAAATACATAAAAATAATATATTGCCTAAAAAACCCTAAAAATCTAAATAAATTTGAAAATCTAAAAATATGTGATTTTGTATTTATGGTCCACCCTACAAATTTGTCGTAGGGTTTTCTTCATAAAACCTAGAGTATTCCTTCCTTTGAGCAAGTGCATTGGGATATGTTAAATTTCCTAAAATCAATAATTACTATCTCTTAAGTGATTCATCCTACAAGTGCACCTCGGTGTGGAGATCTTCCAATCCTAGGGAACACACCTTTTTGAGGACTTTCCTTGGAAATTGTGAATTGCCTTGGGATTTGTTATAATTTTTGGGGAATTGTGATAAAGAGGAAACTCCATCATTGTATGATTGTTTTGTCTTGTTTAATATTTTTTGACTCTAATAAGGCACTGATCATAGCCAAGAGGGATTGGGTGAAGCTATTTGTGGTTTGTTGGTGGTTGCAGGTATCTTTCATCGATTAGGGTCTACCCTTGGATTCTGGATATACCTAAAGTGTTGAGAGGTTAGACTGTGGTGACATTGGGTTTAACCCCTCCTGATATTACTGTCACTAGTAGTGAGTCTACATAGTCTTGCTTTGCTGAGCGATGCTAGTTCAAGCGGTAACACATAGCACCACCTATTTGTGTTATTCACAGTATTTCACATGTGTATTTTTTAATTTATTGATCATTTTCTCTAATATCGTAGGAAATACAACTACTTGGATTAGACACATAGCACCTAATGATAGCAAGGAAAAATATAAGCTTGGAATCATGTCCCTAATACCCAATTACCTAGAAAGTAGCAACTAATACCCAACGGTTGATTCATAGCTAGTATGTCTTATTTAAAGTTGTCAAGATATTAAATTAAATGATGGATGTTTTAATGAGGTGGGAAAAATTCTATGACACCATTGTGCATTGATGAAAAATAAAATATGAGCTCCAAATCACATTTATCATACTTGTTCACCCCTTGATTGATTGGTTACATCCCTCATACTCCAATGCAGCCTTAGGTAGTAGCTTGTTAACTTGATTAATCAAAATACAAGGTTAATTGATAGGACTTTAAAATGACAAATTAAGTAAAATTCCTCCCGCTCTAAGTGATCAAAAGTTTCTATGATGATGCTTTGCATTCACAAGAGGAAAAATAATCTCACTTTGGTTTTATTAATTGGACCCTTATTTGTCATTGTTAGAGCATTATTTGGTGCTCCTTACCAATAATAAGTTGTGGACCAGAGCATTGGTAGTTATAGTTCTATGATTTTCCAAAATCACTATTATAAAGACATTTTTTGTCATGTATACACACTTTCCACAAAGGAAAGGAGCATACATAGGCACCTTTCTCAAAGGAAACTCACATACATACACACCTTTCCCTCTTGCAATAAGTGTAAGCATGGGAAAAATGGTTAAAAATAATAAATGTTTGTTCTTCACACATCCCCAAGTGGAGGTATGAGTTTTTACAAGTCCCGACTCCTATTTCCAACTAATTTTATTGATTCTGGGACTGTAAAAAGAAATTTAAATGTTGGAGAAGGGGAAAGAGATAATTGGAGCACCCTTATGTTGGAAGTTTGCAAAGAGATTCTAGATTTTTATCTTTATTTTGTTTTACAGGAACCCTTGTTTATGTACATGAGTAGCTTTCTAAGTTGAGTGATCTGAGACTTCAAGGATTTTCCCATTTTGAATAGCAAGGATTCTTAAATTAGAATTCGATGTGATAAGTGGTTTGGGTTGGAGGAATTCGAATCTTGGTATCGAAGGTGCCAATTATTAAAATAATTATCAGGTATAGCTATATTTGTTATTTTCTATTAATATAATGATTTCTCTTGACCCCCCACAAAGAGATTCTAGATTTTTATCATTATTCTATTTTATAGGAACCCTTGTTTATGTGCATGAGTGGCTTTCTAAGTTGAGTGATCTGAGTCTTCAAGGATTTTCCCATTTCGAATAACAAGGATTCTTAAAGTATAATTCAATGTGATAAGTGGTTTGAGTTGGAGGAATTTGAATCTTGGTATCGAAGGTGCCAATTATTAAAAGAATTATTAGGTATAGCTATATTTGTTATTTTCTATTAATATAATGATTTCTCTTGAACCCCCCTCCCCCCTCCAAACTTATTGTTTAATGTTTGATTTTTTTGCATTTGAATTTATGTCTGATTGTGGTATCAGTTTCCTAGTAGACTAGTTAAGATTTCCCTATAACTAAATTCATTATCTTTTATGATTATTACGGTTGTAATCAAAAGGACTTGAGAAATGCTTTCTTGTTTCTCTTTGTGCAGGTTTCCAACTGATTATTCAAAATAGTGAAGGTTTGTTGGATTTTTGTTGACTTGATAGTTATGCACTTGCATCAACTAGGAGGAATTGGCCTGATCTGAAGGTGTCAAGATTACCTCAAGTTGTTGAAATGGACAACCCTTATGGGTTTTGCAGCTCCATTAGCCGAGATTATTTCTAACTAAGAAACTAACCTAATATAAGCTAAGAATGAAAAATGTTAAAAGATAATTAAAATCAAACTAAACACAACAAGATTAAAATTGTAGTTGAATACAGAAATCTGCAATCTTTACAAATATACAATGTTCACCCGAAAAGTCTCAAGGAAGACAGGAGAGTTGCAGCTTAAACAGCTACAGAATGCAACAACATTGTAGAAATGTCGTCCATTTTTCATCATGTATAATCCTATATGTGTCACAGAATATAGAATTCTAGAGGTAACATTTTCATATTGGTTTGAGTGCAAGGTTCATTAACCCCTAGGGGAATACCAGGGAATCGGTATATTTAAGGATCGAATAGTGGTTGAATCGATAAGAATATTGTGCCCAGGTGGATAAGTTTGTTGGAGGTATAATATTTTTAAGCGAAGCTTCCCTATATTCACACCCTCTATCGTTTGGTCGTAATTTGGTGAGTTTTCTGAGGAGCCAAGGTTTATCCCATTCCACTCTGGGTGCAATACACGTGTGCCGGTGCAAATATTGAATCAACATCAGTGGGAAGTATGAAAGCATTAGGATGGACTACATTAGTGTAGCAATGCACAAGGTTTGAGGAATGGGTATTATATCTGCAAGCCTTGATAAGTTGTGTTAACCTCTTTTCTCCCTCTTAAACATTCTCATGGGTAGTAGAAACCAAAAAAAACAAAGTGTACAAAACAAGGACTTATAAACATACGCTAATATAAAAATAATTTATTATAATCCACTTGCTTAATTAAACTGTGATTAAACCTCCTATCAGTAAGCTCTAACAAACCCTTCATTGATGGTAAATTACAAAGAATCATGGCCCCAAAATATCGTAGACAAACTCATCCCTCTTAATATTATTTGGGTGAGATGTTTGGTATGTTCAGGGAATTCATGGAAAAGAAAATTTAGAATCAAAATGTGGGTTAGAACTCGCAAAAGCAGGATCACGACCAACCATCCTCCTCGAGGGAGGTTGGTCTAAGTATCAAAGCAGTATAAGTATGATTAGCATATGATAGTAGTAAATAGTCAATTGATATATATAAATAAAAAGGGAAAATGTGCATTGTGATTAACATGTAGATTACTTATTAAGATAAAGTTAATTAGCCTCATATTGGTATTAGGTGCATGGATGACAAGTGGTGTCATCCATGCAATACAAAAAAAATTAAGATATTGATTAAATTAGAAAATTAAAGAATAAAAGGGGGGAATACCAAGGGAAAAAGGGGGCGATCTTATTGTTTTGGGAGTTGTTTTCTAGTTTTTTGTGAGTTCAACTGTCTGAGGGGGAGGATAAGAAGGAATAAATTGTTGTACCGAGGTTTATAGGGAAGAGAGTAAGGTCTTACCTATTCTAGGATAGGGTTAATTGTTGAGGTTCAAGGTCCCTCAACTTCTGTTGGGGTTTTGGTTGGTGGAGATTTGTTCCCCCAACTATTGTTACTGCTACCAACTGGCATACTTGGTTGTTGTGTGATGGAGTTGGGGCTACTGGTTTCAAGCTAGTGGTGCAGGTCTACTTTCAGGTAAGTGCTCTTCCCTAATTCCTAATTTGTTAATTATGTTAGTAAATCATTTTGTAGATTTTAAATTTTGTTTCTTTTATAATTTCAGTATAGTTGTAGATGTTAATTGTATAGGTAATTTGGTTAGTTCCAAGCTTTTTCTTTTCAAGTTACTTGTCGTTAAAATTAACATAGAATTTTCAAATTAGAAAATTATTCCTTTTATCCAATTACCTAGTCTGACATTTGGTATGAGACTAAACCATGGAAAACAGTACCAACCAACCAATACAATATTAATAATAATATATTTTGGCATATCCATGTAATACCTTACTCTCTTCCCTATCAATCTCAATACAACAGTATCCGCCTCCTTAGACTCCCCCTCAAATAGGTGAACTCAAAAGCAACCAAAAGACAACATAAAACCAAAAAACAAACCCCAAAACCAACAAGACCAACCCCCTTTTCCCTTAGTCTTCCCCCCTTTTAATATTTAATTTTCTAATTTAATTAATACCTTTTTTTTGTATTGCGTGGATGACACCACTTTTCATCCATGCACCTAATACCAATCTTAGGTTAATTAACTCTCTCTCCCTCTCTTATTAACTCTCTTAATACAAGAGAAATCATTGGTTTATATGATGCCCTACCCTCCCAAGGGCATGTCGGGAAGTGTTGCACATAAACCTAATGCATGGAATGCCCAAAACCATAGTATTGTTGAATATTTATCCCAAGCCTCGTGTGTCATGTTAGACTTAGAATTTATCCAAAGTTTCCCTATGCAACAAAAGGCATTATTGTCAAGGAAAATTTTAGGGTTTTCCCAAAAAAAGATTCGCCGATTTCCATTTTTTCTAACTTGATTCGTCCAAATTCCATGCGATAAAAAAAATTTACTCTAAATATCACCAAAATTGTCCAAGAACTATATAAAATGCTTAGAAATTTGAATATTTTTACAAAAATATCTCCAAACATTTTATGGTCGGAAATTTAAGAATTAGTAACATTCGCCAAGAATTATACACTTAAAAAAATTATGGATCCTTAAAATTTTCCTTGATTGTTGTCAGCCATTGGTCATTTCGATTAGTGCAATGCTCATTTAATAGCCTTGAATGTAAACAATTTTAAGTCATATCCTCATCCTACTGCATTTCAGATTTAAGTTTCATCACGTGAAATTAACATCTTGAAGACTATTGTTGGTGAAGGAGACTCTATGTGTGTTGTGTCTCTATCATGTTGGAGAGCCTTACATTCTCCATATATTATTCCTTCACCTACCATGTTAACAACTTTTGATGATCATTCTTCTAAACCTTATAGAATTATCCCCTCTTTCCTAGTCGAATTAGGGATCAAAACTATCTCAATGGAGGTCAAGGTTGTTAAAGCTCCATTATATTATGAGTAACAAAGAGAAAGATCAATTCTTTGGGATATTTCTTCTATTGAAAGAGAACAAAGAAAAATAGAATCATATTTTTCCTCAAAGTGTTTATCAGAATATTGTTCGATCTCTATAACATCCTCATGGGACATAGTTGGACATATGCTATGAAAACTGTAGTATCTTCGATCTTTCAACTGATTCACTTCCCTCGTCAAGGATAGATCTTCACCATTGACCAATTGTCGTATTGGAGGTTTGATCCATCTATTGCCCCATGATCCAATGTATTGTTGGTTGATAACTTCGTGAAGGCATGCAAGAATGTAGGTGTTGGATTTTAATCCACATTGATAGAAACTTTTGATCTTTTTCCACACATTGATATAAGATGTCATATGTTTGTTAACATTATGCATTGATGATCGGTAATCCAACAGTTTCTCCCATGCTCTAATTCATATCATTTATCCACATGACAATTATTCATACATTAGATGGATTTGGATTGAATACCATGGGTTGTGGTAGAATTTTCATTGTATGATGTTTCTCAAGTTACTCATTTGGTACCACCTACCTAAATGAAATTGGTACCGATGTGGACAAGTAGCTTCAAAGTGGATTCATAATTAGACATTCTCCCAATGTATACTGAGACATAGATCCACCTTGTATTTTCTCATGGCTATGATATGTATTTTACATGGACCCATTGTGTATATTTTTATGGCCATGACTTTTCATTCTACATATATTTCAAGGACCTGCAATGTACTTGATTTGGTTTCCATGCTTGTTTTTGCATGGGTATGCTCGCCTCGGGGAAGAGATTAATATGTTATCTTGGTTTTTTTTGCAGGTACCTTCTAATGCAAATTTTGGTGCACTCCACTTGGTCCCACTTATTATATTCCTAACATTTTATGATGTATTTCAACCATCAACTCCCCTTCTAACCTCGTACATTAGGGGGTATATGTTATAACATTATTTGGTCCTCCTAACCAATAATAAGTTGTAGACGAGAGCATTGGCAGTTACAGTACTATGATTTTCCAAAGGAACTATTAAAAAATAATGTTTGTCATGTATACACACCTTTTACAAAGAAAAAAATCATACATACACACCCTTCGCAAAGGAAATTCTTGTACATACTCACCTATCCCTCTTACAGGGAACATATGCATTGAAAAAAATGTAAAAAAATCAATGAGTATTCTTCGTGCACCCTTGAGCAGAAGTATCGGTTTTTTTTCAAACCCTGACCCCTATTTCCAACTCACTTAACTAATTTATGGGACTATAAAGAGAAATATAAATGTTGGAGAAGGGGAAAGAGATAATTGGAGCACCCTTATGCTAGAAGTTTGCAAAGAGGTTATGTATTTTTATCATGCTTCGTTTCAAAAAGAAATCTTGTTCTCGTACAGAAGAGTACACACAATGTACAGAAATGTAAACGTGGAGCACAACTCTAATATAGAAAAGAAAGATAAGTTACACAATAACTCCTTAAATAATAGGAGATCCTTCTCCAAATACCCCAAGACATTACGATAATCCTTTCACATGTCCCTCAACAATGAATACATTACCCTTATATATACATATCTACTCATTGCACATAAGGCCCCTTCATTAGGCCAACCCTATTACATATTCATTTAGTCCCATATATGCCCCACTTGGGCCATATTGTATACATTTAACCCCATATATAACACCCCTAAATTCATATCAAAAATTCAGTGTGATAAGTGTCTAGGTTGGAGGAAACCAAGTCTTGGTGATGAAGGTGTTGGCAACATAATTATTAGGTATAGTTATATTTGTTGGTTTCTATTAATATAAATATATCTCTCCATCATCGGCCTCCCTCGCCCCCCTCTCCCAAAATTCTTGTCAAATGTTTGATTGTTTTGCATTTTAACCCTTGTTTGATGGTGGTACTAGTTTCCTTGTGGACTAGTTAAGATTGAGACATAAATAAATTCATTATCTTTATACTTGAGAGAATTTTTCTCGTTTCTCTATGTACAAGTCTCCAGGTGAAGTAGTGAAGGATTGTTGGAGTTTTGTGTGCATAAATTTCTTGAAGTCAACCTTCTAGTAATAGTTAGTTATTTATGTTTTCTTAGTTCTCTAGGGGGGTATTTATGAATGTAACTTGTTGATATTGGGTAATTAGGTTGTTAAATTTAGCCTACTTTGTTAGTGGTCTACCCTAAGACATCAGGGATTATTCCCGATTACAATCATTTTAATTATTTTATGTTAATAAAGCATGGGTTTCATATTTAAATTTGTTATGTTAGTCTTGTTGCTACATTTTGTTTAGTTAGTTATTTAGGTGTCGAAGTAGTATACATTTTATATCTCATAAGTATTTTGTCATCCATGCATGATTTGAAGTCATGTATTTATGAGGATTTCATGTGCACAAAACTTAATGAATAAGAGGAATCACAAGTGGGAATGGACAAGAGTGGGAATTATCAAAACACCCAAGATATTTCACTCAAGCACAAGGAGAAATAGGGCATTCCTTATCAACCAAATAAAGCAATAGGGATGCAATGTAGAAATCCTTTGCAGAGAAATCTCCATGCAAAAAAACGAATGCATGAATACAAATGGAAAACCATGTTCCTAGTTGAGTAACACATGTTTTCATCTAAATGCAAACCACAATAGATCGAGAATCAAAATGTTGGAAGCATGCGAGAAAAAATGAAAAGTGGACATCTAAGGGATAGGAATTTATGTCATTGAGTTGGTGATGTTTTAATGATGCTTCACTTATGTGAGCAATATTGTATTTTTTTAATTTCATGAAGCAATTATTCTCACAATTGGTTTGAATAATCAAAGTGCGAATAAGATGAACTTTGTAATAATTAAAATTAGAAGCTCAAGGACAGTCTTTTTTTTATATTGTAAGTTATCTTACATGTTAATATAAAGATGGTTCACAAAAAATGGGAGCCCGAAGCCGTTCTCTGATACGCGGCTAGGGGAACTCCTTCTATGTCCTCTGGTGGTGAGCAGGCCGCCGCTATAGGCTCCTTCGCGCAGCTCCTTGTTGCGTGGTTTTTTTTGCAGGTGGTCGCAGCTCCTTCCTGAAGTCGGTCCATGGAGTTGCGGGGTTTTTTGCAAGTGGTCGCAGCTCCATCCCGTCACGGAGTTTTTTGCAAGTGGTCTCCGCTCCATCCCGAATCCGGTCCGTGGGCTTCCGAATGGAGACCGATCTGCTTCTGGCCTTCAAGGCCCTGGTACAGGCCACCAAACCTCAGGAAACCTCTCAGTCTTCCTCCAAGTTCGTGAAAAAAACAGACGAGATCCCTTCTTTGGAGCTCTCTTCCTCCAATCCGTGCCGAAAAGCACTCATTCTCTCAGATAAATCCCTCATTGGAAAGTTTACAGGCTTGTGGCCCAATCCAAAGGCGGTGGAGCTCTGGATTGCAGAGCACTGGAACCCTATTTTGCAAGGAAATGTCTCTCTCTTCGCAACTAGTAGGGGTTTCTTTGTTTTTCTGTTCCTGAGCAAAGAGGAACAAGATTTAGTTTTTCGCTCGAGTCCCTACTTCTTGAGCTCGAGAGAGCTCCTTTTAGCCCCCTGGACTTTGTATTTTAAACCAAACGCTGAGATTATAGCCGCCCCAATCTGGGTAATACTACCTCACTTTCCTCTTCATCTTTGGGGGAAAAGCTCTCTGGAGGAAATTGGTAATAAGATAGGGCACTATCTAGATAGTGCAAAACCAAAAATGGGCCAATTTACTTGTGCCCGCATTTGTGTAGAAGTAAATCTGGAGAAAGGACTCCTGGAAGACCTAAAACTAAATTTAGGAGATTGGAGTCATATCCAAGAACTAGATTACGAGCAAATCCATTTCAAATGTAACTCTTGTCATGTTTATGGGCACTTTGCTAGAAGCTGCCCCAAGTTGTCGGAAACTCAACAACCAACAAAACTCCCTGTAATTAAAGATACAGATTTCCAGACTGTCTCTAATCGGCATCGAGCCCCCTGGCGAAAGGATCCCCAAGCTCCTCAGCATAAGGATCCATCATCACAAGAATATCTACCTCCTCCAGCAACAACCATTTCATTGGCAACCAAAAAAAGCTTCGAAGTTTTGCAGGAAGATGAAGTTCAAGAAGCTGAAGCAGCGGAAGATCTTGTGCAGGACGAGACCCTTCCAAGTGTTAAATTTTGAGCATTAATTCACAATACTCTAGGATCTTTACTGAGAGAATAACATGTACAGTATATCAATGCATATCAATCATAACAAGAATGTCAATCATCACAAGAATCAAAATCATGAGAGACAAGAGACACGGAGTTTCCATGGGGAAAACCCTAAGGTGAAAAACCCCATAACTTCCTCAGAGATAGAGAGAGCAATGGCTCAACCAAAGTACAACCAAAATATACAGAGATAGTGTCCTAGTAGCAGATGATCCTCCTCCTCACATGTGCGCCACTTTCCGAGTGAAAGAAGAATGAGTTTCTGAGTGATCCAAATAGAGATCTCCCGATCTCTATTTATACTTGTCCTATTTGCCCAATAACCTTATGGGGCTTACTTGTCTAGTGTTGAGATATTGTAACTTCAAAGAATATTATATTTGTACTTTATTATTCCGGAGATGTTTCATTCCTCTGTGAAGATCTTATTGTATATCCGGAGATGTTTATTCCTCCGTCGGAATGTGGTAACTCGGGTTATTAGACTTCCCCAGTAGGGGTCGGCCCCTGTATGTGTTATGTGGGTCAAAGGGTTATTAGACCACCCTAGAGGGGTCGGCCCAGTCAGTTGTAGTGGGGTATTTAACCCATTGGTTAAATATGAGCCTACGTGTACTTGTGTAAAAGATATGTCAGAGTAGTGTATAAATAGAGGAGGTGTGTTCCTCATTTGACACTCACACACTTGAGAGAGGCACACTTGTGGAGGAGAGGTCTGCTATGGTGGAGGAGGATATCATGTCTTTGGTTTGCATCTTTGTATATTGCTGGTCATCTATATTGAGGACGCTTTACTGGGTTTTCTACCCCATGAGGGTTTCCCAGGATAAATCTGTGTCTCTTGTGTTTATGCTATGCTTGTTGTTTCTTCAGTGATCCTGTATATGCCATTATTGTGAAATGGAATGTAATGCTGCTATTTTCTGTCTTAGCATATTGAATTTTAACATCTAGCTAGGTACATCAACCATATAATACATAAATCAGGGCCGACCTCACACATGGTGGTCTAATAACCCATCAGCAAGTTACCATACTTGTGACACTTGTCAATACACATGACGACACTTCCGTATAGAGGAATGACACATCTCTATAGGAGTACAATAATATATAAATGAAATACATGGATGAAATACATTCCGAAGTTACATATGCATCAACACTCCCTCTTAACTAGGAGGGTATTTCTCAACACAGATATGCTAGCACAAGTCTTCTTCTCTGGATCATCGTCATCGTCATCGTCATTGCTGCTGCTATCTCAACCAATCTTAGACTCTGCTCGTCATAGGAAGTTCTAGAGAGCCAGTCCTTTTTCATACTAAATGTAGGCCCACCACCTGCGGGTCTTCATCACTGGCCATACTGTGGAATCCTCGGGACTTATTACGTGCGTCACAAAACCTGGCGGTACCATCCCAGGCTGTTACGAGCACACAGCTCTACTTGTCGGATCTCCCAGGAGCACATTACATGTGACCCATCACAAAACCTGGCTGAAGCATCCCAGGCTGTTACAAGCACACAGCTCTACCTGTCGAATCTCCCAGGAGCACAATACATGTGATCTCACCACAAAACCTGGTTGAAGCATCTGAGGCCTTTTTCATCCTGTCCAGATCTCCCAGGAGAAAATTACATGTGGTCATGGAAAAACCTGGCTGAAGCATCTGAGGCCTTTTTCATCCTGTCCAGATCTCCCAGGAGCAAATTACATGCCATAGGACAAAACCTCGAAAGAGCATCCCAGGATGTTACAGGTACACAACTCCGACCTAAAGGATCTCCCAGGGCACTATTATATGTCCTCCCAGAGAAATGTCTCGAAAGAGCATCCCAGGCTGTTACGGGTACACAACTCCGACCTATAGGATCTCCCAGACATGCTCATCTACACAACCTGTTCCACGGCCATAGAGTATCATCATGATACTCACCATACATCATCCCGATGTACACATGATCGTCCTGATCATCATCTCTGCATCGTCCTAATGCATGTCATCTGGAGAAGCTCGTCATCCACGATCATCCTGATCATACAATGTATCTACCTAATGCATACCAAGTATCTACCTGATACATATCACCATACACAGTGTATCCACCTGATACATACATAGATACATGATCCACACAATGTATCTACCTGATACATATCAACATACATGATCTACCTGATCATGCAATGTATCCACCTAATACATATTCAGATACATGATCCAAGCATCCAACATGATGCATACATACATAAATGATCCAACTAATCATATCCAGCATCCAACATGATGCGTACATACATAAATGATCCAACTGATCATATCCAGCATCCAACATGATGCGTACATACATAAATGATCCAACTGATCATATCCAGCATCCAACATGCTGCGTACATACATGAATGATCCAACTGATCATATAGAGCAAAAACTAGAATATCATCCTGATGCTCATCATCCAACGCTTACATCCACATCCATGTGAAGGATCCCCCTTCCACCATGCTAGGAATGGCTACAGCAAATGTCTCCATCACTTCTTCCTCGAAGTGTCGTCGATCCGAAGAACACCAAGCCTCTCTCTGAAGTACTCGAACTTCACTCTGGCTAGTGGCTTCGTCAACACATCTGCAATCTGCTCATCTGTCGCAACATACAGGAGATTCACTGCTCCCCTATGCACCATATACCTGATATAGTGATATTTGATCTCTATGTGTTTCGACCTGTCGTGGAACACCGGGTTCTCAGACAGCTTCACACAACTCTGGTTGTCACAGAAGATACCAGTAGCCTCCAACGGTAGATCAAATAACTCAGACAGTAGCTTCCTCATCCATATTGCCTCACAACTAGCCGAACAGGCTGCAACATACTCTGCCTCGACTGTACTTAGTGCTACGCAGGACTGCTTCCTGCTAAACCAAGAGATCATACCTGATCCCATACTAAAGCAGCACCCAGAAGTGCTCTTCCTATCTGCAGCACTGCCTGCCCAATCTGAATCAACATAACCCTGTAGGTTAAACTTTTGATTCGCATCATACTTGAGCCCATAGTCAACTGTACCCTTCAGGTACCTCAGAATATGCTTTACAGCAACCAGGTGAACACTACTCGGATCCGTCAGGAACTGGCTCAATGTGTTCACCGCAAAGCAAATATCTGGTCTCGTGTTCGTCAGGTACATCAAGGACCCAATCATCTGACAATACATAGAGACATCCACCGGCTCAGATGAGGTATCACAAAGAAGCTTCAGATTCGATGCCATAGGTGTGGCCGTGGCCTTGCAATCCATCATCCTGAACCTCTTCAGGATATCTACAGTATACTTCCCTTGTCCAAGGAAGATCCCATCTACACTCTGCCACACCTCCATACCTAGAAAATAGTGCATCATCCCCAAGTCCTTCATATCGAACTCGGCAGCAAGCTTCCTCTTTATATCGGCAATCAATCTGTCATCTCCTGTTACAAATAGGTCATCCACATACAGGAGTAGAATCACAGGATTCCCTTCCTCAACCTTGTAGTAAAGGTTGGAATCCGCTTTACTCTTGGTAAAGCCCAAACTAGATAGGAAACTGTCCATCCTACCATACCAAGTTCTGGGAGCTTTCTTCAAGCCATACAAGGCTTTCTTCAATCTGCACACATGTGACTCCCTTTCATGTGTTTAAAAACCGAGTGGCTGCTCCACATATACTTCCTCTTTGACTACACCATTCAAGAAAGCAGTCTTGACATCCATCTGGTGTATCTTCCATTTCATCGCTGCAGCCAGGGCAAGTAATGATCTGATGGAAGTGTACCTGGCTACAGGAGCAAAAGTTTCTTCATGGTCTATTCCCTCTTTCTGAGAGAAGCCACGAGCTATGAATCTTGCCTTGTATTTCTCTATGCTGCCATCTGCAGCATGCTTGATCTTGTAGATCCATTTGGAAGTCACAACAGACTTCCCTTCAGGTCTTGGGACAACATCCCAAACATCATTCTTCATTATTGATTGGTATTCCTCCCGTATCCTGGGAACTTTAATATCTTCAATAGATAATTTTGTTGCTTGAACAAATTTTGTAGTCCTTCTTTTGTAGGTGAAGGTATACGATATTTCCTACAAAACAAGTTAAATTGCATGATTAGAAACATCTCATAATTTTCAGAACAAATTCTTTCACATAAAGAAATATGTCATACAATCATGCAATTATTTAAGCCAATGCTTCAATACAACATTTATCCATATCTCGTAACTTTCTAGATGCCTTCCAATCTCTACCAGAACATTGTTAAGAGTGTGCACAACTCCCAACATGTCAGCAAAGAGGTTTCATTCTAGATAAGTAGCAATGAAATGTTGTACAGTGCCATAGGCCACTTACCCATCATATGCATATTAGTAGTATACTGTTCGTTAATGCAAATATGCAAAATACACAACCTAAGTCTAGTAACATAAGTATATACATCATTGAACAGTATTATTTAAACAATCAAATATACAAGAAATGACAATTCAAATACTTATCTTTGTTTGTTGTCAAGTGGACTCCCTCTCAATATTTTCTTCCTTGCATGAACTGCTAGAGTGTGCTCCTTCTTGATCTTTGCTTCCTAGATTACATGTCCTAGTTGCTTCTGCCCATAGATGCATAAGCAGATTCTGGTCGTGCAGCATTGTCCGTGCTTCCTCCATGATTGTTCTTATTCTTTCTTTCTGCAACTCCATTATGTTGTGGATTGTAGGGAGCAGTCAACTCCCTCTTAATCCCTGAATCACTGCATAGCTTCTTGAAGTCACCTGAAGTGAATTCTCCACCATTGTCGGATCTGAATGTTTTGATCTTCTTATCTGTTTGGTTCTCCATCAAGGTTTTGAATTCCTTGAACTTATCAAACACTTCATCTTTGTTCTTCAAGAAGTAAACCCAAGTCTTCCTAGAGAATTCATCAATGAAAGAGACATAGTAAACATACCCACTCAGAGAACTGGATGACATCGGACCGCATACATCCGAGTGGATGATTTCCAAGATTCCTTTAGCGTTGCTTTCACTGTTTGGAAATGCTTTCTTTATGTTCTTTCCTTTTGAACATCCTTTGCAAATACCTTCATGTTTGGTCTTGATTTCAGGAAGACCCTCTACAGCCTTGCTTGCAATTGGAAGTGCCCTATAGTGCATATGAGCAAGTCTTATATGCCAAAGTTCACTTGGCTCCATGGATTTATGCACCATGGCATGTTCAGGTTGTCCCTTTAGTTTATACAATCCTCCCTCTTACTCTCCAATCACCACTGCATCATCTATGGTCTTTCCCTTTGGCCACATTAGGACTTGGCTATCCACAAATGCAACCCTCATACCTTTTTCATCCAATGCGGATATGGAGAGTAGGTTCTTCTTAAGCCCGAGTACATACAAAACATCTATCATCTTCAAATACTTCCCAGAGTCTAAATTGTAGGAGGCCTCACCACTTCCTTTGATAGGGTATTGGTAGTCATCCCCAAGTTTCACCTTATGGGGTGACTCATGTTCAGATAGATTAGCAAAGGATTCTTTAAACCAAGTCATGTGTTTTGAAGCCCCACTGTCAATAAGCCAATCATTACAACCATGAGAGATAGTACCTGTGAGAGCAGAGATTAGAACATATTCTTCTTCACTTGATGAGTCATCATCATCACTTTCTGCTCTAGCCTTCTTCTTGGGAGGTTCATCATCTTCGGCAGCATGGGCATGGAACTTTCTGTTGCTTCCCTTCTTCTTCTTGCTGGAGTTGTTGTTATCCCTTTTGTTCTTGGGACATTCTGAAGCAAAGTGACCCTTCTCATTGCATGTGAAACATCTTAGATCCTGCTTATTCTTTTGTTGGTTGTGATAGGATCTCTTGTAGTGAGAGTGCTCCTTCTTGGGCTTGTTTCTTTTGGTGTAGCTGCGAGAGCTTGATCTTCACCTCCCATCTTTTCTTCTCGAATTACAATCCTAGCTTCTTCTTGAGAGAATTCCTCCCACAGTTTACTGAAAGAGATCAATTTCTTTCTTGCACAGATTCCTTGAATAAAGGAGTCCCATGACCTAGGAAGGCCATTCAGAGTGGTCATAACAACTTCACCATTGTCCACTACTTCATCCATAGCTTCAAATCGTTCCTCGATCTGAGAGACCTTGGAGAAGTAAGATTGAATGGTCTCTCCATTCAACATCTTGACCCCTTTCAATTGATTCCGCAGAGTCATCTTCCGATTTATGTTCTTCCCTTCAAATAACTTGGTCAGGGAGTCAAACATCTCCTTGGGTGTCTTTAGAGATGACACATGAGGTATGAGATGGTCTTTGATAGAATCAGCAATGATTCTCTTTACCTTGACCAAGTTCTTCTTGTGCAATACCTTAGCCTCTTCATCCTCTGGGATAGGGACCTCAGAGCTGATGTAAGAGTCCAATTCATTTTCTTCCAGGATTAACCCAATCCTATACTTCCAGGTTCGGAAGTTATCAGCCCCTTCAAGCTTATCCTCAAGCTTGGTGTGGTGAGACATCTTTAAAGAGTACTTCAAATGGAAATAGAAAAGATTTAGGTCTTACCACTTATTTTGCTGAAAACTGGATCTGGTCCCGGATTAGGGTTTGTCGGAAAAACCCTAAAAATTCAAAATGTGAATTTCAACTTTTTGAAAGGATAGAAAGATGCGCCTTGATGAGCTTATCAGCTTGGTGTATTCATAATTTGAGATCTGCAAAGCTTCACCCTTCAGAAATGCCTTTTTGTCTTCCCGGGTTCACGAAGGAGGACCGTGAATTAGGGTTTGAGTTTCCCGAAGATCTACCTAGCCAAAAATCTCGATCCAAAGCTCTAAACTTCGATTTTTGCAAGGAGCTTCCAGCTATGTCTTCAGATTCTAGAAATTCCTATTTTTGTGGAAACCCTAATATTTAGGGCCAAATCTGAAAATGCACAGAATTGAATTCTGATTGGACAGATAGATTCTCCTTGATGAGTAGAGTCAATCTACTATACTGCTTTTCCAAAATCTGTGGAGAGAAACCCAATAAACAAGAAACCCTAGTTTCCATCACTGCACAATGTCTTCTACTCAGGTTAGCTCTGATACCATGTTAAATTTTGAGCATTAATTCACAATACTCTAGGATCTTTACTGAGAGAATAACATGTGCAGTATATCAATGCATATCAATCATAACAAGCATGTCAATCATCACAAGAAGCAAAAGCATGAGAGACAAGAGACACAGAGTTTCCGTGGGGAAAACCCTAAGGTGGAAAACCCCACAACTTCCTCAGATATAGAGAGAGCAATGGCTCAACCAAAGTACAACCAAAATATACAGAGATAGTCTCCTAGTAGCAAATGATCCTCCTCCTCACATGTGCACCACTTTCTGAGTGAAGGAAGAATGAGTTTCCGAGTGATCCAAATAGAGATCTCCCGATCTCTATTTATACTTGTCATGTTTGCCCAATAACCTTATGGGGCCGACTTGTCTAGCTAGGTACATCAACCATATAATACATAAATCAGGGCCGACCCCACACATGGTGGTCTAATAACCCATCGGCAAGTTACCATATTTGCGACACTTGTCAATACACATGACGACACTTTTGTATAGAGGAATGACACATCTCTATAGGAGTACAATAATATATAAATGAAATACATGGATGAAGTACATTCCGAAGTTACATATACATCAACACCAAGTTCTTCGACCCCTTGGAGACTGTCGCCTCTGCAAAACCAGCTTCTCCAAGCCTTGCCCCTTCAGGTTCCAAGAGAGAGGCTTGGAATTTACATCACGAGACATCAGCTCTTGTAGGACTGGTAACCTTAGTCCCCTCCTGTGGGTCAAAGGAAAATACGGATCCTGAAGACTTCTTAGCTCCTTCTCCACCCCTTACCAGAGGGCGAAAGTCTAACAAAGAACGGCGGGAAAAGGAAGCGGCCTCAAACATTTTTTTGGGCTCTCAGACGCGTTTGGACCCCTTCATTAAGGGGAATTTCACCTCCCCTTCTAATTAATGTTGTGCTTCTGCATTCTTCTCTGCTCACAGTTTGTGAGAGTTTACTCCTGTAAGCAATTTTTGTCATTTTCTCGAAAAAGATCTAGAAGCAAGTGGGATTTGTCTCCCAAGATATTCACAAGAAGACTGACAGTATTGTTAGAGGTCATCAGCCCTCTTTATTTTTGTAACCTTCAGATTCTGGCTCGCCAGAAAACCACTTTTTTCACAAACTAATACAACCTCAACCGTTTCTGTTAAAAAAATATAAAGATGGTTCTTAGCGAGTGAGTTTATCTCACATTGTTGTGTTTGGTTCTGACTTTCTCTCATTTCTCTTATGGGCATGAACATTCTAAAGTCTTGTGTCCTATTATGTTGTTATGATGTTTATTATCACTTATGATGTTTATTTTCATTTATTTTATGTTTGCTAACTTATGATATAAAATATTGAACTTATTGGTAACTTATGGACTATTCTCGATTACTTAACAAAACTAATTGTACATGTACTTTAGTTTGTGGGTTATTCTCCTTATTGCTATATATCTAATCATGTTTCATGTCAACTTGGTTACTAACTAGTTTTGTGACATGAAAGTGATCTTACTAATTGGATCATTTCACTTCAAAAAGGAGTTAGGAGTAATGTTATCAAGACCAAATGAAAACTGGCTAAATTGGTTGGTGGGACTGTTTTAGTGTTTTTCCATACAAAACCGACCCCTCAAACTAAAAATGGTTGGTTTTGAATCAACAATTTTCGGTTTGAACTGATTCCTTTCATTTAGAATTGTCCAGTTACAACAAATTATACAACTCAAGAGTTCTCATTTTTTGTAGGTTGCATTTAGTGGCTATTTTACCCCAAAATCGAAAAGCAGTTCTATCATTAGCACCTTTTTTTTCTTCACGGCTAAAATTAGAAATTTTTTTAAGCCTCAGTCGACCATAGCTAGTACCATTGCAATCAAAACCATAAATTTATCTCTGAGTCGACAAATGGTTCTCCCATAATCACCCTAATTTTATAGGTTAAATTTTATCTTGTTTGAAACCCTATTCTTAATAACTGGTGTCGCTGCAATAAAAACACTATAATGGTGCTCTGAAAATCACCATGGCACCCCCTTTTTTTCGAGGCTAAAATGACAACTTGTTTAAACAGCGACCCTAACAGTCAGCACCATTGCAACGAAAATGCCAAAATCAAGCCCCAAATTGAAAAGAGATACTACCAATAACACTATTTTCTTTTGTCGAGTTAAAATTTTAAGCATTTGGGAACCAAAACATTATTTTTTTTTAAATCAATATAAAAATGAAGAAAAAAAATTGCAAAAAAAACAAAGTTTTGAAAATAAAACAATTTTGAAAAATAATAAATTAAAAAGACAAAAAATATTAAATTTTTGAAAATAAAACAAACTTTTAAAAAATAAGAAATAAAAAGTAAAACATTGAAATTATAAAAAAGAAAACAATAACCATTAAAATATATTTAGAACATTTTTTTTTGCTCGAAACTCCCTCACTTGGCGGGAGTGGCCTTTGGTCTAAGAAACCATGACCTAGGGGCATCTATTCCATCAAAATCACCCAAGGATCGCACCCGGCCTAGACCACAACATTTAACATTAATCATTAAAATATATTTTTTAATACTAGGGGAATCGACAACTCGGATGGGGCTGGTACTCGCGTGACACAGGGCCCAGGGGTCCAATCCCTTATGCTACGACTATACCCCTAGGTGCACCCACATAGCTGCAAGCATGGGGCACAGGTAATTCGGGGTGATTTGAACTCGTGACCTCTATTACAATCTATCATCTCATTTTCAAACGAATCGCCAATCGAGCTACACCCCTGCGGGAAAAATATATTCAAAATATTTAAAAATAATTATAAAAGAAAATAATTTTGTTAATAAATAATGTATACCATTACTAAAAACATATTAAAATAATGAAGTGAAACATTAAAAAAATTATAAAATAGAAAACATTATTAAAAAAAATAGTCTAAATATTCAACGTTTTCCATTTTTTTCCGGGTATATTTTTTTATTTGTTTTGTTTGAACTTCGGTTGGAAATCTTTAAAAAATCTTAGTCACATATATTAGTTGTGGAAATTGCATATTATGAGTGTCATAAGGGGTATTTGAGGGTGTTGAATCCATTTATGCATTCAAAAACATAATTTAAATGATTCTAAATTTGGATTTAACAAAAAATATATTTACAAGATTTCGACAAAAAACCATCGAAAAATCGAAAATGTAAAATAAATAGACTAGGAGAGGGATGCTAGTTGTTGGACACCCCACCTAGCTCCACTCCCCATGCCACGTGGGAACCTCAACACATGGCGTGACCGGGCCGAGTTGGCAGTGCCACCTGTTGTGGTGGGTGGGCGCTTTAAAACGGCCTTTTCGGCATGCTTTTCCATGGTCACATCACACTTTTCCCGCGGTTGCATTCGTCTCCCATGTTATCTTGCTCAGGCACGGTCTATGGTCGCTCTACTACCCCATTACCTGTTCATGTCGCCCTGCATTGTGGTGGGATCCTACTCTGGTTCTGGTTGTTTCTTGCTCTGGTTGTATGCTATTGCGGATGGAAGGTGCCTTGGCTACATTCGAATGGCGTTCACTGGTGCGCTTGCTTTTCTCCACTGGTTCTCCCGACATGGAAGGTTTCCCCATGCCCGCGATGCACCATAGGTTGGTGAGCATGTCTGCAACAGTCCTTGTTGGAGACTTCCATCGGTTCAGTGGTGGCGATGGTGGCTACCTACTCAAGTGGGTTCGGTGGTGGCGTTGGTGGATTCCTGCTCAAGTTCGTTAGGTGGCAATGGTGGCTTCCTGCTCAAGTTTCTTCGTGGGTTTGTGGTCCAGTTGCTGCGGTGGCAAAGCGGTGTCTTCGTTCGTGGGTTCCTGGTCCAGTCGCTGCGGTGGCACAGTGTTGGCTTCGTTCGGTGGCTCACTGGTAGGATTCCTATCAGCCATACTTGCGACTGTGTTTTTCAATACTCTCAACCTGCTGGGAATTGTGTGGACCTTTTTTGGTGCATTTCTAGGTTTAATGTTGCATTTCTAGGTGGGTTCGCTGCAGTAGTGTTTATGTTGCAGTAGGGTTTATGTTTCATTTGTTGCAGTTGAATTTTTGGTGAATTTTGGTGGTTTTGGTTTGTGTTCTGAGGCTATCGGGAATTGGTATGCCGAGCCTTCTCCTACTTGTGCTTGTTATAATCCGTCTTATGTTCGATATTTTTCGACTGGTTATGATGGAAATTGTTGATAGCTCCATTTATTTAAGGCACAATGCAGAATACTGTTTTATGGCAGAATGCGGAATACTGTTTTATGAATAATTGATAGGTTTACGTTGTAGTAGGGTTTATGTGGTGTTTATGTAGGGTTTGTGATGTTGTTTAATGTTGCATTTGCTGCAGTGGTGAATTGCATTTCGCATTACGTTTTTATTTTATGAATAATTGATGGTAGCAGGGTTATGTGGGGTTTATGCAGGGTTTCTGATGTTGGTTTATGTTGCAGTTGCTGCAGTGGTGAATAGCATTTCGCATTACGGTTTTATTTTATGAATAATTTATGGTAGCAGGGTTATGTGGGGTTTATGCAGAGTTACGTGGGGTTATATGCCGGGAATTGGTGAATAATGAATGTGCTCCTTATTATGCTCGAATTATGCTCCTTGTGCTCCTTATTATTCTAGGAATTATGGTGAATAATGAATTCGATTTTGTGCATTCAAGTTTGAATTGCATTATGCATGAAGATTTTAAAGGCTGAATAATTGATAATAGTATGGTTTATGTTGCAGTAGGGTTTATGTAGGGTTTGTGATTTATTGTGTTGTTGGTTTATGTTGCAATTCCTACTGTAGGGTTAGGGTTAAGGTGATTTTTTTAGGGTTTATGAATTGATTTTGTTGTTGGTTTGTGTTGTAATCCCTACACTAGGGTTAGGGTTAAGGTGAATTTGTTAGGGTTTATGAATTTATTGTGTTGTTGGTTTATGTTGCAATCCCTGCAATAGGCTTAGGGTTTATGGATTTATTGTGTTGTTGGTTTATGTTGCAATCCAAAATTGTTATTATGCAAATTTTTTATTCAAAACTGTAATGCAAAATTGTCATGCAAAAGTTTTGTTGAATATTATGCTAGACCCGCTTATTACAGAGTTAAAAAATTGTTATAATGCATAATTGATATGTAAAATTGATATGCAGAATTGTTGATGAAGGATATGTTAGGCATGCCTATTACAGAGTTCCATAATTGTTATTATGCAAACTTGTCATGCATAATTGTTGCTGAAAATTTTATTTAGGGCACATTACAGAGTTCTGTTGAAATGGTGAAATTGTATTTTGCATGAAGGTTCTATGGGTTGAATAATTGATAATAGAAAAGAAGAAGAGGATCTGCGTTTGTGAAATGAAAGTTCTCAAACATCTCTGCGTATGGCACTTTATAATTGATAATAGTTTACATGGCATAATTGTAAATATGAGTGTTTTTCCTATGAGAGGAATTTGAGCATTGTGATAAGTAATGGCCATAAAAATGAATAGTACTCCTGGGCCAAGTCATAGTTTGAGGCTCAAAAGTAGGGACTTATTCCCTAATATTTTATTTTAGGTCTCATAGGCATTGCACAACCAACTAAACCATGACTCAAACCTTGTAGAAGTAATCATTGGCCTACAAGAGGCATTTAGAGTCAATTTCAAGGATTAGGTAAAACAAAGGTGGGTCTTGTGTCCCAAGCCATCTCTCAAAGTCAGAACACTGTATTTAGGTCATACTCATTGCTCTTAGGTGTAATAAGTCATGCATGAGAGCCCTCCATGGAACATTCCTTAGAGAAGCATTATTAGTCTTAGGAGAGAAATATGGGCATGTTTTTATGAGTTAGCATCGCATGGATGGGTATCACAACCCAAGTAATGGTTCAAACCCAAACACTAGGAATATAGTCCCCAACCATAATTACTTTGGGCCTCATAAACCATCCCTAATTTAGCCCTCAATCCCAACCCAACACCTATAGAGGGGAAATTTAACATATTAGAGGAATATTAGAGAAATTTAAGTAATGATTTAGGCCCTAAATAAAGAACCTTTGGCCTACAAGATGCTTATGTCTCCAACTTTAACAATTAGGAATAGTAGTGATGGGTTCAAACACCCAATTTATAGTTTAGAACCAAAACCATGGGTTTCTATCCTAATTGTTACTTTAAGGCTTATAGGCCATGTTTAAGGATCTAGACCATGCCACATACATCATAGAAGGAATATAGGGCTCTATCTTTATTACTCTATATAGAAGGAATATAGGGCTCTATAGAAGGAAGGAAACATAGGGGTGTCATCTCGGAAGAGTTGTACATTAAAAAAACACACTTAAAAATACTTTAAAGTTAGGTCTATCAAATATTGTCAAATGCAGCATTAAATACAAAAACAGCGAATATATTGTTGATACTAACCTCATCCAAGAAATTGTTGATTGAATGTTTAATAAGGGCACATTACAGCGTGCTGTTGAAATGATGAAATTGCATTTTGAATGAAGATTTTATGGTATATTAAACCGTACGATAAACCCCTGATTACAATGCCGCAAACAGTAGGGAATGCTATGACCTAGGATTGTATCCAAAATGTCCTAGGATTGTATCCAAAATGGCCATGTTACAAACAATAGAGCCAGTGATTGCAAAATCCACATTGTAATGTGGTCACAACAAAAAATTTGGCACCCCTATATGACACCCCTATGCTTGATATCCTCCAAGATCTTCACTGCCCAATATTGTTGAGTTTCCTGCTTGATCCAAGTTGGTTGGCCTACCTAACAATGGCTGATTAGGTTGTGGCTGATTGCCTCCATATGATATCCAATTTGCTTCTTGTAGCCATGGAGGAATTGAGTAGCCATAGTGCACACTTGTGCTACTAACCCCTGCATTAGGTTGAGCCCCTCAATAATCATACATACGATTGACACTTGCACTGATAGGAAGGAATAAAGTGGGCATGCGCACTTGTTGATAATAGGGGACTTGGATGTTTAGGAGGTCTTGGAAACATGGAGTATTATCTGTAATATGTTCCAATGTGTTTGGCATCATCCTGCTTTCCTCCACTATGTTTGCATCAATGGAAACCCTTTTTTCCAGCCTTAGTTCTTTTTGAAGCAATTGTTGGTCCTTTCTCAACTCCTTTTCCTGCCTTGCCATCTGTTTTTGATGGGCCTTTTCTTGTCTTTCTTTCTCTCTTTCAAGCCTTTCATGTGCTCGAAGTTTTGTTGCAGCAATCCTTGCAACCTTCTTTTCTTTGGCCAAGTCCTTCTTTTTCTGTTTTAAATTCTGGATTTCAAGTTTCCTGTGCTTAGACTCAACTAATAGTTTTATATAGTCTTCTGAAATGAGTAACTGTGAACTTCGGCATAGATGAAGATTGTCTGTTGTTTCTTGCCTTCTTTTTGTTGACACTCTCTCTACTGGTAGCTTTAGGAACCGACCAAGCAACTAGCCCTTTGTTGACACTTGTTGCTCCTTGCTTGACACTTGCCTTTCAATATTTGGGTCAATGTTCTCCACATCTATCTTAACCATATTGTCCTCTTTAGCTGGAACCTCATTATGGACAGTATCTTCTTCCAAAGTCCATTATCCACAAAATAATGAACAATTTCATTGTCCAATTCTCTTGGTTGTGAAGGCATGTTCATACTTTCTTCATTAGTTCTTGAGAAATTAGTTTTGTCCAAATTCATCATGGCTTCTTCCAGCCATGATGGTGGGGTAACCTGGCTTGGAAAATTCAAGTCTCCATTGTTGCTTCGTAGAGCATGATCAACATTTTCAGTGGCATTCTCATTGACAGTTGCATGATAAACAGAGACATTAAGAATATCACATGCAGAAGTTGCAGGTGTTTCAGTTGGTCTAACAACCTCCATGTTACTGTCAAATGGTTCATTGTTATATTGTGTTTCACTTACATGTTCATCATCATCACCACAGTAGGGTCCTCCTTGAGAGAGGGATATCATATTATCAGCAGCAACAACGTCTTCCTCTACTTCCACATCTTCTTGGCCATCAACATGTGCTTGGACTCCCCTTCTTCCTGACCATCCAGTTCAAATGCCTGGATACAACTAGTATCATGCATGAGAACCTCAGAATTCAATGGCCATATTCCAGTCCTCTTAAACCCAACCTTGATATTTGAAGGTGTGAGATCCCTTTTAAAGGATTTACTTGCAATCTCGGCTAGCTCAAACCCTTTTACCTCCACCCCTGGATTCTTTGCCATCCACGAAGCTCACTCACCCCTGAAATAGTTCTTGAAAGGCCCAAACACACTGACATCTAGGGGTTGCAATCTGTGAGTGGTATGAGCAGGCAGTGTCAACAGGTCGATGCCCAAATTGTTATCCTCCTCAATTGTTTGCACATCAATGTGGCTTCCATGTCCATTTAAAACCAGCAGGTGTCTATTTACAGGTGAGACACCGCCTGGAATAGATGCATCAATGTGAGTAAGCCAATTCAAAAAGAGTTCTTTAGTCATCCAAGCATGGGGATGTGCAACCATGCATGCGCCTGGTTCACAATTTTGTATATAGTTTTTGAGTTGAGTTTTACCTTTAAATCGATAAAACCCAAGGATTGAAGCACCAATTGCATTGACACAGCATAGAATAGTGATCCACTCCCTACTCCTAGGAAAAATCTTTGGCACATTACGACTCCCTCTCTTGGCAATTACACGCATGCCACGGTTCCTTCCTGCCTGTAAACCTGTTTCATCATAGTTCCATATATGGTCTAGAGCATAACCATGTTTCTCGTATGCACTAGAAAGGATGGCATAGAACTTAGTCAGAATTGCAGGGCGTAGATTTAGAGCCCTATCTCTATCCAGGCCCTCGGTTGTATGCAACACAAGGTCTGGATTCCTTTTTTTAAACCCAAACCACCATGACTTACCAGGGAACCCATCTTTGAAGGGGTTTGGCCTCCCTTGAAAGATTTGAGCTACTCTGGATTTTAGTTGTATCAGCTCTAGCCCATGTCCCATTTGAGCCATCGCCTTACACCACTGAACCACCTTGGCCTCCTCCTCTTCACTCATAACTGTAACAGGCCCTCTACGCTTTGTATGTGTGAGCCCATTTATCCAATAATGTACTTATGAGGTAGCAACTCCATGTTTTTTAGCAGCTGCACGAATGGAATATCCATTGAACCCTATATCATCAATCACAGGTAACATGTCTTCTTTTGTCCAGCCTCTTATTACACTGATTTTGTTTGTTGAACTTGTCCCTTGAACTGTGGTTGACAATGGCTCTGTGGTTGATGGTGGGACAACAGTGTCCTCTACCACCACATGGTCATTCTCAACAACATTGTTGGGAGCATTGTTGGCATTTGAATGCTCGACCCTCTCTTCGTCCGATGAGGTGGTGCGTAGTTGGGCACCCCTACTCAGTCGACGACTTGTTCTCCTTGCATTGCTCACTCTTGCCATGCCTGCAACTACTTGCACATTTATAAGGGAAGCTAATTATATACACGGAAACTGGAAGTTGATTATAACATAAATATAAATAACATAAATGGAAATAACATAAACATTGAAGCTGATTATAACAGATATAGAAGTAACAATACTATTATGCAATTACCTGATTATACTGTGCACACACTTTGCAGTTTGAATGCCTGAAATGCAACTTCAGTAAGGGTTGTGGTTCTTTTATAGTTGTTTGTTGTTGAATTCAATTGGTAAGAAAGGTGCACATGGATTGCAATCTCTCAAATTTGAATGTGTGTTGTGGATTGATTTAAATCTGATCCAATGGTTGAGAACTTGTCATGGTGGATCCTTGTGCCTTCATCTGTTTCATGATCCTTGTGCTTTCATATGTTTAATGGGTGCATTTAATGGGTAGGTGTCATTTATTGAAGACAGTGAGTTGGATTGTTGAACATACATGCAGTTATGGCTGACACTCTATCCCTGGTTGTTGAACAGGTTTTCATGTTGGTTGGGATATTTATGCTCCAATAGATATCTGTGGGTGTTGATTTGATAGGTACCTTGCAGTGGTGGAAAATACAAGGAGGGTTATTTAGTAGTTCACGTACTTTTGTATGTTCAGAAAGATCTGTAGGTAGTTGGGACAAGATGTTTTGTACTCTTTTGCACATAAAGACTATTTATGGACACATGTTGGCCCAATCAGTTAATGGGCAATTTTTAAACATAATTTAAAGTTTTACTGCACTTAATATGAAATATTTATTTACAATTTTTGGATGTTTTTATGTCAATATTTGGTGGCTGTATGGGACCAATACTATAACAACTTTAGACATCCCTCCCCTACTCTATAAAAAAATAAAGTATTTTTTATCACATTCTTAAAAAATTAATTAAATAATAAAAAATATTAAAAGGAAAGGGATTGCTAAAAGATTTTAAAAATAAAATGAAAGGGGAGGGGCCACGTGGAGTGGGAGATGGAGGCCATGGGGAGTGGAGTGGAGCGTAAAGTGGGGAGTGGGGTGGGGCGAGTAGGGGAGTTGAGTAGGGTGAGGTGATGGTTACGTGGGGAATGGAAGTGGGTTGAGAGAGCGATAATGCGGTGGGGAGGGGAGGATCGAGCCCAACCTCCCTTTCCCATCTCTTTTAATTATTATTTTTCAATATAATGCCTTTGTTTTATTTTTAGTTTTTTTAATGTTTTATTTCATTTATTATTTTTCAATATAATGCTTTGTTTTATTTTTAGTTTTTTAATGTTTTATTTTATTTCTAATGTTTTTAATGGTGTGTTTTTATTCTAATTTGTTTGTATATTGTAATAAATGTATTTTTTAAATGTTTTGATTTTACTTTTTTTAAATTTGTTTTATTTTTAAAGTTTTAATTTTTAATGTGTTTTGTTTTTCAAAATTGTTTTTATTTTGTTGTAGTTGATATTTGAGGGGTTTTGTTTGTTAGGGGTCAGGGTCGAAACGTAGTGGTGATGGAGCAGACACCTAAAAATCTAACCATGCTAAGGTTTGATGTGGCCTAGGCTAGATGCAATCCCTAGATGATTTTGATGGTTTGACGGTTTATATGCCCCTATGTCATGATTTCTTAGATCACAAGCTTGTCGCACAAGTTACGGAGAAAATATTTTATTTTTAAAAAGTTAAATGTTTTTAAATACATTTTTATAGTAATTTAAAAAAATATATTAATATTTTTTATTTTATGGTTTTCAAATGTTTATAATTTAACATAATCGAAAAAAGTGTTGTTACTAGTAGCATCTTTTTTTATTTGGAGGTTGATTTTGACATTTTACTACAACGACGTCAACTATTAGGGTTGCAATTTCAAACAAGTTGTAATTTTAACCAAAAAAAAAATAGGAGCTCCATGGTGATTCCGAGTGGTTTCAGGAGTATCATTGTATAGTTTTGATTACAGTGACATCGATTGTTAAGGACAAGGCTTCAAACAATATGTAATTTTAACCCTGAATAAAAATGAGGTGATTTTGGGAAGGCCATTTTTTTTATTTGGAGGTTGATTTACGGTTTTTATTGCAACGACGCCAACCGTGGTCAGTCGAGGCTTCAAAAAAGTTGTAATTTTGGCCCCGAAAAAAAAAGAGTGCTACTAGTAGCACCACTTTTCGATTCAAGGGTTGTTTTAAGTGGGTTTGATGTAAAAATGTGAGTTTTTATGGCTATAATTCTCTTTTTGAGTATAAAGTTATCGTCAAGTTGTATAATGTGTTTTACATACAGGGCCACGCAAACCCACCAAAATCACTTAAAAAATGAAAAAAATAAAATAAAAATACTAGAACCTATATCCGTAAACCTAGTTCTAAACCCATCCTCTATCTTTGTTTATGTATTTTAATTCAAATATGGATTGTTATCAATGTTAATTTGTTATATTTTCCTTTCCTCTCTATATACATTTTAAAAAAATCATATTTGTGTTTAATAGTTTAGATTCACTTGAATATTTACTTTTTTATAATAAAAAAATGAATATTTTATGTATTTTTTGGTTGACTAATTTTGTTTCCAATTTTTATGTTGATTTTTTATCAAGTCTAATTTTAGTTATGTTCTAGTTTTTGGGTTTGACCAATTTAGTATTGATAAGATTGGTTAGGTGGTTCTAATTTGGATTTATTTATGATAATAATGATGAAGTATTCTCCTGATTATTGATTGCATTTCCAAACCTTGTTCTCTTGTTTCTTTCATTAGGATTTAGCTAACTACATGTATATTGCATGTATTACATTACATTTCCACATTCATTACATATTCATTTACATCATCTCACCTTGTATATAGTAGGTAGGACATAATTGAAGGGCTTTCCATTTCAACATAGAAATGTTTAATTGAACCCTTTTTCTCGATAAAAAAAAAATGATGTTACGAGGGCCATTTGTCTACGACAACATGTTAGCGCTAAAAAGAGGGTGATTCCTTTTATGTCCGATAACTTCCATGAATAATTCAAAAGATGTAAAATGACATGATAAGCCTAGAGAGGAAAGTGAGACAAAGATCCTCCAAATAAAAGACGTTTAGAGCATTTTAGAAATTTAAAGCAACAATAGTTGCAAAACCATCGGAAATAGTTATTATTAACAATGATATAGGATTGGAGGAAAAGGAAATATATCATTGAATTTGTGTTCATTAGATAGAGCATTCAAAGAAGACATGTACATATTCATTAACACCATTGCTCACATCATTAACGAAGGGTAGCAATATTTATTTCTATAAAAAATTGCAGATGAAATACACTCGAATAAAGTGAATCTTTCCCGCAATTATATTGTGGGATCTATGGCCTACTTATGAAATAGAGATTGAGGCTAAATAATAAGAAGTGGTGGTATAAATTCATGTGGTGCAAACATCTAACAGAGATTACTTTATGTAGGGTAAACAAAATAATGTATCTACTACTTAACCTGCTTTCTCAAATTACATAGCTAAAAATTCTTCTCTAGTCCTTTGAACATATTCTTCAATTGGTTAATATAAACTTGAAATGTATTATATGAAAAAGATTAAGGTAAATACTTATATACATTATTTACTAAGTGTTGGCTAACATGAAGACTCTTGATCGTGACTATAAAGAGAATGAAATGAAGTTAATAATATATATGGAAACACACAAAGAAATGTTGCAGAAAACATAATAGTACAATAAAATTAAAATTCTATTAATGAATGAAATAGAAAAATGTGTAGCATGTAAAGAAATACAAACTAACTAAAATGGTGGTAGCTTATCTCTAAAGAGAGGGGTGTTGGCTACACTCACTCACAAGTAGACAAGACAAGAAGCCAAAAGTTCCTTTTAAAATAAAGCATAGTAGCAAGATTCGAGTACGAATTCGAATACGATTCGGATACAATACAGAAAAAATACGTAACAAAAAAATCAAGTACAACTAAAATACGGTAGTAGACATCTTATAAATAAAAAAGCATGCAATTTAAATTTTAAAAAAAAATTATACATAAATCATTCCAAATTTTAACATATCATTCATTATTCGTTGAAAACAATTTGAAACATATCTCAAATTCAAATTGGATACATGGCATATCATATAATATAACCATATTTACGATGTCATCATCCCCATTCCCTCACCAATCCTAAAAGAATAAATTACTAAATAAGTAGTAAAATCATGAAAATAAAATTTAAAATAACAACTACATAGTACATATAAAATTACTTAAAAATTTAAAAGTAAAACTTAAAAATATAAGTAAACCTACTTTTATACAAATGCCTTAAAAAAATGAAGAACACGGAAATTACCTAAATACTTTTATATAAAATGACTAAAAAAAATAGAACAAAGTAACTACCTAAATACTAAAAAGTAAAACATAAAAGTAGAAATTAAAATAACAATTATATATAAAATAAAACTTAAATAAAAAAACTACATGTAGTCATATTAGTAAGTTAGTATACTAGTAAGTTATTATTAGTAAGGCAGATGATATAAAAACCTTACTAATAAATTATAATAACTCTAACAATATAACACAACCCGAACTCGTATCATCTTGAATATTCGTTATATTTTTAACTTGGTTTGAATTTCCGTACAGCAACTGCTAATACGGTAGTATTTTGCTGCTATGAAATAAAGTATGATTCCCTAAGATATATACAAAAACCCTAAGATCCAAAACCCAAATTGTAATGAATATAAATATGTATAAAATATCAATATTAATAATATAAATTAATTAATGAAGCATCACATCCTAACTAAGGGACATGACCTCATCAAAGGACATGACCTATCAACCAGGGTGAATAGTAAATGTGTATAAGTATATCATGGCATGGCATTGTAATCATATCTCTCATTCATTTATTTATTATTTTTCCTATATGGATTTCTATTATCCATCATTCTTATATTGGATATTTGTTAATAAATGAGTTTTGTTCATTTTATTTATATTAGAGCTATGTTTTGATATAGTCTTTTGGCCATATATTTTTTAGACCATATATGATCAAATTTTCAAGGTTTATTTGATTTTGGGCTTTGACCGCACATCAACCTTTGGTCATTTTAAATTGAATTATATTGGAAAAGAAAAATATAAAAAAATCAAAAATTTGTTGAAATAAATATTCCGCTGCCAAATATCAATTTGAAGCCACATAACAACACATCAATTATAAATATAGGAGGAGAATTGTTTATTATTTGGCACTATATGGTTTTCTATTATCCATCATTTTTATGTTGGATATTTGTTAGTAAATGAGCTTTTTTTCATTTCATTTATATTAGAGTTATGCTTTGATATAGTTTTTGGTCGTATATTTTTTAGATTTTAGATTTTGTCTAATCAAATTTTGAAGGTTTATTTGATTTTAATTTTTAATTGTAAATCAATCTTTAATCATTTTAAATTTAATTATATTGAAGAAAAAAAATAAAAAAAAAATTTAAAAAGTTTGGAAATTTGTTGAAAAAAGAATTTCGTAGCCAAATATCAAATATCAATTTGAATCCACATAACAACACAAGTACGAAAATTGTTTGAGCATTCAATTAAATACTACAAAGAGTACTGAAGTCTTAAAATAAAAATTAAAAATGAATAGGGATAATTGTTGGCCATTGTCAATTGGAACACCTTATAACAATACTATATATTACTAGGAGGTTGTTGAATCCGTGGCCTCTTTCTCAATTCAGTAGATGATTCATGGTAAAATTAGGCATATAGAAGTGTGTCAACTCATGTGTGTGGGAATAATTGGATTCAACCCTATCTAAACAACGTAAGAGATGATTGATGCCAAGAAAACATCATCTTCAATAAAAAATCAAGGTCAGGGCCTTAAAGTTGTTGTTTGTTTAGAGATCATGACCATCTTCTTGATTTTATCTTGTTGATATTTCAACCATATGATATGTGGTTTAAGTTTGGTCAAGCCACCAATATCCAATTCATTATTTTTCTTTGTCGGAATCCTCATGAGCCATCAAACCACACTATCATTGTCATTCCATGCTATCATGAGGTTGAATTCTTAAGGTTCGTATCATGGGTATCAATATCCAAATTAGGGGCCTAAACCAAGGGTCAAACATTATGACCATTGATAATTAATGTTAGCTGAAATAATCAAAGTTCAAATTTTAGGCTCTAGGCTTGGGCGTATATTAATAGGAGTTAAAGTGCTCTAAGTCATGAAGCGAAAAAAATTATTCAATAAAACTGGAGCATTATATTGACATCAGAGTATACAAGTTTTAAAAGGGTTGAATTCATTAGTGACGTATGGTTTTAAAAGTCTTATCAAATCAATTTTTCTTTTACTCTCATAGTAAATCATTCTTATTATACTTGTCGATAGCCATGGTATCTTTAGCATTGAAATCATTATTACTTGCTTTGAACTCGTATCAATTTGTGTGTAATTTTTATATTTTAATCAAAGTTATGTCTATCTAAGATTTTATGTGCATGTGTTATCTAAAGTTTTTTGGCATCATCAACTTGATCTCTTATTCTACGAGTGATGATGAAATTATCGATTCCATTCCTAACCATTCAATTAATATCAATTCAACCCTTACATCAATTAAGATCCTCTACCAAATCAATTAATTTCACCACCTACCACTTTACATCAATTAACTACCTCCGCCATATCAATTAACTACACCACCTCCACCTTCTAATCGCTTCTAGTGCACTACCACCACCTTATCTTAGTACCACCCTCTTCAAGCTTATCTCTTCAACTACTTAACCACAATTCTTTGATCATGTACCTATTGTCAATGCATGCATACCTGCAAGCTTCCATGAAATTCTTTTAAAGCTCCTGTAAACCTAGTGAGAACTTGAGTCTATTCATTGTCGTTTTAGATTCTCATACTATAGTAGGATGCCAACTTGTACTCCATCTCTCTCTATATTCCTTCCATGTCGGCATACATAAATCGAAACTATCAAATAAATTTCTCAACCAATCGCTCTACCCGATGCAACTATTCGAATTTGTTGATCTTCTTCATTCATTGTTCCCCTATCACGGTAAGAAGGCCACTCTTGAACACAATTCTTGTCCTCCGTTATGTCTACAACCACATTACTATCTTTAATTTGACCTATCGACGAAGATCAGACCTTGACAATTTAAAGATTTAAACAATATAGCATCTCTATGTTTAATATGACTGTTCGGAACATTTAAATTTTGAAAATTTATGTTACATATTTGACTAAATAAGACCAAGAAAATTTCAACCTCATCATATCTCTTCTTTTAATATAACCTCCTTCAAAGCATTTAAATTTTGAAAATTTAGATGTAAAATTCAATGAAACACCTCTATTTTGGAAATTTCCACCACAATCACATCTTTATCTTTAAAATTTTCCAAATGATTTTAAATCTTTTAGATGCAAATTTTGACATAATGTTACCTGGAATGTTTGAATGTCAAACTCAAGAGTGTCCTTCCAGTGCACTCTAGTTAACGAAACCTAGCTAACGTCTCCATGGAAATCCCACAACGATTTTCTTCTAAGATTTGAAAAGCATACTACCAAATGTCATTACATGGTCTCCAAACACAAGTCCTCAACACAAATCCTTCACTTGAAACTTCTCTCAAGAATGAAGGCTTGAATGGTGTTATTTGTTTGGGATTTTTACACCTGGCTCTAATTCCTTTTCCTATTCATGAATACATGTGCATGCAAAATTTTCCACATAAAAAATCAATCATTATTTGGGATTTGGTTTACACCTATAGCTTTGATTATTTTTCCTTCTCATGCATGAATTCATGGGCATGCAAAAAAAATTACAAACAAAATAATTTTGTTTTATTTGTATATACATACACAATTAAGTTTAGCAAATGAACCATGTTGTGTTGTTGTCTTTCTCTTTATTTTTTTAACCGTAAGACCCTCCTCTACTACTATGACAATAATATGTGTCCGAAGTACCAACAAATGCTCACCCATGCTTACTTAGAAAGAAGAATGATGTAATTTACCAAAGCTAGTGCCTTTGGATATTCATAAACCAAGGACAAAAACTACTACATCGTTGGCATTCCCTAACTTTTTCTCCATGGTTGTAATATCTTTTGTTGTGGAAAATATGCATCCCATGCTCCGTGAAAACTCTATTTCTTGGAAATACAAACCATGCTTAGTTTTGTTCTTGTCGATTGGGGTTTGACCTTAATTATGTAAACAACACTCACAGTTTCGAAGGGGGCTTGCTAACAAGAACACCATCACCACCTTGACCCCTTATGGAAAATGTCAACTAGTCCCACAATATTTGTATTAAGTCAGTTTTCTTCCTTGTGCCATCTGTTAATGACACGCTTGTTGTAGCTCCCAAGAAATAAGTGTCGTGCAAGTCTGTATGTAGCAAACGCAAAGAAATATGTTTCAATGTGGATCCGACGATCTCATGGTTGTACATGCAACATTAAAAAAAAACATGGCTACCATAGTGTATTGTTATTTAGAAATCTAGAAAAATCAATAGTAAATGAACTAGCAAGTCATATTAATAATTAATAATACGGCATATATACGTCGATCGGCGTATATCAATCATAGCCACACATTTAAAGGTGGTTGATATACATCGATCGGCGTATATAAGCCATATTATTAATTATTATTATGGCTTGCTAGTTGATAGTCAGCATGCGAGGAATGATTGTTGAGGTTTTATTATTATAATAATTGTTATTATTAAAAATAAAATAATAATAATAAGGATTGTTGAGTTTTTTTTATTATAATAATTAATAAACCTAATTAATAATAATAATCAATTATCAATAATAATAATAACCAATGGTCAACCAATAATCAACTATGGTCAACCATTGGTCAACAAATGGTTGACTATGGTTGACATTGGTTGATCAATGGGTCAACCAATGGTCAACATAAACCATTGGTTGACTATGGTTTACCACTAGTTGACTATTGGTTGACCATGGTTCACTCTTGGTTAACCATGGTTGACTATTGGTTGACCATTAGTTATGGTTTACCATTGGTTGAATATTGGTTTACCATGGTTGACTATGGTTGAATATTGGTTTACCATGGTTGACTATTGGTTGATTATTGGTTGACCATGGTTGATTATTGGTTGACCATTGGTTGTCTATGGTTGACATTGGTTGTCTATGGTTGACTATTGGTTGACTACGGTTTACTATGGTTGAGTTTGGTTGATAATGGTTGACTTAAATATTGATTGACCATGGTTGACTAGACTATTACTTTACCATGGTTGAGTTTGGTTGACAATGGTTGAACATAGTTAACTTTGGCTTACTTGGGTTGACTTTAGTTGACCATGGTTGACTATGGTTGACTTTGGATGACATTAGTTTCCCTTGGTTTACTATGGATAGCCACAGTAGACTATGGTTGACTTTGTTTTCCATAATTAACTATTGGTTAACCTTGTTTGACTTTTGACTATAGTTGACAATGGTTGAATATGGTTTCAAATTTATTGACTATGGTTGAATTTGGTCGACTTTAGCTCACTATGGTTGAATTTGGTGGACTAATTGACAATGGTTGACCATGGTCGAATATGGTTGACTCTATTTGGCCATAATTCAATATCAGTTGACTTTGTTTAACTTTTAACTTTGGTTGAATTTGGTTGGTTATGATGGAATTTTGTGTTGGTTGTGGAGCTAGATCTTCCAGTCTCATAGATGATATTGTTTCAGCCGTGTTTGTACCCCAGTTTTATATGATATGTAGGTGGACTGTACACTCACCCCAGCGGGGGGTGTGGGGGGGCATCGCCCCCCCACGGGGTTCCACGGGGGATGGTCCCCCCTTGTTGGGGTGTCCGGGGGCCAACGGTCCCCCGGCGAGGGTTTAGGGGCAGGGCCCCCAAGAAAGGGGGTTCAGGGGCGAAGCCCCCGAAGGAACTTTTTGGGGTTGTTTTACGGGCCCATGGTTTTGGGTAACCCGTGGTATTTTCCCTTTATAAGAAAGACATTGTAATACGGCTATGGTTGATGTATTAGGTTTTATGCATTGTAAAGATCTCTAAGATCTGAGAAGAGAGACTGTGAGACAGTGAAGAGGAAGTGCAGCGGCTGCAGGTTGTATCCCTTCACTTTGCTAGACGGAATAATAATAAGGACTGGCAACTTCAGTGTGAACATAGCCCAAGTTGGGGTGAACCACGATATATCTATGTCTCTCTTGTAATGTGTGTATGATTATATTTGCATTTCTGTTTATTGTTATTGCTCTACGATCCTGTTTTTCTAACATTTTGTTGACTATGGTTGACTGTGGTTGACTTTTGTTGAATATGGATGATTTTGGTTGAATATGGTTGACTTTGGTTCATTATGGTTGACCGTGGTTAAGTATGGTTGACTTTGTTTGATTATAGTTGAATTGGTTTAGTAATTCACTATGGGAGACCATGGTCGACCATTGTTGACCATGGTTGAATATGGTTGACCTTTGTTCACCATGGTTGACTATCGTTGACTTAGTTTGGCCATAATTGATTGTTGGTTGACCATGGTGGAATATGGTTGGCTATGGTTGACCATGGTTGACTTTGGTTGACCTTATTAACCATGGTTGACTATGGTTGAATTTGTTTGACTATGGTTGAATTTGTTTGACTATGGATGGCTTTATTTGACTAATTGGTTATGGTTGACTATGGCCAATTATGGGTGTCTTTGGTTAACTTTGATTGACCATGGTTGACTATGTTGACCATGGTTGACTTTAGTTGATCATGGTTAACAATGGTTGACTTAGTTTGGACTTAGTTTGGCCATAATTGACTATTGGTTGACCATGGTGGAATATGGTTTACTATAGTTGACCATGGTTGACTTAAACTGACCTTGGTTCCCCATGGTTGAGTATGGTTGAATTTGATTGATTATGGCTACCTTTGGCTGATTAATTGATTATGGTTGACTATGGTTAACCATGGCTGACTGTGGTCAAATATGGGTGACTTTAGCTGGACATAATTAACTTTGGTTAACTATGGTTGACTATGGTTGGTTATGGTTGACTTTGTTTTACTATGGTTGAGTAATTTACTATGGTTTCCCATGGTTCGTTGTGGTTAGTTATAATTGACTTTGTTTGGTCGTAATTAACTATTGGTCAAGAACTTGTTTAGATTTGACTATGGTTGGCTATGGTTGACTAATTGATTATGGTTAACTATATGGTTGAATATGGTTGAATTTGGTTAATTATGGTTGACTTTTGTTGGCTTTGGTTGACTATGGTTTATTGTGGCTGGCCATTATTGTTTATGGTTGGATATGGTTGACTATGGTTGAGCATGGTTGGCAATAGATGGCTTTGGTTGATTTTAATATCATATACTTTACTATGGTTGATTTGTTAGCTTGAATATGTTTGACTATGGCTAACTTTGGTTGACTAATTGATTATGGTTAACTATGGTTGACTATGGTCAACTATAGGTGAATTTGGTTGACTTTGAATGACAGTGGTTGACTATGGTTGACCATGGCCATAATTGCTTATTGGTCAAACTTGTTTAACTTTTGACTTTAGTTGACTTTGGTTGAATATGGTTGAATTTGGTTAACTATGGTTAATCTTGGTTGGCTTTGGTTAACTATGGTTAACTGTGGCTAGCCATTGTTGGCTATGGTTGACCATGGTTGGCGATGGTTGACTTTGGTTGACTAATTGATTATGGTTAGCTATGGTTGACTATGGTTAACTATAGGTGACTTTGGTTGACTTTGAAATACCATGGTTCACTATGGTTGACCATGGTTGGCTATGGTTGACTTATTTTGACCATAATTGACTACAAGTTGACAATGGTGGAATATGGTTGACTATTGTTGACCATGGTTGACTATGGTTGAATTTTTTTACTATGGTTGACTTTGGTTCAATAATTGATTATGGGTGACTTTAGTTGGCCATATTTGACTTTGTTTTACCATTGGTCGACCATGGTTGACTTTGTTTGACTATGGCTGACTCTGGTTTCCCATAGTTGGTTGTGGTTGGCTATGGGTGACTTTGTTTGGATGTAATTAACTATTGGTAAAGACCTTGTTTAAATTTGACTATGGTTGACCATGGTTGACTATGGTTGACTTTGTTTGGCCATAATTGGCTATTCATTAACCTTGTTTAACTTTTTACTTTAGTTGACTTTGGTTTACTGTGGTTGATTTTGGTCACCTATTGTTAACTTTGGTTGATTATGTTTGACTGTGGTTGACCATGGTTGACTATGGTTGTCTATAGTTTATCGTGGTTGACTATGGTTGACCATGGTTGACTTTGAACCAAAGTTAACTTCAATCCAAGGTTGAATTCAATCCATGGTGGAATTCATTCCAAGATTGACTTAGATCTAAGGTTGACTTCAATCCAAGGTTGAATTCAATCCATGGGTGAATTTAATCCAAGGTTGACTTCAATCTAAGGTTGAATTCAATCCAAGGTTTTCTTCAAGCCATGGTTGACTTCAATCCATTAATAATATTAGCATTAATGACTTGAAGACTTGAATCCATAGTTGACTTCAATCTATGGTTGAATTCAATCCAAAGTTTACTTTTGTTGGAGAATAATCCTTGGCGTCAGGATTGGTGTGCACATTCATGTGCAAAGAAGATCAATAGTTGTTGAGGGTAGACCAAGACTCACCCGAGAATCCAAAAGACCTCTTGGGAATTTGGAACCCAAGGGTCATTTCTCATTGTATATATATGTACATTTGGTTAATGAGAAAACATAGTGTGCGTTCATGCCTATTCAATTGTCTTTGTGTTTGTCATTCATTTTGTATTTGCCTCTGTGTGTAAACCAATCTTCCTATTTTCCCAGTGGGAAACCTAACAGTGGTATCAGAGCATGCCTTGTTCTTAGGCTTGTGAGAACTCCATCTTCTGCTTTGGATTGTTGCAATCTCTTCCTAAGTACTAATGCTTGGCATCTACGTGAGAATGAAGATCTATTGAAGAGTTGTGCATGGTGGAGCTGTGACTGGAGGATTTGCGCCTTCCTTGATGCGTTGAATGGCCAAATTAATTTAAATATTATCTGTGTATGTTTAATATTCGACTAGCGTTTCCTATTGCAACACTTTACCTTCACCTTGTAGCGGTCCCTCATTGTGTATCCAGTCGTGCAACTGAGAAATATTGTAGTTTGTTGCGTTGGAGTTCTATTTTATTATTTTCTGTGTGAGGAGGCTATCGAATAGTCGCATGGGATACCATTATATCTTCTGCGTTATCTATTGTGTTATCTCCTCAAAATTGTATTGGCTAGAGCATACCCAATTGTTGGGGTGACACATGCAGTCGCTCCAGCTGTCAATGTTCAAGTAATTCCACTCACACGCAACATCTTTTCTTCACTCCCAGTTCGTGTGCACAAATACTATGCAACCTACATCCTTCGGGAAGATCACCCTAGCACGTTGAAGTTGCATCTTGCATTGAAGGTTGTTGAGATTCCTCTCTGTTCATCTGTTGCGTCGAAAACTGAGCTATTGAATTGAAATATGCAAAATGAAATGAGGTATTTTTCCGTCTTGAGTTTTTAAATTGCATAAAGCTTTACCGTGGAGATTCATCGGACCAAGTGTGAAGCTGAGTGGAGTTGTGTTAAACGATTTTGATTCCTCTTTACCTGTGCGTGGGAATCTCACAATACAGAATTATGTTCACTACATCACTGAGTATATGTGCTTATTGTTTCACACGATCTATGTTATCGCATGGTTCAACCCGGTGTACTCTCGACTGCTGTGACCTGCGGTTTAACCCATGACCTGAAAACGTGCTAGTGGGAATAGCGTTCAACAGAAACTGCTCTACCTTCACAGATAAATACGACAAGAAATATGTTTCCTAAAGGCCTTGGTAAACTTGAGAAACAATCTAGCATTAATTTGATACATGGAGTGATACAGATATTATTGTTGTCCTGGACGTGGAGCTCTCTCTTCATAACGGTGGTGAATGATATCTTTGTATCCCTATTGATGGAATCTTTTTTATGAATTTAATTGATTTAAATATTGGGAGGGTTGTTCAATAGTTGTTGGTGTTTGTCTTTTGTTGAAAATAAACTGTGAAGGTGGACCATCGTTGTCACGGGAGGTTCATATTCCATTCTTTCCACATCGTATGAAATGCGAGGACGTGTGCTCCAAGTTACAAGTTGGTGAATATATTTTTGTTATGTTTGGGAAACTCTACATGTCATTCTTGAATTAATGTTGGCACAATAATTCCATCGTCGGTGACAGTGGGACCGAAGCGTAAAGAACAGACGTCCATAGATTGAAGACCGTGAAAACCCTAACTCGTGATAAAGAGTGAAGGATGACTGCAAACTGAGTTGATTGTTGCATGGAGCTTGGAGTCTTTACTGTGACTAGGACCGTGTACACACAAATGCAATCATCACTGTATCCAATGGAGAAATGTTTTATTTGGACGTGTTGAGAGTTCTGGATCTATGTTTGCGTTGTTTGTTGGAGAGGATATGGCGCATCAAAGGTGCTTTACAATTGAAATTGAAGCTGATACTTTTGTTGCAAATTGGGAAAACTAACGGTGCTCATTCATCCATTGTACGTAAGATACTTGCTAGAGTTTACATCTTCCATTCATTATTGGACCGGTGAGTTGCACGCACTCTGATATCGTTGGACTAGTGCATGGATCCAATCGGATCTTGAAAAGATGGAGCTAATGTTGCGTTGAAGCTATTTTCGCTTGGCTCATCATCTTTGATTCCTGTGCATAGATGATCGTTGTTGGTGAATGCGTTGGCGAGAAGAATTGGCTTGGTATTTCATTTCTAAAGGGTTGCTTAAGTGTTCTCTTCTTGAATTCCCAAGCAAATAATTGGAACAAAATCAACTATGTGAAGTTGAAGCATTGGATAGGTCATAGGAAGCAAAAACCCTAAGAATTGTGTGAAAGTCGTTTTGGAGTTGCTGGAATTGGAATGTAAAGAAGTTACTCATAGGAGTTCCACATTAGAAACTATGTGAACCCATCCATTTAGATGAGTGAAGGAAGGGACTGTGTTTGATCTATAGCCACTGGATATTATTACAACTAGGTATTGTATATATATATATATATATATATATTCAAGACTTACATTGATTGTTGTGTCAAGAAATTAAGACAGATATATTATTAAAGCTGACTGATATTGACGTCAGAGGAGATCAAACCAGTGCCAAGTGGTGGTGACTGCAAATCATATTGTCCTGTGATTGGAAGTGGAATAAAACCTGCATTTTTTTAAAGACTGCTCTATGCCTGTAGTTGCATTGATGCATTGAGATTTGGAGCTTCCTATTGATGCATTGGAGAGTGAGCTGTGAGTGAGCTACAGTACGTATTCATTAGAAGATTTCACACTTCAACTGTGTAAGAGATATTGTTACTACATATATTTGAAGGATTGTGGGGAGTAGACAACAACAACAATTTGATGACATGAGAATATCTACAATAGTTCAGGTAAACCATTGATATTTGAAGACCATTCACATTCGGATTTTAACTTGCACACTGTTCTTTTATAAGTCCACTTTAATACTTGCAATTATTCCCTTGTAAGAATTAATTTTGAATTGCTTTGTACTTGGGTTCATTTTCGGCTAAGACCGACACCCTTCATCCTCTGATTTTGTTTATAAAAGGGTGGAATTGCAAGAATCCCTTTTGTATGTGAGTGAGTTTTTCAATGGATAGATTAAATGGCCTTGTAGAGTTACTGAACACTCTACTTCTCTCCTCTGTTGACAACACTATCATTTTCTACAAGACCACTCTCACTCACATTCAAGATTCTATAAAAGATTCACAAGACACTCTTGAGTTCCTACAACTTGAGTTGCACCTTCAACAAGAAGAAAGACATTATGAACTTGTCCATGTTTAGAATAATTCTCTTTATGATCCAATTCCGCAGAGTCCACAGATTGATGGCCACTTCATAAGCATATGAGCAAATCAGTGGCGCTAGCACAAAAGTGAAAGAAAATGAAGATGAAAACACGCATGCATAGGTTATGCTTGTTCCTTCCAATCCCATCATCAGACCATGGGAAGAGATTAATCATAACAAGCACAAAACCTGTCTTGGATATGACAAGGAAGTGATAGTTCACATTCCTAATTTCTCCAAGCCTATCCAGTTTCAGAGTGTTGGATTCCTCAATGAGATTTCATATTCATCCACATCAGTTCATAGTTCGAGATGCCAACACTGTGATCGATTTGGCCACATGAAATATCAATGTTTTGATCTTCACCCTTGTAAGCATTGTGGAAAGCACACCCATTCATCTGACATATGCTTCAGTTTGAAGAAACCTGCAAGAGATAAGATTCATTATGGGTGGATCGCTTCTTGGCAATGGTCATCAACAACCAAGAATATTTATAAGTCATACTGGAGAGTTCATTCACGAGTATTGACACATCTTACAGTTGAGACATCTTCTTCTCCTCACTTTGTACCTAACAGGGGGGAACATAATGGCAGGCATCAAGTTTCGAAGCCTTTTCCTTCTGAAAAAAACACTCATAGCCTTCCTCATGTAAGTCATATCAAGCAAGACCGATCCACAGTGAGTTTGGACAACCACCATATGCAGAGATGCCACCTGGTTATGATATGCATGTATTCTAAAGACATAAGAGATATACATGACATAGAGTACTCATGTGTTTTGTGTCTAGTTGTGACACCATGAGACTCTCCTCTCCTCACATTGTTCCTGACAGAGGGGGAATGAATACCGTCAGTAACAAGCGAGCGAGTACAATCGAGCCCGTGAAGAGCTATGTTCGACTGAGCTCCAGAGTTGGTGGTCATCCTAAAACCACCATTACCGAGAGCACCTTCATTTAGCAAAAGCATGTGCAAGCTTCTAGCTAACTTGGAAAATGGTTGTCAAGATGGAAATGTTCAGCAAGTTGCAGTTGTTCACTTCATGTTTTCAGCTCTCCACTTGGTTTGTTGTCATCCCATCCCAACCATTCTAGAGAACCTCTGAGCGAGTGTCGTCGCCAAGTTTGAGAGATTGTGGTCAGCGTTGAACCACACACATAGTAGAAGATTTCAGCCTTCTAATAGCCCATTTCAGTTGATGGTCGGCCTAAAAACCATCCCTTCGGAAAGCTCTTGTATTTAGCAGAAGTGCGTGCAAGCTTCTAGCTAACCTTCTTAGTAAAGGATGTTCGAGATGGAAATGTTCAACTAGTGGTAGATTTCCACTTCCACTTACTCAGCTCGCTTATTTTTCTTGGAATCATATACACCCTTCGGATTAAGGGGGGATTTTTTGGAGACTAATCCTTGGTGCTAGGATTGGTGTGCACATTCATGTGCAAAGAAGATCAATAGTTGTTGACGGTAGACCAATAGTCACTCAGAAGTCCAAGAGACCTCTTGGGAATTTGGAACCCAAAGGTCCTTTCTCATTGTATATATATGTACATTTGGTTAATGAGAAAACATAGTGTGCGTTCATGCCTATTCAATTGTCTTTTTGTTTTTCATTCATTTTGTATTTGGCTTTGTGTGTAAGCCAATATGCATATTTGCCCAGTGGGAAACCTAACAACTTTGAACCATGGTCAATGTCAATCCACAACCACATTTTTAAAAGTGGTGTACTGAATTCGAACCATGGTTGACTTCAATCCATAGTCAACTTTTAAGCAAAGTTGGCATTGAACCATGCTTGACTTCAAACAATAGTTGACTTTTAAGCAAGGTTGACTTTGAACCATTGTTGACTTCAATCAATAGATAATAATAGTTCATGGTTGACTTTAATCCATTGTTGAATTCAATCCATGGTTGAATTCAATCTAAGGCTGACTTCAATCCAAGGTTGACTTCAATCCAAGGTCGTATTAAATCCAAGGTCAACTTCAATCCAAGTTTGACTTCAATCCATGGTTGAATTAAATCTAAGGTTGACTTAAATCTATGGTTGACGTTATGGTTAGGATCAATCCAAGGTTGACTTCAATCAATGGTTGACTTCAATCCATTGATACTATTAACATTAATGACTTTAATCCATTAATACTATTAACATTAATGACTTCAATCCATGGTTAAATTCGATTTATAGTTGACTTTAATTAATGGTTGACTTCAATCCAAGGTTGACTTTTAGTCATAGTTGACTTCAATCTAGAACCACATTCTTAAAAGTGGTTGATTGACTTTCAACCATGGTAGAATTTAACCCATAGTTGACTTTTAAGGAATGATGACTTCAATCCATAGTTAACTTTTAATAAAAGTTGACTTCAATCCATCGCTGACTTTTAAGCAAAGTTGACTTCAATACATAGTTGAATTTTTAAGAAAGGTTGACTTTAATCCAATGTTGACTTCAATCCATATCTAACTTCAATCAATAGTTGAATTTTAAGCAAGGTTGACTTGAATCCATAGTTGACTTTCATGCCTAGTTGATTTCAATCCAAGGTTGACTTCAATCCATAGTCGAATTCAATCCATAGCTGAATTCAATCCATAGTTGAATTCAATCCATAGTTGACTTTTAAGCAAGGTTGACTTCAATCCATAGTTGACTTCAATACTTAATTGACTTCAATCCAAGGTTGACTGGAATACATATTTGACTTCAATCTATAGTCAACTTTTAGGAAAATTTGACTTCAATCCAAGGTTGACTTTAATCTAAGGTTGACCTCAATCCATAGGTAACTTCAATCCAAGGTTGACTTCAATCCATAGCTGACTTCAATCCAATGTTGAATTCAATCCAAGGTAGAATTCAATCCATGATTGTCTTCAATCCAAGGTTAGTTTTAATCCAAGGTTGGCTTCAATCAAAGGTTGACTGCAATCCATAGTTGACTTTTAAGCAAGGTTTACTTCAATTCAAGGTAGACTTGAACCCATGGTTGAATTCAATCCAAGGTTGACTTCAATTCATGGTTGACTTCATTCCAATGTTGACTTCAATCCATTGTTGAATTCCATACAAGGTTGACTTCAATCCAAGGTTGACATCAATCCAATGTTGAATTCAATCCATGGGTGACTTCAATCCAAGGTTGGCTTCAAGGTTGAATTTAATCCATGGTTGACTTCAATCAATTATTAGTATTAACATTAATGACCTCAATCCATGGTTGACTTCAATCCAAGGTTGACTTTCGACCAAGGTTGACTTCAATCCATAACCAAATTTTTAAAAGTGTTTTATTGACTTCAATCCAATGTTGACGTCAATCCATATTTGACCTCAATCCAACGTTGACATCAATCCATGTTTGACTTCAATCCATAATTGAATTATAAGCAAGGTTGACTTTAACACAAGGTTGACTTCAATCAAGGTTGAATTCAATCAAAGGTTGACTTCAATCCAAGTTTGACATCAATCCAAGGTGGATTTGTTGGTTATGGTTGACAATAGTTGATCATGTGTTACTATGGTTCACTATGAATATATTTAGGTAAATGATGGTTGAATACATGGTGATTTTCATTTTATAGCAATGACATTTTTTTTATTACAATTATTATGTCACTTTCGTATTGTTAAATAATGTTTTTTCTTATTAGAATATGTCACTTCTATATTGTTAAATCAAATTAAAAAAATGAATAGAAGATGTTACTTATAAGAAATTGTTTATTTTATTTTGTAGGAATAAAATAAAATAAACTATTTTATTTTATTCATCTAAAAAAATATGGTTGACTTCAATCCATTAAGCATGATTGACTTCAATCCAATAAGCATGGTTTAATTCAATCCATAGTTGACTTCTATCCATGATTGACTTCAATCCAAGGTTGACTTTGAATCATGGTTGAATTCAATCCAAGGTTGACTTTGAACCATGGTTGAATTCAATCCACAGCCACACTTTTAAAAGTGGTTGCATGACTTTGAACCATGGTTGGAATCAATCTGTTAGTTTTTCATCATTTAATTCAATAGATCTAGGATCTTAACTGAAAGAACAACATGTACATCATATCAAGCATAAGAGACAAGAGAGAAGAGATACAAAACATTTCACCGGAGAAAACCAAGTGATAGTTTTAAACCTTAACAGTGCAGTAAAAACTCATACAGATTCTTAACCATTAACAGAAAATACACAATGGCACACGCATAACACAGAGATTTTCACATGGAAACCCTTAACCGGGAAAAAACCAGCAAAACTTAGAGCCGCACAACTCTTTTCATTATATGTTTTCTTAACCATTTACAATACAATATATGGTATTCGCAGCATCTAAAACCCTAATTCGTTTACCCGAAATTAGGTTACAACCCTAATCCCTTTACCGAGATTAGATAGAATACAATGGTCCAAAACAGCAAAAAAGAAAAAACAACCCAAAAATTTGTTGCGCTCCGCGCGGACTCCGGGGGCCTAACGGTCCGAAACGAAGGGGGGGGGGCTGGTGGGCTACTACTGGGGAGGGGATCGTGGTGTACACACACCCACCATGTGAAGAGATATAACACACCCAACATTCTCCCACTTGTTGTTCTCTTCACATACAGGAGAAATTTATGACTTCAACAGTCCAGGGCAACAATGCCCATGTTCTCTTTACACCAAGAGAACTTTTAAGTACTCACAGAATTTTTCAAAGAGTCTACAACATTTTCCAAAGTATCAACCTTCTCCAGCAATACTTTGTTTTGTTCAACCATGTCTCTGACGAAATGGTACTGCACATCAATGTGCTTTGTCTTCGAGTGATAAGCAGGGTTCTTTGCCAGAAAGATTGCACTTGAGCTATCACAACCCATCTTCACTACATTTTGAACAAAACCGATACCTGAACACAACCTTTGCAACCATACAACTTCCTTACTTGCATGGGTAGCTACCATGTATTCAACTTCTGTAGTTGAGAGTGCAACTACAGCTTGTCTTCTACTCATCCAACTGATTGCGCCTCCAAATAGTTTAAAAATGTAGCCACTTGTAGATCTTCTGTGATTAAGATCTCCAACCGCGTCAGCATCAGCAAATCCTTGTATATCTATCTCTCTATTTAGTCCGGGTCTTCCTTGGTAGCAAATTGCAAAATCTGCAGTGCCACGCAAATACCTGAAGACCCTCTTTACTGCAGTCCAATGTTCCTTTCCTGGTTTTGACATATATATGCTCAAAACTCCCACTGCATGAGCTATATATGGTCTAGTACAGACCATAGCATACATCAAACTTCCAACAGCACTAGCATAGGGAACATGAGACATGTCCTCTACCTCTTCTTGTGTCGTGGGACACTGTTTTGCAGATAACTTTACACCTACAGGAATGGGCACCTTCACTGTTTGCTTTCCTGCATATTAAACCTCTTCAATATTGTCTCAACATATTTCCTCTGATTCAACCAGAGTTTCCTGTTTTCTCGATCTCTTTTTATTTCCATGCCCAAAATAAAATTTGCAGCACCAAGATATTTCATGTCAAATTCAGATGACAACTGATTTTTGACATCCTTGATGATTTCCTTGTTGTTTCCAATTAGCAACATATCATCAACATACAATATCACATAAATAAAATGATCACCAATTAGTTTGAAATAAACACAGTGATCAGCTTTGCTTCTTGAGAAGCCAAGTCCCAGTATATAAGTATCAAACTTTTGATACCACATTCTTGGAGATTGTTTCAATCCATAGAGGGACTTTTTCAGCTTACAGACAAGCTCCTTTTTACCTTTCACCACAAACCGTTCTGGTTGCTTCATATAGATTTCTTCATTAAGTTCTCCATGTAGGAATGTTGTCTTCACATCCATCTGCTCTACTTCAAGATCAAAAGCAGCAGAAATAGATAAAAGAAATCTAATAGAAGTCAATTTTGCAACAGGTGAGAAAATCTCACCAAAATCGATGCCCTCAATTTGGGAATAACCTTTCGCTACTATTCGAGCCTTGTACTTCTCCACTTTACCTGCTGCATTTAACTTCTTCTTGAATACCCATTTGCTTCCAATAGGTTTTCTTCTTTTTGGCAACTCAACCAGATCCCATGCCTCGTTTTTGTCCAAGGCATCCATTTCTTCCATCATGGCCTTCTTCCATAGTTTACTATCTTCTGAATCCATTGCCTCTCTAGCAGTTCTAGGATCATCATCAGTAATAGGTAACACAAAATTAGAGTGAAAATCAGGTGGACTATACCTTTCACCTTGCCTTCTTACTCGATCAAATATCCTCAAGACCGGAGTCTGTGGTTCTGCCTCTTCATCTGATTCAGATGAATTTGGTTCCTCAAATGAACCACCTCTTTCATCCTTAATATCAAACTGTAGTTTCTCTGGATCCTTTTCCTTTGGTGCATCTTCAATCTTGGAAGTATTTTCAACTTCTCAGAAGATCACATCTCGACTGTAAGCTACTTGCCTTTTTACTGGGTTCCACAGCTTGTAACCTTTCACTCCATCCTTGTAGCCAATGGAGATACATTTTTCTGCTTTATTATCCAACTTGCTCCTTTTTTCCTTTGGAACATGCACAAAAGCATCACACCCAAACACTCTGAGATGCGAGAGAGAGGGTTTCTTACCAATCCAAGCCTCATGAGGTGTCTTGTCAACCAACGCTGATGTGGGTGTCCTATTTACCAAGTAACACGCAGTGTCAACAGCTTCTGCCCAGAATTGTTGTCTTAGCCCTGCACCACTGAGCATACTTCTCGCCTTTTCCATCAACGTCCTGTTCATCCTTTCTGCAACCCCATTCTGTTGAGGTGTGTATGGAGTAGTCTTTTGACTTGCTATTCCACACGTCTTACAGAACTCCCCAAATTCATTTCCACAGAATTCTCCACCGTTATCTGTTCTCAGCACTTTTATTTTCTTTTCAGTTTGATTCTCTATAAGAGCCTTAAATTCTTTGAATCTATTAAAAACCTCAGATTTCTTACGCAGGAAATAAATCCATGTTTTTCCTGAGAAATCATCTATAAATGAAACATAATACACAGATTTACCTAGTGATGGAACAGGCACAGGTCCAAACACATCACTGTGTATTAACTCTAAGATTCCTTTAGCTCTTACAACACCATATGAGAATCTTACCCGATTCTGTTTATCATATAAGCAATGTTCACAGAAATCAAAATCTAGTGTATAATCAGACATGCCTTCGGCCATACTTTTACCTTGTAATAGTCGAAGACCCTTCTCTCCAATATGTCCCAACCTTCGATGCCATAGCGTTGTCTTCTCACGAGAGACAGTAAGGACTTTGTCTCCTTCATTTTTACCCTCAGGAACAATAATACTATTACATCCATTATTAAAAGTGCTTCCCAACAACTTGTATAGAGTTCCAATCCGAACTCCCCTCATCAGCACCATTGATCCTCGAACCATCTTGCATGTGTTCTTCTCAAACATAGTTTTCACACCTGCATCATCCATTTTACTTACAGATATGAGGTTTCTAGCCAGTTTTGGAATGTGCAGAACCTCGGGAAGAGTTCTAACCATTCCATCTTTGAGCAGTAGCTTGATCTTTCCTCGACCTATGATTTTTGCCCCCGAGTTGTCTCCCAGGAATACATCACCTCCATCATACTTTTCATATTCAGAAAACCACTCCCCGTGAGGATTCATATGAAAAGATGCACCTGAGTCAATCAACCGCGAATCATGCTCTGCATGTGTACTTGAAGATGCCAAGTACACATCTCCTCCTTCCTCTATAGATTCTTTCCCATCTACGGATGGAGCATCATTAGATCCTCTGCTTTTATCAATATTTTTGGATTTACAATCCTTCTTGTAATGCCCAGCTTTACCACACTTCCAGCATTTTCGTACAGAAGGTCCTGGAGATTTAGATCTCCCTCTAGATTTAGATCTGCCACCTGGAGACTTATTTTTAGATTTGTCTCCAGGGTGACCTCTCACAAACAAGGCATCCTTGGTTGAACTATCCATGGATTTTTGCCTCATTTCCTCCGATAGCAGGGATGCAACCACATCATCAAAGATTAGGTTGGTTGTGTTACTCCCAACAGCTATAACCAGACTATCCCATGAATCCGGTAGAGAGCACAACAAGTTAATACATTTTTCATCATCAGTAATCGTAATACCAACAGATGTCAACTGAGTTACCAGAGTATTGAAGGCATTTAGATTCTCTGACACAGAGTCTCCTTCATTCATTCTTAGAAGGTACAATTTCTTTCGAAGAAATAACTTATTTACCAGGGACTTTGACTGATACAGATTTCCCATCTTATCCCACAGTTTCTTTGCACTGTCTTCTCCAGATACGTTCACCAACACCGAATCTGAGAGGCAAAGTCGAATCGTGCTCCTTGCTTTTCTTTCCATCTTATATCATTCTTCTTTTTCCATACCAGTGGGCATGGTACCCGGATCTACTGCGATCCATTTTTCTCTATCTACCAGAAGATCTTCCATATTGAGCTTCCATAGCTCAAAGCTCTGACCGTTAAATTTCTCAATCTTGATTCTAGAAGTGCTCGCCATTCTTTCAACAAAAGAATCATAGCTGCAAAGCTCCCACTGAAACCAGGTTTATCACAGATCCAAGATCGAGCCAAACCCTTGGAAACAAAGGCATCCCTCTGAACCCAATAATGCTCTGATACCAAATGATAGTTGTAAACCTTAACAGTGCAGTAAAAACTCATACAGATTCTTAACCATTAACAGAAAATACACAATGGCACACGCATAACACAGAGATTTTCGCCTGGAAACCCTTAACCGGGAAAAAACCAGCAAAACTTAGAGCCGCACAACTCTTTTCATTATATGTTTTCTTAACCATTTACAATACAATATATGGTATTCGCAACATCTAAAACCCTAATTCAAAATACCCAAAATTAGGTTACAACCCTAATCCCTTTACCAGGATTAGATAGAATACAATGGGCCGAAACACGCACCCACCATGTGAAGAGATATAACACACCCAACACCAAGAAGGTGAAAAACTCCGCAACTTCCTCAGAGATAGAATAAGCATCAATACAAGGATCACCATGATCAAACCCAAGAGATAGATATCTTCAGCAGCATGCTCCTCCTCCACTTGTGCGCATCCTCCTCTTCTCTCACTAATGCGAAGTGAGTGAATAATAGAATGTGTAAAATGAGAGAGACACACTCTCTATTTATACACTATCTTGACTTTCCCTTTACTCAACTAGGTCGGCCCCAACTTAACCACTTAACATAATGTTGACTGGGCTGACCCCTACTAGGGTGGTATAATAACCCTTTGACCCACATGACTCATACAGGGCCGACCCCATCAAGGTGGTCTAATAACCCATCAAGTATAAGTTACGACACTTACAATAAAACTTGTGACACTTGCAAATATAAATGACGACACTTCCAATCGGAGGAATAATACATCTCCGTTGGGGATACAATAAAGTACAAATGTAATACATAAAAGAATATCTTCCAAAGTGACAAATACATCAACACTCCCTCTTAACTAGGAAGGTATTCTCTAGACACAAATCGTCAATACATATAGGCACAAGTATTCAATTCTGGAGCTGGATCATCGTCACTGGATCACGGAGCATCATCATCATCACTGTTGCTGTACTCGACATCTCGATCACTGGGATATCTCTAAATTCTGCTAGTCATAGGAAGTTCTACAGAGCCAGCCCTTTTTCATGCTGGATGTAGGCCCACCACCTATAGGTCTTCATCATCACTGGACATACTATGGAATCCTCAGGACTTATTACGTGCGTCAACAAAACCTCGAAAGAGTATCCCAGGATCCTTTATGTGCCTAACCACGACCAGCAAGATCTCCCAGGGCGCTATTACATGTTGATTGTCACAAAACCTTAAAAGAGTGTCTTGACTAGCAAGAACTCTAAAGAGCATCCGAGGCCTTTTACGTGACTAGCATAACCTGTCCGAATCTCCAGGACGTATTACATGTGACCTCCACCACAAAACCTTAAAAGAGTGTCTTTACTAGAAAGAACTCTAAAGAGCATCCAAGGCCTTTTACGTGACTAGGGCAACCTGTCCGGATCTCCAAGACGTATTATATGTGGTCATGGAAAACCCTCGAAAGAGCATCCCAGGACTGATTATAAGCGTACTGCTCAACCTATCGGATCTCCCAGGGCGTTATTATGCCATAGGACAAAACCTCGAAAGAGCATTTGCCAGATATCCCAGGGATCTATTATATGCCATAGGCAAAACATCGAAAGAGCATTTTCTAGATATCCCAGGGCGCTATTATATGCCATAGGAAAAACCTCGAAAGAGTATCTACAAACCTCCCAGGGCGCTATTATATTCTTATCTGCACAACCTATCCACGACCACGGAGTATCAACCTGATACTCACCATATATCATCCTGATGTACATGATCACCCTGGTCATCGTCATTGCATCGTCCTAATGCACGTCATCTAGAGCATCGTCCTGATACTCATCACACATGATCATCTTGATCATCGTCACTGCATCGTCCTGATGCACGTCATCCAGAGCGTCGTCCCGATACTCATCACACATGATCATCCTGATCATCATCACTGCATCATCCTGATGCATGTCATCATACATTATCCAACTGATCATACAAAGCATCAAATTGATGCATATACAAGTGCATGATCCAACTGATCATACAAAGAATCCAACTTATGCATATACAAAGCAGTAACGTGACCATCATCCTGATTCTCATCACACAGTGCTTACATCCACAGCCATGGGAAGGATCCTCCTCTCACCATGCTTGGAATGGCTCCTGCAAAATGTATCCCATCACTTCTTCCTCAAAGCATCTTCTATCTGAAGAACACCAAGCCTCTCTGTGAAGTACTCGAACTTCACTCTGGTTTTGTCAACACATCTGCAACCTGCTCATCCGTCACAACATATAGGAGCTTCACTGCTCCTCTCTACACCATATCCCTGATATAGTGATATTTGATCTCGATGTGCTTCGGCCTGTCATGGAACACCGGGTTCTCAGACAGCTTCACAAAACTCTAGTTGTCACAAAAGATACCAATAGCATCCAACGAGAGATCAAATAAATCAAACAGTAGCTTCCTCAGCCATACTGCCTCACAACTAGCCGAACAAGCTACGACATAATCTGCTTCGGCTGTACTCAGTGCTACGCAGGACTGCTTCCTGCTAAACCAAGAGATCACACATGATCCCATACTGAAGCAGCACCCCGAAGTGCTCTTCCTATCTGCAGTACTACCTGCCCAATCTGAATCAACATAACCCTGCAGGTTAAACTTTTGATTCACATCATACTTGAGCCCATAATCAACCGTATCCTTCAGATACCTCAGAAAATGCTTTACAGCAATCAGGTGAACATGTCTAGGATCCATCAAGAACTGGCTCAAGGTGTTCACCGCAAAGAAAATATTTGGTCTCGTGTTCGTCAAGTACATCAAGGACCCAATCATCTGACTAAACATCGTGGCATCAACCGAATTTGATGAAGCATCACATAGAAGCTTCAGGTTAGATGCCATACGTGTGGCCATGGCCTTGTAGTCCATCATCCCGAACCGCTTCAGGATCTCTACTCCATACTTCCTTTGTCCAAGGAAGATTCCATCTGCACTCTGCCACACCTCCATACCTAGAAAGCAATGCATCATACCCAAGTCCTTCAACTCGAACTCGGAAGCAAGCTTCCTCTTCGTGTCGGCAATCAATCTATCATTTCCTGTCACAAACAGGTCATCCACATATAGTAGGAGTATCACTGGATTTCCTTCCTCAACCTTGTAGTAAAGGTTGGAATCCGCTTTACTCTTGGTAAATCCCAAACTAGATAGAAAGTTGTCTATCCTACCATACCAAGTCCTAGGAGCTTGCTTCAAGCCATACAAGGATTTCTTCAATCTGCACACATATGACTCCCTGTCATGTGTCTCAAAACCAAGTGGCTGCTCCACATACACTTCCTCTTCGACTACACCATTCAAGAAAGTTGTCTTGACATCCATCTGGTGTATCTTCCACTTCATCGCTGCAGCAAGAGCAAGTATTGTTCTGATGGAAGTGTATCTAGCTACAGGAGAAAAGGTCTCTTCATAATCTATCCCCTCTTTCTGGGAGAAGCCACGAGCCACAAACCTCACCTTGTATTTCTCTATGCTACCATCTGCAGCATGCTTGATCTTATAGATCCACTTAGAAGTCACAACAGACTTCTCTTCTGTCTTTGGGACCACATCCCAAACATCATTCTTCATGATCGACTGGTATTCCTCGATCATGGCATTCTTCCATTACTGCATCCCGGATCCTGGGAACTTCAAATTCTTCAATATCTTCAATAGATCATTTTCTTGAACTTCGTTGTTGGAACAAATGTTGTAGTCCTTCTTTTGTAGGTGATTGTACACGATCTTTCCTACAAGTCAAATTCAATTGCATGATTAGAAACTTCTCATATATTTCAGAACAAATTCTTACACATAAATATACATGTCATACAGTTATGCAATTATTTTAGCCAATGCTTCAATACAACATTTATCCATATCGCGTAACTTTCTAGATGCCTTCCATCTCTACCAGAACATTGTTAAGAGTGTGCACAACTCCCAACATGTCAGCAAAAAGGTTTCATTCTAGATAAGTAGCAATGGAATGTTGTACAGTACCATAGGACACATACCCATCACATGCATATTAGTAGTATCTTGTTCATTAAAGCAACTTTTCTAACATGCATAATATACATCCTAAATCTAGGAACATAAGTATGTACATGAGTGGACAACATCATTTAAGTAATCATATAATAAATGACAATTCAAATACTTATCTTTGTTTAGTTGTAGGGTGGACTCCCTCTCAATCTTTGCTTCCTTGCAGGAACTACTGGAGTGTGCTCCCTCTTGATCTTTGCTTCCTGGATTACTTTTCCTTGAACTTATATTCATCCTGGACCACTATGCATGCTTAAGTGTGCACTAGTGTCATCCTCAATATCTCATACATGATCATACATCCATTAGTATAATCTCAATACTATTATGATCCTAAATAAACTTAACATGTATGGTCATGATTATTTTACACACGGGTAATTTATCACAAGCATTAGTATTCAAGGTTTCAGGGAGGACTTCTATTACTTATGCATATACTTATTGACCATGGGACTCTTATGGTTAATCATATCATCAATCAAAGTAAGAAACATAATATGCATGAACTGTTGATTACTTAAACTTCTAACTTTAAGAATAATCATTCATACAACAGTATAAGATCCTAACATAAGGTAGGATTCTAACTTGATATAGCGAAAACATACCTGGAATATCATGTTGGCTAGTTATGTCTAACATACCCAAACAATGTCTTCTTGTTCTCTTCAATGACTTGTGCTTAGTAACCTGCATAACTCATAAGTTAACCATTGTAGAACCAAGTTATACATACCTCGTAAGTGGAGCTTCTATGTGATCCATGACTATGGATGAGTCTTTGTCTTCATGTCACCATGGTCATATGTTCTTTATCTAGAACTTGATTTGTCTTTCTTGATGTACCTTTCATGTTAGCGGACAACATCAACCTCATACAACACCACAATGCATTAATACAATCATAAGTGTCATAACCCTAATCAATGAATGTCTTCTATCATTCACATGCATTCATACTTTTACTAGGGTGATGAGACAAGTCTAAGATTAATCAAGATTGTACTAACCTCAATGATATGAAGACAAACATATCATAAACTTAATCATGAACAAATTTCAAAACATACTTGTATCTCTTCAAGTCATACCTGTCAGGATTGCTTGCAGCCTTTTCATGTAAAGCCTCAGCCTCATCTCCCTCTGGAACTGGAACTTCTTCACTTATGCAGGTGTACAATTCATTCTTTTCTAAGATTAACCCAATCCACTTTTATTTGTTGAAACTGGATCTAGAGCTGGATTAGGGTTTGTCAGAGAAACCCTAAAAATTCAAACTTTGAATTTCAAACTTCTGAATGGATGGAAAGATGTGGCTTGCTGAGCTGATCAAGTTAGTATACTTCAATTTTGAAAACTGCAAAATTTGACCCCTCAAAATTGCCTTTGAAACTTCCGGATTCACTAGACAAAACCCCGAACTAGGGTTTGATAAAGACCACCCTTCTACCCAACCAAAAAGTTCGATCCAAAGCTCTAAACTTTGATTTTTTCTGAGGAGCTTCCAGCCGTGGTCACGGACTTCAAAATTTTCAACTTTTGCAGAAGCCCTAATTTTCCATCTTTCCAATCAAAATCTCAAACTAGGGTTTGATCAAGCCCGGCCTTCTGCCCAACCAAAAAATTCGATCTTGGTCTCTAAATTTTGATTTTGATGAGGAGCATTCAGCAGTGGTCTCCGATTCCAAAAATTCCAACTTTCTCCAAAGCCCTAAATTCCCGCAGCAGTGATAAGCCAAGAATGAAGGTGCTCAAAATCCAAATCTGTTTTGACATAAATATGCACCTGATTGTTTCTGGTGCATCTCTGAAATTAGGAATCCACAGGGTCTGAAACTTTGGCCTGTGATATCCGGACCTGTCATCTTTCCAACCGCACAGGTCTGACCTTGATTGGATTCTCTGAGAGAGAGTTATGCCAAGTGTCGCAACGTGACCTGTTTATGGGATAAAACATGAGAGCGAATTTGTACGGAGTTCCACGTGTCACTGGTTCAATTTCGGCCTTTGAAAAACTTACCTGAGAAACTACAGTCCGTTCTCTTACTGTCACTTTTTACATAATTTCATTTGGAGCTTCCTAGCCCAAGTTGTGACCTTTTTTCCCAAGTCACCTGTTTATGACTGAGATCTAGAAGAAGCAGAAACCTTAGATTGTATTGATTGTAAAACACAAAGTACAACTAATTAGATGTTATGCTTCGGACACAAGGTACATGGGGATGTTATCTACAACCTGTAAAAGTTTCAGATCCTGAACCTTCGCCAAAATGGACTTATAGCAAAAGTGCCACGATGACTAGTTTTGTCTATATGAAGCCCTAGCCTCCAATTTGTCGCAAGTGCAACAAGTCTCGTAAATGCCATATCATGCCTTCCTTCAGGCTAGCTCTGATATCATGTTATTTTTTCATAATTTAATTCAATAGACCTAGGACCTTAACTAAAATAACAACATGTACAGCATATCAAGCATAAGAGACAAGAGACAAGAGACACAAAACATTTCACCGGGGAAAACCAAGAAGGTGAAAAGCCCCGCAACTTCCTCAGAGATAGAATAAGCATCAATACTAGGATCACCATCATCAAACCCAAGAGATATATATCTTCAGCAGCATGCTCCTCCTCCACTTGTGCGCATCCTCTTCTTCTCTCACTAATGCAAAGTGAGTGAATAATAGAATGTGTAAAATGAGTGAGACACACTCTCTATTTATACACTAACTTGACTTGCCCTTTACTCAACTAGGTCGGCCCCAACTTAACCACTTAACATAATGCTGATTGGGCCGACCCCTACTAGGGTAGTCTAATAACCCTTTGACCCACATGACTCATATAGGGCCGACCCCATCAAGGTGGTCTGATAACCCATCAAGTATAAGTTACGACACTTACAATATAACTTGCGACACTTGCTGACACTTCCAATCGGAGGAATAATACATCTCCATTGGGGATACAATAAAGTACAAATGTAATACACAGAAGAATATCTTCCGAAGTTACAAATACATCAACACAATCCATAGTTTACTTTTAATATGGTTTACCATTGTTTGGAAATGGTGGACTTCAATTCATAGTTGACTTTAAACGAAGGTTGAGTTTGAACCATGGTTGACCATTGTTTAGGCATGGTTGACATTAAACTAAGTTTGACTATATTAAATCATGGTTGACCATTGTTTAAGCATGGTTGAATTTAGGGCATCATGGTTGTCATAACATTATTTAATGCATCCTAGTTGACATAGTTATATGGTTGACTTTGGTTAACCATCGTTGACTATGTCCAACCATGGTTGATGGCTTCTCATTGTATACCATAGTTCACTTTGGTTAACCATGGGTAAGGTTGACCATTGTTGATCATGTGTTACTTTGGCTGACTATGATTAACTTAGGTCAACTATGACTGATTAAGGTTGAATAATATTGAACATGGTTGGCCATGTTCATTATTGGTCAACTTTTCTTCAATATGTTTGACTTTGGTTTACTTTGTTTCACCATGGTTTAAGATGGTTGCCTAATGTTTGCAATGTTTGACCTGGACTACTTGTGACGTTTGACTATGGGTGACTTTGCTTGAATATGGTTGACTCTAGTAGTATAGTTTCCCATGGAATCATGGTACATCACAAATGACCATGAGTTACTATTATTGACCATGTTGACTATGGTTGATCATGTTTGATTATGTTCGTCCATTATGTTTGATTATCGATTATCATGTTTGATTATGTTTGTCCATGTTTGAATAATATTGACCATTAACCATGGTTGACGATGTTCTATTTTGGGTGTGTGATGTTAACATGTCCATAAAGAGTTATGCCGCATCAATGTTAACCTTAACCTTAACATAAATTTTAATATTAAATGTAAATTTAGTATTATTAAATGACATAAATGTTAACAATAAATTTGATTTTAACATTAACATTGACATTAAAATTAAATGTTAATGTTAATGTTAATATTAATGTTTAACATTGATACTATTTTAACATTAGCATTATTATTAATATTAGTATTAAATGTTATTCTTAATATAAACATTATGTTAATGTTAATATTAATGTTTAACATTGATATTATTTTAACATTAATATCAATATTAAAATCTAATAATAAGATTAAATGTTAATGTTATTATTAAAAGATTGAATTAATATACTTAATAAATGTTAATAATAATAAAGGTTAATTTTAACTTTATTAATGTTATTATTAATAACGATATGAAGAAACATCAACTTACGGTTTTAGGGCATTATGGTTGTTATAACATTACTTAGTGCATCATGGCTGACATAGTTATATGGTTGACTTTGGTTAACCATCATTGACTATGTCCAACCATGTTTGATGCCTTCTCATTGTATACCACAGTTCACTTTGGTTAACCATGGGTAAGGTTGATCATGGTTGATCATGTGCTACTATGGTTGACTATGATTAACTTAGGTCAAATATGATTGACTAAGGTTGAATAATATTGAACATGGTTGGAGGTGTTCATTATTGGTCATCTTTTCTTCAATATGTTTGACTTTGATTTACTTTGTTTCACCATGGTTGAAGATGGTTGCGTAATGTTTGTAATGTTTGACCTGGACTACTTATGACAGTGTTTGACTATGAGTGGCTTTGCTTGAATATGGTTGACTCTAATAGTATAGTTTCCCATGGAATCATGGTAGAGCACAATAGACCATGAGTTACTATTATTGACCATGTTGACTATGGTCGATCATATTTGATTATGTATGTTTGTTATATGTTTTATTATAGCTTATCATGTTTGATTATGTTTGTCCATGTTTGTTCATGTTTGAACAATATTGACCATTAACCATGATTGGCCATGTTCTATTTTGGGTGTGTAATGTTAACATGTCCATAAAGAGTTATGTCGCATCAATGTTAACCTTAACCTTAACATAAATTTTAATATTAAATGTAAATTTAGTATTATTATAAGACATAAATGTTAACAATAAATTTGATTTTAACATTAACATTAATATTAATGTTTAACTTTGATATTATTTTAACATTAATATTATTATTAATATTAGTATTAAATGTTAATGTTAATATAAACATTATGTTAATGTTAATATTAATGTTTAACATTAATATTATTTTAATATTAATAATAATATTAATGTTAACATTAATATTAATATTAAAATACTAATAATAATATTAATGTTAAGATTAATATTATTATTAAAATATTGATAATAAGATTAAATGTTTATGTTATTATTAGAATACTAATAATAAGATTAAATGTTAATGTTATTATTAAAAGATAAATTTAATATACTTAATAGATATTAATAATAAAAAAGGTTAATTTTAACTTTATTAATATTATTATTATTAATGATACGAAGAAACATCATCTTACTTGCCTCTTATTAAGATAGTCCATATTGATATTCCTTCACAGTATTTATAATTTCAGACTTTGTAAAATTAAATATTTGATAGGATGTTAGTTTACAAAATGCAAAATGAATGTTAAATTTAATAAAATTAAGATTACTTTCATAATTTCAAATATTGTAAAACTAAATATTTGATTCGATGTTAATTTACAAAATGCAAAATGAATACTATCTACTGAAATTAATATCACTTTATATGTTAATGTAAATTGATCTAATTTTAAGATTAAAAAGTATAATTAAAAAATGAAAAATATTATATTTATAAAAATAAATAAATTATATCAAAGATATTAATAACATTAAAAAGAATACTATCTACTGAAATTAAGATCACTTTATATGTTAATGTAAATTGATCTAATTTTAAGATTAAAAAGTATAATTAAAAAATGAAAAATATTATATTTATAAAATAAATAAATTATATCAAAGATATTAATAACATTAAAAAAAATTATAATAATTTAAAATATCTTTAATATCAAATTTGGTATCAAAGATATTATGTTTGTAAAAATAATTAAGTTATATTAAAGAAGAAGAGACTGTTATCCCAGAAAAAAGACGAGCAGGCCTTGATGAAAAGTTTTATATGAGAACTGTCCAAACACAAAACAGAAATTAGTAGAGGAGAATCAATGGCGTTTCCATGAGATGTAAGACCGCGATCACCTTTAGGGTGCATTTTTAACTGTAGACGCCTATTGACGTAATAAATATAACTGCATAGATATGATACAATACTTTGAATATCGATCCAAGGAAGATGATTATAATCTGATTATGTTTCATTTGTTTTGATTACTTAATTGTAACAACATTTATCGTTAAATTTTATGTTTTGTTTTTTACATTAATTAATTGTAATAATATTTAAGTGTTTTCTAATTTAAATGTTATACGGTGGTGTGGTTTGGAGGGAAGAAATGCATAGGTTGAAACCATGCCAATTTCAACACAATTGTTTTCCGGTTACTCTCTATATTCAGTACTAAAAATATCACGATTTGGATTTACAAATTTGTTTTCTATGGTTTAGGGTAGAGCACAGAGAATATTATGGTTATGAGTGGTTGATTGACTTAGTGAAAAATATTTGTCATATATATGTTGTTGCTAGGGTTTGATTCGGGAATTATGTACCAATGAGGGTTTGATTTGAATTTTTTTTTAAGCATACCTTATTCAAATTAGAGATTTATGGTTAGGAAGAGTTAATAGGTATATGCATTTTGTTTTACTATTTTCAAGCTACGTCAGTAGGTATATGCTACCATGTAACTTTGTTATATATAGAAGTGAGATTAAATTTTTTACAAGATTTTCCATTTTCAACATGTTTATAGAGAGATCAATAATGAAGCAGCGCTCTCTCAAAACAGGTAGCGAATTTGGTAGAAGTATCAATCCACGTTGAAGAATTGAAAGATTCAAGAATGGTGTCTCAAGGAACACTTTCTATATACTGATAGGGGTATTGATTTTGATATATGTAATTATATATATGTGGTTGTCATATTTCTTACCTTGCTGGACTATTTGGTGGATAAATAATAGGGTCTTTTATGGTTGTAGTTTTTGTCTTTTGACATTAGTGGAAGACTATATATGTCTTTATAGTGGCTTGTTCAACTATATTGCTAGAGAACTGTAATTAATAGATTTGTTAGTAAGTGGGTGGTGGTCAATTTTATTTTTATTTTTAACAAAAATGGTTATTATTTTTTTTTTTAATAGGGGAGATCTCGGTTGGGCCGCAACCTAATCAACCCATCTTACACTTTGTCAGAAATTGAAGAATGGCATGGCCACTTTATTACATAAATGAGAATCAACTTTCTTCTACGGAATGGGAGACCACCAAGAAGCATCATCATTCATGATCAAGGGTCAGTGCAAGCTAATGAGGGTCACTTTTGGCGCGTTAGATGCAATAGAAACTGAAAAAGAAGGCATCCCTCAACTTACTTGGATTTTTTGAGCTACTTACGCAAAATATCTTGCATTGAGTAAAAAAGATGAAATGTAGGAAATTGAATCACGTTTCCGAATATATAACTTTTATGTATTGAAAATTTGCATAGCTATGTCAAGTTTCATTTTTCCTAACAGACACTTTTTATTTTTCAGGCAAATGATAAGGTATATGTTTTTGTGGGTATAGAGCCTTTGAGGGCCTAAATGATGGAATCAAGCTACAAAAATCGGCATGCATGTAGAGAACACACAGCACTTGTGCGCCATTATTTTTTGAAAATTAAATTAGTAATTTTATAAAAAAAATTATAATTGTCTAAGTGATCAAACCTCAAAAATAGTACCTCTTTTGTGGGTAGAGCCTTTGAAGGTGTTAGGAACCCATGTCTTTACTTTGTTAGTATATTGTTGTTGGACGCATATGCTTTGTAAGTCATCCCGTAGTATTTGTTGATCCATAGTTTATATTAGCCCATAGTATTGACCCATAGTATTGGACGCATATGCTTTGTAAGTCGTCCCATGGTTTTGACTCATAGTATTGGCGCCTAGACTTAGCCCATGGTTTGTATTGACACATAGTATTGACCCATGGTATTGGTGCCTAGACTTAGTATATAAGTGTGTGTTGAGGCGTATGAAGGCACCGTGAAGTTAATTGTATTGAGCTTGCTCAAAGGAGGTTGCCCCCTCGAAGTGGCCCGTGATCAATATAAAAGTGATTCTGAGTTCTATTATTTCTGATATCTCATGTATTTGCATTAATTAATTATTGCAGGTTCATCACATCTGGTATCAAAGCCAGGTTCATCACATCACATCTGGTATCAAAGCCAGGTTCATCACATCACATCTAAACCACTTATACTATGAAACGAGAACTATATACTAAGAACGAGAACTCTAGCCATAAAAACTCACATTTTTGCATAAAAAACACCGAAAACAACCCCCAAATCAAAAAGTGTTGATGCCAGTATCATGTTTTCATAAAAAACACCAAAAACAACCCCCAAATCGAATAGTGTTGATACTAGTATCAACGCTTTTTTTCTCTGGGTTAAAAATATAGCCATGGCTTAAAAATCTCATACGGTTGTTTACGAAAACCTTGAAATCAACCCCTAAATTGAAATTTTTTGTTTTCAACAAATAAATTCCTAACCTAAACCCTCAACAAACTATTACAAAAGTTAAAAAAAAAATTATAATGCGCCCCTCCTACCTTAACCCCCCTAACAAACTATTAATAATTTTTTTAAAAATTTACATTTAAAAAAATAATTACATATTTGACCCTAACCCCCCAACGAACCATTAATAAATGTTTGAAAAAATTACATTTTAAAAAACAAAGTACATTTCCTAATTCCCTAGCCCCCTACATTACCCCCTACCTTAACCGCCCAAAAATTATATTTTCTAATGCCCTACCCACTGCGTTAACCCCTCAATGTTACCCCATTGCCCCTCATACATTGTTTTAACTAAAAAAAATTAAAACCCAACTTAAAAAAATTAAACAATTAAAATAAAAACTTAAACTTAAAAAATAAAAAATAAAACCTAAACTTTTCCCAAAAAAAAACAAAAAACAAACTAAACTTCACAAAAAAAACAAATTAAAAATTAAAAAAAAAAACTATACAAAAAAAATTAAAAAACAAATTAAAAATTAAAAGAAAAACTTTATAAAAAAAAATTAAAAATTAAAAGAAAAACTTTATAAAAAAAAATTAAAAATTAAAAAAAAACAAAATGACGGGCGGATGTTGGCTCCAACCCTATGGGCGCCCCAGGGGGCGACGCCAGCATCCGCCCGTCCAAAAATATAAATTAAAAATTAAAAAAAAAAACTTTAAAATAAAATTAAAAATTAAAAAAAAAAACTAAACTCTATAAACAAAAAAAAATCAAAATCAAACAAAAAAAATAATAATAATAATTCTGAAAAATTCTGTTTTTCGGCCATATCTCCCTTATTTCAACTCTGTTTTCCCTGAAACTTCACTAACATCTCGAGGTTTTGGTGTAACGGTTCGTATCATTTGGTGTAACTCTGTTTTCCCATTCTGCATATTTTATTCCTGAAGACCCTATCCCAAATTCCACTTCCCAAGACCAGAAATCCCACATTTGTTTATTTTTAGGGTTTGCCATAACTTCTTCAATTTTCACCCGATTGCCTTCAAATTTTACCATAGAGTTCCTGCTTCTGAAATCCCCATTTTTTGCTTCCTTGTCCCTCAGAAAGTGTCGAAAACCTAGTCAAACCCCAATTACCCCTCCGATTTTTTCTCAAATCCAAATTTCCCCTTACTAAATAAGCTTGTGTTTGTGTTTTTCTATCCAGTCCCCCCCCCGAAAAAAAAAAAAAAAAAAAAAAAAATTACTGGTTATGGTTGTCACTCGCATAGGAGCAAACACCATGGAGGAAGCACTTGTAGCCATCCAAACCAAACTGCAAGATCTGGATGAAAAATTTCTCAGCCTCCATCTTCAACATTCAGCAATGAACAATAACCGACAGCCAGAATCTTTTGCAGCCACCGGGTTCTCTTCTTCCAACAATTTTCGTGGGTCGAAGCTTGATTTTCCTCGCTTCAATGGTACTGATCCGACTGGATGGATATACCGAGCAGAACAATATTTCAGTCTGCATAATACTTTTGATGTTCAGAAAGTTCCACTTGCTTCCTTTCATTTGGAACAGGAAGCCCTTCAATGGTACCGTTGGTACATCAAAGCTCATCTCAAGCCAAACTGGACAGATTTTTGCCAACTCCTTTTGTCACGATTTGGTCCTAGTTCTTTTGACGACTTCACAGGAGCACTCACTAAACTTCACCAAACTGGCACAGTGAGAGAGTATCAGACGGAATTTGAGAAACTAGCCAATTACACAGAAGGATTGTCCGATGAATTCTACAGGAGTTGTTTTATCAGTGGTCTCAAGGATGAAATGCGCTCAGAGGTCAAAATGTTTTGTCCCAACACAATGATGGAAGTCCTAGGGTTGGCTAAGCTGGCTGAGGACAAGATCGCAGCTCAACAACGCTCCAAACCCACCTTTGTTCCCTTCAGAAATATGGGTTCCTAACGATCTCCCATCACGCCTACTCCTCAACCAACTCCTATCAAGCAATTGTCTGAAACAGAGATGCAGGCACGCCGAGAAAAAGGGCTTAGTTATAATTGTGATGAGAAATTCACTCGGGGACATAGATGTGTTCAACAAAATCTCTATTTCTTGGATGTGGATTCTCTGCCTGCCTCAAAACTTGATGAAGAAGCTTCAGATACAATAGATGATCAGGTTGACATTCAACACCCGCCTGTAGACACCCCATCTCAGGACGACCCACCCGAGATCTCTCTCCATGCTGTAACCAGCGTCACCACCCCACAAAGAATGCGAGTCAAGGGATACTTCAAGAAGCTCCTTCTTACCATACTCATTGATTCTGGTAGCACTCATAACTTCATTGATCCTCGGATTGCCAAACAGGCTGATTGTTTTGTCCATCCTTGCTCCAACTTTGAAATCATGGTTTCCAATGGGGGCACTTTACTTTGCAAGGGGAAGTGTCACAATGTACGTATCTCTATGGAAGATTATAACCTGCGCTCTCACATGTTTGCCTTGTCCTTAGGCGGATATGATGTGGTTTTGGGCGTTCAATGGTTACGCACACTTGGCCCCATCTTATGGGATTTTGCTGAACTTTGGATGCAGTTTTCAGTCAATGGAGCACAACACAAATTCATGGGCTTACAACCAGGGTCTCTCTGCATCATCATAGTACCTCTTTTGTGGGTAGAGCCTTTGAAGGTCTTAATGCAAAAATCTTGAAATGGGTTTTTCATCGAACGTGGAGGTTAGTGTCCTCTTGTGCACCATACAATTTTTTTTTGAAATGATTGAGAATTGAAAAAGTTATGGAAGAAACACTAACAGTGTGTTTCACGAGTTAAGGAGGTAGGATAGAAAAGAAATTGAAAGAAAATAGGAAAAATTAATATTTCAAAATAAAAGTTACATATTTGGAATCTGCAGAAAAAATGCTATTTGTGTCTAAGATTTCGTCAAAAATGACTCTATGTAGCATATTGTAACAAGTGGCTAAGCACAGACTTCTCCAGAAACTGGAAGAAATACCCAATTAGCTTTGGTTTTTCATTAACATAGCACAGGTTTGGAATTACCGAAGCAAACTCCAAAGCATACACATAGGATTATTGTTGACATGTGAGCATGTGACTCGACCTGTTTAAATTCAAAAATATTGCCCCGCTTTTAGATGTACATAACACGTACATGTTATATAACTACATAACGCGTACGCGTTATATAACTACATAACCCGTATGGGTTATATAGTTAAAAAACGCACTCGCGTTATGCAAATCATAAAATACATGTTTAATGCTTGAGAAAGAGGGGGTGTGGAAGACTCAAGGGAATTTTTGTTTAATATTTGAGAAGGGGTGGGGAAGGGTCAAGGGAATCTATGGTTAATATTTAATAAGGGAGGGGAAGGGTCAAGGGAATCTATGGTTAATATTTAATAGGGGTGGGAAAGGGTCAAGGGCTTAGAAGGATGTTGGAATCTTGAGTGGAGAGAGATGAAGGGAATAAGAACATGATGGGCTACAGGGGGTGAAGGGAAGTGGAGCTTGAGAGCACTATTAGGAGTAGAATAGGTTCTGAAGAGGTATAGGGTTATATGTTGAAAGTGAGACTTGAGTGACAAGGGGGAATGGATGGAGGCAAGGGGGATGTGAGAGAGAAATAAAGAATACAAGGGGGGGGAGACATAGAGCGAGGGAGGGAGAGGGACAATGGGGAGGAATGGATTTGGAGGGAGTGAAAGATAGATGGGGATAGAATGAAATAAGAGATAGGAAGGGAGGGACAGAAAGTGTTGGTGGGAGACATGCAGGGAGTGGTGGCGATGGAGAGAGAGAGAGAGAATATGAGAGGAGGGGGAAGGGACACAAAGTGTGTGAGAGAGAGGGAGTGATGGAGAGATTGGCATAGGTTGAGGGAAAGATAACATGAGGGAGGGATAGAAGGTGAGAGACAGGCGATGAGAGAGGGAGGGAGAGAAGGTAGGGTGAGGGATGGAGGGAGAAAGGTGGAGATAGATATGGATGGAGAGGGGATGGGTTTTAGAATGGAAAGTGACATAATGTGTGTGTATGTGTGTGTGTTTGAGAGAGAGAGAGAGAGAGAGAGAGAGAAATTGATGGTTGGGGAGAGAGATACTAGAGGGAGTTGTGAGCATCATATTCTCCATCAGCATCATATTCTTCATCATCATCATCTTCATGACCATCATCGTCATCATCAACATCTTCATCATCATCACCATCATCATCATCATCATCACCATCATCATCATCATCATCATATTCCTCATCAAATCAACATCTCCATCATCATTATCATCATCTTCTGAACATCATCATGATCATCATCTAAACATCACCATCACCATCATCATCAACATCTTCATCATCATCACCATCACCATCATCATCAAAATCTTCATCGTCATCACCATCACCATCTTCATCATCATTGTCATCTCTAGGTTCCCCATCAACATCAACATCTCCATCATCATCATCTTCTTCATCATCATCATCTTCATCACCATCATCATCATCAACAACATCTTCATCATCATCACCATCATCATCATCATCTTCCTTGAATCAGATCAACATCTCCATCATGTCACCATCATCTTCTTCATCATCATCATCATCATCTGAACATCACCATCACCATCACCATCATCATCAACATCTTCATCATCATTACCATCACCATTATCATCAACATCTTCATCGTCATCACCATAATCATCATCATCATTGGCATTTGTAGGATCCTCATCAACATCTCCATCATCATCATCTTCTCCATCATCATCATCTTCATCAGCATCATCATCAGGATCAACATCTTCATCATCATCACCATAATCATCATCTTCATCGTCATCAAGTCAACATCTCCATCATCATCTTCTTCTTCATCATCTTCACCATCATCATCATCATCATCATCTTCATCGCCATCTCCATCATCTTCAACATCTCCATCATCATCACCATCACCATCATCATCATCTTCATGACCATAAACATCTTCATCATCATTGTCATCTCCCCCTTCCTCATCAACATCTCCATCATCATCATCATCATCACCATCTGAACATCACCATCACCATCATCGTCAACATCTTCATCATCACCACCATCATCATCATCAGCAGCAGCAGCAGCATCATCATCATCATCATCAAAATCTTCATCGTCATCACCATCGCCATCTTCATCATCATTGTCATATCTAAGTTCCCCATCAACACATCTCCATCATCATCATCTTCTTCATCATCATCATCTTCATCACCATCATCATCGTCATCAACATCTTCATCATCATCACCGTCATCATCATCATCTTCCTCATCAGATCAACATCTCCATCATGTCACCATCATCTTCATCATCATCATCATCATCATCATCATTACCAGCACCATCATCATCAACATCTTCATCGTCATCACCATCATCATTGGCATTTGTAGGTTCCTCATCAACATCTCCATCATCATCATCTTCTCCATCATCATCATCTTCATCACCATCATCATTAGCATCAACATCTTCATCATCATCACCATAATCATCGTCTTCATCGTCATCAGATCAACATCTCCATCATCATCATCTTCTTCATCATCATCATCATCATCATCATCAACATCTTCATCATCATCACCATCATCATCATCATCTTCCTCATCAGATCAACATCTTCATCATCATCATCATCATCCGAACATCACCATCAGCATCATCATCAACATCTTCATCATCATTACCAGCACCATCATCATCAACATCTTCATCGTCATCACCATCGTCATTGGCACCTGTAGGTTCCTCATCAACATCTCCATCATCATCATCTTCATCACTATCATCATCATCATCATTGGCATCTACAGGTTCCTCATCAACATATCCATCATCGTCATCTTCTCCATCATCATCACCATCATCACCATCATGATCTTCTGAACATCATCATGATCATCATCTAAACATCACCATCACCATCATCGTCAACATCTTCATCATCATCGCCATCAGCATCATCATCAAAATCTTCATCGTCATCCACATCACCATCACCATCACCATCACCATCTTCATCATCATTGTCATCTCTAGGTTCCCCATCAACACAACATCTCCATCATCATCATCATCTTCTTCATCATCATCATCTTCATCACCATCATCATCATCATCAACATCTTCATCATCATCACCATCATCATCATCATCTTCCCCATTAGATCAACATCTCCATCATGTCACCATCATCTTCATCTTCATCATCATCATCATCATCATCATCATCATCATCCAAACATCACCATCACCATCATCATCAACATCTTCATCATCATCACCATCATCTTCATCAACATCATCATCTTTATCATCTTCATCTGCATCATGATCATCTTCATTGTCATCACCCTCCTCCTCATCATCATCTTTATCATCTTCATCTACATCATGATCATCTTCATTGTCATCACCCTCCTCCTCCTCATCATCTTGTGCACTTATGCACTTAGGGATTAATGTTTAGAAGAGGGTCTAAAGTCCTTTATGGGGGAGGGGCTTTAGGAACAAGGTAAGACAGAGAGGGTAGGGGGGAGGGATAAAGACGTAGAGGGTTAGTGATTAAGGGAGAAGAAGGGAGAGAGTGCTATAAGGAGGGATAATGACGAAGATAAAGAGAAGGTGGAGAGATGGAGAGTGGGGTGGTAGAGACATGGCTGGAGTAAGGGAGAGAAAGAAACATGTAGGGAGGGATGTAGGGAGAATGAGGGACAAATATTTAGAAAGAGATAGGGGGTATCTAGGGATTATTGGGAGAGAGCTAGGGGGTATTAAACCATACAAAACATTTGTCCCCACACTAAAAACATTTGTTTTGTATGTAACCATATAAATTATTAGTTTTCTTTTGATTTTGTTCGTTGCCCTAGCCGTGCACCTAACCTATTTTTTATGCTTGACTATATCGCGTTGGCGTTTTGTCACTACATATCGCGCACGCGTTTTTGCTTTACATAACGTGTGCGCGTTTTGTAACTCCACAAATAGTGGACTGTTCCTGTCCGAGAGCAACTTCACTCTATCTGAGCCAAAACAACAATCCCGCGATTTTTCGAATAGCACGAGCTCGCCATTGGAAATTCTCACATTCTACACCAACTCCATCATTTTTTATTATGCAGGTGCAGCATTGAGGACATCTTTCATGGTTGCTCAGTGTGGTGTTGGGTTATATGGCCATATTTGAAGAAAATAATCAGCAAGCTTGAAGAATCTCCAATTGAATAACACCAAAGATAAGGCCTTTGAAAGATTCATTTTGCCTATATTTGAGGAGCACACAAGATAAGATATCAAGCTTCAAGACCAACAAGGAAGAACTTCCATTTGCTTATTATTGAAGAGCTTGTAATTGAGGAGCAACAAAAACAAACTATATTGAATTGATCATTGTGTTGATGGGGAATGCACGTAACCGAGTAAACAAATCAACAAGGAAGAAGAGACCCCAAGAAGTCATTGAAGAAGAGAAAGAAAAGAAAAGAATATACATGATGAATCGGAGGCTTTCTTTGGAAACTAATCCAAATCCAATTGTAGAGGATACCACGGTTCATCCTATTAATCCACGACAAGAGGGACCTTCAATTTCCACAATAGTTGTTGAACAAGCACCCCATGGAAGTAATCAAGAAGAAAAACGTAGGCGCTCATTAGGGGATGTTTCAATTCCCACTTCAAGTCAAAGTGATAAGTTACCATCTCAAGATGAAGCCCATGAAGAAACACCCAATTTGCTATCCAGATGTGGTTATACAAGCGATGAAGTCAGAGAGACGTTGGACATTTTGCCTACTGTTGAAGAAGAGAATGTTATCCACACCATCGATGAGGATGTTGGACTTCCACAAGGGGATGTTGGACTTCCACAGACCATCGATGAGGATGTTGGACTTCCACAAGGGGATGTTGGACTTCCACATACCATCGATGAGGATGTTGGACTTCCACAAGGGGATGTTGGACTTCCACAGACCATCGATGAGGATGTTGGACTTCCACCATCCAACTACCAGGAAGAGAATGAAGGACACCAAGCTACTACTGAAACGCCAGAGTGTCTTGGTGATGCGCTACATGGTACAATTCCAACCCCCTTACCTCCATTAGCAAGCACACGTCGAAGAACTCCGAAGCGTATACAAGTTGATGAAAGTTTTATGAATTCCATTGAAGGTATGCTATCTAAACGTAGTATTGCTTATCAAACTCAATAGATACTTGATAAATATTTTGTTTCTAAATGTGATGGAGATAAATGTAGATTATTTTTATCATTGTTAAAATCTAGGAGCATGAATGTTGTTAGGAAAAAGTTAGGGATAAAGATGATAAAGAATTCTGAACCAAGTTCTCATATAGTTAAAATCCTAGTAGATGCATTTGGTAAAATTGGTAAGAACACACGTTCAAAGGACCGCAATGCTGCTCCTTGTGTGTTGTCACAAGCAATTGCAAATAAGAACACCAGGGCCCTTCGTATTCTCAGGCCTACATCCGAACTGGTTAATTTGAATGTAAAAACCCTTCGTAGGTATTCTATTAGAAGAGAACATCTTGACACAACCGATCAGACAGATTTTTGGGCCTTTGTTGGTCGGTTGCCACGTCGTGACATGAAGCTAGTTGATGCAGTAAAGGGACTAGTGCACAGTTTTTGGCATGATCACACAAGGCCTTCTTCAAACGGAAAGGATGTACTAAAACTAAGAAGGGGTTCAAATGATCGTGAACCACATACTAAGCATCTTCTTGATATAACACAGACAGAACTTTACGAGAAATTTAGGATTGAGCATATACAATTGAACTTGGGGCAAAGATCTTTTGAGAAATGTAAGCCATGGTATGTTAGAATAAATACTCTTCGTAGCACTTGTTGTTGTAGATACCATGTAGAATATGAATATTACTATGAAACATTTTTGTACATTCGTCGTGTGTTGCATACTAACATTGTGCAGGATTGCTCCATGACAATACCACCGACTTCATCAAGAGAATTCATTCATAGCATCATGTGCAATAGGCCCGAGGGGCAAACATACTATGCAAAATCTTGTTTGGATGGAACATGCTCCAACTGTCCTAGAATGGCATTATTGAGCCAATGTATGCACAAGAATGGAGACAGTGAATTTGGGAAAATGGTTACAGACATGAAAAGTTTCAAATATATCAACTATGAAATAGTCCCAGGGAAAGAAAGCAAAAAAATACAATTGGTGACATCTCAGGTATGCATTTATATATATAAAATTATGTTGTAACTGTTACATTTCAATCATTACTTACAACAAAAAACTAACATTGAGATCATTTTGTGTCACCAAGTACAAGTTAGTGACTTCATTAAGGAATTTATTGAAAAGACACATCAATATGTTCAGCATGTCCACGTGGCACGATGGCAGGATGAGAAGTTTAGAATATGCAGAGATACATTTCCCCTTGGTACTATACTTTCAGTTGTTGATTTTGCCAAGAACTACACTCTGCAGCCTCAAAATGAGATCCAAAGTCAGTATTATCACTCTAAGCAGGTTTCCTTGATGGTCCATATCACATATAGGCATGGCCCAAATAGCACTGAAGAGCAAAGAGAAATTCTGAAGGAATATCACTTCTACATAAGTGATGATAGGTGCCACGACTTCCACTATGTACGTCATTGCTTCATCATGTTCTATGATCACTTGAAGGGAAGGAACATACAGATGGATCGACACTAGATTTGGTCTGATGGGTGTGCTGGTCAGTTCAAAAATGCACGCATATTTCAGTAGTTGTGTTCATTGCATAAAAACTACAAAGTGCCACATATGTGGAACTATTTTGAGACTGGGCATGGTAAAGGAGAGCATGATGGAGCCGGAGCATGTGTCAAAACAGCCCTACGAAGAGAGGAATTGAAAGTATCTACAGAATCTACTATTCTAAATGCTCAATCTACAGTCAGATGGTGCACGTCAGTAATGGGAGAGGAATCAACTATGCGAGTAGAATCCACAAGAAAGAGACATGTGGAGAGATTTTTTTGGGAGTTGGTAGACATAGATCGTTCACATGCATGGGAATGCAAGACTGTGCCTGGGACTCGTGGCTTTCATTCGGTTCGAAGCTCTGATAACCCAGTATTTGAAATTTGGACCAGAAAACTCGCATGTTTTTGCCCGCCTTGTTGTGATGGTGACTGGGATGGGTGTGAATCATTGGATTGGGTTGATGGATGGGATCGCATATCACTTCCACTTGATCAGCATGCAATTGTTGAGTTAACTCCGTTGGAAGAAGACCAATCATCTATTTCGGCAGATTTTGATCATGTCTCAGACCTTGTACAACCCGGTATGATGCATTTCCTTAACATTTTTTGTTTGTTTGCGTAGTCTTCAAATGCACATTAATGGCCTTGTATCGCACGAAAAATATTTTGATCATATACCTACAATCATATAATGCAGGGCACATATACGCAGTGGTTGCCTCAAAAGATACTGAATGGGGTGATGAATACTGGTTGGCACGCTATATAAATGGAAAGCAAACCCTCATTATGTCCATGACTGACAATGAAAACAACCACTTTCCAACTGGGTCTATGGTTGTTAAAGGTGAATACTTGACACGGGACAGCAATGGAAGAAAGAAGGGTGGATATGTTTACAGGGATTACAAACCTGGTGCAAGTGTGTATCACTTTACCAACTTAATCATTGGCACAAACCTTCAGGTACGAACAATGCCTAGTCGAAATACATCGAAGGTACGCTACTTCTTACCGGATACATAGCACGAGAGACTAATGGAGACCATCAGTATAAGAGATGATCCGGAGGGCTTGGTTGTATGATAATAGGTGGGATCTAGCATGATGAGGTACGTTACATACTTTTAATACTATACTATTTATACTATTTGTAATTGAATATTGATATATGCTCAATTTTCACATGTATGTTTCATATGAATATGTCAATTTTGCGTTCTTGATATGCCAAATTTACATTTACGTTGTTTATAAATATGCCAAAAGTTCTCTTGTATGTCAAGTTTATGAATATGCCATTTTTTACATATGATCAGTAAACCCTAAAATTATATTATGTTCATCATGTTGGTTATTGGCTTCACCCAACAAAATTAATTCAATTCATGCTCACTATATTAAACAATACACTTATATTAAATTTAATTCATGTCTTGTTAAATATTTCATAATGAATTAGCTATTTGAGAGCACCACCTTAGACCAAGCCATCATCATCAACATCTTCATCATCATCACCATCATCATCATCATGGACCTGCAAAACCCTAGTTTCCAAAGTGTCTAGGCAATTTCGGGCTGGGAACACTAGCCATACCCGCCCGGTGGATGATTTTCCAAAGTTGACCCCCGCGTGCAAAAATTGCACACTCCCACACTGAGCAAAACCCTAGTTTCGAAGATGGACCTGCAAGGTGACACATGGGACACTGGGTAGGAGGGGAGGGGCACCCCTGGCACTATCCCAGTGTGTTGAATCCAACGGAGTCGACGGTTTGTCGATCCGAGCCACGGTCTTCATTCTATGGCTCGTCCCGTCTCGCTGCCAGAAGGCCTTCAGGGACACCCGCTGGATACCTACCGGGGGCATAGAACTCCAACCGTGCAACAAAAATGGGTTCCGGGGAGTCCTGCAGGTTTGTCTAGGCAGGTTCGGGCTAGGAACACTAGCCATACTTGCCCGGTGGATGATTTTCCAAAGTTGACCCCCGTGTGCAAAAATTGCACACTTCCACACTAAGCAAAACCCTAGTTTACGAAATGAATGTACAATGAAGCCACTGGACCATGGGGAGACGAGGGAGAGGGCCCCCTAGAGGTAATCACACGCCAGGAGACCAACGGAGTCGACAGTTCGTCGGTTCGACGTCCGGTTTCCGAGTTATGTCGAGTTGCAAGTCGCATGAAAATGTTGTTCAGGGACACTTGGTGAATTTCCGTTCGGGAGCCAAAAAGCAGACGGAGCAGGAATGTTGCATGTCGTTGGCTCCTGCAAGTGTGTGTGGGAAATTCCAAAGTGGGAACACTGCCAACACTGGCTCGGGGGAGGTTTTTGCAGAGTTGACCCACCAATGCGAGATTGCATGCAATTAAACTGAGCAAAACCCTAGTTTACGAAATGAATGCACAATGAAGCCACTGGGCCATGGGGAGACGAGGGAGAGGGCCCCCTAGAGGTAATTGCACGCCAAGAGATCAACGGAGTCGACGGTTCGTCGGTCCGACGTCCGGTTTCCAAGTTATGTCGAGTTGCAAGTCGCATGAAAATGTCGTTCAGGGACACTTGGTGAATTTCCGCCCGGGAGCCAAAAAGCAAACGGAGCAGGAAGATTGCATGCCGTTGGCTCCTGCAAGTGTGTGTGGGCAATGCCGACGTGGGAAGATGTCCACCAAGAAGATTTATTGAAATGTAATCCATTTTATAATTTAAGCCACTTTTAAATATTTGAACTTCCATATTATTTTTGAAAGAGTAGAATATTTCAAGTGGTTAATATTTTGAAAAATGAAGAACTTCTTTTTATGGTTATTTCGGAGAAGAATTGTTGAAGAATATGCCACAATAAATTTGCATACCATTGCCTTTGACTTTTAGTGAAAATGAGTTACATTCAAATCATGAAAAGCACCTTTTGTTTTAGTAGCGTCCACCAACTATTTCTTTTTAATAAATATATTATAATAAAATAATATAAAACACAATTTTTAAATACGATACAAGAAATAAAAAAGAGCTCCCATTCCCTTTTTAGCAAAGTCTATTTTATATTGCAAACTCTGCTATCCTCTAAATCGCCCATGTTCTCTCGAGACTCAAACTACTTTATAAGCAGGTGGTATGCTCTCTTCCACAGACAACAACGACATATTAACTAGCAATTGCCCTAGAATGTGCAATGGGTGTGCATGAGTGAGTTCGTTGAAACCTTGAAAAACATTGTATTGCATTTAGTTTGATTAAATTACACGAGCAAGAACTTTGACATAACTTGTAATGATCATCCAAAATCACAAATTTTAATTAGATACCAATTAGTGCATGCATGTAGTGAGTTCGTTGAAACCTTTAAATATAATAGTTTGCTCTTTTGACATAGCGCATTCATGAGTAATAGATAATCCACACAAATCAACACATTAGATTGACACAAGAACACATGGAAACCGAAGAACAAATACAAAGTGAAATGTATCATTCATTTATAAGTGAAATGTCAATGTGCATGTCTCTAAAAGTACATGTATCCAAAAGTACATATATATCCAAAAGTGCATGTCTCCAAAAGTACATGTATATCCAAAAGTATCCAAAAGTACATGTATCCAATGAAGTCAATGTACATGTCTCCAAAAGTACATGCACAATAAAGTCAATGTACATGTCTCCAAAATTGAATGTATCGAAAAGTACATATATATACAAAAGTATCCAAAAGCACATGTGTCCAAAACTATCCAAAACTATCAAAGCCACATGTACATGTATCCAAATGTACATATATCCCATAAGACACATCAAAACTCAAGCTTCCTCTTGTTCTTTCCCGACGTTGATCCTCTAGGCACATCTCTAGGATCAGTGTGCGTCTCTAGATCCTACAAATTAAATATCAATTGTTAAATTCAACCAACTATGTACACTAATACATTAGCTCAACAATTAACTCAACAATTATCAACTGGTGCATGGAAAGTGCATGAAACACTTGGTCACTGAAGGACATCTCACCTCAACTGAAAAAGGAGATTGCGTTGCTTGTGTAGTAGATGGAGCCGTTGGTTGAACATCCAGGATGGTAGAACCAGGGGGGCCAGGAACTGCTCCTGCTGGTGGTGGCTACAATGAAAAAATGTTGAAATAGTTAGAAATGCATGAATAAACAATAGACAACAATAATAAACTATGTAAAGATAATGTTGAAATAGTTACATACCTGTGTGTGATCAGTTGCCATTGCAGATGTGGCACTGACTGCTGCATCAACCATCGATGCGAGGTTTTTAGTAGAAAACTCGGGTTCCTGATGCAGTAAACATGCAATTCAAACATTAACAAAAATGATTTGTGCACTGGATTTCAAGTTAAACAACAAATATCATTGAAGGATATACATTACCATGGTGTGAGTAAGCCCATGGTCGTGGGCAACTGGAGTCTTTTTAGGAGTAGAACGCCTCACATACACACGACCCTTGTTCACGAATGGCCTGGAGGGAGATACAAATCCAGGCAATGGTCCAGATGTCTCGGATGGTGCCTATAGTCAGCAAGTGTTCATGTAGTTAGACATGCATGATTCAACAAACAAACATATAGTTAAAAAATGTCATTTTTAATTATTTACCTGGAGCCCAGATGTTTCATGGGACGGTATGACCATGGGTGCTACCTCCACATTACCTTGCCCCAGTGAAGGATCTGCCATCTACAAGTTTAATAATTGTAAATATTAGACCGTAGATAGCATTAGTGAACTAAAATGTAAAGTAAGTGGAAATTAACAAATTAACAAGTATTAAAAAACTGAAATTTTAAAATGTTTACCTCGGTGTGAGATATGGAAATAGGTGCTATATAAGATGGGCCTACCAAATGGGTAGCATCATGCCCCCCTGTAGAGTCTGGAACATCCAGCTCTGGGGTGTCGCTGCCGGCATAAAGCATCAACTGCAAGTTCACAAAATTAATATATTAGCTCAAACTATATATATGTGTACAAAGACGAAATAAATGAAGAATTTATTACAATTAACCATCAACATACGTCTCTCAAAAACCCATTGAAGGCAACATCTGAGGCAAGACCATAGCAGGGACGACCACATGATGTGCACTCGTGAGGATCAGTACTAGGATGGGGATGTGTCAATGGTCCTGCACTAGTGGATGGTCCTGATGGTCCTGCACTAGTTGATGGTCCTGCATGGTGATGAGCTGGTGTATGTACCACACGAGTGACAGATGTCCCTTCCTCACTCATGTGTTGAACCATAGTGCCATGGCGAACAACCGCCCGTGCCAAACTCAAAAATGCATCCCGTGTCTGCGGAATAATATGATGTGCAGGTGGGACATCTGGCCCAGGAAAATGCCTGCGAGGTGCAGGGATAAGGCGATCCTGGTCTCGAAGCCTCGCATTGGGTCGGTTTTGGGGCATCCCCCCACCAATCCCCTGAAACTGCAAGATGTCAAAATAGTTAACGTGTTTATGCAACACGAACTCTGCGTACATCTTTCGAAGGAAATATAAGGGAATTTCCCTGTTGTTGTGTGGCGGCATATCAAAAACCATGTACCATCTGTCCATCCAGTTATCAACAAATGGTTGAAACGTGCACCACTCAATGGAGATATGCGGTCTGTTTGCATTTGGGATTTCCCCCGTCCGAGGGTCCCTAAACAATGCAAATATGAGCTCTTTGGATATTTTCAATTTTTTTATTGCATTGTAGTCTAGCCCATCAGCATATTGTTGTCTTTTTCTTTCTCTATATGATGTAATATCATATAGTACATTGGTAGACTGTGAAATGGTGTCAACAATTGCATCCAAGGTTGATGCAAGCGAGCGGCGAATCCTGTCACCACCACTAAAAGCTGCACTTATGCCCCCCAAGTGGGCAAGCTCAATCAGTATCTCGGCATTGGTGTCCATAGCTGCAACTACAATAAAGACATTAATACGAAAATCATTAGAAACATATACATGGTATATAATGACGTCTCTTCAAAATTGAAAATGTATTAAATCAAACTCAAGTAAGAAATTTAATGGCATTCACTTACATACATTTAAAACTTAAAATTAAACATTTAACAATTAAAAAGTAAGTTAGTCAGATTGGCAGAGAGGAGGAGGAGGACGACGACGACGACGATCAGGGCAGTGATGAGTTTGTTGATTCAGGCATGGAGAAGGACTATTGAGTCATTGACAAATGGGATTCTTCCATCTTGATCCACTCCTTTTTTGTATTTACTATTAGACTATTAGACTATTAGTCTATTAGTCTATTTGGCATTTGCCAGTGCCCAGTGGCATTCCGACATCTATGTAATACATTTTGGTTTTGATGACTTAATGAGAAATATGGTTCCGAGTCTCTGACATGCATCTATGTGTCTCAATGTCTCGTTGTGATTTGTGATTGTGAATGAAAAATGTGTTGTGATTTGTGAATGATCTAATTTCTATTGAATATTTCATATTTGTAATTGTAAATGTAATTTCTATTGAATATTTGTAATTGTAAATGTTAAATTTTATTGGATCTATATGTCTATATTTTTAAATTTTAATATATTTTAAAAATATATTAATTCTGGGGGTCACCGTGTCCTACATGTCCTAATTCCGGGGGTCACCGTGTCTAGTGGGGACACTCGTGTCCCGTGTCCTTGTGTCGGGTGACTTAGATGGATACATTTTTTTTTTTAACAGTAACAGAGAAAGGATTGTATTTATAAAGCTGTGCACAGCTATTCATTACAGACTTGCAAACAGAGTTTTTAACAGTGCTGAGATGTCTGGACCAACTAACACTACAATGACTATCTGCATTACATTATAATCTCTGAGCTTGGTCTTCCTGAAATTATCCAGCATTGAGCTGGAGTAAACCTTAACAAACTGACTACAAAGGTTTATACAAAAATGCATTAACCAAAATGAGCAAAATTTTTTGAAACCTGGGCTGTGCTAGCCTTTCTTCCTTATCTTGACAGACGAAGCATCCACCATCACCTGGTTTATTTCCTGATTTACCGTTGGATTTTCGTGCACCCAGCTTCCCTGCGTCGCTCTAATGAAAACGGCCATGTCTTCCTGCAACCTATCAACTTTCCCCATTAATTCAAGAATATTTCGTTCCAGATCATCAATTCTGGAATCCTGGCAGGATAACTGAGAGCATACGTGCGTTATGTCCGACGCCATTTCAGCATTCTGGTTCACATTGGAGCAGACCGCGTCATATGTACTCCGGATTGCAAACTTGATGTCAATCAAGGTTCTGCTTAAAGCGGCTATGGCTGCCCTAATTGACGGCATTGTATCCCAGTTATCCACCTGCGAGAGACGAGGAGCAGAAGAAACAAGCTCCCCAAGGGAGAGACGGCTCAGAGTTTCGGGGAGATGGGGAGGGAGAGCCATCGCGGAGGGAGGAATAGGGAGGGCAGATGGGGGAGTTAAGAAAGCCCCGTGGGAGCTGACACCGGGGGAGAGAACGAGGAGACAGGTGGTGTGTCGGACGGGGAGGCAGATGGAGTAGCGTGTGAGTGGAGACGCGGAGGACGAGTTCAAACAAAAATTTAAAAAGAGGGGGAGGCCATAGTTTGGCAAGGGGAGTGGATGGTCCCTTGAGGCCAAGACCCTAACCAAAAACCCCGTCAAAAAATCAAGGGGCCAAGACATTGGTGCGTTAGGGGATGAAATGAAATCCCAAGACTCCTTTATGATCCTTTGTTTGCCCGACTTTGAGCATGATTCCTTGATTTGCCGCTAAATCCGCCACCCTGTTGTTCTCTCGGAGGATATGAAAGAAGGAGGCCTTTGAGAATAATGTATTGATCTTAATTCTTTGCATGTATCTATCTGCTTTTGAGCCTGGCGAGGCATATCCTCTTCGCATGATTTGGATGACGTGCCTGGAGTCTCCGTAGATTTTGAGATTGGCTATGCTGTAGTTGGAGGCCATTTCTAATGAGAGGATGAGAGCTAACCATTCTGCCTCATTATTAGTTTTCCTGCCTAATCCCTAAGCAAAGTCTGCGATTTTATTTCCGCCGGGATCGAAAAGAATCCCACCCGCACCTGCCACCCCGGGGTTCCCTTTGGAAGCCCCATCAAAGAATATGCTATGACTTTCTTGCTCCTTCCACCACCTGGAAAAAGTATCAGGGTCTTTTCTGATTTCCCAGACATAGTTGGAGCGTTCTTTTTTGGGCTGAAGGAAGCTGCCCTTCACAAACATGCTACACCATTGAAATTCCGATAGAGTTAGAGGCTCTTGTGCAGGGAAAGAGACCTTTTTAGTGGAGAGTGAGTCTTCGATCATTGCAATAGATTTTATGGCTGCTCTGTTACTGTCCACTTTCTTGTCCTCAAAAATACTTTTGTTTCGACTTAACCAAATCTGCCAACATATATTCATTGGAATTAGATTCCAGATTCTCCACATAGTCTTTTTAGATCTTCCTGGAAAAGTGCGTCCCCAATGATCGAAGAGGTCGATAAGGGAAGTGGGGAGAATGGCTGGTCTCCATTGACTACCCAGGACCTGGGCCCAAACTTTCCCTGCAAAGGGACACTCCAGAAAAATATGATGGGAGCTTTCTTCTGCATTTTTACACAGAGTGCATCTAGAAGGACCAGTGATTCCCCTTACTCTAAGATTTTCAGCAGTTAGCAACTTACCATGAGTTAAAAGCCAGAAGAAGGCAGTAACTTTGGGGATGCCGTCAGAGTTCCAAATTTTCTTCCACTTTCTGTGGACCGGGAGACTGGGAGGAGCGAGTTTCTCATACCCTGCTTTAACCGAGTACGAGCCAGGTTTCCCCCATCCCCTGTAGTCTTGTTCATTTATACTGATCGGGGCTTTCCCATGCAGATGAGAAAGGAGTAGATCGAATTCCCCTTTTAGGGTGGCCGGAGGATCCAGTCTCTTCCAGCTTTTCCAATCTCCATTGTCTTTCCAGATCACCAAGTCCTTTAACTTTTTGATGTCCATATTTTTCAGCCAGTCTCTGATGGCCTCGATCCCCTGAACTTTGCCAAGTGGTATGTCTCCATTTATGCTGTCCGTCCAGAGGTTTATTCTTTTCCCATTTCCAGGTATCCAGTAAAGATTTTCAGAGATTAAGGCCGCTGAGGAGTTGATAAGTCCCCATATAGCTGTTCCCTTTTTGGAGATAGGCTTGTCCAGACATCTTTGCCTGGAACTTCTGGTATATTTCTTTCTTATAACCTCCTTCCACCATTCCTTTTTCCCAGCTACAATCCTCCAGGCTAGTTTAGCCCCCAGCGCTTTACTTACTAATGCAGGCTCCCGAATTCCAAGCCCTTCCTGCTCCTTCTTTTCTTTGACAGTCTTCCAATTTACCAAATGGAATTTTTTATTTTGAGTTTTTCCACCTTGCCATAAGAAGTTTCTGATCTCCATGCTAAAAGCTTTTTGTATTGTGGCCGGGGCGAGCATTATGGCAGAGGTAAAGACAGGTAGAGAGGACAGAACAGATTTTATCAGTGTAACTTTCCCAGCCAGATTCAGCCATCGAGAGCCCCATGAGTTTATTCTTGCTTTGAATTTGTCAAGGATAGGGGTCCAGACAGAGGAAGGGGGGTACTTGAGAGAGATAGGAGTGCCTAGATATTTGAAAGACGTCCAATTCATGCATGGCTTGAAGGCTAGAATGGCTGCGATAAGTCTGATGGTGGCTGGGCGACAATTCCAAGTATAAAAATTGCATTTTTGGTCATTGGTTTTTCCCCCAGAAGTCCTGAGAAAGAGATCAAGAGTGGTTTTAAATCTTGCAGCAATCTGGGGTGAGGCACTACCTAAGAGAATAGTGTCGTCAGCAAACTGGGCATGGTTGATTGCTTGAACATTGCGGGTGAAAGAGATGCCAGGCAGAGAATCTGAAGCTAAGAGAGAGTTGAGCTTTCTGCTTAAGGAATCCGCCATTATGACGAAGAGAAAAGGAGAAAGGGGGCACCCTTGCCTCAGACTGTGAGATAGACGGAAGAAGGAGGTTGGCCTTCCATTTATAAGGGGGGGAAGCCAAGGGGCTCCAATGCAGGCTTTAATCCAACTGATGAATTTTTCATCAAAACCGAATTTTCTCAAGACCGCATAAATAAAAACATGTCTAACTCTATCAAACGCATTGGCCATGTCTAGTTTTATAGCCATACCTGCATCCTTATTTCGCCTGCTTGAATGAATAGCCTCTTGCACTAGAAGGATGTTATCATAAATTTGTCTGCCTGGTACAAAGCCGCCTTGATTTGGGGAAATAATTTTAGGGAGAAGCTTCTTGATTCTGTTTGCTAAAACCTTGGTGAGGATTTTATAAGAAGAATTGCATAGCGAGATAGGCCTGTACCTCCCTATAGTATTTGCTTTTTTCTCCTTCGGTATAAGAGCTATGAAAGAGGAATTAGTACCCCCTCCAATTTTCTCACGGTTTCTGGTCCAGTTAATCATTCTAAGGAGATCGGCTTTCAGCAAATGCCAACACTTTCTATAGAAGTGAATGGAGAATCCGTCAGGTCCCGGGGATTTTTCCGGATGGAGAGACCACACCGCTTTCCTGACTTCTTCCTCAGTAACCTTCACCATGAGCATATTGTTTTCTTCGGCAGTGACAAGGCTGGGAATTTCCCGGCACATTCCTTCCAAATCTACAGTAGGCAGATCCTCTTCCTTCTTGTAGAGAGACTCAAAATGATTTCTGACTTCTGTCTTTATCTCTGTAGGGTCATCTATCTTGGTTCCATTTTCTTTGGTTAAACTGAGAATATTGTTTTTCCTGTACCTTTCTTTGCACTGAGCATGGAAAAACTTGGTATTCCTATCCCCAGCTTTGAGCGATAGGCATCTTGACCGAAGTCTCCATTCCTCCTCTTCTTTCCTATTCACTTGTTGGATTTTAAATTCTAGCATTTTCTCCTGCATTAGCATGGCTTCGGTTATCTGTTCCTTTTCAATTTGTTCTTGCAGAGATTTCAGTTCCTCTTGCAAGGTGTTGATTTCATCCCCTGGTCCCCTCGAGCTTTGCTTTGCCCATCTTTTTAGCAAAGTTTTGGTATTTTTGATTTTGGTTTCCCAAACATACCCCGGAGAGCCTGGGATAAATTGGTTCCAAATGCCTTTGACTTCCTCATAGCAGGCGTCATGCTTCAGCCACTCGGGGTTATATCTGAAGGGAAGAGGCCCAAGATTGCCAGGAAAAGAAAAGAAGAGGACAATAGGGTGGTGATCTGAAACAGCAGAGGCCAAAATTTTTGAGTCAGGCAGAAGGGGCTTATTAAGAAGGGAAGAGCTGAGTAAAAATCTGTCGAGCCTAGCAGCTATGTGCCCAGGCCCGATTCTCTTATTGTTCCAGGTAAAATTTCCTTGCAGAGGCTTGATGTCCACCAGGTTCCATGAGGCCTGCAGATCTTCCAGCCTTTCTCCAAACTGATCCCGGACCTTCGATCCCCCTCTTCTTTCATCAGCACTTATGGTGACATTAAAGTCGCCAGCAATTATGCAGGGGGAGGAGTTTCTTCCTAGATGAAGATCTATAAGTTTGTCCCAAAAAATTTCTTTATGGCCATGGAGCGTAGGCCCATACACATTTCCAATCCAGAATTTTTCATTATTTGTCAAATCTTCGAGTTCTATAAATAGCCAATTTCTGCTGCTTAAGATGGAGTTACATTTGTACATACCTTTTTCCCACCAGGTGATGAGCCCTCCAGAGGCTCCTACCGAGTTAACTGACTTTCCTTCTCCTTTGGGCCAAATTTGAGATAGGGTTTTGAGACAGTCCGTCTCCTGCATTTTAGTCTCCTGGAGCATGATTATTGAGGGGTTTTCCAGCTTTTTTATCCTTCTGATTGCTTCCGTCTTTTGCTTGCCTCCTAACCCTCTGCAATTCCAGGAGACTATCTTCATTATTTTTTGGAGAGGTTAGATCCTATTCTTTCCTTCTTTTCCTCCATTGTTCCCTGAGATTGCTTGGTGCTGGGAAGAATTCTTACATGCGAGTCAAGGCTGGTTTGCTTACCCGCCGCTTTGTCTCTGGCTGCCTCTTGTTCTCTTATAACCTTGTTCAACTTCTTGCCTTTTTTTGTTTGAGGCTCTACTTCTTCTTCCTTGCTTTCTGAGGTTTCTTCGTGGAACAGTTTGGCTTTTGCTCTTGTGACCGAGCCCATCAATATTTTAGGGGCCTCATCTTCGAGTTCCTCCTGTTGTGCTGGAGACGCTATACATATTTCTACTTCTTCGAGTTGCTGGCAGGCTTTCTCCTTTCTTTCTCCCTCTCTGGAATTTCCTGTCGTTTCCTCTTGAGCTTGGTGAACTTGGTCTGTTGGGAGAGTCTGCTCTTCCCCCCCCATGTCTGTTGCTAAAATCTGAAACTTATTTGCTTCCCTATTTGTGTTCTGCTGCTTATTTGCCGTTTCCTTTCTTTTAGGAGAAGTTTGAGAGGGATGGGAGTTTGAAGACTTCCCGCCCTTCCTTCTTATCTCATTCCATTCTCCATCTTGATTTTCTTCTACTTCCTGCAACTTCTTTTTAGGACATAACCTTGCGAAATGGCCATATTCGTGGCAAACTTTGCATTTGAAAGGGATCTGTTCGTAATCCACCATTTAAAGATGATTCCATCCATCCATCGACAGACTTATTGCTTCAGGGAGCCCCTTTTCAAGGTCCACTTCCACACAAATCCGGGCACAGGAGAACATTGGGGGTTTTGGCTCAGATTTATCAATGTATTTCCCCAATGAGTTGCCAATGGCCTTCAGATCTTCATCATTCCAGCAATGTAGCGGGAGGTGGGGTAACTTCACCCAGACTGGGACAGCTGAAGGGATGTCCTTTTTAGGGTCAAAGGAGAGGTCCCATTTGTTGATATACATTCCCCTAGGACCCATGAAGTAAGGTCCATTCCTGAATATTAAATCTCTGTCTTCCTTTTTTTCAAAGTAGAAAACAAAGAAGCCCCTCCCGCAGAAGATTTGCTGAACTTCTCCCTGAATAAGAGGGCGCCAGTTTTTGCTGAGCCAGATTTCGATTGACCTCGGAGTTGGCCAAAGCCCGGTAAAGTGGCCAACCAAGCCTTTTTCTGAAAGGGCAAGCGCTTTGCATTTTGACGCAGTAGAGCCGAGTTTAACTTCCGGAATGGCCGATTTTTGACAAACTTGGAGTCCCCTGGACCCGAAGTCTTAGAGGACGAGGGCTGGGACGCTACCAGTAAGCGGAAGAGGTCATCAAGAGTTGCACGACCCGGGTCAGGCGGTGGATCCATCAACACAAACCCTAGACTCGCGCAGGTCGCTCAGTCCGTCGCACCCAAAAAAAAAAAAACCTAGGGTTTTTTAGATGGATACATTGTAGAAAGGGGGGAGTTCTATTTTTTTCAATTTTTGGTTGGATTAGGAATTTTTGAGTTTTTGAAAAGGGATTCATTTTAATTATTCACTCATCTTGGTTGAGGGAGATGTGAATTTAATTAGAGATTGGGTTATTCCCAATTTTATCAATATTACAAAACTAGGTTGTTTTAAACAATAAAAAAATAGTAATTTAGGTTAAGAAATGAAAAAAAAATGGTATGGGTGAATGAATTACCTGATTAGATGACAATCCACCGGTGAATTTGCCTCCCCTCCAGTTAAATCGAGCTCCACCGATACTTTAGGGCACACAAACCGTCCTCGTCCAGGGTCTATTTCGCGTTTCTGATGCGTGAGCGCCGCGGGTGGTCGGGAATCATCGGGACTGTGTATTTAAATTGATTTTAGATTTCAATAACGTGTACGTGTTTTGTAACTACATAACGTGTACGTGTTTTGTAACTACATAACGCGTACGCGTTTTGTAGTTATATAACGCGTACGCATTATGGTTACCTATCCTACATGTCCAATGACATGTCAGGCTCAGGTCTTACCATGGCAGGTGCTAAATATCAGAAACGCGTTATGTTTTATGTATCAGGAACGAGTTTTGAAAAAGTAGCATTGCATCTAAAGTGACCCTCATCTTCTTGCACACACCCTCAACTCATAATGAGCTAAGAGATAGCCCTTATTGGCCATAGCATCAGCATCTTTATTAAGAGACCAAAGAATATGATAGAAGGAGATGGAGCTGAATTTTTGCAATAGCTTACGAATCCTCTGCAAAGTCTTATTGAGCACTAAATTTTTGAAGTTATCTCCCGAGATTAAGTGTTTGATTAAGACTTCCGAGTCCCCAAAGACTTGAATTGCTTGACCATCAAATCTTTGAACCAGCTGAAAAGCTTTGAGTAGCCCTAAAGTTTCATCCTGGTTGTTTGTGCTCTGACCAAGACCCCAGCTGAAAGTGTCTTTCTTGTATCCGTCCGGACCGTAGATAATTCCCCCGGCTCCTGAAATCCCTCGATTTCCTTTAGCTGCTCCATCAAAGAAGACCGTGATTTTACCTTGATTCGGCCACCATTGCTGAAATTCTGCTTCAGTACTCCGAATTCGCCAAGAGGGGTTACTGATAGGACACGGATAGTTCTTGTTCCTGACTTGCTGCAAGGGAGCTCCAAGCCAGCCAATCTCTTCAGGAAGAAGTTGAATCTCATGCTTAGAGGGTTTATTATCTAAAGTTTCAACCAACAATGCTTTAGCTTTTGCAACCACCATTGCCGGGGAGGCCAATTTGTTTTGGAAGATACATTCATTCCTAGCTAGCCACGCTTCCCAGCAAAGTATTTAGGCAAAGCAAGACAAATTTTTGACCAGAGGGATTTGCTCGTAATCACATGAGGATAGCGTTCTCTCCAGATTGAAAATAGGTTGACAATCGTGATCTGCGTAGGAGAATAAGCGTTTATTCCCAGCAGGACTTGTTGCCACACTTCTTGCGTATAGGAGCAATCTATAAACATGTGATCAATTGTTTCCTGAGCCATAGAACAGAGGGGGCATCTGTGTGGCCCAAGTATTCCACGCTTAGTTAAATTTTCACCTGTCAAAATTTTTATGTGCATCAAGACCCAATTAAAGAAATTAATTTTGGGTATGCTGAATGGATCCTAGATATGCTTCCACAGGGCGACAGAATGAATCTGAGGTTGGTGCGATTGAAGGGCAGCGAAGCCACCTATAGCAGTGTACAATCCAGTTGGGCCCCATCCCCAGTTGTCCCTAGCTCGATCATGCACCGGAGCTAGCCCAGATAGCAGATTTAGTAGAGTGCGTTCTTGTTGTTTCATCCTTTCAAGGGTTCATGGAAGATACCAAGCGTGCCAGTTACCTCCTGGATCCCAAATAACAATGTCGTCAAGTTTTATAATTCCCTGCTGGATAAGCCATTCACGGATCTCTGCAATTTTGGCTAGCTGGTTGAGAGGCAGTTTTCCCATAATAGTATCCTCCCACAACCGAATGTGCTTTCCATTACTAGGAATCCTATATAGATATGCTTTGAATAACTCCCATGATCTACTACACAATTTCCATAACGTTGTGCCCTTGCTCGATTTGCCTTCCTCCATACTAGACAAAGAGAGCCCATTCAAATATTTTTTAATGAGGATCTGGCTGACAGAGTGGCTTTGATTAGAGAAAATATGCCACAAAATCTTACCTCCCATAGCCAAATTTGCAATTCCTGGATATCTGACTTGGAGTCCTCCTTCAGAGAATGGCCGATTCACTATATCCCACCTAACCAAATGCATTTTTGTTTGGTTTCCCTTGCCTCCTTGCCACAAAAAATTCTGAATGAGCTTGGACATCTGAACGGAGATCCACTTTGGGGCCAGTAAAAACAAATCCTGGTAAATGGGGAGAGAAGAGATAGCTGACTTGATGAGAGTGAGCTTTCCTGCGTTGGTGAGCCACTGTCCACCCCAGGCTGCAAATTTAGCTTTGATTTTGCTGAGGATTTCGAGCCAATGGGTTGCTTTTGCTCTGCCCAGGGTTAAGGGCAATTCTAAGTATTTGAAGGAGTCCCACACAGCAAATCCTGGAAAACCTAGAGAGCGGGCAATACTAAGGATGGTGGGATGATCAACATTCCAACCATAAACAACACTCTTTTTCTTATTGACCAGAGCACCTAAGACTCTACAAAAACTGAGTATAACATCATTGAAATCCTTTGCAATTCAAACTGATGCACCTCCCAATATGAGAGAATCATCGGCGAACAGAGCATGATTTAAAGGTTCCAATTCTTTCACCACTCGAATGCCAAGAACTGTCCCTGCTACCTTTTCTGTAGTCAGTTTTCGGCTGAGGGAGTCCACCATCAAGATATACAGGAATGGGGACAGAGGGCAGCCTTGCCTAATGCCCCTCGAGCCTTGGAAATAATTGGCTGGCCTGCCATTTACCAGGGGAGCTATCCATGGCTTTCCTATACAAGCTTTAATCAACCTGACAAATTCAACACTAAAACCAAAAGAAAGGAGAACTTGGAAGAGAAAGGAGTTTCTTACCCAGTCGAAGGCATTAGCCATATCAAGCTTAATAAGCATCCCTTGCTGATGCCTTTGGTGGCTGGAATGGATAGACTCCTGCATGATTACCACGTTATCCATAATATGCCTGCCTTTGACAAACCTGTGAAAATCCTCACAGCAGATCTAAGAGATGATGTATACCTCACAAGAGTAATTATGATTAAGCAAGAAAATAGAAGAAGAGTGAACAATACAGTATAATGAGCAACAGAATAATATGGTACAGTAGAACTCAAATAGAAGCAATAATACTTCACACACATTAATTAATTAATCACAGTATGGACAAATAAATAGTACAATGGTAGAGAGGATTCGAATGCCTAAGGTGGCAATTCGAATTAGCCTCTCAGAGTGATCATAAGATCAATAGAGTGTCATCGGAGCACAACTAAGTGTCCTCATGATCATCGGAGCGCAACTGGAAGTCTTCATCATCATCAGTGGAGTCATCAATGCTCAAGTAACTGTCAACCATCAGTCAAACTAACTCTGGTAGGTGTAACTGAGTGTAACTCAATGTAACTAAGTGTAACTGAGTGTAATTGAGTGTAACTGAGTGTAACTGACTGTAACTGACTGTAACTAAGTGTAACTGAGTGTAACTAAGTGTAACTGAGTGACAACTGGACTGGTAGGTGAAGAAGGGTGAGTTGCTCCCTAAAATCAAGGAAGAAGGGCGCATTAAGCAACTGGAGGGATAAAATTGAATAGTGAGAAGCTCCTAGGGGTTGGCTAATTGAGGGCTAGGTGCTGGACTGATGACTGGGATGCATGCAAACCCTAGAATGCATGCAAACCCTAAAGGTGCATGCATGACTGAAAATGTAAATGATCAAAATACTGGTGGGACTAGGATGGAGTATAGGAATATCCTAACACACCCCCTTAATCCATCCTGGGCCCTGGTAACTAAGACCAAAGGTCACCCAATACAATGAATAATAACAATAAATAAACCAAGGAAGTAGGAAAATTTCATGGGAAACATACCCCCTCCTCAAAAAATTGACTATAAGGCACACACAAAAATAAATGCTCCAAACTCAAGCAGGTGTGATGCTTGGTCATATGTCTGGAGGTATCTTCTTCTTGGGAAGAAGTGGATCATGCTCAAAAAGCATGTGCTTGTACTTGCTCTTCAGATCGAATGTGATGAGAACAAGTCCAACAGTATGAGAATGATCCTTGAACCTGTGATTCGAATCAGCTGAGGTAGGATCAAATCTGTGAAAGTGCATATAGTCTTTTGTCTTCTCCTTCGAACCACCATGGGTGAGATTATGCCAAAAATAATTATTACATGTTTGCTTGAAATCAAAATCATATTTAAGACTTAAAAAACAGTTTCTTGAGATCTCCTTTGAACTAGCAAGGGTGAGATCAAAACTATCATATGCATGAGAAATTATCCCAAGCAGTAATTGCTTAGAATCCAAATTAGATCCAAGACTTGAATCATGGTTTCTTGAGATCTCCTTTGAACCATGAGAGGTGAAATCAAAACCAGTAGATGCATGAGAAATTATCCCAAGCGAATGGCCACAGTTTCTTGAGATCTCCTTTGAACCAACAGGGGTGAGATCAAAACCATGAGATGCATGAGAAATCTTCCCAAGCGAATGGAAATAGCCATATTCTTCAATGACCTTCTGAAAGCATGGAATTATGATCATATAGTAGTATAGAGAGGAGTTAGCTGGAGAGGAGCGAATGCATTACCTTCAAAAGTTGTTTTGACCTCCGAAATAATCATGTGATCATGATGCAAACCAACAGACTCTGGTGCAAGAGAGGATTTAGGACCTTCTGCAATATCTAGAGTGTGAGCTGGCACAAAAAGAGAAGAAAGTTTGAGCATGAGTGTAGAATATGCAAGTTCTTTGTTCACAACTTCAATATGAGATGATACTGGTGCATGATCTGAGAGACCATCAAGAGGAGCGAATGCATCACTTTGTTTTCTTTCGAATGGGTTGGGACCAAGTCCTTCATTCTCTTTGCCCAATTTTCCATCCAGGTGAGCCCATATCTCTTTTGGATTCCATAACTCCTTTGGGGTTTCAACACCATTACGGTATTTGAATTGGAATCTCTGGCGTGCAAACAAAGAAAACATTATTGCTTGAAAGTGCATGTCACTTTTATTTAACCAGTCAATCTTCTCTTCAGGGGATTCGAACTCTCTTTCAAAATAACAATAAAAAAGATCATGGATCTTCAAGTCTGCTATCATTCTTGGTTTCCATTCATCATAGTTGAGTGGATCAAGAGGAGTAATTCCTTATGAATACATAGAAGCTGTAGAGGACCTGCAAAAACAATATAGAATAACTGCAACTGCTACTGCTGCAAAAATGCAGAAACTGTTGCAACTGCTGCACTCGAAATCTTGGTAATAACCTGCAAAAAACTCTCAAGAATGGAGATAAACAATACTCTCAACATGCTCTGATACCATGTGAAAATCCTCACAGCAGATCTAAGAGATGATGTATACCTCACAAGAGTAATTATGATTAAGCAGGAAAATAGAAGAAGAGTGAACAATACAGTATAATGAGCAACAAAATAATATGGTACAGTAGAACTCAGATAGAAGCAATAATACTTCAAACACACTAATTAATTAATCACAGTATGGACAAATAAATAGTACAATGGTAGAGAGGATTTGAATTCCTAAGGTGGCAATTCGAATTAGCCTCTCAGAGTGATCATAAGATCAATAGAGTGTCATTGGAGCACAACTAGGTGTCCTCATGATCATTGGAGCGCAACTGGAAGTCTTCATCATCATCAGTGGAGTCATCAATGCTCAAGTAACTGTCAACCATCAGTCAAACTAACTCTGGTAGGTGTAACTGACTGTAACTCAATGTAACTGACTGTAACTGACTGTAACTGAGTGTAACTGACTGTAACTGACTGTAACTGACTGTAACTGAGTGACAACTGGACTGGTAGGTGAAGAAGGGAAAGTTGCTCCTTAAAATCAAGGAAGAAGGGCGCATTAAGCAACTGGAGGGCTAAAATTGAATAGTGAGAAGCTCCTGGGGGCTGGCTAACTGAGGGCTAGGTGCTGGACTGATGACTGGGATGCATGCAAAATGCATGCAAACCCTATAATGCATGCAAACCCTAAAGGTGCATGCATGACTAAAAATATAAATGATCAAAATACTAGTGGGACTAGGATGGAGTATAGGAATATCCTAACCCTCCTTGGTTGGGAGAGATAAGTTTTTCCAGCAAAGGCTTGACTCTGTTCGCCAGCAATTTGGTCATAATTTTATAAGAGACATTGCACAATGAAATAGGCCTAAACCGCTCGAAGGTCCCAGGATTTGACTCCTTGGGGATTAAGGCTAGGAATGTCGAATTTGTGCTACCACCGACCTTGGCTTTTTGGAGGAATCCTTTGATCATCCTATATAAGTCCACCTTGACAATGTCCCAGCAAATTCTGTAAAAATGAATGGAAAAACCATCAGGCCCTGGAGCTTTGTCCGGCTCCATTGACCAGATGACTTTGCAGATTTTAGTTTCTGAGAAGGGTTGCAATAGGCTAGATTTATCGTTCTCATCCACCAGACAGGGGATATGATTAAGGAAGGAAGTAAATTCCTCCTCAGTTTAAGCCTTCTTCGGTGAAGAGATGTTGAAAATGGAGAGTAGCAGCCTCTTTTAAATGAGCTAAGTCTTTATGAACAGCACCGTCAGAAGTTTTGATTTCTTCAATATGGTTTCGAGACAGTCTGGCTTTGAATTGTTTATGAAAGAAGTTAGTATTTTTGTCTCCCGACTTGAGCCAGAGACTTCTGGACTTAAGTCGCCAATGCTCTTCTTCCTATCTATAAGAGCGGAGGGTGGAGAGTTGAGCAGCTTGCTCGATCTGAATATCTGATAGGGTAATATCTTTTTTCTCCAGCTCGAATTGCATATCTAGCAGTTGAATGGTGTTCTGCTTCCGACGACTTGAAGGCGAGGTGTTGGGATTTTTTATCCACTTTTTCAAGGCCAGTTTGGTAGCTTTTATTTTCTGCTCCCAAACATAGCTGGGAGAGCCTGTGATAGGAGTAATCCAGGCATTCATTACCGTGTCAGCAAACCCATCTCTTTCTTCCTAGAGAGGGATGAATCAGAAGGGGATGGGACCCAAATTATCTCCATCCTCAAACTGAAGTAATATAGGCTTGTGGTCTGAAGTCAGTTTTTGCAGGACTTTAGTGAAGATTATCTTATTCTCCGTCAGAAAGGTGCTTTGTAGAAGGAACCTGTCCAATCGAGCAGAAATATGAGCTCCCCCAACTCTGTTATTTGACCATGTATAGAGTCCTTTTTTTAGTTTGAAGTCCAACAAATCCCATTGCTGAATGATGTCTTCAACGAAAGGGAGAAAATAATCTCTGCTCATATTGCCTTCTCTCTTCTCCTTGGGTTCAAAGATTATATTGAAATCACCAGCTAGAATTAAATTCGTGGGAGATTGTTGCTCTAAGAATTTAGACAACGAACACCAACACTCTTTCTTTTCAGCATACATAACAGGGACATAGAGATTGATGAGAGCAATGGTCATCTTACTTGCAGCATGGTGGAGTTCAGTGAAGATCCAATGCTGCGTCTCATAGGAGCTTTCCAAATGTAATTTTTTATCCTCCCAAAGAGTAGCCAACCCTCCGAAGGAGCCCCTTGCACTAACCACTTTTCCAGCATTTTTTTTCCACTTCGAATTGTTGATTTCAAGAAGGGCTTCCCCTCCTATTTTAGTCTCTTGGATCAAGAGGATGTCCGGGTTTTCAGATTTCAGTAGATTACTTACAGCTTTGGATTTTAAAGGGTTCCCCAGGCCTCTGCAATTCCAAGAGACTAGACGCATTATTTACTAGCTAGTGAGGGGGCGTGTCCTCCCTTGGAAGACCTATTTCTCGTATTTTTTCCTATGGACATCTCAATCATAGATTGAATGCCTTTCATTTTTTGTCTCTTAGCTTCTTCTGCCCTCTTCTCCCTATGAGATTTTCTCCTGGCTCTTCTCGATGGATTTTCAAAGGTTTCATCACCCGAGGATCCTGAAGTCTCCGGAGACTTCTTTCTTGTCATTTATGCATATGAGAGTGGGCTAGTTGCTCCTGTTGGGATTCCGACTTGAGATGGGTCGATCTCTTCCTCAATTTTTTCTTCGGAAATAATTATGGGTTGTTGTTCCACTTCATTAACCACTGGAGTTGGTTGATCATCTAAGGTATTGAGAGTCTCAAATGGGTTGCTATTTAATTATGTTCTTGAAGGTGTTGAGATACCTTCACCTTGCTGATATCCAAAGGGACGGACTTCACTCCTCAGGGATATTCCTTTGCCTTTAGTTCTACTATTCTGTTTTATAGAGTTTTATTTTTGAACCATGGTCCAATAATTAGGCTTCAATTTCTCGACCTCCTCGTCTCCTTTCTTTTTGCAGTACCTAGCAAAGTGTCCATAACCCTGGCAAAATCTGCATTTAAATGGCAGCTACTCATAATCGAGCTCTTGGATGTATGACCAGTCAGCCACCTTGAGGTTAATTGCTTCAGGGAGTCCTATCTCCAAGTCCACCTCTACACAAATTCTTGCGCAGGTATATTGGTCCTTCCGGTTAGCACGATCTATGTATTTCCCCAGCTTGTTCCCAATAGCTTCTAGAGATTTGGGGTTCCAGCAATGTAGAGGCAAATGAGGCAAGCACACCCAAACTGGGACTGCCGAGGGTACGTCTTGTGACGGATCGAAGTCTGGAGTCCATTTATTCAGATACAGCCCCTGGGGGACCATGAAATAAGGGCCATTTCTGAAAATGAGATTCCTATCCTCAGCATTATCAAAAACAAATACGAAGAACCCCTTACCTACTAGGTAGCTACTGATGCCATCTTGGCTCAATGACCTCCAGTTTCGTTGAACCCAATTGTCCACTACTTTAGGCGACGGCCAAAGCCCATTGAATTGGCCGATGAGGCCTCTTTCAGCTAGATTCAAGGCTGATTTACATGGATCTTCAATCGAGAGGGCCACCGAGGGGATGCTCACCAATCTCTTCACGAATTTTTTCTGTTGCTCACTGGATGGGAGTTTTCCACAGGCTGCCACCAAAGTTTTAAAAGCTTCCAACTCGGGGGGGAAAGGAGGGACCTCGAGATCCCCTCCAGGATCCATGGCAAGCACGCTGAAGGTTTTCCCACTGCGCAGAGGGCACGCTTAAGGTTTTCAAATGTGTTTTCGCTCCAGGAATCGCTCCAAGAAGCTTTTGGTTATCGAGAATTTTTTTTGTTTTCGAGTGGTGGTCAATTTAAGACAACAAATTAATGAATATTAGTTGCAATGTGTGGGAGGTATTTTTCTAGAAATTTGGGTTGGAGAATAGTGAATTTAGACATGTCAATTACTATGGATTGTCTAGTATTGTATACTTTGATTCTCAACATGAATAGTAAGTATAGTATTTTTTCTATGTGAAAAAAAATTCAAGGGGTTATAAAAATAAGCTCTAAATTTCAATCAAAATAAGAGTAAGCTTTTAGAGAAGTTTTGAAAAAAAATACTCATTAGAGGAATATATAAATACAAATCATGGAATACTTATAATGTGAACTAAAATATTACCAAGCATACAATAAAAAATTTACAAACAGAGAATGATAAGGATAAAGTATTGAAGGGTAGAGTAGAGGAAGATAATTCTTACCTAAAAAATTGTAATAAGGAGTTGATCACATAACTCAAGGAATTAAAGGCATCGGCCTAGTTCAATCATAAATTACAACAGAAAAATCAAGATCTGAAGAGTAAATTTGACAAGCAATTACTAGAAAAGGATGAATAAATTTTTCACCTAAAAGATTATAGTAAAAAATCACTTGCACAAATCAAGAAGACACGGGATAAGAAGTAGTGCATTCAGAAGTTGGAACAAAACAATCAAGATCTTGAGAATAAATTATCATAAAAAGATGAAGAAAATTCCTACCTAAGGAACGTAATCATAAGTTGCTTGAACAGTTCCTCCCTCCCAGAAACTCCCTCCGGGATATGAAGATCCATGCCCATCCTCTTGTGTTCATTTCCCATTTCTGCTATTCTTCGTCTGCTTCCTCTGTTTAAAGTTCAGCTCCTGTGCAGACCCCATGTAATCGCTCCAGCCTCGCCATGAAGCGCATGCATGGTACTTCGAGGCGCGGCTCGAGCCAAGGCACAGAAAAATCAACATCCGCTGAGAAGGAGATCCCTGCGAACATTGGTTATAAAGAAAATGTCTCCATGTTGGTTCGTCGCCTGGTGGATGATTGGGAGTCGAGAAATGTTGCGGAAATCCTTGCCTTCGGCACCCCTGGTACTCAGGTGAATCACTATTGGCTTCTCAAAATTTTGATCGGTACCCTGGTAGAAGAGATGATGACCAATTGGAATTTGGCCAAGATGGCCATCATGGAAACCAGGTCCAATATGGCCCATTTGGACGGGATTCTTGTGGCACTGGAAGCCAGCCTAACAGGTCATCGTTATTCCTTATTTCCTCATCAGGCTCAGCCTATAGGAATTGGTCCAGAGGGTCCTGTTGCAGGTTCCGCGGAGGTGGTTGCAGCTCACAACAAAGGCAAGGTTTCTCAGGAGGCTGCGCAGGCGACTGGAAGCTCATTACATGACTCTATGGGCCTCACTTCCTCTAAAGATATTGCTCCTGCTCTCGGACACACCTCTAGTCTGGGCTCTCCTACAGCGGTCGTGGTACAAGGAGCTTCCCCACCTGGGACCTCCTTTCTGGTTCCCTCTACAATTGCAGTAGCCCAGTATAAACGCACTCGCAAAGATGATATTGAAGCGATCCTCCCGCGTAAATTCGAGCCTCTACCCATCAAGCTCCCAGAGCAACAATGGACAGATGACTTCTTTGGCCCTTGCCCTATTTCTGAAGATATCCATGATTCCAAAGGAGCGGAAGCTAGTTCTTGAACAGGCTTGTTTGGTCCACAGCACTCCTTTTTTTTAAGCTCTGTTTTTTTTGTTTATGTTATCTCTATCTAGTACAGAGTCACTCTTTGTTTATGTCTTTCCTAATCGGTGGTTACTTAGTCTATATCTCTAGGCTATTGAAATTTTTATGTAATATGGATACCATGAGCAGCGCCAGAATGCTATATTCAGCCTCTCCTTATGATTGTACTCTTTTTTGTACTATAATATAATCTTTCTATGCAGTTTACAAACAAAAAAATAAGTTGCTTGAACAAATTAATTAGTTAAAACATGAAATCCATAGAATCCAGATCTTAAAAATGAAGTTGACTAATTAGAAAGTGATGAAGAAATTTCACACCTAAGGGTTCACAATGAAAGCTTCCATGTGCAAATTAAGAAGCCAAGGAATGATAATAAGTCACTGGCAGGAAATTTAGAGGAACTTACCAACAAGAAAGCATTGAGCTATATTGAATCACTAGTTGAAAAAGAAACAATGACCTATCTAATTGAATTGAAAAAGTAACTAGATGTAAAAATCCAAACCAAGGAGAAAGGAACCATTATAGATCCAATTGACATTGCATATTCTAAAAATGCAAAACCATTTAAAGTAGGGATCCCTTTAGACATTGAAGTACAAACAATGGAAATTCCAATCATCTCTACCAATAAACCTTCAATGATCAACAAATCAACACAAATGTGAAAATAACACATACTACAAAAACTGAAACAATGAAGCACTACAAATATGGTAAGTAAAATTCATGTTACAAGGTTGCTTTATTGTCATCTTAATCACAAAAGAAAATACTTTAACCAATCAGTGTATGAAAATCACTTGGAACAAAATAAATTGGCCTATATTCCAAAGAATATAAATGCCATTACAATTGGTATCAAAGTGGAAGTCGTCCTAAGTATTACAATACAACGAGTTCCTTTTCAAGAAACCTATAAATGCTCAGTCCCACAAAAGATCAAATTATGATGAGTAGAGCCTTTCACAATTCGATAATTATATTCGACACTTAGAGGATCATATAATCTTGTATCCTCAACCATCACAACTACAAGAATAGAGAATCATGAGAATCCATTACAAGTCACAACAAGAGATAAGGTTTTTTCTATAAATATGCTTTGAGGAAAAATCAGTTCTAAAGGGAAATTCAATGTAATGAACATAAGTATATATATATATATATATATATAATGAAGTGACACATGCTAACTAAGGGACATGAACAAATTAAAGGACATGACATATCAACCATAGTGACTAACCAATGCATATAAGTATATCGTCACATGGAATTGTAATCATATCTCTCATTCATATCTCTTATTCATTTAGTTATTACTTGTCCTATATGATTTTTTGTTGTCTTTTCTTCTTATGTTGGATATTTTTTAGTAAATGAACCTTTTTTTCATTTCACTTACCCTAGGAAATTATGTGACAAAAGGAATGTGAGCCCTAAAGAGGTTACTTGATAGCCCAATTCTCTAGGGGCACAAATTTTGCATATAAACTCCCGTTTAGTTCATTTATTGGTCTGTTACAACGAATATTTAATACACTATGAGTTTGGTAGGCCACTCAATCAAATATTGTGTGGCCTACATCAAATGAAAAAAATGCAAGAAAATGCCTAGAGAATGCATCAAAAGTTTGGACGTGAAAAATTGAAGTAAAACTATCAATATGTGGAGTAGGCGGGTGGACACTAGTATCCACTTGGATTAGACACCCCCCATTAGGAATAAATCGGGTCCCCAATTCCTTAATTTCATCCATTAGATTGGGTCTGTTATATCTGAATCTTGGTGAGCCACTTGCCATGATGAAGGAGTTACCTTTCTTTAACAACTCCATTGAGTTTCATGTTCTACCGATAGGTTTCCTTCATCTTGGTTTCCATGATTCAGTTAATTTTCATCTACTCAAGGCAATTAGGAAATACTTTTATAGGGGCTAAGTGTTCAACCACCTATGAAGTGTCTAAGAGAGGTGAAAAATAAGGTCAAAACAACTCCACATTAAATACAAGGTGTAAGCCAAAGAAAGGGGTGGGAATTAGATAAAAGTGATTATTAGCCACATCCTTGGTGATGGTGTAATGCAAGTAGTAGAGTGGGAAAATATTCCAACGGGGCCTTGTGAGGCACTCTTTCTTTAAATGTAACCATAACTTATCTCCCACTTGAAACTTGTGTGGAGCCCAATGCTGATCATGGTCATACTTGTATTTGGCATTGGATTTCTGCAAAATATTATGAACTTGTTGTTCAATGTGTTAGATCCATTCAACAAATTGTGTTGCTTAATTAACCTTAGTTTGAGCATGGGAGGATTCTTCATGTATAGATGCACTGGGAAATGCTATGTCAATTGGTGCTATTGGTTGGAACCCCAAGCACTCTTAAAAAAGGTTGTGGCCAATAGACCTATAAAGATATTTATTGTATCTATGATGAACATAAAGTAGGATCTCGTCATATGTGCACGTATTTTTCGATTTGTGCATTCTAAGGATATGAACAATTATCTAGTTGAATACCTATGTATATCCATTAGTTTGGTTGTGGAAGGAAGCCAATTTGGTTAGCTTCTTGTACATCATTGACCTCAATCTAGATCATAAAATACTCAGGAACCCACTATCTCAATCTAAATAATGGTCAATGAGAGCCCAAAATGAACTCAAACATGCTTGAATGAGGGCTTAGCTACGGCCTCTACTATGATGCTCTTTTTATAGTGCATCAAAATAGTCATCTTAGAAAATCAGTCAATAATGCCAAATACACAATCATTGCCATGCTTGGTTAAAGACACGATAGACATGTATTCCATGGAAAAAGACTCCTAGGGTTTCTTTTGGGTAGGTAGAGGACTGTACAATCCCCACTTCTTGATAGCAAGTTTGGAAATGACACAGGCAAAGCATGATCTAATATATCATTTGATGTTCTATTATAGCTTTGGCCATAAAAGTACTTTTGCAATGTTGCCATTATATTCTACATGCATAAGTGAATTACCACTCAACTATAATGCACCTCCTAAACCTAATGTTGGTTTTAGGGAACGCAAATATCGCCCATATGACATAAAAGTTCATCCTAAAGATGAAAATTTGAGACTGGTTTTCCTACACCTAGTGTCCAATAGATAACAACGAAGTTAGGGTTGATGTTTTTATGCACCAAATTCCCAAAAATAGTATAAAAATATAAAAGAAGTAGTAATCCTATAATGTCCCCATTCAAATAAATCTCAAAAGAGAAAATTCCACCAATCTACTAGTTTCCTAGGTTGGGGTGGAAACATTGGGATTTTGAATAAGGGAGCTGATAAACCCTAAATGGACATTATATTTACATAAATATATTAAAAGGGGTTAAATAAATATTTATGATAGGAAAATAAGGTGGCACTTGGTCATGGAGACACATTGGTGGTGTGGGACCCACACAAAGCTATATTCCTCATGCCACATGGCATCCTATTCTCACCCATTCGAATCCAAGGTGGATTCTAATGTTCTTGGGGAGTTAGAAGGTCAATATACTTGGCATGAATCAATGAAGATCGAATTGGAGTGGAATAGTAACTCTAGTGGAAGAGTAACTCCCATGGAAGAGGAAGAGTGATGCAGGAGGGAATGACCAAAGCCCGTCCAACCCGTACCTTCCCAGGAATTAGGGTGATTCTTTAAATCGAACCACTAGCCCTAGTTGAAAACCAACTAGGTCCTTCTCAGTTGTGGCCCTTCTCTCCAAAATGGGCTTTCCGCAACCTCCTAACAGTCAGAATTGGTCTTCCGCAACTATCTTGTGAAAACACCTTCCTTCCGCAATCACAGTTTTCTTCCGCAACGATCCTTCCGCAATCGCTTTCCCGCAACACTCCTTTCCGCAGCTTGTGTGAAAATCCTCACAGTAGATCTAAGAGATGATGTATACCATACAAGAAAGTAATTGATTAAGAAATAAAATAGAAGAAGAGTGGTCAATGCAGTATAATGAGCAACAGAATAATAATACAATAGAACTTGGATAGAAGCAAAAATAATTCACACACTAATTAATTAATCACAATATGGACAAATAAATAGTACAATGCATGAGGATTTGATTTCCTAAGTTGTAAATTCGAATTAGCCTTCATGGAGTGATCAAAAGACCACTGGAGTGTCATCAGAGCACAACTAGAAGTCTATCCCATCATCAGTGGAGTCATCAATGCTCAAGTAACTGTCAACCATCAGTCAAACTGAGTCTAACTGAGTGTGGTAGGTGTAACTGAATGTAAATGGCACATGGAGACACTAATTGGATGAAGGAGGCTCAATGGAGGGCGCATGAGGAGCTAAATAGAGTCAGAATGAGCAGTCAAGTCTCACTGGAGGTCCATCGGAGTGATACAGTCAATTGAGAGTCTGTCAAGCCTAAAATCAAGGAGAGAACTGAAGATAACTGAAGATTACTTAATGGTAGGTAAGGAAGGGCTCCTTTCTCATGCAGTAGGTGAAAGGAGGGCACACTAAGCTCTAGGAGGGATGAAACTGAGTGGAAGGAAGCTCCGGGGGCTGGCTAACTGAGGGCTAGGTGCTAGGACTGATGACTGGGATGCATGCAAATGCATGCAAACCCTAAATAATGCATGCAAACCCTAAAAGTGCATGCATGACTAAAAATGCAAATAATGAAAATGTTGCTAGGACTAGGATAGAGTATAGGAATATCCTAACACCCCCCCTTAATCCATCCGGAGCCCTGGTAACTAAGACCAAAGGTCACCCAATACAATGAATAATAACAGTCAATAAACCGAGGAAATGGGGAAAACCTCATGGGAAAAATACCCCCCCTCAAAATAGACTGTAAGGCACAAACAAAAATAAATGCTCCAAAATCAAGCAGGTGTGATGCTTGGTCATATGTCTGGAGGTATCTTCTTCTTGGGAAGAAGTGGATCATGCTCAGAAAGCATGTGCTTGTACTTGCTCTTCAGATCGAATGTGATGAGAACAAATCCAAAAGTATGAGGATGATCCTTGAACCTGTGATTTGAATCAGCTGAGGTAGGATCAAATCTATGAATGTGCAGATAGTCTTTTGTCTTATCCTTCGAACCATCATGGGTGAGATTATGCCAAAAAGAACCATCAAATAATAATGATTGCTTGGAATCCAAATCAGCTCCAAGACTTGATAAATGGTTTCTTGAGATCTCCTTTGAACCAGTAGGGGTGAGATCAAAACCATCATATGCATGAGAAATTATCCCAAGTAGTAATTGCTTAGTATCCAAATTAGATCCAAGACTTGAATCATGGTTTCTTGAGATCTCCTTTGAACCATAAGAGGTGAGATCAAAACCAGTAAATGCATGAGAAATTATCCCAAGCGAATGGCCATGGTTTCTTGAGATCTCCTTTGAGCTAGCAGGGGTGAGATCAAAACCATGATGTGCATGAGAAATTATCCCAAGCGAATGGCAATGGCCATATTCTTCAATAACCTTCTGAAAGCATGGAATAATGATCATATAGTAGTAAATAAGAGGTGATTGCTTGAGGAGAGGGAATGCATTACCTCTAATAGTTGATTTGACCTCCGAAACATTCAATAGATCATGATGCAGACCAACAGACTCTGGTGCAAGAGAGGATTTAGGACCTTCTGCAATATCTAGAGTGTGAGCTGGCACAGAAAGAGAAGAAATTTGGAGCACGAGTGTAGAATCTACAAGTTCTTCTTCTTTGTGGACAACTTCAATATGAGATGTGTTTGATACTGGTTCATGATCAATGAGATCATCGAGGAGGGCGAATGCATCACTTTGCTTGCTCTTGAAGGGGTTTGGACCAATTCCTTCATTCTGTTTGCCAAAAATTTCATCCAGGTGAGCCCATAGATCTTTTGGAGTTTCAATATCAATGAATTGGTGTGTCATGTATAGAGGCATAGCAAACATCATGGTTGCACAAGCTCGGTCACCTTCAATTAACCAGTCATACTCTACTTCAGAGGATTCGAACTCTCTTTCAAAACAATAATCAAAGAGACCATTTCTCTTCAAATGTGCTATCATATTCGGTTTCCATTCATCATAGTTGAATAGAGAAAGAAGATCATAGTTGAATGGAGAAAGAGGAGGGATTTATTCTAAATACATTGAAGCTGTAGAAGACCTGCAAAAACAATAGAGAATATCTGCAACTGCTACTACTGCAAAAATGCAGAAACTGCTACAACTGCTGCACTCGAAATCTTGATAATAACCTGCAAAAAACTCTTAGGAATGGAGATAAAAAATACTCTCAACATGCTCTGATACCATGTGAAAATCCTCACAGCAAATCTAAGAGATGATGTATACCTCACAAGAAAGTAATTGATTAAGAAAGAAAATAGAAGAAGAGTGGTCAATGCAGTATAATGAGCAACAGAATAATAATACAGTGGAACTCGGATAGAAGCAAAAATACTTCACACACACTAATTAATTAATCACAATATGGACAAATAAATAGTACAATGCATGAGGATTCGAATGCCTAAGGTGGCAATTCGAATTATCCTTCATGGAGTGATCAAAAGATCACTAGAGTGTCATTGGAGCACAACTAGAAGTCTATCCCATCATCACTGGAGTCATCAATGCTCAAGTAACTGTCAACCATTAGTCAAACTGAGTCTAACTGAGTGTGGTAGGTGTAACTAAATGTAACTGGCACATGGAGACACTAACTGAATGAAGGGAGCTCAATGGAGAGCGCATGAGGAGCTAACTGGAGTCAGAATGAGCAGTCAAGTCTCACTGGAGGTCCATCGGAGTGATACAGTCAGTTGAGAGTCAATCAAGCCTAAAATCAAGGAGAGAACTGAAGATAACTGAAGATTACTTAATGGTAGGTAAGGAAGGGCGCCTTTCTCATGCAGTAGGTGAAAGGAGGGCGCACTAAGCTCTAGGAGGGCTGAAACTGAGTGGAAGGAAGCTCCGAGGGCTAGATAACTGAGGGCTAGGTGCTGGGACTGATGACTGGGATGCATGCAAATGCATGCAAACCCTAAATAATGCATGCAAACCCTAAAAGTGCATGCATGACTGAAAATGCAAATAATGAAAATGATGCTAGGACTAGGATGGAGTATAGGAATATCCTAACAGCGTGCAGATTGCGGGTGCACCTTCCGTGCTTTCTTGTAATAGATTTCCGCAAAGACACTTCCGCAATAACTCTTTTGCGACGTGACTTCTGTAACCTCTCATCGTTATCTCCCGAGCTTCTTCCTTCTGCGGAACGTTGTATCAACCGTTGATCCCTTGGGGATCTGATCTCGACCGTTGATATAAGATCTATGCGGAACACTTCATATCATCTTTGCGGAAATGTTAACTCTCGCGCACATTTACTTTGTGAACCCTTTTCCCTGTCATTGATCTTCCCTTTGGCTTTGATCTGAGCCGTTCAACTTCGCACCAAGGCCATCAACTCATCCTTCAGTGTTTCTTTTTCTAAATCTATTCTTCCAAAGGGATTTTACTTTGTTCCCGTTATAACTGGAATTTCATACTCGAAAATTCTTCCCAGTTCTCTTCCACTTAACGAAATCAACTATTTCGTTCTTCCACCAGCAATCTCATCAAAGGAAGACTGCTCTGCGCTCAGGGATATACAATAAGCATGGACTCTTCAAACAAACAGACATTCATCATAGCTTTAACACTTCACAAAGATGCATAATACATACACAGATAGTATAAGATCTAAGCAAACAGCAAATGATGGATCTCTTCTTCCATTGACAAAATCAAACTATACAAACTAAAAGCAAATCCTGATTTACTTCTGAGATTTCTTCCTAGCCACATATGGCCTGATCCTCTCTTCACTTGGCCATCTCTCCCTCACGCCGACTCACGCAGGAACTCACACAGAACCCCTACTGAGTCCCTGTATCTGCCCTTTTAACCCATTTGAAACCCTAAAAACCAAATGGTTGAACCCCAAAACAAACTAACTAACTCTCCCCCACCATGAAGGAGTCCCCATCATTCCTCCACAAACTGCCTAACTGGTTTGATCTCCACGCAGGGAGTATCAACTTGCCACTAAGTCCTAGTTTCTCAAAAAACTGACAACGCACTATATGGTTACATAATTTGCAAATTAATAAAATACTTAACAGAAAAACAGATTCGCTACTCCACATTAGGACAGCTCGTCCCCATGCTAGCCACAACATGTGAACACGCAATCACATTGCTGACTCGGTAGTGATGCTCCTGCATCAAAGAGGCATTTGAGAGAAATTGAGACACTTGGGCTAGATTCCCTAGCTTCTATTACAACAATGATGAAGATGCTATGACACTTATGACACAAATAAGACCTGAATGCTAAAATCTGACATAGATGACATGTCAGGGCTAAAAATAGCCTCCAAGAAGGTGCACAAGGGAGTTAGGGCAACCAAAGATACACCCATTCGAATTGAGGGAAGATGGAGACTAAGAATTGTTGGACAAGTGGCACACATTGGAATCTCTTCCCAACTTGAGTTGGCATGAGGATTTTGGAAGGAATTCGACCCATGGAGGATTTGAGAAGTTTATAAAACAGAAGAACAAAGAAGGAGAGTGGCTTTTGATCATTTCTCATTTTTCATATTGGAGAGCACAACCTGTCCATGCTTGTGGAGTGTTTACTCTACTTGCCTTAGTACCAATTTCGAGGGTGAAAGATTCCCATCCTAATTGGAAATTGGAGAGGCCATTCAGACCTTTCATTTGGAGATAAAATGGAGTCATTTGTTTCAGGTTGAAGTTACAAGGCTGCTCGTGATATTCTCTTCTTCAACTTGTTTCCACACCTTTCTCACATTTCTCTTCATAGTTTGGCTCTTGGAGGAAGGGCACATTTGGTGAGATGATGATATATTTGGGGAAGATCTTGTGGCCCCATTTATTTTTAATCTGATGTATTTACTCGGTATTTAATGCTCAGAATATCCTCAGGTCGAAATACCAAGTGAAACTATGTCAAAATACCAAACAATGTACAAATGGTGCCAATTTCCTCATATCTTGTTATGAAAGCTTGAAGTTGCTTTATTTCGACTTGTATCAGTTCATATCTGTGATTTTTATGATTTATGGAGATTCATTAATGTCTTGAAGAAGTTTCATGTACATTACATAATCCTTTGGAGGATAAATCTCGAATTTCATAGCAAGTAGTGAAGTTTCTTATCATTTCCCCCTATGTGAAGACATGTCCACAAACCTTTGATTTATGGGAGTTGAATAAGCCTTTAGGAACTGATTAATTATTCTTTTGGGTTCCCATTGAAGTACTTTAACTAATACATGTCTTTGTTCTGAAATTTTGGAGGGTCGGACTACATTTGGGAAGACATTTTTTCCCCTACCCTTCGGGGTTTGAACTTCGAATTTGCTAGTAAGTTTCTGTATTTTCTCCTGATTGTAAATGAGTGTTGCATAAGTCTTTTGAGAGTTTCCAAGCATCCATCAGACTCATTTTTATTTATTAATACCGCTCAAACACATTCATACCCAATTTGGAATCATTTGAGTCATTACTAGTCTAAGGGTCGAATTGGCCAAAAAAGTACAATTTTTCCAAATTTATTAAAAAGGGACACTACAAGTGGTATCAGAGCATGGTCCTTGCACCTGTGAATTAATATCATACATTTAAGAATAACTTGCATCCATGTCTTACTATTATGATGAATCCTATGAGTACAATGCTTATGAGCAATATGAAGAAGATTGTGAATGGTATGAGGAAGTGGTGCCAACATGCAACACTTCTTACAATATTATAAGGAATGAGGTTTATTCTTATGACTTTGAATCTGATGAATTTGAGTGTGTCACACTACCAAAGGATAATTCTATGAATGAATTACAAATATTGAGAGCAACATGTAAAACCTTGCCCCAACAATATCAGACATATCTTGACATGTACAAGGGAGATACACAAAAGGCCATTCCTTTTGAAGACTTTGTTGATTGGGTGTTTGAAAATAGGCCCAAAAATGAAGATGTGTAGTTAGTGAAGAAAGTTCTATGCCTTTCTTTCAAAATACCTTGGAGATAAAATCATATGTGTGTGAGTGAAAAGAGCAGTGAAATATTTGAAGCTTCAGGGAATGCATGTTTTTCCTACTTGAGGAGAGTTTTTGGGTTTTCTTCAAAAAGAGATTCTAAATATATCGATCTTAAGGAAACCAAGGGGGAAAAATGCATCATCTTTCTTGAAGGAGCGAAAGGAGGAGATCCATGAGCCACCTAGTTCTGAAATAGGTGAAGTAGAAGAAGCAGTACAGGAAGAGGAAATTTTTTCCCTTTTGAGGGATGTGCATGATGCTACCCTTATGGAGCCTACAAATGATGACACTTTTGCATATTCTGATCATTTGGGTGAGTTAGTTCATTCTCCTACATCTTACACTTCCCTATTTTGCAGCATTCATCCTAATGAAGTATGGGTGAGAAGTTTATTTTTGATGGTGCCACATGAAGAGTGTGAAACTCCTACCTCTCCTTTTGATGATGGCATGACTAGAGCACCTCATTATTTACATTTGCAGCAGCATCCTTTTTTACCTTATGATGATACATATCTTCATGGATGCACTTATGATGTTCACTTGAGTCACTTGAAGACTCATGATTTTCCTTGCTCCTTGCTTAGTTCAATTGATGTTGGAGGAACTTCATTAACTACTTAAGTGATGAGATATAAGATTGGAGCAAATGTTTATTAGAAGCAACATCCCTTGTTATTTCTTTATGATACACATATCCATGGCTGCATAAATGGTACTTATGTGAGCCCCTTGAAGGCTCATTGTTTTCTTTACTCCTACTTGGTTCAGATTTTAATGAAGATTATTCATTCACTTCTTGGATGAAAGAACACAGGGATGATTATTTTGATGCATCCTACATCTTTTTGGAGCAGCATTATAGGACATGGGATCCTCACCTATGTCATTGGAACATATTTGATTGGTCACTTGATGCTTGTATGCACTTGGCAAATGGTGGTCTACTTGCTTGGAGGTATAAGCACTTTCATGACTCTTTGATGTACATTTTTATTATGTTTCTATGTACTTTGATGATCTATATTTTGTTCTTATGATGATTAGAAGAATGCATACAAGGAAATTGGATCTAGGAATTCTCTTTCCTGATGGTATGGGTTGGAGAGCACTCCTAATTGTTGGAGTACAATACAAGAAATAGGACCTCGTAATAATTTTTAGTCTCATTGGTTCCAAAAAAAATTGGGAAAGAAAGTTTTGGAAAGGAAGCAGGTTCTTCAACATCCATGTTCGAAATTGCTTGAGGACAAGCAATCTTGGGTGGGGAGGACTGTAATGTCCCCATTCAAATAAATCTCAAAAGAGAAAATTCCACCAATTTACTAGTTTCCTAGGTTGGGGTGGAAACATTGGGATTTTGAATTAAGGGAGCTAATAAACCCCAAATGACATTATATTTACATAAATATATTAAAAGGGTTTAAATAAACATTTATGATAGGAAAATAAGGTGGCACTTGGTCATGGAGACACATTGGTGGTGTGGGACCCACACAAAGCTAGATTCATCATGCCACATAGCATCCTATTCTCACCCATTCGAATCCAAGGTGGAGTCTAATGTTCTTGGGGAGTTGGAAGATCAATATAATTGGCATGACTCAATGAAGGTCGAATTGGAGTGGAAGAGTAACTCCCATGAAAGAGGAAGAGGCATTTGAGAGAAATTGAGAAACTTGGGCTAGATTCCCTAGCTTCTATGACAACAATGATGAAGATACTATGACACTTATGACACAAATCAAACCTGAATGATGACATCTGACATATATGACATGTCAGTGCTAAAAATAGGCTCCAAGAAGGCGCACAAGGGATTTAGGGCATCCAAAGGGACACCCATTTGAATTGAGGGAAGGTGGAGACTAGGAATTGTTGGACAAGTGGCACACATTGGAATCTCTTCCCAACTTGAGTTGGCATGAGGATTTTGGAAGGAATTCGATCCATGGAGGACTTGAGAAGTTTATAAAAGACAGGAACAAAGAAGGAGAGTGGTTTTTTATCATTTCTCATTTTGCATATTGGAGAGCATAGCTTGTCCATGCTTGTGGAGTGTTTACTCTACTTGCCTTAGTACCAATTTCGAGGGTGAAAGATTCCCATTCTAATTGGAAATTGGAGAGGCCATTCAGAACTTTCATTTGGATATAAATTGGATTCATTCATTTCATGTTGAAGCTACAAGGATGCTCGTGATATTCTCTTCTTCAACTTGTTTCCACACCTTTCTCACATTTCTCTTCATATTTTGGCTCTCGGAGGAAGGGTGCATTTGCTGAGATGTTGATATCTTTGGGGAAGCTCTTGTGGCCCAATTTATTTGTAATATGATGTATTTACTCTGTATTTAATTCTCATAATATCCTCAAGTCGAAATACCAAGTGAAACTATGTCAAAATACCAAACAATGTACAAATGGTGCCAATTTCCTCATACCTTGTTAGGAAAGCTTGAAGTTGCTTTATTTCGACTTGTATCAGTTCATATCTATGATTTTTATGATGTATGGAGAGTAATTAATGTCCTGAATAAGTTTCATATACATTACATAATCCTTTGGAGCATAAATCTCAAATTTCATAGCAAGTAGTGAAGTTTCCTATCATTTCCACCTATGTGAATACATGTCCACAAACCTCTGATTTATGGGAGTTGAAGAAGCCTTTAGAAACTGATTAATGATGCATTTGGGTGCCCATTGAAGTAATTTAACTAATTCATGTCTATTTTCTGAAATTTGGGAAGTTCGTACTGCATTTGGGAAGCCATCTTTGTCCCCTACCCTTGGGGGTTTGAACCTCGAATTTGCTAGTAAGTTTCCCTATTTTCTCCTGATTGTAAATGAGTATTGCAGAAGTCTTTTGAGAGTTTCCAAGAATCAATCAGACTCATTTTTATGTATTAATACCTATCAAACACATTCAGTCCCAATTTGGAAGCATTCGGAGCAATTTGGAAGCATTTGAGTCATTACTAGTCTAAGGGTCGAATTGGCCAAAAAAGTGCAATTTTTCCAATTTTTCCAAATTTATTAAAAAGGGACACTACAAAGCCAATACCTTTAGAATGAAATAAAGAGATGAATAAGAATCCTCTTCAAGGATATAATTACAGTTAAGGTCCTAGTCAACCATACAATTACAATTAAGGTTCTAGCCAACTAATAAAGATAATACTAGTATAGTAATAGAAATATTGTCACAATATCGAGGGCTTAACATGTCCCTTCCATTCAAACAAGTGTTTTCCTCAACACTTGATTAATTGTGGGTGTTTCTACATGAAGAACTCATCTTTTGATGTCACCTCTTCTATTGGAAAATTATTCCACTTGATGAGGTACTCAATAATTGCTCAATTTTGCAATTGCTTGCTCTATGGTTCAAAGATTGTTTTAGGTTGTAGTATGATTTTTCCTTCTTTAATAATATATGGTAAGATAGTCTATACTAGGATATTGTCACCAATTACTTTTTTTAGGAAAGAAGCATAGAATAATGGATGTACACATGAAAATGGACACAACTCCAATTTGTAATCCATACTTCTAATCCTTTGCAACACCTTATGGGGACCATAGTACTTTGGTACTAATTTATTATCCTTCTTTTGTTGCTTGAAGGAAATATGTTTGTATGGTTATAGCCTCAAAAATACCCAATCCCCCATTTCAAATTTCATTTCACTACAATGTTGATGTGTTGTTTCATCCTATTCTCTGTTATAGCCAAGTTGTCCTTCAATAGTTGGGGAACCTCGTGTTGGTGTTCTATGTGATTCTCTATTTCTTGAACCTTAGCTTTCTATTTCAAGGATGATGTGATGGATGGAGGGGTATAACCATAAAGTTCCATAAATGGTGACATTTTTATTGAAGTATGGAAGGACATGTTGTACCACCATTCTGCTAGGGAAACCTCTTGACACATTTTGTTTGTTTATCGAATGCAAAGCAACAAAGATACCCTTATATAATTTTATTCACAATTTTAGTTTTCCCATTAGATTGAGGATAGTAAGAGTAGTGATCCAATTCAATGCCCAAACAAGAAAATATTTCTTTCAAAAACTGTCATGTCCCAAATTTGGCATTGGGTCACACTATCCTAAGCAAATTGGCCATATTCATTAGAGTTTGTCAAATTGATGCTAAAGGTCAAATAATTGCCAAGGAGGAAAATTACTAGTTTCCTAGGTTTGGGGTGGAAGCTTTGGGATTTGGAATAAGGGGGATAATAAATGATGTTTGAACATTAGAATGAAATAAATATTTAATAAATGAGCTAAATAAATATATACAAGTGAAAATCAAAGTGGCATTTGATCATGAAGACACATGGAGGAAGTGGGACCCACATTTGGCTAGATTTCCCCACTACACTTGGCATCATTCTCTCACCAATTCGAAATCAAGGTGAATGGTAACATACTTGGGGGAGTCCAAAAGGTATTACTCATGGCATGAATCATCCAAGGTCGAAATATAGAGGAAGAGTAACTCCCATGGAAGAGGAAGAGGCAATTTGGAGCTACTGAGACACTTGGGCTAGATTCCCTAGCTCTATGACAACAATGATGAAGATGCTATGACACCTATGACACAAATCAGACCTGAAGGCTGACATATGACATATATGACATTTCAGGGATAACAATAGACTCCAAGAGGGCGCTCAAGGGTGTTAGGGTATCTAAGATGCTTCCACATGTGATTTGGTGGAAGTGGGAGACTAGGAATTGTTGTACAAGTGGCGTTCTTTGGAATCTCTTCCCAACTTGAGTTGGCATGAGTCTCTTGGAAGGAATTCGACCCATGGAGGACATTAGAACTTTATAAATTTCAATAACAAAGAATGAAACCAGCTTTTGATCATTTTGTAGAATTTGCAATTTCATTTGTGAAGAGGGAGAGCTAGTGGATGACTAGTTGCTTGCCTTAGCCAATTTCGAGGGTGAAAGATTCCCATCCAAGTTGGTAATTGGAAAGGCCATTCAGACCTTTCATTTGGAGATTTAATGGAGTCTTTATTTTCAGGTGTAAGCTACAGGGAATCTCATGGTTTCTTCTATTGCATCTCACTCCTTCAACCATTTCCAGTTTTGATGGCATATTCTTGATCCTTGAGGGAGGGCATTTTTGGTGAGCTATTGTACTATTTGGGGGAGCTTCTAATGCCCCATTTCTTTTGTAATATGAATTAAATACTCTTTTCTTCATCTACAGAAAGTTTCAGGTTGAAATTCCAAGTAGAAATGTATAAATCTCAATTTTAATGAAAGAACAGTGCCATTTCCCCACTACCTTGTTGTGAATCAATGTAATGCTGATGATTTCGAATGAATGGATGATTCTCTAATGAATTTGTGATTAATGGACTTCCATGGATGTATTTTACAAGTTTCATTTACTGTAATTGAGCATTTGAAGTATTTTTACTCAGTTTAATTGCATTGGGAGAAGAAATAGTGCCATTTCCCCAAGGGTCAAATTGGTGATTTTTGCAGTTGAATGGGAGAGGGTTGGAACAGGTATAATAATAAATTAATTGTGCACATGAGACCTTAATAACATCCTTCATACATTCCCTACGTATGTTCATAAATTTGAGTGGGTTTGGAGGCATTTGGGAAGCCATTTTTAGTACTTACCCCCGGGGGATTTGAACCCCAAATTACTAGTAAAATTGCATACTTAGTCCAGAATCTTAAGAGAGTTTGCAGAGGTCTTTTGGTGGATAGATATTATCCCTGAACATCATATTCAAGTACTAATATCATTCATACACCTTCCTTGAATATTTGAAGGCATTTGGAGTCAATTTGAGACGTAGAGACCAATACTAGTCATAGGGAAATTACTAGTAAAGTTCCCTACATTGGCCAGAACTGAAAGAGGATTTGTAGAAGTTTTTTAAAGGTCCAAAAGCATCCCTGAAATACATATTTATGTTCTAAAATTATCCATATACCTTCTCAGAATATTTGGAAGCAATTGGAGCAATTTGGGGACCTAGAGCTCAAAACTAGTCAAAGGTCTAACTAGGGAAAAAAGTGAAAAATTACCATTTTAATCAAATTCCTAACAAGGGACAATACAAAACTTACCGAATCAAATTGGATCTCTATCACTTACAATAATATTAGGGATTCCATGTAGATTCTAAATTGTTTCCGTGAATGTTGTGGATATTGTACTTGCTTTAAAATGCTTAGAAAGAGAGAAAAAGTGAGCATACATTTTTAGTTGGTCCACCACTACCATGATTTCATTATTTCCTTTAGAATTTGGTAGACCTATGATAAAATCTATTGATACCTCTTCTGAACATTGATTCGATCTGGCTAATGACTATAGAAGACTTAGTGTCTTGATTGTCTCTCCCTTTTTTTTTTGGAAAACCAAAATTTTGCCACAATGTCCTCCTCTAGCATGAGTGTGCAATTCCAAGAGGACTTTCTATTTGAGTTGGGAATTCTTACATAAATATAGGTGATCTTATTATCATAATGAATCATTGTTCCACACAAATTTATCTAATGCACCAAGGTTACCTTGTAGTTGTTGAAGTATCTTGCATTAATTCTAACCTTGTTTCCATTCTATCCTGGTTTCTTCTACCCAATTAGATTGCATAATGGTAATAGCACAAATTAAGCCCTCGATTTCTTTTCTTGAAAGTTAATTTTGCACCACATTTTGTTTTCTTTTTTTTAAATAATCTCAAAGTCATAACCTAGCATATTTGTAACACATTTTTGTTCCACTTCTGATTCATAACTGTTGTTCTAAGTACTTAAGACTACCATGAATTGTTCTTACCTTGAAGTGTCTTCCTATTAGGTAAGGGGACCATTTTTTAATTACATGCAATACGGCCAACATTTCATTTTCTTAAATTGGTTTGAGTGAGTTTTTCCTTTGAGTGAGTAACTTTCAAATGCAAACGGCCTTCCTTCTTGCATTAAAATTGCAGCAATTCCATTCCCTCCTTTTTCAACATAATTGTTAAAGATGTTTCTAGTTTACCATAATTCTTGATGAACTTGCAATAATAGCATGTCAATCCTAAGAATCCTCTGAGATTATTCAAAGATTTGGGAACTATCCATTCCATTATAACTTTGATTTTGTTAGAATCCACTTTGTCTCCTTCATGAGATACAATATGAACCAAATATTCCACTTCCTAAAGCCCAAAGTCACACTTAGAAGGTTTGGCATATAGTTGTTACTCCTCCAATAGTTTTAAGACGTCACCATGAAAACATGTTGTACACGGTCTTCCAAAAAAATGATATAGATTAGTATATCATCAAAAAATAGCAACACAAATTTATTGAGGAAGGATTTGAAAATAGAATTTATCAAACTTTCAAGTGTGGAGGGTGCATTGATAAGGCCAAATGGCATTACCAAAAAATTATAATGACCTTCATGTTTTCTAAAGGCTATTTTCTAAATTTCTTCTTACCTCATTCTTAGTTAATGATATCATGAATGGAGATCCAACTTTGTAAAGAAAATTTATCCTTGTAATTCATCTAATGGTTCATTAATGACAGGAATATAAAATTTATATTTAATGGTCACAACCATTAAAGATAATTTGGACATGAGCTATCTATAATTTGGACATTGAACCTTCATTTTCATGAACCATTTCCACTGGTTTAGAGAAATCACTTTGGTTTGGATGGATGGTGCCAGCATGTAACATCTCTTTAACCATATTCTCAATCTCACTCTTTTGTGCATGTGGGTGCTTGTAAGGTCTAATGTTATGTGGTACACTTCCTAATTGCGAGTGAATTGCATGGCCATGATCTCGAAAAGGTGGAATACCTTTAGGCATGTCTACAAATAGGTTGGAATGGTTGTCAATAAATCTTTGTAGATCCACCGGGAGGGTATAGATGCTTGAACATCTAGTGAGCATAATTTTGCAATTACACCATGGTGTCCCTTTTTTAGTAATTTTGTCATATTGTTGGAGCTTCTCACTTTAGAGGGTTTCCCGAGAATAGATCAGAGTTCAACTTCCTTTCTTTATGAGGAGAAACAAGGGCAGTCTATGTTTATTCAATATGAATAAAAAGATTTTTTCTATGAAAAAAAAATATATAAAGCAATTGAGAAGTTCCGCTAATTTGCAATTAATGAAGTTATGGGTACTACCAGGATCGATCAACGATGTTACATTTTTCTTTTTGATATATCCTTCTATATTGAGATTTTGAGGAGTTTTAATGACAACCAAATCATGACAAGATATGGTTGGATTAATATCTTCTAGTTCTACATCTTGAGACTATTCTCATTTTGGATCTTCTTCCTCTTCACAATCTATGTAGAATAAGTTATTATCATTGCACTTATACCCCATACTATATTTGTTGTCACAATTGAAACATAGTCCCTTAGCTCTTATTTCCTCCACTTGTTGAGGCATCAACCTTGTAGGTTGAGTGAGGTTAGGGGGGCAAACATTTACCTCTATAGGTGTTAGTAGCAACCCTTCTAGTAGCCACATTTTTACTTTGAACTTTCTTTGCCAAATAAAATGCATTCTCCACTGATTTAGGTTCAAAAAGACGTACCTCGTGTTGATTGCTCTCCTTCAAAGTGACCATAAAGAGATCCAACACATTATCCTCTAGAATGTTCTTCACTCTAAGACTCAACTTTTGAAACTGCTTAATGTGCTATGTAAAATTACCTTTTTGCTTGAGATTTATCAATTGGATAAAGAAGGTGGTGTTCTTAATATCCATATAGTGTGTTATTAATTCATCCATAAATATAGACCAAGAGATAACAAATTCCTTTTTATGGTCACAAAGTCACTAGCACCATACAAATTGATCAAGTTCTAACGACAATGATGTAATAGTTACATTTTGTAAAGTTGTCACTTGGTGTAGATCAAAAAATTGCTCCATATGAAATATCCATGTTACTGGATCATTTCCATCAATATTTTTCTTATAAATCTTGGGAATGAAGTAGTTCCTTGGTCTCAATTAGAACCCTTGAGGATGTGGATTATGGAGTGATGAATGATCAGTTCCAAGGACCCAAACCTCTTGTTCTACAATAGCTTTTCAATTTTCTCAATGGGTGACTAGGATGAGTCCCTCTTGTTATCATTATCCTCTTCTTGAGGAGATGGATTAGGATTGAAGAGATGTCTCATCTCATTCATAATTACACCCTTCATATTTTTGAGGTCCACTATACTGACCATCTTTTAATCCATGTTTGCCATCTTATGTTCCATATTTTTAAAACCATTTTCTATATAATCTTTGTTGTTTACCAATTGAACATGTGCCACTAACTTATCACTCGATTCCTTAAATTTGTCCTCCAAATTGGATAGTTGGTTATACATTTCTTCATTTTCTTCATGAGTCGTGTTTGAGCTCTCCAGAGGTTGAATTAGTGTATTATTTTTTGTGGAACCCCTTTCCATATGAGACCAAGACAACATTTGCCTACATTTATCCTTTAATTCCTCTTTATAACACCTTTTGAATCATACAAAACAATATTCCAATAAAAATTTATGCAAGTTTTAAGTTAACATACCTTTAGAAACCTTGGTTTGTAGGTTGTCTTGCTAGCTGCCATTTCTTCTAAATTATATCTGAAATTTTAACCCCTCTAAGTTTGAAAATTTGGCTTGTAGTATCTTGGTATATCTTCTCTATAAAATTCCACGGGTATGACCAAATTATGATGTGTTGAAACTTGTTGTTTTTGTCATTTTCAAGATATCAAACTTGTGTGACCTACCAAGTGTCCATTTTTCTTGACATGATTTTGAAATTTTAACCACAAACATTATGGTTTGTCTTTGTTCTTATGCAATAGGTGACACTCAATTTGGAACTTTAAAGCTTTAGATATAACAGTTTTACCCAAAACACTTGTTTCAAAATAATTTTTGGACTAGTCAAAAACCCTAACTTACATAGGGTATAACTCCAAACTTATAATGAATTGGGACCTAAAAGTTATAGCATGGGGATTTAGATATTTCTTCTGACATTCCTAAAAAAATTGTTATCTGATCATCACTGAAAAAATATTAGCACGGGATTTAGATATTTCTTCTCACATTCCTAAAAAATTTGTTAGCTAAATTATATCTGAAATTTTAACCGCTCTAATTTTGAAAATTTGGCTTGTAGTAGCTTGGTATATCTTCTCTATAAAATTCCACGGGTTTGACAAAATTATGATGTGTTGAAACTTGTTGTTTTTTTCCTTTTCAAGATATCAAACTTGTGTGACCTACCAAGTGTCCATTTTTCTTGACATGATTTTGAAATTTTAACCACAAACCCTATGGTTTGTCTTTGTTCTTATGCAATAGGTGACACTCAATTTGGAACTTTAAAGCTTTAGATATAACAGTTTTACCCAAAACACTTGTTTCAAAATAGTTTTTGGACTAGTCAAAAACCCTAACTTACATAGGGTATAACTCCAAACTTATATTGAATTGGGACCTAAAAGTTATAGCACATGGATTTAGATATTTCTTCTGACATTCCTAAAAAAATTGTTATCTGATCATTACTGAAAAAATATTATAGTGAAAATGGCTATGATACCAAATGTTATGCACCAAATTCTGATACACATAGTGCCACTTGCATTGCACATACACATCGCCAATTGCCTAATACAAGCAATCATTGTATTGGCCATTTTATTTTAACTGAGTTAAATAAATATATATATTAACAAATACTTTCCTTTGTTTATGACAAGAACGTCGTTACTATAGTGGCACTTGTTACTCTTGTCATGGCAATCAATGTAATACTTGGTTTGACATTAACTTGTTATTAGTTCAAATTTAAACTTTATAATATTTCATTTCACTGATATTTCAACTTTATTTTTAGAAAGAAAGAAAAAATCATCAAATAGTCCAAATAAGTTAAATTTATTTTTGAGTTCATCATTTATTATAAAACCATTCAATGTTTTATTATGGGAAGAATTTTTAAATAAAATTATTATGCAACCCTAGGACCTTGTAATAACGCTTGCACTTTAAATACATTGCTTTGTCCATTCCATTGAACTTTTGTTGTTCTTCACCATGTCACATATTCAAATCTATTTAATAATAATAAAATTAAACAACCAAAGATATGATGTTTTTTATACCGCTTGTGCTTTTGCAAAGTTTTTTATATTTTTTCAATGTTGAGGTTTTGTAGAGGGTTTTTTATTGTTTTATTTAAATGTATCAATACGTTTTTTCAATGCGTAGTTTTTTTTATTTTTTCAATGTTGATGTTATAATGTCATTTTGTTTTTTGTTTTTTTAATGGTTTTTCTTGTTTTATTTTTTAGAGGTGATATAATAGCTTTAATATTTGTCATTATCTTTTTTCCTGTTTATTTTGGTAATATGATTAAATTTAATAAAAAAAATTTAAAATCTTGGATGTGGCATCACCCAGACATGAGGGGGCACGTGTTGGAGGGTCTTCGGTACGGGAGCCCGAGACGTGGCACCACACACCCCATGCACTTAATGGTTGGCTCACCTCTCCCACTTGCGATTTAATGGCTCCTTCTCGGAGCTTCGCCTGCACGTCCCCTCAGCGGCTAGCTGGCTGCAAGCCCGGTACATTCTGTCCTCACGTTGACCCTTTGCGCATTCAAGACGGCCCTTTGCACACTCATTTCGGCTCTCTGCATATTCAATTCGTCTCTCTGCAATTTATTATGGCTCGTGCGAACCTAGGATACCTTTCTTTAAACAGGCCTGCGAGCAACCATGACTACATTCTGTTCATTCCTCCCCGGTGCTAGTTTTACTCTGCGAATTTTCGCTCTCAATTGTGGATTTGGGTGTGGCTTCACACCGTGCTCTACGCCATGACCAGGCCGCACGACACTCCTCGTCGGGGTAGTGGGAGCCGAGGCAAAACTCAGTGCCCTCCTGTTACTGCCGATGGTTACGACAATGGGGTTTCCTTCACGATCCGTAATCTAATTGATGAGTGGGAAGGGCAGCTCATGGCGAACCACTTGGCCTCAGGCAAATGGTGGCAACATCAACCATTACTGGATTATGAAGAATATGCTCGGCAAGCTCATGGATGACATGCTCAACAACTGGGGCTCGACGAGAAATATGGCATTGGCCACCAAAGCCAAACTCATAAAGATGGACAAATGCCTGGCAAATATGGATGCCACATTCTCCTGGAACCAGCTCGCTCTCGAAGGTCGTGGTCCGACTATGGCAGACACTAGAAGTACAGGTGCCCAGGCTGCCAGCAGTGGTGTCAATGGTGCGCCCTCGGAAGGGCCTGCAGCTGCAGCTCCGTTCCCGACTACTCCAGCTCCTGCTCCGCCTGCGATTCCTCCGACACCGTTCTCGGTTCCGTCCACCATTGGCTCTCCTCCCAGCAAGAAGATTTCCAGCCAAGCTAAACCTGACCTCCTGGCTGCTAGAAAGATTGAACTGCTTCCTGTGAAGCTGCCCAAGGATGAATTTCAGGGTGGGTGCCCCATCCTGGAGGAATTCCCTCCTGAATAACTCTCTTCATGTCTACTCAGAAGACTGGTTCTCTTTGCTCCTTCCAATTTTTTTGCTACAACTGCTTCAAGCTTTTTTGTATAGTTTGATCTTCCACAACGCACATTATGCTCAAACGGTCTTTTCTCGACCTCGATGTAAGAGGCGGTGTTTTTGTTTACTCTTAATTAATGTACTGTGTAGACTTACAAAAAAAAGAATTTTTTTAAAAGGGTGAGTGGTCACTCGAAGTCCATTTTAATTTCCTTAATTCTATAAATTTTAACTGGAGAATTTAATTGGATGTTGTAAAATTAAAAGAGAAAATTCATTAGTTTTACAAAATTTTGAAAAACTAAGATAATTTCCTTAATTCAATGAAAGCATATGAAATTTTACCAAAATTTATGGAATTTATTGTATGGGGAATGTCATCATCCCCCGACAAGGTGATTTGCAACATTGCACCCCCTCCCTCAATGTGTGAAATTGCGCCAATTAGGTTAAAATTTGCCAAATTTTACCAAACTTTAAAATTTCAAGTTTGGCCCCATGTTTTAAATGTTAAGAAGTTTGAAATAAATTTTGCCAAAGTCTACCAAATTTCAAGCATTGGCCCCATGTTTTAAATGCTAAGAAGTTTGACTAGATTTTGTTAAATTTTGTGCACTTCCTTGCACAAAGGGTTATGCCCAACATTCCCTCCTCCCTCCATGCTTGAAATTGCTAAAGAATGGTCAAAATTTTACCCTTTTTAAGCATTTGAAGTATGGAGAGTATTTCCTCCCATGCTCAAATATTTAATGAATTTCTTAAACTTTTGTCAAATTTTGAGCTTTTCTTTAGCAATTTTGGGCATGAAACAAAGGGTGAAATGCAAGGAACTATCCCTGGGGTGGGGGGCCATCAACACCCCCACCCCCAGTTGGCGTCGCCCTCCATGTAAGAAATTTCACAATATTTGGCAAAATTTTGCTAAATTGCTTAACATTTAAAGCATGGAAGGGGTTGGGGAGGAGTTGGCTTCACCTTACCTCCCTCCATGCTTGAAATTTTAAAAATGGCAAAGTTTGGCATAAAAATGTGAAATTTGATCAAATTTAACTTAATTTTGGGCAATTTTGGGCATGGAGGGTGTGAGGGGGTGCAATATTGGGAATCACCCTTGGGGATGTGGAGGGTGAGATGTTTAAAATTTTAAAAATTGATGATTTTTTTGTCAAATTTGACCAAATTTAATTCAAGGGAAGATGAGCAGTGCTAGGAATCATCCCTATGGGATGATGTGGGAATCACCAAAGTAAAATTTTCAATTTAGTAGTTTTCAATCATGGGAATTGGATTAGCGATCACTATGAGAATAAGGATGAATACAAAGGCCACAAGAGTATACAAGTCACAAAAGTTGCAAGGAAAAATATATGAAGAATGTGGGGATTGCATAACTCGAGAAGAAGGATCACACATTCTTGTTTTGCTTAACAAATTGCAAGAGCACTAAGCCCAATTTGAACTCTCACAATAGCTTACATTGATAGGAAAGATGACCATGAGAGATTTGTGCAACAATTTGTTCGCTTTTCATCCTTCTCTCCATTATTTTTATAGTTATAAATAATTGATGTTGGTATGTTCAGGGTCAAATTAATAATCTTAAGCAACACTTTCAAGGCATTGATCCATAATCTTCATTTATGCAAACAACAAAAATGAGGAAAAAGGAGTAACAAAACACAAGAATAAGGCTACATCAATTCCCTCTATCTAAATTCTTTGAATTATTATAGTTCTTGTTTCAAAGTATCAAGCAACCTAAAAATTGTAAAAAAAACATTGAGGAACTAAGGGTTTTGGCAACAACAATGGCAATGGCAATATGAATAGCGTTATGAATCATGGATCAAAGGATTTTTGTTTGATTTGGGATGCCGAAGGATGCTAGAATATTATCATGGAATTCAAACAAAATGGGCCAAAGCTCAAGGCAAAGCTACAAGCTTTGGCAAATGCTCTTGAACTTGTTTAGGGTTTAACCAAATATTGGGGGTATTTTTGTTACAAATTATGGGTTGATGATACAAGAAGCCTATTCCTTGCAAATGACATTAATTTCCCCATTTTGGTTGATCTTGTAGTGGTTTCTATTTGATGTGTTGTGACTTCACTTTCTATGAAGTGGGTGGGGGGTTTTCCATCTTATCAATAGTTTCCACAACTTCAAGGCTTTCATGTGTATTCAAATATATTTTCAAGAGAAGAGTTAAGCAATGAATGCTTGCCAATCTCAACACATCAATAGAGCTTTTAATGTGGGTACACAAGTTGGAGTCTATGGCAAACATAAAACTCCATTTTGAATCTATGAAATCCCTTTGCACAAGGATTTCTTATCTAAGAGGGGAAACAATTGCAAGATTCTCTTATGTTAATTGAGTACAATAGTTGCAAGGACATTATTTTGCTAGTACTGTTTGCAAGGAGTTGTGGGATCTATCCACATCCCATTCCTTACAAAGAAGCAACACGTTCCAAGGTTTCTCCTTCATGATTTCAACCTCTAACCATTCTCAATCCATATAGTATTGAAAATTTGAATGAAATACCAACTTTGGAGGTCAAGCATCCAAAGATAAATGAGATGAGTTCTAGCCTCAATCACACGATCTACACCAATAGATTTATTCCAACTAGATCAAGTACTATGATATTCTTGTGTTCCAAAGGATTCTTTATAGTTTAGTTATACACTTCAACTAATTATCAAAAAGCCTTTGAAGAACATGGGTTTGGAGAAGAGTGAAACTCCTTGTTACCCCCTAGTTTTTAAATTTTGATCCCTATACTATGGTTGTATCAAAAATGTCAATTTAGATAAGACTCTAAATTTGCCTCCTTCATTTTGGCATCCATTAACATTTAAAGACACAGGGATGCTTTGGGCAATTTTTTAAAGTGTGATATGGAGAGGTCTCAATGAGACCTTTTCATTTATGCTCAAATTTGTGGAGATGGATTTTAACAAAGACCTTCCAAACAAAATAGAACTTTAAACATATTTAAATGGACTCAAACCTTGGATTACGAGATTACAACATTTCAATGCCTTGTCATAATACAAGGGATCTTCAAGAATCTTGTCCATACGGTCTTCCTAAGAGGAAAAAAGGACAAGATTTTAAATCCAAAAGTTAGCAACCTTATGAGTCGTCTCTTGTGGATGATAAAGATGATAAGAGTTCAATAGATCTGCATTTTTCAAATCAAAGAAACACTAATAGAACTAAAGTTAAGAATAAAAGGATTGTTGCAAATGAAGGTCCAAGTGGAGGAATAAACAAAGCACATGAACATGAAACTTCCAAGTCAAACAAAGAGTAGCATTTCGTCAAAAATTCAAAACCAAATACATTGGATCTTAAAGTGGTTATTGCAAGACCTCCTCCTAAAGGTTGGAAAGAAGTCAAAAAGGAAAAAAGAAAAACAAGTCAAGTTGAAGTCATTGCCACAATATGGTTTTGAATTCTTAATATTGGTGTTTAATTATGCTTATAAATTGATGTGAGCCATATGTGATAACCCTCATGGATCTATTTTGAAAATGCTCTTACGACATCTACAAGATGTAAAAATAAATAGGGGTGCATTGCAATGGAAAAAAAACAAGTCACTGAAACACTTTGTTCTAAGTTTGTATCCAAAAAACTACAAATAAAATACTATTAATTTTGTAAGTTTATATAATGAACTTTCACTATAAATAAATATATGAATTGACATTAAAGTACCCAAATTTATGTTATATTTTGAACATCCATATAAATATAATTAAAATGTATTCAATAGAAATGACTCAAAAATATTTCATTTCCAACTACCATTCCACCCAAACTCACTTTTCCCCTTATGGAAACATAGAATGTCACAAGGCTAGACTTTTCATTCCACTTGAGTGTCCCATACCACTCAAGAAGTGTAGTTGCCACACAACACCAATGTGACCTTGCAAGTTGGGCATGGCCTTCAACTACTTGTATCACCTAAAATACACCTACCTAACATGACCTAACCAAAGCCAAACCAGGCACCTTATACTTCCAAAATGTTAAAAATGCACATTTCACCATAGGTGTTGATACATCATCATCACTCAACCATAAAGCAACCTTCTAAAGCCTCCTCTAAACCAAGCATACTTGAACAACCAACTACTCAACATGAGACCATGATATCATCCATCTAGGCCAACACATGATAGTCGATGAAGATCATGTTCCTAATTCATTAGGCATTAACATATCTCCACGGCAAGCTAGTAAGCAACACCTTGTCAATCATCTACCCCTTCTAAGAAAGGCATCCTTGGTCCTCCTAGCCAAAGCACCAATATACTTCCTATCTATCTTGCAATCTAACCACACAAGTTGATTACCAAGGCTACCAAAACATAAGAATGCAACATTCACCTTTAGTCATGTTTTGTCAATACACCCTCTATCATACCATGCCAATGATGCTCCAAGTCCTTACATAAACCCTCTTGCAAACTAAATGAACATCTTCCAAACCAAGTGAACATGTAAAAAATGAAAAATAACTTTACTAAAAATACGAAGAATCATTATAATCCAATTTTGCTTATTTAAATTTCATATACAAATCTACATTGATTTTTATATTATTATATTATTGATTTTATTACATGTTACTTTCAATTTTATATATAGATTGTCTTGAAAGATGATTTTTATTATATTAATTTCAAAATATTAATTTGATTATGCTTAACTAGTCCTTGAAACCATGTTCATTTGAATGGCATTTTGTAATAAACAATGTGAATAGCCAAATTAGATTAACCAAATGCACACCCTGAAAAAATAATACAAAGAGTCCTTGCAACTTAAACGATAGGGATATACTGCTTAGCCTTGGTTAGTGTAAATTCAGTGGCCGATTTGAATATAGAGTGAGATAGTTAGACAGTGTGCCCACTAACTATCATAACTAATTTAACCCTTACCTGGGATGAATGTGTATGTTCAAAACTTATTCAGGTTAACCACTCTTTGCTCTGAAAAAATCTTGTTTACTTTAATGTCCGCAACGATAAAGGCATCAATATTTCAGCTTACAATATACAATTTCTAGGCATCCTCGACAGCCCAGTACACCCGACTCAGGGCCCATGTGGAATGACCAACGATGCTCTCGTTCACCATTGAAAATACAAAAATATTCTGGGAAGTCTGTAAATTTCTCAAATGAATCCCCAGACGAATTTAACCCTTCTCCCCCGTTTCCCCAAATCTGGAAGAATGTAATCGCAATTGTGTATAAACAAAAAATCAATGAACGCGTTGCCTATTCTTTCACCAATATACATTTATATTGTGTGGGTGCTTCTCCCAAGCACCGGGATTAATGGTGAAAATTGAGCCCAACCGCCAAAGGTTTATCTGAAGAGCATTTTGAGTTCCTCAATCCGAGCACTGCGGACCTCTCCATCAGTCAGAGCTCCTGCCACCATGCGCTGCTTTCGCGCCTGCACCTGTTGCATCCGTTCTTCCACAGTTCCCTTTACATGATCAATCACACAAAAGGGTCTTAGAGAGTTTAGACAACCATTCACAACAATCATAAATGTTGAACGACAATGCAGACATCAGACAGATTTATCTTCACAGAAAAGCAAAGTGCTTTACAGCCCTGGTGGGGTAGATCTTCCTGTTTATATACATAACCAAACTTAGGCATGTAGTGGGAGCCTGTCCTAGTCTGTTTGGGCTTCCACTTACAAGCCCCACCCCAGGGGTTAGTTCAAGGGTAGCTAGATATGAGATCTCTCCAAAGTTGGGAAGGTTACAAGTTTGATTCTTTTGATCTTTTTGAAGTTAAGTTGGATAATCTGGCCAACAGTTTACCCACAAACCCACCCAACCTAACCCACTAGAATAAAACAAGTAGCATAAATATATTTCAACCCCAAGTAGCATAAATATATTTCAACCCCAAATTTATTAGGTGCAAAATGCAGATCTATCTTCCTGACCAATATTTATTGAATGCACATGTAGGCTTTTGATCCCTATGCTGGTTTAGTTATTTGGCCATGAATATGGAAATGATAAATTGTTGATCGAAAATACAGACTGAGCAAGCAAAGTAAATGATTTCGGGGATCTGAAAAAATAATATTGAAAAATAACCTTAACAATGAAGCGCCTGATAGTAACTTTTTTGGTCTGACCGATGCGATGAATGCGCATTATGGCTTGTTCCTCAACTGCAGGGTTCCACCAGGGATCCTGTTTGAAAGACGAGAATGCCCACCAAATCAATCCTAAGAAAACATAATCCATGACGCTTGTAAATACCATATGCACTATGAAGAATCTATGAAAATTGACTATTGATAGGAACCATATATCACTAAATTGCATATTAGATAGACATTATGAATTTATATTACGTGATATTGTAACATCTGTATATCTCAGTATTTTGAAATATTCATAGCAGAGTCTCAGTCATGAAGCACAGATTCTAAAGATGATGGAAGAACACAGAGCAACCTTCGAATAAATTATTCATTTATTTCATATTTTTCAAATTTCCCTGCACACAATGATGGAAGAGAGGCAGATGGCATGGAACAGGGCTAATTTTGATGACGGGATCAGAAGGGCTCTAACATTAACTCAGGCATGGGACAATAAGGAGATATTAACAAGAGATCACTTCAAGAAAACTTAGAACTTCACTTTCAAAAGACAATCACAAGTGGAAAGAGAAGAGGTAGTATAGCAAGATAGGGACTTCGGATGATCAGCTTTTAGGAGCTTGCTACAAAGACACTGAAGTCACCTGCATATCAGCATGTACAAGCAAAAATATAGTATATAGAAACATCGTGAGAATCGAGGAACAATTGCATCGATTTGAGAGACATTTCCAGACAAAGGTATGTAGTGTACATGAAGTTAGGATGCTCAAGGAACGCAATCATACAAGGTATAGGGTTGACTTCCCCAAAAGAACAGAGGCTGCATCAGCAGCGCAAGCACCAAGAACAGCATAAACACAAACTCCCATTTTGGTACGTGGGCCAGTGATGTGGAAACTGACAATTAGCTCAAAAAAATTTAGTCCCAAAATGTGTTATCGTAGTCACCAATTTTGAAAGTATAAAAATGATGATGGTTCCTAAAAATACCCGTATGACCTTTTCTTTTGTAAATTTTCAGGGCTTCGCCCCACTGTTCTCAAATAACAGAGTGCATGAAAATAAAACAAATTTAACAATGATGCAACTAAGTTCAAGGTTTGGGAAGGAAGAATTAACCATGATGAAAACATTAGATGCAGCAGTTAAATTTATCCCCACTCCTCCCGCCTTCAAAGAAATTAACATCACCTACAACCAGGAAAGGGAAATATGAGAAAAATAACAGCTTAAAACTCCAGATAACACCAGAATTCAAAATTCCTTTTAGCAGAAAAACAATATCCTACCAAAACGCTTGGATTTTGCTTGAATTCATTTATCACATTCTCCCTCTGTTGTTGACTCAATGTCCCATCCAAGCGCACAAACTCATATTTCATCCTGTAATTTGGGTCAAAAATGCTACGTGTCATTAACCTTGGAACAACCTCATTACGTTCAACAATTACAGTACAGTAAACATCATCATCCGACCTGAAGCTGTTCATTTGCAAACATAAAATAAACTAAATGTTTGAAGTTTAGGCATGCAAAGAGTATTGAGAATGATTTTTAGAAACAAACATTTTTGGGGATAGGCAGTAATATCTCAATAACTATCCAAACATACTCATTGGATTCTGTAAAGAATGAACATATCAAGGGGTAGAGGTAAAGTAGCCCACACTACCCAACTAATGGATGCCATCGAGCAATTGCATACTAGGAACAAGATAGATCTCAGTGGACTTAGCGAGGTTGTGATTATTTAAGTCCGTTCAGTCAAATTTAATTAGCATCACATGCTTGAATGGAAGTACAAATATAGGCCAACTGCTGTAGAAAAGCTCAAAAATTTACCAGCAACATGCATGTCAAAATTTACCACCCCAAGACTCTTATACATCTCAATAAGGTTGTTTCATGAAACAAAACACTTCTCTAGTTGAAATAGATTTATGAAGTTACCGAATCACAGTACCTACTTCCATGTTGCAGTCAAAAACTGATGTCAGCGGATTTTAAATTTTGCAGGATCTGCTTTTAATGCAATTAAATTTCGCCCATAAACCTACCTTTAAAAATGAAATCAAATCTGCAAGCTCAATGTAAAACAATATGCAAATATTCATTCACCTGAATGCCGTATCCTATTTCCAAATTCTATATATTCATAGCCACCAATAACTTAGATTTCTCTTCGTCAGGTGTCAAAAATAATAACTTGATATAACAGAGAACAAAAAAAAATAACTTAACAGAAAAATACCCTACCTTTTAAGAGGTATTTGCAACAGGTCTAGAAAAGAAGTCCACTGGCTGAAGACAACACTTTTCAGGCCTGAGGCCTTGAGTTGTTGCAAATGTTCAAGTAGAGCCAAAACCTTTGCTGATTCTGTCCAATTTTTCTCAACATCTACCCGAAACCGGCTACCTGTTGGACAAGTGATTAAATCTTGTTTGCTCATAGTTTTCCTGCAACGAAGACAAAATAAAACCATCAATCAGTCTGAGAGACCAAACATTCCTCTCAGTATAAGAAAATGACCATAAATTATAACATGGACAATAATCAGATGGGATGTTCAAAATACCCATGAACTACTTTTCTTTCGCATGACAATGTCCTGCCATAGAAGGAAACAAATAAAAAAAGCGCCCTAGAGATTTGGATGCTATAGTCACCTGCATACAGGACAAGAACCACCCAAAGAGCTGCGCCAGCTTGCTAGTAAGCACTCACGACACATATGATGTGCACAAGGAGTCAGGACTGCATCGTCAACGGATTCAAGACAAATTGGGCATTCTCCTCTTTCACCGTTACGAATATCTTTGACCACTTCTTCAACGTAAGCTTTTGAAGGTGCAGAACAAGAATCTCCATTAACAGACTTTTGGCTTCCTAGAAGAAAACGACTTGCCAGCTTATTCATATCAGAATAATGTTTTGTATCACCCCGGCTGTTGATAATGTAGCAACACCATTTAGTACAGTTTCAACTTATAACTCATTAGACAATTAGAGGATGGACTCTTGATATCAATAAAAATCACTCCACAAAGGACATTCTAAAGTACAACTTACCTCATGACAAGAAAAGGATGATCACAACACTGCCGCAACCTCAAAAGCAATTCCAGAATAGATGCATAATTGTGAAGAACTTTGCCTTGTTCAACAAACCGATCAAACTGGACCTGCAAATAGAAATAAACACCATAGATTTAAGTCAAACCAAAATCACCACAAAATTAAATCAAAACTATTATGATATTTCTTTTCCAGGGACCAGAGGAGAAGTGCTTGCCTTAGATCTTTTATACAACGCTGTATAAAAATCGTTCTCAGCTTCAGTAAACTCACACTCGATCACTTGTACATCAGTTGGAGGAAGAACAAGAATAGGCCTGAACATCCACGAACAAACAATAAAAATAACTCAAAGGGACTCCACATCAAAAGCCAGATGAAAGCCTAACTCTACATCCATACCTGCCCTCTTTATCGGTACTGTCTTTTGTCCTTCGCAACATCAGGGGCCTTAAGATAGCTTGAACTAATTTCAACCCACGTTCATCACCTTCCTCGAAAGGTTTTTGAATTAGTTTGTACCACCTGGACACAACCAAGTAGATTATTCAAAGTACAAGGCCCTATTGGAAGAAGATTGAAACTTTGAGATGAAATCAAAATTTTGTAACAGAAAAAGAAAATACATGTGGGTTTTCGTTTTTTGAACAATGCAACTAGCACATGCATTTTACCAATGGGGCATTTCCATGCCTTAAGAGTACAGATTTGCAAAACCGTGGCCACAATAGATGTAAGGTACTAAACCAGAAGGTAAATTAAGATTCTGTAGCAAGCTTTGGTAATAGTTTGGTTTTGGGTGGGAATACTAATTTTAATTGTGGGTATGCAAAGCTTCAGTAAATGCCGGTATTAAAGCAGAAGGCATGCCAAAACATGGTTTTAAAATAAAAAAGGCTGTAATACCATTAGTAGGCCAAGTGTGCAGACAATCATTAATCGGCTATGAGATGACAATAAATATTTTATTATAAGGTAGAATACTTTTCATTTGACAATGTAGCTATACATACAGCTCAGCATTGGCCAAGTGTTTGTAGTGAACAAAAATAGTTTGAAAGAACACCTCACCAAGCCCATTTTCACTCCTGCAGTTCATGGTTTTGTTTTTACTATGCATCATTCATCACAATGATGTTTGCAAACCTGAGACTGTTTTCAGCAGTTTTTCTTAGTAGTTTATGGTTGTCATTGTAACAATCTTTTCTGCAGTCCAAAGCAAAGCAATCTGCCTATGAACAAGCAGAAAATAACAAAGCCCACTTAAACACTTAAATGCATGGATTACACTATCAATGTTAAAATATCTTTAGCACCATCTCAAAGTAACAAAATACATTTTTTCTGGTTTTAAGCTAAACTGTGGAAGTACAGAATTTCACTGCAGTTCAACATTTAATAAGAGCACTGTTTAGGTTATCCATGCTAGACAATAAAAAGTATTGCACAACTGATGATTTCAAGAACTTCCTACTTGTGTACTTCATCAATGTACTCAGTGTAAAATAGCAATTGACAGCAAACTTCACAAGTCACAACCTTTTTATGAATTTCCTATCTTTTTTACCCTGGTCAATCTAGGAGTTACAAATTCCTTACAAGACCATCTCATGGGATCATCAAATTGTAAACCTCTAAACCTGCCAATTATTTGCAGTATTGTGTGTTGCAAATTGAACAGCATTCCACTTCACAACTCCTGAGAATGGAATATCTTTTAAGATCTCATTTGTTACCTCAATTGCCTTGAAATTTTAAACATCAGATCACACATTAAAAATTGCATACACCTAAGCTGCCATTTACAGCAATAAGTGGTATCTCACAATGATAGCTCTGGCACAAACTCCATCCTATGAATTACAAAGTAAACTAAAATCGGCTTCTAATTGATGTTATTATGTACAAAGCCAAAGGTCAGCAATTGTAAATGTGTCGAGACAACCTGCATATTTTGATGCTTCCATTTCTTCTGAAAAGGGTTGTCTCATCTTACATGGAAATCAAGGCAGTTTAGATGGCATTTGAAATTAGGAACACCAGTAAGTCCTACATTGACACCCAAAACATGTTCTCTGCCCGCAGTCATATAGATCCAAAGATACCAATCATATATGTGGCAGCCTAAAACTTTCACCTCAAACAGTGAACCATGGAGTTATTAATTGTTTTCAATCTTGAAGAGTATTTTAATTTAGCTTTGTAGCTAAATCTGTTCCCATGCAGCACCACGTCCTCCCTCCATTTCAATCTCATGTGCGTCCAGCATGTGGAATAACTCAACATCTTAAGAGGCCCATACCCAAATCCATGTCATCCAATCTTGAAATAGATCTACCAAAACCTCATTGCTCTAGAAACAAGGAAACGAACTCTTTAAGACAACAACCTGTGCAAGTTGAATAGTAAGGAAACTGTACAAGAAAATTCACAAGTTTCCATTTGAAAGCCTGGTCCCAGCAAATTTGATTTATGCTTAATCATTGGGTTGGGGGCAATCAAAATCCTTGAGACGTCACATATAAGCAACTATCATGACGATAATGCAGAGTTTCCATAAAATGTTAAGAAAATAGATCATTTTCCTGCATCTCATGACTAGGTACGGGTGAAGTATAGAATGCTCTAATGAATGCAATATATTCGACAGCAAAGCAGCAGTCTAACTTCAATCTAATTGCAGGAAAGTGCACCTTACTTGTATCAATGTTGCATTTAAGTCATCTAGGTTAGAGGCTGCAAGTTTGAGAAACATTAGTCTAATGAAGGACCAAATGTATTTAACGGCATTTTTAACCACAGCTTCCTATGGAAGCCTAATTGCATGCATCCTATATAAAACCTGGCACGGGCATAAGCAGTCAAATGCAACCAAAAAAGGAACACCTTAACAGATGCAACACAAATCCAGCCATATAAAACTTGTTCACAAGCAGTCCAATGCAACCAAATGGAACACCTTTACAGAAGCACAACTTTCCTTTATCAACTCTAACTAAATTCATCTAACTAGAACTTGGTATGGAACGCATTCCTGTATGGATTCCTATAAGTCCCTTTTGAAATTGATACATAGACCCAATGATCTTAGACAGGATGTTGATATCATTTTGTAGTTTCACCTTTAAGCCCAAGTCATCAATATTTAAGTGCATGACTTTAACAAAATTTCAGTTTGTACAACTCCAAGATCAGCACAATCCTTGAAAGAAAGTAACTCTGCAAAACACCATAAAAGTTGTCTGGAAATACAAACAATTAAACATGGCATGAAATAGATTAATCAATGTTAACAAGTAAAGCTGAACACTTATGGAATCAAGGACCGTATAGGATGCTTGCAACCACAACTTCTTGTGAAAGCATAACTTGTGCATGAATAATGTATAAAGTAAACCACCCAGGGACACAAACATTCAAATGCAATCAAAATTTGACTTTTTAAAGAGTTTCATTGTATTTAGTTGTTAACTCTGACTTAATAAACCAAGATTGAACTACTCATCAAACGCATCCTTATATGAATTCTACTAAATGCAGTTAAGGGGACTTCTGAACAAATTCCTTTGCAAATCTCTACCATTCCCCACTATAAATGCACAGGCATTAGCCCACTGATCTTCAAAATAATATCATCACATCAAATAAAGTTTCAGCTGAACACTATTTCAAGTTGAGTACTTTTTTTAACAAAGGTTATGTTTACAAACAGCAGTAAATATTACCTTAAAACACTAAGTAAATATAAGCAGAGGACAGTGAACATACCATCCCCAATTACCCCATGGCTCAACCCGAAGAAAATGAAAGAGACTATAAACATCCTCCAGTTTGTTCTGCACCAACAATAAAGTATAAGCTGTAATCACACTGCACAAAGTCTTATTGTAATTTAGATAGCACACCTATGTCACATACCTGGATGGGAGTTCCAGTCAGGCACCAACGGCAATCAGCAATGACAGCAAATACAGCTTGAGACAGTTGGCTTTTCGATGACTTTATGCTGTGTGCTTCATCAAGAACCACCCTAAACCAATGTATTGCATGAAGCACACTTTCTTCATGGGGATTCTGCAAAATCAAACAAAAAAGAAGGTTAATCTCAACACACATGAAAATGGGCAACACTGGCTACAGAAAATAATAGGCCAGAAATTCTATAGTTGCCTCAATGTATTTGGGATTTAATCCATTGCCCAACCTCACCATGGAATGATGATGACAACACCCCATATGTGGTTAAGACAACATCATGCCCCAAAAGAGACTTCACATCCTTCAACCTGTTTTGCCCATAATGAACATAAATTGATACAGTTCCAGGTTGTGCATGAGCCTCAATTTCTGCCTGCACATGAACATGAAAATGCATGAAAACTTCTTAATTGATCTGCAAGGCAAGCCCCTGTGATCAATGGTGCACCGAGACTCTGACCATTTAAGCCATACCTAGAATAGAGGAATGGAAAATTACAAATGTCACACTGGTAAGAAATACAATACCTTCCACTGTCCTAATAATGTCATGGGACACACTATCAGAGTGCCCCCTCCCTTATGTAAAGCATTTGTGGATTTTCTTAATTCAAGTTTTCTCTCTTTTCCATTCAGCTCCTGACTTGATTTGATAACAGACTTCATGCCAGGATCAAGAGCAAGTTCACCCTTGTCACCCTTAACCTCATAGCCCCCTTTACCAGGGTTTGCAAGTATAAGAGAAATTGTCATGACAGTCTTCCCAAGTCCCATTGCATCTGCCAAAATCTTCAAACAAATAAAAAGCCAATTTCAAAATGAGAATGAAAACATCTGGATAAGGAAAAAGCATTACAATCACATTTTCTTTGACAATGTAGAGGCACAAGTAGCGACATACTCCCCCTCTTGTTATCTGCAAAGCACTAGGAAACTCAGTCGTTGCCTCCCCTGAGAATGAATTTACATAAACAGCACTTGCCCTCCTATCATTAGCCAAAATAAGTCAGCAATGCATAGTCAAATAAAAAGTGCAGGGAGCCTTATTTTCATACTTAAGTAAAGCAAGCAAATTAAATCATACTTGTCAGCAATTCGGTAGGCATTCCAGCAGGGATGAAGAGTTTTTGCTGCCTTTTCCATTTCTGCCCCCTTTTCCAATTTACTCATCCACCCCAGTGCTTGCTTCTGATATGGACGTAGATCACACAATAGAGTAGAAGGTGGATCCATTTCCTGAAATATTTAAGAAGCCTCAATTTGTATGTATTTAAGACAAATAGAATAAACAAGCATTGCATTAAGCATACAAGTGGGAACCCATAATAGATTAAGATTAGAACCTCCAGATGGAAACTCTCTGATGAACCAACAAGTTTGTTCAATTCTGAATCAGGAATATCCTCCTCTCCTTCATTCTCCTGCACATTTGAACCTGTAGTTGATTTGCAGCGTTTTGGGGCAGGCAAAAGTGGCATTGACACTCCCAAGTTATCCTGGTCACAACATGGAAAAAAACAGGAATTTACAGCGATCTCAAGCTCAAGATGTTAGAGATCCCAGTAAGCAGTAGTTATTTATACAAGCATACAGTAAGTGCTTATGTTGTTATGAAAACAAAATGACCCCAATAAATTGCATTTTAGAACCACTGCATGGACATTGATATCTATTTAATACAAGACAAAACCTTCTTTGAGTTACAGGCCATGCCATTTATATCATTAGCAGGAAATGACCATTTTGAGACCAAAAACAGAGAAATTTGAACAAACTTCTGTACCTTAAGACCTAATGAACGTTTACGCGTGTAAAGGTCCTCTGGAGTGAAATCAGCCTGTAAAGGAAGTAAAACTCAAATGGTCACTTTAAAGCTTAGAAGCAGCTTAAAAATACAAGCAACCAAATTTACCAAATCTGTTCTGGGACCCTTTGTCAAATTGGTATTGTTCTCTAACAGTCCCTTCTGTTAACAACTTAACATGTATGCATAAGCCCATAATAATCAATACAATAAAACAAATCATCTAGACAAACCTATGCCACTGGACAAAATGAATGCTACAATTTCAATTTCAAAAACAGATTAATCTTACCTTCTGAGACGGCTTCTTGCCAAGCAATCGAAGCAATGTTGGAAGAGGGTTTATGGCACTATCCTCTGTTGATGAATCAACAAACTTAGGTGGAAGCCCAGTTGAGCTTTGCAAGATTGAATTGTTGATGTACAACCTGCACATTACATTCATACAAAAAGATAAATATGTAGGCTCAAAAAATATATCAATGTATAACTCAGCATACAAGGAACCAAATTTGAACCCCGTGGTGATATAGGATGGCTCGGCATTACCCACTACAACAACCCACAGTTTGTCCAAGTAAAGTTTGCCCATAAGCAGTGAACAAGTAACCAAAGTTGCCAGTTATAACCCACTAAACACTGGATAAAAACCAAATCGCTTCAAACTTCCAACCCACAAGGAAATCCATTCTTGGAAAAAATGGAACACAAACACTGCCTGATAAACCTCTAAAACTTGTAACCTCGGGACCACCTGCCAACTTGGCCTGAGAGAATGTATATATAAGTTGAATATTATTCACCCATCCATTAATTCATTCACACAAGAAGCTTACCTGACTGACAGTAGTATGCTGTCCATCAAACCAAGGGTTTCAGGTGCAGCTACACAACAACCCTGTATCTTCACTTTCTTCAAATTGACTAAAGGTATTAGGCATCGAGTCCACTCTGCAGGAAGGCGGCCTACCTGCAATTTTCATCCAAAACCAAAAAAATAAGAACACCACCAATGATAACATTACTGGAAAGGAACGTTGATTCAAAAACATCTCTTCCAGTATGACTTAACTCTTGTTATTGAGAGACTATGATACAAGAAATGCCAATTTATGAGGCTCTCAACAAAAATAATCTCACCTCACCATACTGTTTTGTGGAGAACCTCACAATTTCTGAACATGCAGCGGCAGCTCTTCCTCTTCCCCATTGTTTGTTGGCAGCACTACGAGGTATGGGAAAAGAGAATGTGACAGCGTCTCCCCGCTTAAGTCTCCTGCCCTTACAAGTTGAAAAACCAATTACTTCAGTGCAACCCACAAGCCACCACTCATCTTCTATCTCGTGGGTTTGAAAACCTCCACCATCCGTATCGTCAAGGGAACAATTGACTTCCTTTGACGTATTTGATTCGGGCACTGGAGGGGAACTAACAGAATCATCAGAGTCTGAATCTCTAATTATTTCAATGGCTTTGAATTTATCTTTAGTCATCAACTGAGACTCTTTAAAAGGCACTAGCGCAGTTATTGGGGGAGGATGTTTCATAGACAATGGAACTGCTGCTTCACTTCCCAGTGTAGATTGATCATACCCATATGGAACAATTTCTTTGGTCATTGATGGGGATCCCATGGTGAGCTCCATCAGCTTGCTTGAAGAAGCATGGTTGGCAGTAATTGAAACTCGAGCTCCACCCCCTGGTGTGGTTCGTTTGATGTTAAGCTTGTCTCTGTTCTGAAAGCTAGGGGTATCAAAAATTATGTTTACAGCCCCATTTATATCATTTTTTGCAAGGTGAAGAGCTCGAATGATATCCATATCTGATGGCTCAGGGCCCAGAACTACTCTGATGGCTTTAATCTTCTCAGCCCTTTCCTGGTTTTCCATTTGATGAAATCTGAAGAAAGGCACAATCAAATATGCAGATTGATCAATACAGTATTTTCCGCTTGAAGAAAAGAGAATACAGCACAATGTATATGTCACGATCTATAGAAATCGAAGCGAGGAACCTGTGAAGAAGACTATCACAATCTATGGAAATCGAAGCGAAGAACCTATGAAGAAGACTATCACAAACTATGGACATCGAAGTGAGGAACCAACCTATGAAGAAGGCCGTGTGCATTGCAATGCATTCATTCTGTGGGTCAATTCAACTCCGTGAGTCTGTAAATGCGTACTACTCAATGAATATGTGCATTGCAATACAGAAACTTATGAGTGGGGACAGAGCACATAAAACCCATGTGCACTGTAGCTGATAGAATGGATTTAGTATACTGTATTGGCACTCAACTAAAAAGAGGATAAACGGGACTAGGATGGAAACTGGAATGCAGTGGTTCTATATAAAGACAATGTAAAACTTGAAAAGCAATATGGGGAGCATTTCTAATGGTACCCAGGTACATAATTATACCATAATAAATTGTAACCAGCATTATCAACAGAGGAATTCCATTTCACAAACCCAACTCAACCTAAAAATAAAAATAAAAACAAATTGTTGGCATCCATAACAGCAATGTATGGCATAAAAGAGCATGAAAGCACGTAGTTGCAGAATTGACCAGAAAGAAATGAGGCCAGTACATACCAAGCCTGCAGGTGGAAGCTTTGAACAATTAAACCAGCAACTGGTTAGCAGTTTTGGTCCACAACAGACAGTAGAGCGAAATAAAAAATGAGAATGACAGTAGACAGTAAAACGAGGTTTGGGTTAAGTAGAGTGAGGAATGCTTTCGCGTGGTGGGAAATTTTCAAATTTGTCCAATTGATGGTATTGGCAAAAATGCCAAATGTGGCGCGAAAAGTAAAAGTTTCCATTTTAGCCGCGAATTATTAATGCTTTGCATTAAATGCCGCCCATGCTGTGCGGAAAGCTTTGGATGTTGAGTGTACGGTAGATGAAATAGCCTCTATTGTGTATATTTCTAAGCTTAACAATAGGTCATTAAAAATATTATTTATATGAATGTGGTTTTAAAAGCTCTATTTTGTGTCCCGTTCATTAATCAGGTTTACGGAGTATTGATAAGGTTGGTTGTGAAATGCTTTATTTTAATTGGAAAATTTATAATTTAATTTTGGAAAATTTATAATGAAATTTAATTGATGGATTTGATGGTGTGAAAGGGTAAAATTTACAATTTGATTATTTTTGGCAAATTTGTTAAGTTGAGAAAATGAATCACATAATATTTAAATAAAGTAATAAATTAAGAATTAAATTTATATAAAATACAATTAAAGAAGGAATAGGATCTATATCTAAGATTTATACAATTATCAAGCAAATCAAACCATAACAATTAAATTTATATAAAAGACAATTAAAGAAGGGATAGGATCTATATCTAAGATTTATATAATTATCAAGCACATCAAACCTTTGAATCTCCTTTACAAAATCAATATTTAAAATTAAATTACCATGTCTTTCTTCTCAACTTTAATTTAAATATCTTACAAACTCTTAAGTTAATGTCTTTTTTCTATTTTATCTTTAAATATCTTGTAAATTTATAATTTAATTTTGGAAAATTTATAATGAAATTTATTTGATGGATTTGATGGTGTGAAAGGATAAAATTTACAATTTGATTATTTTTGGCAAGTTTGTTAAGTTGATTTTTTTGGGCAAGTTTGTTAAGTTGAAAAAATGAATCACATAATATTTAAATAAAGTAATAAATTAAAAATTAAATTTATATAAAATACAATTAAAGAAGGAATAGGATTTATATATATAAGATTTATACAAATCAAACCTTTGAATCTCCTTTACAAAATCAATATTTAAAATTAAATTACCATGTCTTTCTTCTCAACTTTAACTTAAATATCTTACAAACTCTTAAGTTAATGTCTTTTTTCTATTTTATCTTTAAAGATCTTGTAAATTTATAAATTATTCACTTTTTTCAAAATTAATATGCAAAGCACTCTTTCTCAATCAATAAATAAATTCTAGATTGTATTTGCCTTCATATCTTTGATATTTTACAGGATAGATCACACAGCTAGAGTAAATCTCACTCAAGAATTGCAGAGAAGAAGAAAGAAGAAGAATTGAATCAGTAATCACTCATTAACACAAGAAATGACAAAAATTGTTGTAATCATACATCAGCTGTAAACTGGCACTGTGAAAGTAGAATAATAACCGAATACAATCAAATGAATTCGAATACTACTAAAGTCATTCGAATTCTCCTCAATGTGTGGCTTGGATGACATTGGAGACATCATCCAATCAGTGGCAGTAGTCACAAATAGTCAAATATCAGTCAACTGAGTCTAACTAGTGCATGTGGCACAAATCTAGGGAAGGAGACTCCAATGTGGGCGCATGAGGAGCTATCAGTAGTCAGTAGAGCTGAACTAGTCTTTGTAGGTGTCTATCTAAGTGCTTCAGTCAGTTAACTAAGCAATCAGTCCTCAAATCAAGGAACTGATCCACTAATCATGGAACTAACTGATGTAACTCCTGAATAGGTGGAATAGGGCGTAGTTGTACTCCAGTGATGGAAACAAGGACACATATGTGGCTAGGAGGGCTAGAACTGAGCAAAAACAGGCTCCTGGGGCTGAAAAATTGGGGACTAGGTGCTGGGAGACTACCATACTGATGACTGGACGCATGCAATATGCATGCATGCAAATCTAAAAAATGATGGTGAGAATATTCCAACACCCCCGCCCCCCCCCCGCAAGCCAAACTATGATGAAGTAATTGAAAACTCGTGGGGCCCTGGTGAGACCAAAGGTCACCCCGTACAACAATCTAAATAAATAAAGTGAGGAAAGAGGGAAAACCCAATGGGAAGAAATCCCCCCCTCAACATAGACTGTGGTAGGATAATCAATCATGTACATCACTCACCCCAAAAGGCAAGTGGACTTCTCCACCAAAGAAAGATATGTCGGCAAGAAATGGATCAGTAATGTGAGAAGGATGAAACCTTCCATTCTGATAATTAGATCTGGTTCTCCTTTGATCATGTGGATCTCCCACAAGATCTCTGGCAGATCTAAGAGTAGTGGTTTCCCATCTAGGAAGAGGAGGATCTGTAAGCTATAGATATGGATCTTGGTCTTCCATTCGCTTAGCTTCACTAATAGGTGCTAGATCTTCGAGTTCTTGTGGATCTGGATCTAACATTCACTCTTCATTATCTTCGCTTTCATACTCTGAATATGAACTCTCACGTGATGAAGATTCGCTTTCTTGCTCATGAAGCAGTGGTGGTGTGGTAGGAAAGCTCTGTTGCTCAACAGGATGAGCATCATGAAGTGGCCATTCCTCAAACTATACACTCCTATCAAGGAATGTTGTCATAGTAGATGGATCAAGAATCTTGTAGGCTTCTGCACTCAATGCATAACCTACCATAATACACTCTTTGCTTTGTGGATCTAGGGCTCTCATTTTCTCTATTGGAATCCTTGCCTAGGCTTTGGATCCAAACACTCTGAGATGAGACACATCAGGTTTGTATCCCATCCATGCTTCGAAAGGAGTCGTATATTTGAGTCCTTTGTGAGGAACTTTGTTTTGAAGGTAGGCAACACAGCTGATGGCTTCTACCCAAAGACTAGGGTGCAACCCTTTTGACTTTATCATGTAGGTTGCCATCTCTTTTAATGTTCTGTTCTTTCTCTCTGCAACACCATTCTATTGTGGTATGTAGGGAACAGTATGCTACATCTCAATGCCTTCTTCAGTACAAAAGGTTTGAAAGTCACCTTTGATGTACTCTCCTCCATTATCAACGTGAATGGCCTTGATCTTTCTATCTGAAAACTTTTTTGCATAAGACTTGAAAAACTTATATATCCAAACACTTCTGATTTTAATTTGAGAAAGTATACCCATGTAAATATTGAATAATCATCAATAAAAGTAAGAATATACCTTGCCTTGTTCAAAGATAGATCTGGAAATGGCCCTGTAGCATCACTATGAATTGGATCTAGAGGTTGAGAGGCTCCCCTTGCCTTCCCTTTCTCAAACTTATTTTTTGGATGCTTTCCCATCAAACAACCATTACAGTTGCCCTTGGAAAACTTGACTTTGGGTAGTCCTTCAACCATCTCTCGAGTATGCATATCTTGCAGGTACTTGTAGTTGAGATGCCCAAATCTTTCATGTCATAGCCTACTCTCTTCATTTGCATGAGTGTGAAGAGCAAACTGTTTTGAGAGAGGTAGAAAGTGGGAGAACTCATAGAGTTTTGACTTGTGGTTTGCAACACCTTTTGCAATGGTAGATCCTGATACCATGTCTTGGATTTCGACCTCATTTGGAGAGAAAATCACCCTCTTTGGCTCTCCACTGTGGGTCATCTGGTAGACCGAAAGTAGATCAGCATTGAGTGTAGGGACATATAGCACATGTGAGAAGTACCCATGATCAAGCTTGATCCTTCCAATCCCCTCAGAGGAGACCTCATAATCATTCCCCAACATGATGGAAGGTCCAACAGTAGATTCAAAACCAATAAAGAGATATTTGGAGGAAGACATGTGTCTTGATGCTCTTGAATCTATGATGAAGCGGGATTGTGTTGATGCACCTGCCATGAGAGCATGACATCTCTCTTTGTCCTCTGATCTTGATGGTCACCTTCTTTCTTCCTAGCACATGCAGGTATTGGAAGGTTATTATTTTCAAGAAGTGAAGCCATGAGATCTATGGTCTTCTTCATACATGAACTCTCAGGATGAAATCCTCTATTGCAATAGGTACATTTGGATTTCCCCTTGTGAGTTTGCTTGTCTTTCGTGGAATTCGAAACTCCTTTTGATTAGTTTGGAGCCTCGTCAAGTTTATCCAAGTACCTATATTTCTCAACTGCACCAATGGGTTTGACTGCAGTGCCATTCAATACTCTAGAAAGGATTTTGGACTTCATGAAGATGTCCATCTTGGATTTCCATTTGAAATAATTGGATGAATTCAGTTATTGAAGATGAATTTGAATGATGGAGATAACCTACAAAACAAATGAAATTGTTGATGGAGATTTGCTGCAAATTCGAATGAACACTGCCTTAGGACAATGAGCACATGTGACTAGATCCTTCACACATGGCTAGACCTCATTGGATTGCTCCAGTGAATTCAAGACAATTGCACCAGGAATTGCTATGGAAATCCAGAGGCTTTTGGTGCTCAATGAAAGACAGTTGCTCAAAGAATTGTTGCAACTACTGCAACTGTTGCTGCTGCAATTCGAATAGATGGCTCCAACTTTGATACCATGTGATATTTTACAGGATAGATCACAAAGCTAGAGTAAATCTCATTAATCTCACTCAAGAATTGCAGAGAAGAAGAAAGAAGAAGAATTGAATCAGTAATCACTCATTAACACAAGAAATGACAAAACTATTGTACTCATACATCAACTGTAAGTTGGCACTGTGAAAGTAGAATAATAATTGAATGCAATCAAATGAATTCGAATACTACTAAGGTCATTCGAATTCTCCTTAATGTGTGGATTGGATGACATTGGAGACATCATCCAATCAGTGGTAGTAATCACAAATAGTCAAATATCAGTCAAACGAGTCTAACTGAGTCTAACTGGTGCATGTGGCACAAATCCAGGGAAGGAGAATCCAATGTCGACGCATGAGGAGTTGTCAGTAGTCAGTAGAGTTGAACTAGTCTCTGTAGGTGTCTATCTAAGTGCTTCAGTCAGTTAACTAAGCAATCAGTCCTCAAATCAAGGAACTGGTCCAATAATCATGGAGTTGACTGATGTAACTCCTAAATAGGTGGAAGAGGGCGAAGTTGTATTCCAGTGATGGAAACAAGGGCACATATGTGGCTAGGAGGGATAGAACTGAGCAGAAATAGGCTCCTGGGGCTGAAAAACTGGGGACTAGGTGCTGGGAGACTACCATACTGATGACTGGATGCATGCATGCAAATATAAAAAATGATGGTGAGAATATTCCAACAATATCAAGGCGAGTGAATATTTATTGAATTGTAACCCAAGTTTTAAGTAAGGATTTTATGCTTTACTAAAATTGAGAATTGTGAATTGAATTAATGCTATAAAACACTCTACCATCGAACTCTTAACATTTGATTTTATTTTTCTTTTTGGTGCTTCGAACCTATTGATCACCTTAGTTTTAATAAAAATTCCCCTTTGTTGAACGTGACACAACTTCCTTGACTGCTTCTGCACAACATTTTTTTCACTTGCCACAAACTTGCTCTACATCACTTTCACTACACTTGCAATGGTTATCCATTTCTTATTATATTTTCTCCTTCATGACCTTGTTCCAATCTCTACCCATGTCAACGATGGACCCATTAGAACATTCAATAACTTCTCTTTGAATCTAATGAAACCCCATGCTACCACATACAGACTCTACAACAGTAACACAAAATTGCTTCATAGCAACACAGGGTTGCTTCACAACGAGAAACACCGGATTGCTTCACAAAGATACTCATTTTGGTAAAAAAAAATTATTATTTTTCATTGCAAATAGGTGTGATTATTGAATGCCCTGCACAACATGGAGTTACCATTCTATTATAAAAATAGTTGCTTAGACATATAACGTAGGCCACCAAAGTTATATACAAATGATGTCCGTGGACTTACTTGTTTTGGGAAACTTTATTAACTGATGAATCAACTATTCAAACAACTTGTTCTCCAGCTCTTGAAAATCTAGCTGAAGGCGCTACAAATTCAGATTGTATAGAGGCACCTACAAAGTGACCTTCTATGACCCTTAATTGAGTGAGTCAAACTTCTCTTGATTCAAGGAATCTCTAGATCTTCACACATGATAGGTTTGCCATGCCATCTCATTTATTCTAAATACCACTAAAGAAGGCAATGCCTCACTTCACTACCCCAATTCCACCCCCACCCAATAAGATAGGTAACTTAACTTGATTAAGTTGTTGTGTTTCAATGTATTCCTTGTACAAAGAATGGACATATTGGGGCTACTCCAAGTACTAATCAACTTTAACAAGAAATCTAGCGATTCAACTTAATCGAAGTTGTTGCTTCATCTTTAACTGTGAATGATTTTACCTTCACCAAATTGGACGCATTTGGAAATGTGAGAAAAAATATCAATGTTGTTGTATCTCCATGTAACGTCCCCATCCATCATTCCAACAAACAGAGGGGGACATGAACAAATTATGGGCTACTAAACTTCGCCCAATGGCCATATTACAAATTTATAAACATTTAAAATGTGTGTGCAAATGCATAATAAAAACACAATAGAATTAACTCTATCCACATACACAACATAAGCATTTACAAGCATAATTATCACAAGCATAATAATAAAATCATTACACATCATATACTGTTATACCTCCATATTTCACAGTGTCGCATCTTCACAATAAAAATAGTTGACGACACTTCCCCTGCTGCTTAAAACACCCAGAAGAGAAAAATGATGAATGATCCATGAAGACAAACCTGTCCTGTCAGGAATCAACCCAGCTGAGACTTCATATACCTACACTACCGCTCCTTGCTCAAGCTTAGGAGCGCGGTAGTCCCCACTACCGTGCAATGCTCCTTCTCTGCTACAGGGTACTACCGCGCTATGCTCAGTTGCAAGGGCGCAATACTCCTTTTTTAGCCCCTTTTCCATGGCTTGTGGAATCTTGATCTTCGAGAGATTTTTGAGGATTGGCATCCCTGATTCGATCCTAACTCACTTTCTCAGATTAGTGGGTCTGATCCACTAAACACTCCCAATATCCATCCTTCTCTCTTGTTGGTTAACCCTACTACACGCTATAAGAGAGAGGCCTTGCATGAGCAAAGGGGGAGGACTCTTGGAGACATCGAACCTATGATCTTGAATCTTTGTGGAGATAGCTAGAGGAGAAAGCACTTGGAGCTGGGAGTTGGCTTGGACATCAAGCAACCATTGTAAGTAACTTCAAGTTTGCAATAAAACATAACTTGTCTTGTTTCCCAAATCGTGTATGTTGATCTCGTTTCAATCATATGATTTGTTTCTGCTATAGATTTAGATTCTAACATATGTTTCAAGATTGCTAGAAGATTGTATATTGCTTGTACCTTGGTTCATTCTAACAGGTTCATTCGTGAGGACTTGAAGATTGGAGCAACAACTAGGAAGAGCGATTAAATCAAAGGTTAGTTAGATCTCTTCCATTTCTTCTAGCAATATGATCTTGAAATATTTGTTTGAATCTAGGAATTCAAGGTAGCATTTGTTATCTTTTTGTCTTAGTTTAGAGTGAGTTAAGTCTACTTTAACCTAAGAGAGTTTCTACCTATCCGTAGGGAGAAATATCTACAACAAAAACTGGCGACTCCACTGGTTTGAACCCCATTTGATTGATTTATTTCACTTTCAGTCATTTTTTATTGTGATTCTTCTTTCTCTTCAAACCAGTACTGAATTTTGGTCTCTTTGACCTCTATTCACCCCTTCTCTCTACATCTTTTCTCCCTCTATGATCAGTGAGTCCTCTGGGTCTGCAGCACCCCTGAAAAATTCAAATTTTTTTTCAAAAGTTGTGTTTTTCCACTCTTTGCAGCAGTATCGCGCCCCCATTACTACCTGCAGCACGGTAGTACCACGTACCCAACCCTATTAGCAGCGTGGTAGTGTACAAGTACCGCGTTATATCCAGTGTATACCCCACGGTAGTGTTTGCAATTTTTCATTTTTTCTTTACTGTTTGGTTTCCTGAGTCATTCTTTGATCTTCTCTGCTTCAGTTTGGTGTTTTCTGTTGCTTACCACTATCCTGTCCATTACACAGTCATTTGTGGTTTGTTTATCTCTCAGTGTGAGCTTGATTATTTTATGAGTTAGTGGCATTATTTGTATATTGGGTCACCCCTTCAGTTTGATTGCATTGGCTTGATCTTCCCATCACAACCAAGTTGTTACTACCGTCTGTTTTGACTGGATTGTGTAAATTTTCATAATCACAGCATTCTTATACACATCATATTTTCGATTATCATTATTAAAATTTATATTGGAAATTGTCATTTAAGAACATTTGTGTTGCTTGCTTTGGAACGATCCCGTTATCATATTGTGCATTAGGAAATCGACCATTCAATTTGCCACATAAATTCTCATTTTGAAGTATTATAATTGTAGATCAGTGAATTTGAAAGAAGTGTTTATTTCAGTTTGGCTTTGCTTAGAAAAAGAAAACAAAAGTTTGTTTTGAAGTGGTTTTTCATTGATTGTGAACGTTTCATGCATTTATGATCAAAGAACTCTCTCATTCCCATAGCTAGTTTTCATCGAATACAAGGCTTATTTCGATTCATTCTCACTTGCATGGTTTGGGTCGTCACAACACCACCAAGTTTCACGTCCATTTACCCGATTGAGTAATACAACCACTAAAATTAATCTCCCTAACTAAACCAACATTAACCTCACTTGAGGAAATCAAAAGAATTTGGTAGTTAGGTAGGACACCGGGGATGGGCATCCAAATAATTCCCCCTTGTCATTATCATCTAAGACATAGTCGTTGTCCTCTAGGGAACTAAAATCCTCTAGTATTTGTTGACACGGTCATACACCAGTTTGTGGAGGGGCCTCCTGACTGTTTTAAACTTTCAGGGGTTAAACCACCGCGAGATTGAGAACCGGACGAACTCTGTGGAATGCCGCACTCCACTTAGCCCTAAGGCAACATCGATCATTGTCTTCCTTGTGTTATACGGCCACCATACTGATAATACAAGGGTGATAAGGCAGAAGCGCTGAAAACCTTTTCCAACGTGTCATGAACGAGGTAGCTTAGTGACTTTTCTACTAGGGCTCTTTTACCCAGGATCCCTTTCGGTAGAGGGATATCCTTCCATTATTGGTCTCTCATGTTGTATTGTTCGACTTGGATTTCATCACCTTGCGAAGGATACAACTTGTTGAGGTCTCCATCTCTTAGTTAGGACTTTGCTTGTTATCTCATCTTAATAGAGGGTCATTTTTTCTTTTTAGTGACTGCTTGTTGGCATTCTGGCCATTTTTGTTTCCAGATCGCTTACTGGGACGCCGGTCTCAGTATAGATTTTAGAGCTTGCTTTTTTTTGGCCTGCGAGCCTTGCTTTTTCTAGCTCCCCTTTTGCACACTCGGCTGCATTAGGGTTTTTGAGTTCTTTGTTACGAAACTGCCCCCGGATTTCGTATTCCTACAATTGTGTCAGAACCACCACGGAGATCACGAAGAGTACAGGGCCAAAGCCCGCCACCACCACCACCGCCATGGACCTCTGGGCCACCTGCATCACGTATTCCCGTCCCTCATGGCCGCGGTTTCGGTCGAGGGAACGGTCCACCGCCGATACGCACTACATCTTCAGTTCCGCCTGTAACTGTTACTCACAGCACGGTCTCAGAACCTCTTGCAGTTTATGCAACCACTAGTATATCTGAGACTCCCACTGTCACTCCACCCACTGTTATTCCAGATATATCTGCCACAGTGGACAACACTACAGCGGCTGAAACTAGTACAGCCCAAGATACTAGACCGGAGGCCATCATCCTCCCCGATGTCAGCACTTCCCTTCCACCAGAGACTTTCTATGATGTCACGGAAGGATCTATTGGCACCACCAAAGGATCTGACCAGGATATATTTGAATTGATTCCAGTCCCGGGCGGATACGTCGAAGTTATCGAAGAAACCCAACTTCCTGATACACCTTTTGAACCTGACTACGGCTTTATCACTTCCCAGGCGGAACCTCCGCCTGCTACCACTACGCCATCCAGTGTTCATCCACAGGAAACCGGTTCTTCCAGCAACATACCTCATACGGTATCCCTCCCAAATCTCCCTTCGGGACACGAGATCATGGCCTCGATCCAGTCTAGTATGGTTAGTCTAGCTAACTCCCCTTTAGCGTCGGCACAGTTCAAACGTGATACAGAGCAAATGCTCTCGATGACTTCTAGATATCCCCCTGCTACCCGTCCTCCCGACTATCGGGCTCCCAACGTCCCATCTAGCACAGAGAGAGTTTCATCACTCCTATGCAGACGGCTCCGGACCTTCAGACATTACTATACCTCTGTTCCCGCCGGACCTCGAAAACCCTTTGCAGGATACAAACCTGGACCCAGTCTTCGATGGTCCTCCTATTGTTGAAGACTCTATGGACAAAACCCCTGACACCCCTCGGTTAAATTCCCCACATTTACTGCCATCACGTATGTTTGGCGCACATTCTATGAGGGATAACCCAGTCTTTTCTCTGTCCCCGTCCGTCACATATGGACGACCCCCTCCACAAATCGACACCTTTGGCGCCGTTGGCCAATCGAAACTATCTCACCTTTCTAGTGTCGGAAGAACATCAAGTCATACCGCTGAATCATTCATACTGACTGGAGGTTCACCTTCGGCCACTATCTACACCATTTCAGGAGGTGGACAACCGATTGTTACGATCGCTACTCCCAACAACCAACCTCCTCCCATTGGGCCATCAACCCAGCCTACTGGAGGATAACCTTTTGTTTGGAACCCCGTTCCTAGTTAACAACCTCCTCCTATAGGACCATCCAACCCATCTGCTGGAGGGAAACCCATCAGCACCATCCAACAGCCCTCCCAACCAGCAGCCTCTGCTCAGTCTGGTATGTACAACACACCTGGAAGCGGACACCCTTATACCGATTTTCCAACCGGGCCTCATCTTCAACATCCCTCGTCAGGCACGCTTCCTTCTTGGGGATCTCAAATCCCACAGAGCGGGGCGTATTCATTGTTTGGAAACCAGAACCCAGCTAGGGGGAAACCTCAAGTTCCCCCCAACTTGAATTCTGGCTTCCCCTATCCTTCGGCTGCAACAACTCCATGGAACCCATCCCTTCAATTCCCACCTCTTCATCAAGGTGGAACCCATATTCCATGGACACCACTATTACAGCCACCCGCCAACCCTGCTACGGGAAATCCTCCACTTACTCAAAGTAGTGGTAACATTCCTGGGACTCAACAACCCCAGGGAACCATTCCCCAACAAGGAGCAGCAACCATTCATGGGACACAACAACCCCAGGGTAGCATACCTACCATCCCCACTTAGCAGAACATCCAACAACCGGTTACCACCGTGATTCCTAGTCAGCTAATGACTTCCAACACACAACCGGTTAACTAGATGGCTTACTACCCCCAGAACTTCCAGCAATACCCTGCGGGAAACACATATGGGTATAACATGCAGCAATATGCTATGCGGGGCCCCCCAGGTTTCTCTGTACCATACGGTTATTACTCATACCCGCAGTCCAACCGTCAACTTCCTTTTCTGGTCACGCTAGATTTACCCGATTTGTCGAGGCTCATTAACGATCCTATATGGCATGAACCTCACTGGCCACCTATTCCAGCCAAACTTCCATCGGACATTCCTAAGTTTGATGCTAAGCCCGAGGAAGACCCCAAGAACCACGTGATGACCTTCCATCTTTGGTGTTCATCCAACTCATTGATGGACGATTCCATTCGACTGCGGCTCTTCCAGCGTATGCTTACCGACACGGCAGCAAAATGGTACATCGAGCTGCCACAACACTCCTTCCATTATTTTAACACCTTGCTATGGAGTTTCTGACCCATTTCCATCTCCCCATCCAGTATGAGACTGGAACAGAACTGTTAACCTCGTTGCGTCAAACCACTTCTACACACATTTCAGATCACATCCATGAGTGGCGTCGATGCTGTAGGCTAATCAAGGCACTCATTCTGGATCAGCTACTCGCTGATTGGTTCACAAAGTCATTCTTACCTCCCATAGCCAGGGACATTGCTATGCGCGGGCCGGTCACGGAGGAACAAGCCATCTTGGCATCCCAGTACATGGATTTGGTATACACCCAATCCGGCACTTTACACGAACTTCTTCCCCACGCCACTCACGTCACTACTAATCCAACTAAGCCTGCCACTGAACCCCCTATCGATGGTATTGTCGATTCAGTTAAGGCCCAACCTGCCATCCAACCGACGGGGCAACAAGCTTCTGCTTCCCCCGCTCTACCCCAGGCTACTCCAAAACCTTCTACTTCTCCTGCTGTCTCCTCCGAAGTGAACGCAGTTCAATCTACGTCACATCCATCCAGAGGAAAGAAGAAGAACAATCGTGGAAAGTCCAAGAAGACTTCTAACCAGCAGGAGAATCCTAAGCCACAACCCACCCACAACGACTCGAAACCACGTCGAAAGGCTAAGTTTCCTTTCCTTATTTGTCAAGACGATCACTACATGCGCGACTGTCCCTACAAGGATGAAGTCAACAAATTCGTTAAAGGATCCTCTCGTCCGGGAGTGTTAACTGACCCTTTCCCTCAGCAGCAACAGGAAATGGTTGCCCAGGAAACCCCACAAGGGGGCAACCTGAACAACCCACCTCGCGGAGAGACATCCGCAAATCGTGAAATCCTGATGACAAGTAATGAAGAGATTCACATAACCACTCGTTCAAAGACATACGAAAACCCCCCAAGTTCAAACAAACAGTCAGAGACAGCCAAAGGCAAGTCTCCTGTTGAAGATCCTTCTCCTACCCCTCCCCCTAACGACCATCTCCACATCAAGAGACCGCTTACGGACACAGTGCTACGCCCACCCAAGGGAACCATACGAAAAGCGACATTTAATCCCAATGCGCGAGCTGCACAAAATTACAACATTGTTGAGGATTTAGCTCAAGCACCATGCGCCATGTCGACGCTCGAGGTTCTTCAACACTGCCCTATGTAGCGCAGAACCTTACTTTTAGCACTGGGGGCAGTGGACCCGGATACTTCAAACACCATCATGTTTAACTTGGAGAGTATGTCAAACCTCGGCTTTCCCACCAGTTAGCCTTCCAAGTTCATACAAAAATCCGTGGAAATAGCATCCATCGCACTGTTTTAGATGAGGGTGCCTCCACGTCGATTATATCTTTGAATTGTTGGAGAGCCTTAGGCTCACCCGAAGTCACGACGTCTCCCACTACTCTCAGGGCATTTGACAGACACGGTTTTCAACCTTATGGACTCATTCCTGCGATTGGTTTTGAACTGGGAGGCAAAACAGTATCTGTACACATCGAAGTCGTGGATGCGCCATTAGATTACAATCTTCTACTTGGTCGAAACTGGTTTTACGCCATGATCGCCATAACATCTATTGTCTTTCGGATCGTGCAATTTCCTCATGAAGGGAAAACTGTCACCATAGATCAACTTGATTACTGTATCCCAGACTCTCATCCGAACTCCACCAACACCGTCTCGTTATTGGATAGACCTCGGTACCGGTTCCAAGACGTTGGCGTTGGTCTTATGAAGGATTCTTCCCTTATTGGAGTTTTCCCAGAGCTGGGGTCCCACATTCAACCAGTCAACATGATATCATCGAATGTCACCCATTCTAATGATTCTTGGGTGATCCCGAGTCCCACTGAGATTGAAAACTACGAAAACTCCATGCCATTAAATGGGAACCTCGCAGCATACGAAGCGATCCAGTCAGCCACCAATTGGGTCGATTTTTCTACCCATCACACAGTGGCACAACTCTCGTCTGAGACTCATTCATCCCCACCACTTATCGATCCTCTCACATTGATTTTTCCCACTAACGAATCAATTATGGAGGTTATGTGCGGTGATGAACCACCATGGGGATATTTCCATCATCGATCTTCGTTCCCCACCATTCAGACGATTAAGCCCGATACAAAATCCAACCCTTCACTTGGAATGGTTCAAACCAAGTTTCCCACTTCCCTCGATGAAGTATTTTCCAAAGGAAACTTGGCCAACCTTATGGAAACCACACCCATTGACATTTCAGTGAAGCTTGGTGTCGTGGAAAACATTCATATTGACAAGACATGCACTCCTACCGAAATGGAGTTCTACATTGCCTACTTTAAAACTTTCCGCGACGTTTTTACCTGGATTTATGAAGAAATGCCAGGAATAGACCCGTCTATTGTGGTCCACAAGATTCCAACCTTTCCTGGCGCTCGACCTGTTCAGAAGAAACTCCGACCCGTCCACCCCCGTAAGGCAGCCACTATTAAAGCAGAAGTTGAAAAACTTTTGCATGCTAGTTTTATCTATCCTATCCCACTGACAGAATGGGTATCTAATATCGTTCCCGTAGCCAAGAAACAGGGAACGATTAGAGTCGGTGTCGATTACCGTGACTTGAACAAAGCTTGTCCAAAGGACAACTACCCAACTTCGTTCATCGACCAGATCATCGATAACTGCGCCGGGAGTGTCATCTTTTGATTTATGGATGACTTTTCCGGTTATAATCAGATCGAGATACTCCCAGCGGACCAGCACAAAATGGCCTTTATCTGCCCATGGGGCATCTTTGCATATCGAAAGCTACCTTTCGGCTTGAAAAACGCTGTGGCAACTCTGCAACGGGCGATGTCGTACGCATTTCACGATATCAAACATATTGCAGAGCCGTATCTTGATGACCTTCCCGCTCATTCTCAGACCAGGGAAGATCATCCTGATCACTTAGGCGTCGTCTTTGCAAGGTGCCGTCGCTACAATATTCATTTGAATCCGCATAAATGTGTCTTTTGCGTTGAAGCTGGAAAGCTTTTAGGATTAATAATCTCCAAAAGTGGCATATGATTGGACCCTGCGAAGGTAGAAGCTATCCTAGCCCTGCCTTCCCCCACGAACATACCAGAACTTCAAAGTTTGCAAGGGCACACAGACTTTCTACGCCATTTTATTTGCAATTTCGCCAAGATAACAAAAGGCTATATGAGGCTTCTAAAGAAAAATACCCCATTCATCTGGGACGATGAAGCCCAACGCTCCTTTAATCATCTAAAGGCAGCCTTAACTAAGGATCCTGTGATTCAACCCCCCAATTACATACGGGATTACATCCTTTATCTCGCAGCTTCGATTTCCACCATCAGTATGGTGTTAGTCAAAGAAGATACTAACGGCATAGAACATGTGGTATACTATCTTAGTAAGAGTCTTCTCGACTCCGAAACTCGCTATTCACATGTTGAAAAACTGGCTCTGGCAACAGTTTTTGTTGTCCAGAGGTTTCGTCATTACATTCTACTCCACCAGACCATTGTCATAGCGGATTTCAATCCAATGTATTATATCCTCACACGTCAATTGCTTGGGGGCAAATATTCTCATTGGATTGTCATTCTACAAGAGTTTGACTTGGAATTTGCCAAAGCCAAATCCAAGAAATCTTTGGTCTTTACCGAGTTGATTTGTAACCTGCCCCGTGCTACCGAGCAACCTGAGCCCATCGATTCTCTTCCTGATGAATCATTGTTCCTCATTAGTACGTCTGACCCATGGTATGGGGATATTTTATTATATCTCCAAACCCAATGTTTTCGCCCCGACCTCAACCGCGATGAGCGTTGACGCATCCGACATCATGCCAAGTACTATCTTATAGTCAACGATACCCTTTACCGGCGTGGTGTTGATACCGTTCTTCGACGTTGTTTGACTTTAGACGAGGCCGAACACGTTCTTAATGACTGCCATGCTGGAGCATGTCGTGGTCATCTCTCTGGGATGGCTACGTCCCAGAAGATACTGCGAGCGGGATATTTCTGGCCCTCGATTTTCAAATACTGCATTAAAACGGTTAAGAAATGTCCACCCTGTCAATTCTTTCATAGCAAGACACGCTCACATCCTGCTCCACTCCATCCTGTTATTGTCGTCGGCCCCTTTTCCAAATGGGGCATAGATTTCATGCATTGTAAGCCCACTTCAGCCGGGGGGCATAGCTATGTCATAGTAGCTGTGGATTATTTCACAAAATGGGCTGAAGCGATGCCTACTTATGCTGAAGACAGCAAAACAGCAGCACAGTTCATATTCAACCACATTATAGCTAGGTTTGGTGTCCGACAATCCATCGTGACCGATCATGGCTCCCACTTCAGGAACCATATGATTGAGGAACTGAGTGCCAACTTGGGTTTTCGTCATGAAAATTCAACCCCATACTACCCACAGGCTAATGGCCAAGTTGAAGCCATTAACAAAGTTCTGAAACGAATGATTCAGCGTATTGTGGGTACAAACAAGTCCAATTGGCACTCAGCTCTGTTTTCGGCACTATGGGCATACCGAACCTCAGTGAAAAGTGCTACCGGGTTCACACCATTCCAACTGGTGTATGGTCTGGAAGCCATTTTACCAATTGAATGTGAAATTCTGTCACTTAAGATAGACATAGAGCTACTTCCCCACACCACTTCCGAAGAGGAACGGTTTCTATACCTAGCCAAGCTAGATGAAACCCGCCGAGACACTGCTTTAGCCAATGAAGCTCATAAAAAACGCGTCAAAGCACAGTATGACAAATCCGTTCAACCTCGGGTTTTCAACGAAGGCGACCTCGTGCTCACATATGACCAAATGCATGATAAACTTGGAAAAGGAAAGCTAGAGTCTATGTGGTACAGCCCCTTCATTGTAAAATGTGTTTTGGAGAAGGGAGCCTATGAACTTGTCGATTGTGATGGCACACCGTTGGCACGGCCCTGCAACAGGCTGTACCTCAAACGTTTCTACGCGTAGGTTCATCCTGCGCAAGTTACTTTTGTACATAATGTACCTAGTTTGTTTTCACTTATCTTTTTGTATGCACACACGGATCTCATGTATCCATACTTACCTTGACTTGTGCTTTTATGCGCAGATGTCTGCCTACTACAGATTCGCCGACGGTGCGAGCCGACATACCCGAAACCTCGCTTCCGCAGCATGGGTAATTTATTCTCCCACTGGCGAGTTGTTATCTTCAGGAGCCACTTGCTTGGGTCCCGCAACCAACAATATTGCAGAGTACCATGCAGTCATTGGACTCTTAACAGAGGTTGCTTCCCTCGGAATTGACTCCCTATTGGTCTTTCTAGACTCGCAACTCGTGGTTTCCAATCTGAATCGTGTCTACACGGTCCGCTATCTTATTTTGCTTCGTTTATTTCGAAGGGTACACCTCTTGGAATGATCTTTTAATTTTATTTTATATCAACATATACCAAGAGAATTCAATTATGTAGCTGATTCATTAGCTAATTACATTTTGGATTGGCATCTAGCCCATACATAAAAAATACATCATAAAATGAATACACAAGTCATTGTAAATAAATAGATCATAAAAGTAGGTCCATGTATATATCACTGCATATTAAAATGTTTTTCTCAAATACATAAAGTTTGTGTTCAAAAGACAAAATTTGGGATCCAATCCCATACAAAAATTTGGCTCTCAAGCCTACATATCGTGTACATGCCGCAAAAAGTAAAACACTGCTATCTAGGGAGACCTAGGAGATCTATCACGATCCTCCTCAGATTCCTCACGCCGCTCGTGCTAACAGACTATGGCTCTGGCCACCCTACGGAGAAGGAGACTAATACGTCTAGGCACACCTACAGTATGCCGCTGAAGATGCAGAAAAACATCATCCACCCTCATAGCTGGAACCCCATGGGTTAAACCTTGTAGGTTCTGCTCTATGTCTTGAACCCCTCCTGCCTCTTCTTCCTCTTCTTCTTCTCCCTCCGAAGCAACTCGGCACTCAACACCGCCTCGGCGTAATGGCGAATAGCCTGCAGGTCTCGACGTACATATATTAAAATCTTTTTTACACATTCTAAAAAACAATTAAAAATCATATTTTCAAAAAATTAAAAAATACATTAATGAAGGTCATACCTGAATTGTCCTAATCATCATCCTCGGGCAGTGCCACGTCTATGTCCTCACGGAAGTCCACCCCTACATAGGGGTAGTCATCGATCATCACGATCTGTTCCTTGAGCCATGAGAAGAAGTCCTCACCAAAGGCCAAACGCTGCGGCCCTCCAAGCCGTCCTGCATACTCACTCCATCGAGCCATCTGTGGCTCGGTAGGTGGACGGGGGGGCATGGTCAGCTGCAGACGCAACAATGGCACCCTCTCCAAGAAGAAGGTGACCAAAATTCTCCCATACCCAAACTGAGAGTTCTCTCCAAGCCTACACTTGTTCACTTTCTCTTTGAGGTTGGTCAATACTGCTTCACACCAGTTAAATAGTGTCGGTGCCATGCAATCCACAGCAAGATTCATCTGTGTACGGGATGCTTGATGGGGACCCATACTCCCTGCTGCACGTGTGATGGTGAAAAACACGGTTTTTAAAGGAAGTTCTACAATATCCTTAATGACCACCTTACCACTTTTCTTTCCCGAACCTTGACGACAATAACGAGAGATCAAAGCGTCAGTGCTCGCCTTCGAGTTCGTGAACCCTGTAAAACTCACCCGGGCCCCTCTCTTCGAGAGATCCGTGAGGAAATAAATGTCCTCGAGCTCAATCTTGAGGGTGTGTTCTCCAACTCGGAAAGCTTGGATCTTGGGGTCCCACATTTGTATAACGTGGGTGAAAAGTTTTGCTTGCTTGCGGATACCTTTGGTTTTGAAGAATTTCAACGAACCACATTCCCGCAGTGCAGTTACAGTCCTTTGGTCATTTTCGGCCAACAAATGATCTGCCTCATGCTCTCTTTCTTTCCAACTGACCATTTTGCTCCAAACAAGTTGCAAACACCTGCAAAAGGTCATAGGAAACATTCATTAATCATTTGATAACTTGATCTCGGTTAGAAATTGGGAAAAAATCAATTTTTCTTCCATAGAAATTGCCACTACCGCGCCTGGGGGAGACACTACTGCGCGGTACCCCACAGTACCGCGCCCCTACTTAACTCTACAGGGCGGGTAGTATCGCACAGTACCGCACTTGTCGATAGGGCGAGCGCGCGGTACTGTGAAGGGCGAAAATTGCCCATTAGGGCCTGCCCAAAAATTAATTTCTACTTACTGAAATCAAGTTATTTATCTATGAAATGAAAGAGGGGCTTGAAAGCTCTTACCTGGCGCAGACGGCTGTTGAAACGGTGCTCTGGATCTCTAGATATGAACTCTTGAAGTTTTTGCTCTTAAATGGGTAAAATTTCCTCTTTGGGAAAATGCACAAGTGAAATGGTAACTTTCCATATTTACCTATTCCTTATATAACTTTTTCACTTATTTTTTACTCATTATTTTGTCTGGTTAAATTAAAATCCATTTCACATTACTAATATCTGGTTCCATGAGCATTTGTTGACAGGATCTCCTTTAAAAATGTTCACACTTGCGTTTATTTACTTATTTGACCTTCATTTTGAGCCTACTTTATCTTTTTTGTGCTCTGGATTAAAACTTGAAAAAGATTCCAAGCGCTTTTACACCCGAATCGTGCTTGTCAAAATCAAGTAAACGGTGTCGATCTTAGTCGACTTTACTCGTGCTCGTTAAACAATGAGGAAAATATTATTTTGGTTGTATTTTATTCTTCTTTCAGACCAGAATAATTAAAAATTACGAAAAAGACCATTGGAGTTCATTTTAAGCCCTTTTCAAGACTCCCTCGTTTCGAAAAGATTGCCAAGTGATCTTGTCTCTTTCACACTTGTAAAAGTATTTGAAAGGTCGTCTATTCGGTGATAGGTTACCCCTTTTTCGGCCTGTCTAGACTATTTACGAGAAAGGTATACCTCAGTCAATTTTTGACTGGGAGAGTTCTCTCGGGAATTTTTTTACACTTTTTCGGGATCGAGGGACTAAATTTACGAAAAAAGTACACTTTGGAGCCTTCTTTAAGTTTTTTAGGCTCTCTAAACGTGAAAAACTACTGAGTTTTCCTTCCTTGGACTCGTTAAAATTTGACATCGAAGGACCCACTTTGGGACGAACCCCTCCTTTCTCAGGTTCGTAAAACATGTGAGATCGGACTCATCTATGAGATGAGCTACACCGAGCATCTGTTATCCTCTTCAAGCTCGTAAAACAACAAAGAGGTACTCGTCCATCATGTCGGGGAAAATGGGAAACAAGTCAAGTTTATTTTGTTGGCAGCTTGTCAATCGTCACCTTTGAACATGGTGTGCGTCTGTCCCTTGTCTATTTTTGGGTATCTATTCTTGCTGAGTTATGGTCATCATCCCGAGTTGTCTCTCTGGCCACGAGCCTACTCGTTCGGTGTCTATCCTCTGCCATCAATAATCCCTGCTGCCAGGTCCTGCTTCATGCCGTTATATGTTCAAAGGGTTGCATTGTTCAGAGTCATTCATTTTGTCAGACCTCCGGCACTGTGTCAATACATGTTCTATTGTTTCATCGTCCTATATTATCCTTCGTTCCGATTTCACGTCGATGATGTGGAAATCATTATGGCCCACCTTCGACCACTCTATTCCCGTTGACGGCAAATCACTATCCGGGAATTGGACTTAGGAATCAACCACTAGTACCTTGGTACCTGCATTCCTCAATGGCAGGTTTCCTCGTGTTTGACAGCAGGTTTACATCATTGACCTTTGATCGAACAATCTCTCGAATGCTTGACATCAACTCATTCATTCGCATTTCGTTGAGATGTACTATAGATACCTTGGGGATCATCGTCATCACTGGTGATTTCCCTCGCATTTGTTAACGGTTCACATCATTGACCGGTAATCAAATGGTTTCTACCATGTTCGACTTCAACACCTTGTAATCACATGGCTAGATTCGTATCATTTGCGATTGAGTAGAAGACCCTGGACGCACCTTTGTACTTTGATTGCGTCCAGGTTGCGATGGAGATGTCCTTTGTATTGTCACACAGATCCACTTTTGTATTGGTCATGGCTGTGTCATTTCTGTCTCATGGATCTACGCTTGTTCATAGTAGCCATGATTTGCCTACAGTCTATATCATCTCAGTACTCATGGATATGCAATGTATTGGTCGGTAGCCATGTTTTGAGTCAATTGTTTCCGAGCATGGGGATGCCCACCTCGGTAGTATATCTGACATTTTGTTTCTGTTTGAGCTCCTCGTTGCTCTCCTTGATGCTATCTCCGCACAGTATTTGTAAAGTCTTTCGGCCATCAATCCCTTCTGACCTCACACTTTAGGGGGCATCTGTTATACCTCCATATTTCACAATGTCGCATCTTCACAATAAAAATAGTTGACGACACTTCCCCTGCTGCTTAAAACACCCAGAAGAGAAAAATGTTGAATGATCCACGAAGACAAACCTGTCCTGTCAGGAATCAACCCTGCTGAGACTTCATATACCTACATTACCGCTCCTTGCTCAAGCTTCTATGACCTTTAATTGAGTGATTCAAACTTCTCTTGATTCAAGGAATCTATAGATCTTCACACATGATAGGTTTGCCATGCCATCTCATTTATTCTAAATACCACTAAAGAAGGCAATGCCTCACTTCACTACCCCAATTCCACCCCCACCCAATAAGATAGGTAACTTAACTTGATTAAGTTTTTGTGTTTCAATGTATTCCTTGTACAAAGAATGGACATATTGGGGCTACTCCAAGTACTAATCAACTTTAACAAGAAATCTAGCGATTCAACTTAATCGAAGTTGTTGCTTCATCTTTAACTGTGAATGATTTTACCTTCGCCAAATTGGACGCATTTGGAAATGTGAGAAAAAATATCAATGTTGTTGTATCTCCATGTAACGTCCCCATCCATCATTCCAACAAACAGAGGGGGACATGAACAAATTATGGACTACTAAACTTCGCCCAATGGCCATATTACAAATTTATAAACATTTAAAATGTGTGTGCAAATGCATAATAAAAACACAACAGAATTAACTCTATCCACACACACAACATAAGCATTTACAAGCATAATAATAAAATCATTACACATCATATACTGTTATACCTCCATATTTCATAGTGTCACATCTTCACAATAAAAATAGTTGACGACACTTCCCCTGCTGCTTAAAACACCCAGAAGAGAAAAATGGTGAATGATCCATGATGACAAACCTGTACTGTAAGGAATCAACCCAGCTGAGACTTCATATACCTACACTACCGCTCCTTGCTCAAGCTTAGGAGCGCGGTAGTCCCCACTACCACGCAATGCTCCTTCTCTGCTACGCGGTACTACCGTGCTATGCTCAGTTGCAGGGGCACGGCACTCCTTTTTTAGCCCTTTTGCCATGGCTTTTGGAATCTTGATCTTCAAGAGATTTTTGAGGATTGGCATCCCTGATTCGATCCTAACTCACTTTCTCAGATTAGTGGGTCTAATCCACTAAACACTCCCAAGATCCATCCTTCTCTCTTGTTGGTTAACCCTACTACACACTATAAGAGAGAGGCCTTCCATGAGCAAAGGGGGAGGACTCTTGGTGACATCAAACCTATGATATTGAATCTTTGTGGAGATAGCTAGAGGAGAAAGCAGTTGGAGCTGGGAGTTGGATTGGACATCAAGCAACCATTGTAAGTAACTTCAAGTTTGCAATAAAACATAACTTGTCTTGTTTCCCAAATCGTGTATGTTGATCTCGTTTCAATCATATGATTTGTTTCTGCTATAGATTTAGATTCTAACATATGTTTCAATATTGCTAGAAGATTGTATATTGCTTGTACCTTGGTTCATTCTAACAGGTTCACTCGTGAGGATTTGAAGATTGGAGCAACAACTAGGAAGAGCGAATAAATCAAAGGTCAGTTAGATCTCTTCCATTTCTTCCAGCAATATGATCTTGAAATATTTGTTTGGATCTAGGAATTTAAGGTAGCATTTGTTATCTTTTTGTCTTAGTTTAGAGTGAGTTAAGTCTACTTTAACCTAAGAGAGTTTCTACCTATCCGTAGGGAGAAATATCTACAACATATACAAAGAGAATACTTATCTCTAAACAAAGAAGATCCAAGCAATTGGTTGTGTAAGAGAAAATTTCCACCCAAGCTTAGGAACTATGTCCAGTGTGTACTATTTCTACTGACAGGCCACACCCAAGCTAGGCTACGAGGCCACTAGGGAAAAGGACATAGCTACAGGGTTCTCTCTCTTAGCGCATGACCCGTTCTGCTCTCTATGATTAGCCAAATGCTCATACAAAGCTCTACGGGAATCTCACTTAGCCACCATAGCCTTGGCTCCAACAATACCTACCCCACACAACACCTTTCCAGGCTCAAGTACCCCCTTCATCGATCCACAGCTCTCTCGAGTGATCCATCTTGCCAAGTGCTTACTAGTGTATGCATAAAAGGATCCCACCTTGTTGTATGCTCTTGGAGAACCACCTATAGCCTTAATTCATGGCTTCTCAAGCATACCCAAAGTAGCAAAACTCAATGGGTAAAGGTTCCTAACCTGCCCAACCTCAATGCTCACCTACAACCATCTCTTTTCCAGTCAAATCCACAACTTGGGTTCCAAATTCGAATTTCGGGGCTATACACAATCTGCTAAGGTAATGGTATGAACAACATGAAGGAGATCTCTACATGGTGTAGAAATCTGCATGTTAGTAGGAAAATGAGTGAATGACTCCAAAAGATAGGAGGGGATGGTGACAAGACAATTGACATAACTTCTGACCATAGAAGGAAAGGACCCCTACAAATGTCATAGAAGGATATACATCCCATACTTCCATGACTATATAAGAGGACTTCCCCCACCAACCTCACACATGCATTCAATGATTGGATTTAATAGTCAACATGGAATAATTGGCTCACTTGAATCACATGGTAGCAATTAGACGAGTCCTAAGGTTGACACTTGGCAATAGAGGCTTAATCTCCCATAGGCCCTCTTTCATCTTCCCCTTTAGTGGAATCATTGCCCCTCTAGTGCTCTTTACACAACCATCTTGGACCATTTTAATATTTTCCAACATAATATTTACTTATATTTTGAGTTAGCATGACAACCCAACCATACCGTCCAATTAAAAATATATACATCATACATGCCTAGTCATTCACTAGTCGGGCCTTGACCTTGAGCTCCGCACTAGGAATCCATACTGGCATATTTACATCATTTACATAATTTTGATTAAATACATTCCAAGTCAAAATTGGGGGCATTACACTCTACAAAAAATAAAAAACTTTTATTCAACTTGCAATTACATGAAAGTTCTACGTGTTTTACAAAGCCATTATAGTGTTGAATCATGTGAAAAGAAAAGAAAGCGATATATATATATATATTGCGTAGCAATATTTTATCAATAACATCTTGGGCACAAGAAGCAAACTTGGGTATGTCGTGGGCAAAGGAAAACATCATCTTTACTCATTAGAATGTCATCATCTATGTATCTATTTTCCTTGGCATTGACCCCACCAACAAGACTCAAGTTTGAATCTTGTTGAATCCTATCTATGGAAGAAGACGATGATAAAGAAGGAGAAGAAGAGCAATTCGATATCACATCTGCCACTCTGAAAACTGCAAACGGTCGAGGATCCGACATGGGGGGCACATACTGCGAGCAACAAATAATTGATCTTTTTAGCTTCAATGTATTAGTATAATATCTTTACACTTAAAAGTAATATATTAGTGGGATTTTTGCACTATTTTCATGCGAGTACTTTGTTCTATTGAAGATGATCCCCAAGAAGGGATCGAAACACTTTCGAGGTCCTAAACAACCCTGACGCATATCCGCTCCATCAACAAATCTTTACACTTGTTACTTTGACTTTGCCATACATCCAATTCTTGTGACATAAGATCAAGTTGAAATAGATTGATTCATCCAATTGAAGGACATTACAGTTAAAGTCACTTCCTGTTGGTCATAGCTCCAGAAAAGGAGCTATTTGAAGGGGACTTGGTGGAATAGGGTTTGAGGATCTCGAGCATGAAGAGCAGGCGTGGGGAAATGAGACCTATGTAAAAGTAGTGGAACGGGTATAGAAAAAACATAAGAAGGTCATTAAATCAAGAGGTGGCACCATCTCTTTGATGGTTGGGGGGGAGATTCAAGTTGCTCAAGTGGGAGCTATGCTCAATAAAACCCTAGTCGGTAAGTTTTTAGGGTGTGCGATGAGTATTGACATTCTGTCTCTATGGATTCAGTCCCATTGGCTCCCTATCCAGGATTACGAGCCTATCTTCCACCTGCTAGAGAAAGGGTGGATAGGCTTCATATTTTGCATAGAGGAGGACGCCAATGGAATACTCAGAGGGAATTGGTTTTGTGATCAAGCTTACATATATATCAAACCTTTGCATCCTTGTTTTGATGCTCAGGAGGAGTTTGCAAAGTTAATCCTGGTTTGGGTCAAGCTGCAAAAGCTGCCTATGGAGTTCTGGAATGATCAGTATTTAAAGGAAATTGCCAATACTTTAGGTAAGTTTATGCTAGCCAATGATTCATACAAGTCTAATCAAGCTTGTTCCGTCACCAAAATACTGGTGGATATAAATGTCAGTCTTGGTCTATATGAATCTATGGTTATTGAAGTAGGATCCTTCAAGCGGATTCAATCATTAGACTATGAAAACTTCCCTTTTTGCTACATTCATTTCCATTTGTGTGGACCCCTTGTAAAGGATTGCAACAAACTGTTTATGAGGAAGGTTTGGAGGGTTAAAGACTGTTGTGGGAAAAATGGCCACAAGGGTGAGTAGTCCTCCCACAATGCTTAGAGACAAAATCCTTGAGGTTGCAGCAAGGACCCAATATTGTGTTGGTAGAATAGTATCCCAAACTTCAAATGGCAAAGCAAAATCTAAAAAGGAAATAAAACAAAACTTACAAGAAACAAAATAAATAAATGGGACAAGAGTATGCCAAACCAAAGGTTGATTGCCCAATAGTCCAGCTAAATAAAATGGCGTCACCTAGGAGGTGAAAGCTTCAAGGGAAGCCAACAATATCCCTTAGGGAGGTCCTTTTTGTCCACATGATTGCAAGATAACTAGCATATAACAATGGATAAACACTTGCTTCTTAGAGGAATAAAGCAAGGGATCTTTTGCATGCCAAGATGAGGTAGGAAGTAGATTGAAAGAGCTCTCAATGTAATTCCAAAGGCATAATTTTGCTCTAATTTTCTCCTATAGAATCCATGTCCATATCTTCCTTTTATAGGCCAAATGGAGGCCAAGAAACATCTAGATCCAAATGTGAACACTCTTTCCTTTGAACTAGTTCTCCAAGTACATGAGGGGGGCTATTGAATTCTCCCAAGCATGTTAAGATTCCCTATTCGAATTTTGGAGCCAAGAAAGTTGTTTTGAGATTTGAATTCACTGTGGAAGTAAGTGGTCTCATCGTTTTGACAGTTGGGCAGGTTTTGAAGGAAATTTCGTGCAGACATGCGCGGGTAGCTGAATAGTAAGGTCGCGCTAATTAGCATGGGTGTCCAATGCTTTTAGCTACGTGAATTTCCGTATTGACTGTCTTTGACACTTTAGGGCTCAATTTGTCTTTTGGATCAGATGAGGATGTATTCAGTGGACTGTATATTGTATGTTGATGATGCCTTTCTGCAATATTAGCTGAAATGTCACATGTGTGTGAGATTTAGGCGTTAATAGATGCCCCCCAGTGTATGAGGTTCAAAGGGTACTATAGGAATGAAATGCATGATCATTTATTTCTCTCCATGTTCTAATAATTTATCAAGCACTTGTGGGTGAAAGGATTTGCCCATAAAGGAAGGTTGATGGTGATGACCATTGAAGCTATAAAGAATATATGGTGTTTTATACAAACAAGATAGGCGTACATATGCTCGTGAAATCTATCATAATAGATTACATTAAGAGGGGACCGAGGGGTCCCTAGATGTGATGATAAGCAACTCATAATGAGGATTATGTGGAGGGTGTGATAAGGCCAGGCAGGTGGGAGCATATCCTCCCTCATATTCTCAGTCTACAGGCTTGTTTAAATGACAGGTTATGGCTCTGTGGATTCAATTGGTTATGGAATTTGATGCTATGTCCTTTCATGCCCCTCTATGTTGTTTCAAGGCATGAGAAGCTAATTTCCTCACTGGTTGGCATGATTCCTCCGAATTTGCAACGGATTTTGCAGACTGGACTTGTACGCATTTTTTCTCTGGATGTGATGGTGTACTTATGGTTGGGAAAGCTTGTGTCTATCGACCATTCCGACCGGCCTCCCGAGCTAGCTATAAATCCTCAAGGGATTTCTCAAGGCATTGTTTTTTACTTGTTTTGGTTCTAAAGAATGCCTATTATCAGGTTGTGTGGTCACTCTCGCCGTGGACGTGGGGGTTGTTGTTAGGCATTGAATGCCTAGGATTCTCCATCAGTCTTCGAGATTTCCCATGCTCATCTCTCTTCTGAGGATATGGCGAATAGCACTATTGATACGCTTCTTCGGATAGGGAGGTGGCAAAGGATTGGGATTGTTTTGTGGAATAGTTCGATGCTTGTGGACACTCGTTGGGTTATGGGGAACATTTTCCTTCCCTCTCGCCTCAGGGAGGCCTACTGATCCAAAAGGATAAACCATGTCTGCCTCTCTTTGCATCTTCTAACGCATCTTCTTTGTTGGATTCTGGGCTGAATTCTACAGTGGTTCATGCTCTTTGTGACATGGGTTTTGATAATCACCGTAATATGGAGGACCTGTGTTTCAAGCTAGAGCTCATGGACAATAAATTATCCTCTATCCTTTCTCTTATCTCTGGCCAGGGGCTCGACTCTCCTTGGATGGACATTGTCAATCATGACACCATCGTTTTGCATGGTGTAGCTCCCAATTCCGGAAATGGTGATAAGGTTCAGGTGGAAGACATTTAGTTTTCATGTTAATCATGGATCTTTGTTTTTTGGGCTTTTGTTATGTCTCCTTTGTGGTTTTGATATGTACTGGGTAATTAGTCTTTCTCAGCCTGTTATAAAGGCTAGTTTTGTAAACTGTTATAAACATTGTAAGTTTATGGAGTATGAGGGCCTGTTGGGTTATTATGGCAAGCCTATTCTAGCCCTATGCTTATGTTATGTACTCTTTTTCTTAATATAATGTAATGTTTCCTTACTTACAAAAAAAAGAGGGGACCAAGGGGTCAACTCTTGATACTGTTGCTACAAGGATGAATGTAGCTTTGATCCTTGTATGAGCAAGTGAATCCTATAAATGATGTTATTGGTGCCAAAGAAGCAGAAGTGCTAATGACCATGAACACCCCACCAAGGTGGGGGACCTAAATAATGGTGAAGTTATTGAAAGAACTTCACTATACCAGATGTGTTGCTACTGTGAATCATGAATGTGAACACTTCTACCATTGGAATGTACGACTCCCCTTGATGCGATAGACTTGTTGGCATCAAGCATAGGGAATACCATTAAGTTAGGGAGCACTAATGACTCTCCCTACTTAGTTTGAGGCACTCCCTTATATGGATCAGAAGGGACCCCAAGGTACAACTGTAACCATTATGAATCTCAGAATATGGTGAGCAGACATCAATGAGAGTTGAAGCATTTGATACGACAAGGGCCTTATCTCAAGAACCAAGATCACTTTGTAACCAATTGGGAAACTGACGTACTTGACACAAGACTGGTTGATAAGCATGGAGCTCATGACTTCCCATGATTGATGTAAACAGGGGCGAGTGAATGAAGACAACATTCTTCAAATGATGATGCAGGGTGTAACAAAGGGAAATAGACTACAGATGAAAGGATTTCTCGCAGACATAATGTTGATGTGAATGACAAAATTGATAATGTTGGGGGTAGGTGGACTCAAATACATCAATCAAGGGAAACCAAGGGATGCTTCCAAAAAGAATGACATGATGCAGTTCCCATGGTTTTGTGTGGATCAGTGAGCAATTTGTACATAAAGAATTATGGATGTGGTTCCGATGGTTTTGAGTGGGTTGGAGAACCAAAGATTTATATGGGTGGTATTCCCACGGTTTTGAGTGAGTCGAGGAATCATTTCGATGATGATGTAAGGGTTTGATGCAAATGAGAATATGAGTGCCCTATGAATTAATGTCATGCATAATGTTCGACAACTAAGTGGGATTGGTGTCTTCAAAGGGTGGGGGCCCATTGTTGTCTTCTTGGGGGTTGATGATATGAAAAGGAACACATATGGTATATTACTCCTGGGAGGGATGAGAGGTTATCTGTGAATCGTAATCGTAACATGTGCCGAGGAATCTGAGCGACGAGATGAGCAAAATGCAAGTCGATGTTGTGTGGCTTCAACTTGACAAACTGGGTGAGTGGTCAGATTCCTCAGAATTGTGGGGGTTCAACATCATGGGTGCCAAAGTATGAGTGGGTTGTAATGATGCGCGCACCAATGGGGGAACATGCTCTTCTTGGTGATAACATTGATGGTGTGTCATGACCAAGAACTAGGACCCTATGATTATTCACAGGAGTATTGGGTAAATGCAATGTACACAAAGGGGGTACTTTTCCTATATGTTAGGACAGGATGGTATACCTATGATTGATGTCCCTGCATCATTGTTATATGTTGTTTCTTAATGATAATCATTCACATATAACGCACATACCCAATCATAATATTGATTATGGCAAGAGTTTGAAAATGCAGAAAAATTGACGAGAAACATAGCGTACCTAAAGAAATGTAGAGGGTGAACAAGGTTTGTCACCCAGTATTTTAGTGGAGACCATTGATGTTGTGGTGAAGACCATTGGTGGTGGAAATAGGTTCAACTTATCCATATGGTAGGACATTTGCGCTTTCATATGACATCCCAAGTCTGTCAACTTGTGGGGGATACTTTTTTTAATGCAACCTGCTGGTGGGATTGCATGGACTATATCTCCCCATGATACCCAACACATGATAGAGGTCTATACTGAGTGTTATGGAAAGAACCTTTTCAAGTATATATGCTCCTTTGGGCAAGCATTGTTTAACTATGTATGGTCCGGTCCACCTATGCATGAACTTACCAAGTTCGTTTTTTTTGTCTTTTCTTACATTGAATACAAGGAAAAAATCACCCTCGCTGGAGGTACAAGGACGGGCATGACAGTCATAGTGTGCTTTGGAGAAAAGTTTCATGGCTTCATTATACTATACTGAGTCACAACATTCTTCATTAAGGTGCTCCAAATTGAACAATCATTATTGCAAGGTCAAGGTGTCGAGTAACAATTCGACAACTGATTGGAGTGTGGGGATTTGACACTCAATAGGGAGGACCGCTTCAACCCCATGAACTGGGTGAAAAGGAGTAAATATGGAGGTGATTTTACTGATGTTCGGTATGCCCATAGGGCGGTAAACAACACATGTGATGCCAATTTGATTTTTTTATTATTGGCAGTTCATTAAAACATGGTTTTTATAATTTTGTTCATGGATTCAACTTTTCCGTTGGCTTGAGGATAGTAAGAGGTAGATAATTCATGGTTTAATCGTAAAAAATGACAACTCCTCAAAAGTTTCACTGTGGAAATGTTTTCCATTGTCAGAAACTAATTGTTTGGGAATGCCAAATCGTGAAATGATCACATGGTTGAAGAAGAAGCAGGTTGTCGTAGTGTCGGTGCAGTCGAAAGTAGTCATTGCTTCAACCCATTTGGTGAAGTGATCTACAATGACAACGATGTACTTGTGTCCTTCGACTGATGCAGGACTACATTTCATGAAATCGATTCCCCATTACAAAATGAGTTTCCTTTGATGACCGAATGGAGTGGGGCGGGTGGGGCCCTTGTCTTGCACGAGAAAACTTGGCAATTTGCACACATCTTGACTGCATATACACAATATTTAAACAATGAGGGCCAAAAATAACCAACATGAAGGATTTTTTGGGCAGTGGCCAACCTTGACAAGTGGCGACCACAAGCTCTATTGTGGCAATAATTGACGACTTGTTCATCTTCAATCATGGAAATAAAAGGAAGAGGCCTTTCAAGAATGACTCACATGGAGAATTTCAGAAGGCCAAACCTCCTACTTTTGATGGTGAGGTAAAATTTAGTCAAGGAGCTGAGGTTTGGCATGTTGAAATGATGAAGTATTTCTAAGTCGATGACTACTATGGGAACATAAAGGCAAGGGTGGAAATATTTAATTTGAATGGAAGAGCATCTATATGGTGGGATCATCTTAGACAAGCCAAGAGGATCATTGAATGGAAGATTGTGTGGAGACAATTCAAGAAGTAATTCAAGCAAAAGTACCTCTCCAATAGGTACTATGATGACAAAATCAAAGAGTTCCATGAGTTGAAATTGGGACAAATGGCCATTGAGGAATATGCCAATAAATTCTTGGATTTGTCGAGGTATGTTAAATATATGTTGGGTGGGGCCCAAGTTGAAATAATTGCACAAGTGCCGAAAAGTGCGCATTGCGCACTGCGACAAGGTATGAGGGCAGTTTTGGGAATTGCGCGTGTAGCAGCAATGGCTAAGGCAGAATTGCGCAATACGAAGATGCGCAGGACTTGCGCAGGAGCTATTTTGGGTACGAAATATAGGTAAAGGTCAGATGAGGACGTGACCTAGTTTTGAGTAAGGAACAGGTTGAAGGAAGAAGAAAGCGACCTATCTAGAAGAGTGGCGGCAAGCAGTTGAGAAGCTAGGCCACTACGCCGATGGCGACAGACAGGCAGAAGATGCGGAAAGTGATAGGCCACGATGCAGTTGTAACCGTTTTGGTGACTGTGGCTGTCAGAAGAGCGTGCGAGCCACTAGTGGCCCAGCTAGAAGGCTTGGAGCAGGCTGTCGACGGCGACAGTCAGGCTGGCAGTTAGCCATGCCATGTTTTGTAAACCTAAGGGTTTTTTCCTATTAATTGTAAAGACATGACCTATGGGCATGATCTATAAATAAGGCATTTTTGTATGGGAAAGGGTTACTCTTCATTGTTGGTCATTATTGAACATTGTTAGAATCTTTAAATTTGGAAGATATTATAAAGGCTCTGCAGCTGTGTGCGTAGAGACCTATCTGAGAGAGAAGAGAGTATTCAACTAAGTGCGCAGACTAAGAACTATTGTACCCTTCCCAAAAGACCAATATAACAACAATTCTTGTGGACGTAGCCTCCATCCACAGGGTGAACCACATTAAATCCTGTGTAGTGTGATTGCTTTGTGTTTGCACTGTTCATTTGCTTAGTATGGATGCTTAATGATGCAATTATCTGTTATGTGTTTGCTTTTATATGTATTCGCCACAGAAATGATGGGAATAGTATGTTAAGTAATACATGTGTGGATGAACATTAAGTATTCAACACTTCTGAGTCTTTGAATGCATGAATCTGTTGGATAATCACATAGTTAAGTACTGGATTTGAGCGTAGCGTTGGAGCGCGTAGTATTGTGTGTTTCATTCATTTACATACACCATAAAGATAGTAACCTAAGTGTGGTTGAATGGATAAAGATCGTTAAGTAAGGTTGATTAAAATTGAACAAGTCCTGAAGTGGACGCGTGGTCTAGTTGATGCACTGACCCATTGTGAGTGCTGCACGGTAAGTTGTTGATAGCTTACCGTCGTGACGCTGGAAGTATCCAATACCGTGCAGTCCTTGGATACGCTGGTTGCGCAAGCACCTTAGCTTATTGAAGTATCCGACGTGAAGTAGAGACTTCACACAGTTTATTGTCCGCAGCAGGAGTCCTTTATCGCACTGTCCATTAGTCTCTTTAACACTTGCATCACCAGGTTGTGGAAACCTGATTCTACAACCACCCCCTCAGCTTCACCTCGGGTGAGACCTCAGGCTGCTCGCATTCTGTTGCCGAAAGGGTCGGTGAATAGGGTTTTTGTTGGTTCCTTGAACCGCGAAGCACCTGGGTCTACATTGGAAACCTCTAGATCAGTTACATACGCCAACAAATGGTTCCGTTGCCGCGCTAAGACTCAGTGATGCGATAGTGTATTTGGAAAGTAGTGTGTGACGAAGAATATCAGTTCCTGTTGGGTTCAGACAATTAGCATCCCGGAAAGAAAGAGATTTGGGATTGGTGTGATAAGATCGAAAGAGATTTTGCAAAGAAAGTGAACAGACACCTGCGTCTATTTGACGTAGAGTGGTTGAACAGATATTTGTGGAAAGATATTCATGAGATTTTCTGGGCTTCGTTGGAAACGAGCTACATGAGTGGATCTTGCGACTCGCAGAGAGGAAAAACTATTTTCAAGGAGGAGTACCTACAGAGTGGACTACAGAGCTCACTACGTAGCTCAAAGCAATAGACAACCCACTGTCGCGAGCAGTCGACTTTTGGGTTGATAGCATACTTGAAGGATTTGTAACAAAATTTGTTGTAGACACGCTGAAATCCTACAACCAAGCTGAACCATACTTTTTCGAAGGATTTAGAGGTAAGTACCTGAACAATCTTAGTCTATACATTAAAATGATTTTAGCTGAGAAATGTGTTTTAAGAATGCAGTAATATTTTTGAATCTGTCATGGTAGAAAGTATATATAGTGACTCTGACGAAGAAACCCATAATCTGAGAAGTGGAAAGAGATATAAGTTTAATAAAGAAAAGAATCCTGGAGGACCTGGACTCCGTGTGAATACCGAAATCCCATGTGACCTTACCAATCAGACCGCACCGTCCTCAGTCACCATCCACCCTATTACACCTCATAATCTGCCAATTGCAAATACCGCGCCTCCCCTATCTCAGAACCCGTCCGCTGAACCTCAATACTGGTAACACCGCAAGAGCAGGTGCTCAGACCATTCCAACCTAGACTATTCCAGTCTAGAATACCGAGTCTCTGAATATTCCGCAGAGTAATATCCCTAGCACTAGTCCGAGTACCACATTTACTTTTTCCGCTCAGAACCCCGTGCAAAATCATAGCACTACTCAGGGTGCTACACAACCAGGAAGGAGAATGACAGATAACGATATAAAACTGTCAAAGATGATAAAATCAAAATTCAACATTTTTCTAAGTCGATTAACTCAGTCATACAATGATATAATTGAGTTTGATGAACCTCAAACTCTAGATGAAACCATAAGGAAGGCCAAATATTTCTATATTAGAGAAAAGTAGGCTAGAATTCTATAAGGCATAGAAGGACAAGAAGAAGGAGAAGTTTGACAAAAGAAAGAAGGGACTCAAGCCTCCTCATTTCAGGAATTAACAAAGGAAGCCACCACAGGGTGTGACTAATCCAACTAGGATGACGGGGGACAAGCCAAGAGATCCACTTCAATGTTGGGGATGTGGATAGGACCATTTGCTTATAAAACATCCACATTGAAATGGGAGTGCCAAGCATGTTCACAACATCCAAGAGGCTAAAACTGTGGGCGAGGTGGAAAGGATTGTCCCTGGAATCTTTGCTAGACTAGAGGACCGTGATGCATACTATCAATCAGCCATGGTTGAGGTTGAATGCAATATTGTTGAGCAATCTATTTATATTTTGATTAACCCCGGATCCACTCATATTTATGCCACTCCTAAAATTGTTAGAGATTTGTGATTTTAAGAAAACAAAGTATAGTAAATTATGGTTGGTCCAACTAGCCACTTGAACCGAAAGAAATGTTAGTGAACTGATGGAGAAATGGCCTTTAGAGATATGGACTCATCAGATGAAAAAAATTGAATGTTTTTCCACTTGGATCTTATGATGTTCTCATTGGAATGGATTGGTTGGAAGCACATAAAATTAAATTTGATTGCTACAACAAGACTATCATGTGTTGCAAGAATGTAGGGATGCATTTCCTGATAAAGTGCTAGGACTTCCTCCGAAGAGGGATATTCATTTCACAGTTGATCTTGTTCTAGGTGATTCACCCATGTCTAGGACACCTTACATATTGTGTACCCTATAATTGCTAGAGCTGAAAATGCAATTGCAAGAGTTGTTGGAAAATAAGTACATTCAACCAAGTGTTCCTCCATGGGGAGCAACCATGCTAATTGTGAAAAAAGAAAGATGGAACACTTAGCTTATGTATTGATTACAAGTATCTAAACAAAGTTACAATAAAGGATAAGTACACATTGCCTTGAATTGATGATCTCTTTGATCAAGTGAGAGGGGAAAAGATATTTTCAAAGATTGATTTGAGGTCTGGTTACCATCAAGTGAGAATCAAGGAAGAAGACATCCGCACAAAAACCTTTAGAACAAGGTATGGACACTGTGAGTTCATGGTGGTGCCATTTGGTCTCATTAATTATGCACCAACCATGTTCATGTGCCTCATGAAAAATGCTTTCATCAAGTATTTGGATAATTTTGTTCTTGTTTTTTCTAGATGACATTCTTATTTATTCCAAGAATGAAGAGGAGCACAAAGAACATTTGAGAATAGATTTGCAATTTATAAGAGAGCATAAGTTGTATGCAAAGATAAGAAAATGTGATTTCTATCAAAAGAAAATTCATTATTTGGGTCATATTATTTTAGATAAATGAATATCAGTGGATGTAGAAAAGATTGAGGTCATTATGAATTGGCTGACTCCAAGGAATGCGACAAATGCGAGATATTTTACGGGTCTTATTGGTTATTATAGGAGGTTCATTGAATGATTCTCCAAGGTTGCACACAACATCACTTATTTTCAAAAGAAGTGAATAACATTCGAGTGGACAAAAACATGCAAAAAAAGCTTCCAGCTTTTGAAGAAGCTTCTTACAAGTGCTCCAATTTTGAAAATTGCAAATCCAAAAAAGGGTTTTGTGGTGTGTACCGATGCATGTAAACATGGAATTGGAGGAGTTCCTATGCAGGATAGTCATGTTGTATGTTACGAGCCAATGAAACTTAAGGAACATTACGCTAATTATGCTACCCATGATTTAGAGCTTGTTACCATAGTACAAGCTTTGAAAATGTGGATGCACTATTTGATGGAAAAGAAACTTGAGCTTAGGATAGACCACTATGGTCTGCAATATTTGTTTGAGAATCCAACACTAAATGCAAGGAAAGCTAAATGGATGGAATTTTTATGTGAGTTTGATTTTGGGGTTAGAAACATAATTGGGAAAGAAACTAAAGTGGTTGATGCACTCATTAAAAAAATGCATGCAATGCAGGTGGAATTCATTAGCATTTTCCAATCAGATTTGAGACAAAATATTGTTGATTCTCTTACTAAAGATGAGCATTATGCACGAATAAAACATAAATTACAACAACAAAATTTGGAGAAGAGGTATGAAGGTTATCATTTGGAGGATGATGGGATTCTTACTTATAAAATATAAATTATATTCCTAATGTTACATATTTGAGGAGAATTATTATGGATGACATCCATAAAATGCTATATTCCGGTCACTTAGGATACCAAAAGACAATTTCTACAGCAAGGAAGTAATATTTTTGGTCAGGAATGGAGAAAGACATTGCTGAGTATATTTCTATATCAATGAAATGCCAACAAGTGAAGGTTGAACATCAACACTTAGTAGGTTTATTGCAACCTTTGTCAATTCCATAATGTAAATGGTAGGTGGTAACTATGGATTTTTTTTCCAAATTTCCAAGTACTTGAAGGAAGCATGCTTCCATCATGGTTTTGGTGGATACATTGTCTAAGGAAACACATTTTATTCTAGTTAAATCTACTTACAAGGATGATGAGATAGCAAGAATATTCATGAAATAAGTATTCAAGTTGCATGGGTTACCAAAAGCAATTGTATATGAGCATGGTACAAAATTTACTTCTAAGTTTTGGAAAAGTCTTTTTTGCAGATTTGGGTACACAGTTGAACTTCAGTATTACCTACCATCCACGAAACAATGGACAAATAGAAAGAGTAAATCATGTGATTGAAGACATGATTCAAATGTATATGATGGAAAAACCATCAAAGTGGGAAGATTATCTAAACTTGGTAGAGCTTTCATATAACAATGGGAAACAAGCATTGTTGCGAGTCAGTCGATTTGAAGCTTTGTATGGTAGAAGGTGTAGGATGGCAGTGACTTGGGATAATCCAGTGAAAATAATTGTGCTTGGGCCATAAATGATTAAGGAAATGGAAAAAGAGGTTGCAAATATTAGGTAGAATATAAAGGAAACCCAATATAAACAAGAAAACTATGTAGATAAGAATCGAGTGCATAAGGAATTCAATGTTTGGGATCATGTTTATCTCCAACTAAGACCAAGGAAAAATTCCTTGAAGCTTGGAAGTTGTGCCAAGCTATCACCAAGATATTATGGGTCAATTGGAGTGCTTGAGAGAATAAGGTTGGTTTCATATAGAATGTCATTGCCTACTAACACTCGAGCTCATAATGTTTTTCATGTTCCTTTGCTTAAAAAATATGTGCATGATCCTAACCATGTGATTGATTGGGATGTGATCCAGGTGGAACCCGAGGGAGAGTTCCAAATAGAGCCACTATGCATCCTCGATAAGAAGGTAACATTGCTCCGGAACCAAGCCATCCGACAGGTAAAGGTGCAATGGAAGCACTTTGGTCCTGATTAGTCAACATGGGAGCTGGAGGATGCCATAAAAGAGCCATATCCATTTTTGTTTTGATTTTGAGCAAACACCGAGGATGATGTTATTCCAAGGGGGAGGGGATTGTAATATCACAGTTTTGTCTTGGAATGTATTAAATCAAATTATGTAAACATGCTAGTATGGATTCTTAGTGTGGATCTCAAGGCCAAGGACTGACTAGTAAGTGGCTAGGAATGTATAAAGTAAATATTTCTATATGGACCATGTGGTTGTCTTTCCATGCTAAATCGAAAGCTATGTAAATATTATGTTGGAAAAATAGTAAAATGGTCCAAGATGGTTGTGTAAAGAGAACTAGAGGGGCTATGATTCCACTATAGGGGAAGAGGAAAGGGAGCCTGTGGGATATTAAATCCTCTATGTCAAAGTGTCAACCTTAGAACTCTGTAACATCCCTCAAATCTGACCCCTAATTTTATTACTCTTGTAAATGTAATTATGAATTTTGTAAATGACCATGGTGAGGAGCTCAAGGCCAACGCCCCGCTAGTGGTATTTGGAGTAGGGATATGTCATTTATTTAAAAATGTTACTAAGGGTGGTAACTAATCCTTTAGAGTAGAAAGAGAAGTCACCTTGACTTCAAGGACAACACTAAACCGTAACTTGGGCAAGGAATTCCACATCAATCCATTAACCGCCGAAAGGGAAAAAAGGGGCTCCTAAGAGCTAAAATTCAACACTAGGTTAACTATTCTAACCCAAGTAAAACTATGATCCCTAGTTTAGAAAAGGGAGAAGGGCACTCATTACATTAACGAATCACTTAGAGAATATCATATATTTAAGAAGGTGAAATTATAACTTTAATAAATCTATTTTATTTAGGTTTATTTCTCTCATTTTGTCAAATCAAAAGGGATATAATATAGATGTATAAAGTATTATATATATATCTAATTGAAGAACATATATTAAGGTCAATGAATATATATATTTATAAAAGAATAGAAGTTAAAGGTGTAAATTTTATCTAGAAAGGGTTAATCTAAGGAATAAAAATAAATTTAGTAAACATTTATATCACCCCAATAGTAAGAACACTCTCATTAATAAACAAAAGGAAATATTATATTTCTACGGGCAAGCTAAACATTAAAACTATGGTATTTAGTACCAAGAAGAGTGCTATTAAAGGATTTATATATACTAATTATCACAAGAGGTGGAGAGAAAGTGTGGTTCTTTTATTTTAGATTGTTTTTGGAATTAACCTCTGGAATGATATATATATTCCACTTAATTTAGTTATTTATAACCTTGATTATAATATTTAATTATAATTATTGGTATATTGCACATATGTGAAAAGATTTAAGTATAATGTTTACAACAAAAGGAAGCTATGATAAAAAGAATAGACTATGTGATATACTTGTCAGCCCTTAAACTACTCTTTTAACTTAGTAGAAAATAAAGCTAATATGAATCTAAAACCACGCGGAGGAATTTTAGGAGAAGATTATGCGAGTTGGTCTCCTGGGATGGAGCCATTATATCAAACAGAAAACGGTGCATATAGTGGAGAATTAATTACCTATAGTGGGATGTTGGTTAGATTTTATGGAGATATTATGCTGCGATTTGTTTCTGAATGGAGTATTGAGTTCGTTGGAAATTCCACTTGGCTTTAAAGTTTGGGTACGAATCACCATTTTGGAAAGTGAAAACGCCAACTGTTTTAAAATGGAAAAATTGCCATTTGTCATTGGGATAGTTTAATACGCCACGATAGAAACAAGGAGAGGGAGTTATCGTAGAGGTCACCTAATGTGGTATAGGGAGTTTTACTAAATAAGTATGGTTTCCATATATATGTGATTTTGTTTTCTAAGTTAGGTGACCTCTACGATACCACACACTTATTATATATATATATATATATATATATAATGGGTGACCCTTGTAAGCACAATAACTCATTTTATGTCCCATGTATGGGATACTTGTATATGGTTTTGGTTTTTAATATATTTATACTAACCATATCTTCTAAAGTAGTAGACATATTATTAATGAAATCTAAGGATGGGGAAAAGAATTAGGCTAATCCTTTTAGCAAGATAAAAGAAGGTTAAGGGAGTTTTGGTCTTCGACCATGTACATAATATTATTTCCTTGATTTTATAATTTAAAGTTTAATAGTGACTTGTCGAAAAGAAGATATGAGAATATGGACTTAGTTCATGTAACTAAGGATACACAAATTTATAATGAAAATTAGACCTTTGGGGAAGGACTCTAACATTCAAAGAGAATTTTAGCCTTGTTACCATTACTAAAATGATGAAGGGAGGGTCAATATATTATTGATTTGATTTATAAGCACAAATGGCTTGTAGTAAGGATAGTGGAATGGAATTATGTTGTCTTTGATTGTTTTTAAATTTAACTTGATAGAGTTCTCTATGAGAGAATCTAGGGAAAAAAGTAGGAAAGTGGTTGGCAACAACCTGGTTGCTAGATGTAACCTCTTCCTTGATTAAATAATATAAACACAACCTTTTGTGGACGTAGCCCAAGATGCGGGTGAACCATGTTAAAATGTCCTCCTTTGTATGCGTCTTTTATGAGTGCTTATCTCGTGATGCCTTGTGGTTTTATATGATGGATTCTCTCTTATATATTGTATCTGTTTAAATTGACCTTGAATTTATGATGGTTTGATGTCTTCATCGTTTAAGCATTTTTGAGTTCACAAGAAAATAGTTAATGAATTTTATATACTTCTCATATTTAAAGAACTTCATGAAGAGATTCAAAAGTAAATTATGAACTAAACATCAATGGGTTAGTTGTTATTAATTATGTTGGTTGAAGACCTTGTTCATAAGTAAGGTTATCAAAATAGAGATTATTTCTAAAGGATAGTTGGTCTACATTATGAATTGGTGTATTTTGGTGTAATGTCCATTTTATTTTTAGATCTTTGCGCTAATAGAAGGAATTGGTTAAGGTATGCTTTTAGGATAAAATAAGAGTTGTATATTGATAGTTAGGGTGGCTTGCGACAAGATAGAAGATATTGTGTCAGCAAGTGAAGTTTTATTAATGAGTACAATTGAATAATTAATGTTAAAAAGTTATGAGATTGTTATTATGATGCTTTTATTAAAACAATAATTATAGATGTCGTACATAAATTTTATATTCTGCATAGCATTTAATGACGATTAGACGCCTAGGAAATTTTTAAATTTTACAAAAATTTGGGTACGTGACAAACTCATCATATTTTTACCATGTGCCTTAAATGATCCCATTTACTTCATTTTGAATAGTAAATCCAATCACTGAATGCATGTGTGAGGTTTGTGAGGAAAGTATTCTCATGTAGGTGTGGAAGCATGGGATGAATATATGTCCATGATAGTTGTAAGAGTTCTTTATTCTATGGTCAGAAATTATGTTAGTTGTATTTTCCCATCCTCTCATCTCCTTGGGAGTCTATCATCCATTTTTCTCATGCATGTTTTATAGGAGGAGAGATTTTTTCTCTTGTTGTTCTTTCCATTGCCATTTACCATTACCAGGTTGTGCAATAACCAAAAATTCGAATTGTGAAGGAGAATTGCTAAAATTAGAGAAAAGAGAATGGATGTAGGTGATCAGAGAGGATGAAAACAATAAGAACCTTTACCCATTGTGTTTTGCTACTCTTGAATGCTTGAGAATCCATGAATCATTGTTAGATGAGGTTCACCAAGAACATACAATAGGTTGGACTCTTTCTCCACACATTGGTAAGCACTATAAGGGTTGGATTTCCAGAGGGAACTGAGGAGCAGTGAAGGGAAATTCCTTCCTTGTGTTGTGCGGGGAAGTAAAAAGAGTTTCATGGCTAGGATGGTTGAGTGATATTCCTATAAGTACTTAGAGGTGGGAATTTTGGCTAAGCATGAGAGCAAATGGGTTGTGGGTTGAGAGAGAGAGAGAGAGAAGCCTTAAGGTGTTTCCTTCATCCTAGTGGCCTCATAGCCTGAATTGGGGGTGGTTTATACAACCGATACCTATGGTTGGGTGGAAAATCCTCTTACACAACTAGTTACTCGTATCTTCTTTGTTAAAATATAAGTATTTTATTTGTATATGAATGTGGAATGATTTTATTTATTTCCTGTGATGAATATCCTTGACTATGCATGATGTGTGAGTGTGGATGGAGTTTTATTTCCATTGTGTTTAACATGTATGAATTTGATCATGAATTCCTTATTTATGAATTCGTATTATGGCCATGGGGAGAAATGCATAAACTAGAAATTCGTAAATACCCCCTCCAATTGAACATAATTATGGATGGGGATGTGGCATCTTTCAGAGAGTTGTGATTGTTAGTGGTGGTCATGGGTGGCTATGGAATGCTCTTCATCGATGGTTGGTATCTTGTGGTTGGTTATAGTTTGACGCTACATGAGGAAATGGCATCGAATGTTGTGGAATGGATATGAGGAGTTGTGGAAGTTTCTCCATCTGTTAAGTGGGAGTCGTGGAAGATTCCCTGCAACATGCTCATATTTTTTATTTATTTTGGTGGGCTAAATGTATTGATTTCCCTTGACTTTGTGATGTAATGAGGAATGATGTAATTCCTTAGAGGAGTTGTGAATCAACCTTGCATGGTGGTATCCCAACCCTATTTTACCATTAGTTTAAGTTGAAGATGTAGATAGTTGTTATTATTTGATTGTATTTGGCCACATTGATATAATCTTTTAGATACCTAGTCTGGGAGGGAAATCATGATTTTAAGTGTCTCTCAATGCTTGGTAGATGGGACTGGTAGTTGTTCCTAAATTATTTTACATCGGTGAGTGTTGTAGTCTAGGGGATTGCATCGGTTACTAGTAGTACATTATATTAATATAGAGAAAGAGACACATGCATACACACATCATACAACCATATAAGAGAGTAAGTGGGATAGAAACAACAACATTTATATTAATGGGACCAAAGCAGAGTACAATATGAGTGCAAATATGTACATCATGGTGTAGGCTTGTTGTGGCCACAACAGATCCCATGCTTTAGCTAAGCATAGGAGCCCCGATTTTAAATAAACACAAAGGTATTTGGGTAAGTGTTCTTGTGAACATCAAATTTTGAACTTGCTTTCTTTGATCTTATGCTTTTACCTTTGTTTTGGCCTCATTGTCATTCTTTTCCTTGGAAAATTTCTAAGTGTTTTGGTTGCAGGAAGATTCAAATTTTAAGTATTTTGGCACTTTACTTCTGTCAACCCGAAACCCGACATACCGACACCCCGAAACCCTGAACCCGAAAGGTGCGGGTTGAGGGAGTTAATTTGTGGTCTTTTGGTTTTGGTCATCCTGAAACCCGCAACCCGAAAGGTGCGGGTTGCGGGAACCCCTTGTTAATAATCTTTGAGAAACCTTCATCCCGAAACCCGCAGTTGCGGCTTTCGGATTTTGGATTTTCGTTTCTCCGTGTGGTTGCATTGCATGTTTGTGAAACCCGCAACCCGCAAGTTCGGGTTGTGGCTTTCGGAAACTCCTTCATATGTTTTGGATCGGTTTTCCAACCCGAAACCCGCTACTTTCGGGTTGTGGCTTTCGGAAACCATGAATAAATTTGTGAATAAATCTCCAAGACTTCATCCCACGTCCTGTTTCGGTTAATCCTAGCCGTCGATTCACTTGATCAAGTGGATAAAATTCCATCATTCGAACTTGTGATTTTGATGCCTCATTTACGTTGTTTTACGACCAGATTTTTCACTGCAATTCTCATCTCATGATCGCTTTTTAAGATATGATTGTTTGATTAGATTGGTTTGCGATGATAGTTTCCAGATCCAACTTCGAATCGTGTGTGATTTTGTTAAAATATACTTCGTCGTGATCCAATCTGGGCTAACAGATACTGCGATGTCGTTTCATTTCAGTTCAAATGAATACAGTCTTGAATTCGTATGATTTTAATCATAACAGCTTATTATTTTGATCATTATGATTTTCTGTTATCCTTCTTAAATATGATCGCAAGTATGAAGCATTTGGTTCGTCGTCTGTATTTGTAAGATAAGTTTCTAGTCTATTTTAAAAGCTTTATGCCTGACGATTTGATGATTAACATGCATGCAGGTCATGAATGCTCTGATGAGTGTTTTATGCAAGAAGAACTTCATGCTTTTCTATTTCCAGAACCGATGTCGCCACCTTTTGACGCAGACGTTCTTGATATCAACACTGATAGCAAAAAGGAAAATTATGAAATTCCTCCCCTTTGCATACCACTCTCTCAGAAGGATGAAGAGAGGATTGATGAACAATAGCGTGAGCGAGATGACTCTATTATCCGTGATTTTATAATCAATGAGGAACCTGATATTCCACCAGCTCCTGAGAAGCAGGATCCTTTGTCTGATTTTTCTATCTTCGAGAACATTGTGGATCAGCCCGAGGATTCCATGGCGGTTCAACAGGAAGATTTCCTAGACCGACTTTTACCTGTTGTCGACAGATAGTGGGCCGATTGTTCAATTCCACAATTTTGTTACCAGATTGTCCCGAAATAAGAGGATGATCCATATTTCAAATTTTAGCTCAGGATTTTAGGGACTCGTTAGGGCTAAACTGTTTAGATTATTTTGGCAGAATTCCATGGATTGGTAGCTTGATCCGATTTTGTAATCCCTATCCTTCGGGAATTTCTATTTTGTACTCTATTGTAATTCCCTATTTAAGGAGGAATGCTTCTCGAGGCTAGGGGAGAGAATTTTGGAGTTAGGAATTAGCAGGAGACGAACTAGAGATACTCTATTTCAACAGAGCTTTGTAATTTTGTTTACAGACTTCGTTTATACAATGAAGTAATATTTTGAATCACCTCTTGTTTATTGTTCAAGTTTCTTTGACGATGCCTGATTTCTTACTTCAAATTGTCATCTACAGTATTTGATCTTTGCAAGTAATTGATTTCACATAAATATCTGTTATATCGATTTCTCTTTATAGCTGATTTGTGTGAGAAAATGTTTAATTGAATTTCTGTCAATTAAGTTATTTTTCTTTATTGATTTCTGCAAATGATCAACATCCAAAATAATCATTGTTAATATTTCAATTGACATAGTGATTACAGATTTGTCTTGAACAGGTTTACATGCTTATGTTATCGTCATTTAATTTTAATTAATTGATTATGATCTAAGCTAATAAGTGAATGCGTCTTGTACATTTCTGTTGAAGTTGGCAAACAAACTTGTCCATCTCATATCAAGATTGATCTGCACAACAATAAGCTTTTCCTTAGAATAGGTCTAACTTAGAGTAGATGGGAGATTTCCATACCAAACAGGCTGGGGATAGAACTGCCCTTGCGTAGGGTCTTTCGAAGCCTTTCAGTCTGGGTTTTCACCCTCTATTGGGAGCCTTGGACCCATTCCAGCACCTTGAAATTACCCTGCACCCCCGAGGCTTCAACAAGGCTCTACAGCCTATTTGTACAGAATACATACAGTTATTCAGTTCTAACTACTTGGTTGGTTGACTAACTGACCGACGGCTTTGGGTAGACCATAGTAGGAGGAGGACCTTGTTGACTCATCGACTATGCTCCTCCAACATCTCTCCCACCAACAAAACGATTCTTCGTCTCGAAGAGATCAAAATCATAACTGAGAATTGGGTCAAAATTGGTAGTCTCTACTGCTTATGGTTGCGAACTGGTGGACGCATTTGCTGGAGCTAAACTGATACAGGCTTCTGCAATAGCTAGGGCTAAGGAAGCTAGCCATCATTTGAAGTCTTCCCAAGTGTGGGAAGCTTTTTGCATGTCTACAATTAACGCAGTAAGGTCGAAAATACGTCGGATCTTGTCGGGGATAGATAAATGTTTGATGTTGTAGAGATCCGGTCCCAGAAGTAGATGTTGTTGGTTGACCGCCTGGAGGAGACGGTCGATTTGAGGGCTAATTGACTTGACCTCTATCTTTGCAATCTGAGCTTGAGTATCCCATTGTGCTTGTTTTTCTTGCAGTTCGGCTAGGCGAATTTGCTCCATTTGAATCTGTTGTTCAATATTTTGTAGAGCTTCAAGATCAGTGGTGGCTTTCTGTTGGAATATTTGTGCTAAAGTCACTTTACCCTTCCCATGTCAGTAAAATTTGACCATAGGAGCTATACCAATTATTAAGTAAAACAATAGACTGTTGGGCCTGGTTAGCATATTCCTTCAGCTACTCGTGGCATGCAAGAAATAAATGATATTGATTTGCAAGCAGGGAGAACGTTTGCTTGATGTATTCCTAGTATTTATGTCGAACAACGTCCTAATACAGTGAGACAAAGGACCTGATTGTGATTTCTTCTAAAGGATTCTTAATCAGGGGTCCATGAAGAGTCGGTGCTACTTGAAAAATCAAATTTTAACAGGTTTGTAAGACGGTGATCTATTCATCTTTTAGCCTGTCAACTTTATGTTTATCTATTGCCCAACATTTCTATTTTTCCCGGTCGATGACATCCAAGAGTTTATCTATCTCATGATCCTTAAGGATGGTAGGGTCAAATGTAACTATCGGTTCTTCAAGATCCTTTGTGAGCTTTATTTTGAATTTGGACAACTTCTTCTTATTCTTTTTATTTTTCTTTTTCGGTGAACCGTCGGTTGGGGCCGTGATACTAGGGGTCACCATTGTAGACGATTGTGGTGGTGTAGGCGCTTTGGGTTGAGCAAGTGACCTAGGTGAAGTGGTCGACTTAGGAATATCAGTTGATTGTGATGGAACAGTCGAGTCGGGAGAGATGGTTGACTCGGGAGTAATGGTCGACTTGGGCGAAATGGTCAACTCAACGAGCTGAGTTGATTCAAGTGGACTGGTCGACTTAGGATCCATTAACTCATTAGGAACAATTGATGCAGGAAAAGATGACTGAGGAACCTACTTTAGCGTCTGCGAGGTAAGGTGTTCTATCGACGAATCATGAGTGGTGGGTGACTATGGTGATCCTGAACTGCCTATGCACTCAAAGCGAGTGGTATAGGTAGGGAGTAGTAGGTGGTTCGACGGTGTAGCCATGGATTGCTCAGTCAGGATTACTCCTATTGGGGGGCTACAGGAATATCTGGCAGTTCCGTAGCTTGTTGGACAACGGGTGTGGTAACAATAGTTTTCTAGTTAGGAAAAGGTTGGGGAGATTGGCAAAAAATTTCCGAAAGTCAAGATCTTGCATATAGCTGGGTTGCGAATGGGAAAATTCTTCAATAGTAGTCAGAGATAGGGGCGGTGAATTGCTGGGAACCTGAACAGGATCTTCAACTTGTGCGGATTTACTGATTTTGGGTTTCTTGACTAAGGTCGAAATTACTTGTGTGGGAACAACACAACTTGTGAGAAGCTGGTCGATTTGCTCATCAACTGAAATGATTTGCTCAGCCTCCCCATGGAGTTTGTGGAGGTCATCTTCAGTTGGCACGTTCAGTATCATTTTGCATTTTTTTTACCATTTTACTTTGAACAATTGCTACTTATTGAAGAGGGATTCGACGACAATATCGAGCTATTATTTAGTTATGTCAGGTTCAGAGTGATGTTCGTCAAGTTTATCATTGTCAGTTGTTTCTCCCAATGAATCATCAAATTCCAACTGGGTAGTCTATTTTGTCTGCTTGCGCTACTTAGGTAGGGGAATGATGGTGAGGGTATTTTCTTCTTCCTCTGGGGGCCCAAAAATTTGGAGGTACATCCCCGCTTTGTAAATTTATTTTTGTTCTCCGTAGGTGAAGGGTTCTTGTAGTTGGTCTGATACCTTCCATGTCGATTCTGGAACTGGGTACACAGTGTTCGACTGAGCACTAATATCTGAAAAAATAGATTGCACCGAGGGGTAATATTCTAACTGAGTTGCATTACCTGCAACGCCTTGCATATACCAAACTTTAGCGAAGTCGAGTCCCAGTTGAATGTGGACAGTTGGTGGTAGACTTCGACAAACTTGCTGCGTAACGCGCCTCCTAGAGCATGTTGTTTTAAGGACTTGAAACCAATTTTCAAGACACATCTTTGCCATTGTAGTTCCTTTGCTACATTCACAAGGTTGAAAGACCCGAAACTTATGCATTGCTACTGGGTACTATGCAGTAAAAGACGTGTCTCCGATGGGTGTGATTCTGTACATTGTGAGCCATATTAGTAAGGAGGGGTAGCGAATTGTTGACCCGATTTCTTGGCATTTTTTATAGGTCGACCGAATTATCCCTGCTAAATAATCAGCCCAGTTAAAGATTTTTGCTTCTGTTGCAACCACTTTTACAGCTTCCAACACATCTAGTAGAATGTCGGATGGTTGAGCCGTGTTGGTTAGATAGATTGAAATAACGATGGCGACAAACTTATAGTTATTGTATCTGATTTTGTTGATAACCAATCCTTTAGAGTTTTTTCCTTGCGGCATCCCTATGAATTCTTCAACAAGCTTTGAATTGACCCGGACAAGCACTTCAAGTCTTGTGGTTGGAAGCCTCGTTACCCTTCCTGTAAGCTCGGCATTGATCTCGATTTGTTGGTCCAACCATAACTTACCATTATGGTATCGACTGACTATAAATTATGCAATTAAGTCTTTCAGGCCATTGAAATGGTCTAGCAACGGAGCTTGGAAACAGTGTCGGATTTTTGCGACAGACAATTTTTTAGCAGCTTCGGTCCATTTGTCATTTTGTAACCCCCAATTACGCATTTATTTCCAATAACGGCTCCATTAGTGTTCTTCCGTTTTTGCTTTGCGGACTCTGAGTAGACGATCTTTCAAGGGGGAGATTGAATTGTCTTCTTCTTCAGGTAAGTCCTTCTCAGCGAGCTTCATCGATCTTGTTGTAGAAGTTGTTCTTTGGGGCCCATTGTATGCGTGGCTTCAAGTAGAGGAGTCAGTTTGATGAGAGCATCCCGAATTGGTGCTAAGTACACTTGCTCGATTTCTTTGCAAAAGTGTTCCCATTCTTGTTCAAGGTACGTATTTATAGCGAGAAAATCCTTGGTGCATTCAAGTCAGTTAGGTGAATGCATTAATTGCGGATTTTGTGGGAGACAGCTTCTTGGCACATGTGATGAGCCTTCATGGTCACGCTTTGGGTGACTTTGTTCATGCGACCGCTGGCGTGGTCGATCATGCCAATGTCTATTAAGAGTTGGATGACTCATTCCCGAGTGTTCTTTTGGTCGATATTGAGTGCCTTCTAATCGTCGATAAGTAGTAGGTATATGTTTGTAGTCGACTCTCCGTTGGTGACTTATCTTGTGTTCCTTATTCCAGTCTACCATCGTTGTGATAAAGTTGATTTGTGCCAACCCCTCATGCTTTGGTGCCTTTTTATACCATTTTTTCTTTGATTGCAAGTTAGTTTTAGAAAAACTACCTTTATATTGACAACTATAATTAAGCTTGGATAAATGAGTAACTAATTTACAAACCTGGGACACGATGGTCAACCGAATGGGGAAGTAGCTGTTAGGAACCCATGTCTTTACTTTGTTAGTATGTTGTTGTTGGATGCATATGCTTGATAAGTCGTCCCGTAGTATTTGTTGATCAATAGTTTGTGTTATTGTTGTTGGCGCATATGCTTTGTAAGTCGCTCGTAGTATTGTTGATCCATAGTTTGTAGTGGCCCATGGTTTTGATCCATAGTATTGGCGCCTAGACTTAGTATATAAGTGTGTGTCGAGACCTATGAAGGCACCGTGAAGTTATTTTTATTAAGCTTGCTCATAGGAGGTTTCCCCCTCGAAGTGGCCTGTGATCAATATAAAAGTGATTATGAGTTCTGTCATTTCTGCTATTTCGCATATTTTTATTAAGTAATTGTTGCAGGTGCGTCACATCTGGTATCAGAGCACTTTCTTGGGCTCGCTGGGTGAAATTTCTGCCAAATTTTTTTCGCATCTGTTGCAGGTTTGGGTTTGGGAATAATCCCTATCCGCTTAACTGTGGGAAGTACTTGGGCATAAGCCCTAAAACTCATTGTGAGGAGTACCACAGGAACCTTGAAGTAGCTGGCCCATTGAGATGACCTGCCAGCGAAAAGGGCAACGACCCCTACCTGATTGACTAGTTCCCACCCGTGAGGTAAACCAAGAGCTGTTGTTTGTGACAAAGTGGTTATCAGTTTTACCTGAGCCATGGAGTGAGGGGTACTGCCCCAATACGCAAGCCGTCAGACAGCATTGGTGGCCGAGTGAAACCCCTGAATTGTTAGGAAGCCGCACATACCTGGGGTCCATCTCTACTTTCAGCTGAACTATTGTCGATCACTGCTGTGCCATTTCAGATCCATTTTGCAAGCCGTTCCAGATCCAGCCATTTTCAATCCATTCGGTGCTGCTCCAGATCCCTTCTGAGCCGTAGCCACTCTAGTCTGTATAAAAAAAAAAAAAAAAAATTTCAGTTTTTTCTCCATATCTCCCTTGTTTTCACTCCGTTTCCCTTGAAATTTTCAGGGAACCCCTGTCATCCCATTCTTCATATTTCATTCCTGAGGACCCTATCCCCAATTCCCCTTCCCAAAACCCGAAATCCCACATTTGTCTATTTTTAGGGTTTGCCATAACTTCCTCAGATTTCACCCAATCACCTTCAAATTTTACCACAGAGTTCCTTTCTGAATTCTGCTTCTTTGTCCCCCTCTGCCAAATTTTCCCATTCTTTCACCCCGCTTTTGAAATCCTCATTTTTGCTCCCCTGTCTAGTCGATAGTGTCCAACACCTAGTCAAACCCCAATTACCCTTTCGATTTTTTCCCAAGTCCAGATTTTCCCTTACTGAAGCAGTTTCTGTTTTTGTTTTCCTACCTAGTCAAAAAAAGAAAAAAGAAAAAAACTCCTGGTTATGGTTGTCACTTGTGCAGGAGCAAAAACCATGGAAGAATCACTTGCAGCCATCCAAGCCAAACTCCAGGATGTGGATGAAAAATTTCTCGGCCTCCATCTTGAACATTCAGCTATGAACAACAAACGGCAGTCCGAGTCTTCATCAAACAACGGGTTCTCTTCTTCCAGCAATTTCCGTGGTCCAAAGCTTGATTTTCCTCGCTTCAATGGTACGGATCCAACTGGATGGATCTATCGTGTAGAACATTATTTCAGTCTGCATAATACTTTTGATGTCAACAAAGTTCCACTGGCATCCTTTCATTTGGAACAGGAAGCTCTTCAATGGTACCGTTGGTACATCAAGGCTCATCCAGAGCCCAAGTGGTCAGACTTTTGCCAGCTCCTTTTGCAACCATTTGGTCCTAGTGCTTTTGATGAATTCACAGGGGCTCTCACTAAACTTCGCCAAATTGGCACTGTGAGAGAGTATCAAACCGAATTTGAGAACCTAGCCAACCACACCGAAGGATTGTCTGATGACTTTTACCGGAGTTGTTTTATCAGTGGTCTAAAGAATGCCATCCGCTCTGAGGTCAAAATGTTCTGTCCCACCACAATGATGGAAGCCCTAGGGTTGGCTAAGTTGGCAGAAGAAAATATTGCAGCCCAACAGCGCTCCAAGCCCACTTTTGTTCCCTTCCGAAATATGGGTTCTCAACGACCACCTATACCGCAGGCTCCTCGACCGACTCCTATCAAGCGTTTGTCGGAAACAGAGATGCAAGCATGCAGAGAAAAGGGGCTTTGTTATAATTGTGATGAGAAATTCACTCGGGGACATAGATGTGTTCAGCAAAAGCTCTATCTCTTGGATGTGGATTCTTCGCCTGCCTCTGAAATTGGTGACGAAGATCCAGAAACACTGGATGCTCCGGTCGACATTCAGGAACCGCCTATTGACCCTCCGTCTCAGGATGACCAGCCAAAGATATCTCTCCATGATTTAGCCGGAATCACCACCCCCCAAATAATGCGGGTCAGGGGTTACTTCAAGAAGCTTCCTCTTACAATACTCATTGATTCTGGTAGTACTCATAATTTCATTGACCCTCGGATCGCCAAACAAGCTGATTGTTTTATCCATCCTTGCTCCAACTTTGAAGCCATGGTTGCCAATGGGGGCACCTTACCTTGCAAAGGGAAGTGTCGAAATGTGCGTATCTCTATGGGAGATTATACCTTGCGCTCTGACATGTTTTCCTTGCCCTTAGGCGGATGTGATGTGGTTTTGGGCGCTCAATGGCTACGCACACTTGGCCCTATCTTATGGGATTTTGCTGAACTTTGGATGCAGTTTTCCCTCAATGGACAAAAACACACATTGACAGGATTACAACCAGGTTCTCTCAGCATCATCAGTTCACATCGCATGGAAAAATCCTCAAGAAGAATTCACATGGTGTCATCGCTCAGATCCATTCCATTCAGATGCAACCATCAGCGGTCTCCACTACTCCTTTGGATCTACAACAAATTCTGGATCGATATACAAGTGTCTTTGCTGAACCAGTGGGATTGCCACCTTCTAGGCCAGAAGACCATCGTATTCAGCTCCTTCTTGGCAGCGTTCCTCCCAACATCAGGCCCTATCACTACCCATTTCACCAAAAAATGAAGATTGAAATGCTCGTTCGGGACTTATTGAAGCAAGGTATTATTCGCCCAAGCACCAGTTCCTTTTCTTCTCCAGTTATTCTTATCCGCAAAAAATATGGGTCCTGGCGCTTCTGCATTGACTTCCAAGCACTTAATCACCTCACCATTAAGGATAAGTTTCCAATTCCTATTGTTGATGAGCTTCTGGGGCTCACTTTTTCTCCAAGTTGGCTCTTCGTTCTGGGTATCATCAAATTTGGGTTCATGAGGATGATATCCCTAAAACAGCTATCCGCACACATGATGGCCATTATGAGTTTTTGGTCATGCCCTTTGGCCTCACTAATGCTCCTTCCACATTCCAGGCCTTAGTGAATAAAATATTTCGACCCTACTTGCGGAAATTCATTCTGGTATTCTTTGATGATATCCTCATCTACAGTAAAACATGGGATGAACATCTCCAGCATCTGGATCTTGTCATGCAACTTTTCTCTGACCATCATCTCCATGCCAAGCAGTCTAAATGTGTTTTTGGACAGAGGGAAGTTGAGTATATCGGGCACATTATCTCAGCACAAGGGGTTTGCGTGGATCCTACCAAAATCGATGCCATGAACAATTGTCGCATCCTCAGACACTCAAGAGCCTTCGTGGTTTTTTGGGGTTGACTGGCTACTACCGCAAGTTTGTCAAGGATTATGGGAAGATTGCAGATCCATTAACTGCTCTATTGAAAAAGGATGCTTTTACATGGACACCTGCTGCTCAGTGTGCATTTGACAAGCTAAAACAAACTATGTGTACTACACCTGTTCTAGCTATGCCCGATTTTTCCAAGCCCTTCACTATTGAGAGTGATGCTTGCGGCAATGGACTTGGTACTGTTCTCCTTCAAGATGAACATCCCATTGCGTTCACCAGCAAAGCCCTTTCAGGTAAGAATTTAGCTGCCTCTACCTATGAGAAGGAAATGATGGCTATTTTGCATGCAGTACAGAAGTGGTGGCCATACCTATTAGGGAATCATTTCTGCATCAAGACTGATCACCAGAGTTTGAAATATTTCTTGGAACAGCGTGTCTCCTCCCCGGCACAACAGAAATGGGTTAGCAAACTCATGGGTTATGACTATGAGATCACTTACAAGAAGGGTAAAGACAATATTGCGGCAGATGCTCTTTCTCACATATTTGATGCCCAAGGTTCTCTTTCAGCTATTTTTATGCCTGTTCCAAATTGGTTGCAATATGTTCAACAGGGTTATGTCAATGACTCTTCCTTATCTCAAATCATCCAACGCTTGACCAACAACCCTTCTGCTGTCCCACATTACTCTTGGGATGGTGCTTCTCTGCGATACAAGGGTCGTCTGGTGCTTCCCCAGAGCCCATATTTTCAACAGGCTGTCTTCTATGAACTCCATGCTTCTCCATCGGCAGGGCACTCTGGGTTCCTGAAAACGTATGAACGAGCACGGCGTAACTTCTTTTGGCAGGGCATGAAAAGGACAATTCAACAGATGGTGGCCGAATGTGATACTTGCCAGCGCAATAAGGGTGAAACAACACTCCTTCCAGGATTGCTTGAACCCTTGCCCATACCTACACAGATTTGGACAGATATTTCTATGGATTTCATTGAAGGGCTCCCTAAATCTGGTGGGAAGACAGTGATTCTCGTTGTGGTTGATCGCCTCTCCAAATATAGTCATTTTTGTGCTCTCAGCCATCCCTATACAGTCTCCTTCGTCGCTCAAATTTTCTTGGACCAGATCTTTCGTCTTCATGGCATCCCTTCTTCTATTGTCTCAGATCGTGATGCGACTTTCACCAGTCATTTTTGGACAGAACTATTTCGCCACACTGGCACCAAACTGAAGATGAGTTCCGGGTATCACCCACAAACAGATGGTCAGACTGAAATTATCAATAAATGCTTGGAAACTTATCTTTGTTGCTTCACCTCGGAACAACAACATCAGTGGGCAAAGTGGCTCCCTCTCGCTGACTGGTGGTACAATACCTCTTACCACACTGCCTCTAAAATGACTCCATATGAAGCAGTCTATGGTCAGGCACCTCCAGTTCTTCTTCCATACACCTCCACCAGTTCACCAGTTCAGGAAGTTGACACGGTCCTTCGAAACCGCGATCAGATTCTTCGCATTTTGCGGGACAATCTTCACATGGCCAGAAATCGCATGAGGCAACAAGCTGATCAACACCGTTCTGAGCGCACTTTTCAAGTTAGCAATATGGTTTTTCTTCATCTCCAGCCGTACAAGCAATCCTCCTTAAAACTCAAAGGGCTTCATAAGCTCGCTCCAAAGTTCTATGGGCCATATCGGATTCTTCAGAAGATTGGGTCCGTTGCTTATAAATTGGAACTTCCTCCTTCTTCCCGCATTCATCCAGTCTTTCATGTCTCTTGTCTGAAGAAATTTCTTGGCACCAACATCAGTGGACAAACGATTTTACCCGAACTGGATAATGAAGGATCCATCCTTTTGGAACCGGAGGCCATCCTCAATCGGCGCACGCATCAGCTTCGCCCTCGCTCTATCACAGAGGTCTTAATTCAGTGGCACGGCATGCAACCAGAGGATGCTACATGGGAACCACTCCTTCAGATTCAACAACAATTTCCACATCTAAAGCTTTGAGGACAAAGCTTTTTTTAAGGGGGAGGGGATGTTAGGAACCCATGTCTTTACTTTGTTAGTATGTTGTTGTTGGACGTATATGCTTGGTAAGTCGTCCCGTAGTATTTGTTGATCAATAGTTTGTGTTATTGTTGTTGACGCATATGCTTTGTAAGTCGCCCGTAGTATTGTTGATCCATAGTTTGTAGTGGCCCATGGTTTTGACCCATAGTATTGGCGCCTAGACTTAGTAAATAAGTGTGTGTCGAGACCTATGAAGGCACCGTGAAGTTATTTGTATTGAGCTTGCTCATAGGAGGTTGCCCCCTCGAAGTGGCCTGTGATCAATATAAAAGTGATTCTGAGTTCTGTCATTTCTGCTATTTCGCATATTTTTATTAAGTAATTGTTGTAGGTGCATCACAGTAGCCCTTCAGTCAGCACCGTTCCCATATTATGGTTTTATAAAGTTTTAATTTTGCATCGGTGATAACTTTATCATAAAATTTCCGTTGTAGCATTCTTAGTCGAATAAGTCCATTATGATGTATTTATTCAACTACAACGGTTGGTACGACGGTGACTCGAAGCAAAATATCATCAGGTAAGGCGTTATCAAGATTCACAGACTTTTCCCTTGTTTTTATTTGTGCCATATGATCAATTGACGTCTCTTTATTCAGTCTTCTGAAATCAACACAAATTCTTAACTTTGTTGGGTCGTGTTTATTGATGTGACGGACTAGAGCTTGATCGTGCGATTTTCTAACTTGTGTTGTCAGGTTCATTGTTTCAGCTTGTTTTGTAGAAGTTGTTGTCCCTGTCTGGTGACAAGTTCTATAGACAAGCCCCGATCTTGCAGTGCAACTCGGACTTGTTTCTTTTGGGGTTAGTAGGTGACCTTGATTATTGACATGGTTAGATATTTGCTCAATATGCTCAATCAAAGATCCACGTTCTTTGTAGTGGAGTGGTGGAATATTCGCCGGTTCCTACTTCATTGGGATCATAGTCGGATATTCTTTGATTTTCTTTTCAAATATTTTTGGATTGACCGATACAATAAAACATTGTCAAATATTTTTGGATTGACGGATACAATAAAACATTGTCGTGTTCTTTTTCTAGGTATGACTTCAACAGACCAACATTCCTGAGCTTGTGCTTCATAGTTTTTAATTTGATAGTCATGTAATTCTGAGTCAGAGTTGTACCCAATAGACAAGGGATTCCCCAATCGGAGTTCCCCATGATTAATAGTTTCGACGGAATCTTCATCTTTATGGACTATTTGATACAGATGACGGATTTCTTCATCATGATCATCAGGTTTTTCCAAGGTTTTCCTTGATATGGATGTTGATGTATATGTAACTTCGGAATGTATTTCATATATATATTTATTGTACTCCTATAGAGATGTATTATTCCTCTATACGGAAGTGTTTGTATTCCTATAGAGATGTTATTATTCCTCTATACGGAAGTGTTGTAACTTATACTTGATGGGTTATTAGACCACCTTGTTGGGGTCGGCCTGGTATAAGTCACGTGGGTCGAAGGGTTATTAGACCACCCTATTGGGGGTCGGCCATGTGGGTCAAAGGGTTATTAGACCACCCTATTGGGTGTCGGCCCAGTCAGCATTGTGTTTTGTGGTTAAGTTGAGGCCGACCTAGTAAAGGTTATTAGGCAAGTCAAGTCAAGTATAAATATAGTGCGGGAGGCACTCTATTTCATCATTCTATTCTCACACACACTCTTTGGAGAGTGGCGCACTCGTGGAGGAGGAGAAGATGCTGGTAGGAGATGCCTATCTCTTATGCTTGGGTTGTATCATTGCTCTATCTATATCTGAGGAAGTTATTGGGGTTTTTCACCTTTATGGTTTTCCCCAAGTAAACTTTGTGTCTCTTGTGTGCTTGCATTATTTTTTCCATGATTGATATGCTGTAGATATGATGTACATGTTATTCTCTCAGTTAAGATCCTAGATCAGATTGAAATTTATGAAAAAACTAACATGGTATCAGAGCTATCCTGAAAGAAGGCATGGTATGGCATGTATGACACTTGTTGCACTTGCGATGTTAGGGCTTGATATAGTAAAAAACCAGTCATCGTAGCACTTTTGCTATAAATCCATTTTGGTGAAGTTTTCGGATCTGAAACTTTTACAGGTCAAAGATCAGATCCCCATGTACCTTGTGTCCAAAGGAAAACTTATAATTCGTTGTACTTTGTGTTTTATGATCTGTACAATCTAGGGTTTCTGCCTCTTCTAGATCTGAGTCATAAACATGTGACCTAGGAAAAAAAGGTCATAACTTGGGCTAGGAAGCTCCAAATGAAATTTCGTAAAACGTGACAGGTAGTGCACGGACTGTACTTTCTTAGGTAACTTTTTTAGAGGCCTAAATTGAACCAGTGACACGTGGAACGCCATACAAGTTTGCTCTCTTGTTTTATCCCATAAACAGGTCACGTTGCGACACTTGGCATAACTCTCTCTCAGAGAATCCAATTAAGGTGAGACCTGTGGGGTTGGAAATATGACATGTCGAGCTACCACAGGTAGAAGTTTCAGACCCTATGGATCAGAAAGTTCAGAGTTACACGAGAAACAATCAGGTACATATTTCTGTCAAAACAAAATTATTTTTGAGCACCTTCATTCATGGCTCCGGGAATTAGGGTTTCGGAGAAAGTTGGAATTTTTGTAATCGGAGACCATGGCTGAATGCTACTCATCAAAATTGAAATTTAGAGACCAAGATCAGATTTTGTGGTTGGGAAGAAGGTCGGGCTTGATCAGACCCTAGTTCAGGATTTTGATCGGAAAAGTGGAAAATTAGGGCTTCTGCAAAAATGGGAATTTTTGAAATCTGTGACCACGGCTGGAAGCTCCTCAGAAAAATAGAAGCTTAGAGCTTTGGATCGAACCTTTTGATTGGGAAGAATGGTGGGCTTTATCAAACCCTAGTTCGGGGTCATGTCTATTGAATCTAGAAGTTTCAAAGGCAAATTTGAGGGGTGAAACTTTGCAGTTTTCAAATTCTGAGTATACCAGCTTGATCAACTCATCAAGGCGCATCTTTCTATACTTTCAGAAGTTTGAAATTCAAAGTTTGAATTTTTAGGGTTTTCCTAACAAACCCTAATCCAGCTCCAAATCCAGTTTCTGCAAATCAAGTGGATTGGGTTAATCCTAGAAGAGAATGGATTGGTCACCTGTATAAGTGAAGAAGTTCCTGTTTCAAAGGGAGATGAGGCTAAGGCCTTACATAAGAATATTACAAGCAATCTCGATAGGTATGACTTATCCATGTATGTTTCGAGATTTGTTCATGATTAAGTTTATGGTATGTTTGTCTTCATATTATTACGGTTAGTACAATCTTGATTAAATCTAGACTTGTCGTATCACCTTAATAAAATTATGAATGCATGATAGAAGATATTCATTAATTACGGTATTGACACTTATGATTGTATTAATGCATTATGGTGTTGTATGAGGTTTATGTTGTCCGCTAACATGAAAGGTACACCAAGAAAGACAAATCATGTTCTAGTTCAAGAACATATGATCATGGTGATACGATGACAAAGATTCATCCATTGTCATGGATCACGTAGAAGATCTATTTACGAGGTATGTATAACTTGGTTCTATAATGGTTAACCTATGAGATATGCAGGTTACTAGCACAAGTCATTGAAGAGAACAAGAAGACATCATGTGGGTATGTTAGACATAACTAGCTAACATACTAATCCAGGTATGTTTTTCCTATATCAAGTTAGAATCCTACCTTGTCATAGGATCTCTTATATAAGTATACATGGCATGATTGATAATGATTATTCTTAGGTTTGAATAATCATGGGTTTAGGCATATTATGTTTCTTACCTTAATTGATGACTAGAGTCATGAAAGTATAGGTTTGAGTAATCACGGGTTTAGGCATATTATGTTTCTTACTTTAATTTATGATATGACTAACCATAAGAGTCCTTGAATACTAATGCTTATTATTTATGTTTGAAATGATTATGACTATACATGCTTAAGATTATTTTGTTTTGATAGTATTAAGATTATACTAATGAATGTGTGATTATGTATGAGACCTCGAGAATAACACAATGATGATACTAATAAGCATGCATAGTGATTAAGGATGGATATAAGTTCAAGGACAGGTAATCCAGGAAGCAAAGATTAAGAGGGAACACACTTCAGTAGTTTCTGCAAGGATGCAGATATTCAGAGGGAGTTGACCACTTCTCACAATCCACATCAGAATGGAGTTACATAAAGGAAGCAAAGACTGAAAGGGAGTCAACCCTACAACCAAACAAAGATAAGTATTTTAATTGTCATTTCTTGCATATATGTTTGTTTAAATAATATTGTTCAATGATGTATATGCTTATGTTGCTAGACTTAGGGTGTGTATTATGCATATTAGAATAATTGCATTAATGAACAATATACTACTAATTTGCATATGATGGGTAAGTGGCCTATGGCATTGTACAACATTCCATTGCTACTTATCTAGAATGAAACCTCTTTGTTGACATATTGAGAGTTGTGAACACTCTTAACAATGTTCTGGTAGAGATTGGAAGGCATCAAGCAAGTTACAGGATATGGATAAATGTTGTATTGAAGCATTGGCTAAAATAATTGCATGACTGTATGACATATTTCTTTATGTGTAAGAATTTGTTTTGAAAACTATGAGATGTTTCTAATCATGCAATTTAACCTGTTTTGTAGGAAAGATCATATACCTTCACCTACAAAAGAAGGACTACAACATTTGTTCTAGCAACAAAGATATCTATTGAAGATATTGAAGTTCCTAGGATCTGGGATGAAGTAATGGAAGAATGCTAGTACTAGTCCATCATGAAGAATGATGTTTGGGATGCAGTCCCAAGACCTGAAGGGAAGTTTGTTGTGACTGCCAAATGGATCTATAAGATCAAGCATGCTGCAGATGGTAGCATGGAGAAATACAAAGCGAGGTTTGTAGCTCGTGGCTTCTCCCAGAAAAAGGGATTGAGTATGAAGAGACTTCTACACCTATATCCAGGCACACTTCCATCATATTAGTACTTGCTCTGGCTGCAGTGATGAAATGGAAGATACACCAGACAACTTCCTTGAATGATGTAGTTGAAGAGGAAGTTTATGTGGAGTAGCCACTTGGTTTTGAGACACATGACGGGAAGTCATATATGTGCAGAACTTGGTATGGTAGGATAGACAACTTTCTATCCAGTTTGGGCTTTAGCAAGAGTAAAGCGGATTCCAACCTTTACTACAAGGTTGAGGAAGGCAATCCAGTGATACTACTATTGTATGTGGAAGACCTGTTTGTTACAGGTGAGGATAGATTGATTTTTGACACACAGCGGAAGCTTGCTTCCAAGTTCGAGATAAAGGGCTTGGGGATGATGCACTCTTTTCTAGGCATGGAGTTGTGGCAGAGTGTAGATGGGATATTCCTTGGACAAGGGAAGTATGCAGTAGAGATCCCGAAGAGGTTCGGGAAGATGGAATGCAAGGCCATGGACACACCTATGGCATCGAACCTGAAGCTTCTGTGTGATGCTTCATATGATCCGGTTGATGTCACAGTGTATCATCAGATGATTGGGTCCTTGATGTACCTGATGAACACGAGACCAGATATTTGCTTTGCGGTGAACGCATTGAGCCAGTTCCTGACGAATCCAAGGAGTGTTCACCTCATTGATGTAAAGCATATTCTGAGGTACCTAAAGGGTACAGTTGGTTATGGGATCAAGTAGGATGTGAATCAAAAGTTTAACCTGCAGGGTTATGTTGATTTAGATTGGGCAGGCAGTGCTGCAGATAGGAAGAGCACTTCTGGGTGCTGCTTCAGTATGGGATCAGGTGTGATATCTTGGTTTAGCAGGAAGCAGTCCTGCGTAGCACTGAGTATAGCTGAAGCAAAGTATGTTGCAGCTTTTTCAACTAGTTGTGAGGCAGTATGGCTTCGAAAGCTACTTTCTGAGTTATTTGATCTCCCGCTGGAGGCTTCTAGTATCTTTTGTGACAACCAGAGTTGTGTGAAGCTGTCTAAGAACCCAGTGTTCCACGACAGGTTGAAACACATTGAGATCAAATATCACTATATCAGGGATATTGTGCAGAGAGGAGCAGTGAAGCTCCCGTATGTTGCGACAGATGAGCAGATTGCAGATGTGCTGACGAAGCCACTAGCCAGAGTGAAGTTCAAGTACTTCAGAGAGAGGCTTGGTGTCCTTCAGATCAATGAAACTTCGAGGAAGAAGTGATGGAGACATTTGCTAAATCCATTCCAAGCATGTTGGAAGGAGGATCCTTTACATGGCTGTGGATGTAAGCGCTGGATGATGAGCATCAAGACGATGCTCTAGTTACTGCTCTCTATATGTGTATGTATGCATCACGTTGGATGCTTGATATGATCAGTTGGATCATTTATATGTATATGTATGTACGCATCATGTTGGATGCTGGATATGATAAGTTGGATCATTTATATGTATATGTATGTACGCATCATGTTGGATGTTGGATATGATCAGGATGATCATGTGTACATCAGGATGATGTATGGTGAGTATCAGGTTGATACTCTGTGGCCGTGGAACAAGTTGTGCAGATAAAGCATATAATCCTAGCCCTGGGAGGTTTGCAGATAGTTTTTCGAGGTTTTGCCTATGGCATGTAATATTGGCCCTGGGATATCTGGAAAACACTCTTTCGAGGTTTTGGTTTGGAGGACATATAATCCTAGCCCTGGGAGGTTTGCAGATTCTCTTGCTAGGTTTTGCCGCTGGCATATAATAGCTCCCTGGAAGATCTGGCAAATGCTCTTTCGAGGTTTTTGCCTATGGCATGTAATACTGGCCCTGGTATATCTGGCAAATGCTCTTTCGAGGTTTTTCTTTGGAGGAAATATAATCCTAGCCCTGGGAGGTTTGCAGATTCTCTTGCTAGGTTTTGCCGCTGGCATATAATAGCTCCCTGGGAGATCTGGCAAATGCTCTTTCGAGGTTTTGTCCTATGGCATGTAATCCTAGCCCTGGGAGATCTGATAGGTTGAGCTGTGTGCTTGTAATCAGTCATGGGATGCTCTTTCGAGGTTTTGCCATGACCACATGTAATAAGTCCTGGAGATTTGGACAGGATGAAAAAGGCCTCAGATGCTCTTTAGGGTTATTGCTTGGCAAGACACTCTTTTAAGGTTTTGTGGTGGGGGTCACATGTAATAAGTCATGGAGATCTGGACAGGATGAAAAAGGCCTCAGATGATCTTTAGGGTTCTTGCTAGTCAAGATACTATTTTAAGGTTTTGTGACAGTCACATATAATACTAGCCCTGGGAGATCCAACAGGTAGAGCTGTGTGCTCGTAACAGCTTGGGATGCTCTTTCGAGGTTTTGTGACGCACGCAATAAGTCCTGAGTATTCCAAAGTATGGCCAGTGATGATGAAGACCTGCAGGTGGTGGGCCTACATTTAGTATGAAAAAGGACTGGCTCTGTAGAACTTCCTATGACGAGTAGATTCAGAGATTGATTGAGATAGCAGCAGTAGTGACGATGACTATGATTCGAGGACGATGATCCAGAGAAGAAGACTGGTCCTAGATGATCTGTGTCGAGAAGTACCTTCCTAGTTAAGAGGGAGTGTTGATGTATATGTAAATTCGGAATGTATTTCATATATATATTTATTGTACTCCTATAGAGATGTATTATTCCTCTATACAGAAGTGTTTGTATTCCTATAGAGATGTTATTATTCCTCTATACGGAAGTGTCGTAACTTATACTTGATGGGTTATTAGACCACCTTGTTGGGGTCGGCCCTATATAAGTCATGTGGGTCGAAGGGTTATTAGACCACCCTATTGGGGGTCGGCCATGTGGGTCAAAGGGTTATTAGACCACCCTATTGGGTGTCGACCCAGTCAGCATTGTGTTATGTGGTTAAGTTGAGGCCGACCTAGTAAAGGTTATTAGGCAAGTCAAGTCAAGTATAAATAGAGTGTGGGAGGCACTCTATTTCATCATTCTATTCTCACACACACTCTTTGGAGAGTGGCGCACTTGTGGAGGAGGAGAAGTTGTTGCTAGGAGATGCCTATCTCTTATGCTTGGGTTGTATCATTGCTCTATCTATCTCTGAGGAATTTATTGGGGTTTTTCACCTTTATGGTTTTCCCTAAGTAAACTCTATGTCTCTTATGTGCTTGCATTATTGTGTCCATGATTGATATGCTGTAGATGTTATTCTCTCAGTTAAGATCCTAGATCAAATTGAAATTTCTGAAAAAACTAACAATGGATTGATAGGTAAAATTACTTTTTTCCCATCTCCTTTAAGTTTAATTTGTTCTTTCTCCAATGAAATGGAAGCTTTCATTTTTCGTCCCCACGGTCGCCAGACTAGTGCAGGAAAATATTTGTATCCTTCTCTTGGATCAATGATTTCAAAGTCGATATGGGTATTGATGCCCATGATTGAAGTTTTGACATTTCGCCACACACCAATGGGTTCAATTAGTCCTTGGTCGACTAATTTGAGATATATCCCTGATTCTTCCAGTTGTGGTCAACCAATGCTTTCCCACGTTGATATGGTCATGGTATTTTCTTGTGATCCAAAGTCGATGACGACTTGTGAAATTCAAAATCCATCGAATTCCAAGGCAATAAGAGGGTCCATATCAGCTTTGTCTTTGTGATTCAGACTGCATAGCATTTTGGTAATTTTTTCAGTTTGGCCATTATTTCTGATGAGATGCATTATATCGATTAACTTTGCCACAAATTCTTCTTTTGTTAATAGATGAAGTAAGTCATGAAGCATTTTACTTTTATTTTCTTCTTTACTTTCGTCAAATGCTATTTGTGAGAATATTTCTTAGGAATTTTTGAATATATATTTTTGCTTTGACAAGTTAGGATAATCTTCATACTTATTGTGCAGTCAAGTGACATGAGGGTTATCCTCCCCAGTATTTGTGCCTTGTTGTGTAATTACATGCATATTTTTAGTGCTACACGCTTCATTTTTAGAGACACACAATAAAATGTTAACAATTTTTCTTTTATTAAGGGCATCTAACATGATGGGGCACTCTTCAAGGTTGTGCTCCCTGAACCCACATTTTGTACAAAATTTTAAGTTAGTCCTGTCCTTCCATGGACAGTCGGGACTCAAATGTTCTTCACTAAAACATACATAACAGTATGGTCGAGTCCGACCTTGTGGTCAATACGACCGATTATTGTAGTTTCTGCCTCGACCATTATATCCTTCTCGCCGGTTATTTCCATAATTGGGATCGTTGGTGTTAGATTTTCTGAATTTACTTCAATATGATCTAGGATCTTAACTGAGAGAACAACATGTACAGCATATCTACAGCATATCAATCATGGAGACAATAATGCAAGCACACAAGAGACACAAATATTTACTTGGGGAAAACCATAAAGGTGAAAAACCCCAATAACTTCCTCAGAGATAGATAGAGCAATGATACAACCAACCACAAGAGATACAACCTAGCAGCAGATCCTCCTCCTCCATAAGTGCGCCACTCCTCCTTGAGTGCATGTATGAGAAGTGAGTGAGTAAATAGAGTGCCTCCCGCACTCTATTTATACTTGACTTGACTTACCTTTTTACCTAACTCATGTAGGCTCGAACTTTACCACATAACATAATGCTGAGTGGGCCGACCCCCAATAGGGTGGTCTAATAACCCTTTGAACCACATGGCCGACCCCCAATAGGGTGGTCTAATAACCCTTTGACCCACATGACTTATACAGGGCCGACCCCAAATAAGGTGGTCTAATAACCCATCAAGTATAAGTTATGACACTTACAATATAAATGACGACACTTCCTTATAGAGGAATAATACCATCTCTATAGGGATACAATATACATATATGTGAAATACATTCCGAAGTTACATATACATCAACACTCCCTCTTAACTAGGAAGGTATTTCTCAGCATAGTTCTTCTAGCACAAGTCATCTTCTCTGGATCATCGTCACTAGATAATCATCATCGAGTCATCATCATCGTCACTGCTGCTGCTATCTCAATCAATCTCTGAATCTACTCGTCATAGGAAGTTCTACAGAGCCAGTCCTTTTTCATACTGGATGTAGGCCCACCACCTGCAGGTCTTCATCATCACTGGCCATACTGTGGAATCCTCAGGACTTTTACGTGCGTCACAAAACCTCGAAAGAGCATTTTCCAGATGTCCCAGGGCACAGATTACATGCCATAGGAAAAACCTCGAAAGACCATCTGCAAATCTCCCAGGGCACAAATTATATGTGACCTCACCACAAAACCTCGAAAGAGAATCCCAGGACTGATTACGAGCACACGGCTCAACCTATCGGATCTCCCAGGGCACAAATTACATGTGGTCACCACAAAACCTCGCAAGAGCATCCCAGGACTGATTACGAGCACACAGCTCAACCTATCGGATCTCCCAGGGCACAAATTACATGTGGTCATGGAAAAACCTCGCAAGAGCATCCCAGGACTGATTACGAGCACACAGCTCAACCTATCGGATCTCCCAGGGCACAAATTACATGCCATAGGACAAAACTTCGAAAGAGCATCTGCCAGATATCCCAGGGCACAAATTACATGCCATAGGCAAAACCTCGAAAGACTATCTGCAGATCTCCCAGGGCACAAATTATATGTCCTCCCAAGCAAAACCTCGAAAGAGCATTTGCCAGATGTCCCAGGGCACAAATTACATGCCATAGGCAAAACCTCGAAAGACCATCTGCAAATCTCCCAGGGCACAAATTACATGCTTATCTGCACAACCTGATCCACGGCCACAGAGTATCAACCTGATACTCACCATACATCATCCTGATGTACTCATGATCGTCCTGATCATCATCACTGCAACGTCCTGCTGCATGTCATCTGGAGCAACATCCTGAAGCTCATCATCCATGATCATCCTGATCATCATCACTGCAACATCCTGCTGCATGTCATCTGGAGCAACATCCTGAAGCTCATAATCAATGATCATCCTGATCATCACTGCAACATCCTGCTGCATGTCATCTGGAGCAACATCCTGAAGCTCGTCATCTATGATCATCCTGATCATCAATGCATCCATCTGATGCATACCAAGTATCTACCTGATACATATCATACATGATCCATCTGATCATCAATGTATCCACCTGATACAAATACAAATACATGATACATATCACCATACATGATCCACCTGATCATACAATGTATCCACTTGATACATATACAGATACATGGTCCAAGCATCCAACATGATGCATATACAAAATACATACACATGATCCAACTGATCATATCCAGCATCCAACATGATGCATACATACATAAATGATCCAACTGATCATATCCAGCATCCAACATGATGCATACATACATAAATGATCCAACTGATCATATCCAGCATCCAACATGATGCGTACATACATAAATGATCCCACTAATCATATCCAGCATCCAACATGATGCGTACATACATAAATGATCCAACTGATCATATCCAAGGAGAAACCAGAACATCATCCTGATGCCCATTATCCAGCGCTTACATCCATAGCCATGTGAAGGATCCTCCTTCCAACATGCTTGGAATGGCTTCAGCAAATGTGTCCATCACTTCTGAAGAATGCCAAGCCTCTCTTTGAAGTACTCGAACTTCACTCTGGCTAGCGGTTTCGTCAGCACATCTGCAATCTGCTCGTCCGTCGCAACATACAGAAGCTTCACAGCTCCTCTCTGCACCATATCCCTGATATAGTGATATTTGATCTCTATGTGTTTCGACCTATCATGAAACACTGGGTTCTCGGACAGCTTTACACAACTCTGGTTATCACAGAAGATACCAGTAGCCTCCAACGGGAGATCAAATAGCTCAGACAGTAGCTTCCGTAGCCATACTGCCTCACAACTAGCTGAACATGATGCAACATACTCTGCCTCAGCTGTACTCAATGCTACGCAGGACTGCTTCCTGCTAAACCAAGAGATCACACCTGATCCTATACTGAAGCAGCACCCAGATGTGCTCTTCCTGTCTGCAGCACTGTCAGCCCAATCTGAATCAACATAACCCTGCAGGTTAAACTTTTGATTCGCCTCATACCTGAGCCCATAATCCACTGTACCCTTCAGGTACCTCAGAATATGCTTTACAGCAACCAGGTGAACACTCCTCGGATCCGTCAGGAACTGGCTCAATGTGTTCACAGCAAAGCAAATGTCTGGTCTCGTATTCGTCAGGTACATCAAGGACCCAATCATCTGATGATACATAGAGACATCAACTGGCTCAGATGAAGCATCACAAAGAAGCTTCAGATTCAATGCCATAGGTGTGGCCATAGCCTTGCAATCCATCATCCCGAACCTCTTCAGGATCTCTACTGCATACTTCCCTTGTCCAAGGAAGATTCCATCATTCTGCCACACCTCCATGCCAAAAAACAAATAGTGCATCATCCCCAAGTTCTTCATCTCGAACTCGGCAGTAAGCTTCCGCTGCGTGTCGGCAATCAATCTATCTTCACCTGTAACAAACAGGTTATCCTCATACAAAAGTAGTATCATTGGATTGCCTTCCTCAACCTTGTAGAAAAGGTTGGAACCCGCTTAACTCTTAGTAAAGACCAAACTGGATAGAAAGCTGTCTATCCTACCATACCAAGTTCTGCACACATATATGACTACACCATGCTGTCTTGAAATCCATCTGGTGTATCTTCTAATTCATTATTTTTATATTTCTCAATGATGCCATCTGCAACATGCGTGATCTGATAGTTCCATTTGGAAGTCATAACAAACTTCCCTTCACGTCTTGGGACTACATCCCAAACATCATTCTTCATGATCGACGGATCATGGCATTCCATTTCTTCATCCCAGATCCTGGGAACTTCAATATCTTCAATAAATATCTTTGTTGCTGGAACAAATGTTGTAGTTCTTCTTTTGTAGGAGATGGCATACGATCTTTCCTACACAACAAGTTAAATTGCATGATTAGAAAACATCTCATAGTTTTCAGAACAAATTCTTACACATAAAGAAATATGCCATACAGTCATGCAATTATCTTAGCCAATGCTTCAATACAACATTTATCCATATTCCGTAACTTTCTAGACGCCTTCCAATCTCTACCAGAACATTGTTAAGAGTGTGCACAACTCCCAACATGTCAGCAAAGAGGTTTCATTCTAGATAAGTAGTAATGGAATGTTGTACAGTGCCATAGGCCACTTACCCATGCATATTAGGAGTATACTGTTCATCAATGCAATTATTCTAATATACATAATACACAACCTAATTCTAGGAACATCAGTATATACATTATTGAACAGTATTAAGAAATGACAATTCAAATACTTATCTTTGTTTGTTTGTTGGGTGGACTCCCTCTGAGTCTTCGATTCCTTGCAGGAGCTGCTGGAGTCCTAATCTGAAGTAGCTTCTTCTACACCTTTCTGTTGTGGGATGTAGAGAGATGGTCAACTCCCTCTGAATATCTGCATCCTTGCATAAACCACTGGAGTGTACTCCCTCTTGATCTTTGCTTCCTGGATTACCTGTTCTTGAATCTCATATTCATCCTTGGTCCCTATGCATGCTTATTAGTATCATGAATGTGTTATCCTTGTGATCTCATATAAAATCATACATTCATTAGTATACTATTAAAACACAATAATCTCAAGCATGTATAGTCATGATCATTTCAAACAAAAAAATAATAAGCATTAGCATTCAAGGTTTATGTAGAATTCTTAAGGTTAGTCAAATCATAACATGTCTAAACCTATGACTCTTTAGTTGAATCATCAATCAAGATAAGAGATATAATATGCATAAAACCTGTGATTATTCAAACCTATACCATCATGATTCTTCTGGTTAGTCATATCATCAATTATGGTAAGAAACATAATATGCATACAATCATGATTATTCAAACCTATGACTTCATGAATAATCATTATCAACAACAGTATAAGATCCTAACACAAGGTAGGATTCTATCTTGATATAGGAAAAACATACCTGGATTAGCATGCTAGCTAGTTTATGTCTAATATACCCGCATAATGTCTTTTGGTTCTCTTCAGTGACTTGTGCTAGTAACCTGCATGTCTCATATGTTAACCATTACAAAACCAAGTTATACATACCTCGTAAATGGATCTTCTATGAGATCCATGACAATGGATGAATATTTGTCCTCATGTTATCATGACCATATGTTCTTGGACCAGAACCTGATTTGTCTTTCTTGGTGTACCTTTCATGTTAGTAGACAACATAAACCTCATATAACACCATAATGCATTAGTACAATCATAAGTGTCAACACCTTAACCAATGAATATCTTCTATCATGCATTCATAATTTTGTTAAGGTGATACGACAAATCTAAAAACAAACATACCATAAACTTAATCATGAACAAATATCGAAACATACCTCGATGAGTCATACCTGTCGAGATCGCTTGTAATCTTCTTATGTAAGGCCTTAGCCTCATCTCCCTCTGAAACAGGAACTTCTTCACTCATGCAGATGATTAATCCATCTTCTTCTAGGATTAACCCAATCCACTTGATTTGCAAGAACTGTACCTGGAGCTGATATGGGTTTGTCAGAGAAACCCCAAAAATTCAAACTTTGAATTTCAAACTTCCGAAAGGATAGAAATATGCGCCTTGATGAGCTGATCAAATTGGTATATTCAGAATTTGAAAACTGCAAAGTTTCACTCCTCAATTTTGCCTTTGAAACTTCTAGATTCACTGGACGTGACCCTGAACTGGGGTTTGATGAAGCCCACTCTTTTGCCCCATCAAAATGTTTGATCCAAAGCTCTAAGCTTCTATTTTTCTGAGGAGCTTCCAGCCATGGTCACAGATTTCAAAAATTCCCATTTTTACAGAAGCCCTAATTTTCCACTTTTCTGATCAAAGTCCCAAACTAGGGTTTGATCAAGCCCGACCTTCTTCCCAACCAAAAATTCTGATCTTGGTCTCTAAATTTCTATTTTGATGAGTAGCATCCAGCCGTGGTCTCCGATTACAAAAATTCCAACTTTCTCCAAAGCCCTAAATTCCGGAAGCCATGAATGAAGGTACCAAAAATAATTCTGTTTTGACAGAAATATGTACCTGATTGTTTATGGTGTAACTCCGAAATTTTGATCCACAGGGTCTGAAAAAGTTTCATGAGATATCCTGACCTGTTATCTTTCCATCCTGACAGGTCTGACCTCAATTGGATTCTCTGAGAGAGAGTTATGCCAAATGTCGCAACGTGACCTGTTTTGGGATAAAACAGGAGAGCGAACTTGTACGGTGTGCCACGTGTCACTGTTTTAACTTCGGCCTCTGAAAAAGTTTTCTGAGATATCTAGGCCTATTACCTTTCCATCTTGACAGGTCTGACCTCAATTGGACTCTCTGAGAGAGAGTTATGCCAAATGTTGCAACGTGACCTGTTTATGGGATAATACACGAGAGCGAACTTGTACGGCGTGCCACGTGTCACTGGTTCAACTTCGGCCTCTGAAAACGTTTTTTGAGATAGTACAGACTGTGTACTACCTATCACTTTTTACGAAATTTCATTTGGAGCTTCCTATCCCAAGTTATGACCTTTTTCCCAAGGTCACCTGATTTTGACTCAGATCTGGAAGAGGCAGAAACCCTATATTGTACAGATCACAAATCACAAAGTAAAACGAATTAGAGGTTGTCCTTTGGACACAAGGTACCTGGAGATTTTAGCTTCGTCCTGTAACAATTTCAGATCTGAAAACTTCGCCAAAACGGATTCATAGCGAAAGTGCTACGATGACTGGTTTTTGCTATATCAAGCCCTAGCATCGTAAGTGCAACAAGTGTCATACATGCCATATCATGCCTTCTTTCAGGCTAGCTCTGATACCATGTTAGATTTTTTGAATTTACTTCAATATGATCTAGGATATTAACTGAGAGAACAACATGTACATCATATCTACAGCATATCAATCATGGAGACAATAATGCAAGCACACAAGAGACACAAAGATTTACTTGGGGAAAACCATAAAGGTGAAAAACCCCAATAACTTCCTCAGAGATAGATAGAGCAATGATACAACCAACCACAAGAGATACAACCTAGCAGCAGATCCTCCTCCTCCATAAGTGCGCCACTCCTCCTTGAGTGCATGTATGAGAAGTGAGTGAGTAAATAGAGTGCCTCCCGCACTCTATTTATACTTGACTTGACTTGCCTTTTTACCTAACTCATGTAGGCTCGAACTTTACCACATAACATAATGCTGAGTGGGCCGAACCCCAATAGGGTGGTCTAATAACCCTTTGAACCACATGGCCGACCCCCAATAGGGTGGTCTAATAACCCTTTGACCCACATGACTTATACAGGGCCGACCCCAAATAAGGTGGTCTAATAACCCATCAAGTATAAGTTATGACACTTACAATATAAATGACGACACTTCCTTATAGAGGAATAATACCATCTCTATAGGGATACAATATACATATATGTGAAATACATTTTGAAAGTTACATATACATCAACAGTTGGTATTGCGATTATCCTATCCTCGTTGATCGACTGTCTGCGTTTGATAGACTGTGTGGTGATTTGATTTAGATTTTAAGTTCTTTATGCACTCTAAAATCGAGTGTTGTGTCGTCTGAAAAATTCCACACCACGTTTGCTTGACATTATCAGCATTATATGGGCAGTCTGTCGTTGTGTGGGGCTCAAATATTTCACATATATCACAAAAATATGTTGTTTGCATCGCTTTGACATTTTTTGGCTTCCTTTCTTCAGGAAAGATATCGAGTTGTTCTTCTGATATTCTCATTTCTCTTTGTTGAATGTTATAACTATTCTGATAGGTTCTCCTATCATCATAAGGAAAAGTTTCCTTAGTATGCCCTTCATTAGATTATTTACTACACCATAGATCATTATGTCAGAGAGTCAAATGTTGCATCGAATTTTCCATCCTCTTGATTCTGTCTTGCAGTTCTCTGTCGATGGTACGACTGGAGTGATTTGAATTTGATTCAGTTCTCAATGCTTTCATCAGGGCGTCTTCATAGGCTGTGTAGTCATGCATTAGCATTAGAGTTTTGATTCTTTCAGCTAGACCATTGACAAAAAAATGAATGACTACAATAGGGTCGATTTTGGCGGGCATTTGGCTTAGGAGGTATTTAAATATTCTATCATATTCTTGAAGAGATTCTCTTATGCTTTGTTTGATCTGCTTTAGGTGATGGCCTGCCAAATTTTTTGAATCATCGACCTTGAAGTGATCTAGAAAGGCATCTTTGATCTGCTTCTTTGTTTTTGGACCTTCTTCCAAAAAATTCATATACCACAGAGTGCACGATTTCCGAGTCCTGCTGCAAACTGTGCAATTTGTTGATTTTCACCATCAATTAAGTTAGCTTGCCACATGGCCTCACACACAAACCAATGATTTTTAGGATCTCCATCTCCTTCGAAAATAGGAGTATTGACTGGAATATGTACGACCATATTGCTACTTCTGTGAGATTTTGGATTGACCGATTGATTATTGAAAGAAATTACTATTAACTGATTACTAATGACTTCTAATGAATGCAACTGCTTCCAAGACAAACATATCTCCTCTACAGATTCTTCTTAATCAGTCGGGACTCCAATGAGTTGGGAGGTTGAATTCACAATGTTGCTGGCAGGGGGATACCTCGATGTGTTATGAGTAAAATAAATTGAAAGAGTGTCTCTCGAACTCAGGAGTGAAGGTAATCCAATTACCTTACTCTCGTCGCTGGATCATCAATCTGTCTGCAATTCTACCACATTGGTCTAGTCGGTTCCAAATTCTAGTGTTTCCTGGTCGTAATCCCATGTCGTGCTCGAGGATTTATCTAATAATCGGTCTAGTAGTCCTGATCATAGGTACATAACTGACGGGAGTTGTGGCATCTAGAATTGTGATGCATATTTTCTGGGGGGGTCAACACCATTGCATTTGACCGATCTTTGGATGTCGGTACCTCACCTTCTTCTTCAATTGGTCGAATTTTCCTCGACTCAGGTAGGAATTTTGGTCGCTCGACCAACTCTTCTGACTTCTTCAAGCCTCTCTTATGATGTAACAGGATGGAAATCTCCCTTAATTTCTCTCGTTGTCTGATCTTTTTCTCTCTCTAGTCTTTGAATATCTGTTATTTGCTTATGGACAACTGGACATTTATTGCGTTGCAACGGACTCGACTTTTTACAGGCATTCATTCTTCCGTCAACTAGCCTACAACTTCTTTATTCATAACACATTTTGAGTGACCCCTCCATTTCCAACCTAACTCTTATTGACCGACGGATGTGAGGTCAGCAATGGTCATCATTTGTTCAAAAAGTATTCCCATTGTCATTCGTTCACAAACCATTCCCACTATTTTTGCTTCTTTTCCCAATTCATCGTCGTGTGCTCCTCTAAGGGTGGTCGGGGTTCGACGATGTGCGGACACTATGTCCTCAATGGCTTGTTCTTCACAATAGGCTTCACAAATTTTCTCGAACCATTCGTACAAATTTGTTCTTCTGTCGTTAAGGATATTTTGTATTAGCAACTTTTCACTCTGGGCGTTCAATCTGTTCATGAACAACTATCAGGAATTTCTTTATTTCTTCAGGAACAGATTCTGTAAATTTCTCATGGGCCTCAGTGGATAATTTATGGCTTGCTTGTGCTAATGTAAGCTTGTTTCAATGTGCATAATTTTGCATATAGTTTGCTACTTTCTTATACCACCACTCTCAGATTTATCTTTCTGTTAGTAATTATACATCTTTGTTATTTCTTAATGATGTGTACTACCGACAACGGAACCAATGCTGTAGTCTAGGGGATTGCATCGATTACCAGTAGTACATTATATTAATATAGAGAAAGAGACACATGCATACACACATCATACAACCATATAAGAGAGTAAGTGGGACATCAACAACAAGCTTTATATTAATGGGACCAAAGCATAGTACAATATCAGTACAGAGATGTACATCATGGTGTAGGCTCTACAACCTATTTATACAAATTACATACAGTTATTTAGTTATAACTACCCATCGATCGACTAACCGACTGATGGATTTGGGTCGACCATAGTCGGTGGAGGACCTAGTCGACTCGTCGACTAGGCTCCTCCAACAGTGAGTTTCACCACCAGAAGCTTCATGTGTTCAAGTATAGCTTTAGTCATGTAGCGTAAGTGATGACGACAATTTTCTACACTTTGACTTTCTGTTGTGATGAGTTTGGTAGACTTGCAACTATTGTAGGGTGATCTTCCTTGGTGACCCACGACACCATGGTTTTATTTCTACTCTTATTTATCTATGAAAATTTGAACTTATTTCAACTTGGGTGGGTTTTTAGGAGTATGAATATTAGGCTTAGCTACCTTGATAAATACACTATCTTCTTGGCAAGAGGAATTGCTATTTGGTGGTTGCAGATAAAGATGATGACCAAATTGATTAGTAGTGTGTTTTTGTATAAGTTGTGCTTAGTTGTGGGTACATTTAGATAGCCTTGATGGTGATTTATGTGTTACTATGGGATATATTTAGAAGAGGAGGAGAGAGAGGAGAAAATTCTTTTGGCATGGACTATTGTAACAGTTGCAGTTGTGGATTCCAATTTGTACATCTTCCTTAATAGACTCGAGGATGAATCCAAAAATAGAGGTGGGGGCCTATTGGGTCCTCATTACATGTGAACGCAATCAAGTGGTTTACTCAAGGTTGATGCCATTAATGAGTTAGTTAGGGTTGAATGAAAAAGATGTTTTTTTTAATGTAAATGGAATTAGTAGAGCATTTGTTTCCCACCTCCACTGTACATGGGATAAATAGAGGTTATGGGAGATGTTAACACCTAAAAATCACTCACATGCGAGATTTCGGCGATTCATCCGGTAAGGTGTCATCAACATAAAGAATGCATCTCACCACATGCATCCTCAACAGATCCAAAACACAACATGAGTCCATAAGTGCCAATGAACAGTCAAAACATAGGGGATAGCGCAAGTAATACACAGTTGACCCACGTTATGGCGCAAGTTATCTGAACAATGCCTACGCTATACCAGCCCAAATTTTCCTTCGATAGCCGTGCCACTGTCAAAACAGTACGACCACTCACTCCCAACAGTGCATTGAAGACTTAGTCCTCCTCAAAGATCCAAATTCGGCTCCTCACACACTTGGTGGCTTTAATTAGCCCCCCTGGTGTACCTTGGAACTAGTTCACGAAGGAGGAGAGTTCACATTTGGATCTAGTTGTTTATTGGAAACTTCTTGGCCTATAAAAGGAATCCATTGGAATGCATGTTGTAGAGAGAAATCAGAGCAAGGTTATGCTACTGGATTTGAGTTGGAGCTTCCTCATAGCCAACCATTTGTTACCATTATGAGCATTCCCAAGCTCCCTTGCCACCTTCCATCTAGGGGATAGTGTTTATATCCATTGTTCTACCATCTACTTAGCATTTAGTTTGGACAAGAAAGGCCTCCCTAAGGGAAATTGTTGGCTTCCCTTGAATCCCACACCTCCTAGGTGTTGTACAACTATTTCATTAGGAAGCACGAGTGGTTTAGCATACTTATAATTATTATTGGAGTTTTCATCCCCCCCCATCTTTTTCATTTTGTTTTATTTATGTTTGAATGTGAATCACACTAACAATATCTTGCAGAATCACTTGGAGGAATACCAACCACCCAAATTGGGGCTCCAAGGACTGATGCCTTGCTGCGACCTACAAGAATTAGCCCCTTGCCAAGTGGAAGAGTGCACTTGTGCAATTTTTTCCACAACATTTCTAATGGCGACCATACTTATTTTGGTTCATTTTATTTAAATTAGGTTGTTTTATGCTAAGTGACTAATTCTGGGTATTTATCAATTACAGGAGATCAATCATTCCACCTCTTACTTCCAGAATTTGGCCCCATCACAACCACAAGTTATTTTTACACAGTCGTGCAGTTCTCGATGTATCTGTCGCGCTAACAGTATATAAATGACTCGGACAGCCACGCGCACAGCGCAGGTTACCAGCTTTATACTCGCACTACACTGCCCATCGCATAAGCGCAGAAGGTGAGTGCATTACCCGTGCTACCAGCGTGTCTATTTTTTATTAAACCGCACTGCTCGCATGACAGAGTGTGGTTTGGCCACACTACTATTAGTTTTTTAGCTTTTTATATGCATAGCTTAGTTTGGCAGTCCAAATATTGCTTACTAGTGAACTTAAATTAAGTCTAATTCACATAATTACTTCATTGTTTAGTAATTAGTTCACCTAGACCAATATTAGGAAGTAAAGAGTCCATCTCTCTTGAAACTTACCTAGGTAACCAACCTTGAGGCTTTCAATGGGCCTCATTGTTGTCGCTAGTATTCAAGACCATTTCTTGTTTATACACAATTGACATGTTTTTAGTAGTATTGCTAGTGTAGAAAAAAATAAATTGCACACAAGCAAGGACCTAAGGACCCTTGTCTCCCGAAGTATGCGCTTCACCTCACACTTCATGTGAGCTTGGTGAATAAAAAAAGGGTGAGAAGTGTGAAATACTTCCATTGCACACTTAGTTGTCATCTTTTTATTTGCAAAGCATCATTAGCTTCTTTTAGATTTAAAAGTATGTATTACTTGATATGCTCTTCTAGTTAATTTGCCGATATCTATTTGCTTTCATCACATGTGTTTGCACCACTAGCACACACTAAGAGACCTAAAGACTCCTCTGATCCAAGTTTGCTCTTCACCACGCACTTCACATGAGCTTGGTGAATAAGAAAGGTAGGGATTGTGAAATACCTCTCTTACACTCCATAAGTGAACACTAAAACCCCTTAAAATCAACATTGTAACTGTCTTAACCAACTAAAATCCTCCACAGGAAGTCACAAAAAAATATTTTATTTAGGTAGGATTGATTGGGCTAGGCATCCATAAATGCCCACCAATTTAGTTTCATTAGCAATATTTTGAAACATAGCATTGTTGTCTCACATGGTACTTACAAAATCATGCTATAAGCAAGGGTTAAAAGAAAACCTGGATCAGAAATGCGTCGTGACCAAGGAGGTGAAATCTGAGGTATAGTTTCCCTTCTCTCCCCTACAAGCCACTCACCTTGCTTTAGGGAGACAACACTATACCGTGCATTCCAAACCAATGATCCACACTTGACGCAAGGTATCTTAGTGGCCCAACTTAGGATATCACCAAGGAGAAATTGTGAGTGCAATTGACTCTCGAAGTTAGCTATTGCCTTTGGGAGGTGTTGCCAAGTCTTCTTGATTGGAAAACTGGCCCCATTGCCGATAGAACTAGCTCTTTGTTACCTCCACTAGTCAATTGGTGAGTGGATACCATTATCACCATCAATTGTGCTTTTGGGAGGCCCAGTTACATTTGAGAGGAAGGACGTTAGGTCTTCTAGGGAATTTACAATTATTTTCTTTTTAACTACAAGCTCACTAACTCATAATAAAAAGAGCCTACATGTGGGAACTCATGCACTAAAACCGACATTTGCACATATCACTCACTTATAGCACCATTTTGCATCTGTTGTGGTTGGCATATTTTTGCATTTGTTCAATTGTGTTTAAATTCCACTATCACTCTCATTTTACACAAAGCCTTCACCATTGAGGAACAAAACAACATCTTGAGACAATCTTGAAGACTACAAAGCCTATCCCCTCTCTTGAGGGGTGTTTTTTTTTCTGAATTTTAGTTCACACCAAGATCTGATCAAGAAATTACACTCACTCACAGAAGATCTCACACAACTAGTCAAAGACACAAAAATTACTCACAAAGATACAATTCTGTATTAACTTCTCATGATTAAAATACATCATCCAACCTTTGGAAAATAATAGGCTGCTGTTATATAACATTAAAACATATATTCGAATGGCTAAAGATGCCATTTGGATCATATCATCATCAGACTTACTAAAAATATGCTCATCCCCCTAGGTGGCAAGTGTGTCTCCCAAGTCACTCCAAAGGCTCACGAATTGCTAAATTAGTGACCTAAAGGTGATTTATGATGAAAAAAAAATGCCAAATCCGAAATTTGGAAAGAAGAAACATCATAGGGGATGTGGAGTGTAAAAAACAAGTTTCCTAGTTGACTAGCTTTCCCCCATAGGAAAAAAACAGTAAAAAACAACAAAAATTCAGAAATGCGCCTTTCCTTCCATATCTTATCCAGAATCTTTTGGAAATGCGCCCAAGTGGTATAGGTAGCTTGTGGTCCACACTTTGGAAGTTTTGTGGTCCCCCAAATGTTTCCTTGTGGTCCACACAAGGCAATTTTCTAGTCTATTACATATGAAATTAACCATAGAAGATTAATTAATGCTCCAATATAATTAAATGACATAGATAGGAAGATTTAATATTCCAACACCCCCCATAAATATGACTCTATGGTCTATATATCAGAAAATGATAATACTAAGGGCCCAGTAACAAGACTTGGTCACCCTATACAATACTGTCGGTCCACAAAACAATGATAGAAGGAAAACCTCATGGGAAAAACCTTCCCTAAAAAATGGACATATCAAAATTGAAGGATTACTGATCAACCCTTCACTCCACCACATGTTCAACCATCCCAAGCAGTGATCTATGATAGCTGAATGTCTTCTCTGTGAAAGCCTTGGTGAAGATATCTACAGTTTGCTCACCTGTGGGGCAATACTGCAAATCTATGATCTGGTCATGCACTAAGCCTATGATGTAGTGCATATGAATCTCAATGTGCTTGGTCCTCTGCCTCTGTACTGTATCACTTGAGACTCTTATAGCACTCCGATTGTCACAAAAGATGACAGTAGGAGTACTAAAAGCAATCTCAAACTCTGGAAGAATACCTTGCAACCATACACACTTTGTAGCAGCATTCACTACTCCTCTGTACTATGCCTCTGCTGAAGATAATGCTATGGAATTCTGTTTCTTGCTAGACCAGCAAACATGGCCACCTCCAAGCATGAATACAAATCTAGATGTGGATTTTCTGTCAAGGCTATCACCAGCCCAATCTGAATCAGTGAAGCCCAAGAGATCTCTAGAATCTGCAACATAGTGAAGCCCAACAGTCTTTGTGCCCTGCACATACACTACAACAAATTTGACATTTAGGGGTGGTTGTCTTCCACCTCCAAAAGTCACTTTTGGGGGCAGTTTTGGCTTTGGAGGCGATCTTTACAAAACCGCCCCTAATAGCACCGACGCTAAAAGTTTTGACTTTTAGGGGCGGTTTGGAAGAGATCAAAACTGCCCCTAAAAGTGACTTTTGGGGGCGGTTCTAAACCTCCCCCCAAAAGTGACTTTTGGGGGCGGTTCTAAACCTCCCCCCAAAAGTGACTTTTGGGGGCGGTTCTAAACCTCCCCCCAAAAGTGACTTTTGGGGGCGGTTCTAATCCCCCCCCCCCCCCAAAAGTGACTTTTGGTGGCTGTTCTAAACCCCCCCCAAAAAGTCACTTTTGGGGGCGGTTCTAAACCCTCCCCCAAAAGTCACTTTTGGATTTATTTTTGACTTTAATGGGCGGTTGTTTTCTGCCTCCAAAAGTTACTTTTGGGGGCAGTTTTGGCTTTGGAGGCGGTCTTTACAAAACCGCCCCTAATAGCACCGACGCTAAAAGTTTTGAATTTTAGGGGCGGTTCTAGAAGAGATAAAAACCACCCCTAAAAGTGACTTTTGGTGGCGGTTCTAAACCCCCCCCCCCAAAAGTCACTTTTTGGGGGCGGTTCTAAACCCACCCACCCCCCCCCCCCCAAAAGTCACTTTTGGACTTTTGGGGGCGGTTTTAAAACCCCCCCCCCAAAAGTCACTTTTGGACTTTTGGGGGTGGTTCTAAACCCCCCCCAAAAGTCACTTTTAAGGGCGGATATAAACCCCCCTTGTAGGTACCTATGGAGGCGGTTCAAACCCCCCCTAGAACTCTTTACAAACCTTTGGGGGTGGTTATAAACCCCCCTCGTAGGTACCTACAGAGGCGGTTCGAAACCCTCCCTAAAACGCTTTACAAACTTGTGGGGGCGGTTATGAACCCTCCTCATAGTGACATATGAATTCAGTTTAGAACCCCCCTCGTAGCCATAATAAATCATAATAAAATATATTTTTATTTAAAACATCAATATTGCAATATCATTAGGGGCACGAAGGAATCGAACCTTCAGCCTCCTGCTTGTAAAGTAGGCGCTCTACCATTGAGATAGAACCCTTTAAGAATTGGGGAAATGGGCAATATTAACACCAATATTGCATCATTTGTAATTCTAAGAAAAGACTAATAATCCCAACATCGTTTCTGACTCGAGAGACCTAAGAAAGTAGTTTGAATGGTTCTGACCTTATAAGTTGGTTGAACTTGAAAGGTTTCATATGCAGCATTGATTCAATAAAGAAAACAGTAATACAGAAACGTTTTGCAGGACAAAGTTGGCATTCAAGTTCATACACATACTCATGAAGTGAACATCTAACTAGAATTTCAAGTATTCGTGGATAAGTACGAGCATATTTCTAATGGTTGCTTGATGGATCCATGTAAGAGTAGCCTTCTCTTAAAATTTATGTCAGTAGATCAATGGGTTCTACAATTATAACATATTTAGACCCAACTCAATCCAGTCTGGTGATATCAATAGCATTCAACTACAGGATGGAGAAATACAGAGATTAAAAATTGCATAGCACAGATAAATCTATAAGCTTTTCTAAGATAAACAACTCATAATAATGCATTTATAGATATAGAATACCTGCAATTGATCTAATCGCGAATGAACATCACCATCACTCAAAAGGACAATGAGATGAAGTGTGCCATTTTCAAAGGACTCCTTAATGTATTTAAACCTTTCCCCCTCGTATATTTTGCCATAGGCAAGAGCATAATCCACTAATTTTGCTCTGCACCCAAAGTCAAAATCAAAGTTAATATGTTTCCCATTCTAAAAGATGTAGCAAAAATAAATAGTAGAAATATCCTTTCAGTTACCATTTATACAATTATAAAGTACATCTTATACAAATATCATATGATATCACCCCAATTTGTAAGGTGGTCAATAAATTAACTATTACACAACCATGATTTCAACAAAATGTTAATGCTTACCAAATATTAATGCAAGGAAAAATACCCAAGGTATAGGATTCTCATAAGTCACTCTGAATGCAGAAATGATCCACATGCAACATATTCCTTCTTCACTCTAATCCTTGACAATTTTCATCAATAATTTTCCAAAAGTAAAAAAACCACAGTAAGCAAAAATAAAATGAGTTGTTTGTTTACCATACTGGAAAATAATAGATATCAAGCATAGTAAGTCATAGAGGATAGTAGAGTTGAATAAGGACTTTGTTCCTTCTTTGAAGGATCTGGAAAATAGAGTAAGAGTTTTATTTAATCCAGTTGAGTCATTTAGATGGATAGCTTAGCTTTAGGTTACAGAGCTTGTTAGCTTTCCGAAGCTTGTAGGTAGCTTAGTGGAGCTTAGTTAGCTCGAGGAAGGTTTGATCAAGAGGAACAAGCTCAGAGTTTTGACTCTTGGAGCTTACAGAGAGAGAGAGAGAGGTCTTTGTTTGTAATGATCGATCCATTGTATTTAGGTTCAGATAAAGGACCATTGTGAAATAAGATCGTATGTCTGTATTTTTGGTTTAATTGAGTTTATTGATTGAGTTTGGAAGCAATTTCCCTTTTGAATCATATCTTGTGACCACGTTTACTGAAGAAATGTCTTGAGTATTGACATTTACACACAGTAAGTTACTTTTAGTTGTGCATTGCAAGTTAGATCCACGGCATAGGAGAGATTGGTTAACGAGGTTACAAGTCGACGATGGTGATCAAGGGGTGAGTTGATCAACGGCTAAAGAGGAATTTTGCTGACTAAATAGCGAGAAAGTTAAAGGTGAATCAGTTGCGAAGTTGGAAACTAATTGTTGCAAGGATGAAGAAGATCAACGGTTAAGAATGATCTTGTTGCAGATCAACGACGGAGAACTATTTCGCTGGGCGAACTAGCGTGATAGAAGAAATTCCTAACTGACGCAATACTTTATAAAATCTGCCCTATAACAATTTAAGTCCACCGTCAATCTAGATCTGACGGTTGTTAGTCCATTTCGCTGATGATCTAGCAAGCGGGTTAATTGCAGAAGTTGGGCGCGAAATCTTTGTGTAATCCAGTTCACCGACGGTAATCTTTGTGTAATCTTTATGCGCAGCTTATGTATGTAATCGGGATGGGGCACGCCGTGAACAATCTGGTTGTTTTCTTTCGGGATGGGTGGTTCTGTTTTGGGACGAATGTAAAGCTTGTCAGAACTGGGTAGGTGGTTTCTGGATATGTTATTCAGAATGTAATTAAGTGACTATGCAGTAATACAATCCTTTCATTTACAAAAAAAAAAGTGGAGAAATTTTGAAATATTCTACAAGTGCTTCAATTTCTCACCTTTCAACAAAAGGGATGGATACAATTCATATATAGTTTGATATTATTGTCTTAAAAGAAAAGGAATTTACCACCAATGGCCACAAACAACTAAAAAGTAGTCAATGGGATTGCTAACTACATTATGTAAAATTATTTAATAGTGGTCAGGGCAGCTTCAGGAGACCTATAGGTGATACTCCCAATGCCTAAAAGAAAACCTATAGGTGATACTCCCAAAGAATGTTGAAATTGTATTGATAATAAGGATCTATACCTCAAAGTTCAGCTATGATTCCAATAACGTCAGATGATCTTGGCGTCCTCTATGCTTTACACAAATATTTCACACAAATTAGTTGTTACACCATCAATCGGGTATACTTATGGTTGTAATAAATATGCTGTAATTAAATTGGTTGTAATCAAATACTTTCAATATTGTTCATTACATTACCTGCCCGTGGTCAATAGCTATCCCTCAATCAACTTTTTTCCTTCAACAAATGTGTAATAAAATCAATTCATAAAATAGACAAGTACAATTGTACTTAAAATGAAGAAATCAACACGTTATAATCAATGAAACGACAATAAGATATCTAATTGACAAATTCGTTATGGTGATAACTTACAAATATGCATTAGAGAACGATACAAATTGTCATTATATTCCTTTCCTTTGCGAAGACCTGCATATATCATGACAAAATGGTATTTTCATATAAGCGATTGATAGATATGTAAAAAAAGGCATAACATATATGAAATTCTTAAAAAACGAAATGAAAATACCTGAATGAGCTTCTCTTGGTTTCAAGAATATCTTATTCTCTACTAAACAGGGCCAACCACATGAAGGTTGATTCAGCTCATATGGCCCCTCCCCCCCTCACATCACTCTCAATTCCCCACACCCAATCTATCTACTGTAAAAATAAATGAAAGTTACATAACACAATAAAACAGATAAGATCCATGCATAAACAGTAGCAAAACAAAAAATATATGCATGAAAGGTAAATCCAAGTAATAATCTAAGATATCAATTTTCATAGATACAACTTAAATGAGAATTGATAAATAAATCATGCATGCTACTTACTGAACAACATCCAACCATGTGCCTTCACAATCTTGTCAAACATAATCCATGCCACCATCACCTATAGCTTCATCCTCTTTGCATTTCGTCCCTTCAAAATCTGCAACACTTGATAAATCTGCAGACTCCAATTCATATCTATTACAATTTCTTGGTCCCTTCAAAGGGCATGTCAAAACCACACGCCAATCATTCTCTACCGGATCTTGTACATAAAATACTTATTTCGCTTGTGATGCTAGAATAAATGGACCATCTTGCACTCTATCCTTACTCTAGCATCTCTTTAGATTCACCATGGTGAAGCCAATTTCATCAACTTTAATTCCATTCTTCTTGTGTACATCTATCCAATCACATTTGAACAATGGATACTGCACCAAATAGTAGTCCAATAACATTATTTCTTGAATCACTCCATAATATGTTGTCATTTGATGTATAAGGTTTATATCCTTTGCACTTGATCTCATTAATGTTTGTGCATCTATCACACACCACTATTTTGGGTGGCCCTGACCTTTTGTATGCTTTTAACACGAAATCTACATGCATTGATTAAGTATCCATCATACTTAGTTGCATATCTCCTTGGGCCACGTGCCAACCATTTAAGGGTATCAAAAATATTTTCTTTTCCTTCCACTTATAAATTTTTAAATGTCGTTAGAAAACCATGCAATTTCAAAATATATTAAAAGAATCTCACCTTCATACATCATAATAGTCTTGATCAATGAAGTTCAATTAAATCTACTATGAAGAACATATCATTACCTGTTTTCTTAACCAATCACTAAATTATTGGTTGTGGAGCTTTTGTAGTAAGGCTTCATCTTTTTGGGCTTGGATGTTACTATTGGCAATTTCTGTCAAGTGCATCCTTTTTTCAAGTAATGTCAATAACCAATTTATGAAAAAATTGCGATATATTATAATAAAAAATGATTTCATAAGTATGTGCTTATTACTTACTCTATCCAAGGTTGAATTTCATCTATGTTGTGCAAGAACCATTTGTGGGATTGTAACAAACTAGTTTTATCTAATTCAATAGAAGTTCCACTAGATAAGGCCTTCCCATATTGTCCAACCTCTCCTTCTTCATTGTCCCAAGCTTCATTTCTACTAGGCACGCTTTCAATATATTCCATACCTTCAACATATCCAACAAATTATTTTATGGATTCCTCCACAGTGTAGTTTTCAGCTATGCGGCCTCCGAGCCTATTCTTATTTTTCACATAACTTTTGAAAACTTTCATGTTCCTTAAAAAAACACATAATTTGTAGTGAAATCAAAAGTATGAATACAGAGTTGCTAGTAATGTATTATTATTATATGCACATAAAATGTTGGAATTTATTTGGATTTGCACTTAATAAAATTTCATTGACCTTTCAAAAGGGTACATCCATCGATATGCAACTGGTCCACAATAACGTAGCTCTCGCACCAAGCGTACAGTCAAATGTATCATTATATCAAAGAATGAAGGGGGGGAAATATTTTTCGAGTAAGCACAAAGTTTCCACAACATCATCTTGTAAGTTATCAAGATCTGTTGGATCCACCATTTTTGCACAAATTCGCTTATAAGTGAAGCAAAGCCTACAAATAGTGTTTCGAACTGCTTTTCGTAGCACATGGCGCAATGCTACTGGAAGGATTTGTTGCATGAGAGCATGGCAATCATGTGCTTTCATACTGTGAAGCTTGAGATCTTTCATAGATACCACATAGATACATGATTTCTAGGGTTTGAACTATATCCATCTGGAACTTTTAACGTGAACAAAACACCACAAAGAATCTCTTTCTCCTTTTTTGAAAGAGTGTGTGGTGCGGGTGGAAGAAATATTTTTTTGCCTTTTTGTTGTGGCCACAGTGACCTCCTTATACCCAACTGTTGTAAGTCATCACGAGAATTTCTCCCATCCTTTGATTTATCTTTTATATCCAGAAGGGTTCCAAAAATACTTTTGCATACATTTTTTTCTATGTGCATTAAATCTAAAATGTGACGCACTAGGAGTTTCTAGTGCATCCAACCGTATAAAAAATCAATGAATTATAACATCAAAGAAAAACTACACAATATATTCATATTAAACACAATGAAATCCTTCAAGCATTGTACATTTTAGGCCTTAAGTTAATGTGTGCACATACCTCCCAATATGGTAAATTGAATAGAAATGACCTTTTCTTCTACACGACAGTCTTCGAATTTTCACCTTTTTTTAAATTTCTCTTTCTTTTTGTACTTTAGTCTTTCCCAAATTCTCTTCCCTTCCTTCTGTTTCTGTAAAATTATCTGACACTTGTACAATTGTAGGTGCAATGAGATGCTCATACTTCCCATTAAATGGTCCTTTTTGAGAACGATACTTATGATTTATTGGAAGATATATCCTATGTCCCATGTACACACACTTCCTACTACATTTGAGATACATTGAATTTGCGTTCCTTCCACATATAGGGCATGTGCAAAACCCTTTAGTTGTGCAACCAACCATATTTCCATAAGCAGGAAAGTCATGGATTACCCACATCAATATAGCCTTCATATTAAAGAATGACCTTGAATGAGCATCGTATGTCCTTGCCCCTTCATCCCATGTTAGTTTTAGTTCATTTACCAATGGTTCCAAATAAACATCTATGTCATTTCCTGGTTGCTTGGGACCAGTTATTAACAATGACAACAAACAAAAGCTCCTTTTCATGCATAACCATGGCGGAATGTTATATGTGACTAGTACTATTGGCCATACACTGTGACTACTACTCAAGTTTCCAAAAGGATTAAATCCATCCACTGCCATTGCAAGTCGTACACTGCGAGGATCGTTGGAAAAATCAGGCCATTTAGAATCCATAGTTTTCCATGCCGAGCCATCAACTGGGCGGCGCATTATTCCATCCTTATTTGCATTCTCATGATGCCACCTCATTTTCTGTGAAATATATGTAGAGCTGTAACAAAAACATAAAGAATCATATATACATTGCAATACTTAGTAGATTAAAGAAGATGATTTTTTAGTAGGTTGGTAGTACATGAAGGTGTATGATATAATGGAATTATAAGAGTTCAAAATCATACCTGTACATTCTCTTCAACCTCGGTACTATAGGGAAATACCTCAGCACTTTGGCTAGGACACCTGCACGCACCTTTTCAGAATGAGCATCAACCTTCCATCTTGATTCGCCACATTTTGGGCATTCATTTATTTTTTCATATTTTCCCCAATATAAAATGCAATCATTGTGGCATGCATGTGTCATTTCATAGTCCAACCCCAATGATTTAATCAAACTTTTTGCAACATATGTAGATTCTGGAAGTGTATTTCCTGTTGGAAGCATTTCTCTTTGCAACTTCAACAACTGGGTGAAACTTGCATTAGACCATCCATTTCTCACTTTAAGGTTGTACAATTTCACAGTGGCCGACAACTTAGTGAAACTAGTGCAACTTGGGTACAATGGTGCCTTGGCATCTTCAATTAACTTTAGATATTGATTGATATCATTTTTTATTCCATTGATTCTACTTGGCCATTTTCACAATTCACATTTGGATTTTCATTATAATATTGATAAGCATCATTCACCATTTCAACCATATGATCATCAACCATGGTTTCCTCGTTATGATCGTCATTCTCAAGAACTTCAGTATCATTTGTAACCAATGTTGCAAACTCATCATTATGATTATCATATTGATGTCTGACTATGTGTTCATGACCATGTGTAATTTCTCAAGGCAAATCATGCATATCTGTTGTGTGGCATTTCTTACTCTTTTCAAATATATAGTCCTGAGTAGGAACTCTCTCTCCATGGAAAAACCAAGTTTTATATGAACTTATTATACCATGAATCATCAAGTGGTCTTGTACTTCCTCAAACGTCAATACTGCAACATTGCAACATTTTTTACAAGGGAATCTTGTGGTGTTATTATCCTCTGAATGCCTTTTTGCAAACTCTATGAATTCTTCAACCCTGACTTGATATTCCTTTGACATCCTACATAGAACCAATTTGCACATCACGTAAGAAAAAAACACTACAAATTACAATGAAGACATATGTTATAAAATATCATATTGAAGAATCAAATATAAAAGGTATACCTCGTTTTCAAATCTATCCAATCCCTTTTTTTGGCCATTTGAAAATAAAACCAACCCAATTTCTCGAATTGGCTCCTCAAGAGTTGGGCTCTCAACTTCCTTCCAATATGAGGTTAGGGATATTCATGTAGTACACCCATATGCTTTCCAAAATAGTCTTTACCAGCACATGACAACCATATATTACACCATACAAGCTTCCACCTTATAATAACCAAATTCAAACATCAATTACATAATATTTTAGTTTTATATTAAAGCCAAGATATTTAAGATTTTAACCCATTAATATAACTCTGAAGATAAAAAAACAAATTTGGGAAATCTAGTGGGTACCTCCCCATTGGATATTGCGCTCGAAGAATGGAGGTACAAAGGTCACGTTTACGGAGTGCGATGGTTTATAAGGCTAATCAGCTTGACATTAACAGTCGGTTAATACTCCCACCACCCTGCAAATCCGACGTCCGCCAAGCATGAGTCAGTTGCATACAACTACAACCTCCAAAAGTGTCGACCGTCACCAATAGGCACTTGTTCATCGTTTATCAACCCTTTTGTGTTATGTAATTCATCCAATAGACAGTTCCACCATGGCCTCATCTATAAAAAGCCTTGACCCATCCGAGCAGATCATCTGCGATCGACTTTATGACGCTTATGATCCTAGTTTGCGGTTTTCCAGTGTTAGTGATGCCCAAAACGCTTTGTTGTCACCTTCCGGAGACCAGTCAGAACTGTTGGTAAATTTAAAGTCATCCTTAATAGGGTTCGCATTAGAAAAATTGCCCCATTTCCCAGATATTGTCCAAAGGGTAGCCTCCAATTCTTCCGCTACTAGGAAGGCCATCTTTGATGATACCCACTCCCATGTCGTTTGTAGAATTACACCAGAAGCTATCAAGGCTTCCCTGGGTCTCTCCGAAACCCAATGTTAGGCCCTGATCCCCTCACCGAATCATAGGTTCTACAGGTGTTCGGAAAAGCCGACCTAGAATCCAAGAATAAATTGTTCCAAACCATTTTGATGACCCCAGTTCCCTCAGAGACCCTTATCACCCCACTCTCCTCCGAATTGTTCATAAAGCCTGTCGTATCAACCATCTCCCTCTTGAGTGAAATCCTAGGTCTTGATAGAGATATCATGGTCTCTGAAGTAATGCTAGGCATTCTCCTTCACCTAAGTCAATCTGAAGCAGGAATTAAGTTCGATGAGTTCTTGGCCGGATAATCAATTCTCAGCTTGAGAAGTTTGATTTGGATAAGCACTTTAGACACCAAGTGTATCTATTTGCCATCATAGTCAATTCCAACCGGTAGACCCTTGAGGACATGGATCCATAGGTGTTCAAAGACTGGCCCCGGTCTCTCCAGAAGATCCAGGACTGGTCTTACACCCTGTTCATTGACAGAATTGTCCTTAGCATCTCCAGACTATGCAACCCTAAAGAGAAGAGGATATCAGAAGACATGAAGGCTACCTTGCAGCAAGAGGGTATTGGAGATTGGTTCTTGATGAAAAAGTATCCAGTTATCAGGGTATATGGTTTTTCGGCTGCCCCTTTCATGCTACTAGTTTACCTAACTCCCTCAGTATTCGCACTAGAATTGATCAGGCAAAGGATTTCTGCTGGTGAGGAGCATTTTACTGCTCACAGGAAGGACTCCTGGATCAAATACCCTATTAATTTCGGGCCCTTCGTTGTGAAGAAGCCAGCAGCGTTACCAATGGTGGAGAAAGTTTTGAAGGCCATGAAGTTTCAGGTGAATCATGCACAGTATTACGATCCTAAGGGGATCATTTCCTAGAGGAGGGTCAAGGTGCAGAGGTCAGTATTTATTCACTCCACAATCCCCGACTTGTCCTAGGAGGCAAATTCTCTTGCCTATGATTTTGATTGGAATCCTGTAGAGAAAATTCAGGCTCCTAAAGAAGTGCAAGGTACGGTCCAAGCTACTCCCTTTCCCCTAAACGGTGATGGTAGTAGCATAAGGTCTCGGCAAGAGGTGGATGATATGGATTGTGATGAACAAACCCCTAGCAAGAATCCTAGGATAGAGGTAGAGCAGGACGTAATCAACCTGGAGCAGGAGTTTAATTTTGAATCTGATACCCTCAAGACAGTGATAGAGGAGGAGCTTGTTTCAGTAAACCCTGCTGGGGGAAAGGTTGCAAATTAGATGGTTATCGCGCATCCACTAGTGGTTGTAAAGCCAACCAATACACACTCAGAGAGAAATCCCCCACAAACAACACAATCAATGAAGAAAGGGGTTGAGGAGTCTCTACTCAATTATCAGAAGTATTCTTTTTCCTCTACTGTTGAAGGGCAATTTAAGATTGAAAAGAAAATGTTGACCACCTATGGGAAGCTCAAAGAGAAATCCAAGGCTGAGACTCAGAATCAGTCCAAGAAGCTAAGGAAGCTATCAGGCAACAAAGTCTCTTTCACTATTGCCAGGAATCTTACAACAAACTCCTTGAACCTAGCCATCGCTAATGAGGAAGGAGTTTTAGAGGTCGAGTTCAAGATGGATCGGTTCTCAATCCTAGATAAGATTGTGTTCCATAAGGGAGTTAGTGATCTCATCTATGCTAATCTGACTAAGGAGGCGTTATCCCATCTCAGGTCCCAACAAAGGGTGGTTAAATTAGAGATCCAATTCAAGCAGGAAAAGGCAACAAATAAGGCCTGGAACCTACAGGTGAAACTCCTGAATGACCAAGTGGAAGACCTAACACCACAAAATGCTTTACAATAGCCCCTTGTATCTGAGCAACCAGTGGAAACAGAGCAGCCTATTTTACCAGCTAAGCCGCTGGCCAAGATACTGGCTTACAAAAAGAAAAGCAAGACACCTATGAAAGACATCCAACTACCTCCTCAGACCATGCAGTTACAAGGAGAGATTGAGACATTGCAGCATGAAGTTTTGGATCTCAAAGGTTTCCTTGCTGTGCTGGAGGCTGACAAGCGCACATGGGAAGAAGAGAAGCAAAAGATGTATAAGAGAATTGATGAATTAAATGACCATAGCACCCTCGAGGACAGATCACCCACTACTTTGGCGATCAAATATATGTCTCTTGAAGGACCTGGAAATCACTCAATTGAAGGAGGCCAATCAAGAGCTCGAGGACAGGATCACTGCTAAGGAAAGTGAAGACTCCGTTGAAGAGATCAAGACACTCAAAGAGAAGGTAGCCAGGTTTGAGGAAAGGGTCATAGGCAGAATTCCCCTACAAGGAGATAAACATTTTCTTTGGGATGCAGTGATAAAGGAGATGCCCTCATTAGAAAAGCATTTGGTCATGCTGGATGAGCATAAACAGGCTGCTATGGTAGCAAGCAGAAGATGTAAATCCCTGTAGGAAAGTCCAACACAAAGGCCTAGGGAGGAGGCCCAAAAGGCGATTGTTGTTCTGAACTCAGCCTCTGGGGAAGAGCTAATTGCCCTGGGGATTATTGACATGATATCAGTTCTGGTGGCAGCAAGGAGGATGACCACAAAGCACAACATGTTGCATAATGCACTTACTAGGATCAATATTATTCAACACGGGGTAGAAAAGTTCAACAAATTGTTCCAGCCCCTGTTTCAGAAAGGGTTTCCTGAGTTTTGGGGTACAAAGGGGAAGATGATCCCTCAGAGCAAATATGTCGAATTGTTGAACCAAGCAAGACTAAACCATGCAAAGTTTGAGGGTATGAATGGTGGGCTAAAGGGAGAGGTAATCATTGATAAACTCAACGAGGACTTTGAGCTGCTGGCTCAATTCAGGACTGCCAAATCATATCTCCCTGCTATTGGCCATAGCCCCCTGATTGACCTGGATGTTCTCCTAAAGGATCTATTTGAGATGGCCACCCCTACAGATCAACAGTGGCAAGATATACATAGATTGAGCAATCATCAGCCTGAAAGGATCGCCAGCAGTTGAGTCAGTCGTAGTCTGTTAAAAATATGCTCGGAGTTTTCATTTTCATCAAGCGAGCCAGAAATCCCCAGATGTCAAGATTTCCCTTTTTGATTGGTCAAACGCAGCACAACGTGCCTTCCCGAAATGTTTTGTGGGCACGGCGCATCTGCCACATCAGAGTTTGTTAGGATTTAGGATGTACTTTCGGGTTTGATTCCCGCAATGTAACTAATTTTGATGCCCTGTTTCAAGATACGTCTCGGGGGTAAATTGCACTATAAATGTAACCTCTACGGAGGAGGAAGGGTTCGACTTTCATTTTTGAAGCCTCTGTGCTTGGATTGTAGCTCTGTAAACTTTCTTAGAAGTGTTAATGAAAAGTGTTTTTTTGAGTTTTTGAGATTCATCACAGTGTTCATATTCAGTTTGTGTTTCCTGTTTGCGTCATTTTCATATGTGTAAATTCTGCTAATTCTTTCTAGAGAAAACCATGACCTGTCTTGAGCTTGCTAAGGGCTGTTGTGACATGTCTTAAGCCTGCTAGGACTGTCGTGACTGGTTGAAAGTGCCTTGAGGACTGTTAAGGGTCCCAAGCCTGTGTATGAAGGTACCATGACCTACTGTGGGTTACTAAGGGTGTTGTGAGGGTGTGTAAATGTGTTGGAAGCCTAATTGTGTACTGCTTGACTAGGCCGTGATCTTTTAGCATGGATGGCAGTCTGTGTGAGGTCTAGTACGTGGGTCGCTACCCTTTATTGGACTAGTTATGCAACTAATGAAACCCCTGAGTTGATGCCTCTCACCCATGTGCTGGCTACCAAGCTGGGAACAAAGCTCACAGAGGTCAGAACGAATGGAACCTACTCCTGGTTGAGGCCTGATGGAAAAACACAAGTAACCATTGAGTACAAAAATGACAGTGGTGCATGGTTCCTCTGTGCATTCACAGAGTTCTCATCTCCACTCAACATGATGAGACAGTGACCGATGAACAAGCTTTATCTAAAGGAAGTGAGAGAGTTCTATTTTTATACAAGGGGGATATGCTTTGGATAGTAAACTGTAATGACCCCCATCAGATCCTGCTGATTTTTTTGGCTTATTTGCTTATGTAATTTGGTTAAGGGATTTCGTAAAAACACTTGTCAAAAATACCACTCAGCTGTGCCAAATAGTCTCAATTGGTTTTTGTATTCAATGTACTGCTGATATATTGATGCAGGAGCATAGGATCAAGAGGGCGAAGTCATTCATGACTTCACAAGGTCAAGGGAACTCTTAAAAGACCTAGGGTCTCGTACATTTGTAATTTGATTTATTTTGTAAAAGCTGAATAAAATGGATAAGGAATCTAGATCCTTTTCCACATGTAATAGTTAGGATTGAGTTAGTTGTGAGTCATAGGGTTAGCATATATCAATAAGGACTGTACTCCTTTGTTATAGGATCTGGAAACATAATCCTCTTGTATTTAAATCAGTTTGAGTTATTTTCTTAGCAGCTTAGTTAGCTTACAGAGCTTGTTGGCTCGCAAAAGCTTAGGTTAGCTCACAGAGCTTAGGATAGCTCATAGAGGTTTGAGGATAGCTCAAAGAAGATTTGATTAGCTCATAGATCTTGAGAGGGAGATAAATTCCACATAGCATGAATGGAGGAATCAGAGGTGTGTGCACAGAAGAGTGAGCGAGGAGTGAACAAGTAGAATTCTCTGTGTGTATTTGAATTTTCGGTGAATTGAATAAGAACATAGGATTAGACTTTGCCTGTGGCTTTGATGGATTTCATGTCTTCATATAGTTCCGTAGAAGTATGAATTCATCCCGCATTCACTCCATACAACCCTATGTATAAACTCTGCGGATTTGGATTGCCATAGTTTCTGAATTGTAGAGAAGAATTGATCATGTCAGTGATCAATTAAGTGAAGCTTTGTAGAGGGTTAAACCTTAACCAGTCGCTCAAATAAAACAATATTGTAGAGTGAGGATCGATCGTGGGGAAGATCGACGGTTTATAGTGATATCGCCGGGAGAAGTTGCAAGCTTTGAAAAACTTTTCATGTGTGTGCTATTTTATTGAATGTGCTTAGTAAATTTTGGAATCCACCGTTGCTTTGGTGGGGACACTGATCAAACGATCAGAAAGCCATTTCGCTGCATGAAAAAGTAAGTTGTACGAACACTCAGGCTAGCTGTGAAATTGATAGATCAACGATTGAGATTGACGATGGGGCAGAAACATTGTGCAGAAACTCTATTCCCGCATTCCGGAAAGAATTCCGCTATGGAAGGGAACATGCAGAAACCTAGAATTCTGTTGATGTATATGTAACTTCAGAATGTATTTCACATATATGTATATTGTATTCCTATAGAGATGGTATTTTTCCTCTATACGGAAGTGTCGTCATTTATATTGTAAGTGTCGTAACTTATACTTGATGGGTTATTAGACCACCTTGTTGGGGTCGGCCCTATATAAGTCATGCGGGTCGAAGGGTTATTAGACCACCCTATTGGGGGTCGGCCATGTGGGTCAAAGGGTTATTAGACCACCCTATTGGGGGTCGGCCCAGTCAGCATTATGTTATGTGGTTAAGTTCGAGCCTACATGAGTTAGGTAAAAAGGCAAGTCAAGTCAAGTATAAATAGAGTGCGGGAGGCACTCTATTCGCTCACTCACTTCTCACTCATGCACTCAAGGAGGAGTGGCGCACTTATGGAGGAGGAGGATCTACTGCTAGGTTGTGTCTATCTCTTATGGTTGGTTGTATCATTGCTCTATCTATCTCTGAGGAAGTTATTGGGGTTTTTCACCTTTATGGTTTTCCCCAAGTAAATCTTTGTGTCTCTTGTGTGCTTGCATTATTGTCTCCATGATTGATATGCTGTAGATATGCTGTACATGTTGTTCTCTCAGTTAAGATCCTAGATCAGATTGAAGTAAATTCTGAAAATTCAACATGGTATCAGAGCTAGCCTGAAAGAAGGCATGATATGGCATGTATGACACTTGTTGCACTTACGATGCTAGGGCTTGATATAGCAAAAACCAGTCATCGTAGAACTTTCGCTATAAATCCGTCTTGGCGAATTTTTCGGATCTGAAATTGTTACAGGCCGAAGCTAAGATCCCCATGTACCTTGTGTCCAAAGGAAAACCTCTAATTCGTTGTACTTTGTGATTTATGATCTGTACAATATAGGGTTTCTGCCTCTTCCAGATCTGAGTCAAAATCAGGTGACCTTGGGAAAAAGGTCATAACTTGGGCTAGGAAGATCCAAACGAAATTTCGTGAAAAGTGACAGGTAGTACACAGACTTTACTATCTCAGAAAACGTTTTCCGAGGCCGAAGTTGAACCAGTGACACGTGGCACGCCGTACAAGTTCGCTCTCCTGTATTATCCCATAAACAGGTCACGTTGCGACACTTGGTATAACTCTCTCTCAGAGAATCCAATTGAGTTCATACCTATCAATATGGAAAGATAACAGGCCGAGCTATCTCAGGAAAGGTTTTCAGAGGCCGAAGTTGAAACAGTGACACGTGGCACGCCGTACAAGTTCGCTCTCCTGTATTATCCCAAAACAGGTCACGTTGCGACATTTGGCATAACTCTCTCTCAGAAAATCCAATTGAGGTCAGACCTATCAGGATGGAAAGATAACAGGTCAGGCTATCTCAGGAAACGTTTTCAGACCCTGTAGATCAAAAATTTTGGAGTTACACCAGAAACAATCAGGTACATATTTCTGTCAAAACAGAATTATTTTTTGGTACCTTCATTCATGGCTTTCGGAATTTAGGGATTTGGAGAAAGTTGGAATTTTTGTAATCAGAGACCACGGCTGAATGATAATCATCAAAATAAAAATTTAGAGACCAAGATAAGAATTTTTGGTTGGGTAGAAGGCCGGGCTTGATCAGACCCTAGTTCGGGACTTTGATCAGGAAAGTGGAAAATTAGGGCTTCTGTAAAAATGGGAATCTTTGAAATCTGTGACCATGGCTGGAAGCTCCTCAGAAAAATAGAAGCTTAGAGATTTGGATCAAAACTTTTGATTGGGAAGAAGAGTGGGCTTCATCAAACCCCAGTTCAGGGTCACGTCCAGTGAATCCGGAAGTTTCAAAGGCAAAATTGAGGAGTGAAACTTTGCAGTTTTCAAATTCTGAATATACCAGTTTGATCAGCTCATCAAGGCGCATATTTATATCCTTTCGGAAGTTTGAAATTCAAAGTTTGAATTTTTGGGGTTTCTCTGACAAACCCATATCCAGCTCCAGGTCCAGTTCTTGCAAATCAAGTGGTGGTTTAATCCTAGAAGAAGATGGATTGGTCACCTGCATAAGTGAAGGAGTTCCTGTTTCAGAGGGAGATGAGGCTAAGGCTTTACATAAGGAGATTACAAGCGATCTCAACAGGTATGACTCATCGAGGTATGTTTTGAGATTTGTTCATGATTAAGTTTATGGTATGTTTGTCTTCATGTTATTATGGTTAGTACAATCTTGATTTTAGATTTGTCATATCACCTTAACAAAATTATGAATGCATGATAGAAGATATTCATTGGTTAGGGTGTTGACACTTATGATTGTACTAATGCATTATGGTGTTGTATGAGGTTTATGTTGTCTACTAACATGAAAGGTACATCAAGAAAGACAAATCATGTTCCAGTTCAAGAACATATGATCATGATGACATGAGGATAAAGACTCATCCATTGTCATGGACCTCATAGAAGATCCATTTACGAGGTATGTATAACTTGGTTTTATAATGGCTAACCTATGAGATATACAGGTTACTAGCACAAGTCATTGAAGAAGAACAAGAAGACATCATGTGAGTATGTTAGACATAAATAGCTAGCATGCTAATCTAGGTATGTTTTTCCTATATCAAGATAGAATCCTACCTTGTGTTAGGATCTTATACTGTTGTGTTGTTTGATAATGATTATTCATGAAGTCATAGGTTTGAATAATCATGGTTGTATGCATATTATGTTTCTTACCATAATTGATGATATGACTAACCAGAAGAATCATGAAGGTATAGGTTTGAATAATCACAGGTTTTATGCATATTATATCTCTTATCTTGATTGATGATTCAACTAACCTAAAGAGTCATAGGTTTGAGTAATTATAGGTTTAGATATGTTATGTTTCTTATGATTTGACTAACCATAAGAATCCTACATAAACCTTGAATAATAATGCTTACTATTTCTGTTTGAAATGATCATGACTATACATGCTTGAGATTATTGTGTTTTTATAGTATACTAATGAATGTATGATTTGATATTAGACCTAGAGGATAACACAATGATGATACTAACAAGCATGCATAGGGATCGAGAATGTATATAAGTTCAAGGACAGGTAATCTAGGGAGCAAAGATCAAGAGGGAGTACACTCCAGTGGTTTATGAAAGGATGCAGATATTCAGAGGGAGTTGTCCATCTCTCTACATTCCACAACAGAAAGGTGTAGAAGAAGCTACTGCAGATTAGGACTCCAGCAGCTCCTGCAAGAAAGCAAAGACTAAGAGGGAGTCCACCCAACGAACAAACAAAGATAAGTATTTTAATTATCATTTCTTGCATATGTGTTTGTTTAAATAAAATTGTTCAATGATGTATATGCTCATGTTCCTAGACTTAGGATATGTATTGTGCATATTAGAATAGTTGCATTGATGAACATTATACTACTAATATACATGGGTAAGTGGCCTATGGCACTGTACAACATTCCATTGCTACTTATCTAGAATGAAACCTCTTTGCTGACATGTTGGGAGTTGTGCACACTCTTAACAATGTTCTGGTAGAGATTGGAAGGCATCTAGAAAGTTACGGGATATGGATAAATGTTGTATTGAAGCATTGGCTAAGATAATTGCATGACTGTATGACATATTTCTTTATGTGTAAGAATTTGTTCTAAAAATTATGAGATGTTTCTAATCATGCAATTTAACCTGTTTTGTAGGAAAGACCGTATATCTTCACCTACAAAAGGACTACAACATTTGTTCCAGCAACAAAGATATCTATTGAAGATATTGAAGTTCCCAGGATCTGGGATGAAGAAATGGAATGCCATGATCCGTCGATCATGAAGAATGATGTTTGGGATGCGATCCCAAGAGCTAAAGGGAAGTCTGTTGTGACTTCCAAATAGAACTATCAAATCAAGCATGTTGCAGATGGCAGCATTGAGAAATACAAAAGTGATGAAATAGAAGATGCACCAGATGGATTTCAAGACAACATGGTGTAGTCATATATGTGTGCAGAACTTGATATGGTAGGATAGACAGCTTTCTATCCAGCTTGGGCTTTACCAAGAATAAAGCGGATTCCAACCTTTTCTACAAGGTTGAGGAAGGAAATCCAGCGATACTACTATTTGGATGACCTGTTTTGATTGCCGACACGCAGCGGAAGCTTGCTGCTGAGTTCGAGTTGAGGAACTTGGGGATGATGCACTATTTGTTTTTTGGCATGGAGGTGTGGCAGAGTGCAGATGGAATCTTCCTTGGACAAGGGAAGTATGCAGTAGAGATCCTGAAGAGGTTCGGGATGATGGATTGCAAGGCCATGGCCACACCTATGGCATCGAATCTGAAGCTTCTATGTGATGCTTCATCTGAGCCGGTTGATGTCTCTTTGTATCGTCAGATGATTGGGTCCTTGATGTACCTGACGAACACGAGACCAGACATTTGCTTTGCTATGAACACATTGAGCCAGTTCCTGATGGATCCGAGGAGTGTTCACCTGGTTGCTGTAAAGTATGTTCTGAGGTACCTGAAGGGTACAGTGGATTATGGGCTCAAGTATGAGGTGAATCAAAAGTTTAACCTGCAGGGTTATGTTGATTCAGATTGGGCTGGCAGTGCTGCAGATAGGAAGAGCACATCTGGGTGTTGCTTCAGTATGGGATCAGGTGTGATCTCTTGGTTTAGCAGGAAGCAGTCCTGTGTAGCACTGAGTACAGCTGAGGCAGAGTATGTTGCAGCCTGTTCAGCTAGTTGTGAGGCAGTATGGCTACGGAAGCTACTGTCTGAGTTATTTGATCTCCCATTGGATGCTACTGGTATCTTCTGTGATAACCAGAGTTGTGTGAAGCTGTCCGAGAACCCAGTGTTTCATGATAGGTCGAAACACATAGAGATCAAATATCACTATATCAGGGATATGGTGCAGAGAGGAGCTGTGAAGCTCCTATATGTTGCGACAAACGAGTAGATTGCAGATGTGCTGACGAAGCCACTAGCCAGGGTGAAGTTCGAGTACTTCAGAGAGAGGCTTGGCGTTCTTCAGATCGAGGACACTTCGAGGAAGAAGTGATGGACACATTTGCTGAAGCCATTCCAAGCATGTTGGAAGGAGGATCCTTCACATGGCTGTGGATGTAAGCGCTGGATGATGAGCATCAGGATGATGTTCTGGTTTCTGCTTGGATATGATCAGTTGGATCATTTTTACGTATGTATGTACGCATCATGTTGGATGTTGGATATGATCAGTTGGATCATGTGTATGTATTTGGTATATGCATCATGTTGGATGCTTGGACCATGTATCTGTATATGTATCAGGTGGATACATTGTATGATCAGGTGGATCATGTATGGTGATATGTATCATGTATTTGTATTTGTATCAGGTGGATACATTGATGATCAGGAGGATCATGTATGATGATATGTATCAGGTAGATACTTGGTATGCATCAGGTAGATGCATTGATGATCAGGTGGATCAGGTATGATGACATGCAGCAGGATGTTGCAGTGATGATCAGGATGATCATAGATGACAAGCTTCAGGATGTTGCTCCAGATGACATGCAACAGGATGTTGCAGTGATGATCAGGATGATCATAGATGACGAGCTTCAGGATGTTGCTCCGGATGACATGCAACAGGATGTTGCAGTGATGATGATCAGGATGATCATGGATGCATCAGGATGATGTATGGTGAGTATCAGGATGATACTCTATGGCCGTGGATCAGGTTGTGCAGATGAGCATGTAATCCAGTGCCCTGGGAGATTTGCAGATGGTCTTTCGAGGTTTTGCCTATGGCATGTAATATCGGTGCCCTGGGACATCTGGCAAATGCTCTTTCGAGGTTTTTCTCTGGGAGGACATGTAATTCGGTGCCCTGGGAGATCTGCAGATAGTCTTTCGAGGTTTTGCATATGGAATGTAATAGCGCCCTGGGATATCTGGCAGATGCTCTTGCGAGGTTTTGTCCTATGGCATGTAATTTGGGCCCTGGGAGATTTCAGGTCGGAGTTGTGTACCCGTAACATCCTGAGATGCTCTTTCGAGGTTTTGCCATGACCACATGTAATTTGTGCCCTGGGAGATTTCAGGTCGAAGTTGTGTACCCATAACATCCTGAGATGCTCTTGCGATGTTTTGTGGTGACCACATGTAATAGCGCCCTGGGAGATCCTTCAGGTTGGAGTTGTGTACCCGTAACATCCTGGGATGCTCTTTCGAGGTTTTGTGGTGGGGTCACATGTAATAGCGCCCTGGGAGATCCTACAGGTCGGAGTTGTGTACCCGTAACATCCTGGGATGCTCTTTCGAGGTTTTGTGACGCACGTAATAAGTCCTGAGGATTCCACAGTATGGCCAGTGATGATGAAGACCTGTAGGTGGTGGGCCTACATCCAGTATGAAAAAGGACTGGCTCTGTAGAACTTCCTATGACGAGTAGATTCAGAGATTGATTGAGATAGCAGCAGCAGTGATGATGATGATGACTCGATGACGATTATCCAGTGACGATGATCTAGAGAAGATGACTTGTGCTAGAAGAACTATGCTGAGAAATACCTTCCTAGTTAAGAGGGAGTGTTGATGTATATGTAACTTCAGAATGTATTTCACATATATGTATATTGTATTCCTATAGAGATGGTATTTTTCCTCTATACGGAAGTGTCGTCATTTATATTGTAAGTGTCGTAACTTATACTTGATGGGTTATTAGACCACCTTGTTGGGGTCGGCCCTATATAAGTCATGTGGGTCGAAGGGTTATTAGACCACCCTATTGGGGGTCGGCCATGTGGGTCAAAGGGTTATTAGACCACCCTATTGGGGGTCGGCCCAGTCAGCATTATGTTATGTGGTTAAGTTCGAGCCTACATGAGTTAGGTAAAAAGGCAAGTCAAGTCAAGTATAAATAGAGTGCGGGAGGCACTCTATTCGCTCACTCACTTCTCACTCATGCACTCAAGGAGGAGTGGCGCACTTATGGAGGAGGAGGATCTACTGCTAGGTTGTGTCTATCTCTTATGGTTGGTTGTATCATTGCTCTATCTATCTCTGAGGAAGTTATTGGGGTTTTTCACCTTTATGGTTTTCCCCAAGTAAATCTTTGTGTCTCTTGTGTGCTTGCATTATTGTCTCCATGATTGATATGCTGTACATGTTGTTCTCTCAGTTAAGATCCTAGATCAGATTGAAGTAAATTCTGAAAATTCAACAAATTCCGCTGCAGAAGAAAGTTAGACAATGCGGAAAGCTGTTTAACACATAGATTTTGTTTCGTATATCAAGGGTTTTGAAGTCTGTACGCAAATCAGTGCCATCATATGTATAATGTTTGGCTTGTATATTGACTATAATTTTCCGATCTTGATTTTCTTAGCGCTAATAGTGAACGGTAAATGAAATAGAGATTGTTTTGCATAAGTAACAAGGAAAATAAAACCTACATATATCATATTCATATAAATTTGAGTTTACAATGACTGTAACAACAATTCTGAGGTGGACAAGCAAATCTGAAATTACTTTAACTCTAACCTGTAGCTTCGTGGGTGTGCACAATGATTTATGGAAGTGAGCTACCCTTATTTGGTGTCTCGATTTTTCTTTGGTGTCTTCCCTGCCCTGCCAGCTCCTCAAAACAACCCAAATCGTCTTCTTCTTAGACTCCCTTATTATGCTGCAGCGCCCTCCTTCACTACCCATAAACATTATGCACAGTCGTAACAAGAAGGAAGACTACAATGAGAGTACCCAACAACGTTGTAGTAGATTCCTGTAGGTGTCAATATCGATCGCAGCTCCCTTTTTGGCTGTAACAACCCTTTATATTGTCCCAAATGATGCGTGGGGATCACTATAGATGTGGAACTGTAAGGATATGCACCCAACAAAAAGTAAATCTTCCTCACAAACAAGAATGTGTCCTCTCCAGACGATGTCACGGCCCATGCAGTCTAAACTCAGCCAACAAATGAAGAATATGACCTCCACAAGATGAAATCGGCCCCTCTGTTACTCCCCCATGCAGTCCAAACTCAGCCAACAAATGAAGAATACAGCCTCCACAACATCAAATCGGCCCCTTTGTTACTCCTTTTTTTTCAAAAACATAAAAACCAAAAAAGACGAAAAAGAGAATATGCATGAATCTATAGCATCTTATATCTAGATGGGCCTGAAAATTTGTTGTATGTATAACCACGACATGAGCCTATAATCCTAGTTATAATATAATATTGTTACTTGTTAGAATCATAGGAAGACCCCTTTGGGATAAACCTTATTATAGAATATGCTATGGGGATGGCGCTAGGGAGTCCTAGTTTCTTATATTCTTATTTTACTTATGGCATAAGCGTTTCTAGCTTCTATTATATTGCTTGTCAAGGATATTTATAACTTACATTGTAGGGAGGCTCTATGGGTTAAATATAAATATGTTTCTAATGTGGAGATATCACAACTTGTAGACTAACTAATATATGTTGTTAGTATGATAGGAGATCAAGATGTTAAAGTTGTCACCACCATTTTAACATATCAATGTATTTTTAGGAGGAGTTAGAACTGGCTTCGATCACCTCATTTAATGGCTTGGAAGGTATGGGAAACTTCATTTCCTTTAGAGCTCAAGAAATCTCACTTGGGAGTGAGTAAATTACTCAAAGGTGCAGTGAAATGGCCATAACATTATTAGAGATCACTTGGTTCAATAATTTCATATGCCACCTGTCATTGACTCTCCAATGACTTAAATAGAAATTCCCATGCAGGCATCTGTAAAAACTACTACACTTCCACCACTAAAATGGTTCATTGAACAATGCAAATACATAAATGAGGTGGAGGCTATATATTGGCATCGCATGATATGTGGTAGATGTTATAAGGTAGGCATCGTTGAAAATCGAATGGAGGGATATATTAGCAAGTAATTAGATTTTCATTAGGAGAATAGTTTCAATGGTATAATACTGGTCTAAAAAACATAGGTTAATGGTTCAAATTCGTTTTATCTTTATAAGAATTTCATATGGTTGGAAGAGGTAATGATAAAAATTCTTAATATTTAAAAGGATTATATAGGTTCTTGTAGGTTTTCTCCAAGTAGGACCTTAACCAATGTATTGAATTGTCAAACTGATGGAGAGCATATAGATTAAATGTAACACTGTATATCTCTTCTCATTATTCTAATATCCCTGGTTACCTAATTGATATGTCAATTAAGACAGTCGATTTGTAAGGCCAATAGTTACAAATAACATAAAGAGAAAATATATTGTATAGAATCATAAGAGAGTCTATGGAAATAGACTAATTTTGTACAATTATTTTTTCCTTATGGTATCCTTACTTATTGACATGGAACCTTGAATGATATATAAGTAATTTGATAAAGTAACCGGTAAATCCACCTAGGTATAAATGCAGTAGATACCTACTAGAAATAATACTATGTTTGGATGTAACCTCAGATGAAAATGAAATCCCTTATGTGGTAAGCTAAAATTGATTGCTAGTGCACTTGAATCTATTGAAACAAAATCATTGTCTCCATCCTTCTAAAAATAAACCTCACAATCAATGCCTTAGAAGCCTTGCTTATTACATTATTTAACTTCATGTCATCCACCAGAATAGCCTAGTATTTCCTTTCCTTTTGATGCATTTATTTGGTTCCCTCCTTCCTTCCTTTGGTCCACCTACATGACTCCCAGTACCAAGGTCTTTCCCCTTTTCATTGAAAACCTTAGGAGAAAACTCGAGTGTTTTTGCTATCTATACAAAAAAAAACGAAATTTAATTTACCAAAAAAAAACGAAATTTAATAAAAAAAAAAATGGGACCCCTAACACAACTTTTCACATTTTATCTCCCGTGAATAGTTTTGCTAGGAAAGGGCGGTATTTTCTTTTTGCATAGGCCAACATTTACTTGCTTTGATTCTGGTATTCAACACCACAAAAGATGAAGCTAAGCTGTTGGGATATATTGAGGTGAACTGCGTGAGGTGTAACTTAAGTTTCACTGCATTCTTGTTCTGTATTCTACGTTCTGCGTTATTGCAGGTATTTTATCAATGCTTTCGTGAAAACAACATAATAACTGAAAACAACAAACACTGAAAACATTTTGTGGTTTCTTTATTCACAAAAATCAAAATAGTGGTTCCTCTGCTACAAAATTTTAAGTGTAATACGCATTCTATGCTGCATTTTGTACAAAATTTTATCATATGCTTAGTAAGTGTAATACGCATTCTGTGGTTTCTTTATTGACAGAAATCAAAATAGTGGTTCCTCTGCTACAAAATTTTAAAAATTCTGTAAAAATTTTGGTTTCCTCTAGGGCTGACCATGGATTGTGGTGGCTCTTCTGAGCTGAGTCGTGGACTGTTTGACATTCATTTAGCTGAGTTGTGATTGTTTTGTGACCACTAGAGTTGGACTGCACTTTCCCACTACTGCAATACTGTAATCGTGTTCATATTTGGGGATGCCTGTGTAAACCTTGTCCTGCTTGCAGCCTCTAAGGCTGAGGGGTCTTCACTTTTGGAGCTGAGATATCTTGTTGGCTACTGTACGTGTCTAACCTAAACCTACAACACTCTAACTCTCTCTCTCTCTCTCTCTCTCTCTCTCTCTCAAGTTATGACATCTGTTCCTTTTAGCAGATAGTCCTTACAGATAGTCTTCCCTTTTACTTTTGAAACTTGTTAGATAGATTAATCATTTAAACAACTTTCAGTTAGCAATTGAGTGATGATAGACTTTATTTTTTTGGTTATGCAGGCTTTGTACAAGTGGAGACATGGAGGTAAGTGATTGTTTGTGATTGAAGTATATCATTATTTTTATTTAATTTAAATTGTTTTTTTTAACGGAAACGAGTAGGTTTTATATTAATAAAACTGTGGCTGAGCCACCCAAGAGGTTACATTTGTGAGTTCTTTGCAAAAAACAAAATTCCCCATCACAACAAATGGGAATACTACTTTTATTTAATTTAAATTGTTAGAACATATTACTTTGTACTTTAATAGCAATCTAATAGGCTATGGCTAATCAATACTCTAATCATTTAAAAAAAACCAGAGAAAGCAGACTATGACACAAAATAAAAAAAATATGATTATGAAATTTTCAAAAAGAACACATCAAAATGATCAAATGGGAAAGAAAGGGACATGCATCTCAGAAGGTAAATATTTAGAAATAGAACAATGTATTTCCTTATGCAGTATAATGCTTATTTTTATTGTATGATGATGTTAGGCATATGCTTAATAACATTCTTACTACAGTTACAAAGACGAGGAAAATACAAACAATAGCAAAGAAGATTACACCTTCTATGCCTTTGAATGACTCTACTAGTCCTAACAAAGAAGGAAATGACAAAGATACATTTTCCTCTTTTCAGGAGGAGGAGCAACATGAACAAGGTAAGCCCATTAATTCAGATTTTTCTAGTTCTTTATAAGTATAAATGTTATGATTAAGAAATCCATAACACCTTTATGTGCCCTTGTTTTATAGAAGATGTTCACAAACAACCATGCCATATGGATAACAGTGTAGAAGGGGAATATCCCTCGACACAAAAAGAGACAGAGCAACATGAAGAACAAAGCCAACACCATAATTTTGTAGTTCTTCATAAATAAAATTTTATGACTTAGAAATCCATAACACCTTTACGTGCCCTTATTTTATAGAAGATGTTCACAAAGAACAATGCCAACAAGATATTAGTATACAAGGTGAAGATCCCTCTAAACAAGCATCGACAGAGAAAGTCAAGAAGAAAGGTAGAGGAGCAACTAAATGTGAAAAAATCAATAACTTGGAGGAAAAGATCGAAATTAATATCAATGAAAGGAACCAACCAATTGGTCCAAACTCCGTGAAGCTATCTTCATTATTAGGTGTGCTTACAAGGGAAATGGTTCCAATCAATTATTCTGATTGGAGGAAGGTTTCAGATCAATTAAAGGAGGACTTGTGGAACATTATTAATGTGAGTATTAGACATTACGTGTATTTGTTTTCAACATTTCTATTTTTGGATGATTTCGAAGTTTATTTTCAAACCATGTATGACATCTAAAAATGAAATTCTTGTATGTTGTAGACAAAATTCATAATCCCTCCGATCCTTAAAGACTATTGTATGAAATCCATTGGCCATAAGGCAAACAGTCATAGATATCGGTTGACCACAAAATACTGTGGCCCTTATGAGTCATCAGAGGAAAGATTAAAAAATGTTCCTCCAATTAGGATAAGTGAGACAATGTGGAGAGAATTCGTCCTATCACGAGCCACCATTGAATTCCTGGTAAGCAAAAAGTTCACATATTATATAATCAAGTTTTTTAGAATGTTTATTGGCTTGTAATGTTGACTTATATATGTTATTTTCAATTGATTTCTAGGATATAAGGAAAAAAAACAAGGAAAATAGAGAAAAGGAGAGGGACTTGCACACCTTTGGACGTCGAGGTTATCAACGGGTTGAAGATGATATGGTAAACAATTTTGATGATATTTTATCTGATATGAGAAATATTAGCATATTTTAGTTTCATTGTAATGTCACAACTTAACCATACTATTTTACTTGTTGCAACTAGAAAAAATCTATAGCCTCTAGTGATACAACTACATGCATTACTAGGGTAGACTTATGGAAGAAGTGCCATCAAAAGAAGGATGGCACTCCAATCACACCAACTGTAGGAGAAACAATAGTATATTCTCAAACTTTTAATTTAGATATTGATTAAAATTTCATTTTACATGTTGGAAATGTTTTCTTCTATGATTTGATTTAATTGTATGTCAATATTAGCAAAAAATTGAACAAGCACAAGTAGAAGTTGCATCTCAAGACTTTGAAACTAGGGATGATGCCCTTGCAAAGGTAATAGGGGTTGATGCAAGAGGACGATGTGGTGGCGTTGGCTTAGGAGTTACGCCAACTAACTTGTTTGGAAAAAGTACATACAAGGAGGCGCTAGCTGTAAGCCAAGCTACAGTGAAAGAAAAAACACAGGAAATCACATCTTTGAAAACAACAATAACTGAACTACTGAAAAGAGTAGAAGACATGGAGAGAGAACACGTGGTCAACAAAGAAAGTGTTAGTGCCCAATTATTAATTCTTGTCTCAATATACATATTTTCACACTAATTATCTGACTTCTAATATTTGATTGCTCATATAAACAGTGTCCTACTGTACAAAATGCTCATGCTGAAATCACGCCTGTGGTGGAGGTTAGTTGTTTAATTATTATTTTAAATAATATTTTATTTTCATCTTTTGAATATATATATATATATATATATTACATTTTGTTGCCTTGACAGAGTAATACAGGGGACATAACAACCCCTATGAATGAACTAATACAAAAGAAATTAACTTCAATGCATACTCCATCATCCCTAGTAAGTATTGAAAAATTTCGTAATTTAGTTCAATTTTATTTTATTTTATCAATATATTAGAAATCATTGTCTATTGGGTGTAGAGTCATGCATCAAAATATGATCGACATTCTGTACAGAAATCACCAATGGTTCCATCGAAACTGCAAATTGACAAAATGAAAACACCAATTCAGGTAAGATTGTAATTATTTAATCTAGGATCATCAATGTTTAAATTCTTATTTCCATGCATCTTACTTTGTCTCATTTATTTGCAGGGTCAAGATAATGCTAATGAGTTGACACCAACTTCCCAATTGGGGCTGGAAGGAAAGAAATGCTTTCTCATTGCATTAAACTCAAGGGTTAAAGTTGCAAGGGTGATAATACATAAGACTGACCCAAATGCATTGGTACACCGTGTCCCTGTTGGAAAAGGATATTATATTGTGAATCCGACATAAATTTTAGATCCTCTATTTGAAAATATAGCTCTACCACGTCCCAATAGCGCATTATGTAATCTAACAGATGCTTTGTTGAGCTTCATTCCTTGGAATAAGGATGACATTGAACTATGTAACTAGTGGTTATACTGTGTGACTAGTGATTTTAGTGATGTTGTATCAACTGAGAATAGTTGATTTATTGAATATTTATACTTAGATCAGGACATAGTTTATAAATTTTTTGTAGTTCGGGATTAATCTTTACATTTAATTAAAATTTTGGGCACAAGTTTCCATTATATGCCATGGGCACAATTTTTGATTTTGTAATACATCAGTATTATATAATCTTCGTTGCATGTGAAATGAGATGTTGTGTTGTGAATATGTGGAATGTAATATCCTAGTCAAGATCTGACCAAAATATTAACTTCCACTTCAGAGTTTTAATGGAAATTTTCTAGCAATTTTTAAGGCAAACTCTCAGACTGTGCAGGATGTAAGTGACGGGGATGGAAACTCTGAATGGGGATGATAGGAGAGAGATTAGGTTCTGGAAATTAAAGGTGTGAGTGTGCAACAGCAGCAAAATATGGTTTCAGCAGAAGTTCTTGGCAGCCATTCACTTTTCAACAATAGAACAAATCTATTGCCTACTTCGAGGCTTCTTGGGCTTCTAGCATATGCCAACAAGACTGGGTGAGGATTAATAATGTTTAGGGAAGAGATATATCAGTCATGTAACTCATAAATTATGCTGGAATAGATATTGGATGAACTTGGAAGAGTTTGGAGTAATTTGGGATTAATTGCACATGGTGGACTAATGAGCTAGTCAAATTATAGGCTTTCCAAAATGAGGGTAAAAGCATCCAAATTATTATTACAGGGACTGATATGGATATTATACTGATTTATCAACCTCCTCCAACTGACAAAATGCAAAATGGATTCTCAGAAAATATTTAGCAGTAAATATGGTGAAACTAGTCTAGAATAAGCACCCAACTAGCTAGTCTTGCATTTTAATCCATCAAAATGCTCCAATAAATGATAAACTCTGATATGATATTAAATAACGATCTCATATAATATAATGAAGAGATGAAGGTTGAAAATAATATATCAGAACTTTCCTTCTATTGATTTAACTGCCTTCCAAAACAATAGTGCCTCACAGGCTAAATATTCATTACATTTGATGGAGAATGAAGAGAAGAATTAGAAGATTACTGTGGCTCTGCTATGGAGTTAGTATCAGGTCATATACAGTTCATATGACTGTAATTTTATGCTTACTGAGCTTCTGAACTTGACTGGGTTGCATTCACTAAGTCATCCCTCTCCTTCAGGGAAAACTCCTCTAGATTTAGCTGTGAATGTGAGAATGAGTGAGAAGAGAAGTATGGATCTGATATGAAGCTGGTTACTGATATTGAAAACCTCTGATGTCTGCAATAATGGCTGTATCAACTCTCATTCAGCACTTGGGTGCGCTCCCAAGATCTATCTTCTTCAACAGATGAATCTTTACCAAAACTAGCTGTAAAATCATTGTTGGAGGAATCCTATTCTACAAATAACTGAGGATCTTCAATGGAGGCTGGAAGCATATGTTAATGGCTGAAATATCTTGATATGAACTTGAAAAACACTCACTGGAAACTATGGGCCTTGGGGCACATCACCCAAGAAGCACAGCTGAGGCACATCACTCAACTAGAGAAGCATCAGAGCTCTCATGAGAAATCATAATTGATCAAAAGTTCTCTTCTGAAGTTGGATTCATGCTTAAATAGATGAGATAGCTTTCTTGGAAATCTAGACCACACGTGTGGGTGAGGTAGGGCGCATCCTCTCTGAGATTGGCAACTTCTGAGCTTTCTCCACTTTCTTTCCTCAACCTCCTTCAGTCAGAATTGGCAAGTGCGCCCTAGCTGCTTTTCTGGATGTTGCTAATTATCTTCTGAATGCTTTTCCTGATTCTTTCCATTCCATTTACTTTCCACTTTTTTGCTTTTGCCAACTTTTTCCAGCTTTTGTCAGTTTCTATTTCCATTCTGACTTTCTTTCCTTTATGAAATATTCTCCACTTGGGCAAGGTTATCCACTTATCACCAATTCGACCTCCTAGCCTTCATTATCCAACTTGGAAACATTTATTAGCATTTAAATAATAAAAACACCAAAATACTTCTCAACATTAATTCCATCTTCCATAATTAATTAAATAACTTAATAATCAATTATTTCCTAGGGTGTACTTGCCTTAAAAATTATCCCCATGAATTAAATACTCAATTAATTATGAACTTAGACCCTTAGGGATAGGAGGATCCAAGTGGTGACCAAGGTCACTAGGGGGGGGGCCATAACAATCCTCCCTCCCCAAGACTACTTGTCCTCAAGCAGTTTCAAACCAGGATGCTGCAGAATCTGTTCATCTTCCCAAGTGGCATCCTCACTAGGTAGACCTTTCCATTGTACCAGGTATTCTTTAATAATTCTACTTCTCAACTTCCTTTGTCTGGTCTGCAAGATTTCTTCAGGTTCTAGTACCAGATGTCCTTCATCATCAAGGGGGGGCAGCATTGCTGAAACCTTAACCTGTTGGCCCACTGCCTTCTTCAAACAGGACACATGAAAGACATTGTGTATTTTGCTTTCTGCTAGCAGATCTAACTCATAGGCTACTTCACCCACTTTCCTTGTTATTTTGTAGGGCCCATAAAACCTTGGCAATAATTTTCCAACCCCCTTTGTCTTAAGAGTGGTTTGCCTGTATGGCTGCAATCTCAGATAAACCAAGTCTCCTTCTTGGAAAGTTTGATCTGTTCTGTTCTAATCTACATTAATTTTCTGCTGATTTTGAGCAACCTGTAAATTTTCTTTCAGTGCTTTGAGGATGTCCTGGCCTTCTTGCAGCCAATATTTTGCCTTTTGTGCTTTGCAGTTTCCAAAAACCAGATTTGCAAAAGTGGCAGACTCATACCCATACAAAGCTTTGAATGGGGTCATTCCAATGGACATGTGGAAGGTGGTGTTATAATAGAACTCCCCCAGATGTAACCAGTTGAACCAAGCCTTCTGCTTCCCTGTAACATAGTTCTTGAGATACCCCTCCAACCATTGGTTAACTCTTTCAGTTTGCCCATCTATCTGGGGATGATAGCTGGTACTGAGGTTTAAATTAGTATTTACCAATTCGAACAAAGATTTCCAAAAGGCACTGTTGAACTTACTATCCCTGTCACTGATTATGATTTTTGGTAGCCCATGCAATCTAAATACTTCCCTAAAAAAGAGTGCAGCAACTTGACTAGCAGAAATAGTAGATGTGACAGCAAAAAAATGAGCAAATTTGGTTAATCTGTCAACTACTACAAAAATACTGTCTTTACCCTGGGATTTGGGCAAACCTGTGATGAAGTCCATTGATATGCTCTCCCATTTCTGTCCAGGAATTGGCAAAGGTTGTAGGAGACCGGCAGGACGAGTGTGCTCAACCTTGTTCTGCTGGCATGCAGTACACTCACTAACATGCCTTAGAACATCCTTCTTGAGGCCCTTCCAGGTGAACCTTTCTCTTAACTTCCGGTAAGTTTTGAAAATACCAGGATGGCCTACTACCGGATCATTGTGGGTAGCCATCAAAATCTGCTCCTTCAGCTTAGATTCAGGAGTTAAAAAAATCCTGTTCTTATAATAGATGACATCATTGATGACCTGGTAATGATCTTCCTGATTTACTCTATCTAGCAATTCACTAGCAAATTGATTTTCTGCATATTCCTTAATTAGTTGTGCCTTCCAGTCGGTAGGCACTTGCAGCAAAGAAAAAACAGGCTTCCTAGAGAGGGCATCATCAACTACATTAAGCTTACCCTTCTTATATTCAATATCAAAATCATAGGATTGAATTTTGCTTACCCACTGTTGCTACCTGTCATTCAGCTCCTTCTGGGTTAGGAAATGCCTCAAACTGTTGTGGTCTGTTTTAACTATGAATTTACCTCCTACCAGGTACTGCCTGAATTTAGCCAATGCATGCATGATGGCTAACATCTCCTTGTCATAGATAGAGTACAGCTTCTCATGGGGCTGCAACTTTCTGCCCTCATAAGCAATCGGGTGTCTATTCTGCATCAAAACTGCTCCTATGCCTTCACCCGAGGCATCACACTCCAATATAAAAGGATGGATGAAATCTAGAAGTGCCAAGACTGGGCAGCTGCTCATAACTTCCTTCATTTTATTGAAAGCCTTTTCAACCTCTTCATTCTAGCAGAAAGCTCCCTTCTTAGTAAGGTCTATCAAGGGAGAAGTGAGTTTGGAGAATCCCTTCACAAATTTCCTATAATATGTGCATAAGCCTATGAACCCTCTTAGAGTAGTTATATTCTTTGGGCTAGGCCAATCTAAGATGGCTTGGATCTTCTCCAAGTGTACCTTGACTCCTTCTTTCCCAATGATGTGGCCAAGATAGAGGAGCTCCTTCATACCAAACTCACACTTCGGCAGTTTGGCATAAAAGGATTGTTCTGCAAGTAGAGTTAGTACACTATCAAAGTGCTGCAAATGATCTTCCCATGTCTTACTATAAATTAGAATGTTATAAAAAAAACAAGTACAAACTTATGGAGTTGTTTGCTGAAGATTCTGTTCATGCAAGACTGAAAAGTTGCTGGTGCATTTGTCAAGCCAAAAGGCATGACCAGAAATTCAAAATGCCCAAAATGGCACCGGAAGGCAGTTTTCTGCACATCTTCACTTTTCATTCTGATTTGGTGGTAACCAGAATGAAGATCAATCTTAGAAAAATACTTAGCTCCATGCAAATCATCCATCAGCTCATCAATCCTTGCAATAGGATATCTATTCTTAATGGTTTTCTTGTTTAAAGCTCTGTAATCAATGCACATGTGCATTGTTCCATCTTTCTTTTTTACCAAAACCATCGATGAAGCAAAGGGAATTGAGCTTGGTCTTATGAACCCCATTTCAAGCAGCTCTTTGACGGTCTTCTCCAAATGTTTTTCTTTCAGCCTGGTGAGAACCACTAGCACTCCCTTCTGCCTCTTTGTGTGCAAACTGTCTACTAAGGATTTCTTTAGTTTCATGACCATTCTGTGCTACAGTATGTGTTAGATTTTCTATCCCTCTAACCATTTTAATAAGTAGTTGTCTAAACTCATCATTAGCTTCCTGTTCAGACATGTCTCTATTCCCTTGTATTTCTCCTTCAGTAGAATCTACCTCTTTTTCCCTAGTGTCTTTGGGGCCTTTTCCTTTGGTGCTAGGGGTTTTTCTTAAGCTCATCACCACAACAAGAGCAGGTTCAGAGGACCATGCTCTGATACCACTGTAATATCCTAGTCAATATTTGACCAAAATATTAACTTCCACTTCAGAGTTTTAATGGAAATTTTCTAGCAATTTTTAAGGCAAACTCTCAAACTGTGCAGGATGTAAGTGACAGGGATGGAAAATTTGAATGGGGATGATAGGAGAGAGATTAGGTTATGGAAATTATAGGTGGGAGTGTGCAGCAGTAGAAAAATATGGTTTCAGCAGAAGTCCTTGGCACAAAGTACTAGAGCCATTCACTTTACAACAATAGAACAAATCTATTGCCTACTTCGAGGATTCCTGGCATTCTAGCATATGCCAACAAGACTGGGTGAGGATTTATAATGTTTAGGACAGAGATATATCAGTCATGTAACTCATAAATTATGCTAGAATAGATACTGGATGAACTTGGAAGAGTTTGGAGTAATTTGGGATTAATTGCACATGGTGGACTAATGAGCTAGTCAAATTACAGGCTTTCCAAAACGAGGGTAAAAGCATCAAAATTCTTATTACAGGGAATGATATGAATATTATACTGAGTTATAAACCTCCTCCAACTGACAGAATGCAAAATGGACTCTTGGAAAATATTTAGCAGTAAATATGGTGAAACTAGTCTAGAATAAGCACCCAACTAGCTAGTCTTGCATTTTAATCCATCAAACTGCTCCAATAAATGATAAAATCTGATATGATATTAAATAAGGCTCTGATATAATATAATGAAGAGATACAGGTTTAAAATAATATATCAGAAATTTCCTTCTATTGATTCAAATGCCTTCCAAAACAACAGTGCCTCACAGGCTAAATATTCATTACATTTGATGGAGAATGAAGAGAAGAATTAGAAGATTACTGTGGCTCTGCTATGGAGTTAGTATCAGGTCATATACAGTTCATATGACTGTAATTTTCTGCTTACTGAGCTTCTGAACTTGACTGGGGCGCATTCACTAAGTCATCCCTCTCCTTCAGGGAAAACTCCTCTAGATTTAGCTGTGAATGTGAGAATGAGTGAGAAGAGAAGTATGGATCTGATATGAAGCTGGTTACTGATCTTGAAAACCTCTGATGTCTGCAACAATGGCTGTATCAACTCTCATTCAGCACTTGGGTGCACTCCCAAGATCTATGTTCTTCAATGGATGAATCTTCACCAAAACTAGCTGTAAAATCACTGCTGGAGGAATCCTATTCTCCAAATAACTGAGGATATTCAATCGAGGCTGGAAGAATTTATTAATGGCTGCAATATCTTGATATGAACCTGCACAACACTCACTGGAAACTATGGGCCTTGGGGCACATCACCCAAGAAGCACAGCTGAGGCACATCACTCAACTAGAGAAGCATCAGAGCTCTCATGAGAAAACATAAATGATCAAAAGTTCTCTTCTGAAGTTGGAGTCAGGCTTAAATAGATGAGATATCTTGCTTGGCAAGCCCAACCACACGTGTGGGTGAGGTAGGGCGCATCCTCTCTGGGATTGGCAACTTCTGAGCTTTCTCCACTTTCTTTCCTCAACCTCCTTCAGTCAGAATTGGCAAGTGCACTTTAGCTGCTTTTCTGGATGTTGCTAATTATCTTCTGAATGCTTTTCCTGATTCTTTCCATTCCATTTACTTTCCACTTTTCTGCTTTTTCCAACTTTTTCCAGCTTTTGTCAGTTTCTATTTCCATTTTGACTTTCTTTCCTTTCTGAAATATTCTCCACTTGGGCAAGGTTATCCACTTATCACCAATTCAACCTCCTAGCCTTCATTATCCAACTTGGCAACATTTATTAGCATTTAAATAATAAAAATACCAAAATACTTCTCAACATTAATTCTAGCTTCCATAATTAATTAAATAACTTAATAATCAATTATTTCCTAGGGTGTACTTGCCTTAAAAATTATCCCCATGAATTAAATAATCAATTAATTATGAACTTAGACCCCTAGGGATAGGAGGATCCAAGTGGTGACCAAGGTCACTAGGGGGGGGACATGACATGGAATGAGTAGTCTATCTATCATATTTTCATTAAGTTTTTTGTTTTTTGTTTTTTGTAAATTACTTTATCCTTCTACTGCCTTCTATTGTCATTAGGAGAATAGTTTTTCTATGGGTTATTTGGGGTAAGTTAGTTCCTTCCATTCACCCTTGTTAGCATGGCCTATACGAAGTTGCTTGTGAAAGAAGTGGCCTATACCGTGGAGAAAACTAGTGATTTGTAAATTTGCTGAAGACTACAATGTTTCCTCGGAAATGGTTAACCCCTACATTTGTCTTTTTTTCCCTTGGCAAAATATAGCTCTATAGCACATGATAAAATTTAGCACAGCCCAAGGCAACTTGAATGCATCACAAAAATAATTTACAAATCAAGCCCTAACCAACCCCACAATAACACTACTGAATCAATAGATGAATCATAAGAATGCAATACATGTAAGAGCAGGGCAGGAGCGTCAGTGCTGATTTTCACTCTGTTTATTTTCTATGTTTCCATGGTCATGCAGTCTCATCTAGCTTATTCTGTTTACCCAACTCTATGCAGGATTTTTTGTATAATTCGGATCATAAATACCTAGACTTCTCAAATCTTCATGGTTGGCTCAGACCACCTCAGACTGTACTTATTATTGTATTTCTACTTCTTCTAGCTTAATAGAACTTTGTAGCATTACAGAAAAAAAGATATTCATTCTTCACTCTAATCCTTGAAAATTTTCATCATTAATTTCTTGGATGGTAAAAAAACCACAGTAAGCAAAAATAAAATGAGCTGCTTGTTTACCATACTGGAAGAGATAAATATCCTTCATGTGCTGTAAACCAACTATGAACTAAGATTACAAAGGATACCTTCATGGCTATAATCTGTACTCTAGATGATAAGTCATATAGGTTTCAAGAGCTTTATAGTGATTGATCGAGGGTTTTGATAACTTCATCTTCTGACAATTGTATGAGTCAGTAACATCTTCTATCTAGATACTTTGGATTTTAATGTCAAGAGCCTGGAGTTGCTTAAGGTACTCCATTAAGGTTTTCTACATGATGTAATTGACAGTTCCAATGATCACTTTTGATCATCTTTAACATTAATATAATTTATTTTCCACATTGTAGCAAGAATAACAAAATGACCAAAATTAAATATTTAAAGGAATAATCTTGCATCCTCCATCTGATACAGATTTGAGGGCACAAGAGCTCGAGAAGGAGGTACAATAGGTCAAGAGAAAATTAACTACAGTTCAATCTGAGTTGAAGTGGACGAAGGATGATCTTAAAAGAAAGGAAGATGAGCACTCAAAGCAACATAATAATAATGTAGAGATGTTGAAAAAATGCCTAGAAGAAAAAGATAGATTGCATTCAAAAGTGATAAATCTTGCAAAAAAGTGAAAGAACAAGAAAAACAATTACAACATATGGCTGATGAAGCTTCTGTAGAACTGGAGGGTTCTGGAAAAGGCAAGAGAAGCTATAGCGAATTTTCTTATTCTAAAAAGGAGGAATTGCAAAAACCTCCCAAGCAGCCTAGAGTTCCAGAATAATATGGTGTACATTTGATGTCTATGCACATACTAATATTGTTGTAATATAAATTGTAAGTATTTCTCGGTAATGCATATATTTTGATATAGTTAATGTGTTTCTAATGTGTAATACAAGTGTAATGTGTAATCCATATGTGCATTTTTCCTATATCTACGAGAGTTTATTGTGCAACCCATACTGAGAAGTGTGTATGAAACTACAAATGATGAAATATATTCTTCGTAGTATATTCTACAAATGAATTGATAGATGAAATATTCTTGAAATATATTCTACAAATGAATTGACAGATCATCATCTCCAGTGCAATACATAAAAAGATCCCTTCAAAATGGGATTAAAACTAGCCCTTCAAATTTGATCACTGGAGGTTATGAAAAATTAACACTTGGTCTGCCTGACACTAACACATACCCTTGCCATAGAATTGGGTGCACCTTGAGCTAACCCTTAGTCTGCTTGACATTTTGCACTTTCTCTGTACTGAAAAGATGCTTGTTTAGTTTTCTTAATATCAAAATATTTCCCAGCTATTCAAATTTTACAAATTATAATCATTGAAAGTACAGGGAAACTGCTCCATGTGCAGAAGATTCTAGATATGCTCTGGCCTCTGGAGTCTCGGGGGAAACACGTGATTTTTCAGTATGTTAAAGTGACCTTTCGTGTACTCCAAGAGATGAGGGAATCATATACAGATCACATTAATCCCAAGATATAGATATACTACATCATGAGAATCCCGAACTCATAATAACATTTCTTAACACTTAGTCAATAAATAGGGCCTCCTGCTGAGGCAAATCTCATTTGGACCTCATTTCTAGTTTTTTATGTGCATAAAAACTCGACCCGTGAGTGTCGGTATTTCCCCTCTCATGGCTGCCGAAGAAAGAACTCCCAACATGGTGATATCAAAGGCCAGAATGGGAGGAGTTGGGAAGATAATTTTGGAGTCCTACTGTCGATGCAGGGGCTTCATAGCTCCCCCATCCATCCTATAGTTTCTGGAGTGACGTGGGATTGGTGGATGAGCACACACCAATATGGACACACTTTTTTCAACTTAAAAAAAAATGAGCATAATGCAGACTTGTCAACTAACAAAATGGGTATAACTAAACAGTAATAGCAAGTAATATCAAATTGAGTAAGAACGATAATCCTCTACTTATGAACTCAAGCTAATTCATCAGCTGCAAGGGAATGTGTCCTTTCATGCACTCGTTCAGTTATATTCCTTGGCTTTCATTCCATAAATTGCATCACTTGTATTGCTGAAACTATAGTGGAAAATTATAGGTTGATTACAGTCACATTCAAAATTCATCCAATAAGAGTTCAATACTGGTTTTTTGGTTTGCTGATCCTTATTATGCCCTCAATCAGTTTGCTTAAACTATCATATGGTTTGTTTGGACTGTCAATGGGGTGTCTTCAAATCTGATTAGACTCTTTAACCAACTTCATAGGTTCTTCATTAATTAATCCTAATGACCAGACTTGACATCCCATGTATGAAATCTGGAATGACATAATTACACAAATCTGAGCCTACTCATCCATGAATCAACTCTTTCAAATTGGTGAAGAAAAGTGCATTAGTGTTAGGAACCCATGTCTTTACCTTGTTAGTATATTGTTGTTGGACGCATATGCTTTGTAAGTCATCCCATAGTATTTGTTGATCCATAGTTTGTGTTATTGTTGTTTGGCGCAAATGCTTTGTAAGTCACCCATAGTATTGTTGATCCATAGTTTGTATTGGCCCATGGTTTTGACCCATAGTATTGGCGCCTAGACTTACTATGTAAGTGTGTGTTGAGGCCTATGAAGGCACCGTGAAGTTATTTGTATTGAGCTTGCTCAAAGGAGGTTTCCCCCTTGAAGTGGCCTGCGATCAATGAAAGTGATTCCGAGTTCTGTTATTTCTTCTATTTCGCATATTCTCATTAATTAATTGTTGCAGGTTCTTCACATTTGGTATCAGAGCACTTTCTTGGGCTCGTTGGGTGGAATTTCTACCAATTTTTTTTTTCACATCTGTTGCAAGTTCGTATTTGGGAATAATCCCTATCCGCTTAACTATGGGAAGTACTTGGGCATAATCCCTAAAACTCATTGTGAGGAGTACCACAGGAACCCCAAAGTAGCTGGCGCATTGAGAGGACCTGCCAGCGAAACGGGCAACGACCCCTAACTGATTGACTAGTTCCCACCCGTGAGGTAAACCAAGAGCTGTCGTTTGTGGCAAAGCGGTTATCAGTTTTACCTGAGCCGTGGAGTGAGGGGTACTGCCCCAATACGCAAGCCGTCAGACAACATTGGTGACCAAGTGAAATCTCTGAACTGTTAGGAAGCCGCACATACCTGGGGTCCATATCTATTTCAGCTGAACTCTTGCCGATCATTGCTGTGCCGTTTCAGATCCAGCTGTTTCAGAACCATTCTGAAATTCGTTCTAGATCCAGCCATTTTCGATCTATTTCAGATCCAGCTGTTTTCGATCCATTCGGCGCCGTTTCAGATCCCTCTGTTTTCGATCACTTCCACACCATTGCAGATCTATTTGTTTCAGATCCCTTCCGCGCCGTAGCCACTCCATTCCTAAAAAAAAAAAACTAGTTTTTTCTCCATATCTCCCTTGTTTTCACTCCATTTTCCTTGAAACTTCCCTGGAACCCTTGTAATCCCATTCTGCATATTTCATTCCTGAGGACCCTATCCAAAATTCCACTTCCCAAATCCCGAAATCCCACATTTGTCTATTTTTAGGGTTTGCCATTATTTCCTCAAATTTAACCCAATCACCTTCAAATTTTACCACAGATTTCCTTTTCTAATTTTGCTTATTTGTCCCTCTCTGTCAAATTTTCCCATTCTTTCACCCCGCTTCTGAAATCCTCCTTTTCTGCTTCCTTGTCCATTCGACAATGTCCAAAACCTAGTCCAACCCCAATTACCCTTCAGATTTTTTCCAAAATCCAGATTTTCCTTTACTGAAACAGTTTTTGTTTTTGTTTTTCTACCCAGCCCCCCCAAAAACAATCTTGGTTATGTTTGTCACCCACACAGGAGCAAAAATCAGGGAAGAAGCACTTGCAGCCATCCAAGCCAAACTACAGGATCTTGATGAAAAATTTCTCGGGCTCTATCTTGAACATTCAGCTATGAACAACAAACGACAGTTCCAGTCTTCATCAGACAATGGGTTCTCTTCTTCCAGCAATTTTCGTGGTCCGAAGCTTGATTTTCCTCGCTTCAATGGTACTGATCCGATTGGATGGATTTATCGTGTAGAACAATATTTTAGTCTGCATAATACTTTTGATGTCAACAAAGTTCCACTTGCATCCTTTCATTTGGAATAAGAAGCTCTTCAATGGTACCGTTGGTACATCAAGGCTCATGAAGAGCCAAAATGGACAGATGTTTTCCAGCTCCTTTTGCACCGATTTGGTCCTATTACTTTTGATGACTTCACAGGATCCCTCACTAAACTTCGCCAAATTGGCACTGTGAGAGAGTACCAAACCGAATTTGAGAAACTAGCCAACCACACTAAAGGATTGCCCGATGAGTTCTACTAGAGTTGTTTTATCAGTGATCTAAAGGATGCAATCCGCTCTGAGGTCAAAATGTTCTGTCCCAACACAATGATGGAAGCCCCAGGGTTGGCTAAGTTGGCAGAAGACAAGATTGTGGCCCAACAGTGCTCCAAACCCACTTTTGTTCCCTTCCGAAATATGGCTTCTCAACGACCTCCCATTCCGCCAGCTCCTCGACCAACTCCTATCAAGCATTTGTCTGAAACTGAGATGCAGGCACGCAGGGAAAAAAGGCCTTTGTTATAATTGTGATGAGAAATTCACTTGGGGACATAGATGTGTTCAACAAAAGTTCTATCTCTTGGATATGGATTCTTCGCCTACCTCTGAAATTGGTGAAGAAGCTCCCGATACAATGGATGCTCAGGTCGACATTCCGGAGCTGCCTATTGACCCTCCGTCTCAGGATGACCAGCCAGAGATATCTCTCCATGCTTTAGCTGGAATCACCACCCCCCAAACCATGTGGGTCAGGGATTACTTCATCCTCTTACAATACTCATTGATTCTGGCAGCACTCATAATTTCATTGACCCTCGGATTGCCAAACAGGCTGATTGTTTTGTCCATCCTTGCTCCAACTTTGAAGTCATGGTTGCTAATGGGGGAACCTTACCTTGCAAAGGGAAGTGTCGTAATGTGCGTATCTCTATGGAATATTATAACCTATGCTCTGACATGTTTTCCTTGACCTTAGGCGGATGTGATATGGTTTTGGGCGCTCAATGGCTACGCACACTTGGCCCCATCTTATGGGATTTTGTCAAACTTTGGATGCAGTTTTCCCCCAATGGAAAAAAACACACATTGACAGGATTACAACCAGGGTCTCTCAGCATCATCATCTCACATCGCATGGAAAAAATCCGTAAGAAGAATTCACATGGTGTCATCGCTCAGATCCATTCTATTCAGATGCAACCATCAGCGGTCTCCACTACTCCTTTGGATCTACAACATATTCTGGATTGATATACAGGTGTCTTTACTGAACCAGTGGGATTGCCACCTTCAAGGCCAAAGGACCATCGTATTTAGCTCCTTCCTGGAAGCATTGCTCCCAACATCAGGCCCTATCGCTACCCATTTCACCAAAAAAACAGAGATTGAAATGCTCATCTGGGACTTACTGAAGCAAGGTATTATTCGCCCAAGCACTAGTTCCTTTTCTTCACTAGTTCTTCTCGTCTGCAAAAAAGATGGGTCATGGCGCCTTTGCATTGAATTCCAAGCACTTAATCACCTCACTATCAAGGACAAGTTTCCAATTCCTGTTGTTGATGAGCTTCATGGTGCTCAATTTTTATCCAAGTTGGATCTTCGTTTTGGGTATCATCAAATTTGGGTTCATGAGGATGATATCCCTAAAACAACTTTTCGCACATATGATGGCCACTATGAGTTTTTGGTCATTCCCTTTGGCCTCACTAATGCTCCTTCCACATTCCAGGCCTTGATGAATAAAATATTCTGGCCCTGCTTGCGGAAATTCATTATGGTATTCTTTGATGATATCCTCATCTACAGTAAAACTTGGGCTGAACATCTCCAGCATCTGGATATTGTAATGAAACTTTTCTCTGACCATCATCTTCATGCCAAATAGTCTAAATGTGTTTTTGGACAGCAGTAAGTCGAGTATCTCGGGCACATTATCTCAGTAGAAGGGGTTCTCGTAGATCCTGCCAAAATTGCTTCCATGAACGATTGGCCGTGTCCTCAGACACTCAAGTGCCTTCGTGGTTTTTTGGGGTTGACTAGCTACTACCGCAAGTTTGTCAAGGATTATGGGAAGATTGTAGATCCATTAACTGCTCTATTGAAAAATGATGCTTTTACATGGACACATGATACTGAGTGTGCATTTGACAAACTGAAACAAGCTATGTGTACTACACCTGTTCTATCTATGCCTGATTTTTCCAAGCCATTCACTATTGAGAGTGATGCTTGCGGTAATGGACTTGGTGTTGTTCTCCTTCAAGATGAACACTCCATTGCATTCACCAGCAAATCCCTTTCAGGTAAGAATTTAGCTGCCTCTACATATGAGAAGGAAATGATTGCTATTTTGCATGCAGTCCATAAGTGGCACCCATACCTATTAGGGAATCATTTCTGCATCAAGACTGATCACCAGAGTCTGAAATATTTCCTGGAACAACGTGTATCCTCCGCAGCACAACATAAATGGGTTAGAAAACTCATGGGTTATGACTATGAGATCACTTACAAGAAGGGTAAGGACAATGTTGTGGCGAATGCTCTTTCTCGCACATTTGATGACCAAGGTTCTCTTTCAACTATTTCTATGCTTGTTCCAAATTGGTTGCAATCTGTTCAACAAGGCTATGACAATGACTCTTCATTATCTCAAATCATTCAACGCTTGGCCAACAACCCTTCTGCTGTACCACATTACTCTTGGGATGGTGCTTCCTTGAGATACAAGGGTCATCTGGTGCTTCCCCGGAGCACAGATATTCAACAGGCTGTCTTCTATGAACTCCATGCTTCTCCATCGACAGGGCACTATGGGTTCCTCAAAACGTATGAGTGGGCATGTCGTAACTTCTTTTGGCAGGGCATGAAAAGGACAATTCAACAGATGGTGGCTGAATGTGATACCTGCTAGCGCAATAAGGGTGAAACGACACTCCTTCTGGGATTACTCGAACCCTTGGCCATTCCTACATGAATTTGGACATATATTTCTATGGATTTCATTGAAGGGCTCCCTAAGTCTGGAGGGAAGACAGTGATTTTGGTTGTGGTTGATCACCTATCCAAATATAGTCATTTTTGTGCTCTCATCCATCCCTATACAACCTCCTCAGTCACTCAAATTTTCCTGGACCAGATCTTTCGTCTTCATGGCATCCCTTCTTCCATTGTCTCGGATTGTGATGTGACTTTCACCAGTCATTTTTGGACAGAACTATTTCGCCACACTGGCACCAAAATTAAGATGAGTTCAGGGTATCACCCACAAACAAATGGTCAGACTGAAATTATCAAGAAATGTTTGGAAACTTATCTTTGTTGCTTCACCTCTGAACAACAACATCAGTGGGCAAAGTGGCTCCCTCTCGATGAATGGCGGTACAATACCTCTTACCACACTGCCTCTAAAATGACCCCATATGAAGCAGTCTATGGTCAGGCACTGCTAGTTATTCTTCCATACACCCCCAATAGTTCACCAGTTCAGGAAGTTGACACAGCCCTTCGCAACCGCGATCAGATTCTTCGCATTTTGCGGGACAATCTTCACATGGCAAGAAATCACATGAAGCAACAAGCTGATCAGCACCATTCTGAGCGCACTTTTCAAGCAGTTGATATGGTTTTTCTTCGTATCCATCCATACAAGCAATCCTCCCTGATACTCAAAGGGAATCATAAGCTCGCTCCAAATTTCTATAGGCCATATCAGATTCTTCAGAAGATTGGGTCCGTTGCTTATAAATTGGAACTTCCTCCTTCTTCCCGCATTCATCCGTATTTCATGTCTCTTGTCTGAAGAAAGTTCTTGGCACCAACATCAGAGGACAAACTATTTTACCCGAACTGGATAATGAAGGATCCATCCTTTTGGAACCGGAGGCCGTCCTCAATAAGCACACTTGTCAGCTTCGCTCTCGCTCTATCACAGAGGTCTTAATTCAGTGGCACGACATGCAACCAGAGGATGCTACATGGGAACCACTCCTTCAGATTCAACAACAATTTCCACATATAAAGCTTTGAGGACAAATATTTTTCTAAGGGGGAGGGGATGTTAGGAACCCATGTCTTTACCTTGTTAGTATATTGTTGTTGGACGCATATGCTTTGTAAGTCATCCCGTAGTATTTGTCGATCCATAGTTTGTGTTATTGTTGTTTGGCGCATATGCTTTGTAAGTCACCCATAGTATTGTTGATCCATAGTTTGTATTGGCCCAGGGTTTTGACCCATAGTATTGGCGCCTAGACTTACTATATAAGTGTGTGTTGAGGCCTATGAAGGCACTGTGAAGTTATTTGTATTGAGCTTGCTCAAAGGAGGTTTCCCCCTCGAAGTGGCCTGCGATCAATAAAAGTGATTCTGAGTTCTGTTATTTCTGCTATTTCGCATATTCTCATTAATTAATTGTTGCAAGTTCTTCACAATTAGACAAATTAATAAAATCAAGAAGAAACCCTGAAGAAGAATTTATGGACCTACCAAAACTGTGGTTTAGGGAAATTAGACCAAGCCTAGGAGAAGATAAAAAATTGTCCAAGTATGGAATTATTGGTAAAATCCTCCTAACTGGCCTTAGGGAAATGCCCGCCACAACTCATAGGATGATGATAAAAATATTCTGAGAGTGTGGATCTCTAGAGTGTTGTATGGTGCATCCAACCATATCATTAGCCTGACCAAAAAGTCTTTCAGGAAGAAGATATCAATCTGCCAAAAGTGCCTCTAAACCATATTTGCACCGCTCCAGAAAAATGCCCATCGAGGAGAGAAAAAGAAGCTCCAGAAGATGAAAGTGGTCTTGATGGATTCACCTTGTTGGCCTCTACCCATTGGGTATCTCACTTTCCAAGTTTGAAGGAAAAATGAATCACCTTGGTGACATAGGGTTTGAAGAGAACTGGTTAAGTGTTAGAAAAAGAGTTTGAGAGACCATTTGGAAATGCCCACAAGGGGGTGTTCCTTTGATGATAAAATTCATCAGATGATATGGTCCCATTCATTGTTGAAATGGCTATCTAGCCATGCTCTTAGTTTTTATTACAGTGGTTAGATAAGGAAAATATCAACCTGCCAAAATAGAAGAAAAATGTTATTTTGCATACTAAAGACAAAGGAAAAATGGCTAAGTGTTTCCCGCATTAAGGTTGATGCCCGCACTAAGGATGATGCCCGCATGGCATGGCATGGCATAGATGATGATGTGGCATGAAGTTGAAATCATTGTTGCATTATGACATCATTATGGATAAATATGGCAAATTAGTGAAAATCAAGAAATTGGCTAAGTATGGGAAAATTTGTCCAAATAGCCTTAAGAGGATGATCGCCACAAATTGTGTGTTGAAGAAAATGCCTGTAGCACATGGGGATATTGTAGGCGGTTGTTTTTTCTACTCAACCATGGTCTTAGTTTGTCCAAATAGACCCTGAAGAAGAATTTATGGACCTGCCAAAACTGTGGCTTAGGGAAATTAGACCAAGCCTAGGATAAGATAAAAAATTGTCCAAGTATGGAATTATTGGTAAAATATGCCTAAGTGGCCTTAGGGAAATGCCCGCCACAGCTCATAGGATGATGATAAAAATATTCTGAGAGTGTGGATCTCTAGAGTGTTGTATGGTGTATCCAACCATATCATTAGCCTGACCAAAAAGTCTTTCAGGAAGAAGATATCAATCTGCCAAAAGTGCCTCTCAACCATATTTGCACTACTCCAGAAAAATGCCCGCCGAGGAGAGAGAAAGAAGCTCCAGAAGATGAAAGTGGTCTTGATGGATTCACCTTGTTGGCCTCTACCCATTGGGTATCTCACTTGCCAAATTTGAAGGAAAAATGAAATCACCTTGGTGACCCGGGGTTTGAAGAGAACTGGTTAAGTGTTAGAAAAAGAGTTTGAGAGACCATTTGGAAATGCCTACAAGGGGGTGTTCCTTTGATGATAAAATTCATCAGATGATATGGTCCTGGTATTGGAGGTGTGGCTAAGACTAGCTAATTATGAGATATTCCTCCTTTAAGGGAAGAACACAGTTGAGATCCTGAGCAGATATAACATGATGGACCGTGAGTACATGTCTGCATTGATGGTAACAAATATAAGTGATGTTGTTTTTTGATTCATATTTGGTGGATCCCAATGTACAGGAAGTTGAGAAGATCCTTGATGTACCTGGTCGTCACTAGGACAGCTAATACAACTTGCAGTAAGGAGATGTGCTTATTTTCTTTGTGACAGTTGGTGTTCAGATTGGTGCCTCACTCATTTTCACCCAACCAAGTTCACTCCACTCAAGGAAGAAGTTCGCTACCAGCTAGAAGAAGTATTTTCCGGGGTTCCCTATCTTTGGAGGAGTTTCTCCTTTGTTCTTGGGGTTTATATTCTGCTATATGTGATTACTATGTATTTGGATGTATGTTGTACTTTGAACTAATATCTCTATCACAAGGTGGTTGTGTTTTATCCCTTGTGGTTTCCAAGGTCAAAATATTGTGTCTATTATTTCTATGCTTGGTTGTTCTTTTAGTGATCCTACTATATATTATACTACATATAATATTTGAATTATATTGCTGTCTTAAAAACTATCAGGTAAACCTTTAAGAGGGGTCTTTCCAACCCCCCCCCCCCAAATTCCAAGTCATGTTGGAATTTTTTTTTGGGGGGTCTTTCCAAACCCCCCCAAAAGTCCAAAAGTCCAACAAGACTTTTGGGGGGGGTCTTTCCAAACCCCCCCCCAAAATTCCTTTTGGAATTTGTGGGGTGGGGGGGGGGGGCTTAAAAACCGTCCCCAAAAGTCAAATTCTAAGGACTTTTGAGGGGGGTTTTTAAGGACCGCCCCCAAATACCTTAATTTTTTTTTTTGGGGGGGGATTAGCAAAACCGCCGCAAGCTACCTTTAGGGGGTCATTCTAACCCCCCCCCAAAAGTCCTGAGAATTAGAATTTTGGGGTTTTGTTTTCAAAACCTCCCCCGAAGACCTAATTTTTTTTTTTGTGGGGGGGGGGTTTAGCAAAACCGTCGCAAGCCAAAACTGCCCACAAAAGGGTATTTTGTTGTAGTGATAATGTATGATTCTTTTTGCAGCCCTCCAATGAAGCTCATGTGTCTGTTCCATGTATCTTGATTCCACACTCACAACATAAGCAAGATCAGGTCGAGTGTGTGTCAAGTATAGTAAGCTGCTAATCAACTATCTATATAAAGTGCTGTCAAACAATGGTGTAGATTCTGCATCTTATAGTCTAACTCCTGAAAGGAATGGAGTCTTAGAAGGATTGCAATCATCCATCTTAAAATTATTTAATAGATCAGATGCATATTTTTGAGATACCTTGGTTCCATTCTTTGTTTGAGAAATCTCAAGCCCCAAAAACTGCTTAAGAATTCCCAAGTCACTCATGGAGAAAGCTTGGTGCAAAGCGGTCTCCAATGAAGCTATTTAATCAGTAGAGCTACCTGTGATCAAAAAATCATCAACATACATCACTATAATCATTATTGAACCATCAATCAGCTTCATATAAACATTTGGATGAGATTTGCACCGAACATAAGATTGTGACAAGAGAAAATTGTCCATTTTGGCATACCAAGCCCTAGGGGCTTGCTTAAGCCCATATAAGGACTTCTTCAACCTGCACACAAAGTTAGGATCTGATGTATACCCTTATGGCTACTGCATATAAATATCCTCTTCAAGATCCCCATGGATGAATTCACTTTTCACATCAATGTGGTGCACTTCCCATCGCTTGGATGCTGCAATTGCCAAAACTAGTCTTATTGAATCCTTTTGTGCAACAGGGGAAAAAGTTTCATTGTAGTCAAGGCCTTGGACTTGTAAAAATACCTTTTCTACTAACCTATCCCTATATTCCACTTATGTACCATCAGCTTCACATTTTCTTTTGTAGATCCACTTGTACCTTACCAATTTTTTGCCTGTGGGGAGCTTGACTAGCTCCCATGTTTCATTCTTCTGCAATGACTGAAACTCCTCATCCATGGAAACTTGCCATATTGGGTCATGTGAGGTTTCCTCATATGTCTTAGGATCATAATATATCATCATATAACATCTCTAAAAAATGTAGGGGTCATTCACATTGAGAGCAGTCTCAAATTGTGATCTTGTCCCCCTTTGGTCCTGAGGATTGCCAGCTAGTTCGCCAGCTGCTTGCAAAGTTTTTGCAGCCCATTTTGGACTTGTAGGTGAGTTAGCATCTACAATAAAATGATCCTCATCTTTCGAAATATCAGAATAAAAAATTTCAAGAACATCAATTACTTCTTCTTCAGGTGGTGGTGAAGATGGTTCTCCAATTTCAGTGCTTTGAGAGGGCTCTTCCTCAAACTGCACACTTCTTTCTATGAAGGATTTATGAGTGGTCATGTTCAGAAACTTATAACCTTTAGAGTCCTCTTAATATCCAAAAAATAAACATGTTTGGATTTGGGGCTGCATATCCCTCCTCTTCTCAAGTGGAATCCTAGCCCAAGCCTTTGAGCCAAAAATCCTGAAATGAGAGATATCCGGTTTGTGCCCTGTCCAAGCCTCAAAAGGAGTGATACCTTTGAGAGATTTGTGTGTCACTCTATTCGAAATGTATGTGGCACATTTGATTTCCTTATCCCATAGCTTGGGAGACAATGACTTTTCCTCAAGCATACATGTGGCCATCTCCTTTAGAGACCCATTCTTCCTCTCAGCAACTCCATTCTGCTGAGGTGTATATGGAACTGTGTGTTGCATCTGAATGCCTGAAGAGGCACAAAATTGCTGAAATTCTGATTTCACATATTCACCACCATTATCAGATATGATAATTTTAATATGCCTACCAGACTGGTTCTCAACTGAGGCATTGAATAGCTTGAACAGACCAAAAAATTCAGATTTTAGCTTGATGGAATAAATCCAACAGTACCTACTAAAGTCATCTATGAATGTGAGGATTTAATTGGCATGGTTCAAAGTCTCATGAGGGAATGGACCTGATATGTCAGTGTGAATAAGTTCCAATGGCGCAGAGGTTCTCTCAGTGGTAGATCTCCCATACTTATGCTTAGGGTGTTTTCCTAGGATGCAAGATTGACAGACACCTTTGGAAAATATGATATTGGGCAGCCCTATAACCATTTCTTTCTCATGGAGTTGGGAAAGATATTTATAATTCAGTTGGAAAAACCTTTCATGCCATAATTTCCTTGACTCATTGGCATGGGTTAAAAGAGTAGAAGATGAGGTATTTGGCACAAAGTGAGAAAACTTGTAGATTCTAGAACAGTGTTCAGCAGTACTAAATGCAATAATTTTTCCTGTTGAAATTTCAGCTATCTCAACATCATTAGGGCTAAAGGTTACTCTCTTGGGAAGCCCTGTGTGGGTCATCTGATAGACTGAAAATAGGTTTGCAGCAAGTCCGGGTACATATAATACATTATTAAATGAACCAAACTCGAGATCTATGCTACCTTTTCCTTTGCTAGAAGTTTCAGAATTGTCACCCCAATACAATATTTGGACCACTGGAAGAGTCAAGTGAAGTGAAAAAATTACTTGTAGAAACCATGTGTCTTGAAGCACCATAATCAATTATGAATGAGGTAGGTTTGGATGTGCTAGCCATCAGTGCATGCACTCTCTCTTTGTCATCCGAATTTTGTCCTCCATCCTTCCTCCTCGTGCTCTCTGGAAGAGGAATGTTGGTTTTCTCCAAGAGTTGAGTCATTTGGTCAATGGTCTTCTTCATGCAAGGGATTTCAGGATGAAATCCCTTGCTGCAATAATTGCACTTTGTCCTCTCATTCTTCTTATTTGGATTCCTCCTGAAATTCGAGGAGTCTTCATTAATTTTCTGCTTGTCTTTCCTCTCATCGGTGGGCTTCTTGAAATTTCCCTTCTTCTTCCCTTTCGAACCCTTTGAATCTCCAACATTCAGACAATGGTCTTTGGATGGATTTTTAATGGCTCCCACCAAGACCAATTTGTCTTGTTCTTGTGTCAAATACTCCATGAATTCTGAAAGTGTCGGGCTCTTCCAATTTTTAATTGCTTTTCGGGTGGAATGGAAAGTTGAGACAAAGATTGAGTAGTCGGGGCCAAGTTTGGAGAGAATGGCCAAGACTAATTGCTCATCCTTTTTTTCAATTCCAAATTGCTTCAGCTATAACACAAGTGATTTTAATTTGGAGAATAAATCCTGTAGGTCATTGAAATTTTGTGGACTAAGTGAGACAAGCTCGTTATCCAATTGGTGGCCTCTTAATTCATCTGTTTTCCCGAACAATTCTTGAAGTTTCAGCCATACTTCATTGGGAGAAGTGAGACCATCAAGATGAAATAGAATTTCCTTGGATGTAGTGAGACACAACAACCCATAGGATTCATCTCTTCGATTGTGCCATTTAGATTTCTCTACTGCTGAGGTTGGCTGAGCTTCAGTTGCGATTGTCACCCTGTAGAGCCCTTTGCTCCTCAGTAAGATCTCCATTTGCGCCTTCCAGTCAAAGTAATTGAATGGAGTGAAGATGATATGCTGTGAATGATCCGTGGCTTCTCTGAAATAACTTATGGACTGATTTTGGTATACTTCTGGATGCTCAAATGCGCCATGTAGAGAATAGAATGCACCCAGTGGATTGATCAATGCGCCTTCCTTGAGACTGGTTGGATCCTGCAAGACAATAGAAGGAGAAAGGAAATGCTTTATAGCTCTAATACCATGTGAATTTTAGTTCACATGAAGATCTGATCAATAAATTACACTCACTCATAGAAGATCTCACACAACTAGTCAAAGACACAAAAATTACTCACAAAGATACAATTCTGTATTTTCTCATGAATAAAATACATCAGCCAACCTTTGGAAAATAATAGGCTGCTGTTATATAACATTACAACATATATTCAAATGGCTAAAGATTCCATTTGGATCATCTCATCATCAGACTTACTAAAAATATGCTCATCCCCCCCTAGGTGGCAAGTATGTCTCCCAAGTCACTCCAAAGGCTCACGAATTGCTAAATTAGTGACCTGAAGGTGATGTATGATGAAAAAATGCCAAATCCCAAAATTGGAAAGAAGAAACATCATAGGGTATGTGGGGTGTAAAAAATAACTTTCCTAGTTGACTAGCTTTCCCCCCCAGGGCAAAAAGTAGTAAAAAGCAACAAAAACTCAGAAATGCGCCTTTCCTTCCATATCTTATCTAGAATATTTTGGAAATGCGCCCAAGTGGTCTAGGTATCTTGTGGTCCACACTTTGGAAGTTTTGTGGTCCCCCCAATGTTTCCTTCTGGTCCACACAAGGCAATTTTCTAGTCTATTACATAGGAAATTAACCATAGAAGATTAATAAATGCTCCAATATAATTAAATGACATAGATACGAAGATTTAATATTCCAACATTTTTCACCTTCTTCTTGTGGTTCACACGGAAGGAACCCTATCCAGGGCCGTTCCCAGGCTACATTAATAGGATCATTTGGTCGAGGCCAAGCCTTGCTAGGTGCATTTTCTCCTCTTGGAGAACCTATTAATTACACCACTTCTTCCCTTATCGAAAGCAGTATCCTGTTGGATTCTCCCCTTGGAGATCTCTCGGTTCCATTTGAACCATCCTCTCTCATAGGAGGTCAACCATTGTTTACAACACCACCTGGGTCTCCCCCTTGTGGAAACCATATCCCACACAAAATGGTAGGACTAGCTCTACCATTCATGGCTAGTTTAAATCTACCTGTTTTGGCCAAATTGGCCAATTATCCCATGCTCATGATCCAACAAGGCCAGCTATGCCAGATAAGCTTCCCTCAGATATTCAAAAATTCGAAGGAAAGCAAGGGGACAATCCTGCCAACCATGTCATGTCCTTCCACTTATGGTGTTCATCCAATAACATAGTGGATGATCCTGTGAGGCTTCGCCTATTTCAACATACTCTCACTAGCACGAAAACTAATTGGTATGCAAATTTAGTAAGTGCAACCCATGCCACATTCGCGACATTGGCCACGACCATTCTTACTTAATTCCAGCTTCCGATTCGACATGACCCGGGCCTTGAAATTCTCACAGAGTTTTGGTAAAATACATCCACCCACATCGCGGACCACATCCATCAGTGGTGTAGATGTCACACTTTATGTAATATTGAAATACAACCTCCCTTTTTGTTGGATTGGTTTATCAAATCTATCCAACCCACCATAGCTAAATATGTTGCTACCTCCATGCCGCAGAGCGAGGAGGAGGCTATTCTAAAAGCCCAATATTTTGACCTCATATATGCACAATCCGACTACCTTTACACAATCCTTCCTGATGCCCCTCGGCATTGGTCTTTGGATCCTACACCTTCAGCGGATGGGATTATTGGGTCGATTTCCCATTCAGGAAAGGCCCCTCCTACCACTTCGATGCCATTCAACATGGTTTCGTACTACCCATCCATTCCACTTGCATCGGTACCCCATACATTGATACCAACACCATCGGTTGGTCAATTATAGTATGGAGCATATAGTCCTACTTACCCAAACGTTATCCAAGGGACGAAGGTTCCTACATCGCCAATGGAACAAGCCATTCCTACATCCACATCTTATGGAATGCGAACCACATTTCTCCCAACCCCGAGATATAACCCTTATTACCCATTCCCCTGCCCAACTGGTCAACAACCTGCCCCCCATATGGGGGTTAACTTAGTTCAACCTTCTTACGTTCAACAAGCTCAACAATTTGAGTAATTGAACACCTCCAACCCCCAGAATCCGCAGATTTAGGGGAAGAAGAAAGGTAAGAACAAACATAACTAGCAGCCGGGGCAAGGGGTCAACCCCCCTCCCTAGCAAAACCAGAATACGGGTAACCAAAACACATGGAATAACAATCCCCCCAAACAAGGGAATAATTCCACCCTCAGGACCAATTATTGTTGCTCCATTTGCGGCAATTATGGTCATTACACACATCATTGTCCTCTTATCCTTGGTTTCCAATAGTTAGTGGAAGCCAAAAATAAGACGGTGACAAACCCTCCTCAGGCCGTGAATCCTCCCCAACCACAAACCAATGTGTTACAACAACCCTTTGCTAATCAAGGGGTAGTTACATAGCAGCAAGGCCCTCACCCACCCAACGATGGCTCTTTTCAAAATATCTACACGTTGGATATAAACCTTCTTACGCAAGCCAAAGGTTATGATGGGCTTCCCACCCCCCAAGTGGAAGACGTTTCTATCCCCTCAGAGGGGCCTCTACAAATAACACGCCTGAATACAGAACAAATCCCATGGATTCTGAAACCTCCACTTCTGTGTACCCCTAATAACCCCCACATGAAAGTCGCCCACAATTACAGTATTGTGGATGACTTGGCTCAATCCCTTGCAGCCATGTCCACGTTAGAAGTGTTAGAGTCTTTCCCAACACATCAAAAGGAATTACTCAATGCACTTGGTGCCATCAATCCTTTCGAATCGCACCTCATGACCTTTGATCTCGTCAAAGGTGATCCGCGACTATCTTCATTAGTCGCATTTCAAGTTACAGTCACTGTAAAGAACATCATGATTCATTGTTGTATCATCGACGAAGGCGTATCCACTTGTGTCATGTCTGCAAAATTCTAGAAATGATTAGGATCCCCTGAGCTCGTCCCCTCATCTATCGCTCTTCATGCATATGATGGGAGACAATGTCAACCAAGAGGATTGTACCAAAATTTCCCCATAGAGTTGGGGGGGAAAGATGGTTATGATCGATATAGAAGTAGTCAACGCAAAACTCAACTACAATATCCTCTTGGGGCGTAGTTACATGTATGCCATGAAGGAGGTCGCCTCCTTGTCTTTCGTATCATGATGTTTCCCTTAAATAGGAAAGTAGTTACCCTCGACTAGCTTAACTACTACGATCCCAACACCACAAGCAATCTAGACAATGTCCTACCAACTGTACTAGGTGATTCTCAACCATATGTTGACATTGCTCCGGGCATGTACAAGGACTCCAATTTGTTAGGAGTGTATTCAGGACCACAACCTAGGATCCCTACAACAACCGATGGCCTAATGTGCACAATTTTCACGATTGAAAATGGAGCCGCCTCTACCTCAACACCAACATCAGCACCATTGCTGATTCATGGCATTGAACAAATGTTGAGTCCATCGGTACCACCAATTTTCCAAATCTCATTCTTGTACCCTCCAACAGGTGTACAAGGGACACCGGTTATAGCTCAGTTAACTCTACTTGGGATCACCTTGGGTATCCCGGTATGGTACCTTACACCACCTTACCCAGAGATGGCTTCCAAACCAGTCGCTCACTATGAGTTTGTCCTTGTTTTGGTTGCTATGCCTTTAAGTCCCATAACACAATAGGTTACGACAACTCAAGCTATGACATCTGTAACTAAACCACAAACGATAGTCGTTAAGACCATCAATGGGGGCACCAAACAATCAAAGTTGAAAGGTCCCCTATTACCTAACCCGATGCCCAATTCATTAGAAAATGCTAAGCCTAAAGCGGGGGGCATCAACCACCAGGAGTTAAAAAACCCAGTGATGATTAACACTCCCAATCAAAAGGTCACAACTCCGTGTTCTCTTTGTGGGCAACAAGGCCATGTAACCAACTTATGTCCCACTTTGGCGGAGCTATGGAATTTGCTTAACAATCCTGTTATCATAACACATTCTCCACCGACGATAAAAGGGGGCACCTCTCCCCCGTCCACATCTAAGTCCAAGGCACTGCGTACGAATAATGCATGTTCTATTTGTGCTCAGTATGGGCACTATACCCACCATTTCCCCGAACTTGCTCGATACCGAGAGGCATTGGCAACAATTTGCCTCACTCAAGTAATGATTGAGGAACCCCCTTTCTTAACCCATGAAGTAGCATCTATTGATGTGATCACCACATCAGCGACATCGTCAGTCGCACCCCCCATAGAAGTTGCACCAGCTACAGAAAACATAGTGGAGCCTATAACGTCACAAGACCTATCGAAACTTAAGATGAAGCTGTCACACAACGAATGCTTGTCATGTGGGCATTCCACCCACATGCTTCTTCCTAGCACTATCACGTGCATAATGGATCAAATCAACACTCAGGAAGACCAAGAATGATTTCGTCCACGTGTACCAATACCTTTCCGATCTTGTGGAGAGACCACCCACTTCTCATTTTTGTTCCCTATTTTGCAGACTGAATGCGAAGCTCACCTCGAACAAATGAGATTGCAAGGTCAACTACAACCCCTCCGTGTAATCCTGCAAAGGTCACAAAACAAGGAGGTAATAACCACTTTACTAGATACCATCGATGCTAAATCTCCTTTAGCTAGTGTCCTTACTTGTAGCGACTCCTTGTCTTCTGACGAGTATGTAGGACACCTACAAACATTTCTCAATAATTAGAATCACGTGTGGGTTAACCCCTGGAGCACAAAAAAGACATCCAACACCACCTGTTGATATTCTTATTTTTGTCAAATTTTACTTTCTTTTTTCTCCAAGTACACTATTTTGAATTAAGAAAGTAAGTCCATCTCTTCTTTATGCAAATGACCTCCCCATATGATGTTTACATAGGATATGTGGATGGTGGAAGTCACTGGTCCAAACACCTAGCGTCAGACTCCTGGGCTATATATGCCCCATCCCATACACTCCACCACATAGGCGGATTTTGCTTTGGGGCACTCACAAATAACCAAGCAGAGTATGATCTTGTAATAGGTCTATTAAGTGATGCCCTTCACCTAGGCATCCACCATCTACAAGTACACCTCCACTCACAACTAGTCGTCTCACAGTTGAATAATGTATTTCGTGTCCTTAATCCTTTCCTATTCTGAAAGTTTATGCGCATGCGCCTTTTCATTCGATAGTTTGAAACCATCACTTTCACACATATACCGAGAAACACCAATGCATTTGCTGATTTCATCGCCAATGAGGTTTTCAACTGGCACCTGCTACATAAATCACCTACAAATTCTGCATAACCAAAACACACACACACACACACACATATATATATATCTCATAAACACATGTGTGTCACATACAAAAATATCCCTCCAGCTAGGGCATATACAAAATAGCCTTATTAGGGATACATCAAATATAACCCGCCTCCCATAGGATCGTAAAAAATAAACATACAAACTGGGGCTCATAGCCCTACATAAAATCAAGCTTCCCCGCCAGCTGGTGGATCCTAGGGTCCCAAAATAGACAAAGGCTGCACAACCTCCCCTCGTGCCGGCTCGGGTCCTTGTTGAGGCCTCTGTCGTGGAGGAGGGGCCGCGACTCCTTGATCATCTCGTACTGCATGGCACACCATTGCTACTTGATGCATGATAAGTCTCCACACTGGCCCACACTCAGCTGGTAAGTGAAGGGTCTAGGCCAGATCCTCATCTTTGAGGTCGAAAACACCTCGATCTTCGAGCCCAACAAACAAAAAACTAAATTATCGCTCCAAGTATTCTATCACAGTTGCTATTTTCCCCCCCACAGCTACCCCCTTACTGCGGCTCCTCTATCCTTAGCTCCTCTTGCTCGGGAAACCCCATCCTTGACTACACTTGATCCTTTAATGGCCTAACCAACCCCAGCGGATGGATGATATCTCCTTGGTCTCTACCTCCGCGGTGGTCTCCCAGGACCTACATCTGCATCACAAAGGAGGAAACCATCATCAGTACCTGATAAACATGTATATCATAAATGTGCAAAAATAAAAATATGTGCAAATATATATGTAAGAAAGTACAAACCATCAAATATACCTGTAGCGTCAAAACCTCCAGGAGGAATAGGAAACTCCAGATCTCCCCGGTAATCCATGCCACTCCAAGGATACCTCTCCACTCGGCCTATGTGTCCCTCCTAGACATCCAACACCTGGGGAGTATAATAGGCCCCCACGAGCCCACCACCATCATGAGGCAGAATGCGCCCCCAAAACGCCATTTGAGGCTCCTATGGTCCCCTTGGTGGAACTACTCCCTGTGACCTTAGTGACGGGTAACACTCAAAGAAATAGGAGCACAACACATTGCCATAGCGGAAGGTGCTTTGAGAGCCATGCTGATGCAGATCCGACATCTGCACCATCATAGACTGCAACAATACCCTCTCCACCAGCTGATGCTGGCCCCCTGTAATATTTTTGGGGAATGTTGCCCCTAGTACACACACCATGGGTGTCACAACAACCTGCACTGGAAGAGCCCTCAGATGGCTCACAATAAATCCACCAAAGTTCACAGAACTTTGGTCATCGTCATAAATATGGATCCACTAGTGTGTGGATTGTCTCCCCCACCATCTGTGGAAGGAATGGCTCTATCACCCCTCGGTGAGTCAATCCTGTCAAGAAATAGATATCTCGAGCCGTGATGCTCAGGTCCTGATCTCCTACCAGGAAAATCCATTGGTCCAGGACCCACATGTCCAGTAGTCTCCATAGTAGATAATCTAACGACCGCATCAAAGGGCGCTTGAAGAACTTCAAGAGCCTTGAGTCGCGTAATGCCTTTGTTGCTGCCCCGGTCAGCCAACACCCAATCTCGGAGGGAATCGTACTCTCTCTCTCTCTCTCTCTCTCCACTCAACATCTCTGATGCATTCCATAAAGTGGAAACCAACAATCTGCACAAGGAAATGACCACCCATTAGACTTGTAAAAAATTCACCAGCGCGACCTTCCCTAAAAAGGTCCACGCTTAGCACGACTGTCTCCAAGATAACCGCGCATAGCATGAAAGAACCATTGTTCGGCCATGCATAACTAGAGTGCAGGATTTATATTACTCGCCTGTGCTAGTAGCGCGACTGGGATACTGTTCGACCGCGCTAAACCAATGCGCAGATGAATAGTTATTTTTTCACGCGTAGCACAGAACAATACATTTCATTCGTGCTACAAAGACGCGCTATTTTTGAAAAATACCGCACTATAGTAGTGCGAGATTACCCAAAAATCACATGCTACATCGTACGATTTTTCCAAAATCCCATGTGGTAGCCCCAAAAACCATTAAAAGGTCCCTTGGCCTACCAGGAGACCCCTAATCATCAAACTATCCAGACAGAATTAAAAAGTACAAGGGTGAGGCATACCTGAATATTGCGGCTCGTCGAACAGTGCACCAGATCTCCCATAATTGCTCAAAACGCGCTCTAAGAGGTCAGTGGCACAAAGTACAAATGATTTTGAAAAATGGGCCCCACCCCTATTTTATATTCATTTGACCCAAACTTCCAATTGATGCCATGGACAAAACGTAAGTCCATTTCCAAAACTGTTCACACCACCATGACCAACACTTCGATCTCTCCAACATGGAGCCAATCAATCCATATTCCCATCGATGTCACCAGGACACTATTTTTCTAATCATTACCCCACAGGTACGTATTGTTTTGGTTATATATTTGCTGCATTGTCAATACCTTGTTCATGTCCTTTACTACATTAGGGTATGTGCACCGTATGTGCAGGATCTCGATGAGGACAAGTTATAGCCTCTTGTTTTTCCATAATAATAACAAGACTCCATTCTACAACAATGGTGCAAGGCTTCGTACCATAGGTATCATCTCGAAAGTGACATATATAAACTATTTACCCTCCGTTTATAATGCATCTACCAGTATTCCCGCTGATAACCATAGGGCCCTAAATCCCAGTTTTGACATTCCATCAATGCCATAATTTGGAATAGCATGTTCCCCCATGGGTGTGCACACCATTTCCATCCTAGTCATCACTTGACACCCATGATGTCGACCCCCCACAAATCCAAGGAATTTGATGCAACTTGAACATATCCACTCTTAGCTTCTCATTTTGTAATTGTGCATTTACTCCACTCAGTAAGCACCATCAGCTTCCTCAGTTCACAATGCAATAAAGATTCACAAATCCTACTCATACCTCCATAAGATATTTACCCTCAACAATCTTCTTCATATCACCACCACTGTGAAGACATCAATGGGGCCTCTACCCTCCATAGTAACCAGTTCTATTTCAGTTATCACGCAGGCATACACTAAATAACATTGATTCATGGGGCACCCGTCTTCATGTTTGCAAGTTAACCCTCACTTCATCTTGGAAAGCATCCCACGACCCACTCAAAACCTTGGGGACTCCGCCCACCATGTAAATTGGTCCCCTGACACACCTAAAAATGTGGGGATCCCACCAATATTATTTATGTACAAACAGTTCCCCCACATTGCGGGAACACTAGATAATTTTGGTAGCAACCCATGTTCGCCTTTGATGGATGTATTTGAGTCTCCATATGTTCAGCAATATTTGTTTTTCCGGTCACCATTACCCTTCATTTTGTGTCTCCATGAAATCCCTTTCACTTGCAGTTTATCTCCGCCCGTTTCAATCTGTGCAGCTTTGAAAGGAAAGCGCTGCCCCCACTCACCATGTTTACAATCGATCAAATGAAGTTATGGGCCTCACGCTTACCAACCAGTCTTGTGTCAGGTTTGTCCATACAACAGTCGGTTACAATATGATCTTAGTTCTCAAGATAAGACTTTCATCCTATCATGTACTTTAGCTCTCGTCGACGTCAAAACACTATATTATGAGAGTTGCAGTAGTTGCAGTTGTACCTTGGGATCCCTTTCAATCACTATAAGGGATCACCACAAACTTAGTATGGAGAGTCATTAGTGCTCCCTAACTAAGTGGTTTCCCCTATTCTTGATGTCAACACATCATCGCATCAGGGGGAAACGTACTTTTGAAGGTAGTAGTGTTCACTTTTGGAAATCATGGTAGCAGTCTATTTGGTATAATGAAGCTCTCAGGCAGATTTACATACCAATTCGATCCCCCATGCCAGTGGGATTATCATGGTCACCAACAGTTCCACTTCTTCAAACATTCTGCAACAATTCCTTGGTCATTTACTCAAACATGGATCGAAGCCACCTTCATCCATATCCCAGTAGTATAGGAGAGTCGAAACCATGGTCCTCTCTCATTCTAATCACTTTGAAAACATTTCACAAGCATGGGTATTCTTGCCTCATTTGTATAAAAACCCATTATTTACTACAGCTTCAATGATTGGCACCAACAATCCTCCTCCATGGGAGGGCCCTATTTTTCCACATATGCTTCATCCTACAAAACAAGAGAGAAAAAACAGAAAAACATGATGCATTATCCGCTCTACAATACCCTCCGAACCTCATACATCAGGGGGCATCTGTTAATTCCTAAAAATCGCACACATGCGACATTTCGGTGATTCATTTAGTAAGGCATCATCAACATAAAGAATGCATCTCACCATAGGCATCCTCAACAGATCCAAAACAAAACATGAGTCCATAAGTGCCAAGGAACATCCAAAACAAAGGGGATAGCGCAAGTAATACACAGTTGACCCGCGCTATAGCGCAAGTTATCTTAACAATGCGCATGCTACACTAGCGCGAATTTTCGTTTGATATCCGCGCTATTGTCAAAATGGCGGGACCACTCATTCCCAACGGTGCATTGAAAAATCAGTCCTCTCTAAAGATTCGAATTCGGCTCCTCACACACTTGGTGGCATTAATCAGCCCCCTTGCTGTAACTTGGAACTAGTTCATGAAGGAGGAGAGTTCACATTTGGATCTAGTTGTTTGTTGGCCACTTCTTGGCCTATAAAAGGAATCCATTGGCATGCATTTTGTAGAGAGAAATTACAGCAAGGTTATGTTGCTGGATTTGAGTTGGAGCTTCCTCATAGCCCACCATTTCCTACCATTGTGAGCATTCTCAAGCTCCCTTGCCACCTTCCATATAGGGGCAAGTGTTTCTCTCCATTGTTCTACTATCTACTTAGCATTTAGTTTGGACAAGAAAGGCATCCCTAAGGGATATTGTTGTATTTACTTGAAGCCCACACCTCCTAGGTGCTGTACAGCTATTCCATTGGGAAATACAAGAGTGGTTTAGCATACTTATGATTGTTATTGGAGTTTGCATTCTCCCCTATATTTTTCATTTTTTTTCATTTATGTTTTATTTATGTTTGAATGTGAATTACACTAAAAATATCTTGCATAATTACTTGGAGGAATAACAACCACCAAAAAAGGGGCTCCAAGGACTGAGGCCTTGCTGCAACCTACAAGGCTTAGCCCCTTGCCAAGTGGAAGAGTGCACTTGTGCAATTTTTTCCACAACATGAGATTCATTGAGCATGTCATGTTTTGGTATTGTTTTTAGAAAACCCCTCCATGTTCCCAGAAGTTGAGGGTGCATTGCAAAGTCAAGGGAGTGAAGGATTTCAACTCCCTCGCACACCATGGTGAGGGAGGTTCATGTATTCAATTTCCTCGCATTGAATAAGTAGACCTAGATTTATATTAGTCTATTTTGTGTTTAATATAGTTGCAAGAGGATTTATTTAGTTGCATAAATTATCATTGTGGTTTTTATGCATTTCATGGTGATTTAGATTAGGGTTATATAATTTAATAAAATGTTGGCAATCATAAAGTGCCAACAATGCCTACCATTGTCCCATTAGAGCTTTGTCTAGTAGAAGTACTTTTGCATTAATGCCACTATATTCTCCACACCAATTTGGACCACCACCTGAATAGAATGCACCTCCCAAATCATCTTCTCATGCTCACTTGAAGGAACACATAGGTGTCTCTTTTGGATGAGCTCCTGAATGTGATGTTTGATTTCTTCATTCTTAAGGAGGGAGTGCCTATATACCGAGCCACTAGGAAAAGGAGCTCCAAGTATCAAATAAATTGAATGCTTGACCTGGTAGTATAGGTACCCCTATAGTTGAACCAAAGATATTTCTATATTATTCAAATGTCTTGTCCCCCTACTTCTTATGTGTAGAGGGACTCCCTATAGAGGATGTGGCAGTTTCGGTGATCTACCATTCACCTTCTAACTAAATCACAAAGAGGACAAATTCGTTGGCCTAAGAGAGGACCTTCCCAATTTTTTTGTTGAGATAAAGAAATTGTGGTAGTAGGAACTACCTCTATTACCCTATAGAGTTGACCTCACAATGTAACAATGATGAGCTATGAGACCTAGACATGCCAACAACATGATGTTTCCATAAATAGAGTTGTCCTATAAGAACATCACAAACTTTAGTGGAGAAACATCACACAGTTACTCATATTTGAAAGGTTTGATTCCATAGGGTAGGTCATCACATTATTGGTTGATGTGAATCTCTCCTCCTTGGCTCAACCAACTAATGGTGTGTGCCTAGGGTATGAAATTGTTAGTAGCTATAATATCCTGAAGACCTTGGATGAGATTAGGTTCTTTTGGCTATCACCATTAACAATGAAATGTAGTGGTGTCCATCCAAACACTTGACTGGATCCATTGGCTATTGCATCATCCCACTTGACTCCTTGGTCGTATCTTCGACTCGGTCGTCCCAACGGATCAGTCGGTTAAGCAAATCGACTATTGATGGCACATGCTTGATGGATCATCATACACACCCGACGGTACTTGATGATTCCATCACATGTCAGATGACATTTTGAGCAGTCAGAAGGCATCCAAATCGCCATCGATGTCTCTTCATATTCTTCTAGCTGACGAATGGGAAGAAGACACATGATCTCTTTGTAACTGAAATGTGGCGGATAGTTACCCAAGCGTCCTTCCGAATTGTATAAATACTTGCAAGCTCAAAGATGAAATAATCATTTTCCTTAGTTTCTCTTGATTGCATTAAGATGAGTTCCCAAAGAGGAGGCTCGATTAGTTCCCGATGGTTCCTACATTCGACCTATTACGACGACTTCTCAATACAACCAGAGTTTTCACCCTTGGGGTTTCTAACTTTCTCCATTATCAATTCCTGTCTCACATTCTTCTGTGATTGGAATTGTCTATTAAATTTTGTAGTTGTTTAGTGTTTGGTGTATGTTATTCTTCATAGTTGTTTCTCTTATCAAACTAGCATTATAACATCCGCCATAATAGTAGCCGACTCGGTCAGTTGACTCTGTTGTCCTCCTGTTGACCTCCTGGGAGACATGGATCAAGTGGAGTCCCTTTCACCTACATTTGTGTGTGAAAGAGGTTCTCACCTTCCTCCGAATCCTTTTCCGCTTGTGGTTATATGTTTGTTTTTGCAATGTGTTATGCCAGCAACAACCCTTCCAATGTGTTATGCTAGCAACAAACCTCCCCATATATTTTCTTGGTGAGAAGGAAAATATGGGGGAGGGTATCTTTATTAATTCTAATATTTTCCTTGACACTCTGATATTTCCATTAGATGCATCTAAAAATGTCATGCTTGATCTACTTACTATGTAGGAAAAGACTAATTCTCACTTGGACAAGGTTTGTTCTCAGTTGATTCTCATAGTCTTAGGTTGAATACATAATCATGGTAAAATATTTTCAATCACAAAGAACTACTTCCTATAATACATTATTCTTTTTCACCCTTGGTCTAAGCCATCACTCTTTAGAAACTAATCCCTAGTGACGTATCAACATTAGAAAATTTTCCTATCATGAATTGTCACTCACCTAAAGAGTTCACCCTGTGCGATATGGAACTAACTCTTAAATCTCTAAATGCTCGACACATGCCAAGTCTTTGTAATATGTGATGTATCACAAGCTCAAAATCCTCTTCCCCAACGACATGACATGAATGTCACAAATTTTCCTTTGAGACAAAGCATTCCTAATTTCTCAATCATCACAAAGCCTGTTATGTCATGGGTCAAGAAGTTTTCAGCTGTGTGACATGTCATGTAGCGCAAATTTTTTGATATCACTATGCATTTCGCTTGTTATCACCTAATATAAATTTCAGACACGTGATACTTTAGGAACTGTTATAGAGAGACATTGTCGACATACAACATGCATCTCATAAAGCTCATCCTTCATCAAATTCAACATGCGAAATAAATCAATGAATACAAACTTAAACTTTAGTCCAACCACACGGTCCAGTAATAGGAAACTTGTGTGACATCACATGGAAAATCCCTCAAAATATGTGCGAAATTACCAACACATGGACCATTAAATTTCGTGTCACATTCAAGGCTTTACAACCACATTTTGGCTCCAAGGAATTTGAATTGGCCTTATTCACATGCATGGCCATTCAATATCCCTATACTTGTACCTTGAAGCCACTTCATAAGAGGGAGCATTTACATGAAGAACTAGTTGTTTGAGGACCACCATTTTTCCTATAAAAGGAATCCATGAGCATGCATTTAATAACATTAAATCAAGAGAAAAGTTATGCTACAAGAATTAGTTTGAGAGAATCATCTTTCAACCTCATTCTCACTATGTATTGGCATTTCAATCTCACTTAGCTTCTTCCTCAAGAAGCAAGTCTTTTCCCTTCATTATTTCAAGCTTGTTAGCAAGCAATTTGAGAGATATGAAAGGGACCTCCCAAAGGGAGTGTTGGATTCCATTTTCAAGCAACATTCTCCAAGGTGACACCATTGTATTCAAGATTTTCCTATGGACATAAACATTTGATTGAAGCTCATCTCATTTTAGTGTTTTTATGATATTTATGCAATTTTTGTCTTCCAAGTAGTCTTTGTATGTGTTGTTAGTCATTTAATAGCTTCAACATTGTTTATTAGACTTACTAACCATCCACTTAATATGTTTCCTTGCCTGCAACGTCCAAGGGAAGGAAGGATTGCTCACCCTTGATCCATTTTTCTCACAGCATATGTAATGCCCATATTTTGATTCGGCATATTTATTAGTTAGACACACCATACTTTATTTCTTATATATTCTGTTGAACTCAGCTCGACTGAGTAAACTATATTGGACCTCGTTATATGATGTTACTCTGTTTTATGATTTCACCATGATTATGATGTTACTATGTTATGCGATTATGATGTCATGATTATCATATGATTTCCTTATTTTACGATTGCAGTATATGTTTATATGTTTTCATTAATGAAATGTGAAATATATGATTCGGTACGTGGATACCCTCTTCTTATATGAATTATTGAAATGTTATATGTATCTATGATGAGCTAAAAGGTTACATGAAATGAAATGATAACATGGATCAATTAGCGATCAATGGAAAATGCTTTCTATAAATTGTATTTTGCAAAACACTAACCTACAGGACACAAGGGCTATGGGATAGCCAGTTACTTGATCTGATATATATTGGAAAGGAAAAAACATGTTCATACAGCAAACCTTAGCAGCCAAAATGAGGATACGATAACACAAACTGATAATCCCGATAGCAGCAAGTATGAGTTGATAAGGGCGTAGACCCAGTATGTTGAGAGGGATGGATGTGTTTCCCACCCTATGTTTCCATGAGACCCGAGGTCGTGGGAGGGCCGTGCTGAGACACGCTCCCCATGTTGTTGTGATGACGATGGTCGGATGCCTGCTAGGGGAGGATAGGTCCGCTGTTCAGCCGACGCTATCGCTCTCAAGTTCTATGTGGTCAGATCGGTGAGTCCGACATCCACTGTTGTACTAGCAGAGGAAGGATAGGGAGGATGCTGGACGTAGGTTATGATGGGAGGATGTGTTAGTTAGTACTGTTGGGGGTTTAGTATTCCTTGATTCCGAGTTAGTGGAAGTAGGCACCCTTCCTTGTACATGATTGATTAAACTAATGTAAAGATAAAGACAATGATGTTAAATCGTAAAGGGTTAACTGTTAAATAACCGAGGATGTTAAAGTAATTATACTATATATTATGCTTGCTCTTCTGCATGGGGGTAGATACTATTGTTAGTTAGCAAGTATGCATAGGCGGAATGGGGTTTGTTTATAGTACATGTCCGACATGTGCATACACTGGCCATGCATGCACACCTTGTACGTGTACAATATTACTGGTGTATAACATACTTGTCATGCTTGAATAGTAGTATAAATGTCATAGATAACTCAGTTAAGGATACATCAATCAACTTAGGTAATGAATGGTTAGGTTGTCAACGTGTAAATAAGTGAATTAGTAATTATATGAAAACATTGTAATAATAAACTAAGACAAGTGTCGTGAGTTAACATTGTCATAGAAGAACTGTTGTGAATAGGGTAATGATAGTGTCTAATTAATTAGTAAAATTGTTTAAGCCCTCACAAGTGCTTTGTTTATAAGAACAAGGATGCTATGTTGATGATAGGGTACTCATGTGATAAACAAATAATTAAGGATACTATGATTAATTCACCTTTTATAATTAATAAATGGTGATCTAATTATTATTATTACTTAATTAATAATATTCCAGCAACATTTATATATCCCTATCGTAACAATTGCAATATAAGTAAGATTTAAAATATTGATTTATAAATTAATATTGTGTGATTATTTCCATATTCAAAAGTTAGCCATAATAAGATAATCATTTTTGGAATGAACGTGATATGATGGAAAATGGTTATTTAATTATCCAATGTTAATCTTGGAATTTAAACCTCAAGCTAAGTAGTCCCGACGGATAAGGTGGACCATTAAGACACATCATGTCCAAGTTGAAAAGGGGAAACTAATTATATAATATTTTATTAATTACATTAATAACATTAAAATCAAGGATGGCGGATAGACTTGTATTTAATGAAACTTGTCCCGAATGGATAACCTTTGGGTGATAATCCCCACCGTAATAAATACTTACGACCGTCAATCCAAAACCAACTAATTTTTCCATGAGAGTAATTAATTATACATTTTTATAAAGAACCGTGTATGAATGAACTGGTGATAGGAGTAAATGTTGAGGGGCTCGAGAGGGGGATTTTGGGGCGGTGGAGTAAGCCCAAGATATTCTCGAGGAAGGGAAATTATATAGAGGGGGGAGAGCTTGGAGAAAGAGAGGTTTTTTTGATTGGGGGAAGAAAAGAAGTTGGAGGACAGAAGTTGGGAGAACAGAAAGTTTGGAGAACAGAAAGATTTTGAGAACGGAAGGAAACACTGCTCTCGGGATTATCAGATTGTGGGCTCGGGGGCTTGGAAATCCTTTGATTTCCAAGGGCCAGCAAGATAACAGCTGGTCGGTAGGGTGGACACTTCAGTTTGGCTGTCTAAGGGGTTATACAACCTGCTACAACTTACGGTTAGCATCAGCATCAGGTAATTTCCGTTATTGACTATTATGCTAAAACTTACTGTAAACATGCATAACTTGCTATTTACTGATTTAGTGCTATTTACTGATTTACTGAGTTGTGAAACATATTCTTATGCTAGAACATGATTGTTGAAAAGGAAATATTGATATGTTGTTTATTTTAAATTACGAATGTAAGGTTGATAAAAAAAAAAACACGACAGAACACTAAATATCATTAGACGCATGGTAATTATTAGAAATTTACTCCCATACAGTTTGAAAAGTTTAATAAGTAAAAAAAATTAACCCTGAAATTTTACATAGTGCCCTGCTGTAAAAACCAGAGCACTACAGCATAATCGATGACTCCACTAGGGATTTTTTCTTATTTTTCATGTCTTTAGGTTGTATTTTTGTTTATTAATTAATTTGGGGCTCTTGTATGATTATACTCTTGCTATTTACACCCACAACTAGTGAATTTTTCATCATAAGGTCCAAGTTTTCTTCATTTATTAGGCTACATGGATCTCGTCGTGTTTTCTGCGTGGAATAGTGTGGATTTTTATTTGATGGCTGCACTGTCGTGCATCTTTTTTTGCTTTCATCCACACAGATCTCGCATGCAGGATCTATAACCTCTACCCTGCACTATAGCGTGAGTGAATATTGATAGTCCTCACAATTCTTTTTTGTGTGATTCGTTAACTCTCAAGCCACACTTTAGTGCGATTGAGAGGCCAAAAACCCACATGCTTGAGTCCAATTTGATATTTTTAGCTTGCTTTGATTCACAATTGTAGTCCACATGTCTATTCACATTGCTTAAGGAATTAAAAAATCAACCACAACCTGTTTTTACTTCCTTAGGCATTCAAATCACATAGTTTAAGTAGGGGACAAAGTCATATTTTGCAACATTCTTTTTCCTAGGGATTGAATTTAGATGTCACCAACAACCTCCTAGCTTGCACTAGATTAGATTTCCAAATTCTCCATTGCTTTCAAGTTGTAAGAAATTATTAATCCAGGCATTTGAGTTAACTTCCAATAGTTTAAACTCTGGTCACTTGCATATTTCTGTCTTTTTAAGCAGTTTAGATCAAATCCACTCTCCACACAAGCAAGGGGCCTATAAAATCTTGTAATCCTAGTATGCTCTTTGCCTTGCACCCAGAAAGCGACTTTGGTGAATAAGAAAATACCACAAGAGTAAAATACCTCCCTTTGCACATTTCTTGATTTTAGTCATCTTTTGAAAATCAAACACTTGAAGATTTCATTAAAGAGGATTATTGAACCACATATGTTCATATCTCTTTGCTTTATTTTCTTATAAGTTATTTGCAAACATTCACTTCAAGCATTTTTTAAATCACACATGTGTTTGTCCACTTCAAGCAGCTACTAAAGGACCTAAAAACTCTTTTTATTATTGAGTATGCTCTTGATCTTGTGCCCATAAAAGCGATCTTGATGAATAAAAAAATTGGGAAGTTTGAAATATGACCTCCCTTATCACACGTAAATTTAAAGTAGAACCTTTAAAATCAACCCATGGATTAAACCAATTTAAAATCCTCTATCAAGAGGTCATAAAACAATTTATAGTTTAAGTTAGGATTGTTGGGATATGCACCTAAACAACGCCTCTTAATTTTTTTCATATGAAACAATAAGTGGTTGTTGGCTTTTAGGGAACTTTCAAATTCTACTATACCAAGTCTGATTAAACTCGGATAAGAAGGCGTGTTTCCCAAGGATGCTAAAGCTGAGGTTAGGTTGTTTTTGTTCGCCACATTGAGCTACCCAACTCTTTGTGGAGGTGACACATTACCATTTTAGGCCAAACCTCTTATCCACACTTGAGGCAAGTATCTTAGTTTCCAAGAACTAGGATTGTTGCCAGTTGGAATTTGTGAGATGCATTTGCACCCAAATCATATTTTTTTGGCTATTGGAAATGTTGCCAATCCTTCTACAACATATCCCTAATACCGCTCATTATAACTGATTCATTCATAGCTTCACTAGTCGTCTTCAATGGGTTCATAACCACTTGACAAGAGAGTTATTGGATGGCCCAGTTACTATTTTAAGAAGGAGGACAATAAGTATGATATGATCACACCATTATTTATCTAAATTACAAAGAACCCTACGTAAATGGGAACATATACTTTACAAATTCACATGTATGCTATGTTGATAGACACACTTGCACCATTTTTTGCATATGTTATCTGTGTTATCATATTGTTTCATTTGTTGATTTTTAGTTAGTTCCTATTTGCATAGATTTATATTACATATAGAATCATAGTGGACCTATGCTTTATCGATGTTATTTGAGGATTCAAATCTTTCCTCCCATTGGAGGATGAATTCCTACTACAAATCCCCCCTGTCCTCGACGTTGGAGGCACCACTCAACACCCACACATGTGTGGATGTGATTGGATCTACTATGATTAGACATATTTGGCTCAACACTCCCCCTCACATACCACCTGCACGCACTCTTGCATTAATATGAGGTACCCCCCACCCCACATAATGACAGAGCCTTCTCTAATGACTTTATCGTTCATGGCTAGTTTAAATCTCATCGATTTTATCTAAGATCATCGACAATCCTATCCGACATGACTAGGCATGGCATAACATGCTAATGGAGTTATCTTCAAACATTCCAAAGTTTGAAGGAAAACAGGGGAATGACCCAACAAACCACGTGATGTCTTTCTACTTTTGGTGCTCATCCAACAACATAATGAAGACACCATTTGTCTTCAGCTGTTTTAGAGGACCCTCATGGGGACAACAACTAAATGGTATGCCAATATGCTAGTAGGAACACATGCCACCTTTGGGGTCCATAGCTACTATCTTCCTGACCTATTTTTAGTTCATAGTTCACCATAAAATTGGCTTGGAGATTATTTTAGAATTATGTTAGAACACATATACACACATCACTTACCACATACATGAATGTTTTCAATGGTGCACATTATATAAAATCAACATGCAACTTGTATTCTTATTAGATTGGTTCTTGAAGTCTCTCATAGCCATGATCGCCAAATATGTCACAACCATCATGCCACAAACTAAAGATGGGGTCAGACATAAATCCCAACACACTAGAACATTTTGGCTCAAAATTCGGCAAAAAAATCCGACGGTATGGAAAGACTGTAAAAAATACTTGTTAAAAGTCTATTTAAAAAAATAAATAAATTAAAATTTAGTCTGCGTTCATCGGTCAACCGATGGTTATAATTGAATTGTTGGTATTTCCACCTCCAAATGCCAGTCTGTCGACATTTGTTCTTGAACCGCCGTGTCTTCGATGTTTATGGAATATTAGTTGGTATTCAGATGGTCAACCATTAGACCCCCGACACAAGAGGGATAACCATTTAACATTTGCAACGGTCACTTTTGACTGGTGAATGTCGAAAAAGTCAACATTGACTATGCTAATAAATGTTAGAAGACCGACAATTGTGATATTTATAAATATAATATATTTAATAGACGTTTCGACAATTTTTCCATAATTGCAACAATTTGGAAAGGTTACGAGGAACTTTTTCCAAACATAAAGCAAATTTTATTTATCTTTCACGACCACTTCATTCTATAAGATAGTCATCACTCTATTTTGGTAGGGAAGAATGTCAGATAAAATTGGTGCAGAAGAAAACCAAAGGATTCATGATAGGTTATGGGAGGATTTCAGGGAAAGGGCCGATGGAAAATTTTATTCTCCTTATGCTGAATGCAAGGGCTTCAATCTCAAAAGAATTTCGATAAAAAGAGCTAAAATACATTGTAGCAAAAATGGACATATCGAAGGGGGAAATGAATACCATCCCTTGGTAAGTTATGTTTATTCATTATATGTATTTATATTGATCATATTTGACACACTAATTTTGCTTGATTGCTTTGAATTATAAAGACAATGCCCCCTAGGTGTCCGAATTCAGAGAATGCACCAAGTACTAGTAGATATAATGTTGCACGAGATAAACAATATGGAGTGAATATTGAAGATCAAGTTAATCATCCTATGGAAGAAGATGATAATAATAACATAGTTGAAGATGATGGGACAAATAGATTGATCCAAGACACGTTCAGTTGAACATACCATGACAACTTTCATGATATTCATGATACACCTCTATTTGACAAGGCAAAACAACCAGTTTATGAAGGCTCAAGAACAAATATTCTCTCAACTACATTATTGTTGGCGAACTTAAAGGTTTTAAATGGTTTATCAAACAATTGTATGACATAGATACTAAGGTATGTTTAATCATCACATTGTGATAAATTTATACTTTTTTTTTTCTCTATTTTGTGCTAGTTAATGTCGTGTAAAATAAGAATGCATTATTTAGTACAATTAATGTTCTTTGGATTAACTAGTTATTTTTTATGTTGTAGATTGTTAGGTGAATTTATGTTACCAGAGTCAAATATATTGCTTCTCACATAAAAATATTTATCTACCATTATGAAAGTTATTGGAATGGAGTATCAAGCTATTGATGCATGTCCCAATGATCATATTATATATTATGGACAATATGCGTCAGAAACAGAATTCCCACAATGTCATATAAGTAGGTATCGAATTGATCCACTAACAAAAAAGGTGCCTCACAAGGTTCTTCGTCACATTCCCATAATACCATGTTTGAAGCGAATGTTCAGGTGCTAAAGCATAGCACAGTTTATGGATTACCATGCACAGAACAGAAGTGGAGATGGTGTTCTTTGAATGCCTGCAGATCATTATGCATTTAGTAACATCGAGGAAAAATGGCCATTTTTCAAAGAAGAACCTCATAATGTTAGGATTTCATTGGAAACTAATGGTGTCAATCCATTTGGTGAGCTCAGGTCTATTTACTTAGTGTGGCCAATTTTCATTATCAACAATAACATTCCTCCTTGGATGTCAATAAAGAGGGAGCACGTAATGTTGGCAATGATTGTTCCAGGTATTTGTTTACAATTTTTTTTATGAACCTAACATTTCATTTCTTTGGTTTGTTGCATTATATCTTATACTTATTCATTTTCTTATATGTACAAATGGTAGTAATTACGTGTATTTTCAAAAAAATAGGTAAGTACCAAGTTAAATATATGAATGTATATATCGAGCCTCTTATCGATGAGTTGCTTCAGTTATGGGTTGGCATCACTATGTATGATATGTCTAGGCCAATAGGGAAAAAGGAATTTCAATTCCATGCAATACTTTTATTGACAATTCATGATACCCTGGGGCTAACACATTTTTGTGATATGTGACATTCCACTAGAATTTAATAGTATATAATTTTATCAAGATATCGTGCATGTTTTAATTTAAATGTTCCCTTCACACACACACACGCGCATAGATGAAAATAATCTATCTCTTGTTGGTCTTCAAACAAAGGTTAAATTTCCATGTCTATTTTGTGGTCCTAAGATGAAATCTCGTTGTTCAAGAAGTTTAGGAAAGGAGATGTTTGATGAGTATAGGAACTTCCTCTCTAAGAAGCATAGGTATCGAACCACCGAATAACATTTTTTCAATGGGAAAGAAGAGATTGGATTAAAACCATCAAGAATAATTCCCCACCTATGGAAGGTGGACTATAATAGAATTTGTTGAGGTATGCAAATTGTCTATGTATCATATATGTTTTATTGTTTGTATTATTTATTTTTATTGCATTCTGTTTACCATGATTGACAATTATTGTTGTAATTTCTTTTATCCTTCATGGAGGTAATCAAGGCATGAATGGGATTCCACGAGGAATGAAAAGTTATCCCATACAATTTAGTAGGTTTCCCTATTACGAGGATCTACAAATAGTTCATTTGTTTGATACAATGCATATCGAGAAGAATGTAACATAAGCATTATGGCGAATCTTATATGGTAGGCGTGACAAAGAAAATATTGCCAAAATTTGTAGTGACATTCAAGAATCCAATCATGCATCGCAAAGTGTGTTTCATTCAAATAGCAATGGAGATTGAAATAAAATTCCCTGGTTACTGACATAGCAACAAAGCAAAGATGTTAAAGAGGTAATTCGGAAAATTAAGTTTCCCACAAGATTTTCTTCAAACATAAATAATATCTTAACAAAGAAAGGTGAATTTAGTGGGGTAAAGACTCGTGATTGGCATACCTTCATTAAGGTAATTATTTGGGTATATTATATATTTATATATTGGTATACATTTCTTTTCTAATTTTTGTCTACTTTGGAAACAAATAATTATTCATTTGTATGGTTACGGTATGTCTTACCTCTATCTCCTTTGACAACAATGAACAAGTTATATATGATCTTGGAAAATACATGAGGTAAGTAGCGATTTATATGCAAAATATGTGTTCAATTTGTTGTCGAACTGAATGACATGTGTTTTGCTTGTAATGTATATAACGTTTTTGTTGAAACATGTGATTTCCTTGCATCATTTTTAGATGGTTATCGTCAAAATAAATTCATAAAGAAGATAAAAGTATTGGAGGATGCAAATGCCTTGGATAATGTGTGAAATTCAAAAGTATCTACCTCCGACATTCTTTAATGCACAAGAACACTACCTCATACACCAAGTTGAGGAGTCTGAAATGTGCGGACCTATACAAACAAGGTCAATTTGGATGGTGGAGGGGCACTTGAAATCATTGAAGGATTTGGTTAGACAAAGAGCATGCTGATGCAGGATCATCCTGTCTTAAAAACTATGTGTTCTAATAAGACCTAGGAGGGGTCTTCATTTCTTAATTAGTGGTCCTTTTTGATGAATTGTAAATAATCTTATGTTTTTAGTATGATTCTAGATGGTTGGTGAGTCACTAGGTGAGTCATTAGTGTAGATGAATCATTGGATGAGTCATGTAACAAGCCCTCATCTAATGGAATCAAGTCATAGAGTTAGGTTTGGGGGTTTTATAATCTTATAATTAGTTAGCATCAATTTAGGGGATTGTTGAGTGTATTCTGGATCTGGACTAGAATTGGTTTCAGAATCCTGTTGTATATATTATGTAATCCTACGAGGCATAACAGAGGTATCCAGGGAGAGATCCAAACAATGTAAATCTGGATAAAGGTGGCCAAAACAGAGAGAGTATCCAAACATTGTAAATCTAGCTAAGTGTGGCCAAAGAATGTAAATTTGGCCAAAGGAGAGTTGGTCATGTTTGTATCAGACCTAGAGGACCAGAACACAGGTTCTCTGGTGATCAATGTGAATGTACAAGTTCTTATGTTTGAATGAAGAAGGGCAATTATGCATATCTCTGTGTGAAGGGATGAACTATGGCTGAATTGGGATAGAAGAATTGTTATCCCTGTATATATGATTCGGTGTGTATTGAATGGTTGATGAACCTGTTAATTGCATGACAAAGTTGTGTATGCAGTAGATCGAAAGTAGGATTCCTGATGATTGAATATCGCAGGATATTGTTGACTGATCTCTGTGTATGATTGAACAAAGATCCCCAAAAGTGAAGGTTGTGGTGTATTCAGTCGAATACAAGGCATGAAGAGTTGATTGTTGCATTGATAAAATTAACGAGATCACAAATCGATTAACCAGAGAGAACGAAGACGACATAAGGGTTTCCACTCGATGATACATTGTTGGAGACAATTCTGGATGATCTAGATCATAAGAGGAAGGTCAATAGTCTAAGGAAGATCCCAGAAGGCCAAAGATACAAGTTTTTTAATCCGTGGGAAGCTGAGATCGAGACTGAAATGATCGATGGCCCATATGACATTTTGCTAAGGTGAACAGGCGCAAGAGTTAGAGTTCTAAAGCGCCAAAGTGAAGTTCCGCAATTTGATAGCAGATCAACAGATGCGATCAAAGCTGCAAGAGATCGACGGTTGTAAGGAGTTGTGGATGAAATTTTGCGGGATAAAATTACGGAAGCCAGTTTCGGGAAAAAGCGGAAGGCACATCCGCAACCCGCAATTGTGGGAGGAAGAAACACCCAATATTTGTAGAAGGATTCATTGTGGAAAGCACGCCTGCAATTGTTGTGGAAGGCGCACCCGCAACTGCGGAAGAATGAATGTTGTGGAAAGGAAACTGCGGAAGAAATATCGTTGCGGAAAGAAGATTGTGGAAAGCCAATTATGGAAAGGCAATTGTGGAAAGAAGGTTCTGCAAATTTTGGAACCTAATTAATCCTGGGAAAAGCGAGTTGGATAGGCTTTTGCTTGTCCCACCTGCATAATTTGGTATTCAGAGTTGAGAGGTAAATCAAGTTTTGATTTTCGATTTATGTTGAAGTTGAAGACTAACAATTGTGTTGAGAAGGTTGTTTAAGTGGAAGTATTCAGTACTGAATCAAATCAAGGATTACAAAGAATAGTGGGAGTTGGTGTGCTCTTAAGAGAATAATTCAGGGCAGATATTGGTCCAAAGGAGATTGATCAAAAGGGAGAATGACAAGATCTTGGTATAGATCTTTAAGAGATTAATTGATGTGTTTATGTTAACTCTGGTTTGAGATTATTGGAGATTGAATCCTATGACAAGGTTGATAGTAGCAGACAAATCTATGACAAAGAACATGTGTTTTCTTGATGAGAAGAGTTTGTGAGCTCTTAGAGAAAAGAGAAAACAGGGGCAGAACCTACAGATCCAACAGAGGTTGGACAAGAAGGGGACGAGTTGAATGTTTTTAGAGAAGAAGTGGATCTGTAGAATCCCAAGAGGAGCAAAGGAAGTTTCTCAAGAGGTTCTATAGGAGAAGGAACCAAGGATACCAAAAGGACAAGCTCAAGGAGAGATAGCTTGTTGAGGTATAGCAAGTATGAAGACTTGTTGAGGGAAGAATTGGGAGCAATCCACAAGTGAAAAAAATGAAGTTCACATAGAAAGAGGATATGGAGATAATGACTACTGAAGGTCATTACAGAGGTTCAAAATAAAGCCACAACAGAAGGAAAGATGTCAAGGCAAAAGGCATCAAAAGGATGAGTCAAGAGGAGTATGACATAGAATTAGTTGACATAGGATTGCAACTTATTCATTTAGAGATGCTACTACAGAAAGAAGACTAGAGGTATGGTTAGATAATGAAGAAGAAGAAAGTGAGATGGCATTCACTATAGGTGAAGCTATAGAAGGAAATATTTGACAGATTGAAGGAAGAACTCAGGACAAATGAGTCTGGGATGGAAGTTTTGGAATGTGAACCAGAACATGGCCCTTTTCTTAGAGAAGATGTGAATGAGGATGATGGATATGGAAAAGAGAGACTAACTGAAATTCTCATGGATTCTGTAAGAAGTACATAAAAACTTATGTAGGAGATGACAGTAAGGCCAATTGAGACCAAGAGGTCTAATGTTTTTGAAACTAATGATTTGTTTGTGATTACAGGTTTTGTTGCAGATGATGGGAAGTCTTTTGAAACTATCTCAAAAATGGATGAAGCCGAATATGATGAAGAAGGTCTCTCAAGTGAGAAACAATTTAAAGTGTTGCAACAAAAGGAACTCATTGATGAGTTGCTTAATGGAGGAAAGCAGTCCATTGAATCTGTTATGAAGATGATCAAGGAAGAAAAAGAAATGTACAAAGACATTTCCATAAGACAGGATCGGAATTGTATTCTAATGAAGGAAGAAATTGAAAAGTCATCTTGGACTATTAGAGAAGTTGAAGGAGGAGGAAAAATTATTTTCAAAAGCATAGCAACATAATCTAATCCTGTTGTAAAGGAAGATGAAATGGTAATACAACCTATAGCTTAGACTATTGGAGAGATAGATACTGGTGAAAGTTTGATGATGTGTTCAGACCAAGACAAAAAGAGGATGCCAGGAAGAATATCAACAAAGGCTTCAGAGTCTCATATTTTTGAAACTAATTTTTTGTGTGTGCTTGTCGGTATTGAAGAAAGTGAAGGCAGACATGAAAAGAAATCTGTCATAACAAAGGAAGAGACCATATTATCTCAAGAGGATGATTAGTCCTTAGAAGAACTTGGTGTTGCAGACAGAGAGGAACTTTCTAATCTTAGAAAGTATGATGAAGAATTAAAGTTGATAGAAGTGTGGTTGCTCAATCCAAGGATTGATAAGGAGTATGACATAATGGGTGAAAGCATAGAAATGCTTAGTTGTAGCATTGGAATGGAGAAGATGGAAGGTCAAGGCACATAATTGTCTTGTCATGATATGCAATAGTCAAGTGTAGAAAATGATGAACACTTAACTGATTTTGTGAAGCAGATTGGAATACCTTATAATTGGGGTATGATTGCAGAGGAGAGTAAAATTCCTAAAGATATAAGGATGGAACAGCTAGTGGATGGCAACAGAGAGCCAAAAGACCAGCAGAACAAGCAGGTATACCAGCCAGTGAGTAGATTGGACAATGAAATTGAGATGATGAGGATGTTGATGGTGAAGGTGTCTTAGAGAAGACATGAAGAGGAAAAGAAGATCTACATCAATAGAGCAAAGAGACGAAGCAACAACAAAAGATGAGTGACAAAGGAATATTGCAGAAGCAAGGCTAGTGGAGCATTGCAACAAAAAGTATGGAAGCCAGGAGAATTGTAGTCAGCAACAAGACAACAGGACAACCATGAAGCAACTAGAAAGCTTCAACATAAAGTATGGGATCAGTCATATTGAAGATTGAAGGTTATGACCAGGAGGTCATATTTCTTTCTTCCCGGGGAGTTTGATGCAGGAGCATCCCGTCTTAAAAACCATGTATTCTGATCAGACCTAGGACGGTTCTTCATTTCTTAATTAGTGGTCCTTTTTGATGAATAGTAAATAATCCTATGTTTTAAGTATGATTCTAGATGGTTGGTGAGTCACTAGGTGAGTCATTGGTGTAGATGAATCATTGGATGAGTCATGTAACAAGCCACCATCTAATGGCAGGGAGTCATAGAGTTAGCTTTGGGGGTTTGCTAATCTTAGAATTAGTTAGAAGCAATTTAGGGGATTGTTGAGTGTATTCCGGATCTGGACCAAAATTGGTTTCAAAATCCTATTGTATATATTATGTAAGCCTATGAGGCATAAACAAAGGTAGCCAGGGAGAGAGCCAAACAATGTAAATCTGGCTAAAGGTGGCCAAAATAGAGAGTGTATCCAAACATTGTAAATCTGGCTAAGTGTGGCCAAAGAATCTAAATCTGGCCAAAGGAGAGCTGGTCATGTTTGTATCAGACCCAGAGGACCAGAACACAGGTTCTGTGGTGATCAATGTGAATGTACAGGTTCTTATGTTTGAATGAAGAAGGACAGTTATGCATATCTCTGTGTGAAGGGATGAAATGCGTCTGAATTGGGATAGAAGAATTGTTATCCCTGTATATATGATTATGTGTGTATTGAATGATTGATGAACCTGTTAATTGCATGACAAAGTTGTGTATGCAGTAGCCCGAAAGTAGGGTTCCTTATCATTGAATTTCAAAGGAGATTGTTGACTGATCTCTGTGTATGAATGAACAAAGATCCCCAGAAGCAAAGGCCATGGCGTATTCAATCGAATACAAGGCATGAAGAGTTGATCGTTTCACTGATCAACTTAACGAGAACACAGATTGATTAACCAGAGAGAACGAAGCTGACAGAAGGGTTTCTGCTCAATGATACATTGTTGAAGACAAGTCTGGATGATCCAGATCAAAAGAGGAAGAGCAATGGTCTAAGGAAGATCCCGAAAGTCCAAAGATACAAGTTTGTTAAGCTGCGGGAAGCTGAGATCAGACGGTGGAGATTGAGACCGAAATGATCGATGGCCTGTATGACATTTCGCTAAGGTGAACATGCACGAGAGTTAGAGTTCCAAAGCACCAAAGTGAAGTTCCACAATTTGATAGCAAATCAACGGATGATATCAAAGCTGCAGTAGATCGACGATTGTAAGGAGTTGCAGACGAAACTTTGCGGGAGAAAATTGCGGAAGCCAATTTCAGGAAAAAGCGGAAGGCACATCTGCAACCCGCAACCTACAATTGTGGGAGGAAGGAACACCCGCAATTTGCGGAAGGGTTCGTTGCAGAAGGAAATTACGGAAAGCACGCTCGCAATTGTTGTGGAAGGCGCACCCACAACTGCGGAAGAAAGAACGTTGCGGAATATAGATCATTGTGGAAAGCCAATTGCAGAAAGGAAATTGTAGAACGAACGTTCTGCAAATTTTGGAACCTAATTAATCCTGGGAAAAGCGGGTTGGATAGGATTTTGCTTGTCCCACCTGCATCACACGCCTTGAGGGTTCTATCTTGGAGGGACATATGGTATATCAATCCATGGTGTATATTACATAATATATTCCTATATTAGCATCAACTATGCAAGTGGAGCACATTTGGGATGTGAACTTCATCAAGAAATTTCAAGGGGAGCACATGTTGGGGAAAGGTAGAATGAGTAAAGTGAAAGGTAATTAAATGGTGGATATTTATAATACATTTGACTTCAAGTTTTTTTGTATATCGTACTTATTATTGGTATATTGTACTTTTTGTCTATTTTGTACTTTTTTAACATGGTATCTAATTATTGGAAAATTATTATTTTTTCATACAGTTGGTCAAGAGTGGGATGCTCTACATTTATACATTGCAAACAATCCTGATTGGATGAAGGTATGGATTGAAAGATGTACAGAACATTATGGAAGGTTATCATGGGAAGGGGTGTCTATGTTGGTTAAAAGAGCTCATCTTGATCAAGATACTAAACTTACATGGAGGGAAATTGATTTAGCATATGGTTTGAAAGATAAATAGGAAAGAATGTTAAATTTTGTTTTATTATATTAATGTGTTTGGTGTGTTTCTTTTTTGCACATGATACTTTCCAAGTTATATTAATAATTTGATTAATTGACAATGCATTTTGTTACGTGTCTGGCATATTGCAGTTGAAACACCATGAGGATATGTGGTGCAATGGTTGTAAATTTCATGTTAAAAACTTGGATGAAAAGAGGAAAACTTCTGATTGTGGGATAACTGTAGTCGTCTAGGTCATTAATGTTTCCTCTACATGATCCAGATTTATGTGGGAATGAAATGAAAGAGTAGATACATAATCATATACATAGATATATTGCAAAGAACACAGTGATACAATGAACACATATTCTATTAATTAGCGTAAATAGAACAGTCTGTAAAATAAAAGCAGCTAGAATGGTAGTAGCTATCTCTAAGAAGAGATGTGGCCTCTATGCTCATTCGTGCCAAGCTGAATATAAAAAGAGTCCGAAAGGGCCTATTTATCATAATAACGAGGGAAATAATCCCAAACATCCAAAAAACTAACCCTAGAATACGAACCGTCATAAAGTTTGCGGCCCCAAGGTGGTTAGTTGAATAGTCAACTTCCCGGGGTCATAACTTTTGCATACGATCTCCGTTTGGGGCGCTCGGTAGCTTGTTGGAAAGGTCTATCCGAGATTTACAACTTTCGACTGGGGCTAAAAGCATTTCATTGGAAACCGTTTGGCCCCCCAAATTGCCAAAAAAGGCCGTTTAGGGCCTCAAAACGGCCTCAGAAGTTTAGGACCCGAAAAACCATAGAAAAATTACTAGAAAATTGCCGAAATGGGAAACTGTTTTGAGCCAGTGGAATAGGTGGGTGGCCACCAATATCCATATGGATCACTAGGAGTGACAAACATCCATAAGAATGTGAAAATAGATACTATGGGTATTTGGATGATATGCTTGAGTGTGACTTTGGATCCTTCAAATTAGTTTAGTTTGATTTCAAATGGTATAGGTTATGAATGAATGAACGTGATCCCAAGAGAACTATTATTAAACATAATAATGTATTTACCATGGTTAATACAAGGATGGTTGATCTAGGAACAGATACCTATGTTCTTCCAAGCCAATGTGAACAGGTCTTTTCCTTAGAGGTTCCAGGTAGAGAGGGTTGGTCATTTTTTGTTAGATACGATCCAAGAGGAAATCTGGTAAAGTATCATGTGTAGGAAGAAGTACTTGATATTGAAGAAGAAGATGATGTAGAGGTTGAGGATGATGTAGCAAATGTGTTAGATGAAGAATTTGAAGAAGTTGAACCAAATGTGTCAGAAGAAGAACTTGAACTAAACGATACAATCGAAAGCGACATTGATGATGATATTGATATGATTAACCATTTGATCATCGTTTTTGAACTAGATGATACGTTAGATGTTGAGTTAGATGAAGAAGATGATTAACAATATCAAAATGATCAAATATACAAGGTACGTAGTAATTATATTTTTTCATCCTTTTATTATCTTTAAATAATTTACTTATATGGGTTAATTAGGTGTTGTTCAGGTTTATGCAATTTTTATGTTGTATGTTAAATGTTGTTTATTATGTCAAATTGGGTTTTGGGTAATTGAGAATGATGTGAGGGGGGGAGAGGGACCATATGAGCTTCCACCTTCACATCGTTGGCCCTATTCAATAGAGAATAAATTATTCTCGAAACGAAGAGAAGTTCATCTTCATCATCATGATCATGATCATCATGATCATCTTCATCATCTTCATTTTCATCATCATCATCATATTCATCGTCTTCGTCGTCAACATCATCTTCATAGACCCCAGATAGTGAGCAGTGAATAAGGCCAATGTTGAAATTTCTTCAAGTTGTGCATTAATATGTTGGAATTTGACATGATTAGACTAAGCGCACGCCTTGATGGTATGGCAAGGTTTCAAGACTCAAGGATGAATCATGTCCCCACATAATACTCATTTCCATCGACATTCATCTTATTGCACGTCTCATCATTGTCATCGTGATTACCATCAACATCATCATCACCACCACCACCACCATCATCATCGTCATCATCATCATCCTCATCCTCATCGTCATCATTGTCATTGTCATCATCATCATATCCAAATCCAACTTTTATGCCAAATATCCACTTTAAAGGGTGTATGTTATGTTTCATGGTGTTGATCATTGTCCATTACCTCAAGAATATTATGTTAGGGTATAATTTCCTCAATTTCTTCACAAAGTTACCATGGTCCAAGACCCATCCTTAGTGCACAAAACCTCATATATCTGTGAAAATATCCCACTTTACAAATAATGATCACCTATACAATGCATGTCTTTCATTTGAGTCCTTGTATTGAGAATTAGGTTTTCTAATGGTTGTGTGCATCATCCATGCACCCAAGTTTAGCATATATACATGTTAGCCAATGCACTTCCTAAAATTACAACCAATTCAAATTTTTGTTTGATGATGTGACAATTATGGAAATGCTTACCATGTTCCTTTGCTAATATATGTGTACATACAATCATAACTTTGAAAAAGGTGGAATATATTGGATTTATACCTTCCCATAGGATATCAAGATAGTTATCTAGTGCCTCCTCATCTCTAGAGATAAAATCCACCAACCATTGTATTCCATGAAAACATGCCACTTTTAGGTATTTTGTTAAATAGTTTGATAATATCCTCAATGCCATTGAATTTGTCATATAACTATGTTTCCATTTGCATTTATTTATGTTCATAGGATTATTTTTTAGCATTACCATGTCGCTATTGTGACTTATAATTTCTACTCTTATTGACATATTTAGGTCACTTGTGGACATTAATAAAATTTATATCTTTCTTTATCATGACTTGCTAACAAATATCACCTCAACATTAAGACCAATACAGGTCCTAACAAGTCTCACCTCAACATTAAGAGCAATACATGGTCCTAACAAGTCTCACCTAAACATTAAGAGCAATATATGGTCCTAACAAGTCTCACCTCAACATTAAGACCTAACTCCATGGCGCTAACATAAATTATATATGGTTTTTAGTTCTCATGGGAAGATTTCATATTCAAATATGTTTATAAGCTTAATTTAAAAAGTTTTATGTTCACATGATCTTGAACCAAGCCTAATATTGAACCAAATGAAATTGAAATGAAATAAAAAATTGAACTAACCCAAAATCAAACCAGTCGAACTAGGCCAAAATTGTGTGCTCAATGGACAATGGAAGGGGTAGCTCAGTGGACTATGGAAGCGACCATAGACCGAGTTGAAAAGAAGAGCTAGCTCATTGTACGGTGGAAGCCGTATCTCAATGGATGGTGGAAGTGGCCATAGACCGAGTTGAAGATAGGGATTTCTCAAAAACCATATCGATAAGGGTCTTCCCCACTGCATCCTTTTGGTCTAGTTGCATCATAAGGGTTTTTAAATTTAGTGATATGGTATCTCTTAGAAGTGTCTAGATGATTGTTTTCTTCTTCATTTCTGGCACACTATCCCCATATGTTCTCCATCTGAAATGAGGACTGAATTTCTCGCTTGATGTTTACAATTGATTGTGAGCTAGAATCCGTTATATACAAATTGAAATGGACAATGCCCTCATCCAAAACCTGTTCCATTGGTTCCCAAAAATTCCCTTGTATGGTTGGATATAAAGATTCGATGACTCTGCAACCCTCTTTTTCAAATTACATTTATCATTGTTAGGCTCAAAACAATGTAATGGGCATGCACTACCAGAGAATTTTATCATCCCATTTTAAAACACTGGGTAATGGAATCCACTAAAATTCAAAGATGTTTCCCCATAAACCCTAGTGAACACATAAATATAGATATTGGTAGTGTCAAACTATATATATGGTTAGACCTGTCACTAAACCAATCAAAATAATGGGCTTCAAAGATCAATATTCCCTCCAAGTGCTTACCCACCTTTTTCAATCTACATATTGCATGAGATTCAATGTTGCAAGCCCTTCTTCCATCTTATGTTTTGGTAGTGGGTGGTCCCTTCTTAGGACTAGGAAAAGGTTCAAAAGGGAGAAAGAGAACCTCTCAGATCTACAATGCATGGACAAGAGTATGTAGGAATTGTCATCTTTAAGACCTGCCAAGCATAAAACATAGTATTTTGGGTCTATAGTTTAAGGGCTCGAAAATGATTTTTTTAGTAAATGCAAAATAGAGTATAAGTTTCACGATGGGTTGAGATTGCAAATTCAAAATTTCTAACTAAATCTATAGTCCCAATTAGGCTTACATGAATGTCATTAACAACTGAAATGTATGTTGGATAATAGTGATATTGGAGATCATATTTAAGTCACGATTTAATAGTATGTTTGAAAAGAGTGAAATATCATGCCAAGAACTTTAACGTTGATGCCCTAATATAGAACTACACTTGATCAACATGCTACAAGTGGATGGGCCAAATAGGGTCTTCAAGACCTTTTGGTTCTATTGTGTACAACTTTTAGGAGATAGTCAAAGTCATTTAGGGACCTTAAGACCACAACAAAACATGAAAACATTCACACAAACTTTCCTATCTCCATGCAAGATTTATGAAGTGGAACTAGAAATGAGTGAAGGTCGACTAGTGTCTTTGATACCTTCGATCTGTTTTGAAACAATTACAAAAGGAAAGATCTAGAATAGTGTTAGGTTCTTAAAGGAATCAACTACTGCTTACAACAAAGATGAGTACTTGATAGGAAATTGCATCAATGCTCTTAAATTTCATCTTTTCCTAGTAGTCCAACGTATTTAAAATGAATGTATTGTATTTTAATCAATGTAGTTTTAATATATGAAAAAATAGCTATACCAAAATAAAAATAATGTATGATATAAAATTAAATACCATATTTATTAATGGACTCTTGGTTCAATGTGAATATGGTAAAATATTAGGGAACCCTCTAAAATTTAGTTTCCCATGGACATGATTATTTTTTTTGGGTTAGATGCAGCCTTGGATAACTTTGACATAAATATACCACTAGTCAGAGAATTTGAGTCAAATGGGAGTGCTTGTTTTTATTGGCTAACCCTCTAAATTTTAGTTTCCCGTGGGCATGATTAATTTTTTTGGGTTAGATGCAGTCTTGGATAACTTTTACATAAATGTACCACTAGTCATAGAATTTGAGTCCAATGGGAGTGCTTGTTTTTATTTTCTAACCCATTGAGGAAAATTTCACCCCCATGAGAGGGTCTCCTATGGGGCCATCCCTCTTCAGGCCAATTATAATGTTGCAGTCTATCATCTAGTATTCACTCTAGTGTTAACACTCCTATGTAAACCCTAATTCACACTATTTAGTCCTATGTCAACATTATCTGTCCTCAGAATGAGGCCACAACCTATGTTCTAGTTGTGATTTCAATATCCATATTTCCAAATGGTTGTGATTACACTCATTGGGATTGGTGCGAGCTCTCATTGTGATTACAATAATTGGGATTAGTCTTCGTAAACATGAGATTCATCAAATTAAAATTGGGATTTCATTTCCCCTTATTCCATTATCCCCCTAATGAGATACTTTTTTGGGGTTTTCAAAACTGAACATTAAATTTTGTTTTCTCCTACCATTTGTGACTTGACCTATTTTCTCAAGCATCTCTGCATGAAGAATGACACCTTCTTGGTAGCACTAATCTAACACTTTTGACAAGTACTTGGGCAAACATATCTAAAGGACACCCTAATGCTGCAAGATGTCATTGCATAGTAACATAAGACTTTTAAACACCTGTTCATAATTTGAATTTATGACTATTTCATCAAATTTTCCTATGTAGGTACAACCAAATAGGTATGTGTCCTATATATATTCCTTGAGTGAGGGAAGTTGAGGACAATTAGAGGGAAGTGAGACATCTATTAGTTGTAATAGGTGAAGAGTGACAAGAGGTGAAAAAGGTGAGAAGAAAATTCTGTAGATGCGTGGAATTTTTTGTTGCCGAAGGAGGAACCTGTTCTTATGATGATGAGAGCAAAGATGAAATCAAGGTTCCCTTGGGGCATAAACATCTAGTGAAATGATGGGTACCGAAGGAACTGCCTCCAATGGACATTGATTTTTGTGTCAAGGGGATTATGTATCGCATTACTTCATCCTCTCAACATGGTCTAGGGCTATTTTCCATGGATGGAATAAAGTTAAAATATGACGAAGAAACTGAATTGATAGAGCATGTCGTACCGTGTTATGATTACAATGTTTGGGTGAGGTTGGTCCAATACATGCCAAGTATGTAGACATGCACTCACCGCAAATTATATACAACTAAGAAACCACAATCAAAATAAGGGGCAAACTATGTATATTGATGGAAGGCATAAATCCTTTGGGAATGTTGTAGGGTTTATAAATAACACATGACCTGGGACAACAAATAAGAAGCCCAATTGAATATTCGAGTGTGGTGAATGGAATAGAGTATTTGTGTGGACAATAAAAACAATAGTTGATGGGGAAGAGCTATTGGTGGATTACTATTTGAATTGGATATATACAAGTTAAAATGTGCAGGTATTGATTATGTTATGTTATAGCACTTTAACGTACCACTTATTAATGCATTATATTTCACGGGTGCCACCTTTCTCTCGCTCTCGCCCCTTTGGGGAAAAATTTAAACCTAGATTTTAATGCTCCCAAGCTCCATTCCAAAATATTTTTGAAAATGACACTCTCGCCTTCCACTTCGCTCACACTCTGATCCATGATTCAACAACGTTGGGTTTGGATCAAATCACTTTGAATTTTATTAATTGGCTTACTAAAAAAAACATAAAATATTAAATTTTTAATGAAACAAAATATTTTGAAGATTCCAAACCATTAAAGTATGCAAAGTTTTCTCATGACCATTAAACTACATATCATTGATTGACATGATTGATCATAAAACCTATCATCACTGTTGGAAATGGGATCCTCGACATGAGCTACAAGACCATCCTCTATCTCAAAGTCCTCCAATTCCTCACAAATTCTCGATGAGAGAGGTGTGAATACATTAGATAGAGGGGTATCCATATAGTGTTCTTTTAGGGTTTACATTGAGAGAATCTAGGGTTTAGATTTAAAAACAAATTCCTCTAAAAGTGGCTCTATGTATCCTACTTATCATTGAACATATAAAGCAACCAATGTCGATCTTATGAGTCACTTAATAATGTATGAATTAGTTAGACGTGTAAAACAATCATAATCATGAGACCTAGGGAGTACGTACAACAAATTTAGAATGGTTGTTTGTGTCACTATAATAGTGGATTAGGAGGATGCTCTCTATGGATCATAAAACATTATCAAAAATTTGTCTTAGTGTGAAATATTAGCAACAATATGACAAACTTGGTATGATGACCATAACCAACCATAAAATATTCCTCAAATTATCTCAGATATGGAATATGCAAAGACCCTTGTCATATGATATTAATTGGTTATAGGACTGCATAGTAAAAGAGTCAATAAAATAGTGAAATAATACTCAAAAATTTCATTATAAGATTGCTATGATGACTGCCATAAATATACCTGCCAAAGAGATGTTTAGAGGAAGAAATATTTTTACTAATCATAGGTATAGTAATCACTTAGTTTGCATCAACATAGGTCTATCATACCTACAACATTACAAGATGATATTAACCAACAGGGAGGTCTGTCAAACATACTTAGATTTATACCAAACGTGAAATGTACTAACAACTATGCCAAAGAATATTTGTGTCATAAACAAATGATTAGATCCCTCAAATTGTTCAATGATTGTCATGTATTATATACTTGAGATTTATCTCATAAGTCTATAACAATGAACAAAAGCGAATAATAATCCCATCGATTTATGATTTTGATAACCAACATATGATCACCAAAGTTCCATCTATAGTTTACCAAGCTGTCAATACTTATGGAATCAAACGATTATGGAAGTGACTAGCAAGAAGATCCTACTCAAATTAGCTTCTCTTGTTATATAAAACCCTCGTAACAACAGTAACTTGGTAACAACCAGAGGTGTAAGGGAGTCGATATGAGAGTTTTCAACAGTGATACAAATTTAAACCCATACAACAATTTTCAATGTGAGACCAATTAATGCCAGCAAGGTAACAATTAAGGGTTAGGTAAGATATATCTTATGATAGCCAATCCAAATAGTGAAAAAGTGATTAATTAGTCGATAACAAACTTACCTTCATCATCGATTTGATCTCAATAGAATGTATGAGCATTGAAGTACTATCAACAACTATTTATTATGTGAACAATGCAAGGTATGACATTAGATGAAGATAATTACCAACAAATTGTTCAATTCAAGGTTATGTAATTTGCATCAATAAGGCAATTCACTCTCCTGGTTTAAATCCATGGCGGTTATTTCAAGTTTGTTGATGAGGGATGCTAACTGGAACTTGCCATTTATAGACATTTATATAGACTTCTTCAAACTGGAATCATTACTGCTTAGGATTTAATATATACTTCTTCAAACTGGCATCAAAGGATAATTTCCTCAAATCTGATCTAACATGCTGGGCAACTCTACACACCCATTTGACATCAATGAAAACACTACTGTCTAACATCATTGAGGCAAAGCATTTTAAAGTGCCCACCATATACACAATGACTAGGATGTGCAAGAGAGCAAATACAAGTTATTGTTCAAGTTCCATGCCATATGCTCAATGTTTGTGCACAAAGAGTCAATATGTTCATTGATAAACTTCACCTTGAGTGGGAGAAATTTGTAATTTTTAAAAATTTTAGTTCAATATTACTCTCAAAATAATGTTGAAATGTCAACATGAGGACAAAGACAAAACTTGCCAAAGGGTGGAGAGTTAAAGATAGTGCAAGAGTTGGGAAGTTGGAAGGCCAAGAGCCTCAAGGTAAACTATTAAATAAATCAATTTCATTCAAACAATGGTTTTTATTTTCTGCATTGTAAAGGTTATCTTTATATGTTAACAAAGACATTGTTGTTAGCAATTGTGTTTTATGCACTTCTAAGACTATGACTGGTTGTGGCCTATTTTCTCATTTCTTGGTTCTCTTGGTATTTGTGGGAACGGGCATTATAGTTTGTGGACTATTATATTTTTAAGCCCTCTATATTAGTACTAACAATTGCATGGAACTAACAATTTGTTAGTGGAATAGGTAAGTAATTGAGAACTAGTGTCTTTTCTATGTGATTTGATGATGTGCTCTAATGACAATCTTGCGAATTGAAATGAACTTATCAGTGAAAAGACATAAGCATGCCAAAAAAAAAGAAAATAACGAGTTTAATAGGAAATATATAGCCAACGAAGAATCATGTATTCATGGAAGAGATTAGCATAAAAAATATACCAGGTTAAACATGAAAAAAATAGTACCACCTATAAGAATATCTTTCACTTGAATATATTTCGCTTGAATATCTTGTCATCTTCAATACTTTGGTTATACATTGACATGATCTTGTCATCTTCTATTTTTTTTTTTAATTTCACAATTCTAATTACTAAGGTGTCATGTGGAAGGGTCACGATCATGGGAAAGCACTAGCCCAAGAATAGGTTAACAATTCTAAGTTCAGAATATTGTGAAATTTATTATTTTTTATATAATCGAGAATTGAATTTTTGTTGTTGTTGAAATATGTAGTCCACTAGACATGATGTTCCTGATGTAGAGCTTGATGATGATGAGTTGTTTGCTTCACTCGACCCAATCTAAACAGTAAAAAAGGATGTCATAAAGTTGAACAACTAACTTATTTATTTGATCAAACTTGAACAAACGCCTGGGATCAAATAATGGGTCGAATAGGTGATGCAAGCTATAGATAGATATAAGGTAAGCACCACCTTTGAAAGATATTTTTTATAACATATGTCCAATTATGATTTTTGTTTCTTTAACTTTTAAATTATCTAAATGAATTAACATTTTCCTTCTTATGTAGGATTTTTTGCAGCCTCACACTCAAGCATCAACTCCTCATCTTGGTGTTGGCAGCAATGATGAACATACGCCACAACATCCAATCATGAGCCAACATATACCAACAAGGTTGTTCTCCTCTTTCTCACTAAAAGTCCCCATACTTAGGGCGGGATACCACTTTTAGTGCCCCTTGACATGACCCCCAAGACTGTCACAACTCCAGGCCCTATAAGTCATGATGAGGAAGGGGAACCTTCTACCGAGGCTATGCATACATATTGACACGTGTTCAAAGTACAGGGACACATTGAGGAACAATTTTGGTAAACGAGCACCTTGTTCCAATCAAAGGGCCTAAGATCCTAGGTATTTTTGAATGTTTCAATTATTACATGCTATCTATCTCAAACATAAATATTCTAGATTATTATTTTTAAATTAATGATGCACTCGTTCTACATGCAAGAAACAACCTCTTTTATAAATACATGAATGATAAGGAGTTGGATTTGTTTGGGCTCACCATACGCATAAGGTGGAATTCCCAAAAACATGACTTGAAAAATGCCCTTATAGACTACCTTGAAGATCTGTTTGGGAAAAATACTTTCAATAGAAGCGAGGTACTCTCATTGGTCGACAATTATTTAAAAATTATGAGGGAAATGTATAGGGTTCAATTGCAAAAGAACCCTAGATATGAGTGGCCACCCCTGATTCATGAGAGGGAGTGGAGGGCCGACCTTATATATCAGAGATGCATAGTAGAAGAAAATGAAAAAAGAAGGAAAAACTCCACCAGGTCCACCAAGGTACATTGCGTTTTGAATTTAATACATTGAATTTTATTTAGTTTTAAATAAGATTGTGAGGTATAACACATTTGAAACTTTTTGTAGACTCCCTGACACTTCGAAATCCACAAAGGAAAGGCTTGAGAAACATGGTCGGCAGAGACTTGGCCAGGGTGTCTATATGAAGTTAGCGGCAAGAATTGTGAGTAACGAAACATCTAAACAAAATCATTCATATCGACATCCAATTTATCTTTAATTTCACTATCTAATAACCAAAATCCAATCTCTTATGTAATACAAAGGGATATGTTTGATCCGAATTCATGGAGGAAGACCGTGAGCTCGCTTTCAAGTTTGGATTTCAAGCTGTGGTTGAACGCTGAAAAATCCCGGGGGAGATCCCTCTATCCAGTTGGAAAGAAACATTAAATAAGCCTCGATTTAATTTAAGCCTTCATTATTTGTAAAATGAAATCATGTTTGATATCGCTAAAATATGATTGTGTTTCTTTCTTTATAGCAGGGGAGCACCAATCAAGATGAGGCCACAGGTCGACAACAATATCGAGGTAGCGGAATGCAACTAGAACATGGTTTGTCCATGTAGTCACATGATAGTGAATTGCAGCCCCATGATGGTGCTATGCATTCCCACGATGGTAATATGGCTATAAAATCATATATTACTTATTGATTGTGTACTTTTAATAATTGTAATTTTCATTTTTGGTATACTTATACATTCATGATTGTGTACTTACAAATTTTTGCTTTGTTTCAATGTCAGGGCATGCAATTGAAGTTCCTCCGCGAGAAGAGGAGCATGCGCCAACCATTCCAATGGTCTTTATTAGTGCACTAATTAAATCACATTATGGCTATAAAATCATATATGACTTATTGATTTTGTACTTTTAATTATTATACTTTTGAATTTTTGTATACTTATACATTTACGATTGTGTACTTACAATTTTTTGCATTGTTTCAGTGGCAGGGCATGCAGCTGAAGTTCCTCTACAAGAAGAGGAGCATGTGCCAACCATTCCAACGGTATCTACTAGTGCACTAGGTAAATAACATTGTGGTTATAAAATCGTATGGCTTATTGATTTTGTACTTTTAATTATTGTACTTTTGAATTTTTGTATACTTATAAATTTATGATTGTGCACTTACAAATTTTTGCATTGTTTCAATGGCAGGGCATGCAAATGAAGTTCCTTTATGAGTAGAGGAGCACATGCCAACCATTCCATTGGTCATAACTAGTGAACTAGGTAAATAACATTGCAAATGTTTTTTTAATTAATGAACTTTTTCAATAATTCATAATTGAACTCATTGATTTAATTATTGGTGTTATTGATTTTGTACTTTTAGTTATTGTACTTTTGAATTTTTGTATACTTATAAATTTATGATTGCCTACTTACAATTTTTTGCGTTTTTTCAATGGTAGGGCATGCAGCTGAAGTTCCTCTATGAGTAGAGGAGCACATGCCAACCATTCCAATGGTCTTAACTAGTGAACTAGGTAAATAACATAGCAAATGTTTTTTTAATTAATGAACTTTTTCAATGATTCATAATTGACCTCATTGATTTAATTATTGTTGTTATTGTAGGCGATGACATGGCCTCACAAAAACCTCCATGCCGCGATTCCTAGATCAAGCGTACACTCCATGGGAGGATGCAAAGCCAATAAAGAACATAACAAGGCTCAAGAAGTTGGGGGGTGCAAATTGATGACACGCTTATGACATATGTATAAAAATGTAAGAAGCAAAAAATAAATTGATCCAATGAGATAATTCTTGATTTGTTTCTCTCATCTTCCCATTGTATATTCTCTTCTAGATTTCCAACCTTTGTAAACACTGTCTATTTAATATAAGAAGTATTTTTCAAAATATGAGAGTAATATTTATGGACCAAAAAAATTTATAGTACAATAATATGAGAATAATCTTTGATATGTGGAAGCCACAAATTTACATAATGTGCCCCAGAGTTGACATGTGCAAGCCACAAATTTTGTTGTTGGAATCTATTGAATAGTTTTTGAAGATTTCTTTTATCTCTTCATAAGAAAGTTGAGACATGTCGCCATTTGTATCAAATTCAATGTCTCCATCCATTCCTCTCTAGAATCCTTGAGTAGTACTAGCTTGAGGGATTCTAGCTCTAGTCACATCCAACCAAAGTATGTTTTTTTTGCTTGTTTGAAATTCATAACTCATCCTCCAAAAGGTATTTGTTCTAGCCCATGGATGAGATGCAACCTTTGGAGCATCCCTGTGGGGTGGTTTTCATTCCTAATGTCTTTGAAGTAGTTGATAGGATTTTCTTTTGGTTGGATTTGAGTATAAATGTTCTCACTAACTTTAGTCTTGGTATTGAAATTTTTTAAATTCGTATTATTTTGGTTTAAATTTTTCTGGCAATAATCACTTGCACAGGGGTAGATGGTCACCCCATTCTTTCCTATCCACACAGTTTCCATATTGGCTTCAAATTAAGCATATATGTTTCCTAGAGAAACCTATGAAATGAACATCTAATTGGGATACTTACCTTCTTGAGCCAAATGATCTAATACATTATTTCTCTATCATCCTCTCATTAATGATTGCCTTATTTCTTTCTAGAATTGTTTCAATGATCATGATGTGTGTCTGGTACAAAGATATCTCATAATACCACGAGTTAGCAATACATGATGTAGCTCAAGTAGGAACAGGTTGGAAGTTGGTTCTTGGTGATTTGTTTAGGGATCCAACCAAAGTTGACTCTGGTTCTCAAGGGGAACTAGAGTACATTTGTTTGCGATGGCACTAGTGAAAACGATAGTTTCAACCCTTGGCTTCCTCTCTCCCTTAAATCATGGAGGGCTGCGATGAAAAATTTGTTGCTATTATGGATATTCATGGGTTTGTTTGTTGGGTATCCCTCATCACATTTTTATAAAAGGTTCAAGGGATCCAAAAGGAGAAATACCATAATCGCACCAATTTCTTGTTTCCAAGCATTCCTTCTTGCATTTTCTTTATTCTCCATACTTTGATATGGGGTGTGATATCACTATGGTGCAATTCCTTTTGGGATTATGTTTTCATTGGACCCTCTATGGTTTAGAATATATGTGCCATTGGTATCTGTGGGTTGCTCCTTTGGATGCACAAAAAGTACAATTAAATCTATAGTGACACTAAACCACTTTCATTAAAAAATTTCAGCAGAAGTTTGGTACATCCAACTAGTTTTCTTTGTACTCATTGGTGGCATATTGCTGTTTGGAATTGTTTTCATAGACCAATATAAAATCACAAATTGTGATCACTTATTTGGCCACAAATCCAAGGCCACAATCAATTCAATACCACACCTCTCTTACAACCACATTTTGACCTACAGTTTGCACTATGCATTATTTTTTTTGACTATTTTGTCATTGAATAAAATTGGCTTGTTTACTTGTTAAGCGTAAGTGCAGCTCAATATGTCCACTTTATTCCAAATGAAAGGGTTCCTTTACTCATATTTGAGAACCCTTACTCTCAAATTTCATGTGATATCTCTATTAATAATGGTTTAGGAATGATGAAGTCTAAATCTATTTATCGGATAAGTCAAATAGACACAAGATTCAGAGAGTTTATTTTCCTAATAGTTTTCTATATGTATCAAGTCTATTTCTATTTATGGAAGGAAATTGGTTGTATCCAATAACTACCATACGTTGTTAATGCATTTAAATACTAGGCAAAGGAACAAAATTTAAATGATCCAAAGTTTGGGACATTGAGTTCTTTTTCCCTTTGCTTAGTCATTATTTTCCACTTACAAGTCAATCAATTTTTCGTGGTCATTTGAATAACCAATTGTTAAATTTTCAGAATTTACTTCAATCTGATCTAGGATCTTAACTGAGAGAACAACATCTACAACAAATCTACAGCATATCAATCATGGACACAATAATGCAAGCACACAAGAGACACAGAGTTTACTTGGGGAAAACCATAAAGGTGAAAAACCCCAATAACTTCCTCAGAGATAGATAGAGCAATGATACAACCAGAATACAAGAGATAGTCTTCTCCTAGCAGCAGAGCCTCCTCCTCCACAAGTGCGCCACTCTCCCAAGTGTGAGTGAGAGAATAGAATGTGTAAAATGAGAGAGACACACTCTCTATTTATACACTAACTTGACTTGACCTTTACTCAACTAGGTCGGCCTCAACTTAACCACTTAACATAATGCTGACTGGGCCGACCCCCACTAGGGTGGTCTAATAACCCTTTGTCCCACATGGCCGACCCCCAATAGGGTGGTCTAATAACCCTTTGACCCACATGACTTATACAGGGCTGACCCCAACAAGGTGGTCTAATAACCCATCAAGTATAAGTTACGACACTTACAATATAAATGACGACACTTCCGTATAGAGGAATAATAACATCTCTATAGGAATACAAACACTTCCGTATAGAGGAATAATACCATCTCTATAGGAGTACAAAATACATATATGAAATACATGGGTGAAATACATTATGAAGTTACATATACATCAACACTCCCTCTTAATTATAAGGTATTTCTTGACATAGGTCTTCTAGCACAAGTCATCTTCTCTAGATCATCGTCACTGGATAATCGTCATCGAGTCATCATCATCATCACTGCTGCTGCTATCTTAATCAATCTCTGAATCTACTCGTCATAGGAAGTTCTACAGAGCCAATCCTTTTTCATACTGGATGTAGGCCCACCACTTGCAGGTCTTCGTCATCACTGGCCATACTGTGGAATCTTCAGGACTTATTACATGCGTCACAAAACCTGGCTGCAACATCCAGGTTATTATGAGCACACATCTCTACCTGTCGGATCTCCCAGGAGCACATTACATGCGACCCATCACAAAACCTGGCTGAAGCATCCCAGGCTGTTACGAGCACACAGCTCTACCTATCGGATCTCCCAGGAGCACATTGCATGTGATCTCACCACAAAACCTAGCTGAAGCATCCCATGCTGTTACGAGCACACAGCTCTACCTGTCAGATCTCCCAGGAGCACATTACATGTGTTCCACCACAAAACCTGGCTGAAGAATCTGAGGCCTTTTTCATCCTGTCCAGATCTCCCAGGAGCAAATTACATTCCATAGGACAAAACCTCGCAAGAGCATCTCAGGATGTTACGGGTACACAACTCTGACCTGAATATCTCCCAGGGCACAAATTATATGTCCTCCTAGAGCAATGTCTCGAAAGAGCATGCCAGGCTGTTACGGGTACACAACTACGACCTATAGGATCTCCCAGACATGCTCATCTGCACAACCTGATCCACGACCACAAAGTATCATCCTGATACTCACCATACATCATCCTGATCATCATCACTGCAACATCCTACTGCATGTCATCTGGAGAAGCTCGTCATCCACGATCATCCTGATCATACAATGCATCCACCTGATGCATACCAAGTATCTACCTAATACATATCATTGTACATGATCTACCTGATCATACAATGTATCCACCTGATACATACACATATACATGATCTACACAATGTATCGACCTGATACATATCAACATACATGATCTCAGTATCCACCTGATACATATACAGATACATGGTCCAAGCATCCAACATGATGCATATACAAAATACATACAAATGATCCAACTGATCATATCCAGCATCCAACATGATGCATACATACATAAATGATTCAACTGATCATATCCAGCATCCAACATGATGCATATATATAAAAATGATCCAACTGATCATAACAAGCATCCAACATGATGCATATATACATATACAGAGTAGTAACTGGAGCATCGTCTTGATGCTCATCATCCATGATCCTCCTGATCATCATAGCATCGTCCTCTTCAGATCATCTCATCGTCCACGAAGCACAGCCCAGATGCACATCATCTAGCACTTACACCACCGACATGGGAGAACACATCTACCACCATTCGGCGAAGGCTCCAACCCTTAATTTTTCACCATGGGAGAACACATCTACCACCATGTGAAAAATGGCTCAGCAATTACATCACGACCAAGGGAGAACATATCAACCATGTTAGAAAATCTCATGTGCATCTGCATCTTCCGGACTCATCACTTCCCTTTGGAAGGAACCTTGATCTGAAGTGCACCAAGCCTCTCTCTGAAGTACTCAAAATGCACTCTGGCCAATGGCTTGGTCAATACATCTGCAACCTGCTCATCCATCGCAACATACTCTGCTTCGGCTGTACTCAGTGCTACACAGGACTGCTTCCTGCTAAACCAAGAGATCACACATGATCCCATACTGAAGCAGCACCCAGAAGTGCTCTTCCTATCTGTATCACTGCATGCCCAATCTGAATCAACATAACCCTGCAGGTTAAACTTTTTATTCGCATTGTACTTGAGCCCATAATCAACCGGATCAGATGGAGCATCACACAGAAGCTTCATGTTTGATGCCATAGGTGTGGCCATAGCCTTGTAGTCCATCATCCCGAACCTCTTCAAGATATCTACTGCATACTTCCCTTGTCCAAGGAAGATTCCATCTGCACTCTGCCACACCTTCATGACAACAAAAAATAGTGCATCATCCCCAAGTTTTGCACACATATATGACTACATCATTCAAGAAAGCTGTGTTGAAATCCATCTGGTGTATCTTCTATTTCATCACTTTTATATTTTTCTATGCTGCCATCTGCAGCATGCTTGATCTGATAGTTCCATTTGGAAGTCACAACAGACTTCCCTTCAGCTCTTGGGACCGCATCCCAAACATCGTTCTTCATGATCGACGGATCATGGCATTCTTCCCATATCCCGGGAACTTCAATATCTTCAATAGATAATTTTGTTGCTTGAACAAATGTTGTAGTCCTTCTTTTGTAGGTGAAGGTATACGGTCTTTCCTACAAAACAATTTAAATTGCATGATTAGAAACATCTCATAATTTTCAGACAAATTCTTACACATAAATAAATATGTCATATAGTCATGCAATTATCTTAGCCAATGCTTCAATACAACATTCATCCATGTTCCACAACTTTCTAGATGCCTTCCAGTCTTTACCAGAACATTGTTAAGAGTTTGCACTACTCCCAACATGTCAGCAAAGCGGTTTCATTCTAGATAAGTAGCACTGGAATGTTGTACAGTGCCATAGGCCACTTACCCATCACATGCATATTAGTAGTATACTGTTCATTAATGCAATCATTCTAATATGCACAATACATATCCTAAGTCTAGGAACATGAGCATATACATCATTGAAGAATTTTATTTAAACAAACAAATATGCAAGAAATGATAATAAAAATACTTATCTTTGTTTGATTGTTGGGTTGACTCCCTCTCAGTCTTTGCTTCTTTTTCTGCAACTCCATTATGATGTGGATTGTGAGAAGTGGTCAACTCCCTCTGAATATCTGCATCCTTGCAGAAACTATTGGAGTGTGCTCCCTCTTGATCTTTGCTTCTTGGATTACCTATTCTTGAACTTATATTCATTCTCGATCCCTATGCATGCTTGTTAGTATCATCATTGTGTTATCCTTGAGGACTCATACATAATCACACATTTATTAGTATAATCTTAATACTATCAAAACACAATAATCTTAAGCATGTATAGTCATGATCATTTCAAACAGAAATAATAAGCATTAGTATTCAAGGTTTCAGGGAAGTCTTTTTTTACTCATGCATATTCTTATTTGATCATAGAACTCTTCTGTTTAGTTAAATCATCAATCAAGATAAGAGATATAATATGCATAAAACCTGTGATTACTCAAACCTATACCTTCATGATTCTTCTGGTTAGTCATATCATCAATTATGGTAAGAAACATAATATGCATACAACCATGACTATTCAAACCTATGACTTCATGAATAATAATTATCAACAATGAAACAATATAAGATCCTAACACAAGGTAGGATTCTAGCTTGATATAGGAAAAACATACCTCGATTAGCATGCTAGCTAGTTATGTCTAACATACCCGCATAATGTCTACTGGTTCTCTTTAGTGACTTGTGCTAGTAACCTGCATGGCTCATAAGTTAACCATTGTAGAATCAAGTTATACATACCTCGTAAGTAGATCTTCTATGTGATCCATGACAATGGATGAATCTTTGTCTTCATGTCACCATGATCATATGTTCTTGAAGTAGAACATGATTTGTCTTTCTTGGTGTACCTTTTATGTTAGCGAACAACATAAACCTCATACAACATCACAATGCATTAGTACATTCATAACTGTCAAAACCTTAATCAATGAACATCTTCTATTAAGGTGATACGAAAAGTCTAGTAATCAATCAAGATTGTACTGTAATGATAAACATATGATAAACTTAACCATGAAACATACCTATAAGCCATACCTGTCAAGCTTGCTTGTAATCTTCTTATGGAAGGCCTTAGCCTCATCTCCCTTTGAGAAAGGAACTTCTTCACTTATGCAGGTGACCAATCCATCCTCTTCTAGGATTAACCCAATCCACTTGATTTGCAGGAACTGGATCTGAAGCTGTAATAGGGTTTGTCAGAGAAACCCCAAAAATTCAAACTTTGAATTTCAAACTTCCGAAAGGATAGAAATATGTTCCTTGATAAGCTGATCAAGCTGGTATATTCAAAATTTGAAAACTACAAAGTTTCACTCAATTTTGCCTTTGAAACTTTCAGATTCACTGGACGTGACCTCGAACTAGGGTTTGATGAAGCCCACTCTTTTTCCCAATCAAAATATTTGATCCAAATCTCTAAGCTTCTATTTTTATGAGGAGCTTCCAGCCGTGGTCACAGATTTAAAAAATTTCCATTTTTGCAGAAGCCCTAATTTTCCACTTTTCTAATCAAAGTCCCGAACTAGGGTCTGATCAAGCCCGGCCTTCTGCCCAACCAAAAATTCTGATCTTGGTCTCTAAATTTCGATTTTGATGAGTAGCATTCATCCGTGGTCTCCTATTACAAAAATTCCAACTTTCTCCGAAGCCCTAAATTCCGGAAGCCATGAATGAAGGTGCTCAAAAATAATTTTGATTTGACAGAAATATGTACCTGATTGTTTCTAGTGTAACTCCGAACTTTTCGATCCACAGGGTCTGAAATTTTTTTTGAGATAGCCTGACCTGTTATCTTTCCATCCCGACAGGTCTGACCTCAATTGGATTCTTTGAGAGAGAGTTATGCCAAGTGTCGCAACGTGACCTGTTTATGGGATAATACAGGAGAGCGAACTTGTATGGCGTGCCACGTGTCATTGGTTCCACTTCGGCCTCTAAAAAATTTTCCTGAGATATCCTGACCTGTTATCTTTCCATCCTGATAGGTCTGACCTCAATTGGATTATCTGAGAGAGAGTATTCCAAGTGTCGCAACGTGACCTGTTTATGGGATAATACAAGAGAGCGAACTTGTACGGCGTTCCACATGTCACTGGTTCAACTTCAGCCTCTGAAATTTTTTCCTAAAATAGTACAGTCTGTGTACTACCTGTCACTTTTTACACAATTTCATTTGGAACTTCCTAGCCCAAGTTATAACCTTTTTCCCAGGGTCACCTGATTTTGACTCAGATCTGGAAGAGGCAGAAACCCTATATTGTACAGATCATAAATCACAAAGTGCAACGAATTAGAGGTTTTACTTTGGACACAAGGTACATGGGGATCTGATATTCCACTTGTAAAATTTTCAGATCCGAAAACTTCGCCAAAACGGATTTATAGTGAAAGTGCTACGATGATTGGTTTTTGCTATATCAAGCCCTAGCATCGTAAGTGCAACAAGTGTCATACATGCCATATCATGCCTTCTTTCAGGATAGCTATGATACCATGTTAAATTTTCAGAATTTACTTCAATCTGATCTAGGATCTTAACTGAGAGAACAACATCTACAGTAAATCTACAACATATCAATCATGGACACAATAATGCAAGCACACAAGAGACACAGAGTTTACTTGGGGAAAACCATAAAGGTGAAAAACCCCAATAAATTCCTCAGAGATAGATAGAGCAATGATACAACCAGAATACAAGAGATAGTCTTCTCCTAGTAGCAGAGCCTCCTCCTCCACAAGTGCGCCACTCTCCCAAGTGTGAGTGAGAGAATAGAATGTGTAAAATGAGAGAGACACACTCTCTATTTATACACTAACTTGACTTGACCTTTACTCAACTAGGTCGACCTCAACTTAACCACTTAACATAATGCTGACTGGGCTGACCCCCACTAGGGTGGTCTAATAACCCTTTGACCCACATGGCCGACCCCCAATAGGGTGTTCTAATAACCCTTTGACCCACATGACTTATACAGGGCCGACCCCAACAAGGTGGTCTAATAACCCATAAAGTATAAGTTACGACACTTACAATATAAATGACGACACTTCCGTATAGAGGAATAATAACATCTCTATAGGAATACAAACACTTCCGTATAGAGGAATAATACCATCTATATAGGAGTACAAAATACATATATGAAATACATGGGTGAAATACATTCCGAAGTTACATATACATCAACACCAATCTTCAACGAGGAAGGAAATATTGTATTATAATTAGAGAATCTATTGGCAACTACAAAACCTAGGTAAAGGAAACAAAAAGGATAGAGATGTTGTAGGGGATGGTATTACCAATTTAGTGCTTGAATTCGTTGTTGCCACTTCTTCCACTTGTGCTTATCCACCCACTTTTTTAAAGTCTTCAAATGACCATTGAGCAATGGAAACCTTATTGAAGGAGAACCTTACTCACTTGATGACTAGAATCTGAAAAATAAAAACTTAGTATATAGATTTTAAAAGAACACATCCATATATATATCTCTCTTCATATAACATTGTTGAAATATTGTAACTTCTAAGAATATTATATTTGTACTTTATTATTCCGGAGATGTTTCATTCCTCGGTGAAGACCTTATTGTATATCCGGAGATGTTTTATTCCTCCATGGATAAGGTGGTAACTTGGGTTATTAGACTTCCCTAGTGGGGGTCGGCCCTGTATGTGTTATGTGGGTTAAAGGGTTATTAGACCACCATAGTGGGGTCGGCCCTGTCACATTATGTAAAGTGGTTAAGTTGGGGCCGACCTAGCTTGTGTAAAAGACAAGTCGGAGTTGTGTATAAATAGAGGAGGTGTGTTCCTCATTTAACACACATTACACTCACTTGTGATTAGCGCATAGGTGAGGGAGAGATCTGCTATGGAGGAAAAGGAGCTCATGTATATGGTTTACATCTTTGTATTTGCTGGTCATCTATATTGAGGAAGCTTTGCTGGGTTTTCTACCCCATTAGGGTTTCCCAGGATAAATCTATGTCTCTTGTGTTTATGTTGTGCTTGTTGTTCTTTCAGTGATCCTATATATGCTATTGTTGTGAAATGGAATGTAATGCTGGTATTTTCTATCTTAGCATATTGAATCTTAACAAACATTCCCATATTAGAGCTGGTGAGTGAGTGCTTCACTTCTTTCTTGTCATGTCCCCAAATTTTTCATTGGGTCACAATGGCCTAAGCCACTTGGCCATACTCATGATAGTTTTTCAAATTGGTGCTAAGGGTCAAATAATTGCCAAGAATGATGTCCAAGTTAGTAATATTGTAAAATTAGATCCAAATGGACAAGGTGGGTTACATTAAGAGAAAATTCCCAATTCAAAGTTTGTAATATACCCATCCAAATGAACTATCAAGGAGGGAAATTACTAGTTCCCTAGGTTGGGGGTGGAAGCATTAGAAGTTGGAATAAGGGAGCTACAAGATCCAAAATGACATTAGACTTACAAATTCACATTAAATGGGTCAAATAAATAATAATAAAAATAAAATAAGGTGGCATTGGATCATGAGGGCACATAAGAGGTTGTGGGACCCACATGTGGCAAGATTCCCCACTACACTTGGCATTATTCTCTCACCAATTCGAGTTCAAGATGAAGGGTAACATAATTGGGGGAGTTGAAGAGGTATTATTCATGGCATGAATCATGTAAGGTCTATTTGGAGTGGAAGAGAAACTCCCATGGAAGAGGAAGATGCATCTTAGAATAATTGTGACACTTGGAGCTAGATTCCCTAACTCATATGACAACAATGATGAAGATTCTATGAAACTTATGACAAAGTTTAGACTTGATTGATGACATCTGACATATATGAAATGTCAGGGCTAAAAATATCCTCGAAGAGGGCGCACAAGGGAATTTAGGGCAGCCAAGAGTCCCCCATTCGAATTGATGGAAGAAGAGAGCTAGGAAAAGTTGGACAAGTGGCATTCAGGGGAATCTCTCCCTAACTTGAGTTGGGATGAGTCTCTTGGATGGAATTAAAGATAAGGAGGCCTTGGGAGGTTAATAAAAGACAAGAGGAAATAAATAGAGCATATTTTGATCATTTCTCATTTTGAAAATTGGAGAGCATAGCTTGTCCATGCTAGTGGAGTGTTTACTCTACTTTCCTTAGTACCAATTTCGAGGGTGCAAGATTCCCATCCTAATTGGAAATTGGAGATGCCATTCGGACCTTCCATTTTGATCTATAATGGATTCATTTTTTTCATGTTGAATCTATAGGGCTTCTCGTGACCATTTCTCCTTCAGCTTGTTCCCACATCTCTCTCACTTTTCTCTCTATATTCTTGCTCTTGGAGGAAGGGCGCACATGGTGAGATGCTGATCTCTTTGTGGAAGTCTAAGGGAACCAATTTATTTGTAATATTATGTATTAAATCTTTATTTTATGCTCATATGAACCTCAGGTCTAATATCCAAGTAAAACCATGTAAAAATGCCAAACTATGTATGAATGGTGCCATTCCCCCCCATAGCTTTTGCATAGCGCACTTGTTGTTGCACATAGTTTGTGAAGGAATGATATTTAGACTTCATGGACATGTTAGCTGCTATATATCTCTGTAATAATAATATAATGAGATCCACACCTAGAAACATTATGTATTTCAAGTGATATTTACATTCAAGGAAGAGATTCGATCCATTTTCCAATATATCTTGTTGAGAGAGCTTGAAGTTGTTTGGTAACGACTTGTATCGGTAAATATCTATGGTTTTATTGATGTTTGGAAAGCCATTAATATACTGAATAATTTACATACACATTATTCAAGTCCTTGTAACATTTCTCACACATTTCATAGCAATTTATAGCGTTTTTCTCTCATCTCCCCCTATGTTAAGACATGTTTACCAATATCTGATTTATGGGAGTTGAAGCAGCCTTTAGGAACTGATTAATGATGCATTTGGGTGACCATTGAAGTTATATAACTAATCCATGTCTTTGTTCTTAAATTGGGGAGTTTCGTATTTCATTTGGGAAGCCATTAGTGACCTCTACCCTTGGGGGATTTGAACCCCGAATTTACTAGCAAATTTCCCTATTTTCTCCTGAACTTAAATGAATGTTGCAGAAGTATTTTGATAGTTTCTAAGAACCAATTAGGTTCATTTTTATGTCCTAATACCCTTCAAACACTCTCAGTCCCAATTCGAAATCCTTAGGAGTCTTTTAATGGAGCCATCTACCCTTGGGGGTTTCAACATCGATTTTCCTAGTAATTTTTCCTTTCATTCTTTAATTGTAAATGCAAGTTTTTGAAGTACTTAGAAGGTGTAAAAACATATAATAGCTGAATTAGGGTGTCCCAATACACCTCAATCCACAATGGACATAATTCAAAACCATTTGGGATCATTTGGGATAGTTTGGAGCTTCATTAGTCCAAGGTTAAAAAATTGGCCAAATTGGGGACATTAAATTTCTATCCTTTAAACCATCGATTTAAAAAAATTGAAAATTCCCTTTGGCTTGAGCCTCTACCTAGAGATGAAGATCTTGGTTAATTTTTCTTTAGTTAATTTAAAGTGAGAATTTCTAGACCCTACTTCATTTGGGAACATTTTTATGTCATATTTGATTGAGAGGTCAAAAGAAAATCAAAGTCACTATTTAGATATCAATTTCCATGCTTACCATATCGTCTTGGGAACATGTGAATGAAAAATCTTAAAAGTTTTAACAACACTGACTGTCATAAAGACAACAGTGATAATGTATTCCATTTACATATGTAGCATTTTATATGGCTATAAGGTCATTGTCATTAATGGTCCTCGAGCATATATATATGTGAAGTAAAGATTTCCATCCTTTTTGGACAAAGTCAAAGCATCCCAAGAAACCAATGGTAGGGTCCTTTTCAGACCTGCTTCCCCAAAAGAAAACACCAAAGCAACATTTCTATCTTCATATACTCTATACTAGTAAGAAAGAGGCATTACTACTAATGGCTCTTGAGCACACATATCTGTTAGGTCAATCCCTCCATCCTTTTGGACAAAGAGAAAGGATTCCAAGAAACCAATGGTAGGGCCCTTTCTGGAGCATGTCTAGATCGTGGACCTAACTACTATTGTGTTGATGTTGATTTCGATTATTAATTATTCTTGAATGCACTTGTCCTGAAAAATCCTAGATATTGAATACTCCAATGGATTGTACAAGAAATCCAACGTAATGCTATTTCATGCTGGCTAGAAATAACCACAATGGATTAGACTCTTGGTCTCTTCATCTAATTTATGATATACACTCATCTGAGGGTTTATTACTTTCCACATTCATGACAAATATGGTTGGATAATACTCATCAAACTTTGAAACTTATTAAATGCAGGGTTTTCTAGTAGCTCAGTAATCACCATGAAGACAAGAGCATACATCACAACATACCTCCTTGCCAACCATCAGTAGAAAGCTCTCCAAGCAAGGAGACAAGTGTCCCACCTACCCATCCAACTATCTAGCCATGAAATCCCTGCAAGCTTGACACCTGCGCAAAATTTAATAAGTGATGTGATCAAAATCACAATGTAGTAGTATGCCGTAACACATAATTACATTTATGTCCTATTTTGGATGACTTAAGTCCTCATAATAATTCTAAATTCTAATGATATTTTAAAAGGTAGAGAGCTTACGAGAAAAAACGGGGGCAACAACATATAATATTATTTCTTCTTATTCCCCTTACTTATTCTCTTGTGGACTCATAGACCACTTGTGCTGATTTGCAATATGTTGGTGGTGTTATCACACAAACTCGAGCTGCTAGTGGAAGGTGTCCCAACATGGACCGTAGAGGGAGTGTAGCTAGGAAGGTGTAACCAGCAATGGCCAAGTCCTCCGCTCAAGGAACGGAAGTCACACCGGACAAGGCTATTGTCACTTTAGACGAGGCACTTAGCCAAGTCAAGGGGGATACCCCGCTCAACTAGTGATGGTTGAGAGACAAAAATACACCCAAATCCCAAGATACAAGGAGATAAAAAACAATAAGTGAGTGTAGATGAGCTCCTAAGTCTAATTTCAGCCAACTGATGGACACAAGTAGTGAAATAATAGTGATGTAGAAAGTGACCAGAAATCAAAAGTGATTAGATGACAAGAGTAAATTAGTGATTGTATGGTTGATATAGTCTAAGGATATACAATAAAATGGAAGTGAAATGCTGAAGTAAAATTGCCCAAGACAAAGGTTAAATAGTGAGTTAAATGGACCTAGGGCAGCGAGAAATGAGCGTTTATAATCACTTCTTGTTGGTTGTGGAGCCTGATCTCCAGATTCAGAGATATTATTATTCAGCCGTGTCTGTACCCTAGGTTTGGTTATGATCATGCCACCAGTTTTCGGGCCCATGGTTTTGGGTATCCTGTGGTATTTTCCCATTGTATTTCCCTTATAAAAGAAAGACATTGTAATACGGCTAGGGTTGATGTATTAGGTTTTATGCATTGTAAAGATATCTGAGATCGATGAAGAGGGACTGTGTGACAGTGAAGAGGAAGTGCAGCGGCTGTGCTGTAGGTTGTATCCCTTCACTTTGCTGGACGGTATAATAAAAGGACTGGCAACTTCAGTGTGGACGTAGCCCAAGTTGGGTGAACCATGATATATCTATGTCTCTCTTGTAATGTGTATGTGTGATATATTTTCATTTCTATTTATTGTTATTGCTCTGCGATCCTGTTTTTCTAACACTTCCAACAAACGATACTTGATTTCTTATGATAAAATGACGTTCTAAACCCAAATCTAAAGTACCAAGAACCCAGAAAATTACCCAACAACGTGTTTGGCCAGAATGCCCAAGAAGGGCGAAATCAGTGAAAGATCAGTGCCTAGTTCTATGGGTAAACGGGGTCGAAATTAAATGAAACTTAAGATTAGAGGTTTAAGCACATTTCATTAGTGGGTTTACAAGAAAAACTAATTCTAACAGTGAAATTTTAGTATTTTAATTTTTTAGGGTTTTAATGTAAATTTTTGCTCAACACACACATTGAAATTTAAAATCTACGAGACCAACAAGAATAACCTACTTGAGATTGAATGAATGGATGAGATTGCCGAAGACTAGCCCTCCAAACTTAGTTATTGAGCAGCAGTGTGTTCCCTTTGGAGTTTTGAGCTCCCAATGACCAAGTGCGCCCTAGCCACCTGCCACAAACAAGATCAAGTCAGTGTATGCAGCAAATAGCAAGTAAAACCAGCAAGTAAATGACTGAAAATGAAAGAAATTGAAAAGAACGAGGCAATAACAACTCCCTTTATTGATACTCTGAAGAAAAATGAGCAATTGTGGAGTTCCCACTCCAAAAACCGTGCCTCCTCCAGCTGTGCTCTTCACCTGCAAATCGTGGGCTAAGGAAATGATGGAAACAATGCACTAACAACTCAGCAAGGCTAAGGAAAACTAGATATCAGTCAAACAATACATATCCATCCATAAACTCTCAAGAGACTCGGTGAAAAATGACTCTATATCATCAAAAATCAAGTGTACAATGTGCCCAGAGAGAACGAAATGGGGAGGCTTCTCTCTTAAGTAGAGAATGCCCCATCTCAAAACCTAATTCCCTCCAAAATGGAGGGCTGGGATTTAATCCCCAATCATCAAATCGAAGAGTGGAGAGAGAGCTCCATGAGGGGGTGTGAATTGCCCTCTAGAGCACACGTGGAGAGAGGGGACCCTTGTGGGGTCCATACAATAATCAAAACACAATTTAGGGGGTGTCTATATTGTTTTATCCCCCCTAACTAATACATCAAGGTCCCACACCAAGAATACAACAAAAATTGAACTTGCCAAGTGGAGAAAAACGCCCCCATGGGAAAATTTGACCTCCCATAGTGAGCTGGTCCAATGGAGGGTCCCACCTCACAAATATCATGTCCAAACATTACCAAATTACCTTATAAGTCACCCTTGTATTAGCCAACCTTTGATTTTTCCATTTTCCATAGTTGCCTTTGCCAAATTTTGATTTTTCCCTTAATTAACTGCTAGTTTTTATTGCTGAAGGTGTAAATTGGGATTTTGACCCACTTATATTGCCCGAATTGTCGAACCGTCTATTGCAATGTGATCGTGGACCCAAAAAATAGTAGACATGGTCACTTGAACGACCACAATCCATCACTTAGGCACTGTTTGCCCAAAATCCATGATTTTTAATTAAAACGGGTCATTAATGACCAATAATAATTAAAAATCTCATTGCTGCCTCAACCTTTTCAAATTATGATGCTTGGAGGTTTATATGGGACCCCAAGAGAATACAAATGACCAAAATCAAAATCTTGATCGCAATATTTTTTTCGGGCCCATTTTTGGCCTAGTCAACATAGTTTGACCAAGTCAAATCTGGTCAACATGGTGCTGGATGAATACATGTATGCAATATGAAGTGATAGGATTCATTATACATGTTAGTACATTACTAAATAATAAGATGTCAATATTGTGATCAAAATACATAATATCTCAAAAACACGAGGCCCCTAGTGAGGTGGGCCCACCACATCCAAAAGACTCAAACTGCTATGCACATCCTATAGACTTGACCACCTAGCTGACTTTGGGTGAGGTGGAAAATATGGTGAAGGATATGGGAAGACAAGGTCCAAGATCATGTGACCTTTTGGATGAATCGAGAAAGTGAGGCCCACTGACATAAGCATACCATGACATAACACGGGGAAGGGCGGTGTTACACCCAAAATCTACTCATCATAAGATTCAGTGTATACACCCCTGAAGATACCTGGACTAAGTAATCATCTTGGGAGGATTTGTACCCAATTGTACTAGGTTTTGAAGGGTCGTCGCAGGTTGCACACTAGCAACATGCGATGTTGCATCTTGCTCCACTGCAGGGTGCGACGAGGTCAGTTAATGGGAAAAAATAGCTTATTCAAGATCCTTCTCTAAACGTGCTCATTTAGGGGCTTATCCCTGACCTCTAGGGGAGCTGGTACTCGACTCCTAACTCTTTGGGAGGATCCCCTATCTCTCTCCTACCATATCTCAACCTATCCTATCCATACCCTATCCACTTAGTCCTATATAAGTGAAGCTCACTCCCATCCCAAAGGGAGGAAGACTATGGTATCTACATGCTGGTGAAATCACTCTTAGAACATCTCCACTCACCTATTGGAGAACTCATACTTCCTTGGAAGTATATGGCAATTGGCTTTGTTGGAGAAGGGCTACAACATTAAGCCTTGGTTGTGGTTCTATATCTCTATCATGTACTCTATTTGCAGTAATACAAATGCTTTCCACCAATATTGTTCATGTGTGCAATGATATTGAGTAGTTTACCTGCTTAACTGTTTACTTAGATCGCTTATTGTATAGATGTCTTTTACTGGTTTCTCTTGTTTCTTGTCTTGACAGGTCTTGCAACCTAGATCTGACGACCGTGGGACGTGGAGCAACATTCAGGAGAAAGGATTGCATAGTAAAAAGGTAATACATCTAGTACTTGATCCTTAAGTAGATCTAGGAAATGCATTGGTAGTCTGTTCTATTTTTTCTAGACTCACTTTGAGCTAGGGAGATCCGGCTTGCGTCCGCTCGAGTGGATTGTCCAATAACAAATCTGGAGACCATACTGGGGAATGTATAGAGTTTGGTCAGTAGTTGTTAATCTGAGAGTCATTTTCAGTTGATTGCTTGACACAAGCCTTTTATTTTTTGCCATTTACTTCTTGGAGTTGGTTTCACTATCAGATCTTCATACTGAAGATTCTGATCTACTTCCTCTGATTTTATACAACTCATTCCCAAACCATTTCATGGTTCATTGCTGAGAGATCTGATTCATTTTTGAATCTAGACTTCGCCTGTCGCACCTGGGTAGTGGAAATAGAGCGACACTGTGTCATTCTGAGTCTCTTTTCTTTACCTGTTGGATACTCGTCGCATCCCTTGCATTGGCAGACTGCAACATCGTCGCACTTCTTGTGTAAGCAAACTGCGACGTCGCACTGTGTACAAGGATAGAGTGCGCCAATTTGTCAAATTTTGGCATGCAGGCATCCCTTCTCTGTTAGAGAGTCTAGACTTTGGTTTGATGTATGAACTCTCTCTGTGCTGCAAGATCCAGCCAGGGACCCCATTTATGATTTGTGTTTTGAGTGTTTGGTTCTGTTTGGATTGATTTTGGGTTCCATTTTGGACAAGCTTGAAGACCGGAAGTGGTGCATACTCTTGTATCCTCCAACTTCATCCGTTCACCCTTGCATTCCCTTCTTTCCATCCCTGATCTGATCAGTACATTAGATCAGCTTCCAGACCTTGTTTACATTTGTCTTGAGCTTTGCTTGCTGCTGCTTGATTTTGAGTTAAGTGTGTCTTTCAGCTTGATTGAGTGCTTGCCTTTTCTTGAGTTTTCTAAATGTGCTAGTGCTGCAAGTAGTGTTTTCTTTTCAGTCATTTAGATCTGGAAGCTCATTTGTTATCAAGTTTATTCTCTAATGCATCCATCGAAAAGTTAAAAGTGCTTCTTTCCCATCATTTCTCGAACATTATTGAAGAAAATTGTTGTGCATTAGAAAATTCTCGTTTATGTTTTGGAAAAGTTGAATGAATGTATGATCTATTGTGTTTTTCTCGAACTATGAATCGCTCATCTTCTTGAAAGGCTCAAAGTATGCTTTGATTTTTGCAAAATTGATTCCATGCTAAGGAAAGATAGATGCATTTTTAATTCTCGTTGCTTTTAGATCATTGAAAGTGAAATTGAAAAGCTTGCATATTTTATTTCAGAATCCTCTCTTTTCATTACTTAGGGTCATTTTACTTTGAAAAGAAAAAAGTTGTTTTGATTTGGTTTAGTAGTGTTGTGTACTTGTGTGTTTCGCCGAAAAGGAAAAGAATACTTTCATTGTCAAATTTGTTTGAATTGGAATTGTGTTGCATTGAGTTTGTTTTGGAAATACTATTGGAAAAAAGCTTTCTCCTTCCCATAACAAGAATTCATTGAAAGAAAAGAATATTTCGTGCATGTAGCTGGGGCTTGCATTATGCTTCCGATTATGTACTCACCTCATGCATTCACTTAACCGTCCAAGATAAAATTAATGGTAGAACTAGGTAAAATTTTTAGCAACTTGTGTGTAAGTTAGAGACGTGTTCCGGCGTCGTTAAGCGTGGAAGCTATCATTATTTTCCAGCACTGTATCTCGGGGGTATTGTAGTCTTCCACGTACTTATTGGTATATCGAGCTCCTTCATGTACCCACCAAGTACCATAATCCGTACTTGGCGTATATCGAAGGGTGTATTATGTACTCGGTAGTATATCGAAAGGTCTCTTGCCGAACAGTTGTGCATTAGACAACACCACTACGAATTTGAGCTCCCACGTACCTTGCGTATATCGGGAGACACCACTAGGATTCCTGAAACCAACTGAGTTAACCATTTGGCCGTCTTGGCAAAGCAATACACCGAGAACAACACTCGGGGAGATTAGCACGCATGTACTGTCCAGGTAATCGGGTATGCCGGCAAGGGTACGGTCCCAATCCTCCTTGTTGCGTCATATTGTTGGACCCTGCAGTATATCGCGGTTTGCGATGCCTTGATAATCCCGTGAGGTTCTAGACTTTTGAATCCACTCTGTCACATAAGTTTGCTTGTTGCCTTAGTTTGAGTAGGTTTTTCTGGACTGCTTTTCTTTTAGCATACCCTTAGGAGAAACGCTGTTTCAGCCATCCCGGCTGATCATCCTGACACTCTGGTGGATTTTCCCTCGAGAAGGTCCCATAAGATCTTAAAATTATCACCCGAATATCCCCTTAATCTGGAGGTTATTTCGAGGGTAAGAATGGATCAGCGTAACGCGGTCGTAGTTACTGAAGTGGACAACCCCACTTTGAATGTTGGAGGAATTTTGTTTCCACAAACTCCTCCAGATTCACCTGCCTCTCATCCCCTACTGGATGAAGGAGCACAAATCCCCGCTTCACAAGTCCTTTCTCCCATCATCCTGGGAGAACATGGATCGTCGGAATGGATAAAATAACCCTAGGATGACCCTACAACAGCTGTTGGTCCTTCAGCAGCTTATTGGACATCTTCTACAGACCACCCAGTGGCTCATTTTTCCATCTCATCCCCACCTATCTGGACTACTCCAGAGTTCTCTAGGCCTTACTATAGGATTGAACCCGCTGAGATTTTTGGCCCCATCCATGAACGTTTGGAATAGTTATGTATTAGAGGAGATGAGCTTCGAAGACAAAGTCTCAGGCAACACTCTGAAGAGTTTCGAAATCGCCATTTCCAAATAAGATTTGACAATGGAAACATCCCAGTTCATCCGATATCTTTCAGATCACCAGAACAGCCTTCCCACCATGAGACCGCTAATAAGATTGGTCAACCCTCACAAGATTCCAGTCCTGCACCTCAAGTGAACCAAACGGTGGAAGGACAACAGTCCAACACACCCGTCACTATAGCTGTTACTTTACCAGTTCCTCCCCCACCGCAGAATTCAAGGGGAGGGTATTCCATTCCCCCGGATTATCTTATTGGTAATGTTATTACTACGGTAGTTAGTCAACAACCTACGTTGGTTCAACCTTTGAATAGTGGTCAACCTGTTGTAGCTGAAGGGCAACCCCCGTTTCCTAACCAGAACGTAGGCGGTGGAATCCCCAACGGACCTTTCATTGGACCTTCCCAACCCGCTAGACCGTCCACCATGGGATTATCTCATGTTGGGGGGCCATCAAATGTAACTCAACCCTCATGGAGTCAAGCATATCCAGGTTTTGTTAACCCTGTGCCGGGTCAAGCTAATCCCAGAAACGCACCATACGGGATACCTTATCCTGGGAATCCATAATCTCTATGGGGGCAACAACTTGTGTTGTAACACAGACCCCAACTAACTATCCCTCAAGTACCACCACCCCCGATCGACCCTCCCCCACCTCCTGCTGCAGGCAGCAGGCCCCCACCTAACATTGGTGGAGGCCCACCTCATTTTACCTACAACATCCCTCACCCTTCCAGCGGTGGCGAGAATGGTCCACCACCCCCTCCCAGCAGAGGCGGCGACGGACCACCCTATCATGGCGGAGGAGGACATTTCCCTTCGGGTGGCGGAGGTGGTCCACCACCCCCTCCAGGAGGAGGCGGTGGAGGACCTAATTACTATGGTGGTGGCGGTGGTGGTGGAGACCCTCATCCTTCCGACGGCGGAGGTGGTGGGAGCCCCCATCCTTCTCACGGCGGAAGTGGTCCACCACCCCCTCCAGGCGGAGGCGGTGGTGGGCCACCTCATTACGGTTATGGACCCCCACCTCCTCCCGATGGTGGCGGTAGACCTCCACCCCCTCTAGGTGGTGGAGGTGGACCCCCACCTTATTGGAATGGACCACCTTATGGCGGCGGACCTCCTTACGGTCCGGGTGACACACCCCCCTATGGTCAGTTCCCTCCTGGTACACCTTACGGTTAGTTTAGTCCCTACACGCCTTATCCTTATTATAAATACCCATAGCCTAATCCACAACTGCCCTTCCTGGCTGCTTTGGACCTGCTTGACCTATCCTGTTTGACCAACGATCCTATTTACCACAGATCTAACTGGCCACTGATTCCGGTGAAACTTCCATCTGATATCCCCAAGTTTGACGGCAAGCCGGGTGAAGACCCTAAAAACCACGTGATGACATACCACTTATGGTGTTCATCTAATTCCTTAATGGACGATTCAATTCGTCTTAGATTGTTTCAAAGGACTCTCACCGGTTCGGCTGCCAAGTGGTACATTGAGTTGCCACCACACTCTTTTCCTGATTTTGGCTCTCTTGCCATGAACTTTTTGAAACATTTCCAGTTACCCATACGGTATGAAACTGGTACCGAGCTTCTAACCTCGCTCCGTCAGAATACCACCACTCATATTTCGGATCATATCCACGAGTGGCAAAGGAGACGACGTCTCATTAAAACTCCCATTCCAGATCAGCTCCTAGCAGACTGGTTTACAAAATGCCTCATCCCTACCATAGCAAGAGACGTTGCTATGTGAGGTGCTGTCACCAAAGAGCAAGCCATCACGAGTGCCCATGTGCTAGACCTAGTCTACACTCAATCTAGCACTTTGTTTGATATCCTGCCTGACGCACCCTGTGACGTTAATGACCCTGCGAAACCACATAAGGGACTCTAAACTGATGGAATCATTGGTTCCCTTAACACCCATCCTGCTGCTAGCACTGTTGGATTATCCAATCCGACTCCAGCTAGCCACATCACCACAAAGTCAACCGCTCCTGCTGTAACTGAAGAGGTGAATTTTGTCTAATCAGCTTCATCTAAGAAGTCTGGCGATAAAATGAAAAACAAGGGGAAACCCAAAAAGTGTTCTGCCCAGCAGGAACCAAAGAGCACTCCTGATTATACCAAGCATAAATGGAAACTGAAGTATCCTTGTTTACTATGTGGAGATGACCATTTCTCCAAAGAATGTCCCCATAGAGACGAAGTGCAAAAGTTTCTTAGGGGTAAACCAACTCCCGCAGTCCTCAATGATCCATTTCCTACTCAAAACCAGCGGATGATTGCTCAAACCCCCCCAACCCAGGGGGAACCATCCAATACCGTGCATGTTCTCATGCTATGTAACGAGACGATCAATTTGAATACTCACTCGTGATATTACGAACCGGTCCCTTTGAAGGAATCCATTGGAAGTAATGCTAAAAAAGCTTCTGACTCCTTAAATGATGTCACTGTACCATCAAATTCTCTCACCATTGAGAAGCCCTCCTTAGACTCGATATTGCGACCACCCAAGAGTACGATTCGAAAAGCTGTTTTCAATCCCAACGCTCGGGCGACACAAAATTACAATATCGTAGAGGACTTGCCACAAGATCCTTGCACCATGTCCACCCTGGAAGTTTTGCAGAATTGTCCTAATCAACGCAAAACTCTCCTTGCAGCCATCGGTGCAGTCGACCCCGATTCCTCGAAGACCATCATGTTCCGACTTGATAATTTCAAGTCGAGGCTCTCACACCAGCTCGCATTCCAAGTTTCTGCGAACATTGCTGGGAAGATTGTCCATCATACCCTTTTAGATGAAGGCGCTTCCACTTCTATCATGTCGATCACCCGTTGGAGAGCCATTGGCTCCCCCGAATTGAATCATTCTCCTACCACGTTGAAAGAATTCGACGGGCGTGGTTTTCAACCTCATGGGCTCTTATAAGCTCTTGCAGTTGAGTTGGGCAGAAAGACCGTAACCATTAACATGGAAGTGGTCTTGGCCCCGTTAGATTATAATCTCTTGCTTGGTCACAATTGGTTTTACACCATGCAGGCGATAGCCTCTTCAGTATTCCGCATAATACAATTCCCCCACCAAGGATGGATTGTTACTATCGACCAATTAGATTTTTGTACACCAGACGCTACTACTCATCCCGGTGACCATGTTCCTTCCATTGGACAAATGTCAAAACAGTATGAGAGTGTAGGGGTTGGCCTTTTGAAATATTCATCTCTCATGGGCATTTTTCCAGCCGCGGACCCCCCCCAATCATGTTGCTACGGTGAACATGATCTCCACATAGATTTTATCTCACTCTACCGATGCTTGGCTTGTACCGGATGAAGCCACAACACACCTGCTTGGAGACATAATTCCTCTTTCATCCGCTGAACATATTTACGAGGCTATCCAATCAGCACTGGAGGACCATTTAACTGTGGCCTCCCCATCCTGTTCTCTACGACGGACGTCATCTCTACCCAATCTCTTACTTCGGACTTTTCATTTAGACGAGTCCATCATGGAAGTTATGAATGTTGACAACAGTCCGTGGGATGATCTCCACCATAGGTCATCTTTTCTTCCTCCTTTGGAGTACATAGAGGACAACATCCATATCCTCTTTTCACCAGATATCTACCCATCCCCTCATTCCCCCATTCTTACATGTCTTACGGACATAGAGGGCAACTTGGCCAATATTGAGTCAACCATCCCGGTAGACATCTCGGTGAAACCTGGTATAGTGGATCACATTCGCATAGGCCATAAGTGTTCCCTTGAATAAATAGCTGCTCGCACGACCTTATTCAAGCAATTTCAAGATGTATTTGCTTTCTCATATGAGGAGATGCCTAGGATAGACCCCGCAATTGTTTCTCATGAAATAAAAACCTATCCCGACATCAAACCTGTACGCCAAAATTTGCGAGCGGTACACCCCCGGAAGACTGCGGCAATTAAGGAAAAAATTGAAAAGCTCTTAAAGGCTGGTTTTATTTATCCTGTCCCATTGACAAATTGGGTCTCAAACGTCGTCCCTGTGAAAAAAAATCAGGGTACCATTCACGTCTGTGTCGATTATCGGGAGGTTAACCGGGCTTGTCCAAAAGACAACTACCCGACCCCCTTCATCAACCAGATTATCGACAATTGTGCTGGAAGCGTCATCTTCTCATTTATGGATGGATTTTCTGGTTACAATCAAATTGAGATCAACCCAGCCGACCAACATAAGACGGATTTCATCTGCCCATGGGGAACGTTTCCATACTGCAAACTCCCGTTTGGCCTTAAAAATGCTGGTGCCACGTTTGAGTGGTCTATGTCGTATGCTTTCCATGACATTAAGGACTTTGTGGAACCTTACCTGGACGATCTCCCTACTCATTCAAAGCAGCGCGAGTTCCACATTGATCATCTGACGGCCATTTTCCTCAGATGCAGAGGGTACAATATCCGTTTGAATCCTCATAAGTGTATCTTTTGCGTTGAGTATGGATGCCTCTTAGGATTTATCGTTTCGAAGGATGGGATCTGCATTGATCCCTTAAACGTGGAGGCCATCATCAACCTACCACCCCCGACTGATGTGACAGAACTTCAAAGTCTCAAAGGGAAGGCGACTTATTTAAGATGTTTTGTTTGCAATTTCGCGGAGAAGACTCAGGGGTACATGAGACTGCTCAAGAAGGACATCCCATTTAATTGGGACAACCAAGCTCAAAAATCCTTCGACAGTATCAAACATGCCATCACGCATGCCCCCGTGCTCCAACCGCCCAATTATTATCGAGATTACATCTTATATCTCGCCGCTTCTGCTACCACTATCGCCATGGTTTTGGTATAGGAGGATCAAAACGCCCACGAACATGTAATATACTATGCAAGTAAGGGTCTTACTGACGCTGAAAATAGATATTCACATGTCAAAAAACTCGCATTCGCGGCGGTCATCGCCGTCTAGAAGTTCTGCCACTATATCTTGCTCCGCACCACCATTATCATCGCAAACTCGAACCCCATGTACCACATCTTGACACGTCAGGTGCTTGGGGGCAAGTATTCACGCTGGATCGTGATACTGCAAGAATTTGATCTTCTTTTCGAGAAAGCCAAGTCTAAGAAGTCGTTGGTGTTTGCCGAGCTCATTTGGGACCTTCCTCATCCTGATGCAGAAGTTGAGCACAATGACTCCTTGATGAATCATTGTTTCTCACCAATATGAATGACCCATGGTATGGAGATATCTCATTGTATCTTCAAACCCAACGCTTCAACCCTCAACTCTCTCGCGACGACGGTCGTAAGATACTTCACGATGCAAAGTACTATTTAATCATCAATGATACTTTGTATCGCCGTGGAATTGATTCAATTCTTCGACGTTGTCTCACTCATGATGAGGTTGAACGCGTTCTGAATGACTGTCACGCTGGGGCACGTGGCGGTCACCTCTCTAGGATGGCTACAACCCAGAATATTTTGCATGCAGGATATTTTTGGCCTACTATCTTCAAAGATTGTATTGAGGCCGTAAAAAAATGTCCTCCTTGCCAACACTTCCACACGAAGAAGCGCACTCACCCTGCCCCGTTACATCCGGTTATTGTCGTGGGCCCCTTTGCAAAATAGGGCATTGACTTTATGCATTGTAAGCCTACCTTGGCCGAGGGGCATAGTTACATCATTGTAGCTGTGGATTACTTCACAAAGTGGGCCGAAGATATGCATACATACCAGAATGATGGCAAAACCGTTGCACTCTTCATGTTCAATCATGTAATAGCGCGGTTCAAAGTTCCTCAAGCAATTGTTATCGATCATGGTTCTCATTTTTAGAACCATATGGTTGATGAATTGAGCGACAAGTTGGGTTTTTGCCATGAAAATTCAACACCCTACTACCCACAATCCAATGGACAGGTCGAGGCCATCAACAAGGTCTTGAAAACTATGGTCCAAAGGATGGTAGGGACACATAAATCCAATTGGCACAACATGCTCTTTTCAGCGTTATGGGCCTACTGAAATTCCGTCAAAACTGTCACAGGCTTCACTCCCTTCCAATTGGTATATGGATTGGAGGCTGTCCTACCTACAGAGTGCGAAATTCCATCTCTACAACTCGCTGTCAAACTTCTTCCTAACACTATTGCTGAGGAAGAACGTCTCTTGCACTTAGCAAAACTGGACGAGTCCCGTCGAGATGCCGCTCTTGCTAATGAAGCACACAAGAAACGTATCAAATCCCAATATGACAAGTCAGTTGAACCTCGTATCTTTAACGAGGGTGACCTGGTCCTCACTTATGACCAGAAGCACGACAAACTAGGAGCAGGAAAGTTCGAATCCATGTGGCATGGACCTTACATAGTTAAATGTGTTTTGGAGAAGGGAGATTACGAGCTTGAAGACTACGATGGAATCTCTTTGGGTGAACCCTGCAATGGGATTTACCTGAAGAGATACTACGCTTAAATTCATCACGCTTAGACTTTCTTGTATATACTGTACATGGCGTGTTTTTTGTGTTTGTGTGTGCTGTGACGCTTTTGTTTTTGAGTATCTTTAGAACTTGTTTCTGCTTCTTATACCATGTTTTGTCTGTGTGTGCAGATGGCAACATGCTATGGATTCGCGGATGGCACTAGCCGGCATACCCGTAACATTGCTTCGGTAGCCTGGGCACTATATTCCCCAACAGGTGAGCTCATTAGCTCAGGAGGAAGTTGCCTAGGGTTTGCGACCAACAATACTGCAGAGTATCAGGCAGTAATCAGAACCCTATTGTCATCCACATGGATTCTCAATTAGGTTTCCCATCTCAACCGGGTTTACGCCATTCGTGATCCCACCTAACTCCATCTCTTCAAACGAGTATGTCTCCTGGAAAGGTCATTTGAATCTGTTCAATACCTACACATTCCACAAGAGTTAAACACAGTTGCTGACTCGATGGCCAACTTCATTTTGGATTGGTACATCACACACACATAATATTCATAATATGTAAAAGCATTCACGACATGTAAATATAATGTATAAAAGCAAGCATGTAAACAAGATCACATCACTAATAATTTTTGAAAAACACATAATGTATAAATCGTCGATAATGTCTATATATACATATATATATATATATCGCTCAAAAAGTAGTGCCGGTACAAAATCTGAAGCACGATGGCTTTCAGTGTGTCTCTACAAAAATTTGAAGCATTGTAGCTTTCAGTAGTACAAAATCTGAGGCCTCTAAGCTCTCAGCACCAGTATAAAAGTGTCATCATGCCTAACGCTTGACCTGTACACCACCCCTAGCTCTGACAGCTCGCTGTCACTGGGTGAGGAAACAGTCTACAGTCCGAGCCACCTTGCGGAGTAAGGCGTTGAAGCGCACGGACGCTCCAAACCCAAATCTTTGCATGGGCCTCGGTAAGTCATCAATAGCTGGCTCAGGTACCTCCACGGTCAGTTGAGATAGGTTCCTGTACACCTCCTCCATCTCGTCGATGGCAGCATGAGCACCTACAGGAACGACTGCCTCCCCGCCTCTGTCTCTCCTCACCAGAAGGGAGAGACCCACCGGTACTTGTCAGCACTGCATAAAAAAAAAATATAATATACAAAACTAAAAATACAAGGGTAGTTTTGTTCTCACCGATGTCACCCCATGCTGCACCCTCCGGCAGCATCAAGTCGGGATCCTCTCGGAAGTCTGTGCCACTGTATGGAAAGTCCTCGACCATGAGTAACTGGCCTTCCAGCCAGCTGAAGAACTCGGGACCAAAGCTAATGATAAGCCCACCACCATGACGGGTCATGATCCAACCCATCTGAGCATATGGGGATCCCTGGGATCCTTGTCATCAAGTAGCAACTAGGGACATAGAAGAGGGATCCACTCCAAGAGGAACGATACCACGATCGACCCATAACCAAACTGCTTGAGCTCTCCCCGCCGACACTTGGTCAACTGAGCTCAGAGATTTGCGAGGAGACCCTCGCACCAGTTGAAAACCATGGGGGACATACAGTCCTCTGCATAAAGCATCTGGATTCGAGTAGCCGTGTGTGGAGCTTGGCTACCCACCGATCTAGTAATAGTAAGCAATATGGTACGTAGTGGGTGGCTCACCACATCCCTGATGAGTATCTTCTCACTGGAAGGTCGAGAGGTAGCGATAATATGCTGTGATACCATGTCCTCAACTGTACGGTCACTGGCTCGTGTTCCAGTAAGATGTATAGTGTCCCCTCTTCGGGACAAACCAGTAAGAAAGTAGATATCCTTAATGTCTATTGTGAGGATATGCTCACCAACCACAAAGTATTGTTGGGCCGCATCCCAAATCTGGAGTATGTGTGTCAGCAATGGGATCAGGGATCTCATCCCCTGGATCTCAAAGAACTTCAGTAACCCGCAGTTTCTCAAAGCATCCACGCATTATGGATCGTTTGTGGCTTGTTCATCTTCTAGTTCATGTTCTCTCTCTCACCACTCCAATACCATGTTGGCTAGCAAGTAACCTGTCAAGAAGGACATTTAAACACTGTTAGGTCCTGCTTCAATCTCCACAAGTCCATTTTTTGGATTCTTTTTGATGTTTGGAATTGGCAACTCCGCCGTCGCACTGAACGTTTGCGTATAGTGTGATGTCATCACACTTCTCCCATTCGAGGCTTTCGACGACCTGGTCTCGTCGCAGGTCTCGAAAGGGCCAATTGCGACGAGCCGAGAGCGCAGTAGCCCTCCATAAACTCATCAGAAAACCCAAAAAATGAACCTAAAATAAAAAACTAATCCGCTGGAAAGTTGCTGGATGAAGTTTAGGCCTACCTGATCCGGACGGTTGGTGAAATGGCATATTGTAGCTCCCGGAATCGGCAAAGGAAGTTTTGGCTCCAAATTGGTACTTCTCCACCCAAATTGGCAATTGAAACAATGTTTTCTATTTTTGGCCCATATTTCTATTTATAGATGGAATGGAATATTCCTTTTCAAATATTTTGATGCGCTTGGGCCATTTATCATATTTTTTGGCCATTTTTGCCGTATTTGAGGCTATTTGACACGTTTTCTAGCGTGCAGGAGTTGTAAGTGGTCTTTCGTGCCGTTTCTCGTATCACAACGGTTATCACAGGTATGAACACTCCCTTGAATGTTTTGTCATTATTTTTGCAACAGTTAGTCTATAATTATTGCGTGATGATGAGTTTACTCTTCGTTTGTTGTCATACTCATGGAACTATGAGAACAAGTACTGAGTTATGATTTATCACTTTTTTGGGCTCGTTAAACTTCCACGGAAAAGGACACCCCCTGGAGTCTACCGTTAAGCTCTTTTCAGGCTCTTGAAAAACGAAAATATTGCCAAGCGAACTTGTCGCGTTCACACTTGTTAAAGTATTTGAATGGTTGTCTTTTTGGTGATAGTTTACCCTTTTTTCAGACCAGGAGGCACTAATTACGAAAAAGGAATACTCCAGCCAATCATGACTGGAAGAGTCCTCTCCCACATTGTTTTACCCTTTTTCGGGCGATGAGGCTAACTTTACGAAAAAGGACCATTGGAGTCTTGTTTAGTTATTTTCAGACTCTCTAAACATGAAATGATGACTGATTTTACCTTCTATGGACTCGTTAAATTTTCACATTGAAGGGCCCGTCATGGGACGAACCGCTCCTATCCCAGGTTCGGAAAATATTTGGGATTGGACTCATCTATGAGATGAGCTATACCGAGCATCTGGTTACCCTAATCAAGCTCGTAAAAAACACATGAGGCACTCATCATTCATGATGGGGAAAAATGAAAGCATTTGTGTTATGTACCTTATTAGTGGCAGTATGTAATCGTTCTTGAACATGGCACTCATCTGCATTTGCATACAGTACTTGGGTCATCTGTTTGTCTATGAGTCCCTGCTTACTTTCTGAGTCCTGTTACTCCTCTGATTCATTCGGAGAAATCTTCCATCATTAGTTGCATTAGAAGTTTGTGTTATTCTCATTATGTCAATACTGTCGAGTCATGCCATGCCCATGTTCAAGAACACGTCCATCATTTGTCATCTGCAGTCAAGTGTACCCGTCACCATATCGGTTTACTCTGAGTCAGTCTTGCATGTTACTGTACCATCCGATCTACTCTGCACATCTTTTGTCGTGTTTCATGTCGATTGATGGGGGATTCATCATGGCCCTCCTTCGACGGATTCGTCCTTGTCGACTTCAACTTATCATCCGAGGATCGAATCTACAAGCCAGTCAAGTACCTTGGCCCTGCATGCCTCAATGGCAGGTTACCTCACTTTCATCATGAGTTTACATCATTGACTCTTGATTGAAAGATTTCATCTTGCGTTCGACTCCAAATCATTTATTCATGCTTGATGATATATACTGTGATACCTTGGGAATCATTGACATCAATGGTGATCTCCCTCCCACTTGTTAATGGTTTCCCTCAATGGCTGGTAATCAAGTGGTTTCCACCATGTTCGACATCAAGAAATTTGTAATCACATGGATAGACTCGTATCATTGCGAGTTCAGCTTGAAGACCCTGGGGAGTCATGTTTTACCCAGGTTGCGATGGAGTTTGTATTGAGTTATATCACACAGATCCACTTTTGTATTGGTCATGGCTGTGTATCTCATCATGGATCTACGCTTGTGTCTAGTAACCATGATTATGTTCAGTCAGTCATTACTACCATGGATCTGCAATGTATTGGTCGGCAGCCATGTTGTACTTCATATGAGATTGTCAGTTCAGAGTTAGTTGTACTGTAGTAGTGTCCTTCATCCGACGAGTCTATTGCCATTACTTCTATCAAAGCACTTCACCTGTCCATCTTCAACGAATTCATGCTTTGGGTGCCATTTTGTTACACCCAAAATCTACTCATCATAAGATTAAGTGTATACACCCCTGAAGATACCTGGACTAAGTAATCATCCTGTGAGGATTTGTACCCAATTGTACTAGGTTTTGAAGGGTCGTTGCAGGTTGCAAACTAGCAACATGCGACGTTGCATCTTGCTCCACTGCAGGGTGCGACGAGGTCAGTTAATGGGCAAAAATAACTTATTTGAGATCCTTCTCGAAAATTGCTCATTTAGGGGCTTATCCTTGACCTTTAGGGGAGCTGGTACTCAACTCCTGACTCTTTGGGAGGATCCCCTATCTCTCTCCTACCATCTCTCAACCTACCCTATCCATACCCTATCCACTTAGTCCTATATAAGTGAAGCTCACTCCCATCCCAAAGGGAGGAAGACTATGGTATCTACATGCTGGTGAAATCACTCTTAGAACATCTCCACTCACCTATTGGAGAACTCATACTTCCTTGGAAGGATATGGAAATTGGCTTTGTCAGAGAAGGGCTACAATGTTAAGCCTTGGTTGTGGTTCTATATCTCTAACATGTACTCCTCTATTTGCAGTAATACAAATGCTTTCCACCAATATTGTTCATGTGTGCAATGATATTGAGTAGTTTAACTGCTTAACTGTTTACTTATATCGCTTATTGTATAGATGTCTTTTACTGGTTTCTCTTGTTTCTTGTCTTGACAGGTCTTGCAGCTTGGATCTGACGACCATGGGACGTGGAGCAACATTCAAGAGAAAGGATTGCATAGTAAAAGGGTAAGAAATCTAGTACTTGATCCTTAAGTAGATCTAGGAAATGCATTGGTAGTCTGTTCTATTTGTTCTAGACTCACTTTGATCTAGGGAGATACGGCTCGCGTCCACTCGAGTGGATTTTCCGATAACAGGCAGTGCCTCACAAATGGGTATAGTGCAGGGAAACCACCACTGGTCATCTAACAAATATCTCACAACTCACATCCGTGCCTTTAGAAGAATCCATGAGGATATTTTCTAGAGCTGCCAAACTGGGTGTTTGACAAACCGTAACTTGAGACTCTAGGGGACACTTAGAATTAGATGTCCCTTACTCCATCTCACCTCCTTGCCCCGTAGGACTAGGTGAGGAAATAACCACTACAAAGTTGATATGTACGGTTGAATTATGTCCATGTGTGTTTACAAACACATTGCATGGATATTACAATGAATTTCATACTTAGCCCTTTCTGGCTAGATTTTACATTTACAAAAGCCTTTTTGGCTTGCTTTACATTTATTAATTTCTTTTTACATCAAGGCCCTTTTGGGCTACATACATATCTCAATAGATATAATCAAGGTGCTCATACTGCAGAGTAATGGGGGTGAGAATACATGCTTCGATGACCAATGGGGAACACCCGGTGAGGCTACACAATCCTATACTGCATTGTAACATCGGGGGAAACCGACAGGAGCAAATCCCAGGTTTGAGAGTGAATCTCACACACTAAAGAGCCAAGGCAAAAAATATGGGGAATCATGGCACACTCAGAGATCAGTGGGGAAGGGGATCCTCAAGGCCACAAATCAGAATCCAAGTCGGGGAAAAGACCAATCATGAATGAGTCGAATGGGTGGAGAAGGTGAAGGTGGATCCAAAGTCAGCTGCCTAAGGGGGACTAAATGAACAAGTCGATACCAATAGTGGGGATGTGATCCAGTGTGCATAGACAAGAGCCTACTGAAGGGGGTGGACTAACATCACCAAGGTCCCAACAATACATCATAATGACAACTAGATAACCATATCAAACATCACATGCAAAGTTAGTGTACTATCATGAATAAACAAGTCTAATCAACAACATGAGCAATAGAACATCAAATGCTATACCTGCTGCACCATATACATGCTGCTGAAGCTGACTCTGAAGCTGGATCTCAACTGAATCCGGGCAATAAGTGGTCAACCAACAATACTTTGTACTCTCAATAAAAAATATGGCTAGGAAACTGTCTCAATGGGCTTGTGAAAAGCCTAGAAAAGAAGGGTGCCTCTGTAGGAAATAAGGTATACATGTCTGGACAATACAATAAACCATTTGTCCCCACTGATATCTCTACTCGGGACAATCTAAACAAAACTGTGTGCCTCCTCTGAAGGCATCCGATCACTGATTTGGAAAAAAAGTATAGTATGGTCCCCGACCACACAATCTGCAACATGGTATCTCCAGCTAACATGGATGTGATAACAGGTGGTTTTAGCATTCTGTTTGTGTATCTGTTGACATCACAAAATACACCATGGTAATGTTTACCTGCATGATGAGTAGTCAATGTATCAAAACCTACAATGCTAAAAATCCAACATTTTTCTAGACATCAACCCAAGTCATCCGTATATATATTATACATATTATATACATATTTGATCATGTATAATCTAAGGGTCAAAATCGGGGTATAACATTTCAACCTCATGATAGCTACATGGGGAACACTTATCAAGCTTTGTATTTCATATTTAGTTTCATGCGTTGTTGGTATGAGTGAAGGCACTTTGCTTAGTCAGTTTTCCTTTGTTTTATTTCCAAAAATTCCACATCTACAACTAATGGATGGTTGAATTTTTCGAAGAGACTTAGGACATGGATTTATTTTCTTTAGCCATGCAGATATAGTATGGATTTAAAGGGAGTAAAGTGCATTATTGTGAAGGATATTCTTAGCACACATTTCATCTTTGTATAGGATGGAAAATAAGTGAAATCAATGGTCTTATCTTGAACCACTTCCTTATATCCTCATCCTGAAAAATCAATATGTTATGTCATGTTTCCATTGGGTGCATTATTCAGAGTTTTGAAATTCAGATATATAATCAAGTAAAATGTTGAGTTGGATTGATGAGTGTTTCTAAAAATGGGGTTACATAACAGCTGTCCCAGTGTTTGAGGTTTAAGAGCTCTTCTCTGTATTCATGGGGATTACCAAAAGCATCTACAACATAAGACATAAGGCAGGCGATATTCATGGGGAGTGCCAAAAGAATCTACAATATAAGACAAAAGGAAGGTGACAAGTAGAGGATTTAGACTAAAATTGTGGTTACATAGAATCTCTCCAAGTGTTTGAGGTAGATGAGCTCTTCTAATGTTCAAGGCCCCAAAAAACCTTGGAATTCATTGGGGAGAGTGTGTGAATTGGGTCGTGAACCATCCAGGAAATGTATCCTTTTCTTCATTTCCAGTGATTATTATTATTAATAGTATATAAGTTTAAATGAGTAAAGTCATCCAATAGAAAATATAGGACTTGAGACTAGTAAAAATATTAATAATGAAGGTAAAAACTAAATATAGTCTATGTACCCAAACTACAATAGCATTGAAGTTTGGTGCCAATGGCTTGTTTTACACATTGGTTGTAGGTGATATAAGATAAGGTTGTTCCGCCATAATCCCCTTCATTGATTGAACTATGGATTTGGGAAAAATATTTGGTTAAGTTAACAATATTGATGGTGAATCTGCCTTTGTATTTTTTGTGAAAACAAAGAGAGGAGGCCAAGCCACTTATACAAGAAGTATGAAAGCTATTCATTGTAAGCCCTTGTACCACTCATTCATGGATCATGATGCTCAAATATGGACTATGGATCTTGACCCAATGGAGGGTTTGCAATATTGGTTGATTGATCTCTACCCTAACTCATTCAACTCATTCATTATTTGGTTTCATCGTGCACTCTAAGAATCGATGGGATATTTTGCATGAACTCTTGTGGGCATGTATGAGCCCTATACATTTCATTTTCCAAAGGTTTGAAGAGCACAATTTTCTTAGTATTGTAGCTATCATTCTTGTTCTTCAAGGAAGCTTTCATTGGTGGTATTCACTTCCCTTTTATCTTTACACGTGCTCTCATTTTGAGTGCAAGAAGAGGATGAACTCATATACCTATACACACCTTATATTGCATGAAGAAGCTCACACTTTTAGGCTTGTTGTTGGATTGGTCATGGTTGTGGAAGTTGCATTCAAGCATGTTGATGATAAAGATTTGGTTGTTCTGGGGCCTATGCCTAGGCATTTCTTTCCAATATACCAAAAACAATTCATGATGGATGTGCTAGGATTTAAACATGGAACTCCAACTTGAAATATTTCCCTTCTTTGCATTGTTGCATGGAAATTGTTCTTTGCATTTCCCTTCGACATATTGGAACATAACATGTAATGGAAAACTGTAGAAAGCATGGAAAAACCATCAAACATTTGTACCTGTTAGGATATTCCTATACTCCATCCTAGTCCTACTAGCTTTTTAGTCATTTTCATTTTCAATATTTAGGGTTTGCATGCACTTTTAGGGTTGCATGCATTCTAGGGTTTGCATGCATTTCCAGTCATCAGTCCCAGCACCTAGCCCTCAGTTAGCTAGCCCCCGGAGCTTCTTCCTGATGAGTTTTATCCCTCCTAGTGCCTAGTGCTCCCTCCTTTTACATACTGCATGAGAGAGGCGCACTTCTTCACCAACCAGTCCAGTTATGTTAAGTTAACAAGAGTTCTCTCCCTGATTTTAGGCTTGACTCACTCTTTACTGACCTTATCACTCCGATGGACCTCCAGTGTGACTAGATAGGCTGTTTTGACTCCAGTTAGCTCCATTAGCGCCCTCCACTGAGCCTTCTTCACTACATCAGTGCTTCCATGTGCCAGTTACACCTACCACATGTGCCAGTTACACCTACCACATTCAATTAGACTTAGTTTGACTGCTGGTTGACTATTACTTGTGCATTGATGACTTCACTGATGATGAGTTGGACTCCTAGTTATGACTTGATGACACTCCATTGATTATGGATCTGTCCATACAGGTTAATTCGAATCACACCTAGTGTATTCGAATCCTGATCATTGTATATTTACTAGTTTACTATTCAGATTAATGTAACATGTGTAATTATTCTGCCTCTATCTGAGCTCCTTTGGATCTGTGTTCTACTGCTCTATTCTTTTTCTATTATTCCTAAATTCTTTCATTGTGAGGTTTACATCATCTCTTTGGATATTCTGTGACCATCTTCACATGGTATCAGAGCCATTAGAGAGTATATTCTACCTCCATTCTTGAGAGCTTTTTGTAGGTATCTCGAAGTTCCAACAGTTGTAGCAACAGTTTCAGCAGTTTCCTTTTGCACTCGTTCCAGCAGTCAAGATGAGCGATTCAAATGCTCCTTCTTCTCCTATAATTCTCACTCACTTCAATTACTTTGAATGGAATGGGAGGATGATATTACACTCGCATAATAGACAGCTAAATCGAATAGTATTTGAAAAAGATGCCATACCACATCAAGCTGTAGAGAGAATCAAGCATCTAAATAGAATGGATGAAGCTTTTGGATTCATGTGCCTCCATATGTCAGAAGATATATTGTTTCATGTTGAAGGATTGAAGTCTCCCAATGAGTTATGGACAAAATTGGGTAGTCTCTTTGGAAAACAAGATGGGCTAAGAGGCTACACTCTCGAAAATGAATTGGCTTCCCTGCAACCTAGCAATTTTGAGAGCATTCAAGCATTCATCTCAAAATTTCAGAATTTGGTTGTACAAAGCAAGCATTGTGGCATCACTAAAAATGATGAGCAATTGGTGCTCTCCATTTTGAGCAAACTTGGATCTCAATTTTCTGTTTTTGTATCTACTTTCCATTCTGGGTGAATGTCAATCCCTGGATGGAAGTTTCCTACCTTAGCAAACTTTACTGCATCTCTCATTCAAGAAGAGGACAAATTGATTCAAATGGGTGCCATCAAGGCCTCCAAATATCTAGCTCTTCTAGATGGAGAAGTAAGTGGAGCGAATGCAAAGGGGAGGCAAAAAGACAAGGACAAGAAGCCATCCAAATCCATAAGTGATAAACACAAGAGACCTAACTGCTCCTACTGCAAGAGAGGACACCATCCTGAGAAAGCTTGCATGCACAATAAAATAGATCTACTAACCAAGCTTCTTGAACAAAACAAAATTGTTGTTCCAAAAGAAGCAAAGATGTCTGATTCTAGAAGTGGATCTGATGATTTCCATGCATTGATGGCTGGTTTTTCAAAGTCAAAATCCCTCCTCATAGATTCTGGAGCCTCCAACCACATGGTTGCCTCTAAAGAATCTTTCTCCTCTTTAGATCTCAAAGATGGGCCTACTATTCACATGGGAGACAACTCTTAGATTTCTGCCAAAGGATTTGGTACAGTACATATGGAGCATAGTAAGTTCAAAAATGTTTTATTTGTTCCTTCTCTAACAACTAATTTGTTATCAGTATATCAGATGACTCATACAGGATCACCAAAGCAAGTAACTTTTGGTCCAAACATAGTAGAGATTACAGAGATATCCACTGGAAAGGTTATAGCGAATGGGGTTTCTAATCATGCCTCTAAGGAGTTCCCTCACTTCATTCCCTTCTCTCCGACTATTCCTTCAGATTCTGATCAAGATTAGAGTGACTCCTCTTTTGATTAAGAAGAAGATCAATATCTTGATGTTGAGATCATAGTTCAAAAAGATTCAGATCTAGAACCAACACCTATTCTCAGTCCAGATTCGAGGTCAATATGGGCTCATACAGTCCTTGCTACTACTGAGAACACAATTGGGGATTCATCTGTTCACCGAAATACCAGACTTCAGCATCATGCCAACCTTACATTATGCCATCTACCTCTCCATGAGAGATGTAGCATGATGATGGGGTTCTCTCTTCCATCACATGGGAAGACTCCTCATGTTCCATTCGCTCTAGTTGTAGAAAGAATTCCTGAGAGACTTGCTTCATCCAATACATCCTCTACACAGTGGAAGGCACATCAGAAGACTAGATCCACATCTAGCACCTATTTTGGCATCCTACATGGGATCAACTTATCAAGTTTTTTGCAGAAGTTTTCACTGATGAAAGCTTCCTTCTTTTCTACTTAGTATGATGGTTCTTTGAGTTATTTACTGTTCTTTTGAGGGGGGGTATTTTTCCCATGAGGGGGGGTATTTTTCCCATGAGGGGGGGTATTTTTCCCATGAGGTTTTCCCCATTTCCTATACTCCATCCTAGTCCTACTAGCTTTTTAGTCATTTTCATTTTCAATATTTAGGGTTTGCATGCACTTTTAGGGTTGCATGCATTCTAGGGTTTGCATGCATTTCCAGTCATCAGTCCCAGCACCTAGCCCTCAGTTAGCTAGCCCCCGGAGCTTCTTCCTGATGAGTTTTATCCCTCCTAGTGCTTCGTGCGCCCTCCTTTCACCTACTGCATGAGAGAGGCACACTTCTTCACCTACCAGTCCAGTTATGTTCAGTTAACAAGAGTTCTCTCCCTGATTTTAGGCTTGACTCACTCTTTACTGACCTTATCACTCTGATGGACCTCCAGTGTGACTAGATAGGCTATTCTGACTCCAGTTAGCTCCATGAGTGCCCTCCACTGAGCCTCCTTCACTACATCAGTGCTTCCATGTGCCAGTTACACCTACCACATGTGCCAGTTACACCTACCACATTCAATTAGACTTAGTTTGATTGCTCGTTGACTTTTACTTGTGCATTGATGACTTCACTGATGATGAGTTGGACTCCTAGTTATGACTTGATGACACTCCACTGATTATGGATCTGTCCATGCAGGCTAATTCGAATCACACCTAGTGTATTTGAATCCTGAGCATTGTATATTTACCTGTTTACTATTAAGATTAATGTAACATGTGTAATTATTCTGCCTCTATCTGAGCTCCTTTGGATCTGTCTTCTGCTGCTCTATTCTTTTTCTATTATTCCTAAATTCTTTCATTGTGAGGTTTACATCATCTCTTTGGATCTTCTATGACAATCTTCACAGTACCAAGTTACCACCTTTAGATGGTCAATCGACGGTGAGATTTTGGTGTACCAACACAAATGTGTCAGTGTTCCAAATGTGGCGTTGGTCTAATGATGGATTGTTGTCGGTCGCCAAACAGGATGGTGTTAGTGTATCGAGGCAAAGTGAAAAGTGTTCCAAAGGTATGTGCTGGTCCAACGAGGGAATATTTTCAGTCCACAACCGGAAATGTGGTTGTGTACTGATGCCACATTAAAAGGGTGCCAAAACTATGAGCCGGTGAAACAACATAAATCTCTCAGTGAACCAACGGACTTGTCTTGATCCACCGACGGTACCACTTTGGTGTGCCAAAGTATAATGTCATTCCATCAACGGACATGTGTCAAGCAACCGATGAGCATGTTCCAGTCAACAGATGGACTTGTCTAAGGAAACCAACATATATGTGAGGGTCAACCGAAATATAGGTCGCCGGTCAACTGACATAATCATAATTTGACACATCGGCCCTCTAGTTGAGACGTGTCATTTAGTTTGTCAATATTCATACAAAAATCAAATCCCTTGGATAATCGATGATTTCTCAATCGACGATTTTGAGTACCCTAAATTCATTGGTTGTACTATGAAAAGGCGTGTAACAACCAATGGTTTTTCATCAAAAAATGGGTCCAAATTTTCTAGTGACATTTTGATTTGATATATGCATAGTTAGAGTATCTATATGCAATCATACCCGATGCCCCTCGTCATCCGTAATTTTATGAAACCACCCATGAAATCTCACACACTACATATGGGACCATCAGGGTAGTTTCCCATTAGGGGAACACCCCCATCCCATATGGGTATTTTGTACCAAACTTTCTGCATGGTGGCCCCCCTCCATCTCTGGCTTCCAATATTCCTCAAAGTGGAAGGAATCTTCCTTTTGGTCAAATGACATATGGACCATACAATCCTACTTTTCCCAACACGGGGGCACAACCAGTAGCTTTGCACCCCACCCCTATGATTCCTTAAGGCACCACTTCAAATTTATATGAGACACCTATTCCTTATGGATCCATGTCTCCACAAAACCCATACTTTCCATTTGCTTGATCCCCTAGTTCCCACCCTGTAGCATATGTCAGGGTGAACTTTGTTCAACCTTTTCCCATTCAACAGGTTCAACAATTTGAATACTTGAAGGCAACAAACCCCCTTAATCCACCAAATTAGGGGAAGAAGAAAGGAAAAAAAAAACAATAGAACTAGACTTTGGGGCAGGGGGTCACCCCCCTAACCAACCAAATCGTAATGCTAGTAACCATAACTAGAACATTGGTACCAAAAACCAACCCAAGCAAGGAAAGAACAATCTACGAACTAAATTTTCTTGTACCATGTGGTGAATGTGACCATTACTCTCACCATTATCCATTGATCCCAAAGTGTCAAAAGATGTTGGAAGCTAAGAAACAAACCAACGCAAACCCTCCCTAAGAGAATAATTTCTCCCCCAGACAAGTTGTGTTACGCCACCCGTTCATCAATGAAGGACTTGTTTCTCACCAGCAAGAGGGTTGACCACTAACCAAACCTCATCTAGCCAAAGAGGGTTCGTACTAGAATATTGCATGAATTCTATATATATTCATATTTAGACCCAAAATTGAGCTTATGACACCCCATAAAACCCACCCACACAGTGCAAGGATTCCCTAGCTTCCACTAGCGAGTCTTTACAAATTCCACATCCTAGTGGTGACTCTATCACTAGAATACCAAATCCACCTCTATGATGTACTGCTCACAATCCTCATATGAGCGTGGCACACAATTATAACATTGTATATGATTTTTCCTCGTGTCCTGTCGCTATGTCCACACTTGAGGTTCTCCATTCCTTTATCAAAAGAAGGCTCTACTAATAGCATTAGGTGCCATCAATTGTTGTGTGTGATTTCTAAAAAAAATCACCCACCAAGGGGTTGTGCAATCCATGGTAGCAGATTCAATAGGAAAAAAAAAAAAAAACTAAACCAAACAATTGATCCACACTCTTCAAATCACAATACAAACATAGATGACGAAGATAACATGTAAGTAATCAAAGAATGTGTTTCATTGACATTCTAAAGGAAGTTACAGAGTCACACCTTAGTTTAATGTAGAGGATATGGGGCCTCCACAGTTGTACAAGAGAAGGTTTGTGTGGCTCCTTTTGGGACCTCCAATATCCATCCAAACGTTACAATGAATCTCCTCAATGGTGAAAGTAGAAATTGTAAAATGGTATCCTTTTATTTCTAGAGGAATTTTGGCAGAATGACGATGTGCTTATGATATGTAAATTGTGTATATGGAATTGTGACATTGAGGGATTTTTTATAGGCTCAAGAGTGGCCAAGAGAAAGATCTATATCCAATGTGTATTCTCTCCATCTCCTTGAATCATCAGTGGAGAAATTAGGGTTTTAAAAGCTAGATCTGTTATTAGTTTTAGACCACATCAAGGGTTGTGTCCACTTTTGGCCCCTACTTCATTACCAAAGCGGGAAATAACAAACTTTTGCTTGAAAATCACTTTTTGGGACCAATTCGCACCTTTTTGGGAAATAGTAGCAAATGGATAAGGAAACCAGTCCTCAACCTTCTGCAAAATAAAAAAAAATTCCTTTAAGGATAGCCGATGTCACTAGCAAAATTCGAGTCATATCTATATTTATTATGATATCACATTTCATTTCCCTTTGATCCTCACAAGATTCTTGATGATGACCCAATAGAATGGGTCGAAACATTGCACATCAACAACTATTCTAATTCAGCTCCGACTTTTGTTGTATGGTTGAATATTGAAGTTGAAACTAGAGATTTCATTGTTTTGACCTCTGTTTTAGTTTGATGATGTTTATATGATTCAATAGTAGTTGAAGTGTTCTATATTGTTGCCCTATGTAGATCATGTTTCCATTTCATTTATAAAGCTCATGAAATATTTTATACAAATATCATGTTCATATCATGTTTCCCTATGTACATATGCAAAGTTTTTATACAAATATAAATGCAAAGAAGAATCTGAGATCTTCATCTCTACTTTGTCTCTTCTATAGATCTTGGTTTTAGGCTATGATGCAAATTTTGTCGTACGAGTGTTGTGTGATTGGATTCTTAAATGCTTGTTCCAAGCACTTGGATAGTTGTTGGATTCATTTTTTAATGCCCATTTGTATGTTGTAAAACTTTTGCATCTTCAAATGAGTTTTGACTTCCTTACTCATGGCTCATTTTGAGATTTAAATGTTCTTCTTCAAACCTATTCTATTGTATTGACTATGTCAAGTTAATGCTCATAATGATGAGCTAATGGTTAATATTCGTTAACTATGCCAACATCAAGCCTTTAGGCTTGCTTATGGCATGAATATGGCATGATTAAAAGAAGTTGGTGACCAAATATTGAGAAGTAAGGGAGGTCTACATTTATTCTACCTTTTTTGATGGGGAATTAAGCCTTCAAATTCAATGATTTTACTAGGAAGCATTACTATAATGAACTATGAGGTTAAAGGGATTTGGGGCATGGAATTTTACAGTATTAAGAAGTTAGTAAAAACAAAGATGGTGGGTAATATAGAAACACATGCAATCATATCTGAGGAACTTACAGAATACATGGTGGGGTTTATCCTTTGAAGCACATGTGGTCTCTCGTTGGATGCACAAATGGTCTCTCCTTGGATGCAGTGGTATCTCCTAGGATGAAACTAGTTCCTATCTTTGATTTTTTGAGCTATAGTATCAATGTAGTGGGTGACTTCTTCAATTTTAAGTTTGATATAGTGACAGTATCAATTCGCGGGAAGAATGTGAATGTGCAACCCTATGTTTAATTTGTCTTTTTATCAAACTCCCAATGACCCATTGATGTTGACAAAATGTTTTACATGAAAAAAAGGGTAGAAGAATATTTTTCCATTGACACACCTCCACACACCTTATCAACCTTAGCACAATTTTACCCTTAACTATTTTGACCTTGACATTAGCTAGCAGATATAAAATCTCTTCATATATATGTTGATCTCTTCTAATGTACATTTCACCTAATTAAGTTTCATATATGCAAGGACTTGTTCTAACTTAGCAAGATTTGTGTGTCTCCATTCTCATTATGGGAGATTAATATTACATGACAATAAGTCATTTTGCATAAAAAATAGTTTGGTTATGCTTCATAAAGTCTATTTTTTGCCTCACCTCTACAATAATGTGAATACAAACTATACAAGGTTGTGTTGCCTATGCGTTACATACAATATATCTAAACCAACCAACATTAAGCAGGGTCTGTATATTCCCCTTCCCATTTATTACACCCATGGGAATTTGTCTTTGTGGATTTCCCACCATATAGTCAACCACATGCCATGGCTCTAATTATATTCCCTTATGGTTAACTACTTCTCAAATTAGATGAAAATCATGATCCCTTTTCATGAGATCAATTCAACTAATTAGGATAGAAGACTCTGTTTTGGAAAAATATTGGTCAACCTCATATTGATTAACTCCATATATAATTAATGACATATAGGGATCACACATGGAGGTAAAAAGTGCACTCTTATCCCAATTCCCTGTAATTATTGCTACTTCATGACAGACTTGAATGTAGTGATATCCCAAGCATGGTCCCTGATAGGTTGTACTATGATTTGATCACTCCATTGTACTGTGATTTAATTGCTCACTGTTCATTGCACCATGATTTTATGGATTGCTGTTAAAGTTTTTAAATTTTATTTGATAGTCAAACATTTCCCCTCTAAGCTCCATGTACGAAGACTAAGATATCATATTTTCATCTCTAGATTTTGGAAATACCTTTGGAGTCTTTTTGACATAAGCATAAAATTGCTAGAGTGATACCATTCGATAATTTTATATTTAGGAGCCATTGATGTTTATGCTACACACAATGTGTTAGTAACTTGGGACCAATGTTAGACCCTGAACTATTATGACCCCTGTTGTAGTATGATCCAAAACGCAGTCATTGATCTCCTAACACATTTTGACGCTGAACACCATGATGATATCCTATAATACATTATAACCTCTGATCGTGATATCCCAAAACACACTAAGGATCCTAACAATTTGACTCTTTGGCATGTCTTGATCCATAATCGTTATGAATCCTACACTGTCTGATGCCCAAAGATTCCCCATTCAGGGCATATTGTGATATGTTGACCAAATATCCCCCCCCCTAAATACACCTTGACCATGAACTATTATGACCCTTGACGTAATATGATCCAAACCATAGCCATCGATATCCTAAGACATTTTGACCTTGAACATCATGATGATATCCTACAGTACATTACAACCTATGATCATGATAGCCCAAAACACAGTAAGGATCCTAACAACCGGAATCTTTAGAATGTCTTGATTTGTAATCATGATGACTCCTACCCTATCTGATGCCCAAGGATTCCCCATTCAGGGAAAATTGTGATATGGTTGTTGATGTATTTGTAACTTTGGAATGTATTTCATATATGTATATTGTATTACTATAGAGATGTTATTATTCCTCTATACAGAAGTGTTTGTATTCTTATAGAGATGTTATTATTCCTCTATATGGAAGTGTTGTCATTTATATTGCAAGTGTCGTAACTTATACTTGATGGGTTATTAGACCACCTTGTTGGGGTCAGCCCTGTATAAGTCATGTGGGTTAAAGGGTTATTAGACCACCCTATTGGGGGTCGGCCCTGTCAGTATTATGTTGTGTGGTTAAGTTAAGGCAAGTCAAGTCAAGCATAAATAGAGTGCGGGAGGCACTCTATTTGATCATTCACTTTCTCACTCACACACTCATTGGAGAGTGGCGCACTTGTGGAGGAGGAGAAGCTGCTACTAGGAGGACTATATCTTGTACTTGGGTTGTATCATTGCTCTATCTATCTCTGAGGAAGTTGCGGGGTTTTTCACCTTCTTGGTTTTCCCTGGTGAAACTCTGTGTCTCTTGTGTGCTTGCATTATTGTGTCCATGATTGATATGCTGTAGATATGTTGTACATGTTATTCTCTCAGTTAAGATCCTACATCAGATTGAAATTTATGAAAAACTAACATGGTATCAGAGCTAGCTTGAAAGAAGGCATGATATGTCATTTATGACACTTGTTGCACTTGCGAAGCTAGGGCTTGATATAGCAAAAACCAGTCATCGTAGCACTTTAGTTATAAATCCATTTCAGAAAGGTTTCAGGATCTAAAAATCTTACAGGTCGAAGATAAGATCCCCATGTACCTTGTGGCCGAAGGAGAGCCTCTGATTCATTGTACTTTCAGATTTATGATCTGTACAATATAGGGTTTCCGCCTCTTCTAGATCTCAATCATAAACATGTGACCTAGGAAAAAAGGTCACAACTTGGGCTAGGAAGCTCCAAATGAAATTTTGTAACAAGAGGTAGGTAGGGAATGGACTGTAATTTCACAGGTACGATTTTTAGAGGCCTAAATTGAACCAGTGACACGTGGAACTCTGTACAAGTTCGCTATCCTATTTTATCCTGTAAACAGGTCACGTTTCGAAACTTGGCATAACTCTCTCTTAGAGAATCCATTTGAGTTCAGACCTATGTGGTTGGAAAGATAATAGGTCAGGCTACCACAAGAAGAATTTTCAGACCCTATAGATATGAAATTGCAGAGTTACACCAGAAACAAGCAGGTGCATATTTATGTCAAAACAAAATTGGATTTTTAGCACCTTCGTTCATGGCTCCGGGAATTTAGGGTTTCGAAGAATGTTGGAATTTTTTGTATCGGAGACCACGGATGGATGCTCCTCATCAAAATCAAAATTTAGAGACCAAGATCAAATTTTTTGGCTGGGCAGAAGGCCGGGCTTGATCAAACCTTAGTTCGGGACTTTGATCGGAAAAGTGAAAAATTAGGGCTTCTGCAAAAATGGGAATTTTTGAAATCTGTGACCATAGATGGAAGCTCCTTGGGAAAATCAAAGTTTAGAGCTTTGGATCAAACCATTTGGTTGGGTGAAGCTCCGGGAAACTCAAATCCTAATTCAGGGTCCTCCCCAGTGAATCCAGAAGATTGAAAAGCAAATTTGAGGGGTGAAACTTTGCAGTTTTCAAATTTTGAGTATATCAGGTTGATCAGCTCATCAAGGTGCATCTTTCTATCCTTTCAGAAGTTTGAATTTAAAAGTTTAAATTTTTAGGGTTTCCCTGACAAACCCTAATCCAGCTCCAGATCCAGTTTTTGCAAATCAAGTGGATTGGGTTAATCCTAGAAGAGAATGGATTGGTCACCTACATAAGTGAAGAAGTTCCTGTTTTAGAGGGAGATGAGGCTAAGACCTTACATAAGAATATTACAAGAAAACTCGACATGTATGAATTACGGGTATGTTTCGAAATTTGTTCATGATTAAGTTTATGTTTGTCTTCATTAAGATTAGTACAATCTTGATTAATTTTAGACTTGTTGTATCACCTTAATAAAAATATGAATGCATGATAGAAGATATTCATTGATTAGGGTTTTGAAACTTATGATTGTACTAATGCATTGTGGTGTTGTATGAGGTTGATGTTGTCTTCTAACTTGAAAGGTACATCAAGAAAGACAAATCATGTTCTAGTTCAAGAACATATGACCATGGTGACATGAAGACAAAGATTCATCCATTGTCATGGATCGCATAGAAGATCTACTTACGAGGTATGTATAACTTGGTTCTATAATGATTAACCTATGAGATATGTAGGTTACTAGCACAAGTCATTGAAGAGAACAAGAAGACATTATGCGGGTATGTTAGACATAACTAGCTAGCATGCTAATCTAGGTATGTTTTTCTTATATCAAGTTAGAATCCTACCTTGTGTTAGGATCTCTTATATAAGTATACATGGCATGATTGATAATGATTATTCATTGAAGTTAGTAATCATGGGTTTAGGAATATTATGCTTCTTACTTTGATTGATGATATGACTAACCAGAAAAGTCCTATGGTCAAATAGGAATATGCATGGGTAAAAGAATTGTGATAAATTATCTGTGTATGAAATGATCTTGACCATACATGTTTAAGATTACTTAGAATCATAATGTTTTTGATAGTATTAATATTATACTAATGAATGTATGTATGAGACCTCGAGGATAACACAATGATGATACTAGTAAGTATGCATAGTGATCGAGGATGGATATAAGTTCAAAGACAGGTAATCCAGGAAGCAAAGATCAAGAGGGAGCACACTCCAGTAGTTCCTGCAAGGAAGCAAATATTGAGAGGGATTCCACCCTACAACCAAACAAAGATAGGTATTTGAATTGTCATTTCTTGCATACTTGCTTGTTTAAATAATATTGCTCAATGATGTATATGCTTATGTTCCTAGAGTTAGGTTGTGTATTATGCATATTAGAATAATTGCATTAATGAACAATATACTACTAATATGCATGTGATGGGTAAGTGGCCTATTGCACTGTACAACATTCCATTTCTACTTATCTAGAATGAAACCTCTTTGCTGACATGTTGGGAGTTGTGCACACTCTTAACAATGTTCTGGTAGAGATTGGAAGGAATCTAGAAAGTTAGGGGATATGGATAAATGTTGTATTGAAGCGTTGGCTAAAATAATTGCATGACTGTATGACATATTTCTTTATGTGTAATAATTTGTTCTGAAAACTATGAGATGTTTCTAATCATGCAATTTAACTTGCTTTGTAGGAAAGATCGTATACCATCACCTACAAAAGAAGGACTACAACATTTGTTCCAGCAACGAAGTTCAAACTATCTATTGAAGATATTGAAGAATGTGAAGATACCATGATACGAGATATAGTAAAAGGATGCCATGGTTGAGAAGTACTAATCGATCATGTTTGAGATGTGGTCCCAAGACCTGGAGGGAAGTCTGTTGTGACTTCCAAGTGGATATACAAGATCAAGCATGCTGCAGATGGTAGCATAGAAAAGTACAAAGCGAGATTTGTAGCTCGTGGCTTCTCCCAGAAAGAGGGAATATACTATGAAGAAAATTTCGTTCCTGTAGCCAGGTACACTTCCATCAGTTCAGTACTTTCCCTGGCTATAGTGATGAATCGGAAGATACACCAGATGGATGTCAAGATAGCTTTCTTGAATGGTGTAGTCGAGGAGGAAGTGTATGTGGAGCAGCCACTTGGTTTTGAGACACATGATAGGGATTCATATGTGTGCAGGTTGAAGAAATCCTTGTATGGCTTGAAGCAAGCTCCTAGGACTTGGTATGGTAGGATAGATAGCTTTCTATCCAGTTTGGGCTTTACCAAGAGTAAAGCAGATTCCAACCTTTACTACAAGGTTGAGGAAGGAATCCAGTGATACTACTCTTGTATGTGGATGACCTGTTTGTTACAGGTGATGATAGATTGATTGTCGACACGAAGAGGAAGCTTGCTTCCAAGTTTGAGATGAAGGACTTGGGGATGATGCACTATTTCCTGAGCATGGAGGTGTGGCAGAGTGCAGATGGAATCTTCCTTGGACAAGGGAAGTATGCCATAGAAATCCTGAAAAGGTTCAGGATGATGGATTGCAAGGCCATGGCCACACTTATGGCATCGAACCTGAAGCCTCTGTGTGATGCTTCATCTGATCCAGTTGATGTCACGCTGTATCGCCAGATGATTGGGTCCTTGATGTACCTGACGAACACAAGACCAGATATTTGCTTTGCGGTGAACACATTGAGCCAGTTTCTGACGGATCCGAGAGGTGTTCACCTGGTTGCTATAAAGCATATTCTGAGGTACCTGAAGGGTACAATTGATTATGGGCTCAAGTATGATGCGAATCAAAAGTTTAACCTACAGGGTTATGTTGATTCAGATTGGGTAGGCAGTGCTGCAGATAGGAAGAGCACTTTTGGATGGTGCTTCAGTATGGGATTAGGTGTGATCTCTTGGTTTAGAAAGAAATAGTCCTGCGTAGCACTGAGTACAGCCAAAGCAGAGTAAGCTGCAGCTTGTTCGGCTAGTTGTGAGGCAGTATGGATGAGGAAGCTACTGTCTGAGTTATTTGATCTCCCGTTGGATGCTACTAGTATCTTTTGTGACAACTAGAGTTGTGTGAAGCTGTCTGAGAACCCGGTGTTCCATGACAGGTTGAAGCACATTGAGATCAAATATCACTATATCAGGGATATGGTGCAGAGAGGAGCAGTGAAGCTCCTGTATGTTGCGTCGGATGAGCAGGTTGCAGATGTGTTGACGAAACCACTAGCTAGAGTGAAGTTTGAATACTTCAAAGAGAGGCTTGGTGTTCTTTAGATTGACGACACTTCGAGGAAGAAGTGATGGACACATTTGCAGGAGCATTTCCGGGCATGGCGAGAGGAGGATCCTTCCCATGGCTGTGGATGTAAGCGCTGTGTGATGAGCATCAAGACGATGCTCCAGTTACTGCTTTGTATATGCATCAGTTGGATGCTTTGTATGATTAGTTGGATCATGTATATGTATATGCATCATGTTGGATGCTTGGTATGATCAGTTGGATCATGTATATGTATATGCATAATGTTGGATGCTTGATATGATCAGGTGGATCATGTATTTATATATGTATCAGGTGGATACATTGTATGATCAGGTGGATACATTGTATGATCAGGTGGATCATGTAAGTGATATGCATCAGGTAGATGCATGATATGTATCAGGTGGATACATTGTATGATCAGGTGGATCATGTATATGCATCAGGTAGATGCATGATATGTATAAAGTGGATACATTGTATGATTAGGTGGATCATGTATGTGATATGTATCAGGTAGATACTTGGTATGCATCAGGTGGATGCATTGTATAATCAGGATGATCATAGATGACGAGCTTCAGGATGTTGGTCCAGATGATATGCATCAGGACGATGCAGTGACGATGATCAGGATGATCACGTATGATGAGTATCAGGACGATGCTCTAGATGATATGCATCAGGACGGTGCAGTGATGATGATTAGGATGATCATGTATGATGAGTATCAGGATGATCACGTATGATGAGTATCACGATGATACTCTGGATGATGTACATTAGGATGATGTACTGTGTGATGATGATCAGTATGATCATGAGCACTAGGATGATGCTTCATGTGATGATGATCAATTGGATCATGAGTATCAGGTTGATACTTGGAGGTCAGAGATGATATGTGGCAAGTTGTGCAAGTAGCATGTAATCAGTCCTCAGAGATCCGATAGGTTGAGCTATGTACTCGTAATCAGTCCTGGGATGAGGTATTGCTATGGAGACATGTAATCAGTCCTGGAGATTTGAGAGGTTGAGCTGTGTGCTCGTAATAAGTCCTGGGATTCTCTTTAGAGATCTTTCCAGTTGTGCTGCGGCACATAAATGTTCCTGGGAGGCTCTTTAAAGGTATTGTCTATTCACATGTAATCAATCCTGGAGATCCAAGAGGTTGAGCTGTGTGCTTGTAATAAGTCCTGGGATGCTCTTTAGAGATCTTTCCGGTCGTGCTGCGACACATAAATGTTCCTGGGATTCTCTTTAAAGGTATTGTGAAGGGGATGCATGTAATCAGTCCTGGGAGATCTTGTCGTTCGTGCTTAGGCAAATAAATGTTCTTGGGATGCTCTTGTCAGGTATTGCATCAACACATAAATAGTCTTGAGCGACCACCTCTATCAGACCATTCGTACAGATGATGAAGACCTAGAGGTGGTGGGCCTATATCTAGTATGAAAAAGGACTGGCTCTGTAGAACTTCCTATGACGAGTAGAACGGAGATTGATTGAGATAGCAGTAGCAGTGATAATGACGATGATTCGATGTCGATGATCCAGTGACGATGATCCAGAGAAGAAGACTTGTGCTAGAAGACATGTGTCGAGAAATACCTTCCTAATTAAGAGGGAGTGTTGATGTATTTATAACTTCGGAATGTATTTCATATATGTGTATTGTATTCCTATAGAGATGTTATTATTCCTCTATACGAAAGTGTTTTTATTCCTATAGAGATGTTATTATTCCTCTATACGAAAGTGTTTTTATTCCTATAGAGATGTTATTATTCCTCTATATGGAAGTGTCGTCATTTATATTGTAAGTGTCGTAACTTATACTTGATGGGTTATTAGACCACCTTGTTGGGGTTGGCCCTGTATAAGTCATGTGGGTTAAAGGGTTATTAGACCACCCTATTGGGGGTCGGCCCTGTCAGCATTATGTTATGTGGTTAAGTTAAGGACGACCTAGTAAAAGTTATTAGGCAAGTCAAGTCAAGTATAAATAGAGTGCGGGAGGCACTCTATTTGATCATTCACTTTCTCACTCACACACTCATTGGAGAGTGGTGCACTTGTGGAGGAGGAGAAGCTGCTACTAGGAGGACTATATCTTGTACTTGGGTTGTATCATTGCTCTATCTATCTCTGAGGAAGTTGTTGGGTTTTTCACCTTCTTGGTTTCCCCCGGTGAAAATATGTGTCTCTTGTGTGCTTGCATTATTGTGTCCATGATTGATATGCTGTAGATATGATGTACATGTTATTCTCTTAGTTAAGATCCTCAATCAGATTGAAATTTCTGAAAAACTAACAATGGTGGCCAAATATTCCCCTCCTAAATACACCTTAACCTTGAACTATTATGACACCTGACGTAATATGATCCAAAACAAAGTCATTGATCTCCTAAGAAATTTTGAAATTGAACATCATGATGATATCCTATAGTACATTACAACTTCTGATCGTGGCCCAAAACACACTAAGGAGCTTAACAACCTAACTCTTTAACATGTCTTGATCCCTAATCGTTATGACTCCTACCCTATCCGATGCCCAAAGATTTCTTATTCAGGGCATATTGTGATTTGGTGGCCAAAGATTCCCCCCTAAGTACACCTTAACCCTGAACTATTATGATCCCCAACGTAATATGATCCAAAAGACAATCGTCGATATCCTAAGACATTTTGACGCTAAACATCATGATGATATCATATAGTACATTACAACGTCTGATCGTGATAGCCCAAAACACACTACGGAGCCTAACAAACTGACTCTTTAGCATGTATTGATCTATAATCGTTATGAATCCTACCCTATTTGATGCCCAAATATTCCCCATTCAGGGATATTATGATTTGGTGGCCAAATATTCCCCCCTACATATGCCTTAATCTTGAACTATTATGACCCCTGACATAATATGATCCAAAAGACAGTTGTCGATCTTCTAAGACATTTTGACCCTGAACATCATGATGATATCCTATAGTACATTACAATATTTGATCGTGATATCCAAAAAAAACTTAGGATCCTAACAACCTAACCCTTTAGCATGTCTTGATCCCTAATCGTTATGAATCCTACCCTATCTAATGCCCAAAGATTCCCCATTTTGGGCATATTGTGATTTGGTGGCTAAAGATCCCCCCCCCTAAATACACCTTAACCCTGAACTATTATGAACCTTGATGTAATCCAAAACACAGTCACTGATCCCCTAAGACATTTTTACCTTTAACATCATGATGATATCATATAGTACATTACAACCACTAATCGTAATATCCCAAAACACACTAAGGAACCTAACAACTTGACTCTTTAGAATGTATTGATCCCTAATCAATATGACTCCTACCATGTTGATGGCAAAAGATTCCCCATTCAAGGCATATTTTGTTTTGGTGCCAAAGATTCCCCCCTAAATACACCTTATCCCTGAACTAGTATGACCCCTGACGTAATATGATCCAAAACATAGTCCTCGATATCCTAATACATCCTGAACACCATTATGATATCATATGGTACATTACAATCTCTGATCGTGATATCCCAAAACAAACTAAGGATCCTAACAACCCGACTCTTTAACATGACTTGATCCCTAGTTGTTATGACTCCTACCCTGTCTGATGCCCAAAGATTCCCAAAACACACTAAGGAGCCCAATGAATCATACATGCATGGACCATAAGTTGTAAATACATGTGATGGCCTAAGACATTGGTATTTTTCCCAAATCAAGACCCATATATTTGAGAACCATACCTAGTGAGCCAAACCTTGAAATGTGAACCATATTCAATTCACATGCCACTGATTTAAATTGTATATGATTTCATTTATATATATGTTTAAAATGTATATGATTTCATTTATTTTCAAGGGTGTATAACATAAAATCCCCTCCCCCACATATGGTTTAGTCATGGGTCTAAATGGTTTATTCATGGTTCAAATTATTACATGAGTTTTGAAAACTTGTAATGCTTTATGTTGTAGTTTATGTGTCCATCTACCATTTCCTTTCATTATTACCTTCCATAAAACCCATGATGTATTTCAAATCATGAATAAAATGAAACATCATATAGATATCTTATTCATGGTCCATAAACCATTTGGCATGATATGAAATGACCACCATACAATATCATAATTCATACTCACATTTCAAATTCTACCAAAACCCGAATGCTTGCATATATTCCATATCCACAACCTTATTCTTCCTTTATCCCTCCTGTGTTGCATAGAAATCTATTGCAGTCAAATAAGACCAACTCAAGATTTTAAATCTCTATTCCTAATATGGGAAAGCAAGCAACGATTATAGCCAAGCAATATGAACCTGAAACTATGGAATGTTTCCAAGAAGATCACTGAGTAAGGAGGTATTCTAGAGAATTGGATGGTTTTTCTTTGAGAGATTATAGGGGTATCATGAATACGTGACCTTATAATTTGCTCGCCACTTTGATGGGGTCTCTGCAAATATTAGGGGATTTTCTATGCTAGTTTCATAGGCAACGATTGCAACTGCCACATGCCTAAGTAATACAGGCGAGTGTTGGTTCAAAACGCAGAGATTGAAAGACCCTAATGCATGTAAGCAATTTATGGACAATATAGGGCCTCAGACCAATTGGAAAGAGGGAATAGAGTGTAGCCGAATCATTGCTAAGCGGGAAAATATGGTATTCTGGTTGAAAAAATATATAACATCTGAGGATCGAAACAACATTTTTTTTCTTTATCATATTTGTTGTTGCATGTGACCGGTGAGGATTTGATAAACCTACCCCATTTTCTATGGAAAATCCTGACCAAGATGGCCATGGGAGCTCAGAAATGACCAGGGAATGAAATTAATTTCCTCTACCATCATTCTCTGATTAAGCTACACATTCTTATAGAATTATAGAAATCCAATGTATCTTGGGAGTAGCCTTTCTTGCACAATGAAGGTTTGAGTTAGAAAAAGATGTAAATCCCAATGGCTCTATTCAAAACCTTACATCACCTCGTGCAGATCAAAAGAGAGAGATTCCTGGATCATCCAAGAAGAAACACAAATCAATGGAAACCTAAACCCTTAAGGAACCATAAATTGTTTATAGAATAACTAGAAGCCAAGTGGCACAATTAAAGCAAATAGTTCAAGTGATAGAGCAAGAGATTATAGGTATAAATCATAACATTTTTGAGAAATATCCTAGACATCCAAGAACTTAGTTTTCTTAGTAGAAAGAGGAAAAATCAGTAGTGTAGGAAGAGAACATTGAGTTAAAGGATGTGGATATGCTTGGCATTCAAGTTTTAGACCCACAAGATATGCCATTTCAATAATTTGAACCTGTTCAGGAGCTAAGTCCCGAATCTTCAAATTTTGCATTACAAGAGAAAGAAAATACAATTATAAAGCTAAAGAAACATGTTAGAAAATTGGAAATTTTAGGTAGACATATCAAGGGTGAAAATGAAAAATTGAAACATAATAGAAATCAATTGAGAGAAAGAAACGATAGTCTGAAAGAAAATTTGAGGACCCTTAGGAAGGCATGGTTTCAGTAGAATAAAAAGTTAAAATGAACAAATCAAGTCTTGAAAATCAAGTTGTTACAACATAAACATAATACAAAAAAACCAAAGACTACATGATTGTATTTGTTGACAACCACATCATTGGGGGAAGCTTGTTTTGATACCCCCTGAAACAAAGATGAAAGAAAAAAAATGAAGGATGTTCATGCATCCATCAATGAAATTTTAGATGATATTTGCACAAATACTCTTGCTTTAACATCTATGAGGTTGAATTCCGTTTAATGGAAAATAAAAGAAGCATTGTATGACCTTCAGATTATATACAAGAAACATTATAAATATGAGGTGCAAAAGATGCAGGAAGAGTGGTATGCCCAATATTTAGATGAGGAACATAAATGAAAAACCAAAATACAGGGACTTTGAAATCAACTAGTTAGCAGCCCTAGAGTAGGATAAAAAAAGTATGTATCAGTTAGTTGTGGAAGCAATATCATGTAGGAGTCCAACAAGAGTATACTCCAACGTATTTTCATGAACAATGGACTCAGTTTAGAATCTCAATACTAAAATTGGGAAAAGGGTTTGAAATCAAAACTATGCTTGGATTTATAGATGTGTACAATGATTCTACAAATAGAGAGCAGAACCTCCTATGTGAGCTTTATCGTTAAGTTCTTCTTGGAGAACGAGACTGAATGGAATCCCAACTTAATTGTAGGAGATGTATAGTTAAAGGAATTTGTCTCTTTCCTACAACATCAAGTAAAAATGGGAGCTTGATATGAGGTCCTTTCAAGAGTGTGAATCTCTTTTGAATTATAGGTAAGAGAAGAACATCATATACATGTAGTATTTTTCATCATCCATGAGGAGATATTGGGAAATCCTAAACGGTTGAAATCCTTCAGGATCAATCAAAGAACACCACTTCATGACTTTGAGGATGTGAGGGATCAATATGCTTTATCATCTCTTATAGCTTCTGAAAGAATATGGAATTTATTATTTCACTAACTGTAGTAGCCTGACCCCATGGGGTATCCTCTCTTCATGCTTGCATCAACAAGATCATATCTCTACATCAACTCCTTAATAATAAATGGTACAAAATGGCTTGGAATCAGGTTTCATTTCATGTTACTGCGGTGTAGCAAGAAAGTTTATTGGGTGGAAAGTCAATGGAATGAAAATGAAGAGACAACAATATGGATGGAAGTGGATAGAAATATTAGCTTCCATTCAAAAATAGAAAATGGGAATCCCTCTATAGATGGACACATACATACTTGGAAACTTTCAGTATGAATATGAAAATGCATTTATGATAGACAAAGGGATAGATCAAATACCCTAATTTTCTCATTTGTTCTCAAGGAGCGCACCAACATATTTTGTCTCGTAATTGTGATGATTATCTCTATAAACAGACTGAGATCTGATATCGATTAATATTTATTTTTAAATAGGAAGGATATATATAAAATACACTATATGTATGTTTTAGGGAATTAGTGAAGAATTGTCAAACTTGGGTGATCTTGCTATAACGAATTTCTTTTGAGAAAATAATAGAATCTCTAGGTTCACATATAACTGGCACATTGAGTCTTTATCCTCTGAAGCTATTTGTTTACATATGACATGGTGCGATGTTTTTTTTTTGTGATGGAATGTGGGATTCAATTCCTCCCTTCATTTAAATTTGTTATGATGTAAATTAATGGTTTACATATGACATTGTGCAGTTCTTTTTTGTGATGCAATGTGGGATTCAATGCCATTAAGTTTTGATCAACACCTAATAATACAATAGTGACAAGTTCCTAATATGCATGTCGTTTTGTCCACAACTGTAGGCATATTTGGTGAAAATTACATATTTGTCTGTAGATGTGGGCATAGTGCTGGTGTAGATGTCTTCTTTTGATTCATTTTGATTTGAGAGTTTCCCTTGATGTAATGAATAACTTGATGGATGGAATAATTGTTTAGCAGTAACTATCCATGTTTCCAAAAGATATGTGTTCTAGAAAATGCTTTAATAATGTTTCTCCTACCATTCAAGTAAAAAGCATTCCCTGTATATGCAAATGATTGGGAAACAAACCCTTTATGTTGGGATGATGCATCTACCTATCTATTAGAAAAAAAGATCGCAGAACAATAAAATAAGATGCAAAAATAAAACACATAAACACAATACAAGAGAGACACCAATATACGTGGTTCACCCAATTCGGGCTACATCCACGGAGAAATTGCCAGTCCTTTTATTATATCGTCCAACAAATGAAGGGATGCAACCCGCAACACATCCTCTACAACTTCCTCTTCACTCTCTCACAATCTATCTTACACAATCATAAAGACCTTTACAATACTACAATACACATCCATATTACAATGCCTTCCTTTTAAAGAGGGATTACCATGGTAAAATAACACGGAATACCCAATACCATGGGCCCACAAATCACCCATTGCCGACCAAGTCATGACTATGAAATTACAACATTTTACAAGGCATTTTTTTCAAATTTTTTTCTACTGGAGCACTGCCTTCGAACACTTGCCAGGGGGGGGATCCCAAAATGTAGTCGCCTCCCCCCTAGATCCCCCATGGCGAATATAGTGGGGGGGGAATCCCCCCCACACCCCCAGATCATGGGATAGGATCCAGACAAGACTCAAACATGACCTTCGAATCATGAAGATCAGGCTCCACAACCAACACTATCTTCTGTCCCAGGGATGTAATATCTTTTATTGCATTATCTCAGCTACTGATCTATTACACAGAGTGTCGACCAATGATTTAAGTCACAAGACAAAGTGTTTATATCACAGTCACTATGGTTCAAAGGAGGGCCAATTTTGATTCAAGTTACAAAACAATATATATTTATATTTTGATTATTGTATGAGCTTGGGGTCTAGATCGTTAGACATAGATGAGAATCATGTGAGATTACTTTGCATATTCATAGTCTTTTGTGTATGACTGAAAATGTTCCCAAGAAAAGGCTTGCGTACCTATAATTATTGTATTTAACCAAGGTGGATAGAGAATGCTATGGGTCCCATGGAACTATTTTGGTGATGTATGGACATTAATAGTTTGTTAGAAATACGAGAATGATGTGACATTACTTTGCATCTTCATAGTCCTCTGTGTATGACTGAAAATTTTCTCAAGAAAAGGATTATGTAGTATGTACTTGTAATTATTATGTACAACAAAGGTGGATAGAGAGTGCCATGGGTCCCATTGAAGTATTTTGGCGATTTATGGACATTAATATTATTTCTTTCTAAATTATCACTACTTTCCTCCTGTAGAATCGCAAGTCATGTGGCACATCCAACTTGCATACCTAGCGGTTAATCAGACTCATTTTTCATATGGAGGGAATGTTGAAAACAAGATAATTTGGGGTAGAGAGTTCTATAATACGACATCAATATAATCGAAAATGATGGGAGAGAGTTCTAGAATAGGACATCAATATAACCCGAAAACTTACTTGGAAGTTGGTAGACATTAGTGACTCAAAGAAGTGTCACTTCTTGGGTTTGGTTATACAATGGATAAGTCATTTGATAATAACCAAATAGTAAGAGCTAAGTGTTAGCTTGGTTGGTTTGACCCTTTTCTCTAATGTGTAATGCCATGAAGGTTGGTGGATCCATTCCCACTAAGTCTTGTGGGGTTGCCAGCTGCTATTGTGGCTAGCGGTTAATACTACCCTCCATTCAGAAAACCAGGAAATATGGAGGAAATATAAAGGGCATTGGGAAGGTGTCAAGAACCTTATTCTAAATTTTCCATTGTAGGAGGGTGAGGAGAATTTATTTTCCCAGAAAAAAATAGATAGTCTCAAATCATTTTTAATGTCCAAGTTTTTACCTCTCTACTTTTGTATTTACATAACGATAATGTTTTAATTATAAATATTTTTTGTATTCTCTTCACACTATTAAAATTAACAAAATGGAAAATTTGCAGAATAGGTCTCATCAATCATTTATCTATAAATGCCTGTTTTCTTTAATTTTGAGTACACATATGTCAATGGTTTTGTTTTTATTCTTGTAGACAATATATTTACACACTGGACATGGCTATAAGAGTAGTTGTTATTTATACAAAAAGGCTATGAAGACAACCACCATGGGATAAGGATGGAAAGAAAATTCCCAACCTATCAAAACTTTCCTTTTAAGGGATCCAAAAATATAGGGTTCCATTTGCATATACAATAACTTAGATTTCCATCCAATATATTTATTCCATTATTAAATGTTAAGGAGATATCCAATGAATAAGATCTATTACAATTCCATAACAGATTTATATTGAACTTCGTTAAATCCAACATATGAGTCATGAAGATTAGAATTTGTATCCAACCCTTTGGAATCATTATAAGGATTGTCCAAAACAACATCTGCAACATCTAGTGCCAAGTCATTATTGATATAGTCATCATCATCGAGATGTGAGTGAATGACTATTTGGTCAACTTGATTCCCCCCTTTGTCTAAGTACACTTCTTCCTCCATCGCTCCACCTATTGCATCTTCTTCTTCTTCACCATGAACATATTGATCTTCAGTAAAATTATATTTTATGAACCGTCCTCTTGAATCAAATCCAGAAACAAATGACCAACCTACTCTACCTGGTACCTCTGAAAAAATACTTGCTCACATTGACTTGAAAGTACATAGGGATCTTCATTTGGATCGTATCTGTTATTTTTAATAATGGTAAATCCATTGTCATGATCAATAACCATCCTTTCATCAACTTGCAGCAACAATCTGTACCACCTCACCTTAAAGAGAACCACTTTAAAGTATTTACAGTCTATATCCAATATGTCCTCCAAATATCCATAGTACCTCAAATCCGATGTGACTGGATGCCTATTACCCCTATGGGAAATATTAGTAAATTGGAAAATTGCAGTTTTACCACTATCACATGTTTTCCTCCTGTCATCCAACTATTTGGTAAGATATTTTATGCCATTGCACCACAAAGCCTTATGATGTTTCACCTGCATGCTCAACATGTTATAAATGGATTCTCAGGAATTGTAACTATATGTATAAGATACTTTGCAGGAAAAAAACAACGGGATTTGAAATATACAAACAAAATTAAGATATTTCTTACATTTCTATCTTTTGCACCATATGCTATATCAATTTCCCACTAGGTCAAATATGTATCATGATCCAAATAATAATTTTGGGTCAAGTCCGCCACCTTATTCCATGATAAGGAACTGTAAAATTGTTGACATCGTTATATCCATCTCTTCATCCAATCAAGATTATTTGCAACGTATAACTGAATTGCATCCTACTCTATACTACCTATAACAATTAAAACAAATATTTAGTTAGACAACCAAGTAGCTACTAAGCAATCTACCGCAAGCATGTACAAATATATTAAATACAATACAAGATTTTACCTTTCACTTTTCTTCATCTACCTTTCCCCAACAACACCTCCCCTTATATTTGTTGGTGGAATTGGCATCCCAAATGAGTGACATATCCATATCACCCACTACTTGGGGTAAGTACTCACTAAAATATACGGTGGATTGATATCGCATGTATCCTTCAACCATTGAGCCTTCTGGACATCATATTTGTCTAACAAATCCCTTAAATGCTTTCAAATGCCTCTCCACATCCAACCACATTGACCTTGTTTGTACGCGTTCACATATTTTAATCTTCTCCACTAGGTGTATGAGGTAGTGTTCCTGTGCATTGAAAAATCTTGGAGGCAAATACTTTTGCATCTCACACATTAGTTGGGGAATTTTGCTTTTCCAATAATTGATATCTTCTTTATGTATTTCTTTAGATGACAACCACCTACAAGTAGTGAAAATAAATTTGATGTGTCAACATTAAAATATATATAACACAAGCAAAGTAAGTATTTACAGTGTATACAATCAATATTTCAACTATAAATTTTTACATACCTCATGTACTTTCCAAGATCATAAATAACCTTATTTATGTTTTTTTCAAAGCTATTAGGTATAGATAGAGGTAGAACATACTGCAACAAGGACACAATGTGTATTATTAACAAATAAGGTATATAACATTACATCCAATGCGAATAGAGATAAACATGAATTACTAACAAATAGTGTATATATCATAAGATAATCAAGCTTGCAAAACATCGAACCTTGATAAATGTATTCCAATCATGAGTTTTAGCCCCACCAAAATTGCCTTGCTTTGTTAATATATTACTTATGTTTGAAGCAAAACCAGTTGGAAATTTAATCTTCCGTACAAAATTATTTACAACAGTGCTCTCTTGCTTTGTTAATAACCATGGAAGATTGGTGGAATTTCCACTAACATAGTAATGAGTCAAATGTTGCAATGAGTTGGATTCCTAAATGTCACTAGTAAATTTAGCAATTTTTTCCTTGTTATTCCTCCCATCTATAATTCTCCACATGTACTCCATGACATTCTTTCCAATATGCATTGTGTCAAACAAATGAGCTACTTGTAGGTGCTCATAGTATGGAAACCGACTTAATTGGGAAGAGTATCATTTCAAACCCCATGGAAGCTGACCATGACAACCCTTGAGAAGTATCAATGAAAGATTACTTACTATTAATCAAGGTAAGTATGGAATCTAAAAATAAATACAAGTGACAAAGAACAAAGTAACTACAAACAATTGCTTACCACGGATTTTCTCAAATGCCTTTTTCCATAGTTGCAACATCATTCGTCGTGGTTTTTTCCCACTCTCTTCCTTCCAATTAAAGTCATTCTTTTTAGGAATTCGATACCTATGGTCCTTATGGAGAAAATGCCTAAACTTGTTGTACGCCTCCTTTCCTAAACTTCTTGAACATATAGATATTGTACTTGGACCATGTCACGTCCCCATTTTGACCCTATTGCATTAAAATTGTAAATGATGTAAATATCGTTATTAAATCATGGTGAGGAGCTCAAGGCCAAGGCCCCGCCATTGATTTATCGTTTTATGTATCAGCAATTAAAATCGGTGGATATGGTTCTTGTGCTGGGCACGCACAATGTAAATTAATACATCATGTAAATACGAATTTTAATGAAATACCCACAACTAGCTATGCAATGCAACAAAGAGAAGGGGGCATGATTTTTATAAGGAATAGGGAGGGAAATTATTCAAACCCTTGAGCCAATGGTGTTACTCCATGTGTCAATGAGAAAATCCATAAACCACCAACTACCCATTTTGGGTTATGCACCCAATCATTTAATTCTTCCAAGAGTTGGTTGAGGCAGTTAATGCCTTAGGAATGGAGAGGCATGGGAGTCAATTTTCGTGTATGGGCAAGCCATCAATCTGGAAAATCATATTTTTGCTTCTTGGGCAAGAAAACACCCACGAAATGGTGCCCAAAGCCATATTTCACCCATGGATTTTTCCCTCTCACGCAGTCTGAGCTAGCTGGGCTTTCCCCATCACGTTTTTCACCATTTTTCTTGCATTTTCCATGCCTGGGAACTCGTTTCTGTTTTGCAAAATGGCTAGGAGAGGAGGACCACGACTTGGGGTTTTTATGGAGGTTGTTTTTTCCCTAGAATGTCCATGGACGTTTTTCTGAAAACGGATTTGGCTTCCCAGGGTTGTTCCCCATCTTCCATTTTGGTTTTTGGGTTTCCCATGTTTTTCTGAAGCTAATGAAAACCCCATCTTTGGGCCTCTCACGGTAAAAATGTTTCTTCATGCCCAACACTTATACTTTTGTTGTTATGTGCATCCCTGTTTTGGTTTGAACCTGTGAGCAAAAACTTTGGAGTGGTAGTGGACAGAATTGGCTTGATAAACCTAGTGGGGAAAAATAACCTCTCAAGAAGATCAAGAGGGCTTTGGCTACTTTTCTGTGCACACCCTGAGAGCACTAGAAAGGAAGGTATGGCTTGAGGGACTATGTATCGGTGAAGAGAATAATTCCTTGTGTTGGGTGTGTAGGTATTGTGGGTGCCAAGTTAGATAGATCTTGTAGAGGTATCCATGGCTCTGTGCTTGAGCTCACTAGCTTAGCAATTATTCCTTTTCCATCTCCTAGCAGCCTGATAAACCCAACTGCTGATTGGATTAGCTGATTTTGGTGTATTTTGGCTATGTGTGAGTCTGATGTTCCCTTCTTCCTTGTAGAAATCATGCCTAGCTCGGGGATGGTAGTTGAATCAAGAGATTGGTAAACACAACTGGCCTATGGTTGGGTGGAATGTTGCAGATGCATAGCTGGTTGCTCAGGGACTACTTTGTTTTAAGATAAGTACTCTCATGTGCTAATTCTGTATTGTGTTAATTGATGAATGACATGAATATCTTGAATGTATGATGGATGTGTAATAGAATTTAATTATGCTGTGTTTTTCAAATATTTATGCATTTGCATATGTCCATCTACATTTTATATGAATGTTTGTTTACTAAGTATGGGACTAGATGTCCGGATTTAGTGTCATGTTCTCTCCCATGCTAGTATGATGGGTGGGTATGTGACAGAATGGTATCATAGCCATAGGCTACAGCATTGGGCCTCTATGGGCCAAGTATGATCACAGTTACAAGGGAAGATCACAGTTACAAGGGAAGATCCCCTTCTAAACACCACAGTTTACCATGTTGGGCCTTTCATAGAGATGTAAATCATTGTGTGTATATGTGTGTAGTATTTGAAATTAAAATGAAGTAGAGAAACCTGAAGATCTCATGGATTCTATTGATTAGAATGGGAAATCATTTCCAAGACTGTTCTGCGGATTCTTGCAAAACTGTCGCATTAATTTCATGCTATGAATGTCACGTCCCCATTTTGGCCCCCTTTGTATTAAATCGTAAATGATGTAAATACTGATATTTAATCATGGTGAGGAGCTCAAGGCCAAGGCCCCACCATTGATTTAGCGTTTATGCATCGGCAATTAAACTAGATGCTTATGACTCTTGTGCTAGATGGGCACAATGTAAATGAGACATCATGTAAATACTAATTTTAATGAAAAATACCCACAACTAGCTATGCAATGCAACAAAGAGATGGGGCATGATTCTATAAGGAATAGGGAGGGAAATTATTCAAACCCTTGAGCCAATGGTGTTAATACATGTGTCAATGGGGAAACCCATAAACCACCAACTACCCATTTTGTCTCATGCACCCAATCATTTAATTCTTCCAAAGATTGGTTAGGGCAGTTATTGTCTTGGGATTGGAGAAGTATGGCAGCCAGATTTTCGTGCATGGGCAAGCCATCAACCTGAAAATCATATTTTTGGCTTGCTGGGCAAGAAAACCCCCACGAAATGATGCCTAAGGCAATTCCTCATGCATTACGTCCTTCCTCTCATGCAGACTCAGCTCACTGGAAGTTATCCTCACGTTTTTCACCATAACCCTACGTTTTTCCATGCCCAGGAACTCGTTTTTGGTATTTTGCAGCAGCTGGGAAGGAGGGACGCGATTTTGGACTGAGGGAGAGGTCGTTTTTGCCCTTGGGGCGTTTTTCTGGAATGGGTTTCTCTCCTAGTCGAATTTTCCTAGTTGCCAATTCATTTTGAGTCTACCCACGTTTTTCTGAAGCTCAGGAAACCCCACCTCATGCATTCCATTGTTGAAACGTTTTTTCTCATGCTCAGCAAGTGTAGTTTTGCTGTTATGAGCATCCTTGTTTGATTTGAACCTGTAAGCAAGAAACTGGAGTGGTAGTGGACAGAATTAGCTTGATAAACCTAGTGTAGGGAGTAACCTCTCAAGAAGATCAAGAGGGCTGGCTACTTTTCTATGCACACCCTGAGAGCACTAGAAAGGAAGGTATGGCTTGAGGGACTATGTGGCATTGAAGAGAATACTTCCTGGTGTTGGGTGTGTAGGAATTGTGAGTGCCAAGCTAAATAGATCTGGGAGGGGTACCCATAGCTCTGTGGTTGAGCTCACTAGCTTAGCAATTCTTCCTTTCCATCTCCTAGCAGCCTGATAAACCCAATTGTAGATTGGCTTGGCTCATCTTGGTGTATGCTTGGCTATGTGTGAGTCTGCTGTTCCCTGGTTCCTTGTAGAGATCATGCCCAGCCCGGGGGTGGCAGTGGTGCTGAGAGATTGAGGAGCACACTGACCTATGGTTGGGTGGAACGTTGCAGTTGCATAGCCAGTTGCTTGGGGCTACTGTTATAAGATAAGTATTCTCCTGTATATTCTTGCAATTATTTAATTGATGGATATCTGAATGTATGGTGATGGTGTAAATGATGTTACTTCCGCTGTGTTATACAAATAGCTATGCATCTACATTTCTCTATTATATTATGTGAATGCTTATGTAATAAGTTCATGGGACTAGATGCCCAGTTTAGTATCACGTCCGTTCTGCACTTTCATATGTATATGTATATTTTCATTTTTAATTTGAATGTTTGTTTACTATGTATGGGGCTGGATGCCAGGTTTAACATCACGATCCTCTCCATCTAGCTGGTATGATGGGAGGGGACGTGACAGAATGGTATCAGAGCCGCGTTGCAGCATTGGGCCTCTATGGGCCAAATCTGATAGCAATTACAAGAAAAAAAAAGGTTTTTTCTTAAGAGTTTTGGAAATTTTTTTTTTAGGCCTATTTCGGGAAGTCGTTCCGAAATTTTGGAAAGGTTCCGCGAACCTTCCCGCAATTGCAGAAGAGTTCAGCGAACCTTCCCGAAATTGCGGAAGAGTTCGGCGAACCTTCCCGAAATTGCGGAAGAATTCAGCAAACTGCTTCGAAACAGCGGAGAAAAAAAATTTTAAGAGAGAAAATTTTTCTAAGTGTTCGGCGTCGAAAGGAAGTTTTCAGAAGGAATTCTCTTCTGAAATTGCGGAAGGAATTCTCTTCCGAAATTTCGGAAGGATTCCGCGAATTGTTCCGCAACGCGGAAGAGTTCAGCGAGTCGTTCCGAAATTGCGGAAGACTTCGGCGAATCGTTCCGCAACTGCGGAAGACTTCGCCGAATCGTTCCGCAACTATGGAAGACTTCGGTGAATCGTTCCGCAATTGCGGAAGACTTGGCGATTCGTTCCGCAATTGCGGAAGCATTCTGCAAGTCGTTCCGCAAAAGGCATTCCGAAAAAAAATCACCCGAAACCGGGGAAGCATTCCGCGAACGGCTCCGCAACTGCGGAAGCCTTCGCCGAATGGATCCACAATTGCAGGAGCATTCGGCGAATCGCTCCGCCATTGCGGAAGCATTCGGCGAACTGCTCCGCAATTGCGGAAGCATTCGGCGAACTGCTCCGCAATTGAAGCCGTCTCCGAACTGCCCCGCGACGGTGACACAATTTGTAAAAAAAAAAAAAAAAAAAAACGAGGGCGCTGCCCTCGACCCAAAGCCACAATGGGGCAAGCCCCCTTGACCCCCTTTTTTATTTTCCCCCCTCATATGTCATTGTTTGTGATTTGACAAATTGTCAACGTAATGTTTTCCCACATGCATGAAGTAATTTATGAATTCTGAGAATGTAATGCAGCTAACAATTGTGTTGATGAACACATTTCAGAGGGTCACAGTTACAGCAGGGTAACACTTTAGATAATACAGTCAGAGAGTTTTGGATCTTGGTTGGGCCAATAAAATCAACATTATGGATGATGCACACGATCCCTATGAACCTGAGACAGATGCCATGGGGGAGAACATATATGTTGAAAATGCTGAAACGGAATCTAATGGGAGAAGAAATCAAGAGACTCCTCTAGGTATTGCAGCCACCATGAGAAGCCTAAGGGTGGAGTTGCAAAGCTGTAGGGAAGATAATGAAAGGATGATTAAAGCACAGGAAGAACAAAATCAGTTGAATGCAACCATGCTACAGAGTTTGACAGACATCCAAAGACAAATAAACTCTGGGCATCAGATATCAAATCTAGAAAGGGGTGGAAGTAGCTCTAGAAGGAATTCCCGCAAGAGGGCCAGTAGCCCAAGAGGAGTTTCTACAGACAGGACATATACTCCAGAAAAATCCTCTAATGAATCATCTGACTCGGAAGAATCCATTGAGGGTTCAATTTCTTCATCCCACAGGAGCAAGAGGAAGAATCACTACAAGAACAATTCACATGGGGAATTTAAGAAGGCAAAACCTCCTACATTTGATGGAGAAGTAAAATCTGGTCAAGAAGCTGAAGCTTGGCTACTTGGGATGAGAAAGTATTTCCAAGTCCAAGACTACTCGGGAAATATGAAGGCAAGGGTAGCCATATTCAACTTGAACGGAAGAGCATCTATATGGTGGGAACACACCAGGCAAGTGAAGAAGATCAACAAAAGGAAGATTGTGTGGAAGCAGTTCAAGAAATACTTCAAGCAGAAGTACCTCTCTGATAGGTACTATGATGATAAGATCAAAGAGTTCCATGAGCTGAGATTGGGACAATCGACCATGGAAGAATATGCAAACAAGTTCTTGGAGCTGCTGAGGTATGTCAAGTATATTCGAGATGATAAGGTCAAAATTCAGCGTTTCCTAAGTGGACTGCCCCAGTCATATAAAGACAGAATTGAGTTCGATGAACCTCGAACTCTAGAGGAGGCCATAAGAAAGGCCAAGTATTGCTTTGATCAAAACAGAAGCAAACCAGAATTCCATAAGGCATGGAAGGATAGGAAAAACGAAAAGTTTGATCAAAGGAAGAAGAGGTTCAAGCCTCCTCAATTCCAGAATCAACAAAGGCAACCATCACAGGTTGTGACTAAGCCAACTAGGATGATGGGAGACAAGCCAAGAGATCCAAAGGAGCCAATAGAACCACTTCAATGTTGGGGTTGTGGAGGAGACCACATACTTAGGAACTGTCCACATAGGAATGGGAATGCAAATCAAGTTCACAACATCCAGGGAGCTGGAACTGTGGGTCAAGTGGCGAGGACAATCCCTAGAATCTGTGCAGCACTAGACGACCGCCAAGCAGATCATCAGTCAACTGTGGTTGAAATCAAAGGTAAGATTGCTAAGCAATCTGTTTCTATTTTGATTGATCCTGGATCTACTCACAATTATGTCACTCCTAGAATTGTTGAGGTTTGTGCTTTCAAGAAATTAAAGCATAGTAAATCATGGTTAGTTCAACTAGCCACTGAAACCAAGAGAAAAGTTAGTGAAATAGTAGAGAAATGTCCATTAGAGATGGATGGGCTATTCACTTATGCAGATCTGAATATTTTGCCACTTGGTTCCTACGATATTCTCATTGGAATGGATTGGTTAGAAGCACACAGGGTTAAACTTGACTGCTACAATAAGACATTTGAATGCATGGACGAAGAGGGAAACCCGAGGGTTGTAAAAGGCATTCCAAAGGTGACTTCTGTTAGACAGGTTTCAGCAATGCAGTTGAAGAAGTTCTGTAGGAAGGGATGTCAATTGTATGCAACCCACATTTTAGAGGCAACAGAGAATGAAACTCTGAAATTGGGGGACTATCAGGTATTGCAAGAATTCAGGGATGTTTTTCCTGATGAGATTCCAGGACTCCCTCCAAAGAGAGACATTGACTTTACAATTGAGCTTGTGCCAGGAGCGGCACCAGTGTCTAAGACACCCTATAGGATGAGTACACCAGAATTGCTAGAATTGAAAATGCAATTACAAGAGTTGCTGGAAAAGAAATATATTAGGCCAAGTGTGTCCCCGTGGGGAGCACCTGTTCTATTTGTGAAAAAGAAAGATGGAACACTCAGGTTATGTATTGACTACAGGCATTTGAACAAAGTCACTGTGAAGAACAAATACCCATTTCCCCGAATTGATGACCTTTTTGACCAAATGAGAGGAGCAAAGGTATTTTCAAAGATTGACTTAAGGTCCGGATACCATCAGGTAAGAATCAAAGAAGAAGATATTCATAAGACCGCCTTTAGAACGAGGTATGGAAACTATGAGTTTGTAGTGGTACCATTCGGTCTCACAAATGCACCAACTACATTCATGTGTCTCATGAATAATGTTTTTAGCAAATATTTGGACAAGTTTGTTCTTGTATTCCTAGACGACATTCTCATCTATTCTAAGAATGAAGAAGAGCATGAAGAACATTTGAGAATGACAATGCAATTACTAAGGGAGCATAAGCTATATGCCAAGTTGAGCAAATGTGACTTTTATAAAGATAGAATTCATTATTTGGGTCACATCATCTCCAACGAAGGGATATCTGTAGACCCTGAGAAGATTGAAACCATTATGAATTGGCCAACTCCCAGGAATGTGACTGATGTGAGATCTTTTATGGGCCTTGCTGGTTACTACATGAGGTTTATCGAAGGATTCTCCAAGGTTGCAAACCCGATCACTTCTTTGCAAAAGAAGGGGATAAAGTTTGAATGGTCACCAAGATGTGAGGAAAGCTTTCAACGGTTGAAGAATCTTCTTACAAGTGCACCAATTTTGAAGATTGCAGACCCGGAAAAAGACTTTGTGGTGTGTACCGATGCATGCAATCAAGGACTTGGAGAAGTTCTTATGCAAGACAACCACATGATATGCTATGAGTCAAGAAAGTTGAAGGAGCATGAGAAGAACTATGCTACTCATGATATAGAACTTGCAGCCATAGTACATGCTTTAAATATGTGGAGGCATTACTTAATGGGAAGAAAATTTGAGTTAAGGACAGACCATTGTGGTCTGAAATACTTGTTTGATCAACCAACTTTAAATGCTAGGAAAGCTAGATGGTTGGAATTTTTGTGTGAATTTGATTTTGAAATCAAACACATAAAAGGGAAAGAAAACAAGGTGGCTGATGCACTCAGCAGGAAGGTCCATGAAATGTATGTGGCAGCGCTTAGTACTTGCCAACCAGATTTGAGGCAGCAAATTGTTAACCATATGGTTGAGGATGAAGTGTATAAGCAGATAAAGGGAAAATTGCAGCAGGAAGACCTTGGCAAGAAGTATGAAGGCTATCATTTGGAAGAAGGAGGACTTCTTACGTATAAGAATAGAGTCTATGTTCCAAATGTGGCAGATTTAAGGGAATGGTTATGGATGAAATCCATAAAGCTCCATACTCTGGTCACCTAGGATATCAGAAAACAATTGCTACAGCAAGAAAATATTATTTCTGGCCAGGGATGAAGAAGGACATCGCTGAATACATCTCTAAGTGCATGGAATGTCAGCAGGTGAAGGTTGAACATCAACACCCAGTAGGTTTATTGCACCCAGTGCCAATCCCAGAATGGAAATGGGAAATAATTTGCATGGATTTTATTACAGGATTGCCAATGACTAAGAGACAACATGATTCCATCATGGTTGTGGTGGACAAGTTAACAAAGGTAGCACATTTCATACCGGTTAAGTCCACACATAAAGCCGATGCCATTGCAAATATTTCATGAAGGAAATTTTCAGATTACATGGGTTGCCTAAGGCAATAATTTCTGACAGGGATACCAAGTTCACTTCCAATTTTTGGAAAGGTCTCTTTGCAGATTTGGGTACACAGTTGAACTTTAGCACCGCGTACCATCCTCAAACAGACGGGCAAACAGAAAGAGTAAATCAGGTGCTTGAAGACATGCTCCGCATGTATGTAATGGAAAATCCATCCAAGTGGGAGGATTATATGCACCTGGTAGAGTTTACATATAATAATGGGCAGCAAGAATCATTGGGAATGAGTCCATATGAGGCTTTGTATGGAAGAAGGTGTAGGACACCAGTGACTTGGGACAATCCAGTGAACAGAATTGTACTTGGGCCAGAATTTCTTAAGGAAATGGAACAAGAGGTTGCAAAGATCCGGCAAAATTTAAAAGCAGCCCAGGATAGACACAAGAGCTATGCAGATAAACATAGAATGCATAGGGAATTCAATGTTGGGGATCATGTGTATCTTAGAGTAAGATCAAGGAAGAGTTCCTTGAAGCTTGGGAGTTGTGCCAAGCTATCACCTGGATATTGTGGGCCATTTGAAGTGTTTGAAAGAATAGGGCCAGTTGCATATAGACTTGCATTTCCTGCTGACACTAAAGCTCATAATGTTTTTCATGTCTCTTTGCTTAAGAAATATTTACATGATCCTAACCATGTGATTAATTGGGATGTGATCCAGGTGGAACCCGAGGGAGAATTCCAAACCGATCCGTTATGCATCCTAGATAAGAAGGTAACATTGCTCCGGAATCGAGCCATCGGACAGGTAAAGGTGCAATGGAGGCACTACGGTCCCGATGAGGCTACATGGGAGCTGGAGGATGCCATGAGGGTGGCATATCCATTTTTGTTCAATTTTGATGAGCACTGAGGACAGTGCTAATATAAGGGGAGGGGAATGTCACGTCCCCATTTTGCCCCCCTTTGTATTAAATCGTAAATGATGTAAATACTGATATTTAATCATGGTGAGGAGCTCAAGGCCAAGGCCCCACCATTGATTTAGCGTTTATGCATCGGCAATTAAACTAGATGCTTATGACTCTTGTGCTAGATGGGCACAATGTAAATGAGACATCATGTAAATACGAATTTTAATGAAAAATACCCACAAATAGCTATGCAATGCAACAAAGAGATGGGGCATGATTCTACAAGGAATAGGGAGGGAAATTATTCAAACCCTTGAGCCAATGGTGTTAATCCATGTGTCAATGGGGAAACCCATAAACCACTAACTACCCATTTTGTCTCATGCACCCAATCATTTAATTCTTCCAAAGATTGGTTGGGGCAGTTATTGTCTTGGGATTGGAGAAGTATGGCAGCCAGATTTTCGTGCATGGGCAAGCCATCAACCTGAAAATCGTATTTTTGGCTTGCTGGGAAAGAAAACCCCCACGAAATGCTGCCTAAGGCAATTCCTCATGCATTACGTCCTTCCTCTCACGTAGACTGAGCTCACTAGAAGTTATCCTCACGTTTTTCACCATAACCCTGCGTTTTTCCATGCCCAGGAAGTCGTTTTTGGTATTTTGCAGCAGCTGGGAAGGAGGGACACGATTTTGGACTGAGGGAGAGGTCGTTTTTGCCCTTGGGGCATTTTTCTAGAATGGGTTTCTCTCCTAGTCGAATTTTCCTAGTTGCCAATTCATTTTGAGTCTACCCACGTTTTTCTGAAGCTCAGGAAACCCCACCTCATGCATTCCACTGTTGAAACATTTTTTCTCATGCTCAGCAAGTGTAGTTTTGCTGTTATGAGCATCCTTGTTTGATTTGAACCTGTAAGCAAGAAACTGGAGTGGTAGTGGACAGAATTAGCTTGATAAACCTAGTGTAGGGAGTAACCTCTCAAGAAGATCAAGAGGGCTGGCTACTTTTCTATGCACACCCTGAGAGCACTAGAAAGGAAGGTATGGCTTGAGGGACTATGTGGCAGTGAAGAGAATACTTCCTGGTGTTGGGTGTGTAGGCATTGTGAGTGCCAAGATGAATAGATCTGGGAGGGGTACCCATAGCTCTGTGGTTGAGCTCACTAGCTTAGCAATTCTTCCTTTCCATCTCCTAGCAGCCTGATAAACCCAATTGTAGATTGGCTTGGCTCATCTTGGTGTATGCTTGGCTATGTGTGAGTCTGCTGTTCCCTGGTTCCTTGTAGAGATCATGCCCAGCTCGGGGGGTGGCAGTGGTGCTGAGAGATTGAGGAGCACACTGGCCTACGGTTGGGTGGAACATTGCAGTTGCATAGCCAGTTGCTTGGGGCTATTGTTATAAGATAAATATTCTCCTGTATATTCTTGCAATTATTTAATTGATGGATATCTGAATGTATGGTGATGGTGTAAATGATGTTACTTCCGCTGTGTTATACAAATAGTTATGCATCTACATTTCTCTATTATATTATGTGAATGCTTATGTAATAAGTTCATGGGACTAGATGCCCAGTTTAGTATCACGTCCGTTCTGCACTTTCATATGTATATGTATATTTTCATTTTTAATTTGAATGTTTGTTTACTATGTATGGGGCTGGATGCCCGGTTTAACATCATGATCCTCTCCATCTATATGGTATGATGGGAGGGGACGTGACAATGAAAGTGAGGAAGGAGGGAGAAAATCCCTTTTCAGAGGTGCAAGTTCTTGGCATCCTTTCACTGTTTTGCTATATGCGAACTAGGATCTGTAAGTAGCTCACCTCTGTAAGGAAACAAAGGACATATTTCAAGAAAAGAATTCTAACTATCTTTGAAAATTTGCAAAATTTTTCTAACTATTTTTTGAGTTTTTTGCTAAGGGCTGTGGTGGCGGCGAAAGTTAAGCTAACGTTCTGCGCACACGGCGGCAAAAGTGAGGCTAACTTTCTGTGCACGCGGCAGCGAAAATTAGACTACTTTTCTGTGCGCAAGGCAGCGAAAATTGAGTCGGTGAAATAGTTGTTAATTCGACACCGAAAGATAGAAATTTTATTTCAAAATTTTGCCTAAGGGCTGTGGCGGTGGTGAAAGTTAAGCTAACTTTCTGCGCGCGCGGCGATGAAAGTTAGGCTAACTTTCTGTGTGCACAGCGGCGAAATAGTTGTTAAACTCTGTGCCGAAGGGAAGCGGTCGGAGGTCACAGGGTTGGCGGTCGGAGATTTTAACGATAATTTTGCGCAACGATCGGTGGAGATGTTGCTAATTCTGCGTTGAAAGGGAAGAGAAAAGTCAAATTTTTATTTTTTCTAAGTGTTTCAAAATTTTTTCGTAAAGGCCGTGTCGGCGAAGTTAAGGTTAACTTCTGTGCGCTCGGCAGCAAAATTAACGTTAACTTCTGCGTGCGCAGTGAAAGAATTAACGTTAACTTCTGTGTGCGCGGTGATAGAACTAGCGTTGATATCTGCAACGTGCACAGTGGCAATAATAACCTTAACATCCACGACACAAGCGGCACCTTTTAAGCTAAATTTCCACAACAATGGCGGCCATTTTAACCTTAATAATTGCGCCAAATGGGGAAAGTCTATGATTGGACAGACTTGTCAATATGGGATTTCCCCACATACATGCAAATAATTATAGCGTTATAATGCAGCTAACAGTTGTGTTTATAAACACATTTTGTAGAATTATACTCACATCAAAGCAACATTCTAGATAAGTGCAGTTGGAAAGTTTTGGTCTTGGTTGGGACAAGAATATAAACATCATGGATGATGCACAGGATCCCTATGAGTCTGAGACAGATGCCATGGGGAAAAATATACATGTTGAGAATGCTGAAACATAATCTAATGGGAGGGGAAATCAGGAGATTCCCCCAGGTATTGCAGCCACCATGAGGAGCCTAAGGGTGGAGTTGCAAAATTGCAGAGAAGATAATGAAAGGATGATTAAAGCTCAGGAAGAACAAAATCAGTTAAATGCAGCCATGCTGCAGAGTTTGACAGACATCCAAAGGCAAATAAACTCTGGGCATCAGACATCAAATCCAGAAGGGAGTCGAAGTAGTTCAAAGATAAATCCCCGCAAGAGGTCCAATGTCTCAAGAAGAGTTTCTAGAGATAGAACCTATACTCCAGAAATCTATTCTAGTGGATCATCTGACTTCAAAGGATCCATTGAGGGTTCAAGCTCTTCATCTCGAAAGAATAAGAGGAAGAGGCATTACAAGAACAATTCACACAGGGAATTTAAGAAGGAAAAACCTCCTACATTTGATGGAGACATAAAGTTTGGTCAAGAAGCTGAAGCTTGGATTCTTGGGATGAGAAAGTATTTCCAAGTCCAAGACTACTTTGGAAATATGAAGGAAAGGGTCGCCATATTCAACTTGAATGGAAGAGCATCTATATGGTGGGAACACATCAGGCAAGTGAAGAAGATCAATGAAAGAAAGATTGTGTGGAAGTAGTTCAAGAAATACTTCAAGCAAAAGTACCTCTCTGACAGGTACTATGATGACAAGATCAAAGAGTTCCATGAGCTGAGATTGGGACAATTGACCATGGAAGAATATGAAAAAAAGTTCTTGGAGTTGCTAAGGTATGTCAGGTATATTCAAGATGATAAGGTGAAAATTCAGCGTTTTCTAAGTGGGCTACCTCAGTCATATAAATATAGAATTTAATTTGATGAGCCTCGAACTCTGGAGGAGGCAATAAGGAAGGCCAAGTATTGTTATGATCAGAACAAAAGCAAACCTGATTTCCATAAGGCATGGAAGGACAAGAAAAATGAGAAGTTTGACCAAAGGAAGAAAGGTTTCAAACCTCCTCATACCAGAAATCAACAAAGGCAGCCATCACAAGTTGTGACTAAGCCAACTATGATGATGGGAGACAAGCCAAGAGATCCAAAGGAGCCAAGAGAACCACTTCAATGTTGGGGATGTGGAGGAAACCACATGCTTAGGAACTGTCCACATCGGAATGGGTATGCAAATCAAGTTCACAACATCCAAGGTGCTGAAACTGTGGGTCAAGTGGCGATGACAATCCCTAGAATCTATGCAGCACTAGACGACCGCTAGGCAGATCATCAATCAACTGTTGTTGAAGTTGAAGGTAAGATTGCTAAGCAATTTGTTTCTATTTTGATTGATCATGGATCTACTCATAGTTATATTACTCCTAAAATTGTTGATATTTGTGCTTTTAAGAAGTCAAAGCATAGTAAATCATGGTTAGTTCAACTAGCTATTGGAACCAAGAGAAAAGTTAGTGAAATTGTAGAGAAATGTCCCTTAGAGATGGACGAGCTATTCACTAATGCAAATCTAAATATTTTTCCACTTGGTTCCTATGATATTCTCATTGGAATGGATTGGTTAGAAGCGCATAGGGTTAAACTTGACTACTACAATAAAACTTTTGAATGCATGGACGAAGAAGGAAACCCAAGGGTTGTAAAAGGCATTCCAAAGGTGACTTCTGTTAGGCAGGTTTTAGCCATGCAGCTCAAGAAGTTCTGTAGAAAGGGTTGTCAATTGTATGTAGCCCATGTTTTGGAGGCAACAAAAAATGAACTCCTATGTTAGAGGACTATCATGTATTGCAGGAATTCAGGGATGTTTTTCCTGATGAGATTCTGGGACTTCCTCCAAAGAGAGACATTGATTTTACAATTGAACTTGTGCCAGGAGCAGCACTAATGTCTAAGACACCGTACAGGATGAGTACACCGAAATTGCTAGAATTGAAAATGCAATTACAAGAGTTGTTGGAAAAGAAATATATCAGGCCAAGTGTGTCCCCATGGGGAGCACTTGTTCTATTTGTGAAAAAGAAAGATGGAACACTCAGGTTATGTATCGACTACAGGTAGTTGAACAAGGTTATTGTGAAGAACAAATACCCATTGCCCCGAATTGATGACCTTTTTGATCAAATGAGAGGAGCAAAGGTATTTTCAAAGATTGACTTGAGGTCTGGTTACCATCAGGTAAGAATCAAAGAGGAAGATATTCACAAGACAACCTTTAGAACAAGGTATGGACACTATGAGTTTGTAGTGGTACCATTTGGTCTCACAAATGCACCAGCTACATTCATGTGTTTCATGAATAGTGTTTTTAGCAAGTATTTGGACAAGTTCATTCTTGTATTTCTAGACATCATTCTCATCTATTCTAAGAATGAAGAACATTTGAGAATGACATTGCAATTGCTAATGGAGCATAAGTTGTATGCAAAGTTAAGCAAATGTGACTTTTATAAAGGTAAAATTCATTATTTGGGTCACATTATCTCAGACGAAGGAATATCGGTGGACCCTGAGAAGATTGAAGCCATTATGAATTGGCCAACCCCAAGGAATGTGACAGATGTGAGATCTTTTATGGGCCTTGTTGGTTACTACATGAGGTTTATTGAAGGATTCTCCAGGGTCGCAAACCCGATCACTTCTTTGTAAAAGAAGGGAATAAAGTTTGAATGGTCACCAAGATGTGAGGAAAGTTTCCAATGGTTCAAGAATCTTCTTACGAGTGCACCAATTTTGAAAATTGCAGACCCAGAAAAATACTTTGTGGTATGTACCGATGCATGCAATCAAGGACTTGGAGGAGTCCTTATGCAAGACAACCACGTGGTATGCTATGAGTCGAGGAAGTTGAAGGAGCATGAGAAGAACTATGCTACTCATGATTTAGAACTTGCAGCCATAGTACATGCTTTAAAGATGTGGAGGCATTACTTAATGGGCAGGAAATTTGAGTTAAGGATAGACCATTCTGGTCTGAAATACTTGTTTGATCAGCCAACTTTAAATGCTAGGCAAGCTAGATGATTGGAATTTTTGTGTGAATTTTATTTTGAGATCAAACTCATAAAAGGGAAAGAAAATAAGGTAGCAGATGCACTCAGCAGGAAAGTACATGAAATGCATGTGGCAGGGCTTAGCACTTGCCGACCAGATTTGAGACAACAGATTGTTAACCATATTGTTGAGGATGAAGTGTATGTGCAGATAAAGGAAAAATTGTAGCAGCAAAACCTTGAAAAGAAGTATGAAGGCTATCATTTGGAAGAAGATAGATTTCGTACCTATAAGAATAGAGCCTATATTCCAAATGTGGAAGATTTGAGGAGGATTGTTATGGATGAAATCCATAAAGCTCCATACTCCGGTCACCCCAGATATCAAAAGACTATTGCTACAGCAAGAAAATATTATTTTTGGCCAGGGATGAAGAAGGATGTCACTGAATACATTTATAAGTGCATGACATGTCAGCAGGTGAAGGTTGAACAACAACACCCAACAGGTTTATTGCATCCATTGCCAATTCCAGAATGGAAATGGGAAGTAATTTCCATGGATTTTATTATAGGATTTCCAATGATTGTGAGACAACATGATTCCATCATGGTTGTGGTTGACAAGTTAACAAAGGAAACACATTTTATACCGGTTAAGTCCATGCACAAAGCCGATGCCATTGCAAATATTTTCATGAAGGAAATTTTCAGATTACATGGGTTGCCTAAGGCAATAATTTCTTACAGGGATACCAAGTTCACTTCCAATTTTTGGAAAAGTCTCTTTGCGGATTTGGGTACATAGTTGAACTTTTGTACCACATACCATCCTCAAACAGATGGGCAAACGGAAAGAGTAAATCAGGTGCTTGAAGACATGCTCTGTATGTATGTAATGGACAAACCATCCAAGTGGGAGGATTATCTACACCTGATAGAGTTTGCATATAACAACGGGCAGCAAAAATCATTGGGAATGAGTCCATATGAGGTTCTATACAGTAGAAGGTGTAGGACACCAGTGACTTGGGACAATCCAGAGAACAGAATTGAACTTGGGCCATAATTGCTTAAGGAAATGGAGCAAGAGGCTGCAAAGATCAGGAATAATTTAAAAGCAGCCCAGGATAGACACAAAAGCTATGCAGATAAGCATAGGGTGCATAGGGAATTCAGTGTTGGGGATCATGTGTATCTTAGAGTGAGGCCAAGGAAGGGTTCCTTGAAGCTTGGGAGTTGTGCCAAGCTATCACCTAGATATTGTGGGCCATTTGAAGTGCTTGAAAGAATAGGACCAGTTGCATATAGACTTGCATTTCCTGCTAGCACTAGTGCTCATAATTTTTTTCATGTCTCTTTGCTTAAGAAATATGTACATGATCCTAACCATGTGATTAATTGGGATGTGATCCAGGTGGAACTCGAGGGAGAGTTCCAAACCGATTCATTGCGCATCCTAGACAAGAAGGTAACATTGCTCCGGAACCGAGCCATCGGACAGGTAAAGGTGCAATGGAAGCACTACGGTCCCGATGAGGCTACATGGGAGATGGAGGATGCCATGAGAGTGGCATATCCATTTTTGTTCAATTTTGATGAGCACTGAGGACAGTGCTAATGTAAGGGGAGGGGAATGTCACGTCCCCATTTTGACCCTATTGCATTAAAATTGTAAATGATGTAAATATCGTTATTAAATCATGGTGAGGATCTCAAGGCCAAGGCCCCGCCATTGATTTATCATTTTATGTATCAGCAATTAAAATCGGTGCATATGGTTCTTGTGCTGGGCACGCACAATATAAATTAATACATCATGTAAATCCGAATTTTAATGAAATACCCACAACTAGCTATGCAATGCAACAAAGAGATGGGGGCATGATTTTTATAAGGAATAGGGAGGGAAATTATTCAAACCCTTGAGCCAACGGTGTTACTCCATGTGTCAATGAGAAAACCCATAAACCACCAACTACCCATTTTGGGTTATGCACCCAATCATTTAATTCTTCCAAGAGTTGGTTGAGGCAGTTAATGCCTCAGGAATGGAGAGGCATGGCAGTCAATTTTCGTGTATGGGAAAGCCATCAATCTGGAAAATTGTATTTTTGCTTCTTGGGCAAGAAAACACCCACGAAATGGTGCCCAAATCCATCTTTCACCCGTGGCTTTTTCCCTCTCATGCAGTCTGAGCTAGCTGGGCTTTAACCATCGTGTTTTTCACTATTTTTCTTGTATTTTCCATGCCTAGGAACTCGTTTATGTTTTGCACAATGGCTGGGAGAGGAGGACCACGATTTGGGACTGTTATGGAGGTCATTTTTGCCCTAGAATATCCATGGACGTTTTTCTGAAAACGGATTTGGCTTTCCAGGGTTGTTCCCCATCTTCCATTTTCGTTTTTGGGTTTCCCACGTTTTTCTCAAGCTAATGAAAACCCCATCTTTGGGCTTCTCACGGTAAAAAACGTTTCTTCATGCCCAAAACTTATACTTTTGCTGTTATGTGCATCCCTATTTTGGTTTGAGCCTGTGAGCAAGAAATTTGGAGTGGTAGTGGACAAAATTGGCTTGATAAACCTAGTGGGGAAAAATAACCTCTCAAGAAGATCAAGAGGGCTTTGGCTACTTTTCTATGCACACCCTGAGAGCACTAGAAAGGAAGGTATGGATTGAGGGACTGTGTAGCAGTGAAGAGAATAATTCCTTGTGTTGGGTGTGTAGGTATTGTGGGTGCCAAGTTAGATAGATCTTGTAGAGGTATCCATGGCTCTGTGCTTGAGCTCACTAGCTTAGCAATTCTTCATTTTCCATCTCCTAGTAGCTTGGTAAACCCAACTGCTGATTGGCTTGGCTGATTTTGGTGTATTTTGGCTATGTGTGAGTCTGTTGTTCCCTTCTTCCTTGTAGAAATCATGCCCAGCTCGAGGGTGGCAGTTGTATCAAGAGATTGGTAAGCACAACTGGCCTATGATTGGGTGGAATGTTGCAGATGCATAGCTGGTTTCTCAGGGACTACTTTGTTTTAAGATAAGTACTCTCATGTGCTAATTCTATATTGTTTTAATTGATGAATGACATGAATATCTTGAATGTATGATGGATGTGTAATAGAATTTAATTCTGCTGTGTTTTTCAAATATTTATGCATTTGCATAAGTCCATCTACATTTTATATGAATGTTTGTTTACTAAGTATGGGACTAGATGTCCGGATTTAGTGTCATGTTCTCTCCCATGTTGTTATGATGGGTGGGTATGTGATAGACCACATACTGGACATGCATATTTTCCCTTTGTTTGAATCTCTGCAAGTTATGGAATAGTGTTAATATATAGAATTCCATAAATTATAAAAAGTCGTTCAATAATAAATTATGCATATATATACATGGGAAAATTACATACCACAAAAATGTGTAAGACCGAGTGCATCATGAATTGTCCATGTAAGTATTCCATGGAATTGAACTTGCTTTTGGCCTACATGTTTGGAGATATCGTACATACTGATGCCAACCCATAATTTTGAAAGTTCATCTATAGAGGCTCAAGATATAAGTCCATATATTTGACTTGGTGTTTATTTAGTAGTTATTTGAAAAGTAACATACATAATTAATAAGTTCTTGTACATACAATAATGAAAAAAAATGATTGTTTGTATTGTGTTAACATTCTTAAAAATACCTACTTGGAACAATCAATGCCAACATGACGTGTTCCCTTTTTATTGTCATCCATGGAGGAAGGTTATTGTTTAAAAAAAAACTGGCCAAACTGAGTAATTGGTCCTAAGCTCTCCAAATGGATTGACACCATCGACTACCATTGAAAGTCTAACATTATGTGGTTCTTCTTTAAAAATTGGCCATCTTTCCTCAATTTCTTTGAATGCAGAACCATCTCTAGGAATTTGCATGACACCATCTTCACTTCTCTGTTGTGCATGGTAGTCCATAAATTTTGCAATGTTTTTACACCTAAAAAATCGTTGAAAATGTGGAATTATTGAGATATGCCGAATAATTTTGTGGGGGACATTATCTGATACATGATCAGTATGATATCTATTAATTCCACATTCAGGACACTCACTTTTTGATGCATGTTGTTCATAATATATAATGCATCAATTGTGTTATACTCTATTCCTAAATATTTTAGAATGACGCACATTTCTCTATATGTTCGGGGTAAAGTATTTGAAGGTGGTAGAAGAGTATCACCTAACAATCTACAAAAAATAAATAAATGATAAAATTGTTATTATAACCGTTCTGTATACTGCAATGATAAATAAAAAAAAAATATTTTCAACTACATAATAGATAAATATTGCATACCTTAACAACTGTGTCATTACCATGTTTGAAATACCATTTGTTGCCTTCAAGTTGACTAGCAACAAAAGAGAAAAGACAAGACTTTCCTTTGAGTCTTTGTATAAGGTTTTTTTTCCCTTATCAATAAGAGGTACATCATGTATATTTTCGTACATCTCATTCACAGGTGCATTCTCATATGTGGCAACAAATGTGTCATGGATAAACCTATTTATCCCTTCATTCTCAATAATATTCTAGTCATCTTATTCCATTGTATCAACCTTGATGTCATCACCCTCACCATCTCTAGTGGGTGGATTTCCAAGCGTTGGTGGTCTTGTCTATGCAATAATTATGGAAAATATATCCAATTAGTATTAAAATAGACATAAACTTTAATATTATTGAAAAATGAGAAAAAAAATATTTTTTATATCTTACCAAGGGAAAATATTCTTTTCCACTTTCCAAGTGCCCATGTATTAAGCAATGTTTCTGGGTTGTTTCGTTAACAACTCTTCTTCTCTGTATCCCTTTGCAATGCTTACAAGGGCACCAACATTTTCCATCATTGATTATAGATTCAACATGAATGGATTGATTCTGGTCATATGTTTTACCATGGTTGCTTCTGTCACCCAATACATAATCGATAACCGCTTGCATAATAGCTTCTTGTTTGGATTTACTTGCATATCGGTGGACACCGTTGTCTGACATTGTTCTCTATCTCAATAAAATACATTGTTAAACCACTAGTACAGTAATCTCATTAGTCAACAATCGAAACCAATTAATTAAAGGGATGATCTCAATAGTCAACAAGATTTTTTACCTCTAATCAGATTTCTCCTCCCTCCAAAACCTTTTATAATGCAGAATGAGAACACTTAGTTTCCATATGAATATGAATTGGAGTGAACTTCTTCAATGATGGAATTGACAATTTGCTTATTTTTTGTAAATGCACTACATGATTGGATTGTTGGTAGCACCAGTAGGAAAAACCTCTTTTAGATTCTCCCCCTGAAATAGAGATGAAATAATAACACGATATGAAGGATGTTTATGGGTCCATCAATAAAATTTTGGATGATATTTGCACAAATAATCTGGCTTTAACATCTCTGAGGTTGAATTCTGATGAATGGAAAGAAAAATAAACATTGTATGACCTTGGCATTATACACAAGCAACTGTATAAAAATGAGGTGCAAAAGATGCAGGAATAGTGGTGTGCCAAATATTTAGTTGAGGAACATAATGAAAAACCAAAATACGGGGACTTCGAATTATTATCCCTAGAGAAGTATAAACAAATTATGTATCAGTTAGTTGTTTAAACGATATTATCATGTAGGAGTCCAACAAGAGTATACTCCATGTATTTGTAAGAACAATGGACTAAGTTTAGAATCTCAAGACTAAACTCAGGAAAAAGGTTTGAAATCAAAATTGTGCTTCACTTTATAGATGTGTACAATGATTCTACAGACATAGAGTGGAACTTCATATGTGAACTTTACCAGTTTAACTTCATATGCCTGTAGTAGTTTCCAACATATTCCTGTAGTAGCTTTCAACAGTCATGAGGACATATTGGCGAATCCTAAACAGTTGAAATCCTTTAGAATCAATCAGATAATATTAATGACTTTGAGGATGTGAACGATTGATATGCTTTACCAACTCTTGAAAGATGGATTTTTTTTTATCTCACTCACTGCAGTAGCAGGACACCACGGTTTATACTCTTTAAGGGTTGCAATAACAAGAGGGAACAAAAGCGGGACCCCACAATTTTTCCAGTTGAGTAGAGCAATCGATGCTCTTATACTAAATTCTAGTCATTAAAAAAATGTTGGATTTGCTAAATATTAATTAGGAATAGGGAATTTAATTGAATAACCAATAATTAGTGCAGTCCATAAGAATTTTTTTTGTTCAAGCATCATTTCAAACACTTGACATACACTTTATAAACTTCCTCCCTTGGCATGCATTAATGCTAGTGCAGTATCCAAACAAGATTTGAACCCCAGTTCTCCTAATGAATTTTAATCACCATTGATTTGGATTGGCTATCATTGAAATCCAAGGAAGTTGTTGTCCTACACCTCACCATCATGGTGTTGCTTCTCTTGAGGATGGTATTGTAAGTTTTGCCTATTTTATGGTATTCACTGAATAAGTCCTCTAAAATTGTAACAAGTCACATGCAACTATTTAAAAAAATGGTTGTAGAGATGACTGTTGAGAAATTTTACAGATTGAAAACAATACTCGCAATAGCACCAACATTGTCATGCCGCTTTAGTTCATACATGACAATAATGTTAGGATACATCCTAAGTTGAAGGTTATTGCTTGCAAACAAAACTGAATCAAGCAATTTAAGACAACTAACAAATTTTATCAGAAAAATATTATTCTTGTGAATGTAAAGGAATGGGGTCCAGTATTTGGTACACAACCTAGTCTCTATTTCAAAATATCATGAAAGTGCCAAGAACTTAAACCCTCAAAATCAATGGAATGGAAAGCAAGGGAGGTGTTCACAAATACTTCATGGATTGAAGAATCCGTTTAGTCCTTGTACTAAAATGAAAGGGAGATTATGCAAATATAGTAGATCTATAACTGAGTAGTCTAAATTTAGAAAGTCATTGAAATAAAGGCAATCTGGGTGAATGATCATAACGGAAACTACTATTAGCATGAAAGCAACATAAATTCAAAGGTCATTCAGGACAATCGCTCCAAATCCAAGGCAAGGTCATCTATTTTAGTTCAAGAGCATACTATATTTTCTTAACACATTCTAAATTTACCAACAAGATAGAAGGGGATCACACACGATGACCCATACAACCCATTGCACAAAGAAGGGGAAGCTTAAAACAAGCATTTGTTTGTATGAAGACATGAGATTACCTTGGGAACTTGAGAAATTCTTCTCCAGAGAGGCATCTTGGTTGTCTTGCAATCAACACAGACCTTAGGGGCATTATTTCGAGAACCACCACTTATAGCTAGTATTCGTTGATAGGCCCAATAAACAAGGATCATAGCAAGGATTCAATTGGGATATCGATATCCATGTTATGCAGACAACTTCCTCATAGCTTTGAGACTGGGGCATCAAGGAACTACGAATGAATTTTTTTTGGTACAACGAGGTTTATGAATAAGATTGCCCCAGATTTAATCTCTTTGCCACCACCGATGGCACATCATGTTGTGAACATTTATCTAAAACTTTGTTGTATATTTTCAACGTCAGTTTGTCACTATTCCATTACGCAGTTGGTAGTTATTGTACAAGGTGTTTCTCATCTCCAGAGACCTTGGTTAAGTATGGGTAAAAGTTACTGATTCTTGACGAAAAGCACGATGCTCTATTTTGGTCTATAATTGACAAATTGTACAAGTATTTCTCCTTGGGATTTGGCAAAGATTCTTTCAATTTCAATTAGAGGAACAAGACGTTTGTATCTGAAGGCATCTTCTACAAGGGTCATGAGGAAAGAAATTGTCGGCAGTTAAATGTCTGGAAGGGTAACTACAGAGGGTGTAAATGGTGAATGCATTGTCCTAGTATTTGTCTTTTCTGGGCATACCATTTCTTTCATGCATGGTTATATTTCCACAAGTGCACGCAATAATCTGGGGTATTTCCACAAGTCGAGTAATTAAATGAACATTCTACGTTTTACGCAGGATGTTTCTTAAATACGCCATATGACGCCTGTTAAGCAATGTCTCACTTAACACGTCGACCAATCAACATACCGTTGGTTTTTTCTAAAACCCCCACCCAGATGACATCTTTTCGACTCTAAAAAGTTATTTTTTCCTTTTAACGTTGGTCTAAACATTGAATTTGGACCCCAAATATAGTAGTGTCTTTGACTGACAATGGTGTATAATTTTTGGGAATGTTCCGTTGAAAGGATAATTGTAATCAAATTTTGGATTGTCAAGAACTTATAAGGATAATTGTAATCAAATTTTGGATTGTCAAGAACTTATATCATAGCTATGAATAGGTTCATATCTAGGCAAAAAAACATCTTTGTTTACCTTTTTGTGCTTCATTTTGGTTGATACTTAAGACTTTAGATACTCCGTAAAATTGGTACACTCTTTAATACACCCTAATAATGTAATAGTTTGTTCTACTTAATAAAAAATATGTTTTTTCGCTAGAAAAAATAATTTATTGATTTCTTTTACTTATTAATGATTTCTTTAATATTATTGTATTTCTTGATTTATTATTAATATAATTCTTAACTTATTATTGATGCTCCTTGGATATATTCTTGAATATAATGTGATCTTATGTTGATAATTTTTAAATCATACAATTAATACTTTGTGATTTCACAAAGTCTTATATAAGGAAGAGTGTTTCTACATACATACATAATATACATTACTAATGAACTTCCAATTAAAATGGAGAAAAACTATTAATGAAATTAATTTTTCTTTTGCTATTAATGAAATCTCAAATAAAAGTGGATGGTTCAAACATGTTCCTCTTTCATAATACACAAATTATATTTTAACATATGACATTTTCATAACATCCTTTATGACATTTTTTATAACAATCGCTGAGGAACAATGGCTAGTTAATATTATTGTTTTCTTATTTCCATGGTAAGGTTTCAACTTGTTTTCTTATCCTTATAATTGAAATCTCAAATAAAAGTGGATGGTTCAAATATGTTCCTCTTGTTGATGTATTTGTAACTTCGGAAGATGTTCTTCTATGTATTACATTTGTACTTTATTGTATATCCATTAGAGATGTTACATTCCTCTATTTGGAAGTGTCGTCATTTGTATTTAGAAGTGTCGTCATGTGTATTGACAAGTGTCGTCATTTGTATTGATGGGTTATTAGACCACCAGTGTGGGGTCGGGCCTGATTAGATCATGTGGTTGGGTTATTAGACTTGAGTAGCAAGTCGTCCCCAGTGGATTATTGGCAGGTCAAGTCAGTGTATAAATAGAGAGGTTGTGTCTCTCATTTATCTTATTCACTCACTTCTCAAGCTCGCATAGCTAAGAGAGAAAGTGGCACAATTGTGGAGGAGGAGGAGCATCTACTAGAGACATCTTATTGGGTTTGATCATTGTGATCTTGGTTTGTGGCTTATCTTATCTCTGAGGAAGTTACGGGGTTTTTCACCTTCTTGGTTTTCCCTGGTGAAACTCTGTGTCTCTTGTGTGATTGCTATTGTGTCTATCATTGATATGCTATAGATATGTTGTGCATGCTATTCTCTTAGTGATCCTGAATGATAATGGAATGAAATTATCGAAAAATTAACATGGTATCAGAGCTGACTTAAGAAGAAGGCATTGTGCAGCTGTGGAAGCTAGGGCTTCTTAATATTTGGGTTTCTCTCCACAAATCATCAAAGGAAGGAGGCTAGATTGACTCTCCTAGAAAGGGCGCATCTTTCTGTTGAGACATAATTCAATTCTGAGCATTTTCAGTTTTTGACCTAAAAATTAGGGTTTCTGCAAAAATTGGAATTTTTGAATTCCGAGACCTCGGCTGGAAGCTCCTTGGAAAACTTGAAGTTTAGAGCCTTGGATCAAAATTTTTGGTTGGGTGAAGCTCCGGGAAAATCAAACCCTAATTCAGGGTCCTCCCTAGTGAATCCGAAAATCTAAAAGGCAATTTTGAGGGGTAAAACTTTGCATATTTCAAATTCTGAGTATACCAGCTTGACCAGCTCAGCAAGGTGCATATTTCTATCCTTTCAGAAATTTGAAATTCAAATTTTGAATTTTTAGGGTTTCTCTAACAAACCCTAATTCAGCTCCAGATCCAGTTTTCAGTAAATCAAGTGGTAAGACTTAAATATTTTATTTCCATTTCAGTTTCTCATTAAAATGTCTCACCACACCAAGCTTGAGGATAATCTTGATGGAGCTGATAACTTCCGAGCATGGAAGTATAGGATTGGGTTAATCCTAAAAGAAAATGATTTGGACATCTACATAAAAGAAGAGGTTCCAGTTCCAGAGGGAGATGATGCTAAGGCCTTACACAAGAAGGACTTGGTCAAGGCTAAGAGAATCATTGCTGATTCTATAAAGGACCATCTCATACCCCATGTGTCTTCCCTAAAGACACCTAAGGAGATGTTTGACTCCTTGACCAAATTGTTTGAAGGAAAGAACATAAATCAAAAGATGACTTTGCGGAACCAATTGAAAGGGATAAAGCTTTAGAATGGAGAGACCATTCAATCCTACTTTTCTAAGGTCTCTCAAATCAAGGAACAACTTGAAGCTGTGGATGAAGTAGTGGAGAATGGTGAAATTGTTATGACCACATTGAATGGCCTACCTAGGTCATGGGACTCCTTCATCCAAGGAATCTGTGCAAGAAGGAAATTGGTCTCCTTCAGTAGACTATGGGAGGAATGTTCACAAGAAGAAGCTAGGCTTGTGGCTCGAGAAGAAAAGATGGGAAATGAAGATCAAGCTCTCACATCACACACCAAGAATGGAAAGTTCAAAAGGGAGCATTCTCATCCCAAGAAATCTTCTCATCACTATAAAAATAAGAAAGATCTAAGATGTTTTACATGTAATGAGAAGGGACACTTTGCCTCAGATTATCCCAAGAACAAGAAGGACAACAAAAACAACTTCAACAAGAAGAATAAGGGCAACAAAATAAGATATCATGCTCATGCTGTTGAGGATGATGAACCTCCCAAGAAGAAGGCTAGAGCAGAAAGTGATGACTCATCTAGTGAAGATGAATATGTTCTAATATCTACTCTCATAGGTACTATCTCTCATGGATGTAATGATTGTCCTATTGATAGTGGGGCTTCTAAACACATGACTGGGTTTGAAGAATCTTTTGTAGATCTATCTGAACATGAGTCACCCCACAAGGTGAAAATTGGGGATGACTATCAATATCCCATAAAAGGAAGTGGTGAAGCTTCGTACATTCTAGACTCAGGGAAGTCCTTGAAAATGAAGGATGTTCTATATGTACCTGGACTCAAGAAGAATCTCCTATCCATATCATCTTTGGATGAAAAATGGATTCGAGTTGCATTTGTGGGTGGCCAAGTACTCATGTGGCCAAAGGGTAAGACCATAGATGATGCTGTAGTGATTGGAGAGTAAGAGGGAGGATTGTACAAATTGAAGGGACAACCTGAACATGCCATGGTACATGAATCCATGGAGCCAAGTGAACTTTGGCATAGAAGGCTTGCACATGTGCACTATAAGGCACTACCAATTGCAAGCAAAGATGTGGAAGGTCTTCCTGAAATCCACTCAAAGCATGAAGGTGTTTGCAAAGGATGTGCAAAAGGAAAGAACACAAAGAAGGCATTTCCAAGCAGTGAAAGAAAAGCAAAAGGAATCTTGGATATTATCCACTCCGATGGCATCCAGTTCTCTGAGTGGGTATGTATACTATGTTTCTTTCATTGATGATTTCTCTAGGAAGACTTGGGTTTATTTCTTGAAGAACAAAGATGAAGTGTTTGATAAGTTCAAGGAATTTAAAGCCTTGATAGAAAATCAAATAGATAAGAAGACTAAGACTTTCAGATCCGACAATGGTGGAGAATTCACTTTAGGTGATTTCAATAAGTTATGCAGTGATTCAGGGATTAAGAGGGAGTTGACTGCTCCCTACAATCCACAACAAAATGGAGTTGCAGAAAGGAAGAATAGAACTATCATGAAAGAAGCACAGGCAATGCTTCATGATCAAGATCTGCCTATGCATCTATGGGCAGAAGCAGCTAGGACAGCTGTAGATGTGTAGAATAGAACACCTCACAAGATCCTTGACAACAAGACACCAGAAGAAGTCTTCTCTGGTAAGAAACTTGAATTTAGCCATCTCAGGATATTTGGCTGTCCAGTATACACACACATTCCAAAAGAAAAGAGGACAAAGCTAGATCCTTCAGGAAAGAAGGGCATCTTTGTGGGTTACAGTGAAAGCTCGAAGGCTTACAGAATATACTTTCCAGGGTTCAAGAAAATTGACATCAGCAGGGATGTAACATTTGATGAAGACTCAGCATACATCAAATCAAGGAAGACACCTGTTGAAGACCATGAAGAACCAAAGGAAACCAGATTTCAAGACACCACTACGAATGATGCAATTCCAAAAGTAGATCGTGAAATTGAAGATCCACAAGAACCTATAAATCCACCACATGAGAAGAACTCTCACAAGAGGAAACCTGCATGGGCTAGAGAACTCATTCAAGATGCAGAAAGGTATGGCATTCTCGAAGAAGAACACAGAGAAAGGAAGAGGACTAGATCTCATACCGGCTATGTTGTCTTACTCTGTGATATTATGAACCAAGAACCTTCCAGTTATGAAGAATCAATGGAAAAGAAAGAATGGAAGGATGCCATGGTCAAAGAGCACCAATCGATCATGAAGAATGATGTTTGGGATGTGGTCCCAAGACCTGAAGGGAATTCAGTAGTGACTTCCAAATGGATCTATAAGATCAAGCATGCTGCAGATGGTAGCATAGAGAAGTACAAGGCAAGGTTTGTAGCTCGTGGCTTCTCTCAGAAAGAGGGAATAGACTAGGAAGAGACTTTTTCTCCTATAGCCAGATACACTTCCATTAGAACAGTACTTGCTCTGGCTGCAGTGATGAAGTGGAAGATACACCAGATGGATGTCAAGACAACTTTCATGAATGGTGTAGTCGAAGAGGAAGTGTATGTGGAGCAGCCACTTGGTTTTGAGACACATGACAGGGAGTCATATGTGTGTAGGTTGAAGAAAGCCTTGTATGGCTTGAAGCAAGCTCCTAGGAATTGGTATGGTAGGATGGATAGTTTCCTATCCAGTTTGGGCTTTACCAAGAGTAAAGAAGATTCCAAACTTTACTACAAGGTTGAGGAAGGCAATACAGTGATACTACTTTTGTATGTGGATGACCTGTTTGTTACAAGTGAGGATAGTTTGATTGTCGATACCAAGAGGAAGCTTGCTACTGAGTTCGAGTTGAAGGACTTGGGGATGATGCACTATTTTCTAGGCATGGAGGTGTGGCAGAATGTAGATGGGATCTTCCTTGGACAAGGGAAGTATGCAGTAGAGATCCTGAAGAGGTTCGGGATGATGGACTGCAAGGCCATGGCCACACCTATGGCATTTAATATGAAGCTTCTGTGTGATGATTCATCTAAGCCGGTTGATGTCACTATGTATCGTCAAATGATTGGGTCCTTGGTGTACCTGACGAATACAAGACCAGATATTTGCTTTGTAGTGAACACATTGAGCCAGTTCCTGACGGATCCGAGAAGTGTTCACCTGGTTGCTGTAAAGCATATTCTGAGGTACTTGAAGGGTACAATTGATTATGGGCTCAAGTATGATGCAAATCAAAAGCTTAATCTGGAGGGTTATGTTGATTCAGATTGGGTAGGCAGTGTTGCAAATAGGAAGAGCACTTCTGGGTGCTGCTTTAGTATGGGATCAGGTGTGATCTCTTGGTTTAGTAGGAAGCAGTCCTGTGTAGCACTGAGGACAACTGAAGCAGAGTATGTTGCAGCTTGTTCGGATAGTTGTGAGGCAGTATGGATGAGGAAGCTACTGTCTGAGTTATTTGATCTCTCGTTGGGTTCTACTGGTATCTTTTATGACAACCAAATTTATGTGAAGTTGTCTGAGAACCCGGTGTTCCATGACAGGTCGAAGCACATTGAGATCAAATATCACTATATCAGGGATATGGTGTAGAGAGGAGTAGTGAAGCTCCTGTATGTTGCGATGGATGAGCATGTTGCATATGTGTTGATGAAACCACTAGCCAGACTGAAGTTTGAGTACTTCAGAGAGAGGCTTGGTGTTCTTTAGATAGAAGATACTTTGAGGAAGAAGTGATGGGACACATTTGCAGGAGCCATTCCAAGCATGGTGAGAGGAGGATCCTTCCCATGGCTATGGATGTAAGTGCTGTGTGGTGAGCATCAGGACGATGCTCCAGTTACTGCTTGGTATGATCAGTTGGATCATGTATATGCATCGGTTCGATGCTTGGTATGATCAGTTGGATCATGTATATGTATATGCATCAGTTGGATGCTTGGTATGATCAGTTGGATCATGTATATGTATATGCATTAGTTGGATGCTTGGTATGATTAGTTGGATCATGTATATGTATATGCATCAGTTGGATGCTTGGTATGATCAGTTGGATCATGTATATGTATATGCATTAGGACGATGCAGTGATGATGATCAGGAGGATCATGTGAGATGAGTATCAGGATGATACTCTGGATGATATGCATCAGGATGATGCTATGATGATCATATGTGATGATATGTATCAGATGGATACATTGCATAATCAGTTGGATTATGTGTGATGAGTTCCAAAGACACAGATGCACATGGGATTTTTGGACATGGTTGTAGATGTGTTCTCCCATAGTCGTGATGTAATTACTGGAGCCATTCTCACATGGCGGTAGATGTGTTCTCCCATGGTGCATATGTAATAGCTGAAGCCATTCTCACATGGTGGTAGATGTGTTCTCCCATGGTGCAGATGTAAGGGTTGAAGCCATTCTCACATGGTGGTAGATGTGTTCTCCCATGGTGTAGATATAAGGGCTGGAGCCATTCGAGCATGGTTGAAGTGTGTCTTCCCATGGCTGCAATATAAGTGTTGTTCCATTCCTAGCATGGTTGAAGTGTGTCTTCTGATGGCTATGGATGTAAGTGTGATGCCATTCTCGCATGGTGGAAGTGTGTCTTCCCATGGCGTAGATATAAGTGTTGAGCCTTTCACGAATGGTTGAAGTGTGTCTTCCCATGCCGATGAATGTAAGTGTTGTGTGATGTGCATCTGGGTTGTGCTTCGTGAATGATGTTATGATGAGTATGATCATGAGTATCAGGATGATACTTTGTGGCCGTGGATAGGTTGTGCAGTGGCATGTAAAAGATACTGTGAGATCCGATAGGTTGAGATGTGTGCTCGTAATCAGTCTTGGGATGCTCTTGTGAGGTTTTGTTGACGAACGTAATAAGTACTGAGGATTCCACAGTATGGCCAGTGATGATGAAGACCTACAGGTGGTGGGCCTGCATCCAGCATGAAAAAGGGTTGGCTCTTTAGAACTTCCTATGACGATAAGAATTCATAGATAGCCCAGTGATCGATATGTCAAGTACAACAGCAGTGATGATGATAATGCTCCAGTGATGATGATACAGCTCCAAAATTGAAGACTTATGCCAATATGTATTGATGACCTGTGACGAAAGAATACCTTCCTATTTAAGAGGGAGTGTTGATGTATTTGTAACTTCAGAATATATTCTTCTATGTATTACATTTGTACTTTATTGTATATCCATTAGATATGTTACATTCCTCTATTTAGAAGTGTCGTCATTTGTATTTAGAAGTGTCGTCATGTGTATCAACAAGTGTCGTCATTTGTATTGATGGGTTATTAGACCACCAGTGTGGGGTCGACCCTGATTAGGTCATGTGGTTGGGTTATTAGACTTGAGTAGCAATTCGGTCCATTGTGTCTCTCATTTATCTCATTCACTCACTTCTCAAGCTCGCATAGCTAAGAGAGAAAGTGGCGCACTTGTGGAGTAGGAGGAGCATCTACTAGAGACATATTATTGGGTTTGATCATTGTGATCTTGGTTTTTGGCTTATCTTATCTCTGAGAAAGTTGCGGGGTTTTTCACCTTCTTGGTTTTCCCCGGTGAAACTCCGTGTCTCTTGTGTGATTGCTATTGTGTCTATGATTGATATGTTGTGGATATGCTGTGCATGTTATTCTCTTAGTGATCCTGAATGATAATGGAATGAAATTATCAAAAAATTAACACCTCTTTCATAATACACAAATTATATTTTAACATATGACATTTTTATAACATCCTTTATGAAATTTTTTATAACAATCACTAAGGAAAAATGGCTAGTTAATATTATTGTTTTTTTATTCACATGGTAAGGTTTCAACTTGTTTTCTTATTCTCCTTATAAGGTTTAAACTTGGTCTTCCTGAATAACAATGACAAAGAAATACTAATGTTGTTCCTGTGTCTCTTTATGTTCTTGCTTTTCAACAATATATACACATTCTACCGCCTCTTCTCCCCCAAATGTTTCTTTGGTTGCACCATCTTCTGTGAATTCTCCAACCCTTCTAGCTCTACCAGGTGGTGTATCCTCCTCTTCCATCGTTCAAAAAAATGATAAGATACATAAAGATGATGCTTCTGGAGTTGATAGAGAAAATGCTTCTTTGGATGCAGTGTCGCCTTCTTATGCAGATGCTAATGATACGTTTCCAAGCCCTCCATACTCATCTGCCTTTCAAGGACAATGGATAATTGCAACTTTTTTTTTTTTCAGTAGAAAAAAAACATACTATTGGTATTCATGGTGAATCAAATAGTATAAAAAGTTTAAGTCTATAAAGACTTATGTTAAAAAATATACATAATTTTCCTCTCAACAAAACAGGTTCATACTAATACCTTCTTCCCAACCTATAGTGATAGCGGCATTTCATGGATAATGGATAATTGCAATTTTATGAATAGACATTAAGAAATATTTTATCAAAATATGCAAACCTGAAGAATATATGTTTTTCTTATAAAAATAAATCTATCTTTGAAATATTAAAGAAATAGATGTATACATCATTCATTTTCTTCCTTAAAAATATTGATATATGGATATATGCATTAATATACTTAGAAACAATTAAATCTCTCATAATAAAACCAAAACTAAAACTAGAAACCTTTAGTTAAGATGTAACTTATTATTACTATTAAATGAGTCAAATATTTCGGTATTTGGTTTTTAAATATTGTCTAACTGAACACCTCGGATGAGATAATGTGTGCAACTACGAGTATGGGACCAACATGATAGCTCTTAGAACAACTCTCTTTACTAATTCGCATTTATGCTGTGATTGCTATGAAATAGAATGCAATGGTGATGCTCAATGGTGCTTCCTTGGTATTGTGACTGTTACTATCACTAACTGTGCCCTACAAACAATATTTCTCTCCCTAATACTAGCAAGAAACTTTGACCTATAAAATTCCAAATTTCATTGGCATTCTTTATATTTGTCGGTTTTTTTAGTTTTCTTGTGATGCCTATTTTTGCTTTTATCATTAGTGTCATAAGCAATTTTAAGAGCTTGGGTTTGCCTTGCTACTTTGTCGCCTCATGATCATGCATGCTCTGTGTGATTTAATTTCTCATTTTTCCACTACTTGTTCTTCTAAAATTAGGAGTGTAAGATTACGTACCAATACAATTCAGAGTTGTATAAGGGCTAACCAAAACGACCCGACTTGCCAGAATCCAACAAAGCAAATCTGGCCAAAATTGCCATTTGGAGTGCCCAGATCGCAATTTTGACGATCTGGGTAGTTTTAAAATTGGGCAATTAGTCTAGAACAGACAATCCCGATTGCAAAAATTACAAAATTGTGAAAATAACAATTTCCAACATGAAATTTAACCGGTTTTTTATCCCAAAATCACCGGAAAAGTGGGGTGTTTTGGTTGTCTTTTATCCTACCCGCTACAATTCTCCCTATGCCATTTACTCCTACTTATGAGCACCACAATTATAATTTCTCAATAAACTGATAAACAAGGAGTATCATTATGATTGTTCAATCTTGTCAGCAAATATCATAATGTATTTTCAATGCACATGACTTGGAAATGACTCAACAAAGCCAAAGGCTCTAGAAAAAATAAGAAAAACATGATATTAAACTTCACTTATTAGAAAACTTAAAATATGTCCAAGTCTCTCAAAATGGTAAAAATGGTCCAAACTCATTGAATAACCTTATCCAACTTGATCAAATTCATGGAGTCTTGGTCATAGTCTCGAAGGCTAGGTCAACTTTGTTGAGCGTTGGCAAGTTTGTGGTGATACACATTCATTTCATAAAAACAATGATGCATGAGTTAAGTTATGGCATCTATCGGTTAAGTTGTTTATTATTATCTCTATACATGATTAGTAGTCATATCAATGTGGAATGGAATCCCTAATCAAGGGATATGCCAGTGGTTCTAACTTTCCCTTTCAGGTATTCTTTAGATGTGTTGATGTGTTGTCTCCTTTTGGCTTTCTCACTAGGACTTGAATAGGATACCGATATATGTGGGTAACTTGGACTTCATCTTCAAGAGGGCCTTGGCCTTAAGATGTTTTTTTACTATGTGCCTTATTATTTGACCTGCATATATGGAGTTTTTTCTTTTCAAGGCATCTTCAATATGCTCTACATTCATAGTGGTATTAAGAAGACCTCCCCTTATGGTATAAAAAGAAAGAAGAAGGAAGAAGACCCAACCTACTACCATAAAGGGTGCAAACTCCCTAACTTGCACATATTGGAAGCAATACTTGTATTGATGCTTGATACTTGGCCACCTATTTCCTCACTTTAATCCTTGCTAAAAAAAACTACTCAAATCAATGTGGAATGGAATCCTCACTTAAGGAATATTCCTTTTAAGAATACATTATAAAAACAACAACCACAAGCTATAAAAATCTACAAAACATATAAACATCTTTAAGAAAAATAAATTAATATTTAAGTGAAAGAAGATGTCATCATCAACGTGGCACTTACTTCCGAACCCAATGTTCAGATTGAAAAAGTTTTTAGTACTTTAAAAATTGAATGAACTACCTGTAATTCTATATAACTTAATTACAAAGTTTTAATTGTTTTTTCACTATCAGTTGAGTAACATAACATTTTTACTTACTTTTAATAAAATACTTAACCTAAAGTTTTAATTGTTTTTAGTTACTTTTATAAATTGATGTGATGTATGCAGCGTGCCATGGAGAAGGGATGGATGCATTCAATTCAAGATTAATGGCAAGCTCTCATTAATTTTGGTGGTGGTCACTCAACAGAGCAGAGGTTGTCGTTGTTTCAATTAAAGCTTCAAACACCGATGGGAAACCAATCAATCATTTAATTAAAGGTTTAATTACCGACTATATGATTTCAAGACTGTAATTGATCATTCTAGATAATGGAGAGCACATTGATGTACTAAAATATACAATATGCCCAAGTGCATTTATTAAGTTTACATGTAAACAATGTGAATGGGATGGGTAATAATTAACAAGAGCCATGTGGTGGCAATGTCCCCGACATTGTTATTACTACGTGTTGTTGTGAGATGGGAAATGCTATAGGAGTAGTAAGAAGATCTTGTCATGTTCCATTGCTGACAGGATAATGGTACTAGCTCTCGAAAAAATGTAATTGCAATAGCGCCAGATAAGTTTTCAGTGCGTTTGCTAAGATCGTGGCTGAAAAAATGGAGATAAGAAAATACTAAACATATTGTTAGTTAAGCATCCAAACTTAACCAATTATATGAGTGCTAGCATAAAGAAATTGGTAATTGCTTCCTATGATTAGCTATTGTGAAACTTTGTCAAACGATGTACAACGTTAATGGAAATTTATGTTTCGTTGTAAATGTGGGATGTTGATGCACATATATCCACTTGTCTAAATCTAAATTTGTATGTCGTAAAAAGGCTAATATAAGAGTTCAATGATTTGCCTTCTTTTCCAAAAACAAGCACCAAAACCAAAATTTGCAATCTTTTATGGAATTCCAGTTGAAATAATGAAATGTATATAGTTTGTGGCAGGGGTTTTGGAAGTTGGTGAATAGTCAAAATTTTCATTTTCTAATAGCTATAACAACGAAGTTCAACTAAAATTGCATTACCAATTCTTAATAAAGAAGACAAAAAGTTAGAAATTTATCTAACTCTTTGCAATAAATCCTTCATAACTACTAAGTGTGATACCAAATTTGACCTAAAACTCATTGAATTCAGTTCACTAAAATTAACATACATTGATTCAAACTTATTAGCAAACTATCATGCTGTTATAACAATTCAAAAAAGAATCTTAAAAAAACAAAACATTTACTATCTATGCTACTGGAATTTGACTTATAACATATTGAAAACCATAAAATCGGATATTGAAAATGAAGGATCCTAGACAAAAAATTCTCAAATCATGTGCAAGATCAGAATTACAAGCATTCAAAAGGCATCTAACTATACACTTTTTACCGCCTCATTCCATCCAATGGTTCCTATACACTTTTTATGAGTGCAACACCATTGTTATGAGTCATCCCATAGTTCTTGTATCAGACTGAAATATATATATATAAACTCGAACTGAAAACTTCAGCAAATCAAAATCTAAGAGTAAAAGACAATAACTCCAATAAAATATTCAATAGTTAAGAGTAAAATAACAAAGGGATGAGCATTAATAACATCAACAAGGCAAAAATGGACACTAGATTTGGACAATAGAAGTAACTCTTAAAAAAGGGGATATAAAGCGGAAGGGATGTAATGAGCAACGATTACCTTACCATGTATGACTGTAGTATCACAAATTATCCCATTCTCTGTTTACCTACTCAAACTCAAACGCCATAGAAATAACTCAAATGACACACGTTAAGGTAGTGATCAATAAAGCGTGGTGCACGTGGAAGCACCAGTTATGATCAACCTTGTAGCCTCCATCCAAATTGGAATACAAATCCTTAGCTACCAGTAGACATTTTTTTTCAACATTGCTACCAGTAGACATAGCCCAACCCTCTACATGCAAATCACCAAAAGAGGAGGAAACTACGCCCTTTCTTAAACCCATGTTAAAATAAGACAATATTTTTTTTAATAAAAACAATGGAAATTAGTAGGGTGTTCTAGAAGCCGTGTGTAGGGTTTCTTACGCCACCTTGGCCGCATGCAAGTGGTGCATTGCGTGTGAAGAGGTTCGTATAGGTATGTAGGCATTGAATTAAGTGGGTAGGGCAGTGATTTCACTGTGAAATATCTGTCTTTAAATACATGAAACTTGTATAAGTTACTATTTACTTCCACAAGGATATGGTATTTAAGAATAAATAGATATTCTTGGAATTGGGTTGCCTTCTAGCAGCACATCTTTTCAAAGGATTGAAAGAATTCCATATGCCATATGTCCCTTGTATACATAATAAAATAAGAGCATGAACTGGTGCATCATTCCCATGCTCTACAAGCCTATTTGTACTGGACTCTGTCACTAAAACTATTGCCAAATTCTACTCGCAATTAGTGCTAATAGAAATAATTAATAATGCAACAACATATGAATGACAACACTGTAACATTAAAATAATAGCAATAGCATTAACCAAAAAACATTTTCACAAAAGGAGATGCAAATGGAAGAAAATACATAATATAAATGCTAGAAACAAAATTAGAGACAACAAAATGACAAAGTCAATTAAAGACAAAATCTGAGAAAAATTAATATCAGGTAATTCTATTACATGATTTCATGGGCTGAGAAGAGGTGTCAGCTATGGGATGGGATTCAGAAAATAATACATGCATGCACTAATTTCAATCTATCAACCTTCTTAGAAATTCATTTTCCATCAAACAAAAATTAGTACTTTGTCATATCTAGGGTGAGGTAACAAATGCCAAATAATTTGGCTTGGTCTGCGATTTGTAGGCTTAGATATATTGTCAAATTTAAAATATTTTAAATCTAATTATATATCATATTCATTATTTTAAACTGAGAGGATATTGATTGCTTCCTATTTAGTATCTTTGAAATTTGCTCTCTATTCAGTATCTCTGGAAAAAAACCATGGATTTAGGATCATGCAAAAATAAATCTAAATTAATATTGAAAATGGTATCTCAAACTACATAACCAACTCAACTTAGATAGACTCTTATTTGACAAAATGGCCACTCCACTACAAATCTTGTACCCTGTAATATTATTTCCTCCTTTTTTCATGAATAATAATCCCTCCCATTTTTTAGCTTGGGGGATTCTAAGGCAGAGCCTATTGTGGAAAACATCGCACAAGTGCACTCTTCCACTTGGTAAAGGGATAAACCTTGTAGGTTGCAGGAAGGCCTCAGTCCTTGGAGCCCATTTGGTAGTATGGCTGGTATTCCTCCAAGTTATCCTGCAAGATATTGTTAGTGTATTTCAAATTCAAACATAAAAATATTGATAAAAAAAAATGAAAGAGATGGGGGGAGAATGCAAACTTCAACAACAACCAAAGATATGCTAAACCACTCTTGTATTGCCCAATGGAATAGCTGTACAACACCTAGGAGGTGAAAGCTTCAATGGAAGCCAACAATATCCCTTAGGGAGGCCTTTCTTGTCCAAACTAAATGCTAAGTAAATGGAAGAACAATGGAGAGAAACACTTTCCCCTAGATGGAAGGTGGAAAGGGAGCTTGGGAATGCATACAATGGTAGGAAATGGTGGGCTATAATTGAGCTCCAACTCAAATCCACCAACATAAACTTGCTCTGATTTCTCTCTACCAAATTCATGTCAATGGATTCCTTTTATAGGCTAAGGAGTGGTCAACAAACAACTAGAACCAAATGTGAATTCTCCTCCTCCATGAACTAGTTCCAAGGTACACCAAGGGGGCTGATTAATGCCACCAAGTGTGTGAGGAGCCGGATTCAGATATTTGGGGAGGGCTGAGTCTTCAATACACCATTGAGAGTGAGTAGTCCCTCCATTTTGACAGTAGCACGAATATCGAAATAAAATACGCATGGGAATTGTTCAGATAACCTGCGCTATAGCGCGAATTAACTGTCTATGCGGGTTAACTGTGTATTACCCGCGCTACCCTTTATTTTCACTGTTTCTTGGCACTTGTGGACTCATGTTGTATTTTGGATCTATTGAGGGTGCCTATGGTGAGATGCATTCTTTATGTTGATGATGCCTTACTAGATGAATCACCGAAATGCTGCATGTAAGCGATTTTTAGGCATTAATAGATGTTCCCTGATGTATGAGGTTCGTAGGGTACTGCAGAGCAGATAATCGATCATATTTTTTGTTGTTTCTGTCCTGTTCTGTAGGACGAAGCATATGTTTGTACATAATAGGGTTCTCACACGGGGGAGAATGTTGGTGAAAACCGTTGGAGTTGTAGTAAAGAATAGTTTTTATACAAACGAGGTAGGCATGCCCATGCTCATGAAAAGATGTGAAAGTGATTACAATGAGAGAGGACTAAGGTGTTGACTCTACTATACTTCTGGGATATGGATGAAGGCGGCTTCAATCCATGCTTGAGTAAATGACCCGAGAATTGATATTGATTGTTTGAAGAAGAGGAACTGCTGGTGACCATGATAAGCTGCCCACTGGGTGGGGGACCAAACTGGTATATAAATCTGCTTAAGAGCTTCACCATACCAAATAGACTACTACCATGATTTGCAAATGTGAACACTGCTACCTGTTGGGCTCCAGGAATTGTCCTTTATAATGATTTTATTTACATTAGTTTCCCGGCCTATTTACTATGATTTAATACATTTATGTTCAATAAGACTATCTTTTACTTTGTTTTATTAATTAAAATCTCGTAAATGTAAAGCGATCCTAATATGTTATTTTTAAATGTATTAAATGCAACATTGTGCAAATCGTAAGCATTTCGGTACTCCATCTGTCCCTTCATCTGACCTTTCTTTCAGTCCTGAGTTCCACACTAGGTTTGATGACATGTTTCTTATTGGTTCCCTAAGTTTGGCTTGTCTTTGTCTTTTCGGCTCTCGTTGATCCCGTGATACCTTTATCTTCCGATTCCTGTTGATCCTGCATGTGCAAATTAAAACCATGAGTTAAATGATAATCTTTTTGGAATTATTTGAACAAAATAAACAATTATTAAAAAATGATGCTTTAAAGAAATTTAAATGAATTATTATTATAAATAATAATGAGTTTTAAATTTCAAATAATTATTTAAAAAGAAAAAAAGCTTTATCAAAATTCCAAATAATTATTTAAAAGGAAAAAAAGGCTTTATCAAAATTCCATACGATCTTTTAAACTTTGAATATGGTGTTAGTTATTCTTTTTAAAACCATATATAAAGCATACATTGACCATATATGAAACCTACCACGTTTTTATTACAAAGAGTAATATAACCATAAAACTATTTGAAGTGAATGGTTTTTACATTTAATGCTTTACGATTGGTTTTTTTATTTATTATTTAAAGCACTTTGGTTCTAATATAATGGTCTTATGTTTTGTGTAGGCCATGAATATGTATAGGGTGTGAATTAACTCGCGCATCGAGAGGATGAAGAGGGCGCATATCATAAGATGGAGAGATAGGGAATCATGTGATACACCGAATAAAACTTGTACAGTCAACAACTCATCACCCAACCATCAATTCGACAAACAACTATTGATTTATTTGTAACTTCGGAATATATTTACTTGTATATTGTATGTATTACATTTGTACTTTATTGTATCTTCAACGGAGATGTATTATTCCTCCGATTGGAAGTGTCGTCATTTGTATTTGCAAGTGTCGCAAGTTACATTGTAAGTGTTGTAACTTATATTTGATGGGTTATTAGACCACCTTGGTGGGGTCAGACCTGTATGAGTTATATGAAAGGGTTACTAGACTCCCTTAGGAAATCGGCCCAGTTAGGGTTAATGACAGGTTAAGTTAAAGTATAAATAGAGAGTGTGACTCTCTCATTCTATTCATTCACTCACTCACTTCGTATTAGTGAGAGAGAGGAGGAGTGCGCACAATTGGAGGAGGAGAAGCTACTAGGAGACTATATCTTTTTTGGGGTTTGATCTTTGTGATCTTTGTATTGGTTCCCATTCTATCTTTGAGGAAGTTGCGGGGTTTTTCACTTTCTTGGTTTTCCCCGGTGAAATGCTTTGTGTCTCTTGTATCTTGTGTTTGATATGCTATACATGTTGTTCTCTCAGTTAAGATCCTAGATCATATTGAATTAAATGATTAAAAAATAACATGGAATCAGAGCTAGCCTAAAGGAAGGCATTGTATGACATTTACGACACTTGTTGCACTTGCAACAAATTGGAAGCTAGGGCTTAGTTTAATAAAAACTAGTCATCATGGAACTTTCTCTATAAATCAGTTTTGGTGAAGGTTCAGGATGTGAAACTTTTACACGCCAAATATGAAATGTTCCTGTACCTTGTGTCCAAATATCAGCCTCATATTAGTTGTACTTTGTGAGATATGATTCATACAAGTTAGGGTTTCTACCTCTTCCAGAATGCAGCCCTAAACAGGTGATCTAGGCACAAAGGTCATATATCGGGCTATGAATCTCCAAATGGAATTCCGTAAAAAGTGGCAATTAGGGAATGGACTGTAGTTTCACAGGTCCGATTTTCAGAGTCCGAAGTTAAAACAGTAACACGTGGCACTCCGTACAAGTTCACTATGTTGTTTCGTCTTATAAACAGGTCATGTTGCGACACTTGGAATATATCTCTCATGGAGAATCCATTGAAGCTCAGATCTATGGGGTTGGAAAGATGACAGGTCAATCTACCACAGGCCGAAGTTTAAGACCCCGAGGATTGGAAATTTCAGAGATGCACCAAAAACAATATGGCATATATTTCTGTCAAAACAGAATTGGATTCTGAGCATTTTCATTTTTGGCTTGGCACTGCTGCGAGAAATTAGGGCTTTTGATAGAAGTGGAATTTTGGAGTGCTCTCAGCACAGGATTTCTCTCCTTAGAAAAATCAAAATTTAGAGACCAAGATCAAATTTTTTGGTTGGGTAGAACCCCAGGATCTGTCAAACCCTAGTTTGGTTTTTGGACCAGAAAAACCAGAAAACCAGAAAACCAGATTTTGATAGAAGTTGTAAATCCGAAATTCGTAGGTCATTTTTGGAGGGTCAATTTTTGGAGTTTTCAAAATCTGAGCACACCAGCTTTCTCACCTCATTCAATTGCATCTCCCTGTCTAGACATAAGTTTGAAATTCCAAGTTTGGATTTTTAGGGTTTCTTTGCCAAACCCTAGCCAACTCCAGATCTAGTTTCAACAAATCAAAGTGTATAGGAGATACATGGCTTACATAAAAGACTACAAGCAATCTTGACAGGTATGACTTGAGTAGATACATGTATGTTTTGAAATCTGTTCATTATTAAGTTTATGATATGTTTGTCTTCATATTATTGAGGTTAGTACAATCTTGATTAATTTTAGACTTGTCTTATCACCTTAGTAAAAGTATGAATGCATGTGAATGATAGAAGACATTCATTGATTAGGGTTATGAAACTTATGATTGCACTAATGCACTGTGGTGTTGTATGAGGATGATGTTGTCCGCTAACATGAAAGGTACAACAAGAAAGACAAATCAAGTTCTAGATCAAGAACATATGACCATGGTGACATGAAGACAAAGACTCATCCATATCCATTGATCACATAAAAGCTCTACTTATGAGGTATGTATAATTTGGTTCTACAATGCTTAACTTATGAGATATGCAGGTTACTAGCACAAAGTCTCTAAATCATTGAAGAGAACAAAGAAGACAATGTTTGGGTATGTTAGACATAACTAGCAAACATGATAATCCAGGTATGTTTTTTCCTGTATCAAGTTAGAATCCTACATTGTGTTAAGATCTTAAATAAGTATATTTTTTTTGTATGATTGATAATGATTATTCATGAAGTTATAAGTTTGAGTAATCATGGGTTTATGCATATTATGCTTCTTACTTTGATTGATGATATGACAAACCAGAAGTGTCCTATGGTCAAATAAGAATATGCATGAGTAAAAGAAGTCCTCCCTGAAACCTTGAAATACTAACGCCTGTGATAAATTACATTTGTATGAAATGACCATGACCATACATGTTTAGGATTTTTTAGAATCATAATGTTTTGATAGTATTAAGATTATACTAATGAATGTATGATTATGTATGAGATCTTGAGGATGACACAATGGTGACACTAGTGCACACTTAAGAATGCATAATGGTCCAAGATGGATATAAGTTCAAGAACAGATAATCCAGGAAGCAAAGATCAAGAGGGAGCACACTCCAGTAGTTCCTGCAAGGAAGCAAAGATTGAGAGGGAGTCCACCCAACAACCAAACAAAGATAAGTATTTGAATTGTCATTTCTTGTATATATGATTACTTAAATAATGTTTTTCATGTAACATCCCTCAGTTTTTACCTAATGAATTGTATAGATGTAAATAATTTTTGTAATCATTTCTCGTGAGGAGCTCAAGGCCAAGGCCCCACCAGTGAAAGTTGAATGATATGGTATTTATTTCTTAAGTTGTAAACTTAAGTCACTGAAGTTTGAGACGCAAATAAACAACGACAAATGAATCCACTAGGGGGATGGGTTGAATGACTAGAAAATGAGGAGTTTTAGTCACTCATGATGGGTGTCATCTTGATGCCTAAGGAACCCAAACGAAAGTGAATTAATGGGGTTCACTTGAGGATTAATTTTATAGGTTTTTACCTCAAGCAAAAAGGAAAAAAAACTCCTATGGCCTATCTTTTAGCATAAAGATAAATATTATTATAAAACTTATGAAATGCCAGTTGATTATTCTAAATTACTATTATAAATACTTACCTTAAAAGTATGACAAGAAGACTTGATATTTGTTATAAATATTTTATACTTACAAATCCTTATAGTTATAAGAGATTGTTTGTATGCATAAATATTCATTTGATTAATGTATAAAGTAAATTATATATATATATATATATATATATATATATATATATGTATATATATAATAGGATGAGTAAAAATAAATATCTTTTTAATGAGTGAGTGGTTCTTTTTTTTATTCACATCACCTAAAATGGAGGTTTATTTACATTACTCTCCCTCCTAAAGAAGATGTGGCACTTCTTCATAGTTAAATTATTTTTCCTCTCTACAAAGAAGAAATAGAGAAAATGCCAAATGGTGGACAATGGGTTCTTCTCTTATGAATTAATGAGAAGACCATGTCTTGTATAAGTGGAGCCAACATTGTTGACCAACGTGACCTTGGTCGACATGGGTTCGCCTCACTGTCGACACATACCGTAGTCTCCCTGGGCACCGGCCTGGGCAGGTTTGAGGCCGCCCAACAACACCCGCAGAGCAGATGAGGTCTCACCCAAGGCGTCCAAGAAGAGCAGACGAAACTATGTTTTCGTTGAGGGAGGAGGAGAGTTGTGGCTTCACGGACTAGCTCTATTGCAGTACTTAAACAGAAACTTTAAACATTGACATGGAGTTATAATATATTACCTAATCGCAACATTTATCATCCCAACAACAGTAAGCATACATTACATCAAGAAAATATAACAACATTCATATATTGCATCATTGCACAAAGATCGTACCAAAACATCATCATTATATTACTGTCATAGTCGTATACTAGAAGAAAAACATAGACCTCCATACACATACATCTCCTTATCTCTCGATAACTTTCTATCTCCTTTTTATGTCTATCTAACATTTACAACTCTCATCTATTTATAGGCTTCTTCCATTACAATGTTTGTCCACTTACAAACGACTTCCTAACCGACACTATGGAAAAATGACCCAATATCTAACTGACTCAGTCCAAATGACCCAAAAACCCGCATATCGCGGTACAATTGACTCAACATTACATAACATGTGGTTCAAGTGACCCAAAACCCGCCAACTGCGGTATATTTTAACACAAAATACTCCTTTCTCGCCCTCATCTGACGTGTCGCAGCATCGACAGTACTGCGACATTTCCTCATCGAATCGCCTACCAACAGGCCCCCAACACAATCTTGTGGCTCGCCCTCGAGCCACGTCAACTGCTGGACATCATACACGTCTTCATCTTTACTTTGAAGTCCTCATACGGCTATTCGACGTTGCTTCAATTGTTCTTGCTGTCTGGATCACGCGGCGTTGTCCTGCGCCTTCTGCTACATTGATCAACGTCTCGCTGTTCTGTAAGTCGTACCCGAAAGTGGGGATCCCCCGACTTGCTATCATGTACGTCTCGAACTCATCCTCGAGTCTCTGTGAATGGTACAGATAGGAAGGAAAAGAGGACAAACAATACCAAGGTGCAAAATTAGCAGATGGCTTCGGCACATCTGTTTCGCACCAGCAAATGTCTCCTACTATGGTCGGGAAGCTACCACCCCAACCATCTCATTGGCTAAGAAGAGCACAATGCTTCGAACAACTACTGCGTACTTAAACATGCTGGACCAACCCTTGGATCGGTCATACCATAGTGTAAATGCACCCACCGTATCAAGGCGCTCAGGGACACTCCTCATTTGGGCTCGCAGGGCCCCTGGGGTGCTTCCACGGGAAATGAAGTGAAGCATTTCCACAGCCTCCTTGGAATTCCTCACAACTGAACTCGCAAACTGATCTAACAGCATAACCACGCTATTTTGGAAAGACTTCTTTGTAACGAACTACCGTCTGCCTCTGCTACTTATAGCCGGACCATTCTCGGGTCACGACAGTGGGAATGATGCCCCATTACCTCGCATCTATGTGTGTGAACCCATCAATTGACATAGCGGGTGGCGACCATGCTGCCATCGAAGATCCCACGTTCCGACGTGTGAGCAATCTCCTCACATCTTTCTGATCGTACCGGCCCAGCGGGCCATGTGCAAAATTTACCGTCGTCTTGTGGTAAGAAAGCTGAATCTGGAAGGCGTAATCATGTATAGGGATGATGGCACAGGTTCGCAAGATGTTAGCGGGATAGTAGTCACAACACTGCCCCGTACCCCCAAATCCTCCGTAATCATCACAAAATTAGGAATTGACTCAACCAAATCTGCCATTGATCCTGGTCGCACCGCTATCATGTGTCTCCGACTGCTTCAAACTTGCAGCATAAACCTTCCTGCTTCCGCATTCCATCTTCTGTTGTTGCACCATTTGACACCAAGCAATCTGCAACACACACATTTTGTTTTTTGTTTTTGTTTTTTTACCAATGCGACTCAGGCATCGCACTGTTCCAAGCCCGACTGATAGGGTTTCAAGCTGTGACCATTTACCAGCTTGGGGAGTATCGCCCCATCTAACTACTACAACTGAACTGCTCCTCCTGAAGTAATACTACTGATGCGATATGGACCCAACCAATGCATCTACAATTTTCTTGGATGTTTCATAAAATTGTTGTCATATAATAGCACCAAGTCACCTTGCTGAAACTGTTTACTTTTGATGTGGCAATCATGCCATACCTTTTGGCCATCCTTCTCCACCCCTTGGTGGAAACCAACGATAAATCGATCCTCTTTCAACTACACCAATTTCACTAAACGTTCATCTAATGCTGTGACATCATCCATGCCCGTAACAGCTGCAATTCGTAGACTCGGAACAATGTACTCCATTGGCATAATCGCTTCTTTCCCATATATCAGCCTAAAAGGTGTCTGACCAGTCAACCTTTTACATGTGGTGTGATAGGCCCACAGCACTGCTGGGATTTTCAGATCCTAGTCATCGCGGTTCGCATTGCACACCTTTGTCAGTGCATGCTCCAATACCTTGTTAAATGCCTCCATCGTCCCATTCGCCTGTGGGTGATAGGGTGTACTCTTCTTATGTTGTATCTGCAACTCCTCTGTCAATGCGCTGATGGTGCGATTAAGAAATTGGATGCCTTGATCACTAAACAAAATGTTAGGGCAGCCGAACCGAGTGATAATGTTCTCAAACAAAAATCGAGCAACCGTTGCTGCAGAACAATCAACTAAGGGTGCCACCTCGGCCCATCGGGTCAAATACTCTATCGTCGTGATGATGTACCGTGCACCCATACGTTTCCCTGGTGGAGTGATCAGCCCAACAAAATCCACAGCCCATTTTTGGAACGGTTTCAATGTCACTTGAGGTAGCAATGGCATCTCGTCGCGTTTGGACGGCTTGCCAGTTCCCTGAAAAACATCGCAAGACCGGGAATAGTCTGTTGCATCATTATGTAATGTGGGCCACCAAATCCCTGCACACAGTACCTTCCGGGAAGTCGCCCGACCGCCATAGTGTCCTCCCGCTACTCCACCATGTTCCTCAGCCAATATCTGCGCTTGCTCATGCGGCAAGACACATATGCGCAATATCTCATCAGCGCCCAATTTATACAACTCTCCCACGATTAGCTGAAAGTTAGCAGCTTTGACAACCAACTACTTCTTCTGAGTAGTGGTAAAGTCATCGGGCGTGGTGCCAGTCACCAGAAACTGAAGGATGTCATCAAAATATTCATTGGCGGCACCAACCTTAAATAGTTGAGCATTCGACAACCCGTCTTCGATATTAGTCGGTTCCTCCCCTGTGTCAATCCGTGATAAATGATCTGGTCCAGCATTCAACCGTCCAGGTTTCACAATGACTTCAAAATCAAACTCTTGAAACAAAAGTAGCCAATGACATATCTTCCTCCCCAACACAGGTTTATTGACCAAGTATTTCAATGTAGAATGATCCATGAAAATTTTAAAGTGTCCACCCAACAAATAATGCCTGAATTTCTGTAGTGTGTAAACCATGGCCAGACCTTCCTGCTCTGTGGTAGTGTAATTTCGTTCTGCAGAGGACATCTTTCGACTGGAAAAAGAAATAGGATGATCAAGGTCGCCTTGTCCATGTTGAGCCAACACAACACCCAATGCAACCGATGAAGCATCAACATGGACATGGAATTCCTTATTCTAGTCCGGAAAGACCAAGATCGGCGTCGATGCCATCTTCGCCTTGAGCGTTTTGAAGCTATCCTGACATTCCGGGCTCCACTGGAATGTCGCATCCTTCTTCAACAATTTTTCCATAGGGGCATTAATCGCAGCATAACCCTTGATAAACTTGCGGTAATATCCTGTATGACCCAAAGTCGCTCGCAACTGCTTAACAGTGGTTGGTAGTTGCAACCCTAAAATGAACACAATTTTGGCTGGATCAACCAACAATCCTTGTTTAAACACAATATGACCCAGTAATATCCCAAACAGTGCACAAAAAATACATTTCTTCAAGTTCAGCGATATCTGGTGCTGTCAGCATCGCTCAAGCAATAACCGTAGATTGGCCAAATGATCACGAATCAACCCATAAACTGTCCAAGAATCCATATATACCTACAAAAATTTCTGAATAAAATCTTTGAATGCGGCAACAACGACCCGGGAGAATATCGCAGGTGCATTCTTCAAACCAAACGACATTACCGTGTACTGAAAGCAACCCCATTCAGTAACGAAAGTTGTCTTATGGCGATCTTCCTTGGCAATGCAAATTTGATGGTAGCCAGAAAATCCATCAGTGAATGAGTACATCTCCTGGCCTCCCACCCCTTCAAGTACTTCATTAGTAAACGGGGTCGGAAAAGGGTCATGCAAGCAGGCATCATTCAACTTCCGCAAGTCAACACAAATGCGCACTTCACCTGTTTTCTTGTCCTGCACCACCATAGGACTAATCCATTCAGACTCTTCCACAGGTTCAATAATACCAGCATCCAACATGCGATCGAGTTCCGCCTTGACATTTTCCTTATGTCGTGGATTCAGTCGATAAGGTCACTGTCGGATTGGCTTAGCATCTGGTTTTAATAGAATCTTCATCTCTCCTAAATCACCCAGGATTCCCTTCATTTCGAAAAACTTCGTGGGAAACACGTCTTGAAACTCATGAAGTAACTCAGTAACCTTACTCATCATCTCATCATCCCAATAATCCCCAACATTAGCAAACTTGGGAGTAGCCTCGGTGCTGATATTCATCTTGTGAAGATGCAATGGTTGACCAAACGGAGTACTTGGCGCGACAAGCGGTACCACATCATGACTGCCTTCAGATTCGGGAATTTTAACATTCCAGAGGTCATCATCATCCTCTGGCCCACCATTGATGTTGAAGAACTCCATGAGAGACTACATCTAACAATATGTGTGCGGGTCGACAGGGTCGGCCGCTGGAACAACCTGAAGTACCACGTCGTGGATAAGCTGTAAGGCATTATGGAAATCAGGGTTGGCATCCACAAAAGTGAACGTATGAGTGAAACAAATCGGCAAATCCCCCCATGTTGTAATTTCTCGGCGCAACTCGGCTGCAGTGTACCATGAGTGCGGCATCTCATCCAAAGTATGGATAAAAGCATGGACCCACTCATCTCTGGGTCACGCTACCCATAATCGTTGGCATTCCATCACATGATCACTGGGATTATTCCGGCCATCATACTTTCCAGTGTGATAAACCTCAGTATCGTCGAATAGAACCATCATCAACCTTCGACACTGTGACCAACCATTAATGGATTTCTTATGTGTCGCCCACCAGCATGCTGGAGCAGCCTTCAGTGCTTCCTCCAATGCCAGCAATCGCTGTGGTTCTGAGACACGGTCTTCAAATTTTGTCAAAAAGTTGGTTAGGCCAGGCAACCCCTCATAGATAGGCAATGTGATCGTTTCTATCGCAACATGACATAAGGATTGATTAACTAAGCCACATTTTCGGAATGGCACCTCATGCAATCGGTTTTGCCAATGTTCTAAGGCATCATCAGAGTCGGAAGACGCAGAGTTCTCGCTATGCCATTCCAACTTGCCGTTGGTAGTAGGATGAATATAATCTTCAGAAATATTAAATGCATGGTCCCATCCAGCGGGATCATAATATTTTATAGGGTCAACGTATCGACATCCTTTAGCCGGATCCAACGGGGCTATGACTCTGAAATTGCGATTCTCAAAGGTCATCATGCACTTTTTGAAGTTGATTACAGCTCCACTATCGTTAGCCCATCCAATCCCTAAGAGCGCCAGATAAGAGCTTCCTCCCTCAACCACTTCAATGACATCGAAGTCAGCATAAGTCTTCATGCCCTCAATATCGATTATGAGCCGTGGAACTCGCCCAATAGGTGTTACCTTCGCATGGTTAGCCAACCAGAGCTGCACAGGAGACCAACTCAATGGGGGACTCCCCATCTTCTACCACGCCTACTTGGTTAAGATGTTAACATCCGAACCAAGGTCAAGAATAATAGAGTCAACATCATATTCACCAATCTGAAGATTCATTCGCATCTCCTTGCCAGTCTTCCGTCGCTGTAGGGAGTTTACTGCCGACTCCTCCTGTCCTTTCGGAAATCACTGCAACCATCCCTCAATCTCAACCAGGGAAGCCGAGTCTCGGGGCAATAACAGACAGCTTTCAAGAAACTTTTACAATGTCCCCGGTGGTGGCGATCGATCAGCGTCTGATGTAGTATCAAAGATAGGTGGCATATCGTAGACAACAACCTTATCGCGGTCTTTCTCCAAAGTGCGACGTGCCTCTAGGAATGTCTCCCACTCCGTATCAATGTCGAAAGGTATCGTCTTCTGACCAGCCAACCGAATCAGTGGTCGCGAACTATCTTCCCTAGTCATCTTACCTCCATGAGTGACAACAGCCATCGAAGCATCTGTGGTCGCGGTTCTGCAGAAATGGTCGCAATATTTGCACCTTGCGTCTGGTTCTGTTGCAGATTCCCCGGTTGATTGACATTTTGATTGGCATTCAGCGGTGGTCGCGGGGGATGGTTCTGCACTGGTTGCTATACCTGATTTTGTACTGGTTGCTGTGGCTGGGCCCGATTCTGTAACTGTGGATCATTCCCATCCTGTCATCGTGCAATCAACTGTGGACAATTCTCAACCGTATGATCATTACCAAAATAGAACGTACACTGATTCTGTAGTAGTGGGCAGTCGCGTTGATAATGCCCCCATACCGCACAGTGGTAACATTGAACAGGTCCACGAACACCTCGGTCTCCTCCTCCACAACCAAATCTGCCACCGCGTCCGCCCCCTGTAGCCTCCTCGGTAGCCGCCCTGCTGCTAGTACTGAGGTTGGTGTTGCTTGGTTTTTCAACCAAGCATATGCAAAGATGCACCTATTAACTTGTAATAGCAGTCTCGAATGAAAATCAAATAACAATAAACTTAATCTAATCTAACATTAACATGTATAAGAGAAATAAAAAACTAATTAAACAATAGATCCATGAAAGAGACAAGAGAATTAAAAAATGACTGATTTTTATATTACCTCAAATGATGAGGATGTTTGGTGTTGAGCAGCTCCAAGGTTGAGGTGCTCCAAGCTCCAATGGTCTCTTCTCCAAGATGATGAAATGGGCAAAGAACTCAAGAGAGATTTTGACAGCATGAGGATAGGATGGATGATGGATGAAAAGTGAGGAGCCCCTATCACCTTTTTATAGTTTTTGGTGATGGGGAATACCATTGTGGTTTTAAGGAAACCAATGGTATGGACCAACATGGTTTAGGTCTCTTTTTCTCTCTTTTTCCTTTTTTGAATATTTTTTATATTTTTATTCCCTTTTAATATTTTTTTGGAATTTTAGACCCTTTTTTAGGGTTTTTTTGTGTATTTTGAGGGGAAAAAAGGTGTATTGTGGTCTTTCTGGTGACCTTTTGATGGATTTAGAGGCTCAAATGGTGGAAAATTGGACAAATGGGTCATGTGAATAAGAGAATGAGCTAGTGAGCACTTTTTGGGTGTTAACAGATTGCCCCCTGATGTGTGAGGGAAGGAGCTCATCGTATGGCCGATAGACATCATAGTTCTTTTGTCTTTTTCCTGGGGTTTGGAGAAGAGAAGAGACCGATTGGAGATTAGAACAACGGCCCCTTGGAAGCTGCAAAAAAAAAAAATATTACATGGCCTCAAAATGAATGAGGAATAGTCTCTGATGATGGACAAGGCGGGCATACCCATGCTCATATCAAGACATATACATAACAATTAGGCCCACGAAGGGGGACCTGAAAAAATACATAAAAATCTACTAGTACATCATAAAGGTCCAGAGGGGACACGATGTTGGGATATGATCATGGTCATACCATGACTGATCTGAATAACTGATACACTGGAAAGAAAGCAACAACCGTTCTGAATAAGGTATCAGAAGGGTTGATGAACTGCTGAAACTGAAGGTGTCCAACATCTGTAGGGACTCAATAACTGTGATTCAATTCTGAGGAGCATATGTAACTGTATACTCGAGGGAGTATAAAACTGGGGTACATCTGAATACTGTCGCCAAGCGCAACCCGGATATTTATAGGAAAATGTAACTAGTTGTTTCCTTAATTAGACTCTCAAATGTGGTAGAGTCAGGTGATATTTGGGGTCTTCAACAAATAACTGAAAGGACTGATACCCTATACGAGTCTCAACGATGCGATCAAGGTGTTGAAGTCGAGCATGTGAGAAACAATCATTTGGAGAGGCACTGAGGACTCCTTTCGAAATGATCCGTAGGCACTAATCATAAATGGTGATGAGTACAAGGCACAGGGACCTCTGGGTCTATCCTCTGGAATAGATTTGGTTGGTGTCGACAGAGGGAGACCAGCAACTACCAAGGAAATGATGTTTCCTTGATAGGAGCGCGAGGTGCACAACTGATATGTGATAGTACTGGTGGTAGTACTAACATACTGTGGGGATGGGGAATGACTGGGGTCATAGAGTGGGTGGACTCAAAATTCCTTTGTTCAGACCATGATGACATGGTTGACCTGGTGCGGGGATCATAGCTTTAAGGGATCAAGGGTATGTATTAGACTGGAGTGACTCTGGGGGGAAAAGCTGGTGAATGCTTTTGGGAGACTCTCAGGGTGACATACTGCAGAATAATCTGAACAAAGGCGACCAAAATGGGGAAGCTGCCATATGAGTAGGCGTGATCTTTGTGGTGCCAAAAAGCACCATTGGTTCCTTCTTCGTAAATTTAATGAGCTCCAAGAAGGGATAAAAGTGTGCTCTGAAATGGTACTGTCCTGTGGATTTATGCGAGCCCAGGACTGTTCATGCTCGTGAGTGCTTTCATTTTTAAGGAGTCTGAAAACGATAAGAAGACTCTGCATTGGTGGTGGAGTACCGTCCTGTGGATTTATACGAGCCCAAGATGGTGTTTGCTCATGGTTGCTTTCAATTTTAGAGAGTCTAAAAGTGGTAAGTAGACTCCATTGGTGTTCTTTTTCGTTTGTTAGTCTCCAAGGCCTGAAAAAGCATAAAATGATGCAAATGGAGAACTCTTCTAGCCGATGTGACTAGAGTATTCCTTTTTTGTAATTAGTCTACAAGGTCCAGAAAATGGGTAAACTTATACAGGGTAGACACCCTTTCAAATACTTTTAGCGAGCATGAAAGCAAGCAAGGCTGCTCGGCGATCTTTTCATTGTTTTAGGAGTCAAAAAAGAGCTTAACAGAAACTCCCTAAGTACCTTTTTCGTAAAGGAATTGGTCGACCCAAAAAAGGGATAAAATTATACTGAACAAAAAGGTATTGGTGAGAGCGAGGAATTATCTCGAGCATCGTCACGAGCGTGAAAAACTGAATCCGGTGACATAAAGATCGTAAAAAATGGGCAACGACCGATGTGGCACGCAAACTGAGGCGATGAGTGGCATTTTGAAAAAATGCCCAAAAATTATGGGGGTGAGAGCAAGAAATGGTCTCAAGCATCATCACGAGTGTGGAAAAATGAATCCGACGATATAAAACATGTCAAAAATGTGCAACGACTGATGTGGCACGCAAATCGAGGCAATGAGTGGCATTTTGAAAAAATGCCCAAAAATTATGGGGGTGAGAGCGAGAAATGGTCTCAAGCATCATCACAAGCACGAAAAACTGAATTCGATGATATAAGACTTGTAAAAAATGGATGACGGTTGATGTGGCATGAAAATCGAGGTGACGAGGGGCATGGAAAAAATGCCCAAAAAATGGACCTAGAGGAATCAGGAAAAGGAGTGGACTATCATGAAGTTCTCGCTGTGTTGATTCCAATGGTGCCAACGGTTTGAAAAACGTACATCGTATGGTGTCGGAATGGTTGTTTGAAAATTGTTAAATTCCTATAAATAGCAAGTGGGCCCAATGTGACAAGTGTCATTTTCACCGTTGAGTTTCACATAGTAATTGAGGTGGTCAGAGCATTTTCTCGATTTGCAGGAGATTCAACCGTTGGTTTTTTATTCTGAGAGTTTCAGGTAAGCCTATTTGCCTTAGCCTTTTAAATTATTTGCTTTTTGGTTAGCGGTGGGCCCTCGAAGGCCGCGTAATTCTACTTTGGATTTCCAACATGGAATATCACGGGTTTCGGATCATTTTCCGCAATGCACATCGCAGGTGTTGGCTTGATAGCCGCGATGTGCATCACAGCTTTTGGGGTTGACAGTCGCAATGTTCATCGTGGCTTTCTGGCGGACAGCCGCGATGTTCATCGCGGCTTTCGGGCTAACAGCCACAATGTTCGCGGCTTTCGGGGCTGACAGTCGTGATGTTCATCACGGCTTTCTGGCGAACAACTGCGATGTTCATCACAGCTTTCGGGTTGATAGTCGCGATGCTCATCACGACTATGGGGCTGATACCCGTGATGTGCATTGCGGCTTTGGAGCTAAAAGTCGCGATGGGGTTTTTTGAGAAAAAAATTTGTTTCTAAAATTTTTTCCTTTGTTTTTTGGCAGGATGCTGAGGAGGCCGCTAGTGTCGTGGCGGGAGAGAGAGATAGATGTGGGATTGATGGGTTGGATTCATGATGACCCAGGTGTGCGGGCAGCCTTGGCTGAGGGTGGACTCCTAAAGTTCACTTAGGTTCCTCTTATGCGTTCAGTTAAAGCTCTGCTGAACAAATTGGTGGATTTCTGGGTTTCGGGAGAGGGTGCATTCATGGTGCAAGGTGAGCGACTAGAGATCACCTTGAGTGATGTTTATTTCCTTACTGGCTTGCCTCATTTGGGGGAGATTGGGGAGTTGCAGCCGAGGATTCCAGCTGGTTTGGACATAGAGGATCTACTAGAGAGATTCTGTGTTCCTGGGGCTCGTACATAGAACATCGCCCTGAGTATTTCGGACCTGCGAGAGTCGACAATGTAGGTAGTGGGGGCTTGTGTTTTGCGGGTGCTTGGTGCACAGGTGCCACAATGTTTGTCTAGGGGGAAAACGATGACGGTAGACCGTGTTTTGAGAGGGACCTACTTTGCTTAGGGTCAGATGTTTTTGGCCTGTGTTCAGTGAGAGCTGGACAAGGTCAGTCGGGAGGGAGGGGAGTTTAGCTTTGCCTCCTTCCTCTGTTGTTTCTTTTTTGAGCAGGTCGCTACTTTGCGGCCCCATGTGTCGGTGCAGGATGGGTTGAGGAGTGAGCTGCGGATGGTGCGGTGGGGGGAGATGATGCCCCGGGGTGGTGGTGGTATTCGTCATTTCTTTTCTGCAGATATGTATGAGCAGTGGGACCAGATACCCCTACTTATTGATGATTATCCATATGCTAGTATGGACTTTCGAGGAGATCCGGAGATGCCTCGGGCTCAGGGACAAGCCTGGGGTCTAGACGGTATGTCTTTGTTTTTGGTTCTCTGTCATATCATGTTTAGATGTTTTTGTTATGAGTATAGCTAGAGATATTTATATGATATTGACTTGGTTTACTTGTGTGATTGTGCAGATATTGGTCTGAGGCCACCAGTTGATCATATAGGCCGTTAGGGACGGATGATGGTGGTGGTACCTCCTCGTGCTCGAGGACTTGTGCATCCTCGAGATGATGCCCTAGAGGGAATACGTGAGACTTTGGAGGGGCTTCTAGTGGGAGCGCCAGAGGAGGGTTGGAGGGATTTGGACTGTCCTACTATTGAGCGTTGTTTCGATGCGCCCCGTGAGTGGCGGTCTATCCTACTCAGAGTAGCTGTTGTGATGTTTGGGAGGAGGGCTCAGGATTAGTATGATCCAAAGGAGCCAGTAGAGGAGGAGCCAGAGGATCCTGGGGATCATGGTGATTAGGTGATATTGTACTTGCCCCCAAATGTTGATGAGCATATGGGGATAATTTTGTTGATACACATTTTGTACGGCTAGTGTATTTTTTGTATATTTTGGGTGCTGAGGGCACTCCTGACATTATGACTTTTATGATATATATATATATATATGTTTTGGTATATCGTCGTGTATGCACGTGGATGCACATCTTGTCTTTATTATATTTTGTTGCACATGGATGCAATTGTAGTTTGTTTGTTTGCCCGTGGAGGCATGTTTGATTTTTTGTACGCCCATGGAGGCATATCTTATGCATGTGGATGTAATGTTTTACTTCTTGGTACGCCCGTGGAGGCACATGTTATGCACGTGGATGCAATGTTTAGATTTTTTGTAATGCTATGTGATGCATGTCGTGATGTCCTACATGTTTTGGTTGACGTGCCAATCTAGAATGTTGTTAGCCATTTGGTCTGCTACAGTGTTATGATTTCTTGGGACATGAGTGAAAGAGATGGATTCAAAATGTCAAATCATTTGTTTAGTGCGCAGGAATTTTCTAAATAGACAGGGATAGTGTACCTGGTAATCATTGTTGAGCTGGGAAACAAGGAGTTGGGAGTCCAGGAAAACACTAAGGTGACTTATGCTCATTTGGAGAGCAGCGGCCAGGAGACCGGTCACGGCGTCATACTCAGCTTGGTTGTTTGTGGCAGCACCTATGCACACTCCATCGAGGTGGATCAACTCACGTGAAGGGGAATATATTACCCAAGATACTGAAGCAAGGTTTGGAGACCAACAACTTGCGCCGTCGGCAAAGCCGATGTGGTAGAGTGGAACGGGATCCATCTGTGGTCATGCAGGAAAAAACAAATTTTTAGGTTTTGAAAATTTTACAGTGAAAAATCAATTAAAAGAAACTGTACAATATGGACTGTGGTGTCCAAGTGTTTTCATGGGTAGAATCTTTTAAGGTGCAACCCGTTACGGGGGTTGTGCATGGGATTTCCCTCTGAATCGGTCAAAATGTATGCTCCATGTCCAAGGAAAGTCTGTATAATATATGGGCCTTGCCACATAGATTGGAACTTTCCTTTGCCTGTTTTGTCATGGGCTTGGTCGTAGACAAGTACCAAGTCGCCTTCACTAAATGCTCGTGGGTGAACATGTTTATTGTAATGAAGTTTAGATCTGTTTTTTGCGGCTTCGATTGTTTGGAGAGCTGCGCGGCAAGCTTCGTCGGTTTGCTCTAAAAGAAGTAAGCATTCTTCAATCAGTGATGTATCGGGGATAAGTTCTACAGAAATTTGTAATGTTGGTATCTGGCATTCAATGGGGAGGACAGATTCCACTCCATGAACTAAATGGAATGGGGTAAAGTTGATGGCGGTTTTAGTCGATGTGCGGTAAGCCCATAATGCGGGAAAAAGCATATGATGCCAATTGGATTTATGTTTGTCGACAGTGTGCTGGAGGATGGTCTTCAAAATTTTGTTAACATATTCGACTTGGCCATTCCCTTGGGGGTAGTAGACGGAGGAGAAATGATGTTGAAACTTAAGGAGTGTTGATAATTCTCTCCAAACAGAGTCCTTGAAGTGAGAGCCGTGGTATGAGATGAGTTGTTTTGGTACTTCGAAATGAGCAATAACATGGTTGAGGAAAAAACAGGCTGTAGTGTCGGCTTTGCAATTGTAAGTAGGCATGGATTCTGCCCATTTGGTAAAGTAGTCGACAGCCACAATAATATGTTTATGGCCGCTAGCTGATGTGGGATTGTAATCTATGAAGTCGATGGCCCATTTGCAAAATGGTCCAACGGTGACAACTGGATGAAGGGGGGTGGGGGGGGTTCTTTCCTTGGGGGCAAAGAGCTGACAGTTCTGGCAATGTTTGACTGCAGTGATACAATCAGTGAATAATGATGGCCAAAAATAACCTGCATGAATTACCTTTTGGGCTGTGGCCATTCCAGAGAAATGGCTGCCATAGGCACCGCTATGATAGTCGTTGAGGACTTGTTCTGCTTCGTTTTGGGAAAGGCATTGTCATAAGATTGTGTCGACGCCACGTCGATAGAGGACATCACCCAAGAGGAGATAAAAGGGGGCATGGTGATGGATGCAATGGTGTCTGTCACGGTCGATGTTGGGTCAAAATTTCTGTGTGCGGAGTTATATCAAAATATCGCCATACCAAGGGTCATCAGACGAGATGATGAACAAATGTTCGTCGATTATATCAGTATGGATAGTTGGTGATGACGACGATGATGGTAAGTCCGTAATGAGTTGAGCGAGTGCTAATGCTTTGGTTCTCTTCGGGGTTTTAAAATTCAGGTCATATTCTTGTAAGATAATCACCCATTTGGCAACACGGCCTTATAGAAGGCGACGATTCAAGAGATAGACCATTGGGTTAGAATTTGCCACAACTGTGGTATGGATGAGGAGAATATAATGTCGCAGCTTTTGTACAGAAAAGACAATGGCGAGGGCCATTTTCTCTTCATGCGGGTAGCATAATGGTGGGCCTGATAAAGTTTGGCTCACATAGTAAATGACATGCTCTTGGCGAGTGGAGTCTTCTTGGACGAGAACTCCAGAGACGGCATAATCTAATGCCGAAATGTAAAGGGTAAAGTCCTTTGTGAAATCTGGTGGAGAAATCAACGAGGCACTTGTAAGTGCTTTCTTCAGGTCCGTGAAGGCTCCTTCTACTTAGTCGTCCCATACGAAGCGGGTATGAAGATGTAGCAACTAGAGGAAACCATGTACTGTGGTGGCATAGTCTGGGACAAAACGACGAAGGAAGTTGGACTTCCCCTGGAGGCTTTGGAGTTGTCTTAATGTACGTGGCAACGGTAGGTCCACTATGGCTTGAACTTTTAGAGGGTCAACAGTGATCCCTTTTTCTGAAATGACAAACCCCAGCAGGCGGCCTGTTGGAACGCAAAATACACATTTGAGTGGGTTCAAGCGGATGTTGTATTTGTGGCAACGCAAGAAAACTTGTCGAAGATCTTCTAAATGGTCAGATTGTTTCTTAGATCGGGCGGTGAGGTCGTCTAGATAAACTTTACTGATTTTATGTAGATCATGAAAGCAATAAGTCATGGCACATTGGAAAGTGGCTCCCGCATTCTTGAGACTAAAAGGCATGACGCAATAGGTGAAGGTGCCCCATGGGGTAGTAAAAACGGTCTTGTATTGATCTTCTTTACGGATTTTGATTTGGTTGTATCCGGAGAAACTGTCCATAAAAGAAAGTACCTCATGCCCTGCACACTCATCGATTAGTTGGTCAATAAATGGTGTGGGGAAGTTGTCTTTGGGACAAGCAAGGTTGAGGTCTCAGAAGTCAGTACAGACGCGGATGGTGCCGACTTTTTTATTAATTGGTACTGGATTTGAAACCCATGTGGTGTATGCAATTGGGTATATGAAGCCTGCTGCTCGAAGCTTCTCAACTTCTGCTTTGACGACTGGAAGCTTGGATGGGTGAATGGGACATTGTTTCTGGCGGACTGGTGATATGTTGGGGACAAGTATCTATGTGATGTTCCATAATGGTAGGATCAAGACCATGCATCTTGGTATAAGACCAGGTGAAGACATCTCGAAATTCTTGGAAGAGTTTCTTATAAGCTAGGGTCTCTTTTTGAGTGCATGATGCGCCTAAAGAGATAAGATCGGGTTTTTCGGGGGAGGTGGAGATGTCAATTTTTATAATGGGAAAAATGTTAGCCATGTTTCCTTCTTCGAAGGCTTCTGGAGCTGGTATTGGATCTTTGAACCAATCGACCTTAGTTGGTAAGAATTCCTTGGATTCAACAGATAGTTGGTTTACTGCGGTGGACGTAGACACCTCAGGGAGGAAGTATGATCGATGGTGCATATCATCCCAAGGGTAGTCCGGTGCGGTGAGTGTTTCTAGAATTTCCTCATCAGTATGAAAGTAGTGGGACCATAATTAACTGGCTCGGGTTTATAGGTAGTTGAAATCATATAAATAGTATTGATTTCTTCTGAATGGGAAGATTCTGGGGGAAATATTTCCTCAATAAGTGGTGGGGATATCTCTAGGTTAGCATTATTCATCTCGTATAGTGCTGCTCTGTAATCTGGGAGATCGGGGTAGTGATGTGAATAATGGCCGTAGATTCCGCATATTGCACAAGGGTGGTTTGTGCACAATGATTTATCGCGAGGTTGAGGGGGGAAGTTCTAGTTTGACAACTGGGACATTGGTGTCATCATCCAACATGTTCATGTGTTCTGGAAGTGCCGGTAGTTGTGGACATAGATGGGTAGCGTGGCCTATATTGTCGCACAAGGAGCACTTAGGGAGCACGTGGGTTGGGGGATTTTTAGCTAATTTGGGAGTTACTGGAGGGGTGCGAGTTATAGGTGCAATGTTGTAGGTTGGTGGACCTATGCCCCCAGTGTGGCGGGACTGAGGAAGGACATAACCAGATGTCGATGTAGTGCCCCTTGTTGGAGTTGATCGGTTTTGTTGTATCGAAATAGCAAGTGGGGGACGGTTTTGGGGGTTGGGTATGCTGGGTGGTGGATGATTCGACATATTCATGGGTTGTACCAGTTGTAAAACAACGGTCAAAGTCGTTGGGGGGGTTGGTGCAGGTAAGTACCATACCGGTAACCCTAATGTTAAACCTGGAAGGTTGAGTGTAGCCATTACTGGCATGCTGACAACTCTTGAAAATGGAAACAAGGGGATAGTGTGAATCGGTGTCGTTCCGATATGACTAGGCACGGTGGGTGGTAATGGTATTGGCTGAGTATGTTGTTGTTCGTTTTGCAAGAGGGTGCATAAATCAGATACTTCAGTTACCTGGAGAGGGGGTGGGATGGACGGGAAAGTGCTGGTCATGGGAGTATTTGAATATATTCCGGGGCCAAATGATGAGACAAATGATGTCGGCTCACTGAGAACGGGTTGTTTGATCATGGGAAGAACATTTTTAGGCGTTGCGGGGGCATTGGGATCATAGTATGTAATCTGGTCGATTTTGACTACACGTCCTTCACGAAGGAACATCATGAGGCGGAAAACGGAAGAAGAGACAACTTTCATTTTATACATGTAGCTTCGTCCCAGAAGGAGATTGTAATCAAGTTGGGCGTTAATGACCTCTATATCTATGAGAACCAGTTTGCCCCCAAGCTATATGGGTACGTTCACTAACAAACCTTGAGGTTAAGTTGCACGACCATCGTAAGCTTGTAATGCGGTAGTTGATGGTTGTAGCGTTGGGGATCCAAGTTTCTGCCATACGAAAGTCGACATAACGCAGGTAGAGGCCCCTTCATCGATTATGCATCGATGAACGACGAGGTTGCGAATGGAGACGAAAACTTGAAAAGCTAGAGATGAAGGCAGGTGAGGTTCAACTTGTTCTAAGTTGAAAGCCATCATGTTAGAGTCATTAGGATCAATGGCACTAATGGCAGATAACAATTTTCTCTGTGCAGGACAATTTTTTAAGATTTCAAGAACGGACATAGTGGCAGGGGACTGGGTTAAGTCTTCTACAATGTTATAGTTGGAAGCTGTACGAGCGTTGGGATTATTGTTAATTCGTCTCAAAGGGAAACGAGGTGCTTTGGGACCTCCGTCTATGGGCACATTGGGTATGCGGAGAGGTTGGTCAGTTGGGAGGGTACTCGGAGATGGGTCAGTAGGTGTGACCTCAGGGGCTGAGCCGTATTGGTTTCGACGGGTTTGAAGATTGAAATCATTGGATGATATCATTAGCAAATGGTGAGTGTTGGACTATGTATGCTGGTAGTTGGCTGTTGCGTAAGTAATTTGCTGCTGTGTTGCAGCGGATCCTTGAGGGGGATCATTTGGACAAGTGTTTATCGTGCCTTGGTTTGGTAAGTGATTTTGCAATATCATGGGTTGTTGCTGAGGAGGAGGTGCTGGCTATGCAGCATGTCCTTGTCGTTGGGCATCCTCGGTCCATAGTTGACGCGCTCGATCTAAATGGGGACAATTATGTGTGTAATGGCTGTAGACTCCACATATGGAACATGGATGGTTTGTTCTCAAGTTATTATTTTTGGCCTGTTTCGGTGGACGATCGGGGTTTTGGTTGGGGGGAGCAGCATTATTATTATTTGGAGTATTAGGTGGTGGTGCACCTTGGTTGTGTTGCTAGTTGTTTCTGCGGTTACTTCCTCTTCCGCGATTTTGTTGACCTCCTTGGTTACGCTGGTTGTTCTGGTTTGGAGGTTGGTTTTTCTATGCGTACACATGCCCTTGGGCAGTAGGTGGGTTTTGAGGTCGTGCAGGATCTGGAGCCGGTTGCGGTGGGTAGTAAGTAGGAGGGTTATGAGGTGGACCTGGTGTTTGTTGCGGTTGTGGGTAACCTTGAGCTGCTGGAAGTGTTGGAGAAAGAGGTGCTGTCTGTTGAGGATAATAAGCCGCTTGGGCTTGTGGTTGAACTGGAGTCTGGTGGGCCACCTGGTTATAATATGGAGATGGTACATAAGTTGATGGTGTTTTCCTGTAACACTGTGGTGTACATGAGGGTCCATGAGTGTGGTGGGTGTGTATTGCTGGAGCATACAAAGTTGTAGCTCCAGAATGAGATGTAGCCCTAGAAAGGTCTGGGGCATTATTTGTACTCATCATGGTAAAAGGTTTTTTTTTGCACCATAACCTGGCCGATAATACCTTCGGCGGCATGGGATGCCCCCGACGTGTCAATCCGGGATGGATCGCCATGCGGGGCATCAGGTAAAATGGTGTATAGATATCCATACTGGGCATATATGAGGTTGAACTGCTGAGCTTTTAAGATGGCTTCTTCTTTTGACTGGGGTCATTCAGAAGCTACATCTTTGGCTATGAGGGGGAGGAGTGATTTGAGGAACCAATCCAAAAAGATACGGTCGTCAAGCTTTATCTTGCAGAGGCTACGATGCTTACGCCACTCATGGATATGATCGGTGATGTGTGTAGCGGTGTTCTGTCTACAAGACAAAAGTATTTCCACTCTTGCATCATAGCGTATAGGTAGTTGAAAGAACTGGAGGAAAGTTGAGATGAGGGATGTAAATGTGTTGTGAGTCCCATGTGGTTGCTCAATGTACCTTTTGGCTGCAGAGCCAGTGAAATTTCTTTGTAAAAGTCTCAATCTAATAGAATCATCTACTATGGAGTTTGAGGAACACCATAGGTGAAACGACATGATATGGTTTTGGGGATATTCCCCAGCTTTTCCTTCAAATTTTGGTATATCTGAGGGAAGATTTGTGGGCATGGGGGGCCATGCAGGGTTGTGTCTAATAGGGTCGTTAGTTAACCTTGCCAGGTCTGGTAATTTTAGACTAGCCATGTATGGTAGACTGGCAGATGGGTGTGGCATGGTAACTGGGGCATAATTGCTAATGGTAGCATTATGGATTGGTCCAGTGCCCCCTAAGGATATGTTAGGTGTGAAAGGGATGTGTCCTCCAGCCGATGTGGTGTGAGAGGGGCCTGCGCTCCCAAGTGAAACATGGGTTGCAGATGGGTTAGGAATGGTTCCATTAATCCCTGGAATTTGGGTAGTGGCAATGAGGGAGGGGGTGACTCCCATGTTGGGCATACCTAATGTAGGTGTTGGTCCTGTGTTGGGCATGCCTAAAGCGGGTGTGGCTCCCATATTAGGCATGCTTAAGGGGGTTGTGGCTACCGTGGTTGTCACGCTAGTAGAGGGGTTTTTTGATGTAGCCCCAACAACACTGGTGAAAAGAGGGTCAAATTGTGATCCAGCCATGGGGTTGGTTGGTGATGTCTCGGTAGGGTGTTCGGATTCAGCCTCAGAATCAGATGTAAAATGAGGTGCATCAGAATCGGATGACTGGGTTCTATGCCGATGACGTGTGGATTCAAGGGATAATGCTCTACATCTATGACGTGTAGAGTCAAGTGTACCAAACTGAGGGGGTTCACCCTGAAAACGGCGGGATCGTCTTAAGTTCTCAATGGTGAGAGATGTCTAGAAATACCAATGGATGGTGGTGAGATAAAAAACTCAAGACCCTAATGCAACAATGTGTGCAGGAGGGGAGTGTGAAAAAACAATGGCTCTCAGGCCAACAACCAACCTCAAAAGCACTTACTATAACAGCTGTGCTATAGTAAGTGGAGGAATCAAGAAAAGTGGTCAGAATACCAAAAATCAAGCGGCTCCTAGAAAAAAGTGGTGCTTACTAGACCAAGGGGGGGTAGCAGAGCATGCAAACGCCTAACTAAAAGTGGTATTATGAATCAACGAAACATATCCTCTGCAAGGTGATGAAATCCAAGTCAGACAATATGAGTAGTGGAATCAAAGGCTAGATATCCCCCTACCGGTAGGGACACTGGGTAGATAATCCTAAAAATTGGTCACTAAGATACCCCGTTCATGACACGTTCGGTTGGGTGAATCTACAGTTTGGTTCTATTACCGTTGTACTCCCATATGGGTGGTACACCGAGAACTGTGAAAGGTATCCTTCAGTTACTGAATGGATAGCGGTATTCCACTCAGGCTTCTGGAACCAGTCTGGCTACTTCAACCCTCCTAAGGGAGAGGCCTTCCCGATAAATTGGTGTATAACCGTGTCAACAAATAATAAGAGATTTTTGGGACCCTAAAAGTCAACCACTATGTCTCAGATGTAAATAATTGAGGGGTGTTATTGGAACACTTATCCCCCCAATCCTACCTAACTACAAGATTATTTAAGTGTTCCCCAAGTGGGGTTAAAGTGTTTGTTGAGTTTAGGTAGATTTTAAGGCTTAGTTAATTAAAAATGTGGCAGATTGGGTGCAAGTGTGATTATTTAACTGAAAAAGAAATTGCCTCGCTTGGGCGATTGATTACAAATTAAAAACAAGACGATTTCAATTTGCAAAAAATAAAAGGCTTTTTCTGAAATGTAAATGGTTTAACAAAAATAATTCAAAAACTATGGAGTTTTGAAATAATTTTTAATGGAAAGCAAATATTGTAAAAATTGTAAGAAATAAATGGATTTTTAAGTGCTTGCTTGGGCAAAACTATTGAGCAAATCAGAAAGATGGTTCGAAATTTGCAAAGAAGTGAAATCTATGATCTAAACAAAGTGCTAAAAAACCTTTCTTTCACTTGTTGAAATTTTTTAAAAAGATTTTAATTGAGCATATGTGATAGAAAAAGATTTACTATTGTTGCAATAATGTAGAAAAAATAATGTTGGACGAAATAGGATAAATGGGCAAAAATGCAGCAGAAATTTTTTAAAAATTGGGCCGAGCGAAAAAAAGTGGCATCGCGGGTTTATGGGAAAAATCCGGGATGTGCATCGCGGGTTTAAGCCGCGAAGCCGTGATGTGCAGCGCGGAAAAAAGCCACAAAGACGTGATGTGCAGCGCGGAAAAAATCCGCGAAGCCACGACACGCAGCGCGGAAAAAGGCTGCGAGGCCGCGATGAGCTGTGTGACTGTCGGGCAAAAAAGCGCGATGCGAAAAAGAAAAAATTGTCCCCGGAAACGAAACCGAAAAGTGAAATTTCGGGCTGTTAAAAGCTACAGAAAGGGCCAAAAGCTAGAGCAACAATGAATATGCTGTTTAGTATGGCAGGTCTGCAAATTGGAATGATAAAAACTATTAAAAAACGAAGATCTAAAGCTAAAATTTAAGATTCAAAAATTTGAATACTAGTGGAGTCGCCAAAAACTGTTGCTTGGTTTTCAACCAAGCATGTGCAAATATGCACCTATTGACTTGTAATAGCAGTCTCGAATGAAAAGAAAATAACAACAAACTTAATCTAATCTAACATTAACATGTGTAAGAGAAATAAAAAACTAAGTAAACAATAGATCCATGAAAGAGACAAGAGAATTAAAAAATGACTGATTTTTATATTACCTCAAATGATGAGGATGTTTGGTGTTGAGCAGCTCCAAGGTTGAGGTGCTCCAAGCTCCAATGGTCTCTTCTCTACGATGTTGAAATGGGCAAAGAACTCAAGAGAGATTTTGATAGCATGAGGATAGGATGGATGATGGATGAAAAGTGAAGAGCCCCTATCACCTTTTTATAGTTTTTGGTGATGGGGAATACCATTGTGGTTTTAAGGAAACCAATGGTATGTAACAACATGGTTTAGGTCTCAGTTTTCCCTCTTTTTCCTTTTTGAATATTTTTTATATTTTTATTCTCTTTTAATATTTTTTGGGAATTTTAGACCCTTTTTGAGGGTTTTTTTTGTGTATTTTGAGGGAAAATATATATTTTGAGGGGAAAAAAAGGTGTATTGTGGTCTTTTTGGTGACCTTTTGATGGCTTTAGAGGCTCAAATGGTGGAAAAGTGGACAAATGGGTCATGTGAATAAGGGAATGTGCTAGTGAGCACTTTTTGGGTGTTAACAGTTGGTTAAACTATTGCTGCATCGGTGCTGGTGGTATTCCTTGCCCTTGTGGTGCATACTGCAGTTGCTGTACATACTGTGGCTATGGGGGAGTCATCTGCATCGGAGGGTATTGCGGCATGAACTACTGCAGTTGTTGTTGTTGTGGTGCAAAATGCATCTGTGGTTGAGGTAGCGGCTGAGATACCTGTGGTTGTAGTTGTGGTTGTTGCACAATACCATGATCGTCTTTGACATAGAATGCATCACACATTCTTTATTGTAGCAACCCATATGCACGAAAATCTTTGTCATCGTGACCCACCGTCTTGCAAAATGTGCAGTAAATATTTTGCAGGGTTGTGACCATTTTCTGCATATACGGGCAATTATCGTGACTATGCCCAAACACCTGACAAACACGACACCACGACATACTGCCGCCATTCAACAGGTTTGTCGCACCTGACACCAAATAATTACAGAAATCTGGGCAATTGTCCTTCGTATGCCCTTCTCCTCAGCATAGCGTACACCATACTTCATCATGCTGGTCCTTGTTCTTCTTCAAATCTTGCAACTGTATAGTTAGGTTAGCGAGCTGTGTCTGTATCTGCGACATCCCGGTTGCATTATCTCCAATCGGTGACGCCTCGAATTGCATTGCAATCTCTAGAGCTTCGCTAGGCATCGATATGTTTTGCTGCATCAGTGGCAGCCGAATGTGGGGTAGCAGTGCCGCAATGAACCATTCTTTACATTGGATGACGCTCATATCGAAACTAACCTTTGCTATCAGCGTCTTGAATTGTTGGTCGAAATCCCATACCGTCTCATTGGGATACTGCTTAATTTCCTTCAATTCAGTAATATATTGAGCCTCAGACTTGGGCCGTCTAAATTCAATAATCATCCCATCCCGAATCTCATCTAGTGACTTCTTCGGGGCTCCCGTAGGGACTAGAATAAACTTCATGAACCAATCTAATGCACGACCTCGCAGAGTCGTGTCTAACTGTCCTTTCTTAACATCGGCATCAATGATCTGTTTCATGGTCCAGACCGCTTCACACAAAAACCAATACTGTTCTGGGTTGTTTGTCGTACTTCCGTGGAACAACAGTAACTTAGCATCATTACGCGCCATTTTGGGCTGCCTTCCTCCTGTCGCTGTGCTACTACCAATTAACTTCTACAGAATTGACGAACTTGGTGGTGTCGAAGTGGTATTTCTTGTTTTTTTGAGTCAGTGAGTGGAGGTGTGGGTACGTTGGTGCTGGGGTTTGGTCCTGCCTCTATCCTGGGCGTAGTCTGATCGTCCCTGTCAGGACTATGAGGTCGCTTTGTCCCATGTGGTCTTCCTTCGTGATTTTGCGGTCCGATCGTAGCAGGACCTTCTCCTGTCCTCTTCCTCTTCTCCTGTCGAAACCTTGCTCCTCCCTTCGTAAGGACACTTTCTTCCTCGGCTTCGCTCACAGTCTCCTCATAGTTTTCACCCATCTACCCCTTACCATTCCATGTACCATTCCCTAGTCGTCGCGGTACCCATGGCCTCCGCCCACCAGGCTGTCTACTGATCAAGGTGCATCTTTAATATACCCTTTTCGTAGATTAGCATCTTAATCGACAGTTGGAGCGACAACAGAAACCTTCCCCTTGGTTCGCGGAAGAAGTATCTTTCAGCTTCACTATAGGATTTCTGTGTGTCGACCGCAAATTCAGTGATATATCCCTCCAAGATGCTATCGAGCCAAACTTCGATAGCCCACGATGCCTTATTATTGACTTCCTGCAGCTCCTGAATCAACTTCGGGGTCCAAGCCGTCGACTCACTACCCTGGAAATTCCTCTTTGGGAAGGTCAGCTTTGACAACCATTCATACAGAATGACCGGGAATTCACAGAAAAACCATTTGTGCAGACCGTCGCAAATATACCTTCCCAGCCAATGATCTACTGTTAGTGGCGTGTTTCGACTTTCTTCTTCAGCAAACTCCCTCAATTTCTGATCAAACCAGCTCTGTATCTCCGGCTTCGTCGGGTGCCACAACATGACCTCCTTTCACTCTGCACACGGTCCCGACAACGGAACCATTTGTTGACCAACGCGACTTCGGTCGACACGGGTTCGCCTCACTGTCGACACATACCGCAGTCTCCCTGGGCACTGGCCCGGGTAGGTTTGAGCCCACCCAGCAACACCCGCAGAGCGGATGAGGTCTCACCCGAGGCGTCCAGGAAGAGCAGACGGAACCATGTTTCCGCTGAGGGAGGAGGAGAGTTGTGGTTGCATGACTAGCTCTATTGCAGTACTTAAACAGAAACTTTAAACATTGACATGGAGTTATAACATATTACTTAATCGCAGCATTTATCATCCTAGCAACAGTAAGCAGACATTGCGTCAAGAAAATATAACAACATTCATATATCGCAACATTGCACAAATATCGTACCAAAACATCATCATTATATTACTGTCACAGTCGTATACCAGAAGCAAAACATAGATCTCCGTACACATACATCTCCTTATCTCTTGCTAATTCTCTATCTCCTTTTTATGTCTATCTAACACTTACAACTCTCATCTATTTATAGGTTTCTGCCATTACAATGTTTGTCCACTTACAAACGACTTCCTAACCGACACTATGGACAAATGACCCAATATCTAACTGACTCGATCCAAATGACTCAAAAACCCGCATACCACGGTACAATTGACTCAACATTACATAACATGTGGTCCAAGTGACTCAAAACCCGCCAACTGAGGTACATTTTAACACAAAATACTCCTTTCTTGCCCTCATCCGATGTGTCCCAGCGTCGGCAGTACTGTGACATTTCCTCATCGAACCGCCTGCCAACAAACATCCCTACTTTAAGGGGGCAATATTCGTTTAGTAGGAGACAACCACTTTGGGAAGTTAGCCCATGATTTATCATTAAATTTTATAATTAACATAAACTCTCGTTGGCAGCCAGATGCCTATTACTGTATTTGACGAGCAACAGTTGAAAGGCGGATTTAGCCATTTGTCCATTTGGTGAGTTTTGGGATCCTGGCAGGATTTGATGGACGGACTCTCCAATATGAAAGAAAGTTGTTCACATAGGAAGGTGGGTTGTTAGTTTACGGGAGGTTAGCAAGAAGGACACGTAGTGTACACCATGGTCATGTGAACCGAAGCTGGTTGGATTGGTGTGACGGTTGGTGAAGAGTTCTGTTTTTTTTTTATCTTTTAGTATTTATAGGGTGTTGGTTGTAGAGATAGGGGATCAACTCAGAGGAGAAATACTTGATCCCATGAAGTATATTACGTGCTTAGAAATCAATCTTTGTGATAGGAGTTGAGTAGATATATGGGGATAGATATTAGTTTTCTTTTTGGCGTGGATAGGAAAGGGAGGAAGAGGAAGATCTATGCAAACAACGATGGAGAAGCTCTCAGGAAAGAACCCTATGTTATCTATATGCTTCATTATTCTGGTCATGTTGTATGTTTTTATCTGTGTCCTAGATTCGTATTCCTTGTTAGTATATTTATCGGTTGGTAGCACTGCTTTTCCTCTTTAGATTACATATATATATCGTCATCTTAGACCCGACTCCATGGATTCATTACAACTCCAAAATTGTTGATCGTTTTACATATAACTACATACATTATTTTTTACCAGTAAAAACACTGGTAGTGCTGCTACACATTGAGTATGACAATCATAAGCTCGGTGATCCCTCCATATTTGGCTGCGCTGTTCTTTTTTTTTGGCATTCCGTTTGATATCTGCATGAGAACTCTGAAATTTAATTTTGGTAATGCTCTTATAGTACCTCCGCCATATTGTTGTTAGACCCCTGTACTAGTAGGAAATTATGTGTCTGCATATTCAAGGTCGAGAGTCTCACTTGTTATACTCCGATTCGTTATCCACTGACTTCGATTCCATTTCAATAATATGTCAAGAAGATAGTCTTATCAATGTTTTGGCTGGGACCAACTTTTGTTTTGTGATATGCGGGAGAAACCTCTGTAAATGTTGCTTGACTACCCTTTTACGTTTCTTTTGATATATATATATATATATATATATATACGTTATAAATTGCAGAATGTTAATCAAAATTGCCGATCTCTTTGGTCCTAGGGTTTTAATGTTGTTGGTCGATAGAACCACCTCATCTATCTTTATGAAAACTGTTAGAATAATTTTTGTAATTAATCTATAATTTGGGCCACACATGTAAATAATTAAAATGTGTGTGCTATCATTTAATTAAGCCTAAATATAGTGATCTAATTAATAATTGATTAATTGGCTTAAGGGTATAATTGTCATGAGATTATTGTGTAGATACCATTAGATAATTATTATTTCTATGAGGGGCGGAAATATAATTGTGATAAAATTAAAACTGCCCTAGCGGTTATTGTGATAAAACTGCCTAGCGGTTTATAAATAGGGTTATGGTCCCCATTCTACCACGACGCATTCCAATTTCTGAAAATCCTCTCAGAGAGAAGTTGACACAGAATCTAGTGGCTAGAATTGGAATATCATCTCAAGGGTTCTCTTCCTGTAAGGTTTCTCCTTCAATGGATTCAGGTATGCTTCCGCTATTAATTTTTTACTCATTGTTTTAATCAAGAAATTCCAGTATATATAAATTAGGGTTTTCATTTTATGATATTAACAAGTGGTATCAGAGCCTACTTCTTGATTAATTCTTTGAGTTATTAATTTAATATATATATATTTGTCAATGGATCATTTTGATAAAGTCAATAGAAATCGATTGTATTAATATAAAAATATACATAAATACATTTGGAAATTTTCCTACTTTCTGTGCTTTTAGCTATTTTTTCTATAAGAGTATACATAGATACATTCATTGGTTAAGAAGAGAGGTGCAGAAAAATTTGTATTTGCAGTCAAAAGTATTACCTTTCCAATTGATTTATCTTAGAAATTTCTTTGGGAATAGTAGGTGATGATTTTGTTAAAGTTTCAAATATATATATATGTATATGAGTATAAAACGCCTTTATCCCTTGCTGCTGCAATATTTATCATGTTCTTATAATAATATATTAAGTTTTAATTTAATTTTTGTATTAAATAAATTTTTTCTTGGTTTAGCACAGTTATTGTATTTAGTATATAATTATTGATCAAAACTGTGAATTTGAATTTGAATTTGATTTTTTATTACTATTATTATTATTATTTAAAAGCATTTTATGATATTAATTTTTAAGTTATTGATCTAGCATTTTAAATAGGCTAATTAAAGCGGAAAATCACCAAAGTGACATCTTTCGTGTAGATTAGTCTGTTCGGGGTGTTAGATATTTGTGTGTATGTGATTCATGCGGGTATTGACTGGCCCAAAGGAAAGTTAATATTTGGTCAAATTGCATACATACCTGTGGTGATAAATATGTGATGATTATAAAGGTAACTTAATGTGAATAATAAATCAATCCAAAGATAGATTTATTATTTGACATAACTTATCATCAATGTTTGATCACTACAACAAGAGTACCACTTACAGTTAATATTACTGTCCAAAGACTTGATATTAATGTTGTGCTAGGTATCTTGAAATGTCATAATTTGTTTTTTAAATTTAAAGATTATGTGTTTAATTGCTTATTTTATGTGAACATGATGGTTTATTTGATTCATTTTATTTTGTTCTCTATTCAGCTTTTATATCAACTACTTCTATATCTGCCAACATCAATAATGTCCCTATGTTAAATGGAACTAATTTTAAGGACTGGAAAGAGAATATGATGATTCTCTTAGGCAGCATGGATATAGATTTAGCCTTGAGAATGCCCAAACCCGATGAACTCAATGAGGATAATACTCAAGAGTATGAGGTTTATTGGGGTAAGTGGGAACGTTCAAATAGGCTAAGTCTTATGATCATGAAGCGCGGAATTCCAGAAGCTTTCAGAGGTGCGGTAACCGATGAGGTTACTAATGCCAGTGACTTCCTTGCAGAAATTCAGAAACGTTTTGCCAAAAACGATAAGGCTGAAACGAGCATGCTTTTAGCAAGCTTGATTTCAATGAAGTACAAAAGCAAGGGTAATGTTCGGGAGTACATCATGGAGATGTCTCATCTTGCTTCAAAACTTAAGGCTTTGAAACTCGAATTATCTGATGATTTCCTCGTGCATTTGGTTCTCATCTCTCTTCCTGCACAATTTAATCAATTCAAGGTCAGTTATAACTGTCAAAAGGATAAATGGACTCTTAATGAGCTCATTTCATTTTGTGTGCAAGAGGAAGAGAGATTGAAGCAAGACAAGACCGAAAGTGCTCATCTGGCTAGCACTTCCAAGGATAAGGGCAAACGAAAGAATAAGGATAATAAGGTTGCTGCTTCTAAGGGTCCAGAACAAAAGAAACAGAAAGTTGAGGTAACATGTTTCTTCTGTAATAAGCCTGGACATACTAAGAAGGAATGTACCAAGTATGCTGCTTGGCGTGTTAAGAAAGGTATATTTCTTACTTTGGTCTGTTCTGAAGTTAATTTAGCTTCAGTATCTAGAAACACATGGTGGTTAGATTCTGGTGCTACTACTCACATTTGTGTTTCTATGCAGGGTTGCCTGAGTTACCGAAAACCAAGTGATGCTGAAAGATGCATCTATGTCGGAGATGGTCAGTCGGTGGAAGTAGAGGCAATAGGGCACTTTAGATTATTATTGAAATCTGGTTATTTTTTGGATCTAATAGATACTTTTGTTGTACCGTCTTTCAGACGGAATTTAATTTCAGTTTCTGTTTTGGACAAATCAGGTTATTGTTGTTCATTTGGAAACAATAAATTTACATTATCTATTAATTCAAATGCTGTTGGAACCGGTTTACTTAATGTTTATGATAATCTATATTTGTTGGAAACTGTTCCGTCCTATAATGAAACCTTGCATGTGGAATCACGAGGTACAAAGCGTAAATTGAATAAAGATAATTCGGCTTCATTGTGGCACAAACGCCTAGGTCATATCTCTAAATCTAGAGTTGAGCGACTTGTGTCCGATGGGATTTTGGAATCACTTGACTTTTCAGATTTTGATATTTGTGTTGAGTGTATTAAAGGAAAACAGACCAAAACAAAGAAATTAGGTGCCAATAGAGCTACAGACGTCTTAGAATTAATTCATACAGATATCTGTGGACCATACCCTACGGCATCTTGGAATGGTCAACAGTACTTTATAACATTCATAGATGACTATTCAAGATATGGCTACCTATTTCTTATACATGAGAAATCACAATCATTGGACGTGTTCAAAACATTTAAAGCAGAAGTTGAGTTACAACTCAACAAAAGAATAAATAGCGTCAGATCTGACCGTGGTGGTGAATACTATGGTAGATATGACGGATCAGGTGAACAACGTCCAGGACCATTTGCTAAATACCTAGAGGAATGTGGGATCGTCCCTCAATACACCATGCCAGGATCACCTAGCATGAATGGTGTAGCAGAAAGACGAAACCGAACTCTTAAGGACATGGTAAGGAGTATGATTAGTCATTCTACTTTACCCGAAAAACTCTGGGGTGAAGCACTCAAAACGGCAGCTTATATCCTAAATCGGGTGCCAACTAAAGCGGCTGCTAAAATGCCTTATGAGCTTTGGACGGGTCGAAAGCCCAGTTTAAAGCATTTTCATATTTGGGGATGTCCAGCTGAAGCGAGACCTTATAAGCCTCATGAAAAGAAACTGGACTCTAAAACAGTTAGCAGCTACTTTATTGGCTATGCAGAGCGATCAAGGGGTTTTAAATTTTATGATCCTGCTATTAAGTCAATTTTTGAGAGGGGAACTGCAACATTTTTTGAGGATGTTGAGTTTGGGGGGAGAAATCAGGCTAGGAATATTGTCCTTGAGGAGGAAGAGGGATCTACTATTGCTTTTGATAATGTACAGGTTTCACTACCTATCATTGATCAAGAAGTAAATTTGGATCCTCAACCAACAGACAATATTGTTCAACCCTTAATTGCAAATGAGGACATTGCTCCTGAAGAACAAACTCAACAACCTCAAGAAAATATGCCATTAAGGAGATCCACTAGAGAGAGGAGAAGTGCAATTTCGGACGATTATATCGTATATCTCCAGGAACGTGAGGTAGAAAGTGGAATGATGGAAGATGATCCAATCAACTTCCAGCAAGCCATGAAAAGTTCCAACTCTCAGAAATGGATTGAAGCCATGAATGAAGAGTACAAATCTATGCAAGACAATAAAGTTTGGGAACTTGTCCCATTACCAGTTGGTACGAAGCCCATTGGTTGTAAATGGATATTTAAAACCAAGCGGGATTCAAATGGTAATGTAGAAATATATAAAGCACGTCTTGTAGCTAAAGGCTTTACTCAAAAAGAAGGAATTGACTTCAAAGAGACCTTCTCTCCAGTTTCTACAAAGGACTCTTTCAGGATAATCATGGCACTAGTTGCACATTATGATCTTGAGTTACATCAAATGGATGTTAAAACAGCGTTTCTCAATGGTGACATTGATGAAGCAATTTATATGGTACAACCAGAAAATTTTGTGTCCGAAGACTCAAAGAATATGGTTTGTAAATTAACTAAATCCATTTATGGGCTCAAGCAAGCTTCTCGTCAGTGGTACTTCAAGTTTCATCAAATTATTGTCTCATGTGGTTTTGAGGCAAATCTTATGGATGAATGTGTGTATCACAAATTCAGTGGGAGTAAGTATATTTTCCTGGTTTTATATGTCGATGACATATTGCTAGCCACAAATGATATTAGCATATTGCACGACACCAAGAGATTTTTATCAAAACATTTTGAGATGAAAGATCTTGGTGATGCCTCCTTTGTCTTAGGAATCCAGATACACCGAGATCGTTCTAGGGGTATTTTAGGATTGTCACAAAGGACCTATATTGATAAAGTCCTCCAAAGGTATGGCATGCAAAATAGCAAACCAGGTGATACCCCTGTCGCTAAAGGAGACAAATTCAGTCTTAATCAATGCCCTAAAAATAGTTTAGAAAGTCAAGAAATGCAGAAGATTCCTTACGCTTCGGCTGTGGGGAGTCTAATGTATGCTCAGGTATGTACACGTCCGGATATTGCGTACATTGTTGGCATGTTAGGCAGATATCTAAGTAACCTTGGAATGGATCATTGGAGAGCAGCCAAGAGGGTTATGAGATATTTACAGAGAACAAAAGAGTACATGCTTACATATAGGAGATCGGATCAGTTAGAGATCATTGGATATTTCGACTCCGACTTTGCTGGATGCCAAGACAGCAGAAGATCCACATCAGGCTATATTTATCTGTTGGCTGGTGGAGCAATTTCATGGAGGTCTGCCAAACAGACACTCATAACTTCATCCACCATGGAAGCAGAGTTTGTAGCATGTTATGGGGCATCCAATCAAGGAATATGGCTACGAAATTTTGTCACTGGGCTGCGTGTTCTGGATGGTATTGAAAGACCACTGAAGATATTTTGTGACAATAAATCAGCAGTTTTATATTCCAATAACAACAGGAGTTCTACAAAATCAAAATACATTGATATCAAGTTCCTAGTTGTAAAAGAAAAAGTACAGAGTGGACAGATATCCATAGAGCATATTGGAACAAACTCCATGATAGCGGATCCGCTTACAAAGGGATTACCACCCAAGGTCTTTCATGAGCACACTGCTCATATGGGTGTTGTCTCATTTGAGGATATCCAAATTTAGTGGGAGTTTATATTATTCATTGTATATTGCTCTATGTTATGTTTAGACTTTATCTATGCATTTGGATTGTGTTCTGCAGAAATAAAGTATTCATTTTATTGCACTCTGTTAAATTATGCTAAAGATTTGATCTTAATAAAGTTAAGTAGGACCAATTGGAAATAAGACATGAATAGATCACATTGCATGTAATTTCCATGCTATGCACTCATGATTGATCTATGTCATTTAGCTGTGCAGATATATGTGACCATTGATTGGTCTAGTAACGATTGATGTAACAAAGGCCACCTTGATCCTATGTCAGTATAGTTAATGGACCAGATTGTTCGGATATACCCTAAGGACATGATAGAAAATTTTGAGCTCATAAGGTTAAGCACATTTATTTGATTACATATGCATGTGGCCCAGTGGGAGATTGTTAGAATAATTTTTGTAATTAATCTATAATTTGGGCCACACATGTAAATAATTAAAATGTGTGTGCTATCATTTAATTAAGCCTAAATATAGTGATCTAATTAATAATTGATTAATTGGCTTAAGGGTATAATTGTCATGAGATTATTGTGTAGATACCATTAGATAATTATTATTTCTATGAGGGGCGGAAATATAATTGTGATAAAATTAAAACTGCCCTAGCGGTTATTGTGATAAAACTGCCTAGCGGTTTATAAATAGGGTTATGGTCCCCATTCTACCACGACGCATTCCAATTTATGAAAATCCTCTCAGAGAGAAGTTGACACAGAATCTAGTGGCTAGAATTGGAAGATCATCTCAAGGGTTCTCTTCCTGTAAGGTTTCTCCTTCAATGGATTCAGGTATGCTTCCGCTATTAATTTTTTACTCATTGTTTTAATCAAGAAATTCCAGTATATATAAATTAGGGTTTTCATTTTATGATATTAACAAAAACAACCTCAAATTTCATTATCTTGTGAATGTCAGTCCCATATTTTATTTAAATAGAGCAACCGCTATATGTAGTGACGAGATAGATTTACTTTTTGAATAGTCAGGATCGTTACATGAGTTCGCAATGATGTTTGGATCATTAAATCCACAGTTCACGATAATTGCAGCGATATCTGGTGAGGGGAATGCATTAACTTGCCAGGTATGCTTTAGTAATTATAATTTCAAAACTGAGTTATTTGATCCTTGAGATCTGCAATCTCTACCTTCATCTTTGATAAAAGTAGTTTATTAGCATAAAGAGATTTTCGATGTGTGATTTTTAAATACGTTGTATAATGCATTAAGGAGGCACACGAATTGCTATGACCTGAAGATTGCGCATTGTTTATTATATTAATTACGATGGAGCCATGTATTTTTCATGTTGAATGTTGAATGGTAAATTCTTGTTGAAATTCCATTGATATGTTGTTGCATTGAAATCATATTCCTGTCGAATGCCCTAGAAATCGTTAATATCTCCGGCGAGTTTCCTTTTGGTTATACTACTTTTAGATTTCAGTTTGAACCCTGTCTAAGTTTGCATGCTGCCTTCTCTACGTTTTAAAAGCCAACATTCCACAAGATAGTATGAACATCAATATATTTGTGTTCATAAAGTAAATCAAATATTGATTTTGGGCATTTGAATAAACTATTTAAAATACCATTCAACTTCCAGCATTTAGTCAACGATTGAGTTATGTTTAGCTCATTTATGTTATAATTTATTTTTGCATTATTTTTGGAAAAGAAATCCTTGTTTTTTTTTTCCAGCAGAAAAAAATTGTACTATTGCTATTCCATGGAATCAAATAGTACAAGGATAGTGGGAATATCTTGTCTTCAGATATTCGATACAGTACATAATCTCAAAAATCTTCAGAAGACCGCTATACATAAATATCATCTACCCCTAAAAAAAAGTTAACATACAAAAAACTTTAAGATCATCCCAGGTTACATATCTTCTTAAAAAATATTTAAATTACCCTTGTCTAGCAGACAGGCCTCCATCCATTCCTCCCAGAAAAGAGCACCTACAGGGCCAGCAAAAGCTTCTTTGGAAAGTTGATCTGCAAGAGAGTTATGCGACCTATAACCCTTGTTTACCTGACCGGTGTTTTTTATTAGGGCGCTAAGGTTTATTATATTCATAAATATATTGTGGGAATAAAGAGTTAGGGTGCCGCCTTGTATTATCTTGGTTAGGAGTATGACCGTAAATATAAATTCATTATAGTTGGAAGGAACACAAGAATGCTTGTTGTATATTTGGAGAATTACGTCTAAATTATGCAAAGTATTATACTTAAGAGTATTGAAAAGGGATGATACTTTATCAAACCTTTAGATAAAAGTATGAGGATTAGGATGTGTTAATACATTAGTATAACAAAAGGAACGTTATCCTTTGTTAATATATTTGATTGAGGGGAAACTTTTTAGACTAAGTATAATAATACTTAGCTTTTATTCTCTAAATTGTAAGATTTAATGTAAGGGTAAAAAGGAGGTTTAGTGAAAGGATTGTGATAATGATCACAAATATAAGACATAAATGGATGAACGACATATGGCAATAAATATGTTGCAGAATGTAATCTTGATTCTGAGGAATAATAAGATACAAAGTTTTGTGGATGTAGCCCAAGGAGTGGGTGAACCACGTTAAAAATTGTCTCTCTTGGTTGTGTCTCTTTTGTGTATTCTCTTTATATGGTGTTTTCAGTATTATACAGTTTGGATGCCTTGATTTTGAGTTACTAACTATGTTGGAATGTAGGTATAGATGAATGATAGTTCCTTATTACTTTGACTATACACTGTATCTCATATGTGTATGCTCGAATCTCTCTCTCTCTCTCTCAGAATGATTATGACTATTCATATGTATGAATAAGAGTTGTTTGAATGTTTAATTACTGCATTTCATTCATTATGTGTACTTTGTGATTTTATCAATATATAAATCGCATACGTTGTTAATGTTAATAGACTGAAATATAACTCGATGATAGATTCACATTGTCTCATGTAGTAATAACGAAACATTTCGGTAATCCCCAATGGATGGGGAATTAATGTAAAGTATTTAAAAGAAAAATTTTAAAGTATGATTATGCAGGTATTTAAGAGAGATTGAAGATTCTTAGTCTTATGATAGCTTGTCATGCATAAAACACTTACTTTTCCAAAAAGGGTTAATTGATATTTGATGACAGTAAATTAGTCCTGTAAATGTTATTAAAGGTCATGGTAGTAGGAATTATTTAGGCACGATCATTTCGTTTGTCATCATGTTTAAGAGAAATTAGTGTATCACCTTCCCTATTGTTAAATGTTCATTGTGAAATTTTTTGAAAATTCATCCAAACTACTAATATGGAAAATTGGGTTCGTGACAGTTCAGTCATGTACATACTTATGTTCCTAGATTTAGGATGTATATCATGCATATTAGAAAAGTTGCATTAATGAACAAGATACTACTAATATACAAGTAATGGGTAAGTGGCCTATGATACTGTACAACATTCAATTGCTACTTATCTAGAATGAAACTTATTTGCTGACATGTTGGGAGTTGTGCACACTCTTAACAGTGTTATGGTAGAGATGGAAGGCATCTAGAAAGTTACGGGATATGGATAAATGTTGTATTGAAGCATTGGCTAAGATAATTGCATGATTGTATGACATATGTCTTTATGTGTAAGAATTTGTTCTGAAATCTATGGGATGTTTCTAATCATGAAATTGAACTTATCTTGTAGGAAAGACCGTGTACCATCACCTACAAGAGATACTTGTTTCGTAGAACAAGCGACAAAGAATCAACAAATCCAGAAAACTACCTGTTGAAGATATTGAAGAATCTGAAGTTCCCAGGATCCGGGATGCAGTAATGGAAGGATTCCATGATCAAGGAGTACCAGTTGATCATGAAGAATGATGTCTGGGATGTGGTCCCGAGACCATAAGGGAAGTTTGTTGTGACTTCCAAGTGGATCTACAAGATCAAGCATGCAACATATGGCAGCATAGAGAAATACAAGGCCATGTTTGTGGCTCGTGGCTTCTCCCAGAAAGAAGGGATAGACTATGAAGAAACTTTTGCACCTGTAGCCAGATACACTTCCATCAGAACAGTACTTGCTCTGGCTGCAGTGATGAAGTGGAAGATACACCAAATGGATGTCAAGACAACTTTCTTGAATGGTGTAGTTGAAGAGGAAGTGTATGTGGAGCAACCACTCGGATTTGAGACACATGACAGGGAGTCACATATGTGCAAATTAAATAAAGCCTTGTATGGTTTGAAACAAGCACCCAGGACATGGTACAGCAAGATTGACAGCTTCCTGACTAGTTTGGGCTTTACCAAGAGTAAAGTAGATTCCAACCTTTACTACAAGGTTGAGGAAGGCAACCCAGTGATACTCCTACTATATGTAGATGACTTGTTTGTGACAGGTGAGGATGGGTTGATTGTTGATACGAAGAGGAAGCTTGCTGTCGAGTTCAAGATGAAGGACTTGGGTATGAAGCATTATTTTCTAGGGATGGAGGTGTGGCAGAGTGCAGATGGAATCTTCCTTGGACAAGGAAAGTATGCAGTAGAGATCCTGAAGCGGTTTAGGATGATGGACTGCAAGGCCATGGCCACACCTATGGCATCAAACCTAAAGCTATTGAGTGATGGTTCATCAGAGTCGGTTGATTGCATGATGTATCGTCATATGATTGGGTCATTGATGTACCTGACGAACACGAGACCATATATTTACTTTGCGGTGAACACTTTGAGCCAGTTCCTGACGGATCCTATACATGTTCACTTGATTGCGGTAAAGCATATTCTGAGGTACCTAAAGGTTATGATTGATTATGGGCTCAAGTATGATGCGAATCAAAAGTTTAACCTGAAGGGTTATGTTGATTCAGATTGGGCAGGAAATGCTGCAGATAGGAAGAGCACTTCGGGGTGCTGCTTCAGTATGGGATCTAGGGTGATATCTTGGTTTAGCAGGAAGCAATCTTGCGTAGCACTGAGTACATCCGAAGCAGAGTATGTCGCAGCTTGTTCAGCTAGTTGTGAGGCAGTATGGCTTAGGAAGCTACTGTCTGATTTATTTGACCTCCAGTTGGATGCTACTTGTATCTATTATGACAACCAAAGTTGTGTGAAGTTGTCAGAGAACCCAATGTTCCATGACAAGTCGAAGCATATCGAGATCGAATATCACTATATCCGAGATATGGTGCAGAGAGGAGTAGTGAAGCTCCTGAATGTTGCGACGGACGAGCATATAGCATATGTGTTGACCAAGCCACTAGCTAGAGTGAAGTTAGAGTACTTTAGAGAGAGGCTTGGTGTCCTACAGATTCAGGACACTTCCCGGAGGAAGTGACGGCACACCGATGCTGGAGCCATTCCTAGCATGGTGGCAGGTGGGTCCTCCCATGGCTGTGGATGTAAGTGCTGAGTGATGAGCATCTAGGTGATGCTCTGTATGATGAACATCCATACGATGTTCTAGATGATGATGATCCGTATGATCATGAGATGAATGATGAGCATCCGGGTGATACTCTGTATGATGAACATCTGTACGATGTTCCATATGATGATGATCCGTATGATCATGAGATGATGGTGAGCATCCGGGTGATGCTCAGTATGATGATGATCCGTATGATCATGAGTAGCGATGATCCATATGATCATGAGAATCCAGATGATGCTTCGTGGCCATGGATATGTTGCAGGTTGTGCTGGTTTGTAATGTCCCTTATTAGGAATTTTATTAATATGGCAATTTTTTCACCTTTTTTCCCTAGTTAGACCTTTGACTAGTTTTGAGCTCCAGGTCCCCAAATTGCTCCAATTGCTCCCAAATCTTTTGCGAAGGTATATGGATGATTTTATAACATAAATATGTGTTTCATAGATTCTTTTGGACCTTTATAATACTTCTACAAATCCTCTTTCAATTTTGGACAATGTAGGGAACTTTACTAGTAATTTCCCTTTGACTAGTATTGGTCTTTAGGTCTCAAATTGACTCCAAATGCCTTCAAATATTCAAGGTAGGTGTATGAATGATATTAGGAATTGAATATGATGTTAAGGGATGAGAACTGGCCACCAAGTATGCAATTTTACTAGTAATTTGGGGTTTGAATCCCCCTGGGGTAAGTATTGAAAATGGCTTCCCAAATGCCTCCAAAGCCACTCAAATTTATGAAAAGAGGTAGGGAATGTACTAATTATTTTATTAAGGTCTCATGTGCACAATTAATTGATTATTATATCTGTTCCAACCCTCTCCCATTCAGCTGCAAAAATCACCAATTCGACCCTTGGGGAAATGGCACTATTTCTTCTTCCAATGCAATTAAACTGAGTAAAAATACTTCAAATGATCAAGTACAGTACATGAAACTTGTAAAATACATCCATGGAAGTCTATTAATCATAAATGTATCATATAACCATCCATTCATTCGAAATCATCAGCATTATCATGCTATACATCAATGTAGTGGGGAAATGGCACTGTTCTTTCATTAAAAATGAGATTTATACATTTCTACTTGGAATTTCGACCTGAAACTTTTTGGAGATGAATAAAAGAGTATTTAATTCATATTAAAAAATAAATGGGGAATTATAATCTCCCCCAAAGAGTACAATACCTCATTAAAAACGCCCTCCCTCAAGGATCAAGAATATGCCATCAAAACTGGAAATAGTTGAAGGAGTGAGCTGCAATAGAAGAAACCATGAGCTTCCCTATAGATTGAAACTGAAAATAAAGACTCTATTAAATCTCCAAATGAAAGGTATGAATGGCCTTTCCAATTACCAACTTGGATGGGAATCTTTCACCCTCGAAATTGGCTAGGGCAAGAAACTAGTCATCCATTAGCTCTCCCTCTTCACAAATGCAATTGCAAATTCTACAAATGATCAAAAGCTGGTTTCATTCTTTGTTATTGACATTTATAAATTTCTAATGTCCTCAATGGGTCGAATTCCTTCCAAGAGACTCATGCCAACTCAAGTTGGGAAGAGATTCCAAAGAACGCCACTTGTACAACAATTCCTAGTCTCCCACTTCCACCAAATCACATGTGGAAGCATATTAGCTGCCCTAACACCCTTGAGTACCCTATTGGAGTATAGTTTTAGCCCTGACATGTCATATATGTCATATGTCAGCCTTCCGGTCTTATTTGTGTCATAGCATCTTCATCGTTGTTGTCATGGAGCTAGGGAATCTAGCCTAAGTGTCTCACTAGCTCCAAATTGCCTCTTCCTCTTCCATGTGAGTTAATATTCCTTTATATTTATACCTTGGATGAGTCATGCCATGAATAATACCTTTTGGAGTCCCCCAAGTATGTTTCCATTCACCTTGAATTCGAATTGGTGAGAGAATGATGCCAAGTGTAGTGGGGAAATCTAGCCATATGTGGGTCCCACTTCCTCCATGTGTCTTCATGATCAAATGCCACTTTGATTTTCACTTGTATATATTTATTTAGCTCATTTATTAAATATTTATGGCATTCTAATGTTCAAACATCATTTATTATCCCCATTATTCCAAATCCTAAAGCTTCCACCCCAAACCTAGGAAACTAGTAATTTTCCTCCTTGGCAATTATTTGACCTTTAGCATCGATTTGAAAAACTCTAATGAATAGGGCCAATGTGATTAGGCCATTGTGACCCAATGCTGAATTTGGGACATAAAAAATCCTCCCTTCCCAATATTGCTTGTCCTCAAGCAATTTGAAACATGGGTGTTGAAGAACCTGCTTTTTGTATAATTCTTTGAAGTTGCCATTGAATTGCTCAACCTTGAGTCTTTGAGTTTCCATGAAGATTCTAGATAGGAACCACCATGCTTGTTGTTGCACTACTCTGATAAAAATCACTTTATTAAGTGGGAAATCCATCTCCCATACTGCTTGTTTCCCCAAAAAATTTGAAACCAATGAGATAAAAATTATTCCAGGGTCCCATTGCTTGTATTGCACCCCAACAATTAAGAGTGCTTTCCAACCCACACCATTAGATAAGAGGATTCCTAGATCCCATTTTATTGTATGCATCCTTCCAGACATCATGAGTATGAAATATATATCATCAAAGTACATAACAACATAATGAAAATGTACATCAAGGATATGCTTCATCAAAGAGTCATGAAAGTGCTTATACCTCCAAGTAAGCAGACCACCATTTTCTAAGTGCATACAAGCTTCAAATGACCAATCAAATCTGCTCCAATGACATAGTTGAGGATCCCATGTCCTATAATGATTCTCCAAAAGGATGTGATATGAATCAAAATATTCAGCCATGTATTCTTTCATCCAAGAAGTGAATGAAGAATCTCCACTAAAATCTGAACCAAATAATGAGCAGAAAAAACAAGGAGACTTCAAATGATTCAAAGAAGTCTCACACATACATCCCTGAATGTGAGAATCATAAAGATATAACAAAGTATGTGGATTGCAACAAAAATGTTCTCCAATCATAAATCTATTCACCCAAGTCTTGGATGAAGTTCCTCCAACATCAAATGAATCAAGTGTTGAGCAAAAGAAACCATGAGTCTTCAGGTGACTCAAATGCATATCATAGGTGTATCCATGTAGATGTGCATCATCATAAAGTAACAAGGGATGCTGCTGCAAATGTGAATAAGAATGTGCTCCAACCATGTCATCATAAAAGGTAAATCTAGGAGTTCCAAACTCCTCATGTGGCACCATAAAAAAAATCCTTTCACCCATAATTCATTGAGACTAATGCTGCAAAACATGGAATTGTAGGATGTGGGATAATGAACTAACTCACCCAAATGATAAAAAAGTGCAGAAGTTTCATCATGGGAAGGATCCATATGGGTAGTATCATGCAGCTCCTTCAAAATTGTGAAACCTTTGTCATAGATTGGTTCCAATGTAGAGGAATCATGCTCTTCTTTAAAAATTGCATAACCTTCATCAAGAGACAATTCAAGTTCCTCTTCTAGCACATCAAGTGTTTGGATCTCTTCAAGTTCATCTTCAAACACATTAATCACATTCAAGTTTTCACATTTCTCATGATCCACCATGTCATGAGAATTCTCCAAATAGTCTACCATTTGACAATCTGAAACATAGGAGGAAAAACAAGTATATTGCAACTTTTCAAGAAGTTGCTCATTTTGAATTGTGAAATTATGAATATCCTCATTATTCTTCAAGTATGCATCATGTAACAATTCATTAAGCTCAAACAAATGGTTTCTATCAAAAACCAAAGACATGAAATTACCTTTGATGTGGCACATTGCTCTTTGAATCTTCTCCATGTCTTCAAGGAAGGATGTTTTCTCCAATGAAGTAGCTCTCCAACAAGAATTTGACACCAATGCTTGAGTGTCATGGAGAATGCTGAGGGACTCTTGGATCTTATTTTCATTCATCTTTAAGGACCCTTCAAGAAAATTAGGTTCTTGCAAATTAACCTCCTCATCTTCTTCATTTTTGCTTGGACCAACTTCATGAATCTCAAGTGGTGATGGGGAAGTTGATCTTGGTTCTTCTTCAACTGCTACAAGGTCTTCATTATCATGCTTAATGGAACTTGGGCTTGCAGCAACACTTTCAAAAGTCATCTCTATGTCACCAACATAGAGGTGCGAGCACCCATCAGTAGGTACTCCTTCATAGTTTAAGCATCCATCAATAGATGCTCTTTGGTTCATGTCTAAGCTAGAAGGTGTCTCGAAATGATCTTCCATATTTTCAATAGAATCTTCTTCATGCTCTTGTGATGTCTCTTCATTTTTATCCTTCAAGCAAGATGATGCATTTTCCCCCTTGTTTTCCTTATGATCAATATCTTTGGAATCTCTTTTTGAAGAATTCCCAAAAGCTCTCCTAAAGTGGGACATAATTTCATGCACACATATTTGATACTCACTCCAAGGTTCTTTACAAGAAGGGCATAAACCATTCTGTACTAACTCCACATCTTCATTTTTGGGCCTATTTTCAAAAACATGTTCAACATAGTACTCAAAAGACATGACATTTTTGTGTATTTTTGCTCAAAGCAAGATATTCTTGATCTTTTTGATATTGTTGGGGCAAGGTTTTATATGTTGCTTTCCATATTTGAAAATAACTCATAGATTTATACTTGGTTGGTGTGACATACTCATATTCATCAGATTTAAAGTCATAAGAATAATATTCATTTCTCTTGAAATTGTAAGAAGTGTTGCATGATGGCACCTCTTCCTCGTACCATTCACATTCTGCTTCATATTGCTCATAAGCATCTGCATATTCCTCATAAGAATTGTACTCATATGATTCATCATAATAGTAAGACATGGCTGCCAATTATTATTAAATGTATGTACCTAATCCACAGGTGCAAGTACCATGCTCTGATACCACTGTAATGTCCCTTGTTAGGAATTTTATTAAGATGCAATTTTTCCACTTTTTTTCGCTAGTTAGACCTTTGGCTAGTTTTGAGCTCTAGGTCCCCAAATTGCTCCAATTGCTCCAAAATATTCTGAGAAGGTATATGGATGATGTTATAACATAAATATGTGTTTCAGGAATTCTTTTGGACCATTATAATACTTCTTCAAATCTTCTTTCAATTCTGGCCAATGTAGGGAACTTTACTAGTAAATTCCCTTTGACTAGTATTGGTCTCTAGGCCTCAAATATTCAAGGAAGGTGTATGAATGATATTAGGACTTGAATATTATGTTAAGGGATGAGATACGGCCACCAAAATACCTCTTCAAACTCTCTTAATATTTTGGACCAAGCATGCAATTTTACTAGTAATTTGGGGTTCAAATCCCCCTGGGGTAAGTACTGAAAATGGCTTCCAAAATGCCTCCAAATCCATTCAAATTTATGAAAAGTGGTAGGGAATGTATTAATTATGTTATTCATGTCTCATGTGCACCATTAATGTTTTATTATATCTGTTCCAACCCTCTCCAATTCAGCTGCAAAAATCACCAATTCGACCCTTGGGGAAATGGCACTATTTCTTCTCCCAATGCAATTAAACTGAGTAAAAATACTTCAAATGATCAACTACAGTACATGAAACTTGTAAAATACATACATGGTAGTCTATTAATCATAAATGTATCAGAGAACCATCCATTCATTCGAAATCATCATCATTATCATGTTATACATCAATGTAGGGGGGAAATGACACTGTTCTTTCATTAAAAATGAGATTTATACATTTCTACTTGGAATTTCGACCTGAAAATTTTTGGAGATGAATAAAAGAGCATTTAATTCATATTACAAAAGAAATGGGGCATTAGAATCTCCCCTAAATAGTACAATAGCTCACCAAAAACGCCCTCCCTCAAGGATCAAGAATATGCCATCAAAACTGGAAATGGTTGAAGGAGTGAGCTGCAATAGAAGAAACCATGATCTACCCTGTAGCTTACAATTGCAAATAAAGACCCAATTAAATCTCCAAATGAAAGGTCTGAATGGAATTTCCAATTACCAACTTGGATGGGAATCTTTCACCCTCGAAATTGGCTAAGGCAAGAAACTAGTCATCCACTAGCTCTCTCTCTTCACAAATGCAATTGCAAATTCTATAAATGATAAAAATCTGGTTTAATTCTTTGTTATTAACATTTATAAATTTGTAATGTCCTCAATGGTTTGAATTCCTTCCAAGATACTCATGCCAACTCAAGTTGGGAAGAGATTCCAAAGAACGCCACTTGCACAACAATTCCTAGTCTCCGACTTCCACCAAATCACATGTGGAAGCATCTTAGCTTCCCTAACAACCTTGAGCAGCCTCTTGGATTCTATGTTTAGCCCTGACATGTCATATATGTCATATTTCAGCCTCTAGGTCTGATTTGTGTCAAAGGTGTCATAGCATCTTCATCATTGCTGTCACAGAGCTAGAGAATCTAGCCCAAGTGTCTCACTAGCTCCAAATTGCCTCTTCCTCTTCCATGGGAGTTACTCTTCCTTTATATTTCTACCTTGGATGAGTCATTCCATGAATAATACCTTTTGGACTCCCCAAAGTATGTTACCATTCACCTTGAATTCGAATTGGTGAGAGAATGATGCCAAGTGTATTGGGGAAATCTAGCCATATGTGGTTCCCACTTCCTCCATGTGTCTTCATGATCAAATGCCACTTTGATTTTCACTTGTATATATTTATTTAGATCCTTTATTAAATATTTATGCAATTATAATGTTCAAACATCATTTATTATCCCCATTATTCCAAATCCCAAAGCTTCCACCCAAAACCTAGGAAACTAGTAATTTTTCTCCTTGGCAATTATTTGACCTTTAGCATCAATTTGACAAAATCTAATGAATAGGGCTAATGTGATTAGGCCATTGTGACCCAATGCCTAATTTGGGACATGACAAATCCTCCCTTCCTAATATTGCTTGTCCTCAAGCAATTTTAAACATGGGTGTTGAAGAACCTGCTTTTTGTATAATTCTTTGAAGTTGCCATTGAATTGCTCAACCTTGAGTCTTTGAGTTTCCATGAAGATTTTAGAGAGGAACCACCATGTTTGCTTCTGCACTACTCTGATAAAAATCACTTTATTAAGTGGGAAATCCATCTCCCATACTGCTTGTTTCCCCAAAAAATTCGAAACCAATGAGATAAAAATTATTCCAGGGTCCCATTGCTTGTATTGCACCCCAACAATTAAGAGTGCTTTCCAACCCACACCATTAGATAAGAGGATTCCTGGATCCCATTTTATTGTATGCATCCTTCCAAACATCATGAGTATGAAATATATATCATCAAAATACATAACAACATAATGAAAATTTACATCAAGGATATGCTTCATCAAAGAGTCATGAAAGTGCTTATACCTCCAATAAAGTAGACCACCATTGTCCAAGTGCATACAAGCTTCAAATGACCAATCAAATCTGCTCCAATGACATAGGTAAGGATCCCATGTCTTATAATGTTGCTCCAAAAGGATGTGATATGCATCAAAATATTCAACCATGTATTCTTTCATCCAAGAAGTGAATGAAGAATCTCCACTAAAATCTGAACCAAATAATGAGCAGAAAAAACAAGGAGACTTCAAATGATTCAAAGAAGTCTCACCCATACATCCCTGAATGTGAGAATCATAAATATATAACAAAGTATGTGGATTGAAACAAAAATGTTCTCCAATCATAAATCTATTCACCCAAGTGTTGGATGAAGTTCCTCCAACATCAAATGAATCAAGTGTTGAGCAAGAGAAACCATGAGTCTTCAAGTGACTCAAATGCATATCATAGGTGCATCCGTGTAGATGTGCATCATCATAAAGTAACAAGGGATGCTGCTGCAAATGTGAATAAGAATTTGCTCCAACCATGTCATCATAAAAGGTAAATCTAGGAGTTCCATACTCCTCATGTGGCACCATAAAAAGAACCCTTTCACCCATAATTCATTGAGACTAATGCTGCAAAACATGCAATTGTAGGATGTAGGATAATGAACTAACTCACCCAAATGATAAAAAAAGTGCAGAAGTTTCATCATGGGAAGGATCCATATGGGTAGTATCATGCAGCTCCTTCAAAAGTGTGAAACATTTGTCATAGATTGGTTCCAATGTAGAGTAATCATGCTCTTCTTTAAAAATTACATAACCTTCATCAAGAGACAATTCAAGTTCCTCTTCCACCACATCAAGTGTTTGGATCTCTTCAAGTTCATTTTCAAACACATTAAGTACATTCAAATTTCCACATTTCTCATGATCCACCATGTCATGAGAATCCTCCAAACAATCTACCATTTGACAATCTCAAACATAGGAGGAAAAACAAGTATCTTGCAACTTTTCAAGAAGTTGTTCATTTTGAATTGTGAGATTATGAATATCCTCATTATTCTTCAAGTATGCATCGTGAAAAAATTCATTAAGCTAAAACAAATGGTTACTATCAAAAACCAAAGACATGAAATTACCTTTGATGTGGCACATTGCTCTTTGAATCTTCTCCATGTCTTCAAGGAAGGATGTTTCCTCCAATGAAGTAGCTCTCCAACAAGAATTTGACACCAATGCTTGAGTGTCATGGAGAATACTGAGGGACTCTTGGATCTTATTTTCATTTATCTTTAAGGACCCTCAAGAAAATGAGGTTCTTGGAAATTAACCTCCTCATCTTCTTCATTTTTGCTTGGACCAACTTCATGAAGCTCAAGTGGTGATGGGAAAGTTGATCTTGGTTCTTCTTCAACTGCTACAAGGTCTTCATTATCATGCTTAATGGAACTTGGGCTTGCAGCAACACTTTCAAAAGTGATATCTATGTCACCAACATAGAGGTGCGAGCACCCATTAGTAGGTACTCCTTCATAGTTTAAGCATCCATCAATAGATGCTCTTTGGTTAATGTCTAAGCTAGAAGGTGTCTCGAAATGATCTTCCATATTTTCAATAGAAGCTTCTTCATGCTCTTGTGATGTTTCTTCATTTTTATCCTTCAAGCAAGATGATGCATTTTTCCCCTTGTTTTCTTTATGATCAATATCTTTGGAATCTCTTTTTGAAGAATTCCCAAAAGCTCTCCTAAAGTGGGACATAATTTCATGCACACATATCTGATACTCACTCCAAGGTTCTTTACAAGAAGGGAATAAACCTTTCTTTACTAACTCCACATCTTCATTTTTGGGCCTATTTTCAAAAACATGTTCAGCATAGTACTCAAAATACATAACATTTTGTGTATTTTTGCTCAAAGCAAGATATTCTTGATATTCTTGATATTGTTAAGGAAAGGTTTTATATATTGCTTTCCATCTTTGAAAATAACTCATAGAATTATCCTTCGTTGGTGTGACACACATATTCATCAGATTTAAAGTCATAAGAATAATATTCATTTCTCTTGAAATTGTAAGAAGTGTTGCATGATGGCACCTCTTCCTCGTACCATTCACATTCTGCTTCATATTGCTCATAAGCATCTGCGTATTCCTTATAAGAATTGTACTCATAGGATTCATAATAATAGTAAGACATGGCTGCCAATTATTCTTGAATGTATGTACCTAATACACAGGTGCAAGGACCATGCTCTGATACCACTGTAATGTTCGTTGTTAGGAATTTTATTAAGATGACAATTTTTTCACTTTTTTTCCCTAGTTAGACCTTTGACTAGTTTTGAGCTCTAGGTCCCCAAATTTCTCCAATTGATCCCAAATATTCTTATAAGGTATATGGATGATTTTATAACATAAATATGTGTTTTAGGGATGCTTTTGGACCTTTATAATACTTCTGCAAATCCTCTTTCAATTCTGGCCAATGTATGGAACTTTACTAGTAATTTTCCTTTGACTAATATTGGTCTCTAGGTCTCAAATGGACTCCAAATGCCTTCAAATGTTCAAGGAAGGTGTATGAATGATATTAGGACTTGAATATGATGTTAAGCGATGAGATATGTCCACCAGAAGACCTCTGCAAACTCTCTTAAGATTCTAGACCAAGTATGCAATTTTACTAGTAATTTGGGGTTCAAATCCCCCTAGGGGTACTGAAAATGGCTTCTCAAATGCCTCCAAAGCCACTCAAATTTATAAACAGAGGTAGGGAATGTATTAATGATTTTATTGAGGTATCACATGCACCATTAATTGATTATTATATCTGTTCCAACCCTCTCCCATTCAGCTGCAAAAATCACCAATTCGACCCTTGGGGAAATGACACTATTTCTTCTCCCAATGCAATTAAACTGAGTAAAAATACTTCAAATGCTCAAGTACAGTATATGAAACTTGTAAAATACATCCATGGAAGTCTATGAATCATAAATGTATCAGAGAACCATCCATTCATTCGAAATCATCAGCATTATCATGCTATACATCAATGTAGTGGGGAAATGGCATTGTTCTTTCATTAAAAATGAGATTTATACATTTCTACTTGGAATTTCGACCTGAAATTTTTTGGATATGAATAATAGAGTATTTAATTCATATTACAAAATAAACGGGGCATTAGAATCTCCCCCAAAGAGTACAATAGCTCACCAAAAATGCCCTCCCTCAAGGATCAAGAATATGCCATCAAAATTGGAATGGTTGAAGGAGTGAGCTGCAATAGAAGAAACCATGAGCTTCCCTGTAGCTTACAAATGAAAATAAAGACTCCATTAAATCTCCAAATGAAAGGTCTGAATGGCCTTTCCAATTACCAACTTGGATGGGAATCTTTCACCATCGAAATTGGCTAAGGCAAGAAATTAGTCATCCACTAGCTCTCCCTCTTCACAAATGCAATTGCAAATTCTACAAATGATCAAAAGCTGGTTTCATTATTTGTTATTTAAATTTATAAAGTTATAATGTACTCAATGGGTCGAATTCCTTCCAAGAGACTCATGCCAACTCAAGTTGGGAAGAGATTCCAAAGAACGCCACTTGTACAACAATTCCTAGTCTCCCACTTCCACCAAATCACATGTGGAAGCATATTAGCTGCCCTAACACCCTTGAACGCCCTATTGGAATATAGTTTTAGCCATGACATGTCATATATGTCATATGTCAGCCTTCAGGTCTGATTTGTGTCATAGGTGTCATAGCATCTTCATCATTGTTGTCATGGAGCTAGGGGATCTAGCCTAAGTGTCTCACTAGTTCCAAATTGCCTCTTTCTCTTCCATGTTAGTTAATATTCCTTTATATTTATACCTTGGATGAGTCATGCCATGAATAATACCTTTTGGAGTCCACCAAGTATGTTACCATTCACCTTGAATTTGAATTGGTGAGAGAATAATGCCAATTGTAGTGGGGAAATCTAGCCATATGTGGGTCCCACTTCCTCCATGTGTCTTCATGATCAAATGCCACTTTGATTTTCACTTGTATATATTTATTTAGCTCCTTTATTAAATATTTATGCCATTCTAATGTTCAAACATCATTTATTATCCCCATTATTCCAAATCCCAAAGCTTCCACCCCAAACCTAGGAAACTAGTAATTTTCCTCCTTGGCAATTATTTGACCTTTAGCATCAATTTGACAAACTCTAATGAATAGGGCCAATGTGATTAGGCCATTGTGACCCAATGCCAAATTTGGGACATGACATGGTTGGACATGTAATGGATCCTGGGAGATCCCATAGGTTGTGTTGGGCACGTAATAAGTCTTATGACGCTCTTGTGAGGTCTTGTCTGTAGGCATGTAATCAGTTCTGGAGATCCCATAGGTTCTGCTAGGCACGTAATAAGTCCCGGGATGCTCTTTAGAGAGCTTGGCGGTTGTAATATGATCTTTTAAGGTTTTTCTTGTTCACATGTAATCAGTCCTGGAGATCCGATAGGTTGTGCTGGGCACGTAAAAGTCCTGGGTTTCTCTTTTAGATCTTGTAGGTCGCAAGATGCTCTTTTAAGGTTTTGTGAAGATTCACATGTAATTAGTCTTGGAGATTCGATAGGTTGTGCTGGGAACGTAATGAGTCATGGGATGCTCTTTAGAGATCTTGCCGGATGCAAGATGCTCTTTTAAGGTTTTGTGAAGTTTGCATGTAATCAGTCATGGGAGATCTTGTTGGTTGTGCTGGGCACATAAAGGATCCTAGGATGCTCTTGTCAAGTTTTGCAGATGCACATAATCAGTCCTGAGATTCCACCAGTTTCCATGTGCAAATATGATGAATACCTACATGGAGGCTAGGCCTACATCCAACATGAAAAAGGGTTGGATCTGTAGAAATTCCTATGATGAGAAGAATTGGGAGATAGCACCAGTGATCGAGATGACAAGTACAGCAGCGAAGATGATGATGGTTCGTGATCCAGTGACGATGATCCAGCTACAGTATTGAAGACTTGTGCCTATATGTATTGATGACCTGTGTCAAGATAATACCTTCCTAGTTTAGAAGGATTGTTGATGCATTTGTAACTTCGAAAGATATTCACTTGTATATTGTATGTATTACATTTGTACTTTATTGTATCCCCAACGGAGATGTATTATTCCTCCGATTGGAAGTGTTGTCATTTGTATTTGCAAGTGTTGCAAGTTACATTGTAAGTGTCGTAGCTTATATTTGATGGGTTATTATACCACCTTGGTGGGGTCGGCCTTGTATGAGTTATGTGGAAGAGTTATTAGACTCCCTTAGGAAGTCGACCCAGTTAGGGTTAAAGACAGGTTAAGTTAAAGTATAAATAGAGAGTGTGACTCTCTCATTCTATTCATTCACTCACTCACTTCATATTAGTGAGAGAGAGGAGGAGTGCACACAAGTGGAGGAGGAGAAGCTGCCAGGAGACTATCTCTTGTTTTGGGGTTTGATCTTTGTGATCTTTGTATTGGTGCTCATTCTATCTCTGAGGAAGTTGCGGGGTTTTTCACCTTCTTGGTTTTCCCCGGTGAAATGCTTTGTGTCTCTTGTCTCTTGTATTTGATATGTTGTACATGTTTTTCTCTCAGTTAAGATCCTAGATCATATTGAATTAAATGATGAAAAACTAATTCAACCCAGAAATCGGATTTATGAACTAATTCAGTTACAGGTCATTTGGACGCCCATACGAACCGTCATTCTCATCTAGACGCCCATACGAACCGTCATTCTCATCTAGATGCCCATTCGGACTATCGTTTGCAGTCATTTGGATTGTCATTCACACCCCCGAAATCATTGGTTTGGGTACTTAGAGGCATTTATGGAAAAAAAAAACGTGGGTTTTGTTTGTGGTGGTCCTCTCATGCTTCTCCACCTCCAGGATTCCACCTAGGTCATTTTTCATCTACAGGAATATCGAGGCCCAATATTTGATTGTAGGAATTCATTTTTGGGCAAATAAATGCAAAATGAATCTCTTCAGTTTTCTCTTTAATCGATTTAGTTCTAGGCATTGATCTCTGATGTATAAACTCCTATATATATATAGGCTCTTAGCCTTGCTATAAAAAAGACTGTAATGTACAAATTCTAAGATTTAATAATATTGAATTGCTGCTCCTGGCTCAAATTCGTCTTTATGCTTTGGTAAATGATTAGCTCATGAATGGAAGCCACTGTCATCTGAGAGGGCCCCTCAGTGACAAGTGTGCCTTTTTTGTATGCAAGATCGATCTCGTTCAACTGTGTTTATGTTTGTCAGATAAGTAATTTCGTTTCTGCATTTTAATTTGTTAATTTCAGTTCAGGTTAGATGCTTGATTGCTTGTGGTTTTTAATTAAATTAGTTCATGTTTGATAAATTGGTTGCTTTCCTTTCAGTTTGCAAAGCTCTGCATAGTATTTTCCTCTTATGTTTATGTTTCTTTCATTTACAGTCTTCCCATCCATCTTTCTTTTCATGTTTATGTTTTTGTTGCATTTACAATTACATTCCCGTCATTAGTTTAGGAGGAAAATTTCGGGAGTACGTTTTGAGCAAATCGTAAGGAATCTGGGGAAATGGTTCAGAACCCACTTCCCAAACGGGCTCATTTACCCTAGTATTGGACAATTTTCAAAATTTCTTAACAGATGTGGAGAAAAATGTGCCGGAACATACATCATGTTTTTCCATTGAGTTCTCCTTTTTCTCCAATTCCGCTTGATTGATAATTTCATTTGCTGTAGGTAGGGGTGTTAGTGCCAATTCCATTCGTTGTAGGTAGGCGCCTTGACACTGTAGAGTTTTACCTTTTGCGTTCAGTCCACATGCATATCCAGAATTTCCTCTTCACCATTGCATTTTCCCCTTTTTCTATTTGAATTTGCATTTGCTTTCCGTCACCATAAACCTACACTCATTTCCAGCTTTCCGTTAGTTAACAGAAATAGATATAGAATAGGAGATAGAATTGCTTTTTTTAATCAGTGTGCTTCGCTTTCCATTTCCATACCATAGGGTTTACTTGTTTTTGATTAAAAATAGGAAGCATTTCAATTCGTTAAGTAGCAGTTAAATAGATTTTCTTACGCGTTCCTTCCTGCTTTGTAGTTAGTCTTTAGAATAACAATTTACCCTGCTTTCATTAAATTCATAGTTAGCTGTCGAGTTAAATTGCATAGGTTAATTAGATAGTTTGCTTTGATTAGTTTACTGTTTTGCAATGCATTTATTTACGCTTGGTTTTTAGAATAGTGTTTTTGCTTTGCTTTTGTGAATTCATAGTTAATTAGTCAGATTAAATTACATAGATCAAAGTAGTTAGTTTGCTTGCATAGAAATAGCATAGTTTTCTGTTCGAAGTAATTAGTTTACAAGTTACATAGCTTAGATCCTTAGTAGTCAGCTGCAATTGAATTCTTAGATAGATCTTTCATTCTGCACAAATAGAATAGATTTCCATTTCATAGAATAGATTAATTGTTTGCTTAAAGTGGTTTTTCTTCCGTTAGTTAGTTGTTTTCAGGCCAAGCATTGCTTTCCTAGAATAGTAGTTTCTTTTATTGCAATTTCAATTCTCATTCATAGGTTAAGATAACATAGATTAGTTTTACATTTGAAATCCTAGTTAGAGTTTGAATGTAATATCGTATATAGTGTCTGAATGAAGTGTCGTATGTAGTGTCTGAGTGAAGTGTTGTATGTAGTATCGTTTGATAAATAATAGGATAGATTCTTTATGAATGTAAGTAACTCAGTTTTCCATTCTTAATTAGATTTCACTTTCCACTTTTCAATAAGTTACCAGCTTAGGGATAAGTTAGGCTAGGGTAGTTTAGGATTTCAATCCTGCACATATAGTGTTTGCATCTCATAAGCTACCTTCCCAGGTTGACAATTAAGTGTTGAATTAGATAGTGCATATTTTACTCGACACTACCTTCAAAAGTACATCCCCCCCTGATGCGATGATGTGTTGACATAGAGCATAGGGTAAACCACTTAGTTAGGGATCACTAATGACTCTCCCTACTAAGTTTGAGGTGATCTCTTATAGTGATTGAAAGGGATCCCAAGGTACAACTGCAACTACTGCAACTCTCAGAATATAGTGTTTTGACGTCAATGAGAGATGAAATATATGATAAGATGAGAGTTTTATATTGATAACCAAGATCATATTGTAATCAACTAGTGGACAGACATACCTGACACAAGATTGGTTGATAAGCATGGGGCTCATAAATTACTTTGATCGATGCAAACATGGTGAGTGGGGACAACAACTTTCCTTTTGGAACTGTACAAATTGAAATGGATGGAGACAAACTGCAAATGAAAGGGATTTGATGGAGACGCAAAACAAAGGGTAATGGTAACCTGAAAAAACAAATACTACCGAGGGAATGGATACTCAAAATACATCAATCAAAGGAGACCATGGGTTGATTCCAAAGTAATATGGTGTTCTTGCAACGTGAGGTGGCACAGGAACTTGTTTGTACATACAAAATGTTGGTGGGGTCCCCACTGTTTTGGGTGTGTTGTGGGACCAATTTTCATGATGGGCAAAGTACCCACGATTTTGAGTGGGTCGGGGGACACTTTCCAATATGAAGTGAGGGTTGACTTACAAACGTGAAGACGGGTGCCCCATGAACCAACGCTATGTAGTGTATTCCTTCCAGATAAATGAAATAGAATTGGTTACTTCGGGGGGTGGGGGCCACATTGGTGTCTTCACGAGGTGGTGATATGGATAACATTTTTGAGGGTCAAGTGTTCATGGAGGTATGAGTGGGATTTTTGAATATTTCTCGTAACATGTGCCAAAGGATCTGAAGATTGTATACTTGGTGGAGTAAATGCATAAAAATGATATTCTAAGGGAGGGTCTTTTCACATGGGGTCAGATTCTTCAGAATTTTGGGGGATTGACATCATGGGTGTCAATTGATGACTAGGATGGCTATGGTTCACACACCCATGGGGGAAACATGCTACTCCAAATTATGGCGTTGATGGCATGTCACAATTGGGAAGCTGGGCCTTATAGTTATCAATGGGAATACTGGTAGATGCAATGTAAATAGAGGGTAAATATTGTCTCTATGCCAGTTTCAAGATGATACATATGGTAAGGGACCTTTTGTCATTGTTGTATCATGGAGTCTTGTTCTTATAATGGAAAATAAGAGTTCCTTGTTTGTCTTTGGTCAAGATTCTGCACATACGACGCACATACCAAAGTGCAGTAAAGGACATAACCAAGGTATTGACAATGCATAAATCATATAACCAAAATAAGGCGTACCGATGGGGTACTCATTTACTAAGGGTAGAAGCGTTTGAGGTACAACCCATTGACTCGGTGGTTAAGAGTGAAGCCTTCGTGGTCGCTTAAGATGTAGGCTCCTGTTGGGGGACAATTCTTAATGATGTAAGGGCCTATCCATTTGGAGACAAATTTACCAAGTCTTGGTTTGCCATCTTTCTTGTCATTGAATAGAAGAACAAAGTCACCTTCATTAAAGGAGAGGGGTCGAACTTGTTGATCGTAGTGTGCCTTGGAGCGAAATTTCATGGCTTCATTTTGTTGGAGAGAGTTACGCCGTTCCTCATTGAGGTGTTCCAAGGTGAATAGGTGTTGCAGGGGTATTAGGTAACAACTCGACGACGGATTGGAGGGTATGGATTTGACACTCAATTGGGAGGATGGCTTCTACACCATGAACAAGGTGAAATGGGGTGAATCCAATGGCAGTTTTGACCAAAGTGTGGTAATCCCAAAGGGAGGGAAAGAGCATGTGGTTCCAATTATTTTTATTTTTATCCACTGTGCGTTGGAGTATAGTTTTGAGAACTTTGTTAATAGCTTCAACCTGACCATTTTCTTGAGGGTAGTAAGAGGTTGAAAATTCATGTTTAAAGCCTAACAACGGTGACAATTCTTCAAATTTTTCGTCACGAAAGTGTCTGCCGTTGCGAAGACAAGTTGTTTGGGGATGCCAAATCAGGAGATGACATGGTTGAAGAAGAACCGTGCTACGATCACTGCTTTACAATCGAATGTGTGCATCGCTTCGACCCACTTAGTAAAGTAGTCTACGACAACAATTATATGGTGATGAGCTTGGGACGAAGCGGGGTGGCATTCCATAAAATCAATTTCCCAGTTGCAAAGTGGGCCAGCAGTGATGACTAGATGGAGTGGTGTAGGAGGATACCATGTTTTGCACAAAAAGACCTGACAATTCACGGATCGTTTGACTTCATAGATACAATCTTTGAATATGGAGGGCCAAAAATACCCAACTCGTAATATTTTTTGGGCTGTCGCTAGTCCAGAGAGGTGGCCGCCACGTGGCTTGAACCTTGGAAGGGTCAACGCTGATGCCATCTTTGGAAACAATGAATCGTAAAAGGCGACTGACTGTAATGAAAAAATACACACTTAAGGGGGTTTAAGTGTATATTATACGTACGACATCTTGTGAAGATGGTGCGAAGGTCTTGGAGGTGAGCACATCATTTTTGGGATTTGGCAGTAAGGTTGTCTAAAAAGGAGATGATGATGTGGTCCAAGTCGTTAAAGATGTATGCCATTGCTTACTGGAAAGTGCCTACAACATTCTTAAGGCTGAAAGTCATGACTTTGTAGTCAAAGGTGCCCCATGGTGTGGTAAATGAAGTTTTGTACTGATCTTGGGGGCGGATACGTATATGATTGTATCTGGAAAACCCATCCATGAAGGAAAACATTCGCTACTGGCGCACGAGTCAATGATTTGGTCGATGAATGATGTTGGAAAGTTGTCCTTAGGGCATGTAATATTGAGGTTACATAAATATGTACAGAGACAAATGGTTCCCTGCTTTTTGTCAACTAGGACTGGGTTAAACACCCATGATGTGTAAGCAATGGGAAAAATAAATCCGGCTTGTAAGAGTTTCTCGATCTTAGCTTTGATTGTGGGAGCCTTTGAAGGGTGCACCGGGCATTGCTTTTGTCGGATGGGGATGGCGTCGGGCCAAGTGTCAATATGATGCTAAAAAATTGCTAGGTTAAGACCAGTAATTTCTTCGTAGGACCATGCAAAGACGTCACTTAAATATTTGAATAGAGCTGTAAAATCAGTAATTTCCTGTGGTGAGCAGGAAGCCCCAATGGAGATGTTTTCAATCAAACCTGGTGTAACAAATATATTGACCTGAATGGTGGGGGAGATATTGGCCAGATTTCCATATTCGAATGCATTCAGGGCAGGGATGGGATTTTTGAACCAATCGATGTGACTAGGAGGTAGGAAACATTTTGATTCAATTGTATATTGTTGTTCCACGGGTAGCATGTGGTGTTCCTTCCTACTAGTTGTTTAGGACCTGTGATGGAAAGTGTCCCATGGAGGTTCAGTGATGTTCATGGCCTCAATTATTTCATCATCTGTGTTGAAGATGTATTCTTAGAGCATATCTTCGTCTGAGAAAAATAGTTCTTCCCTCTTGGTTGGGAGAGAGACTGAATAGAGATGTAGGATGTCGAGGTAGGCGGTTGTGCTTGGGGTGGGTTCTAGTATATATTCTTGAGGAAAGATGACGGGGTCTAACACTTCCCAAAAAATAGGTGACGGGGGATCATAATCTTTTGGGTTTTCTAATAAATCCAAGGTGTTGTTGTTAGCATTGTACTCTATCGATTCAGGATCCTCCTCGTTTACCGTAGGGAGGGTGGTTCCACAAGGGATGAAATTATCGGCTAATCGAATTTAGGTTATATGCAAAGAGTGAAATGCGGTGACCAAAGGACATTGGAACAAATGGTGAGACATTAAGTTGCAGGAACGACATGGTTGAGTGGCGTTGGTATGGTTTAGGATAATGGATGGGATTTGTGGGCGCCATGGTGACTGTTGGTTAGGTATATAATCTTCCCACCGTGGGGATGGGTTGGTCGGGATTTCCATAGTCTTTATATTGCTAGGAACGTTCTCCGGTGACAAGGGGGGTGAAGCATCCTCTAAGGGTTGAGTGAGGCGAATTGTTTCAAATACTTCCCGATATCGAGGGAGGTCTAGGAAATTGTGTGTATAATGCCCATACTAAGAACATATGACACATGCATGGTTCATATGTAGTGCCTTGGACTTAGATGTGGACGAGGGGGATGTGCCCCTTTTTACCGTCAATGGAGCGTATGTTATGTTAACGGGGGTTTTAAGCAAATTTTGTAGATTCAGAAAAGTAGGACATAAGTTGGTTGCATGGCCTTGCTTCCCACAAAGAGAACATGGTAGTGTGACCCTTTGGTCGGGATTGCTAAACATCACTAGGGATTTTAACTCCTAGTGGTTGATGCCCCCTACTTTAGGCTTAGCAATTTTTGATGACTTGGTTGTTGGATTTGGTAATAGGGGAAATTTAAAATTTGGTTGTTGGGTTCCCCCATTGGTGGTCTTAGAGACTACCGGTTGTGGTTTAGGTATGGATGTCGTAGGTTGGGCTGTTGTAACTGAATTTGTTATGGGCCTTGAAGGCATAGAAACCGAAATAGGGACAAACTTGTAGTGAGTGACTGGTTTGGAATCCATCTCTGGGAAGGGTGGTGTTAGGTACCATACAAGGATAACTAAGGTGAGCCCAAGTAGAGTTAACTGAGCCATGAACGACGTCCCTTGTACACTTGTTGGAGGGTACAAGAATGGTATTTGAAAAATTGGTAGAATCGATGGACTCAATGTTTGTTCAATTCCATGTCATAGTGGTGGTACTGATGATGGTGTTGAGGTGGAGGTGACTCCATTTTCACTGGTGAAAATTGTGCACATTAGGCCATCGGTTGAAGTGGGAATCCTAGGTGGTTGTCCTAAATATTATCCTAACAAATTGGAGTCCTTGTACATGCAAGGAGAAATGTCAACATATGGTTGAGTATCGCCTAGTACAGTCGACAAGAAATTATCGGGATTGCTTGTGGTGTTGGGATCATAGTAGTTAAGCTGGTCTAAGGTAACGGTAACGACCTTCCCATTTAAGGGAAACATCATGATATGGAAGACTGAGGAGGCTATTGCCTTCATGGAATACATGTAACTACATCCAAGAGGATGTTGTAGTCGAGTTCAATGTTGATTAATTCGATGTCGATCATAACCATCTTCCCCCCAGCTCTATGGGGACATTTTGGTACACTCCTCTTGGTTGGGATGGTCTCTCATCATATGTGCGAAGAGCGTTAGATGAGGGGACCAAATCAGGGATCCTAATCGTTTCCAAACCTTTTCCGACATAACGCAAATGAATGCGCCTTCATCGGTGATACATCGATGACTTGTGATGTTCTTTATAGTGTCTGGAACTTGAAATGTGATTGATGATGATAGTCGCGAATCACCTTTGTCTAGATCAAAGGTCATGAGGTGCGAGTCGGATGGATCGACGACACCTAGTGGATTGAGTAATTCCTTTTTTTTGTGTTGGGAAAGAATATAACACTTATAACATAGACATGGCTACATGTGATTGAGCTAAGTCATCCACAATAATGTAATTGTGGGCAGCTTTCATGTGAGGATTATTAGGGGTACGCCGAAGTGGAACTTTCAGACTCCACAGGATTTGTTTGGTATTTGGGTGTGTTATTTGTAGAGGCCCCCCTGAGGGGATAGAAACATATTCCACTTGGGGGGTGGAAGGCCCATCATAACCCTTGGCTCATGTATTAAGGTTTACATCCATTGTATAGATATTTTGAGAAGAACCTTTTCCAGATGGGTGAGGGTCTTGCTGTTGTGTAACTACCCCTTGATTTGCAAAGGGTTGTTGTAACACTGTGGTTTGTGGTTGGGGAGGATTTGTATCCTGAGGAGGGTTTGTCGATGTCTTCTTCCTGGCTTCCACTAAATGTTGGCAGTCAGGGATAAGAGGAAAATGATGTGTGTAACGAACATAATCGCCGCAAATGGAGCAGCAATAATTGGTTCTCAGGGTGGAATTCTTCCCTTGTTTCGGGGGATTATTAGTCCCTACATTTTGGTTATCCGTATTCGGGTTTTGTTGGGGAGGGGGTTTCCCCCCTTCCCCGATTGTTGGTTCTGTTTGTTCTTAAATTTAATCTTCCCCTGAGTCTGTGGATTCAGAGGGGTTGTAGTGTTCAATTGCTCAAATTGTTGAGCTTGTTGAACATAAGAAGGTTGAACTAGGTTAACCCCCATATGGGGGGCCGGTTGCTGACCAATTGGGAATGGGAAAGGATAATAGGGATTATATCCTAGTGGCAGGATAAATTCATTTTTCATTCCATAATATGTGGACGTAGGAACGAATTGTGCCATTGGCGGTGTAGGGACCGTCATCGCTTGGCTAATGTTTGGGTACGTAGGACTATACAGTCCGTACTGTAATTGAAGAACTTATGGTGTTGGTACCAGTGTAGGTGGCATGGATGGGTAATACAGAACCATGTTGAATGGTGTCGATGTGGTAGGAGGAGCCTTTCCTAAATGGGAAATGGACCTAATAATCCCATCCATCGAATGTGACAAGCCTGAAGGTGTAGGATCCAATGACTGATACCGAGGGGCATCAGGGAGGATAGTGTAAAGGTAGTCAGACTGTGCATATATGAGATCAAAATGTTGCGCTTTCAGAATATCCTCCTCCTCACTTTGTGGCATGGAGGTAGTGACATCTTTAACTATTGTGGGTTGGAGAGATTTGATAAACCAATCCAACAAAAAGGGAGGTTGTATTTAGATCTTATATAAAGTGTGGAAACAATGCCACTCATGGATGTGGTCTGCGATGTGGGTGGATGTATTTTGACGAAATTTCATGAGAATTTCGAGGCCGAGATTATTTCAGATTGGAAATTGGAAGTATGTAAGAAATGCAGTGGCCAATGTTGCAATTGTGGAATGTGCTCCAATTGCTAGGTTTACGTACCATTTTGTTGTTGTTCCAGTGAGGGTACGCTGGAAGAGGCGAAGCCTCACCATGTCATCCACTATGCTGTTAGATGAACACCATAGGTGGAAAGACATAACTTGGTTGGAAGGATTGTCTCCCTGCTTTCCTTCGAATTTGGGAATATCAGATGGAAGCTTGTATGGCATAGTCGGCCATGTCGCATCATGATCGATGGGATCATTAGTCAATTTGGCCAAATCAATTAGAATTAAACTAGCCATGAATGGTAGAGTTGTCCCTGCCATTATGTGTGGGATATGGTTTCCATGATGGGGCAACCCAGGTGGTGTTGTAAACAATGGTTGAACTCATATAAGAGAGGATGGGTGAAATGGAACTAAGGGATATCCAAGGGGAGAAGCCAATAGGGTACTGCTTCTAATGAGGGAAGAAGTGGTGTAATTGATAGTTTCTCCGAGAGAAGAAAATGAACCCAGTAAGTCTTGGAATTGAATAGATGATCCTATCAATGTAGCCTGGGAGTGGCCCTGGCTAGGGTTTCTTCCGTGTGAACCACATGAAGAAGGTGTAAAAACACCCCTCAAGAGAGGGGATAGGCCTTGCAGTCGTCGAGATTGTCTCAGGATGTTGTTTTGTTCCTCAATGGTGAATGATTTGTGTCAAATGAGAGTAATGGTGGAATAAACATAATTGAACAAATGAAAAAATATGCCAACCACAACAGATACAAAATGGTGCAATATGTGAGTGATATGTGCAATGTCGTTTTTAGTGCATGAGCTCCCACATGTAGGTTCTTTTTATTACGAGTTTATTGAACTTGTAGTTAAAAAGAAAATAAATGTAAATTTCGTACAAGGTCTAGCGTCCTTCCTCTCAAATGTAACTAGGCCTCCCAAAAGCATAATTGATGGTGATGATGGTATCCACTCACCAATTGACTAGTGGAGGTAACAAAGAGCTAGTTATACCGGCAATGGGGCCAATTTTCCAATAAAGAAGACTTGGAAACACCTCCAAAAGGAAATAGCTAATTTCAGGAGTCAATTTCACTCACAATTGCTCCTTAGTGATATCCTAAGTTGGGCCACTAAGATACCTTGAGTCAAGTGTGGATCAATGGTTCATCCTGCACGATATAGTGTTGTATCCCTACAACAAACTGAGTGGCTTGTAGGGGAGAGGAAGGAAACTATACCTCGACTTTCACCTCCTTGGTCATGACACACTTCTGATCCAGGATTTCTTTGAACACTTGCTTATAGCAGGATTTTGTAAGTACCCTATAAGACAACGATGCTATGTTTCAAAAAATCACTAATGAAACTAGATTGGTGGGAATTAATGGAGGCCTAGCCCAATCAATCCTACCTAACTAAAATATTGTTTTGTGACCACCTGTGGAGGATTTTAGTTGGTTTAAGAGAATTACAATGTTGATTTAGGGGTTTTGAATGTTCACTTATGGAGTGTAGGAGAGGTATTTTACAATCCCTACCTTTATGATTCACCAAGCTCACATGAAGTGCGAGGTGAAGAGAATACTAGGTTTGGGAGAGTATTTAGGTCTCTTAGTGTGTGCTAGTGGTGCCAACACATGTGATGAGAAAAAAAAATCGATTTATCAACAAATTAACTAAAAGAGTATATCAAGTAATGCATACTTTTAACTTTAAGAGATGCTCATGGTGCTTTGCAAATCAAAATATGATAATTAAGTGTGCAATGGAGGTATTTCACACTTATCACCCTTTTCTATTTCACCAAGCTCACATGAAGTGTGAGGTGAAGAACATACTTTGGGGGACAAGAGTCTTTAGGTCCTTGCTTGTGTGCAAAAAGTGTTTTCTACACTAGCAATACTACTAAAAACATGTAAATTGTGCATAAACAAGAAATGGTCCTGAATACTAGTGACAACAATGAGGCCCGTTGGAAGCCTCAAGGTTGGTTACCTAGATAAATTTCAAGAGAGATGAACTCTTTACTTCCTAATATTGGTCTAGGTGAACTAATTGCTAAGAAATTAAGTAATTATGCGAATTAGCCTTGATTTAATCTAATTAGAAAGCAGTAATTAGACTTCCAAACTAAGCCATGCAAAATAAAAAGCAAATAAAATGACAGTAGTGCAGCTAAACCACACTCTGCCACGCTAGTAGCGCAGATCAATACAAAACATACGCACTTTAGCACGAGTAATACACTGACCTTCCACGCTGATGCGATGGGTGGTGTAGTGCGGGTGTAACACTGGTAACTTTCACTGTGCGTGTGACTGTCTGAGTCGTTTCTGCGCTTTAGCGCGACTGAGATGCCAGGAACCGCACTACTGTGTAAAAAAATAACTCGTGGTCGTGACAGGGCCAAATCCCGAAAGCAAGAGGTGGAATACTTGATCTCCTGCAAGTGATAACTACCCACAATTTGTTACTTAGCATACACTAACATAGTTTAAATAGAAATGAACAAAAATAATTATGGTCACCATTATAACTGTTGTGGAAAAAATTGCACAAGTGCACTCTTCCACTTGGTAAGGGGCTAAGCCTTGTTGGTTATAGCAAGGCCTCAGTACTTGGAGCCCCTTTGGTAGTGTGGTTGGTATTCCTCCAAGTGATTTTACAATAGATTGTTAGTGTATTTCACATTCAAACATAAAAATATTGATAAAAACAAAATGAAAGAGATGGGGGGAGAATGAAAACTTCAACAACAACCAAAGATATGCTAAACTACTATTGTATTTCCCAATGGAATAGTTGTACAAAACCTAGGAGGTGAAGGCTTCAATGGAATCCAAAAACATCCCTTAGGGAGGCCTTTCTTGTCCAAACTAAATGGTGAGTAAATGGAAGAACAATGGAGAGAGACAGTTTCCCCTAGTAAGGGAGCTTGGGAATGCATACAATGGTAGGAAATTGTGGGCTATAATGGAGATCCAAATCAAATCCAACAACATAAACTTGCTCTAATTTCTCTCTACCAAATTCATGTCAATGGATTGCTTTCATAGGCTAAGGAGTGGCCAATAAACAACTAGATCCAAATGTGAACTCTCCTCCTACATGAACTAGTTCCAAGGTACACCATGGGGGATGATTAATGCCACCAAGTGTGTGAGTATCCGAATTCATATCTTTGGGGAGGGATGAGTCTTCAATGCGTTGGGAGTGAGTGGTCACACTGTTTTGACAGTAGCACAGATATCGAAACAAATCCACGCAGGTGTAGTGAGGACATTGTTTAGATAACCTGCGTTATAGCACGGGTTAATGTGTATTACCCGCGCTACCCTTTCTTTTGACTGTTTATTGGAACTTGTGGACTCATGCTGTGCTTTGGATTTGTTGAGGATGCCTGTGGTAGATCCATTCTTTATGTTGACGACACCTTACTGGATGAATCAACGAAATGTTGCATGTGAGCAATTTTTAGGCATTAATAGAGCCTATACATGAATGAACTTAGAATCTTCCTAGTTTATCATCTAATTGGTGTTGTCGAGCATTTCATAGTGAAGTATATTTTTGTAGACAACAATGGCCTCATCGGCTGTCAAGAACAACTATTTATTCTCGAGAAATGCTGTAAATTTTGAATTGATCAACTTCTCTATCATCTGCTCCCAGGATTCGCCATTACAAGCTGCGGATCCGCAAATAAGATTTAATACAAACCAATGATCGATCAATTTAACATTTAATAATATGGACTTCAAGTTGCATATTACTTTAAGTCTTCACAAATCCAACTTCTTTTTCATCTCCTAAAGGGGGCTAATTTTGCTTGTATCAATGCTAGTCACAACTGAGAAGAATTATTAATGGCACGACACTAGGAAATGGATAATTATTTGATGAGGCAACCATAATCAAAATCAAGTTCATTACTGAAAATACTCACGAGCCATGTCTAGGACTACGTAGTGGAGAGTTTGAGCATGCTTTGGTTTTTCTTCTTTGATCCATATAATTATCCCGTAATCCTCAAATACTAGAGAGAATTAAACAATTTGGTATTATGAAATTCTCTAAGGAAATGAAGCTTTACCTTCTTAGATCCAAAGTGAACAGATTATAATGCCTTCTTGTAACCATTCAAAAATTGAAAAACCCCTTGTTTCACATGTCAAAAATAAAAAAACCCAGCATACATTCATTTTAATTTTGAATCCCAAAAGATTTAAAATAACAAACTTGAAGTGAAGCCTTCATAAGAAATGGCTAGATATCGATAGAAAGAAAACCTTTCTTGCAGATAGCTGGAGTTGGCGAAAAAAATTGGAGAATCTATGAGAAGTATGAGAATACCCTAAACTTTTTCCGCATTAGGATATTGCTCTGTGCTTCTGTACATAGTTGTTCCAGGAATGTTTCCAAGAACTGCATTTGAGATCCCATTATCGGTAATGGTGAGTGAAACCAATCGGTCAAAAGCTAGAGCCCACGAAATAACTCAAAACCCTCTCCTTTTTTATGATTTTGCAGCCAAGCTTCATAGCTACTGGCTTTCATGGGAAATTCACTTCCTTAATGATGCAGTCACACAACATAGTAAGCATGTAGCTTTCCATTCTAGCTGCATGCAGTTCATCAATGTGAAGAACCTGCAATAATTAATTAATGCAAATACACGAGATATCAGAAATAACAGAACTCAAAATCACTTTTATATTGATCACAGGCCACTTCGAGGGGGCAACCTCCTTTGAGCATGCTCAATACAATTAAATTCACAGTGCCTTCATAGGCCTCAACACACACTTATATACTAAGTCTAGGTGCCAATACTATGGGTCAAAACCATGGGCCACTACAAACTATGGATCAACAATACTACAGGCGACTTACAAAGCATATGCGCCAACAACAATAACACAAACTATGGATCAACAAATACTATGGGACGACTTACAAAGCATATGCGTCCAACAACAATATACTAACAAAGTAAAGACATGGGTTCCTAATATCCCCTCCCCCTTAAAAAAAGCTTTGTCCTCAAAGCTTTAGATGTGGAAATTGTTGTTGAATCTGAAGGAGTGGTTCCCATGTAGCATCCTATGGTTGCATGTCATGCCACTGAATTAAGATCTCTGTGATAGAGCGAGAGTGAAGCTGACGAGTGCGCCGATTGAGAACAACCTCTGGCTCCAAAAGGATGGATCCTTCATTATCCAGTTTGGGTAAAATAGTTTGTCCACTGATGTTGGTGCCAAGAACTTTCTTTAGACAAGAGACATGAAATACTGGATGAATGCGGGAAGAAGGAGGAAGTTCCAATTTATAAGCAACGTACCCAATCTTCTAAAGAATCCGATATGGCCCATAGAACTTTGGAGCGAGCTTATGACACCCTTTGAGTTTTAGGGAGGATTGCTTGTACGGCTGGAGACGAAGAAAAACCATATCGCATGCTTGAAAAGTGTGCTCAGAACGGTGCTGATCAGCTTGTTGCTTCATGCGATTTCTTGCCATGTGAAGATTGTCCCATAAAATGCGAAGAATCTGATCGCGGTTTCAAAGGACCGTGTCAACTTACTGAATTGGTGAACTGTTGGGGGTATATGGAAGAAGAACTGGAGGTGCCTGACCATAGACTGCTTCATATGGGGTCATTTTAGAGGCAGTGTGGTAAGAGGTATTGTACCACCATTCAGCGAGAGGGAGCCACTTTTCCCACTGATGTTGTTGTTTAGAGGTGAAGCAACGAAGATAAGTTTCCAAGCATTTATTGATAATTTCAGTCTGACCATCTGTTTGTGGGTGATACCCTGAACTCATCTTCAGTTTGGTGCCAGTGTGGCGAAATAGTTGTATCCAAAAATGACTAGTGAAAGTCGCATCACGATCCGAGACAATGGAAGAAGGGATACCATGAAGACGAAAGATCTAGTCCAGGAAAATTTGAGCAACTGAGGAGGCTGTATAGGGATGGCTGAGAGCAAAAAAATGACTATATTTGGAGAGGCGATCAACCACAACGAGAATCACTGTCTTCCCGCCAGATTTAGGGAGCCCTTCAATGAAATTCATAGACTTATCTGTCCAAATCCGTGTAGGTATGGGCAAGGGTTCGAGCAATCCTGGAAGGAGTGTCGTTTCACCCTTATTGCGCTGGCAGGGATCACATTCAACAACCATATGTTGAATTGTCCTTTTCATGCCTTGCCAAAAGAAGTTACGCCGTGCCCGTTCATACGTTTTGAGGAACCCAAAGTGCCCTGCCGATGGAGAAGCATGGAGTTCATAGAAGACAGCTTGTTGAAGATCTGTGCTTTGGGGAAGCACCAGATGACCCTTATATCTCAGGGAAGCACCATCCCAAGAGTAATGTGGTACAACAGAAGGGTTGTTGGTCAAGCGTTGGATGATTTGAGATAAGGAAGAGTCATTGACATAACCCTGTTGAACAGATTGCAACCAATTTGGAACAGGCATAGAAATAGCTGAAAGAGAACCTTGGGCATCAAATGTGCGAGAAAGAGCATCTGCCACAATATTGTCTTGACCCTTCTTGTAAGTGATCTCATAGTCATAACCCATGAGTTTGCTAACCCATTTCTGTTGTACTGGGGAGGAGACACGCTATTCTAAGAAATATTTCAGACTCTGGTGATCAGTCTTGATGCAGAAATGATTCCCTAATAGGTATGGTCGCCACTTATATACTGCATGAAAAATAGCCATCATTTCCTTCTCATATGTAGAGGCAACTAAATTATTACCTGAAAGGGCTTTGCTGGTGAATGCAATGGGGTGTTCTTCTTGAAGGAGAACAACACCAAGTCCATTGCTGCAAGCATCACTCTCAATAGTGAAGGGCTTGGAAAAATCGGGCATAGCTAGAATAGGTGTAGTACACATAGCATGTTTCAGTTTGTCAAATGCACACTGAGTAGCATGTGTCCATGTAAAAGCATCCTTTTTCAATAGAGCAGTTAATGGAGCTGCAATCTTCCCATAATCCTTGACAAACTTGCGGTAGTGTCCAGTCAACCCCAAAAAACCACGAAGGCTCTTGAGTGTCTGAGGATACGACTAATTGTTCATGGAATTGATTTTGGCAGGATCCACGTGAACCCCTTGTGATGAGATAATGTTCCCAAGATACTCAACTTCCTTCTGTCCAAAAACACATTTAGACGGTTTGGCATGGAGATGATGGTCAGAGAAAAGTTGCATGACAAGATCCAGATGCTAGAGATGTTCAACCCATGTTTTATTGTAGATGAGGATATCATCAAAGAATACCAGAATGAATTTCCTCAAGTAGGGCCGAAATATTTTATTCATTAAGGCCTGGAATGTGGAAGGAGCATTAGTGAGGCCAAAGGGCATGACCAAAAAATCATAATGGCCATCATGTGTGCGGAAAGCTGTTTTAGGGATATCATCCTCATGAACCTGAATTTGATGATACCCAGAACGAAGATCCAACTTGGAGAAAAATTGAGCCCCATGAAGCTCATCAAGAAGCTCATCAACAACAGGAATTGGAAACTTATCCTTGATGGTGAGGTGATTAAGTGCTCGGAAGTCAATGCAGAGGTGCCATGACCCATATTTTTTGCGGACAAGAAGAACTGGAGAAGAAAAGGAACTAGTTCTTGGGCGAATAATACCTTGCTTCAATAAGTCCCGAACGAGCATTTCAATCTCTGTTTTTTGGTGAAATGGGTAGCGATAGGGCCTAATGTTGGGAGGAACGCTACAAGGAAGGATCTAAATATGATGGTCTTCTGGCCTTGAAGGTGGCAATCCCACTGGTTCAGCAAAGACACCTGTATATTGATCCAGAATTTGTTGTAGATCCAAAGGAGTAGTGGAGACCGCTGATGGTTGCATCTGAATGGAATGGATCTGAGCGATGACACCATGTGAATTCTTCTTGAGGAGTTTTTCCATGCGATGTGAACTGATGATGCTGAGAGACCCTGGTTGTAATCCTGTCAGTGTGTGTTTTTGTCCATTGAGGGAAAACTGCATCCAAAGTTCAACAAAATCCCATAAGATAGGGCCAAGTGTGTGTAGCCATTGAGTGCCCAAAACCACATCACATCCACCTAAGGTCAAGGAAAACATGTCAGAGTGCAAGGTATAATCTCCCATAGAGATACACACATTTCGACACTTCTCTTTGCAAGGTAAGGTGCCCCCATTGGCAACCATGACTTCAAAGTTGGAGCAAGGATGGATAAAACAATCAGCTTGTTTGGCGATCCGAGGGTCAATGAAATTATGAGTGCTACCAGAATCAATGAGTATTGTAAGAGGAATCTTCTTGAAGTAACCCCTGACCCGCATTGTTTGGGGGGTGGTGATTCCTGCTAAAGCATAGAGAGATATCTCTGGCTGGTCATCCCGAGATAGAGGGTCAATAGGTGGTTCCTGAATGTCGACCTGAGCATCCATTGTATCTGGATCTTCGTCACCAATTTCAGAGGCAGGTGGAGAATCCACATCCAAGAGATAGAGCTTTTGCTGAACACATCTATGTCCCCGAGTGAATTTCTCATCACAATTATAGCAAAGCCCCTTTTCTCTGCATGCTTGCATCTCTGTTTCAGACAAATGATTGATAGGAGGTGGTCGAGGAGCTTGCGGTATGGGTGGTCGTTGAGAACCCATATTTTGGAAGGGAACAAAAGTGGGATTGGAGCGCTGTTGGGATGCAATCTTGTCTTTTGCAAACTTAGCCAACCCTAGGGCTTCCATCATTGTGTTGGGACAGAACATTTTGACCTCAGAGCGGATGGCATCCTTTAGACCACTGACAAAACAACTCCGGTAAAAGTCATCAAACAATCCTTTAGTGCGGTTGGCTAGTTTCTCAAATTCGGTTTGATACTCTCTCACAGTGCCAATTTGGCAAAGTTTAGTGAGGGCTCTTGTGAAGTCATCAAAAGCACTAGGTCCAAATCATTGCAAAAGGAGCTGGCAAAAGTTCGGCCATTTTGGCTCTTCATGAGCCTTGATGTACCAACGGTACCATTGAAGAGCTTCTTGTTCCAAATGAAAGGATGCAAGCAGAACTTTGTTGACATCAAAAGTATTATGTAGACTGAAATACTGTTCTGCAAGATAGATCCATCCAGTTGGATCAGTACCATTGAAGTAAGAAAAATCAAGCTTCGGACCAAGGAAATTGCTAGAAGAAGAGAACCCATTGCCTGATGAAGACTCAGACCGATGTTTGTTTTTCATCGCTAAATGTTCAAGATGGAGGCCGCGAAATTTTTCATCCAAATCTTGGAGTTTGGCTTGGATGGCTGCAAGTGCTTTTTCCATGGTTTTTGCTCCTGCGCGGGTGACAACCATAACTAGGAGTTTTTTTTTTTTTTTGACTGGGTAGAAAAGCAAAAACAGAAACTGTTTCAGTAAAGGAAAATATGGATTTGGGAAAAAATCTGAAGGATAATTGGGGTTTGACTAGGATTTGGACACTGTCGAATGGACAGGGAAGCAGAAAAGGAGGATTTCAGAAGCGGGGTGAAAGAATGAGAAAATTTGGCAGAGAGAGACAAAGAAGCAAAATTATGAAAGGAACTCTGTGGTAAAATTTGAAGGTGACTGGGTGAAATCCGAGGAAGTTATGGCAAACCCTAAAAATAGACAAATGTGGGATTTCGGGCTTTGGGAAGTGGAAGTGGGATAGGGTCCTCAAGAATGAAATATGCAGAATGGGATTACAGGGGTTCCTGGAAAGTTTCAAGGGAAACAGAGTGAAAACAAGGGAGATATGGAGAAAAAACTGATTTTTTTTTTCTGAAACAGATAGATCTGCAACAGCCCGGAAGTGAGCGGAAACAGAGGGATCTGAAACGACGCCGAATGGATCGAAAATGGCTAGATCTGAAATAGATATGAAACGGCTAGATCTGAAATAGATCTGAAACGGCTAGATCTGGAACGAATTTCAGAATGGATCTGAACGGCTGGATCTAAAACGGTGCAGCAGTGATCAACAACAGTTCAGCTGAAAATAGATATGGACCCCAGGTATGTGCGACTTCCTAATAGTTCAGGGGTTTCACTCGGCCACCAATGCTATTTGACGACTTGCGTATTGGGGCAGTACCCCTCACTCCACAGCTCAGGTAAAACTGATAACCACTTTGCCACAAACGACAGCTCTTGGTTTACCTCACGGGTGGGAACTAGTCAACCAGGTAGGGGTCATTTCCCTTTTCGCTGGTAAGTCCTCTCAATGGGCAAGCTACTTCAGGGTTCCCATGGTACTCCTCATAATGAGTTTTAGGGCTTATGCCCAAGTACTTCCCATAGTTAAGCGGATAGGGATTATTCCCAAATCCGAACCTGCAACAGATGCGAAAAAAAATTTGGTCGAAATTTCACCCAGCGAGCCCAAGAAAGTGCTTTGATACCAGATGTGAAGAACCTACAATAATTAATTAATGCAAATACATGAGATATCAGAAATAAAAGAACTCATAATCACTTTTATATTGATCACAGGCCACTTCGAGGGGGCAACCTCCTTTGAGCAAGCTCAATACAATTAACTTCACGGTGCCTTCATAGGACTCAACACACACTTATATACTAAGTCTAGGTGCCAATACTATGGGTCAAAACTATGGGCCACTACAAACTATGGATCAACAATACTACGGGCGACTTACAAAGCATATGCGCCAACAACAATAACACAAACTATGGATCAACAAATACTACGGGACGACTTACAAAGCATATGCGTCCAACAACAATATACTAACAAAGTAAAGACATGGGTTCCTAACAATCAACTGCAACATAGGTGGTTTGGATGAAGCTATAACCTCCTAGATGGATGAAATTTAATGAAGGGAAAAGAACCATTAAAATTGGTTACCTAGCTTCAGACGGATGGCCCTTCGTATCCATCATTTCCTTAGAATGCTCAGACTCCTAGAAGGATACATGCCGAAACTCCTCCAGGTTCTCTTATTCCGCATCATTCTTGATATTTAGATCTACCTTCTTATCAGAGGTCATATGACACAGTGGGTAGATCATCGCCCAGTAAAGCATTAAAACATGCTTACGTACGCCCCCCTTTGCGTGGCAACAACACATAATGAGGCAAACATCAGCCTCAAACGACCAACCACAATTCAAATAATTGCTATTTAAAAAAGTTATTTTAATAATAAAATTCATATTCCTATGTTCAAACTATAGCCGGGATTGAAAAATTGACAATCACAGTTGAACTAATGTCCCCAACCAAAAACTATATGTCGAGGACATAATAAAAAATAATATAACAAAGCATATTCAAATGAAAAAAAACAAAGAAATCATAATTATTTATTAAATACATACAAATAAGTTATTAAATACATACAAATAAGTATAATCCACATTCTTCTTTTCATTTAATGTGTGATATATAATCTAGTCTCCAGTCTTCATTTCATTTAATGCGTGATATATATTAAATCTATTCCATGTAACAATTGATTTAAAAAATGTCTCAATACAATATTAATTAGTAATTTAATTCTTGAAAAGAATAAAAGGTATAGTATATTCCACTATATGCTGTGAAATTTAATAAGACTTGGATTTTTGGATTGGTGGTTTTAATGGTGATCACATTATATTCTACTATTTTGTTTTTTGGTAAAATCTAAATCTGGAAGCGTTTAAATTGTATTTTTGAATGTATAAATGAATTTAGCACCTTTAAATACCCTCATAACACCCAGAATATACAATGTCCATAACTAATATATGTGATTCTAAGTTTTTTTTTTATATAATTCTAGCAAAACTCCGAATAAAACAAGACAAAAAGTATACTTGGAAAAGATTGCAAACGTATAATATTTAGACTACACCTTACATTTATGTTAGAATGAAGTTAATGAATAAGGATATAGTTCAACTTATTAATCCAAGGAAATGTGAAATGACACTTATTGTTGAAGTTTTTTCTAATTAAACATTTCATGAATATGTAAAATTGTTTGCTTGTCAAATATTCTTAAATATCGTATAATTTTATGTTAAAATTTCTCAAACAATGTTAATAGTTTAACTAATCATCACATTTCAATTTTTCATAATGAAAACAATGATTAAATATGTACTTGTTGATTATAGAAAATTTGAGATGAAAAACTTGGATAGAGCTAACTCACCCAAGTGCACATCCATCACCAAGCCTTATTATTGATGTCATTAATAAGTCTTCGTTGACTTATTTCCCTTTGTGACAAAGTATTAACTTGTGACATAATTCAAAAGAGGAACAAATTAGGCCTATGCGGGAATGATATTGATGAAATTCAACATCCCTTCATCAAATTCCCATTTACCATATATGCCTCGAAGGAATTATAAAATAGGTTGAATTTGGTCGAGTAAAGGGGGAAGGATATAGTTGGAGAATGCCTTCACTAGGTAGATCATAGTTATTAGAGTTACTAGAATACATAGTTTTTCCATCCTTGATGTTATGCGGAGTCTACATAGTAAGGAACATATGAGTTTTTGAAGACAAATCAATTCGAATATTTCAAGTGTCTTCTTAGATATTAGGTCTACTTCCCTTCTACAAGATCCCTAGGGAGGTTGTCACTCCTAGACAGATAGGAAGAATGTATACATCGACAAATGTAGGGCTTAAGGTTTATTTGATGGGGCTTACTGAGGGATGGACATTGTGTGTGGATTAAGAGGACTAATTTGTCTCTTAGATTCACATTTTTACAAGTTCAAGGCAAATGTAAGAATGAGACAAACAACTTGATTGAATTCAGAGCTTTGAAGATACTACTTAATATTAATTTTTATTTGGAGGTCAAGTAACTTCAGATCTTTTGGAATTCCAATATTATCATCTCTTGGATGAATGGGAATATACAACTACATAATATCAAACTTCTTTCCTTGATATATGTTTAAAATACATTTAAAGCACATATGATTCCTTTCTTTTCCCTTGTTTTTTTGTGAACACAACACCTTGGCATATTCACTTTCTAAAGATAGACTACTTTCCCCTACTGGACAAGTAGCCATCAAAGAAAATTTTGATCATTAGGTTTATGTAAAAATTATAGAGATCAACTTTTAGAGTTTTAATCTTATAGGTTTAGTTGGGTTGATACTTATTGTACATGTATAATCTATTTTTTTGTTTTTTTCTTTAGAATTTTTTTCTTCTTACTTCCAAATTGTGTGTGCTTACATATATGATAAAATTTATTAATGAAACTGTTAATTTTTTAATTGGAGAAAAAAATTATTATTCCTTGCTAAGGTAGGGATATACTTTTCGATAAGCATTAGTTTGTTTTTTGAACAAATGTTTTTACAATGTTTTGTAATGCTGTGTATGATTTTAATATTAATCATAATTTTTTGAAAAATAAAAATAGATTTTACAATTTTTTAAATATATTATTTTAATTTCCTAATTGATCTAGTACACCTAGGATGGGACATAAATCCCTAGAGGAATGATTTTTTTATCAGAATTTAAAAATAAATAAAAATAATTTGTAATATTAAAATTCCTCTATTTTCCACCTGCTATCCTAATTTGTTACACTATCTCAAAACATAATGACCCCCGACAAGGGTTGGATTTTGACGGTCAAATACGGTCTAAATTTCATAATTCCCCTCATAAAAAACAAAGAAATTGTAAAAACGTTTGTATATTGTGTAAAGACCGTCAGTTTTAACGGGTGGAATTTTTTCCAATATCCTACCCTGCCCCCGACTTCTTTTATTATATCCTCCATAACTGACACTTCAACCAAGATTGTGCTGATTGAGAGGTTCAGTGAGGCTTTCTCTTCCTCTTTTCTGTCTCTTTCCAATGACCGCTTCTCTCTCGTCATCGCCGTTGACTGTTGTATTTACTGGAAAATTTTAACCCTTGTCTCTTCGAACCTAGATCTATAAATTCCAAACCCTCTGATTGCAAAGGTCGGCTGCGAGAATCCATTAGAATATGAAAATATTACTGTGAAAGGTCGGCGACCCTTAATACAGGTGTTCCGTAACCTGGGCAGCTTGTCATACTATAACCGAGGAAATGAGAAAATAAGAACTTGTAAGTAGAGCCTCTGTGATAAAATGTCCAAATTTTGACAAAAAGAACACTTGGAGATTCAATGGAACGAAGGATTTTATGGTTATTTTCCTGAAGCTTCTACAGCCGCCATGGTCGATTGTCTTATTGAGCTTAGAATTTGCGATCGAGGGTCCATCCCAGTTCTCAAATCCATTGGTCCAAACTTTGCCTCTTTAAGGAGCCCGCCTCGACAAGCTACCTTAAATGGGATCGCTTCGAATTTGATCCAATCCCCTCCGTTGTTCGCAACAAGAATTTGGGGAGGTAGATGGTCGCAAAATTCTTTGGCTTTTAGAGTGTGAATTTGTTAAAAAAATTATATTTTGATATACTTGCTATATATATTTTGACTTGAATAATCTATTTTAACAGTGAACAATTTGTACATTAGCTACTTTCCCTGTTATGAGCCGAGGAGTTTAATAACTTGTATAGAAGAGCCAATCATCGCAATTGGTGATTATTCCATAATGAAAACATGACGCTTGCTCTTATATTTGACCTACAATCCTTCAGTTGAGCTCTTATTCTACAACACCCCACGAATTATCTCACCAAAATTCGATGCTTTGGTCGGACACCTATTCGATAATGCCCCACTGTTTATTTGGCCAAGCTCCAATGCTTTCGTCAAGTGCATATTCGATAGTGCCCCGCAAATTGTGCATTATCCCGTATCCATCCTTGTGTCTTGTGCCACCAATACCATCGGAACTCTGTGGATTTTCCCCTTGCTTACCTTGCTTGCTTATACGTATATATTTGATTAAAAAAATTAGTATGCAATAATTTCACAACTAGCATAAATTATAAATTACGATTTTTGATCCACAATTCTGTATTCCTATGATCTTTTTCAGGGCACATTACATAAGCCGACCCTATATAACAATATTCTGCTTAAAGAATCATGGATCAAGCATAGTTTAAAGCTTAGAGTTCTAACCATAGTTTAGCAATAAATATGTTTAGGGTATTAAAACGATAGAGTTGAAAGCTGATTACAACCACTATAACATTCGAAAGTCAGAGGCTATATGCTTGTCTTTCAACGCTGTTATAGAGTTGCAGTGTTGCAAAGATAATCGACAATGGCATTATATATAATCATAGTTAGTAGAAGCAAAGTAAGGTTGTAACATCCCCATCCCTCAATCCGTCCAGTAGGAGGGGACATTAACTAAATCGGGGGCCTCTAAATTTCACCCCATAACCACAATTATGGATTCATAACAACTAAAATACATGTGTAGACATGGAAATAAAAACACATAGTGGAAATAAAATTGATCCACACACACATAACATGCAATTCCAAGCATAATTATCACAAGCATATAAATTATAAATCATTGCACAATGGATACATAAGAATTCTTATCTTTAAACAAAGTAGATCCAAGCAAATGACTATGTAAGAGAGATTTTCCACCCACCTTAAGCACTATGTCCAACACATACTCTTTCTACTAAGAGGCCACCCCTGAGCTGGGCTAGGAGGCTACTAGGGAAAATGAAACACCTATAGGATTCTATCTCTCAGTCCACAACCCATTCTGCTCACTGTGCTTAGCCAAAATATCAACTAGATCTCTACAGGGGTCTTACTAAGCCATCACATCCATGGCACTCCTTCCAACTGCACAACACAACAAAATGAAGGAATTTCCATTCATTGATCCATAGTTCCCTCAAGAAATCCAACCCTTATAGTGTTTACTAGTGTGTGTAGTAAGAGTCCACCCTGCTGTATGTTATTGAAGAACCTCCTGCGACATTAATCCATGGATTCTCAATCATCCAAAGGTAGCATAACTCAATGGGTAAATGTTCCTAGCTTTCCCAACCTCCATGATCACCTACAACCATCTATTTTCCTTTCCAAAATTGCATCTCTATCTCCAAATTCGAATTTCTGGGTTGAACACAGTCTGATAATGGTGATGAACAACAATAGAAAACTCTACGTACTGTAGGAACATGCATGAGAGAATGATCAAAAGAGTGTTGACTGCAAGGATATGCAGTAAGGGTGAAAATACAACTGACATAACTTCTAACCATAGAAGAAATAAGACTCTTGACATCTGACATAACTGTCACAACCACCATGCTTCAATAACTACTTGAAGTGACTTTCCCCACCAACCTCACACATGCATTCAATAACTAGGTTTAATGGTCAACAGAAGGTAATTGGCTCATTTAAGATACATGGAAGATTTTGGATGAGTTCTAAGGTTGAAACTTGGAAACATAGTATTTGGTTTCCCCCTAGGCTCCCTTTCCTCTTTCCCTCTGGTGGAATCATAACCCCTCTAGTGCTCTTTACACAACCATCTTGGACCATTTTATTATTTTCCAACATAATATTTACATACATTTCGAATTGGCATGATGTACCAATTATATGGTCCAAATAAAAATATATACATCATACATGCCTAGCCATTCTCTAGTCGGGCCTTGACCTTGAGATCCACACTAAGAATCCATACTAGCATATTAATTTACATCATTTACATAAGTTTGATTAAATACATTTCAAGTCAAAATTGGGGGTATTACAACCCCCTCCCCCTTGGAATAACACCGTCCTCGGTGTTTGCTCAAAACTAGAACAAAAATGGGTATGCCTCTTTCATGGCATCCTCCAACTCCCATGTAACCTCATCGGGACCGAAGTGCTTCCATTGCACCTGACATGTCCAATGGCTTGGTTTCAGAGCAATGTTACCTTCCGGTCTAGGATTCATAGTGGATTGGTTTGGAACTCTCCCTTGGGTTCCACCTGAATCACATCCCAATCAATCATATGATTAGGATCATGTACATATTGCTTAAACAAAGAAACATGAAAAACATTATGAGCTCTAGCACTAGGAGGCAATGCAATTCTATATGAAACTGGACCTATCCTTTCAAGCACTTCAAATGGCCCACAATATCTTGGTGACAACTTGGCACAACTTCCAAGATTCAAGGAACTCTTCCTTGGACTCACTCTAAGGTAGACATGATCCCCAACATTGAATTCTCTATGCATTCTATTCTTATCTGCATAGCTTTTCTACCTATTTTGGAACGCCTTTAAATTTTTCCTAATTGTTGTATCCTCTTGTTCCATTTCGTTAAGCAATTCTGTCCCAATTACAATTCTATTCACTGGATTATCCCATGTAACTGGTGTCATGCACTTTCTTCCATATAAAACTTCAAATGGATTCATGCCTAACGAAGCTTGCTACCCATTATTATACACAAACTCTACCAAGTGTAGATAATCTTCCCACTTGGATGGTTTGTCCATCACATACATACAAATCATGTCTTCAAGAATCTGATTTACTCTTTCAGTTTGTCCATATGTTTGTGGATGGTAGGAAATGCTAAATTTCACTTGTGTTCCTAAGTTTGCAAAAAGACTTTTCCAGAAATTTGAAGTAAATTTGGTATCCATGTCTAAAATTATTGCCTTATGCAATCCAAGCAATTTTAAAATTTCCTTCATGAAAATATTTGCAACGGAATTAGTTTTATAGGTGTATTTAATTGGTATAAAATGTGCTGATTTTGACCATTTATCCACCACAACTATGATAGAATCATGTTGTTTCACAGTCATTAGCAAACCTGTAATAAAATCCATGGAAATTACTTCCCATTTCCATTCCAGAATTGGAAAAGGATGCAACAAACCTGTTGGGTGTTGATGCTTATCTTTCACTTGCTGACACTTCATGCATTTAGATATATACTCAGCAATATCCTTTTTCATCCCCATCCAAAAATATTACTTCCTGGCTGTAGCAATTGTTTTATGATATCCTGGGTGAGCAGAATATGGCATTTTATGGATTTCATCCATAACAATTCTCCTGAAGTCTACCACATTTGGAATATAAATTCTGTTTTTATAAATAAGAATTCCATCATCTTCCAAATGATACCCTTCATACCTCTTTTCAAAATTCTGTTGCTATATTTTTTCCTTTATTTGCACATTTAATTCATCTTCAGCAAGATAATTGGAAATCTGTTATCTTAAATCTGATTGGCAAGTTGTGATGGATGCCACATGAATTCCATGTATCTTTCTGTTGAGTGCATCAACCACTTTATTTTCTTTTTCTTTTATGTATTTTATTTCAAAATAAAGCTCACATAAAAATTCCAGCTATCTAGCTTGCCTGACATTTAATGTTGGCTGCTCAAATAAATATGTCAGACCACAATGGTCTGTCTTCAATTCAAATTTTCTACCCATTAGATAGTGTCTCCACATTTTTAAAGCATGCACTATGGTTGCAAGTTCCAAATCATGTGTGGCATAATTCCTTTCATGCTCCAATTTTCTAGACTCATAACACACCACATGATTTCCTTTCATAAGAAATCCTCAAAGTGCTTGTTTACATGCATCTTTACACACCATAAATTCTTTTTCCGGGTCTACAATTTTCAAAATTGGAGAACTTATCAGAAGCTTCTTCAACAATTAGAAACTTTCCTCACATTTTCGGGTCCACTCAAATTTTGTTCCCTTCTTTTGCAAATAAGTGATCGGGTGTGCAACCTAGGAGAATCCTTCAATGAATCTTCTATAGTAACCAACAAGACCCATAAAAAATCTCACATCTATGGCATTCCTTGGAGTTGGCCAATACATAATGGCTTCAATATTTTCCGTATCCACTGATATTCCTTCCTCTGAAGTAATGTGACCCAAATAATGAATTTTATTTTTGTAAAAGTCACATTTGCTCAACTTTGCATACAACTTATGCTCCCTTAACAACTGAAAAGCCATTCTCAATTTTTTTTCATGCTCTTCTTCATTCTTATATTAAATAATAATGTCATATAGAAAAACAAGAACAAACTTGTCCAAATATTTGTGGAAAATGCTATTCATGAGACACATGAAAGTAGTTGGTGCATTAGTGAGACCAAATGGAACCACTACAAATTCATAGTGTCCATACCTTGTTCTGAAGGCTATTTTGTGAATGTATTTTTCCTTGATCCTTACCTGATGGTAACCAGATCACAAGTCAATATTTGAAAATACCTTTGCCTCTCTCATTTGATAAAAAAGATCATCAATTCGAGGCAATGGGTACTTGTTTTTCACTGTCACTTTATTCAGCTTCCTGTAATTAATACATAGCCTGAGTGTACCACCTTTCTTCTTCACAAATAGTACCGGTTCTCCTCATAGAGACACACTTGGCCTTATGTATTTATTTTCCAATAATTCTTGTAATTGCATTTTCAAATCTAATAATTCTGGTGTGCTCATTCTGTAAGGTGTCTTAGACACTGGTGCAGTGCCCGACACAAGATCAATTGTGAAATTAATGTGCCTCTTGGAAGGAAGTTCTGGAACTTCATAGGGAAACACATCCTTGAATTCTTGTAGCACATGATAGTCTTCCAAATTTGGAATTTCATTTTATGTTTTGTCCAATATATGGGCTGCATACAATTAACAACCTTTCCTACAAAACTTCTTTAGCTCAATCGCTGAAATATGCCTAATTGAAATTTTCTTTGGAATTCCTTTCACAACTCTTGGGTGTTCTTTGTCATCAATGCACTCAAAACTCTTGTTCTAGCAGTCAAGTTTAACTCTGGGTGCTTCCACTAGTCCATTCCAATGAGAATGTCATACGAACCAAGTGGTAAAATATTTATATTTGCACAAGTGGACAGTCCACCCATTTCTATTGGAAATTTCTCCACCATTTCACTAATTTTTCTCTTGGTTCCTTTGGCTAGTTGAACCAACCATGACTTGCTTGGTTCTCTTAAAAGCACACATCTCAACAATTTTAGAATTGATATAACAGTGAGTAGATCCATGGTCAATCAAAACATAAATATATTGTTTAGCAATCTTACCTTCAACCTCAACCACAGTTGATTGATGATCTGCTTGGTGGTCCTATAGTGCAACATAAATCCTATGGACAATCCTTGCCACTTGACCCACATTTTGATCCTCTTGGATGTTGTGAATTTGCTTTGCAATCCCATTTCAATGTGGATAGTTTCTAAGGAAATAGTCCTCTCTGCATCCCCAACATTGAGGTGCCTCTCTTGGCTTTCTTGGATTGTCTCCCGTCATCTTAGTTGGATTTGTCACAACTTGTGGTGGCTTCCTTGGATGATTTCTGAAATGAGGAGGCTTGAACCCCTTCTTTCCTTGCTCCGATTTCTCATTTTTCTTGTCCTTCCATGCCTTACACAAATCTGGCTTGCTTTTGGCTTGATCATAACCATACTTAGCCTTTCTTATGGTCCCATCTGGATTTTGAGGCTCATCAAACTCAATTCTATCTTTATAGGATTGAGGCATCCCACTTATAAACCGCTGAATTTTGGAGTGATTAAACTTTCGAAAAACCCACAATATTTGATAATTGATAACATATTAGGTGATGATATTTTACAATTGAAGGCCTGCCTTAAATATGGCTTGGGAAACACTTTGAAGAGTCACATCCTTAATAGTTAATATTTATTAATTATTATTAATTTGTATTAGTTATTTATTTTTATATTCGTCACATTGCCTTCCCCTTAAGGGAAGCTTTATCCTCAAAGATGAGTTTGATGATGTTGTCTTCTATTCTGTCTCTGTGTTGAACTGATGACTTGAGACATGCAATTTTGATTACGACTACTGCTTCATTTTGTTTCTTTTGTTTTGGAATCCACATTAATTATGTGCTTGGTGAAGTTTCGTTTATGCTTTTTCTGCTTGCGTGGTTGTATATTTTAACCATTTTTCTCGTCAACTGATCAGACTTGATAGATTTGACAATAGTAACTATTTTCGTGATGTCATTCCCAACATATTCTGTGCTAGTTCCTTTGAGGGGAATATTTGTACTTATAATGCTCACAAGAACACCAATCTTATCTTGTATCCGATTAATCTTATAACCGTTCCCATTGATGTTCTTTTGAGTTTAGAGGATAGTCAAGGTAGATTTTGAATCTAAAATATCCGATTTCTCTGACTTGATTTATTTTTCATATTGTGGGATCCATCCCTTGTCGTTGCATCGATCATCGTTATTGTTAACAATACTAGCTTGACTCTCATCACAAACTTGGTCAAGATCATCTTCATCTTTATCAAATATATCATTGTTATTTTCGTCATTACTATGGTATTCTGTATCCTTGTCTTGCTTATTCTCTTGATTGATGTCATTAATCTTGTCTTGGTTTCCATAATGGTTTTCTTTATCTTCCTCTTTTTCATCATCTTTGTCAATTATGTCATCTTTCTTTTTAGCTTCCTCTTCATCACAATCCTTGTCAGAAGTTGGTGGATTTGGAGATGCTCTATACATAGATGATGTTGTTGGGGATGTAGCTGTGGATGAGGAAATCAATTTACTCAAAGTACTTCATTATTCATGGTGATCACTATACTTATAATTTTCCAACCTCTTTATGATAGCGTCTATCTTGACGTTCAACCTTTTCTCGAAATTCTCAAATTGCTTTTTTAATTTTGTCATCAATGTTCTAGTATGTGGAGTCGAAGAGTCAGACACCATTTCGCTTTTTTATGAAAAGTAATATATATATATATATATATATATATATAATAAAAATATTATTAGATTATATATTTTTAATTTTTATTGTAAGTTTGAACTATAATAATAATAATAATAAATCATTATTATTATTAATGATAATTTATTACTATATTGTAATTTTTATTTTATTTTATTTTATTTTATTTTATTTTTATTTTTATTTTTTTTTTTTTATTTTTTTTTTATTTTTTTTATTTTTTTATTTTTTTTTTATTTTTTATTTTTTATTTTTTATTTTTTTTTATTTTTTTTTTTTTTTATTTTTTTTTTATTTTTTTTTTTTTCTGGTTTTCCAGATGTGGAATTAGGGTTTTACAATAGCGTGGAAGTGGAGGGCAGCTGAGAGGAATGACAGAGAGGTCGAACATGGCTGATGGACCTAGAAGAAAGCAGTGAGAAATGGGAGAAAGGAGAAGTGAGGGAGGTTGGATGCGTAGAGGAAGGGAACACGAAGGGAGGAGGGCCGAGAGGGAGAAGGGCCAAGAGGGTCACGAGGGATGTAGGTGCGAGTGGGTGAGTGATGTATGAGTGTGGAAGAGCAGGGATGTTGGAGCGTAGAGAGGAAGAGTAGGGAAGAGCGATGGAAAAAGGAATGGAGGGGTGGTAGGGGGAGCGTTGAACAACGAGGAGTGAGAGAGCTTGGAGCGTAGGGAGAGATGTGTGAGGGGTAACATCACATGGATGCTAGGGTGAAGAAGGGAGCCAGCTGGAAGGAGGCGATCGGGTATGCAGTGCAAAAGCGATGAAGTAGAGTAGCGGAGGTGAGAAAGGATGATGTGGGGGAGTTTGGATCGTGGGGCTGTGCAGTGGGGATAGAAGGGATGTGTGTAGGTGGTCAATGCACATGGGAGAAGTATGGAGTGTGGGGGTGGTGTGTTGGATAAAACGTGGTGTTGAGAGGTAGTAGTGGAGGAAGGAGATATGGAATCCGAAGAGCCGAATTTGAGCTCTGATACCAACTAGAGTGTTTAAACTTTCGAAAAACCCACAATTCTGAATAACCCACAATATTTGATAATTGATAAAAGATAAGATGATGCTATTTTACAATTTAAGGCCCGCCTTAAATATGGTCTGGGAAACACTTTGAAGAGTCACGTCCTTAATAGTTAATATTTATTAATTATTAATAATTTAATTATCATTAATTTGTACTAGTTATTTATTTTTATATTCGTCAAATTTTGACTTTATCATCCATGATATACTTGACATAACTCAAAAAATCCAAATATTTATTTGCATATTCCTCCATAGTCATTTGGCCCAACTTCAACTTATGGAATTCTTTAATTTTTCCATCATAATACCTATCAGAGAGGTACTTTTGCTTGAAGTATTTCTTGAATTGCTTCCAAACAATTTTCCTTTCATTGATCTTCTTCACTTACCTGAGGTGATCCCACCATATAGATGATCTTCCATTCAAATTGAATATAGAACCTCTTTCCTTCATATTACCTGAATAGTATCGGACTTGGAAATACTTCCTCATCCCAAGAATCCAAGCCTCATCTTTTTGACCAGATTTTATATCACCATCAAATGTGGGAGGTTTGGCCTTCCTAAATTCTTCATGTGAGGTTTTATTTGAATACCTCTTCCTCTTCTTCCTAGGATACGACGAGATTGATCCTTCAGTGGAATCCTTAGAGTCAGATGACTCACTGGAAGATATTTCCAGAGTATATGACCTGCCTATAGAAAACCTTCTTAAACTATGGGACCTCTTGTGAGAATTCCTCCTTGAGATACTCCACTCTTTTCCTGATTTTTTGAGTGATGTCCAGAGTTAATATTTCTCTTAATGTCTGTCAGAATTTGGAGCATAGATTCATTCAACTGATTTTGTTCTTCTTGAGCTCTAAGCAACCTCTCATTGTTTGCTCTACAACTATGCAGTTCCACCCTCAAACTCCTCAAGGTTTCTGCAATGCATGGGTGAGTCACTTGGTTTCTCCTACCATTGGATTTTGTCTCTTCAGTCTCAACCTGTAAATTCTCTCCCATTGCATCTGCCTCAACTTCATAAGGATCCAGTGCACCATCAATGATGATGACCTTGGCCCAACCAAGACCAAATATTTTCCAATTCGCACTATACTCACCGTGGGCCCCTTAATATTCACTGCTATGATTTTGAATCTGCAAAAGTGTTCATATAACATAGTTGTTAGATTTATCAAGTTCTCATAAAATCAAAAATCAATTTTCATATATTCTGGAAATTACCCATATTGACAGTTTTGTCAATTATGGCTATAGGAACTTTTATGATCAAATTATAAAAGCATATGAATCACCAATTTATAGTTGCTCTTCGTAAAATTGTTCCCCTCTGGATAATCTTTACAATGACTATAAGCATGCTTAACTTTGATTCATGAGGGAAAATTTATAGTCCTTAACATTGTTAATCTGGCCCAAATTCTGCACTTTCCTGTAGGTGCATTTAACCCAAAAGGACAACTTCAGACAACTACAGAAAATCACCTATAGAGAACCAGGATAAATTACTTATTGGATTAGATACTAGATGTGACCATGATTACTCAACAATTTTTAGTTCCTTGATTTGATGCTCCCATCACTTGCTATAGAATTCTGGAATTTACTACTTTGTATTTTTCCACTTCTTCTAGACTTAGAAAATTCTGTAGTCCAGTAGCATCCATCCTCAGGTCCGACTTGTCACCATGTGGCTTCACCATGTCATATCCCTCCAGTCACTATACTGCCACACCACCATACCACTCACCTTCGGCGCTGGTAGTTTCCCCGTTACCAAAAGCGGTAACAGGTCCCCATGAATCGGTTTTGGAAAAAGCTCTTGGGGTAGGCATTGTCAATCAAAAAGTGACATGAACCCCAAGTGGTTTTGGCAAAACGTACCATTTGTCCCATTTTATCCATCGTGCACGATGAGTATTATATGTTGATTGTCCATATGATTCGACGTTCATATCTCCGCTCACCTATTGCTAACCACCACACACTTTCCCAAGGCGATGCGAGCCACGACTGTCGATCTTCCCTTCCATCAAGCAGTTAGAGATTCACCCACCCTCTTTTAATCATCGTGCATATTACTGATGCGCTATCAACCGCAACCATTGATCTGACTTATTTTTCAATGGTTGGACTTCATTCACCCCGCACTTCATCATCTACGATTACCCATATGAGAGCCTGATGTGGAAGGTCCACATGGATCCTCCATGTCACCTGTCCATGTGGCATGGGTGGGGCCCACACAAAATTACCAAATTTATAAAATTTCAGATTTAAATCAAAATTACTATTTGGTCCTTATTTATCATTTAACGGAACTCGACCTCCATAGAAGTATTTCATCTGCAACATGTATCTTTGCATGTAGTTGTCTATTCACAGGAAATACAACTCCAGTGTTATAAACAGAAGGTTTGATACCACTATGTAACGTCCCCATCCCACAATCCAACCAGTAGGAGGGGACATTAAGTAAATTGGGGCCTCTAAATTTCATCCCATAACCACAATTACGATTTCATAACAACTAAAATGCATGTGTAGACATGGAAATAAAAACACAGAGTGGAAATAAAATTGATCCACACACAAATAAAATGCAATTCCAAGCATAATTATCACAAGCATATAAATTATAAATATTTGAACAACATATACATAAGAATACTTATCTTTAAACAAAGAAGATCCAAGCAACTGACCGTGTAAGAGATATTTTCCACCCAACCTTAGGCACTCTGTCAAACATATACTATTTCTATTGAGAGGCCACCTCGAAGATGGGCTATGAGGCCACCAGGGAAAAGGAAACAACTACATGCTTCTATCTCTCAGCCCACAACCCATTCTACTCATTGTGCTTAGCCAAAATCTCAACTAGAGCTCTAAAGGGGTCTTACTAATCCATCATAGCCATGGCACTCCTTCCAATTTCCCCACACAACACATGGAAGGTATTTCCCTTCACTAATCCATAGTTCCCTTAGGAAATTCAACCCTTACAATGCTTACCAGCGTGTGCAGTAAGAGTCCAACCTACTATATGCTATTGAAGAACCTCCTACAACATTAATCCATGGCTTCTCAAGCATCCAAATGTAGCATAACTCAATGGGTAAAGGTTCCTAGCTTGTACAACCTCCATGCTCACCTACAACCATCTATTTTCCTTTCCAAAATTGCATCTCTATCCCCAAATTCGAATTTCTGGGTTGAACACAGTCTGATAATGGTGATGAACAACAATAGAAAACTCTACGTACTGTAGGAACATGCATGAGAGAATGATCAAAAGAGTGTTGACTCCAACGATATGAGGTAAGGGTGAAAATACCACTGACATAGTTTCTGACCATAGAAGAAATATGACTCCTGACAGCTAACATAATTGTCACGACTCCCATGCTTAAATAACTACATGAAGTGACTTTCCCCACTAACCTCACACATGCACTCAATGATTGGGTTTAATGGTCAAGAGAAGGTAATTGGCTCATTTAAGACACATGTAATATTTTGGATGAGTTCTAAGGTTGAAATTTGGCAACGTAGGATTTGGTTTCTCCATAAGACCCCTTTCTTCTTTCCCTCTGGTGGAATCATAGCCCCTCTATTGCTCTTTACACATCCATATTGGACCATTTTATTATTTTCCAACATAATATTTACATAAATTTTGAATTGGCATGATAATCCAATCATATGGTCCAAATACAAATATATACATCATACATGCCTAGCCATTCTCTAGTCGGGCCTTGGCCTTGATCTTCGCATTAGGAATCCATACTAACATATGTACATCATTTACATCATTTTGATTAAATACATTCCAATTCAAATTGGGGGTATTACAAAGCTTGTTACGACAACGATCATAGATTATGTGCAAGTATGTTGTTGAACGTTTCCAAATATTGATCTATTAAACCTACTAGACCTGAAGATCCAAATTCAAGGCAAATTAACCCACCAGTATAGTCCCGATTTAATATGAAAGTATATTGGTGGCAGGACATATTCCGTGCCTCTTGCAAAACTAAAACTAATACTTGGAAGTTAGAGATCAGACGTAGCATTGTAAAAGAGATAAAGAATGACTTCAGTTGAATCAACCGGATAAGCTTGAATCATGGAATGGACAACAGCGAGAAAGGAAATGTATACTAGATCCACCAAAAATGTTATGGTTATTCCATAATTGATTATAAGTCCTCCCCTTCCATCGGGTTGAATTTTCAATGTATCATCCGGAATCTAGATTCATTTTCCCGCCACATTGATTCTAGTTAGGCCGAAATAGTAGAAAGTTGGGAAAGCATTGTTTCGAATGAGAGGAGTGACATGAAAACCCGCTTCGAAGGTACCAGCTCCACCCAAGACGAAAGGGATGATCTGTGATTCATTATCCATGGATCCTAAAAAATAACAGAAGATGTTGTCATTGGAGGATCCAATCTAGGAAACCAGTGATAGAGGCCCTCTACCTAGATCAACTATGCTAGCCGAATCGACAAAAAAACCACCTTGGTCATGAACAAATCCAAATGCAATTTGTGGAATGCATGTCCTTTTCTGTAGAGCTTCTCTCGGGAGACTGAACATTTTGTAAGCTAAAACTCCGGAGGCATGGGAAGAATCTCCATACTGATAGTAATAGATGCAATTTTCCTCATTATCGCAATGATATGGGCCCACCACCAAACACAAATTGTTAGAGAAATAAGCATTCATGTAAGACGATAATTGAGCAATGTTATACAGTAATTATCACTAGGTTGGCACTGCGTCTAGGTCAAGTCCCTATATGTGTCGACTATTACATGCATCGTTATTGGAACATGGTATCCAATGCCTATTTCCATCACAAATTCATCATTTGATATGCTAATGGGACTGTAGTAACCTTTGGGCATGAGACTAATGTTTTGGGAAATATAATTTTGCACCCTTCGTAGCCTCTTGTGACTTCGTTGAATAGCTCGACGGACTCATTCAACACTTGAAATGATTTGAGCATCGATTAGCAGAGAGATAGGGGAATCTCAATGTATGATATTTACTCTTAAATTTTTATTCTTCTCTCTAAGTGGACAATCATTTCTTCATTGCTGGAGGAATTTCTGTGATAGGAGAGAGCACATGAAGCAAGCACAACGATTAACAGAATACGTAACATGCTGAGTCTTGCCATAGTACATCACTCTAAGAAAATACATATATAAGCACATGATTTAAACTGTACAATATCAACTAGATTTATACAAATTCAAAATACTCCCCCCATATTTGCATTTACAAACTCCACTATTCACAACTTCGTCGTGGGAGAGTCCATCCTCTATTTCTGCATTAGTAGCATCCATGCCATCCACTGTAAATGATTTGCACACCTATTCTTTGTTGAGGGAAGTACTGCCACAACTTTTTATCCAAATGAGTTTTATCGGAGTGGGATAGGTCTCAATGGCCGATTGAGCAGAGATGAAGCTAAAGTCATATGTTGCATTTACTATTGAACAACTGAACTAAAAAAATTGCTGGAAAAGTGACCAAATTTTTATTTGAAGCTCGACTTTATGATAGCCCGGTGAAAATTTGACTTAATACCAAAACATACCTGTCAGTTATTTCACGCGTTCATACTCGGTTTGGATTCCTCAACATTCCACACACCTCTAGGATCCCTTATCTAGACCTTCACTCAACTGTATTATGTGGATGACTTGCAGCGGCCATGAAAAGGTATGCTTAGTTCAGAAATATTCTGCAAGTGATAGCATAGATTTAGCATGCCAGGCATCATAATACCCGACCCTCTGCAAGTCATCTCTGTAGTCAAATTCTAATATTAGTGAAAATGTGGGGACAAAGGAAATCATTGGTGCGGTGATGGATCTCTCTTTAGAGGAAACCACACAAAGTTATCTTCACTCCAAACAACTGCTCACTACTTTAGATAACGTGAACTTCACCAACACCATTAAGGACTGCTTGGAGTACTTGCAGAGCTCTATGAGATATATTTCTAGGAGTAGGACTCACTAGGCGAATCCAAGCAATATTAAAAACATCAAGATTTGGATGAGCGCTCTGCATAAGGATTCGCATAAGGGCTTTGCCTAATTTCTTTAGAATTTAACTTATCAATTTTTCCTCATATGCTAGCTATAGCATATTGCACGCTTTAATCTAACTGGCAGGGAATTAGTTACGTTGCAGTTTTTGTTGTTGTTAATTAAATTAATAGGAAACTAATATTAATAGTTTTTTAAATAAAAGTGGATGGTCCAAATATGTTCCTCTTTCATAATACATATTAAATTTTTATCACATAACATTTGTTTACAACCTTTTTGTACCATTAGTGACAATTGTTAATACATACCAGCCTAGATCCAAATCCTAGGCTCTATCAAGCGCTGGGTGGGATCAAATATCCCCAGGTGCAAACCTCTCCTTGAATAGCTCCTTGAGTGCAATACCTGAGCCACCTAATCCTAAGCTCTAAAGTCTCTAGTTTAAGTATCATATTTACGTTTAACTTTGTATTATTCTTTTTTGTTTATGGCCGACATAATATTTATTACCTTTTACTTTGTATTATTCTTTTTTGTTTACTTTGTATTATTTTGTTACTCCACAAACACTCTAAAATCTCATATTTACTTTTTACTTTGTATTAAAAGTAAAAAGTAAAGTCTCTAGTTTAAGTCTCATATTTACTTTTTACTTTGTATTATTCTTTTTTGTTTGCTCATATTTACTTTTTACTTTGTATTATTCTTTTTTGTTTGCTTTGTATTATTTTGTTACTCGACAAGCTTCGGAAGAGATGAAGGAGGGGAACGAGGGTTTTCGATTTTTCCTCACCTTTTTGCAGTTTTTTGCTGAAAATGTGTAGTGATTAGATGATTATTGGGTTCGCGACAACTTGGAGTCAAGCTGATTCTACCGAATCAGCTCGGTACCAGCCAAGTCTAAAAAAAGTGGGAATGTTAGTGTACATTTGCGGCCTATTTTCGTCTCTTACATCTCATACTTTTTAGCTTTTTCTGCAGAGGTGCTAGGTTTTGGTTATTTTTTCCTTTACTCCTTTTTGGTGGTTTTTTCCCTCCTTTGGTAGGTCCGGGTTGCTGCCGGTGCATTAGCACTGGTAGCACGCTCTGCATGCCCTTGGATGGGTGGCGGTTTCCTGTCTAGGTGTCGGTCTTTTGTGCTAGTTGTGGGTTTGTTTTAATGGAGGCTCCGGTTACCTTCCCTTATGGATCTGATTCCCCCTTCGCCGGTGCAGTTGTCCCTTCCAAACCCTAGTGAGCCCGGGTTTTTTGATCCTTCTGAGAGCAAAGCTTTCTCTCGCAATAAAAATCTTTTTGGTGCTAGGGCTAAGCTGAGGAGGCACTCCAAAACCGTAAAGGCTAGGGATTTTGTTGATAGATATGAGATCAATACTGACTTCAACCTGGAAAGAATAGAAATGCTTGCTGAGCGTGCCCTTGTTGGTAAATTAGAGTTTACCTCTAGATCAAAACTTGAAATTTCTGAATGGGTCAACAAATTTTGGGTTCCATTGACTGGTTTGGCGCCGCGCATAAACCTTTTGATGAATCGGTGGATTCTATTTGTCTTCTAGGATTCAGAAATTATGCAGCAGATCTGAGCAACTTTTTGGCCTTTTAAGGATGGTTCCTTATTCCTTAAACGTTGGCACATAAATTTTGATCCACTTAAGGAGGTGCAAGGAAAAAGACATCTGTGGATGCTCATTCCTGGCTTACTGATTGAGCTCTGGTTAGAGGAAGTCATTATTGGCATGACCAATACTGTTGGAAGATTTGTTCGACTTGATAAGCAGACTTTGTTTGGGATGGATAGAAGATATGCCAAAGTAATGGTTGAATTGGATTTAAGTCTTGGACTTCCTATTGAGATCGAGATGATTTGGGGTCCTAGGGTTTGGAGACAAAAACTGGACTTTTACAAAATCCCTTTTCGTTGCTTCTCCTGCCGTGAAATTAGGCACATTCAGGCCAATTGCCCTAATTTGCGGGGACATAGGGTTTCTCAAATTGATGATTCTGGTTTATCGACGCCTAAGTGCTCGCCTTCAAAGAATTTGATCTCTTCTCCTGGTAAGTTACCTTCTCAACCTTCTGCATTAATTCCTGCTCTCACAAATGAAGAGCTCGTTTTCATAGAAAATTCTGAAAAGGATCTCTCTAGACGTATTTCCAAAGGTGAAATCTCTATGTGTCATGATCTAGTTACTGGTCTTTTGATTGAGAAAAATTGTGATTCACATTCTCCTTTGGTCGGCCGTAACCTGTCAAATGAGCTGGAATTTGTAACTTCGGAGTCCAGACCATCCCTTGATAGGGCTTGTGAGCCTCTGTTGACTGAGGGTTTGAGCCCTTCCTTTCCCATTGTGATTCCCTCTGCGGGCTCTCAGGAACTGCATGCCGCTCATACTTCTGAGGATTCCTTAGTCGAAGCCCCCTCTGGTGTTGTTTCAGAGGCACTAAATTCTGAAGATACGTCTATCCTAGCATATTGTGGTTATAACATCCCTGTTAATGGTTTAGAACTCTCACCTATCCCCATATTTTCCAAGAACCCTGGTTTGAACTCTGATGTTATTCCCTTACACTTACATAAATTCCAGAATGTAACAATATGAAGAGGGAAGAAGAAAAAGGGTATTACTCAATGAAATTTTCCTAAGAATGTGTCTTATACCCCTGTCTCTAAAAGATTGGAGAATTATGGTATGATTAGCTGTCATCCTATTGAGGGCCTTAGAGTGGCGAATCCCTCGCTGGGAGGTTCTTAATGTCAATTCTATCATTAAATGTGAGGGGACTGGGTAAGGTAACTAGGGCTCAGGCCTTATCCAATCTCTTTAGTGCTACTGGACCTGGGATTGCACTAATACAGGAAACTATGTGTGACATTGCTTCTGCTGTTGCTCGAATTGGTAAAGTTCTTCCCCGGTGGGAGATTGCAGCAGTGAATTCTTGTGGATTATCGGGTGGTCTAGCTGTGGCTTGGAATCCGGCCTTCTTCTCCTTCAAGACCTTTAGAACCCCCTGGGGTATACTAATGAATGGTTTTTTTGTGGGCTTGAAGATGCCCCTCACCATCTTAAACTGCTACGCACCTTATAAGAATAGACATAAATTTTGGGAGGCTCTTATGCTCTCTGGATTACTAAGCTTTGATAATATGATTATTGCAGGAGACTTGAACTTTACCTGCTCGAAATCTCAATTTTGGGGCTCTTCGGCTACCTTGGATGTTTTGTCAGATTTCTTTGTAAAGTTCATTGATGATAATGATTTTGTAGATGTGATGCTTGCTAAGTTGATGCCTACATGGAAAAATGGGAGATTTGGTATAGATGGAATTCACAAAAGGCTAGATGGTTTTCTTGTGAAGACTGGGTTGCTTGGGTGTTTTCAAAGATATCGGTCCTGGGTATATGAGACCAAATTTTCAGACCACTGGCCTGTCTTGTTACAGTTTGATGATTATGGACAAAGGAGGATTTATCCCTTTAAGTTCAATAGTACTTGGCTGACTGATGATGGTTTTTGTGTCATGGTAAGAGAATTTTGGAGGGATCACCATGTAGATGCTGCAAATACTGTGGACTATTTCTGTCAAAAATTGAGGAATTTGAAAATTGTTGTTTCTAGATGGATTAAGAACAAAAAAGATGCTGATCGATTAGAACTATCTTTTTTGGAAAAGAAAATCCAGATGTCTTTTGAAGGGAATATTTATGATACAATTGATTATGAAGCTTTTGAAAATTTAAAAAAGTTTGAACAAAAGAAGGAAGAGATACTGCTGCAGGAAGAGAAAGAATGGCAACTTAAAAGTAGGGCTATTTGGATAGCCAACGGCGATAAAAATACGAAATTTTTTCATGCCTTTGCTTCAGCTAGAAAGAATCTGAACAGTATTTGGGAAATTCAAAACTCTCAGGGTGATTTGGTGATAGGTATGGAGACACTAAAGAAGGAAGCTGCTACTTATTTTGGTAATATTTATAATGAGTTTGAAGATATTGATTTACTGGAGTAGATAAGAGTAGCTAGATTATTCCCAAGTTTTTTCAATGACAAAGATGCTTGTGAATTATGTAAGGAAGTATCATTAAAAGAAATAGAAGATAGTTTGTCTCTCTTTGCGAAAGAAAAGAGACCTCGGCCTGATGGATGGCCGGTTGAGCTGTATACACATTTTTTTGATATTTTGGGGGAAGATATCAAAGCTATGGTAAACTTCACTAGAACTACTGGCTATTTATCTGGAGCACTCAATTCTACCTTTGTCACACTAATTCCCAAAAGTAATAAGCCTCTTTCTTTTGGTGAATATAGGCCAATTGCCTTGTGCAATTTAATCTATAATTTAATATCGAAAATCATTGCTCAAAGATTAAAGGTGGCTCTGTCTGAGCACATCTCAGTGGAACAGTTTGGATTCTTATCTGGTAGACAAATACATGATGCAATTGGCATTTCTCAGGAACTTCTTCATACTATCAAACTTAGAAAGAAAAAGGCCTTACTTCTAAAAATGGATCTGGAAAAAGCATAAGATTGGGTAAATTGGTCATTTTTGAGGTTGGTTTTAATACAAATTGGTGTTCCTCCTCTAGTAATCAACTGGATCATGATATGTGTTACTTCCATGAATATTGTTGTTCTAGTAAATGGTACACCCTCTGCTTTCTTCAGCTACTCTAGAGGGTTACGTCAGGGATGTCCACTCTCCCCGCTTCTTTTCTTATTGGTCATGGACGGTTTTAGCAGACTCGTTAAGCAGGCTTCAGATCAAGGCTTGATCAAAGGTGTTAAATGTGCCAAATATTGTGTGCTGACACATGTCCTCTTTGCTGATGATGTATTGGCTACTGGTTTGGATTCTGTGGATGAATGGAAGCACTTTAGTGACATTATCAAGATTTTTTGCAGGGTTTCTGGAATGAAGGTAAGCAATACAAAGTCCAATTTCTATCAATTCAATGTGAATGAGGATACTTTGAGACAAATCACTGGTTTTCTTCCTTTTAAATGCTTACTGTTGGATGATGGTTTCAAATATTTGGGTTTCTACTTGAAACCAAATAATTACCTTATTAAGGATTGGATTTGGCTCCTCCAAAAAGTGGAAAACCATATTGCCCATTGGACATTTCGGCTCTTGTCAATTGGGGGGAAACTTATATTAATCAAAGTTGTGTTGTCTAGCATACCAGTTTACTGGTTTTCGCTCCTCGAGGTTCCTTCATTTATAATCAAAGCTCTTCGAAAGTGCTTTTTTAATTTCTTGTGGACTGGAAGTTCTTTTCATGCTAAGATCCTTATGGTTTCTTGGGAGGCACTTTCTAGACCAGAAAGATTTGGTGGTTGGGGAATCAAAGATCTAAGAGTCTTCAATTCTACGCTCAGATTAAAAAGTTTTTGGAGATGTTTATTTGGGAACACGCTTTGGTCCAAGACTATACACACTAAGTATCTCTCTTCAAATCTTTATGATTGGCTAAGAAACCCTAAGCTGGCGGGTTGGAATTTCTCTCCATTCTGGAGAGGCTTTATGAAAGTTTTCAATTGGGTTGCAAGTGACATCTGCTGGCAGGTCGGTACTGGTGAAAATATCAGAGTTGGGTTGGATCCTATCATTGGGTTAGAGGATACACATGTTCTCAAACTGTTTGGTTCAATATTTGTATGATCTTGGGCGTCCTACCCTAAACATAGTACTTATTCACAGACTTAATGCTCCCCATGCTGATGTTTGGATGAATTATATGGACCTTGGACTTTCTGGCCACTTTGCTCGGGAGTGGGACAACTATATCAAAAATCTTAATTCTGCAGGAGTCAAAATTAATGAGGAAAGTGAACTTTTGATTTGGAGGGGGAATCCCAACTCTAGGACTATCACAGCAAAGACTGCTTACCACATAATTCTACAGGATAGATTTATATATCCACAAAATTGGTGGTACAAGAGATTATGGAAGTTGAAAGTCCCTTTAAAGATGAAATACTTTTTATGGCTGGTTCTCCAAAATAAGCTCAAGACTTGGGACAATCTTATGAAGCGTGGATGGATTGGACCAAACAGATGCAATCTATGTTCAATTGATGCTGAAACTTCTCGAAATCTATTTGTGGATTGCATTTTTACAAAAAAAGTTTGTACTTTTTGTTCTTCTAAGTTGAGTATAAATAGAACTTGGGATGTAGGATATTTTAGCAATTGCTTGTTGAATTGGTATAGGTACTCAAAACCTTTCTTTCCATTAGCAAACTTTATCGCCTGGGCAGTTTGGTACTCGCGAAATTGTACAATTTTCCAGGACTTACAACCTAATATGATGATCTGTAGCTTATTAGCATTGAAGATGTTCCATTTATACAAGGATGAGAAGCTCAGACTTCCGGTAGATAGAGTCAGTTTCTTCTCTTTAAAAGTGACTCAGCCGGTATGATTTTTTGATGGTGCTACTCAAGATGGGATATGTGCAGTTGGAGGAGTGATTTTTCTCAATGAAAATCATTATTTTTCTGTTCGTCTCAATTGTGGAGTGGGTAGCAATATGAAAGCAGAGCTTTTGGCATTATGGTGTGTTTTAAGGATGGCAAATATCTTTTGTTTAGTTAATGTCAAAGTATTTGGTGACTCGCGTGTTACAATCAAATGGGCAGCAGGGGACTTCAAGTTAAATGTCGCCAACCTTCACCACTGGTGTATTCGCACACAAAAGGAAATTTCATTGCAGCAAAATATTTCATTTGAGCATATTTATAGAGAACACAACTCTATGGCAGACAAATTATCTAAACAAGCTCTTGAAGGTTCTGAAGGTACTCTGATTTGGGAAGAATGGCTGGACAATGCCATTCAAGATCAGGGTGAATTATATTTTTTTGACTAGTCTCAGGTACTATCTTTTGAAGAAAGCTGGGGATGAGGGATATTTATGGTACTTTCAGCTATGGATAGTTATCTAATTTTGCATGTAACTCCTAAGAAAAGTCTTTCTGCAGATAGTCTTTGTATGGACTATGTTTATAACTGCATTTTCTATTGCTGGTTTTTTTGGTTTCAATCGAACCAAGATACTCTTTGTACTATTTGATTCGTTAAAGAATATCAATAGTAGTTTTTTTTCTTCTGAAAAAAACACTCGACAAACTCACACATGTTACAAGATATCCCTCATATTGGGCTGTAGAGCGCCTCTCGGCGCAATTATTATTATTTATTTAAATTTGAACATTAGTTTCACATTATTGGAATTGATTTAAGTTGTTTTGACAATTGGCTGGTGATTTTTATGCACATGTTAAAAATGCTTTTACCACAATTAACACAATGATTACAAATAAGGAAGTCAAATGTAGATAATATATTATTTAGAAATACACGACAACTTCTTTCTTGCTCATGGTTTCACATAAGGCATATTATCCTATGAAGAGACCAAGGGTTAGTTTATTGCATATGTGCTAGGGTTTTTTTTTTTTTTTTTTATGTCAAGTGAACCATGTTTAAAACCTAGCCTTGTAATTGTTTCCATTTATGTTAAGTGACACTTGGTGATGGATATTTCCATATGTATTGTGGAAACATGCAAGCCATGGTATGGTTTTGCATTTGAAATATTAATTGTTGATCAGTATTGAAATTGGGCCATTTTTCCTCGTATGGGAGCCCAAAAGATTTGTTTTAGTTTCTTTTGATTTAGGAAAAAGTGTCAAGACTCAGTAGGAGTCAAAATACATAAAAGGAAGGAGGGATTGTTTCCATGACAAAGAGGGAGCAATCTTAGGGTCTTGTGATAAATGGGAAGACATCCCATATTTGTAGATCTTATACATACTCTAGGATTGATGATTTTCAAGGAGATATAGCTTCAGGTCCCAGGGGAGCAAGATACTCAGATCCTGACCGAGCAAGATGCTCGGATGCAGAGAAAGCAGTATGCTTAGATGAAGAGGGAGTAGGTCGCTCCAACACAGATGAAGATGCGATGATATTGAAGACGAATGTTTGCAGCATCGGGAAGAAATTCCCCCAATATTAGCTATGTGACTTGGCTAGGGGTGAATGGCCTAGAGACAAGGAAGTATCAACTCTTAGTCACCCTGTGACGGGGTGGGGAGACTGGCCCTTGATGAGTAGTGTTGACGCATTGAGCAAGTTGTCCCCCAGTATTATCAACGTGACTTGGGCTTAGAGTGGGGTAGTTCCCTCTTCCGGACATCCTATGACGGGGCAGGAAGATTAGCCCTCGGTTGCACACACTATCCTCTTAGACGTTGAGCATCGGGCATTCCTTTAATATTGGCTTTGTGACTTGGATAGGAGTGAATGACCCAGAATGGGGCAATGCCTTCTCCCAACCATCTTGTGATGGGATGGGGAGATTAGTCCCTAGTTGCTCACTCATCAACTCAATACTCAGTTGCAGAGGGAGATGACTATCCAGATGTAGAGGGAGCAAGATGGCTTTTGTAACAGAGGGAGAACCTACAGTGGATATGATGCTTGAAAACAAATGTTGATGTTTCTCCAGGGTGTAGTATCAGGCAAACATTCTACCAGATTGGTCACGTGATTTGACCAAGGAGAATGATACATTCACTCACAGGAAATGGCCATGTGATTTGGCTAGTGGTGAATGGCCTTGGCGTAACCTTGCCTAGCCATGTGATTTGGCTAAGTGTGATTAGGACTGCACAAACTTTCTTAGTCTTGTGATTTAGCTAAGTGTGAATAAGGCTTGAGGTCACAGTACATATTTTGTGAGGGAGTGCTCCGTGATGGAGTGATCTATCTCATTATAGAGCAGGTTTGACTTATTTATTTGATAGGGACTAGCTATCCCTTGTGGAATAAACAATGTATAGTCTAATGTGAGTGCACACACATTAGATCCCTATACATGAATAGATGTGCATGTGAGGAGAAGAATAACATCAGCTAGGAAGGAGAATCTCCAAGCAGAGTCTCGAGAAGAGACTTGAAGTGCTAACATTGGGTATGTTAGCATATAGATGATTCTATGGTTGGTATTTTAACTAAGGAGAATATCTAGGTAGAGTCTCAAGACGAGACTTGAAGTGTTAACAGTGGGTATGTTAGCATAGAGACGATTCTCTGGTTGGTATAGGGTGTCAATTCATGTATATCCTGAATGGTGAAGACTCGAAAAATACTAAGCACAAGAAGGGTCGGTCGACCCTTCATTTAAAAAAAAAAAGAAAAAATATTTAATCTACGAAGGTTGGGACGACAATTCCCCACTACCGAGTTCCGCAGTAAATGGTAGGGATCGGCACATTGGCTAAGTTATAACATGTACACAATGTGTATCTCAACTTCCAACTTCCGACAAGAACAATCGATCGCCCCTTCGTTTAGTAGATAATTGTGAACACCAATATCTGGTAATTCACCTGTATCCAGAATGGTGAACACAAGAAGGATCGAACCACCCTTCTTATAGTCTAGAACAATTATGAAAATAATAGTGGGCAGAAGAAGAATTAGCCGCCCCTTCATTCATTTATCTCAGGCCTCATTCAAAAATGGGGTGTTGGTTAATGACATTCAACTTCAAATGACCGTCATATTATACAGATAACAATTCATTTAATGATTTGTATATTTTTTACAACTTCAAATGGCCATCATAATTATCATATCGGAACACCGCAAAAACCAATTTCAAAAGTGGCAATATCAAAAGAAAAAGTATGCTTTTGGAACCTAGATTTGGCACTTTTGGAAATGGATTTGGCAGTTTCGGACCCGGTTTGGGCACTTTTGGAACCAGATTTGGCACTTTTGGAACCGGTTTTGGCACTTTTAGAACCTTGATTTGGCACTTTCGGAATCGGATTTGGCACTTTTGGAACTGGTTTTGGCACTTTTAGAACTGGATTTGGCACTTTTGAAACCGGATTTGGCACTTTTGGAACCGGTTTTGGGACTTTTGGAACTTGGATTTGGCACTTTCGGAACCAGATTTTGCTTAATTTTGGAGTTTAGAAAGGCTGTTTTTGACCCGTCTTCAAAGTGAGTTGGATTAGAATATGTCCAAGTTTAATGAAATTTGCATTTTAGCTTCTCTCCGATTTGGAGGGACCGCTCTCATATGGTGGGAGAATATAACTCAAAAGGATTTGGCCTCAAAAGGCAATATTATATTCTCTTGGCATGAGTTCAAGTCAGCATTAAAGAAGCAGTTCTATCCATTGGGTTACATACAACAATAAATGATGGATTGGCAGAATCTGAGGCAAGGTAAGGGTCAAAGTGTACAAAAGTACACACAAGAATTTCGGAAGAGAGATTTAATACTTGGTATACCTCTCCACACTCAAGAAATTCTTCTCAAGTACATAGGAGAATTACATAGTTATTTGCGTCATACAATACTTATGTTTAATCCTACTAACCTGGATGAAATGTGTTTTCAAGCCACACATATTGAATCCAAAGGGAAGAATATTCATGATGATTTTTCTTCAGTTGAATCCAGTAAGTTGAAGGAAGGTAAGGAAAAAAGGAAGAGCAAGCATACAGCTACCGTGAAGAAAGGGGACACAAAAATTTCATGTTCTCATTGTCAGAGAGATGGACATCATGCAAAACACTGTTGGAAGCTACATCCTGAACTGAAACCAAAGTGGTTTAAGGATCAGAAAGGGAAGAAAAAAGCTATGGTTATCATTGAGGACCTTGGATCAGATTCTGAGGATGAAACAAAGATATTAATCGTAGGTGTGAAAGGTAAATCTATTATTGGTAATGATTCTAACATTGGCTCTTCATGTGCTTCTACTTATAAAGAACATTATAGTTCTAAAGATAGAAAAAAGGAATGCATTGTTTTATATAAGGGTAATTACAAAACAAACTAAGATCGACACACTCATAGATAGTGGATCTCAAGCTAATCTTATTTCAGAAAAATTAGTTAAGCAATTGGGATTAACAACAAAACCACACAAGAAACCTTATCAATTAGGCTGGGTATGCAAAGATTGAATATTACAAGTAACAAGACAATGTGATCTAAAGTTTTCAATTACATCCAAGTTTGTAGATGAAGTTGAATTTGATGTGGTTCCACTAGATATCTGTGGAATTTTGTTGGGAAGGCCATACTTATATGATCGAAAGGAAATATTCTATAGAGAACATAATCAATATCACTTGTTTAAGGAAGGAATTGAGTACATAGTACATTCACATTCATATAAAAATGATAGATCAATGAGAACTACACAACAATTGAAAAGGGTTGTTAATGCAAGTCGGGATTTGGCACTTATATCTATGCATTTTTAGGAAGAAAAGAATCCTAAGCTTGAAAAGGAAGTGTCGTTGCAACACAATACATCTATTATGTTTGATAGTGTTCTTGTGATAAAGCATAAGCATGATATAAGTACAATCTCTTTCACATGTTCAATTTTGATATTCAACTTACTACTGATCAACAGTATATGGTTTGTTCCTACAATATTGAATGAAGATCTTGTTGAAAAAGGGATTAATGTACTTAACAATATCAGTGCAGTGTTGATTGTTGTTATGATGAGTCATATGTGCAGGTTTCAAGAAGAATGGACAAGTGATACGTGACAAGTGAGACAAATATGTCCTCACTTATTTTCTGAATGATTTCATGGTTTTGGTGGCCCAAAATATTTCCAGTGGGAAGGTTTGATCCAAGAGGATCTTTGAGGATCGATTAGTTTAAAAGTATTCAAACAACATAACAAAGGTTACCGTGGTAAATATCTATTCGATAGCTTTCCATCAATGCTTGTTTCGTGCGGAACAACCTCCAGATGAAGAAGTTGACAACATTTGAAGTTTCGTAAAAAATGGTTAAAAATGGTTTATATATTAAATGGTAAAAGGTGGATGGAGTCTATGGGAATCGAACCCAAGACCTCCATAACCCTCCAAAGTCTCCAAAAAGCTCCATTAACGAGGCTACCACCGATGTCACTTAACAACACGGGGGGTTCACTAGCGAGAAAATATCATATCACGTCCATTCATATTGGGGGTTTGAATACTCTTAAAAACCTCAAAAATATATTGCTCTGTATTAAGGGGTCAAGGGGGGTTTTAATTTGACATAGTAATATAAATATTCGGGGTTATTTTATTTTGGTGGGATGAGGAATAACCTCCAAATCATGGGATGGATTCATACCTCCAAATCAGTGGCTCAATTCATACCCATCTAAAACTTATGGACCCTCCATTTTTATTTGATATTGTTTGTGATCCTAAGTTTTGCATAAATCTGATAATAGTGTACCAATGACAATATCGATGGATGTCTCTTTGGATTACTAACCTTGATCAATCCTCATTTAATAACTTATTTAGGAATGGTTTGAATTGATGTTATATTGTTTTTCATATTTAATTTAAGATATGCAGCTAATCGACAGTTTAACAGTTGAACGATTGTACTGTATTTTTTTTGTAGGAATTTGAGTAAAATATCTAACTCTTCATTTTTTAGGTTGGGGTTTAGGTGGTTATTGATATTCAATCAAACCTTGCTCCACGACAACCAAGAAAAGTGAGATCAATCTTTCTTGGTTCATTGGAACCAAGATGTTTGTTTTGATAGGAAGGTAGGGGAGTCCATCCACAGAAGGGTTTCAATTTTTCATTTTTATAGAGTTTAATTTATTAATCTTATAGAAAACATGATCTCTCTATGGCTATACTTGTATTTACATGATATAAAATTGGTAGATTGGCAGGCTGTGGTGTGAAACATTTGCAATTCTCATATTTTATATGCATTGCACTAACTAGTGGATTATCAATCTTTTACATTCTTTGTTATGTTGATCTCTTGATTGGGTTTTCTTTTACACATTTTTCCTTCCACGATACTACTTTATTAGGTCTTCCACTATCCAACGCTACAAATTGATTAGTTGCCCCTGCAATCCTTATGGGATCATTATTAGCATTATACTATTATTTTATTTAGCATATTGTTTACTTATACTAAGATGCGTTAGGGCTCCTATTTGTTAAAAATTGATAATATGATATAAAAGGGGTATTAAAAATGGATACCTACAATATCTGTGGTTTTCCTAATTGGAAAGGCATATTGGGAGGGGGTTTCAGCAATACAATTTTAGGATCCGTTTTCCAATATTTAGTGAAATTAGGGATATTCTTTAATATCATGCGAATGATCGTGCTATGTAACAAGTACACTAAGTGAACCCCCCGTGCTTAACAAGCATGTGGTTGAATTTCTATTTAAAGTCGAAATGGTTTATATTTTGAAAATGGGGAGGGACCGAGGGCATAGCCCTCGATCCCATGTCAACACCGAGACCCCCCCATGTTTTTAGAACCATATGCCAACACATAGCGGTGGAACCTAACCATAAATCAACATGGAGACATATTCCAACACCACCGAACTATACAACAAACCACATAATAAACCATATAATAAGCATATCACAAACTATATCAACGTGGACCACATATTATATGCCATATACAAACTTCAAACCAAAAGCACGTGGAGGGAGGAGAGGCTCGCGGGCTTCACCCCAAGACCTCTCCCCATATAACGCAGCACGTTACCATTGGGGAACCGCCCCACCGTTGAGTGGATATCAGTGCGAATACCTTAAAATTTTGCAGAGCCAAAACTATATAAAGAGCCATGATTTCCAACCACATGAAGAGTTCAGAAAAGCCTCAAAAGAGAGCAGTTTTCACAGGTTTCGAGATAGGTACACGCATAGTTCCCAAGGCGCACATGCGATTAATGGGAACAGATCCCGAGGTGGAATCCATGCACAATCCGTACTTTTTTTCTTATTTACAGGCATATTATCTCGATTTGCGTGGTAGAGGAGGCCTCAGGCACATATAGTCAACTTTATACTCATTTTTCTCAAATTTTCGAGAGGAATGAAGTGGTGAAGTCTGTTTCTGAGTTTGACATAAATTAGAAGTGTTTCCAGAACACTCATTTTGTAAACTTTGAAGACTTAATAAGATCGGCCTTCCCATTGGAAGCGACCCAGATACGTAGCCGAAGAAGGGTGAACTCCGTTATCAGTTCTTGTCTTCATTTTCTGGTTTGCATATCTCTTTTATGTGTTTATGTGCTTCAAATATGCTTTTTAAATTTGTCATTTAAGCCTCTTTAATGGATTTAAGCATTCAAACTTTTACATGCAAATAGTGCTTATAAATATCTTGTCATTTTTGGATCAGTATTAGAGCAGTGCTGAAAGGAACCATTGTCAGACACTAATTACTAGGATATTTTCCATATTCTCATTAGATGTGGTGTCTTGGTTGATGGTTTGAAGTTGTGAGGGTATTGGCCCATGGTATTCCCTTCCAACCCATGGTATTTCATTAGTATATGGTATTTACTAATTTCTATTTACTATGGATAGGTTTTGTATGTGGACTTTCACGTACAAACATGGTATTCGCTTCCAACCCATGGTATTTCATTAGTATATGGTATTTACTATGGATAGGTTTTGTATGTGGACCACCATTAACACAATGATTACAAATAAGGAAATCAAATGTAGACAATATATTATTTAGAAATACACGACACATTCTTTCTTGCTCATGGTTTCACATAAGGCATATTATCCTATGAAGAGACCAAGGGTTAGTTTATTGCGTATGTGCTAGGGGTTTCTTTTTTTTTTATGTCAAGTGAACCATGTTTACAACCAAGCCTTGTAATAGTTTCCATTTATGTTTTGTGGCACTTGGTGATGGATATTTCCATATGTATTGTGGAAACATGCAAGCCATGGTATGGTTTTGCATTGGAAATATTAATTGTTGATCAGTATTGTAATTGGGCCATTTTTCCTTGTACGGGAGCCCAAAATATTTGTTTTAGTTTCTTTTGATTTAGGAAAAAGTGTCAAGACTCAGTAGGAGTCGAAATACATAAAAGGAAGGAGGGATTGTTTCCATGAAAAAAAGGGAGCAATATTAGGGCCTTGTGATAAATGGGAATACATCCCATATTTGCAGATCTTATACATACTCTGGGATTGATGATTTTCAACGAGAGATATCTTCAAGTCCCGGGGGAGCAAGATACTCAGATGCAGAGGGAGCAAGATGCTCAGATGCAGAGAAAGCAAGATGTTTAGATGAAGAGGGAGCAAGGCACTCCAACACAAAGGAAGATCTGATGAGCTTGAAGATGAATGTTTGCAGCATTGGGGAGACAGTCCCCCAGTATTATCCAAGTGACTTGGCTAGGGGTGAATTCCCTAGAGTCAGGGAAGTATCAACTCTTAGTCACCTCGTGACAGGGTGGGGATACTGGCCCTTGATGAGTAGTGTTGATGCATTGAGAAAGTGTTTCCCCAATATTATCCATGTGACTTGGACTTAGAGTGGGGAAATTCCCTCTTCTGGAAATCCTATGACGGGGTGGGAATATTAGCCCTCAGTTGCACACACTATCCTCCTAGAGTTTGAGCATCGAGCATTCCTCCAGTATTGGCCTTGTGACTTGGCTAGGAGTGAATGACCCAGAACGGGGCAATGCCTTCTCCCAACCATCTTGTGATGGGATGGGGAGATTAGTCCCTAATTTCTCACTCATCAACTCAATACTTAGTTGCAGAGGGAGATGACTATCCAGATGTAGAGGGAGCATGATGGATTTTGTAACAGAGCGATCAACTACAATGGATGGGATGCTTGAAAACAAATGTTGATGTTTCCCCTAGATGTAGCATCAGGTAGACCTTCTACCAGATTGGTCATGTGATTTGACCAAGGAGAATGATACATTCACTCACAGGAAATGGCCATGTGATTTGGCTAGTGGTGAATGGCCTTGGCGTAGCCTTGCCTAGCCACGTGATTTGGCTAAGTGTGATTAGGGCTCGAGGTGCTTGCACAACCTTTCTTAGTCCTGTGATTTGGCTAAGCATGAATAAGGCTTGAGGCCACATTACATATTCTGTGAGGGAGTACGTCGTGATGGAGTGATCTATCTCATTATAGAGCAGGTTTGACTTGTTTATTTGATAGGGACTAGTTATCCCTTGTGGAATAAACAATGTCTAGTCTAATGTGGGTGCACACACTTTAGATCCCTATACATGAATAGATGTGCATGTGAGGAGAAGAATAACATCAGTTAGGAAGGAGAATCTCCAAGTAGAGTCTCGAGAAGAGACTTGAAGTGCTAACATTGGGTATGTTATCATAGAGACGATTCCCTGGTTGGTATTTAAACTAAGGAGAATCTCCAGGTAGAGTCTCAAGACAAGACTTGAAGTGTTAACAATGGGTATGTTAGCATAGAGACGATTCCCTGGTTGGTATTTTAACTAATGAGAAGCTCCAGGTAGAGTCTCAAGAGGAGACTTGAAGTGCTGACATTAGGTACTACTCCTCCAGGGAGATCTTGGTGGATGGGGCCCATAAAGGAGATAAATAAGTTTTGAGATGGATATGCCTAGTAGGAGGAATCTAATGTAGTTAACATTGAGAGTTCTATAATAATCAAAGATGATTGGAAGGAGAATGGACCATCACCATGGCTATGCTCGTGAAGTGGAATAGTTCCCTAGCTAAAGAGTGAGGTATATTCCAGCTCCAGTATATTCCGACAGATGATCAAATTATAGACATTCTCCCCAAGCGTTTGTTAAGAGTGAAGTTTGCATACTTCCATGAAAGGCCTGGAGTGTTGGAGATTCCCTTCCTCAAGAAGGGAGATTGATGAGCAATGTGGTTGTTGATGTGTCACAAGCCAAGACTTGTGCCTGACTCCTTTGTGGGATGTTGTTCTGTGTGGACTATGGTTCCGTGTGAACTCATATGAGTTATGTGTGGACTCCTTGTCCTATGTGAATTGTGTTGATCACACTTCTTGATGGACTGAGTTGTGTGGATGTCATGTTGGTAGTAGCCACATGAACAAGAATAAACCTTTCTTATGATGACGAGATGTACAAGAAAGCCAGTGTTGAAGATCATACCTTGGAGATCTAAAGACATGCCTTGTTCTACTCCTTAGATCCTAGCTTTAAAGAGGGAGTGTTGATGTTTATGTAGCTTCTAGAGGTATTCCCCTAAGCTCATAATATTATTAATAATGTGTTTATTTAGTGAAAATGTAAAATCACGTAAAGAGATGACTTTTCGTGAAAGTTACCATGAATACCTATATATTACTAAAGGTCAAATCATTATTGTACGAACTTATATCAAGCAATCAATAATCATTCATCTATCTCTCTACTACAACCAAGTAATAAGAAGGATGCAACTCTACTACAACCATGTAATAAGAAGGATGCAACTCTGATCTTAATATAAAACTATTTGTTTTTATGCATGAGTTATCTTCTAGTGTTTCTATTTATTTCGAGTACAAATAATTAAAATATATTGTTACTATCTTAAAATCTAAGAGACAACAATAAAACTATAAAATAATATTAAGTAATCACACAGTGTCCTACAAATTTGCCCTTTTAATTTTTAGAAGCCATTTAGAAAAGAATTATCAATATAATCCATTCTCAATTTATTTGGATATAATATACAATGCCTTGAACTAAAACTAAAGGCCAACGAAAATTACAAATAAAACCCAAATGAAAAAAGAGTTTGGTAGAACTACTACTCTCTAGGGGATAAACCCTTCAATAATTTACTTAATCTCAAATAATGTGACATATTCATTGAATGATCGGCAACTTCAATTATCGTCTTCTATTGGAACTATTTTTCTTAGGGAACGGAAATCTGTCTCATCAAGGAAGCGTGTCTCATCAAGGAAGCGAGGGAGATCTTTTTCACAATGAGAGGGTAAATTCAAAACCTCTAACGACGAGAGTTTCTCAGAATGCTGTCGAAGTGATTTGAGGTCAAGGTCAGTGCAACCTTCCAAATTAAGTTTTTGTAAAGAAGTCAATGACCCAAAATCTTCTTCAAGCTCCGTCAAGTTCAAGCAACCCTGCAAATTAAGTTCTTTCAAAGATTGCAGTAACCCAAAATTATCAGGCAGCTCCCTCAAACTCAAACAATAATCCAATCTCAACACATTTAAAGATGGAAGACTGGAAAACCTCTTTGGCAAGCGCCTCAAACTTGAGCAATAATCCAATCTCAATACTTTCAAAAATTTAAGCCTTGAGATTGATTTTGGTAGTTCTTCTATATATCTGCAATATGAAAAGGAGAGTTCTCGCAGACCTTTTACTTGATCACCTAACTCTTCAGGTAATGTTTTCAATTCTGTAAGATCGATCAGTTTCAGTATTCTCAAATTCTCTAGTTGTTTAAAACACGTGGAAGAGATTGGGCAGGCAATGGACGGCATCTGCACATTATGCAATTAATATGTGACAGTTCCATATAATTTAAATAAATAAGTAGAAAGAAATATAAAATATGTTAGGGAGACTTGCCTGTGGTAGACTCAAATTTTGGGCTTTAGAAGTAAAGTATCTTAGCCCGTTTAACTTTGGCATATGGAATTGAAGATGGGTAATACCACCTTGAAAACAAACCAGGTTTTCAAATGTATTATTACATTGACCGTCCACTTTGGTTGAGTTTCCCAGGGCAAGAAATCTTAATGATTTGTACATTGAGTCTAGTGTCCATGCAGATATACTACATGGATCTTTATTTTCAATTAAGGATATGCCTTTGATGCTTTGAAGGTCCTGCATGTCATCATTAAATATAATTAGTCAATCATGAGAATCAGAATCAATAATCATTATACGAAACAGAATTGTATATTTGATACCTTCTCTTCCTTTAGATTTAAAAACTCATCAATTTGGGACGCATTATCTAATTTGAGTCTCGTGTTCTCAGCCTTCTGGTGACCAAGTGTCAAGATGGCATCATGTACATGAACATGTGCAACGGCCCCTTCAATGTCTTTGCCGACGAGTGATCCCTTTTGTAGCATATTCAGCTCCTCCTCTCCCACGATATCTGCCACTGTGTCCCACTCCCATCCATCGAAAAATGAGCAGACATCAAGAAATGGATCTTTGCACTTCTCAGGGAGAGAGTCGTATGCAAAGAAATAGTCCCCCTGACCCTGCGCATTCTGTTTGTCTTCCATAACCATGTCATATGCTCTTTCTTTGTCTTCTTCTGAACCTATCACTTTTGATGCTAAGGTTAACATCTCTGGATTTCCACCACATTTCTTTATTATCTTCAGGAGTTGGTTGGAATTCAGTTTTCCAGCTTCCATGTCGTCTAACGCTTCCCCTTTTAATAATCTCATTGCTTCTCTATCTGGAAGGCTTTTCATTGTATAAATTTTAACCTTTCCTGGGCACGCTCTACGAACATTTATGTCATGAGAAGTAAGGAGAAGCCTCACCTTCTTTACTGTATTAAACTTCTTTGGCAAAAGTTGCCCAAGGTCATTTTCAGCCAGCACATTATCAATGTAAATTAATGCTGGCATCTTCTTTAACAAATCTTCCAATTCTCGCTGGCCATCCTCATACTTTCTAATATCTGGAAAGGTGTCCTCAGGTCCCATTAAATCATTTAATATGCATTTCTGCAGCTCTATGATATCCGGTTTTGATTCTCTATTCTTAAAGAGTCGAACCTCTGAATATTTACATCCTTTGAATTCAGCTCGTGAAAAGACCGCATCTCCAAGCGTAGTCTTACCTATTCCATCTTTACCGAGCAATATAACTGCGACCGCATTTTCCTCACTTCCCCATTCCAACAGTTCTGTAACTTCTTTCATTGCTTCATCAATTCCCACTGTATTCACAATATTAAACTTCACATCAACGTTTATGTTAATTAACAATAATAGTAACAAATATATATTCACCTCCGTGTTCCGATATCCGTAATTAAACCAGAGTAGTCACAACATTAATTTGAGAATATATTCACCTGCGTGTTCCGGATATCTTCGGGAAAGACGTGGCTTCTTAGGTGCATTGTTCACATCATAAAGACGAATACCCATTTCCGCATTCATATGCGTGTACATGTCACTTAACTTTTGTCTAAATTTAGACATCTCCTCTTTCGTTGTTGACGCTTCCCAGAACCTGGAATCAAACGATGGAATTCCTTAGTAAACCTGTGCCTTAATCCACCCCTTAAGCACAAGACACCTCTGCTATAAAGTTATAAACATGCGAATATTAAACAATTAAACCTTTAAACAAATAAGATTAGAGTTTCAGTACTCACTTGGAATATTTTGATGACTTTATCTGAGTACGGCACAGGAAGCAGCCTTTAATTATTAATTCAGTTGCTTCTTTGATTACATCGGTTATTCTTTCCTTCAATTTAGGGCGCTCTAGATACTGCTTAACCAGTTTGGCCAAAAAAAACATTTCCTTGAGAAGAATGAGGCACTCAGTTTTGTTGTTAGCAACATCTTCAAATCTCTCTAAGATGATTCCAACCAACACAAAGCATGTTGTAACCATGTGCCCAATCCCCATTCCCTCTAAGACACCGTTAACGACTGTCTTGATCGCGTCGCCTGGAATAAGATCTTTCTGAAAACCATAAGATAATGAGAAATGAGAATTAAATAAATAAGATAGCATAATAAATTTTTGAATCTCAAAATTTGAAAGATATTTAAGAGTACGCACAGCGACATTTATGGTCTCGGTGAGGAAGTCTTTCAATTTGATGAAGGCTTTTGAAGCGGTCGGTAAATATTGTAGCACAGTCGGCTGCTGCTTTCCTGGGGACGGTTTTTTATCCTCCTATAACAGAAACAATACAAAATCAATTATTTCTGCTAATTGCACTGCAAAGAGAAGAAGCCAGGTATTCTACTACTGCTTATCAAAAAGAAATGGCTGTAATTTAATAGCACTGTATTGTTTAATCATGATTCCTAATGTTTTTTTTTACTATATGAATGTAATTCGAAAAAGAGATAAGAAACTGACAAAAACAGAGCATTCAGTCATCCATAATTCATGACTTACATCCATGTAATCAAATTTCTATGCTTAATTGGGCCAAATCAAAGAATTAACGAATGTATTTGGAAGATTGACCTGAATTTAGTAAACTATGGTTGAAGAATATCAAAATTAGCAATGTAATATTTTTGAGGGGCAAAAAGGAATTAAATAAACAGGGGCCATCACTTCATGAAGTATAAAAGAAAGAAAATGCATTATACTTAAATTCATATTTATTCCACATCTTTACACCAAAAAAAGAAGTGCTATTAAATCTTGAGGTGACAAAATCTCATTGCGGTGACGCTAATAAAATATGAAATGATTGAGATTGAGGACCGCTAATAAAATATGAAATGATTGAGATTGAGGATTGATATGAAATACGAGCATCAACGTTACCTCGATTAGTTTCAAAAGTCGAGATATATGCGTAATCAGCTCATCTAGCTGATTGGCATTTAATTCTATATCACGTCCAGCAGCATCTTTATCTATCTTGTCGATAATATCTGGCATTGTTTGATTGGCGGAAGAGGGGGATCCAGGACCTGATGGAGGAGCTGGAATGGCAACCAAGGAGGATGGCGGTGGAGCCAAAGGGGACATGGATGGAGCAGAAAACGATGCAGCAATTAAAGGAGTATGTAGGGGCGCAGATGAAGGAGAAGGGGTATATATTGCTGAAAAGCAAGAACAACAAAAAGAGACGCAGGAACAGCTCCAGTCTTTTTTTGTCATCGTTAATCAAGAAGTTAGCAAGCAAATTGGTTTCAGTGAGCGTTATCATCATATATATATTACATTACAGATGTTTTATATTAAAATATCTCATATTCTATCAGTTTGCTTTACTTCCACAAATTCCATTAATATTAAGACGAAAATAAAAATAATCATAATTTTTTTAAAAGTAATCATAAGTAATTATTATTAGTTTGCTTTGCTTCCACGAATTCCATTAATATTGAGACGGAAAGTAAAAATAATCATAATTTTTTAAAAAGTAATCATAAGTAATTATTATTATTTTGTTAGTCAATATTTTTCTCTAACATTCATAAAGGTTCTATATTCATTGAAATTGAAATTTATACTTTTAATTAGTAAATATAAAAATTATTATATTTATTCTATAATAGATTAATAATGTTTATTTTACTAATTTTATAAATAATATTACCATTAAATTAGAATAATTACACTTATATTTATTCTCTTTTGTTTTGAAAGTTACAAATTATATGACAAGTAAAGAATATTTATTCTTCCACTCTTATGGATAATGAAAAGTTTAAATAAATTTAATATATAATGTAAAAATAAAAGTTACAATTAAATTAAAATAATTATAATTATATTTATTCTCTTTTGTTTTGAAAGTTACGTAAGATATATGATAAGTAAAGAATATTTATTCTTCCACTTTTATAGATAATGAAAAGTTTAGATAAATTTAATATATAATGTAAAAATAAAAGTTACGATTACATTAAAATAATTATATAATTATATTTATTCTCTTTTTGTTTTGAAAGTTACGTAAATTATATGATAAGTTTTCTACTGAAAAAAAATTTATATGATAAGTAAAGAATATTTATTCTTCCAGTTTTATAGATAATGAAAAGTTTAAATAAATTTAATATATAATGTAAAAATAATGAAAAGTTTAAATAAATTTAATAATATATAATGTAAAAATAAAAGTAAGTATACTATGAGAATCGATGAGGTGTAATTAATGTTCAAGTCAAAGTAGTTGTTTATATTCCTTGTATTCCTAACTTAAAGTGATATTAACGGACATTAACATAGTAATTTAAAGTGATGTTAACAAACTTTAATATTAAGTTTAAAGAAAAAATGTGGCATACCAAAGATTTAGAAAAATATTATAGTAATTTAAAGTGATGTTAATAAATTTTAATATTAAGTAAATAAAGAAAAAATGTGGGATTAGAAAGATTTAGAAGCTAAAAGAAAATTAAGATATTATGATTATTATTAATCTTAAGTTTGAAGATTAAAATATCTTTCTTTAAAATTTTACAAAATTTCAAATAATTTCTTTATGTTTTCTTATGGTTTCAAAGACCAAATTGGTCTCACTAGACATTAAGGTTGATCATCATTGTAGACAGAGTAGCAAGGTGCTCTACATATGGGGGGAAATGTTGTCACTTTAAGTTACTTAAAGTAAAATAACATAGATCCATCTTAAAGTGGGATCTATTAAGCACCAAGAGGGATTCAATTTCTTGAGGTGTAATTGTATAAAAAATTTAAGAGAATAGTCATGATGATTTGATATACTTAATTTCATTTTTTGTTGGACATGCTTTTTTATTTTTTATTTATTTTTCTATTATTAAAATATGTCACGTTACATCACATCACAACATCTCCCTCATATTAGGTTGTAAGCACCTTCCTCCTACTCTTGTGCAATAAAACTTAATTTAGAAAATTCATGCCTACTCATTATTTATCAAAAACATCTTAATTTTTTACACATCTAGGTAAAAACTACATCTCAAAAAATTGGATCTCTCTCAGTGCTTAATAGATCCAGGTTTAAGATGGAACTATGCTGGAAAAGGTTCTAATATGCATCATTTTGACTCACGCCATGGTCCAATGGAAGGAAAGAGAGCACAAAATGGAAGATGCCCAAGTGGCAAATGACCCAAATTCAATGAATGCATTGCAATGGTGTGGATTGTTATAATTATTTCACGTATAGGGCATGAGGGCCCAAGTACTGTTACTGGATTACCTGATCGGATTGTGGGATCCAGATCAGCAACACTTCCGTGTGGGTTCCCACATTATTACTTTGGATGTGGATGATGTTTATTTTTTGACGAGGTTGTCCAATAGGGGAGCCCCGATATCACTATCCAGTCCGAGGGGTAGTGACCAGTCTACTAAGGGCTTGGTGGCTCAATTTTGTACGTCGGGGACGCAAATGCTTACTGGGAAAATTCCCATCAAGAATGTCAGAGATCGGCCCCTGCACACTGTACTATTCACCATAGAGTAGGTGGCGAGAAACAGGGATGTTCATTAGGCCACCAAGTCCCATATGCTCTATGCCATTGAGTGCGTGGCACCTACTGTTTTCAACTGGTGTGAGGGGCTCCTCACCAATGTTAGGGAACAACTCACCAAATGTCGTCGGGGTGAGCTGAAACAATTTGGATATAGGTCCATTGTGGTTTCGTTCTTCTTGGAATGGGTCCCATTGCTGAGGCCACAGGTTGAGCTAGACAAACTCGATCCGCGAGATCCTCACATGGTAAGGTGATCCGAGGTCATGGCCCGCCATGGAGGCGGGGGTCCCTGTGACAAATTGCAGGAAATATCACACAGCTAGAGAAAATCTCACTAATCTCACGCAAGAATAGAAAAGAAGAAGAAGAATAGATGAATCAATAATCACTCATTGACACAGAAAATGGAGAATAGCAGGTTAATCATACATCGGTTGTGAGCTAGCACTGTGAAAAGTGAATACAATACAATAACTGTCAAGTGAATTCGAATAGGCCAAAGGTCATTTGAATTATCCTTAGTGTGTAGCTTGGATAGCATTGGAGACATCATCCAAGCAGTGGCAATAGTAAAAAATAGTCAAAATGTAGGCAAATGAGTCTAACTGAGCCATGTGAGCACAAATTATGGGATGGAGACTCCAAGGAGGGCGCATGAGGCTGTCAGAAGGTCAAGTGGCACTCCAAAATAGACAACTGGGAGCTACAGGCAGTTAAATTGAGCAATAAATGCAAAAACTGGTCGATCAATGCTCTAATTGAATGTTAAACTCCTGGTAGGTGAGATAAGGCACATATGTCATCTATGTGAGGAAAACAAGGTGCATCAGGTGGGTAGGAGGGCTACTGAGGGCTGAATACAGGGTCTAGGGGGATGAAAATAGGCTCCAGGTGCTGGGGAGACCACCATACTGATGACTAGATGTATGAAGAATGCATGCATGCATGCAAATATAAAAAATGACGGTGAGAATATTCCAACACCCCTCCTCAAGCTATACTATGAGGTGATAACAGAAGAACTAATGGTAGGGCCCTGGTGACTGAGACCAAAGGTCACCCCATACAACAATCTAAATAATAAAGTGAGGAAAGAGGTAAAACCCAGTGGGAAGAAAGCCCTCCCTCAAAATAGACTGAAGGATGCTAATGTAGCATGGCATCACTCACCCCAGAAGGAGGCAAGTGACCCTCTTTACCGAAGAATGATCGATCGGCAAGAAATGGATAAGTATTGTGAGAAGGATGAAAGCTTCCATTCTGAAAATTGATCGGGTTCTCCTTTGATCAAGTGGATTACCAACAAGATCACTGGAAGATCTAAGAATAGTGGTTTCCCATCTCAGAAGAGGAAGATCATCAAGTGAAATATCATCAGTTTCTTGTGGATTTGGTTCTCCCATTTGCTCATCTTCACTGTTAGGTGCTAGATCTTTAGGTTCTTTTGGATCTGGATCTAGCATTTTCTCTTCATCATCTTTACTCCCATACTTTGAGTATGAACTGTCATTTGATGAAGGTTCTCTCTCTTGGAGCTCATCAAGCAATGGAGATGTGGTAGGCAAGCTATCTTGCTCAACAGGATGAGCATCATGAAGAGGCTATTCCTCAAACTGTACACTTCTCTCAAGAAATGTAGACATAGTAGAGGGATCAAGAAGCTTGTAGGCCTTTGCACTCAATGCATATCCCACCAGTATATAGTCTCTGCTTTGTGGATCTAGGGCTCTCCTTTTCTTAGTTGGAATCCTTTCCCATGCTCTGGATCCAACCACTATAATATGGGACACATAAGGTTTGTATCCCATCCATGCTTCGAAAGGAGTCATATTTTTCAGTCCTTTATGAGGGACTCTGTTTTGAAGGTAAGCGGCACAGTTGATGGCTTCTACCCAAAGACTAGGGTGCAACCCTTTCGACTTGAGCATGCAAGTTGCCATCTCCTTCAATGTTCTGTTCTTCCTTTCTGCAACACCATTCTATTGTGGTGTATAGGGAACAATATGCTACATCTCAATGCCTTCATCATCACAAAAAGATTGAAAATCACCTTTGACATACTCACCCTTGCAACATCACTATGGATCATATCTAGGGGTTGAGAGGCTCTCCTTTCCTTTCCTTTCTCAAACCTCTTTTCAGGATGTTTTCCCATCAAGCAACCCTTACAGTTTCCCTTGGAAAGCTTGACTTTGGGAAGTACTTCAACCATCTCATGTGTATGCATATCTTGCAGGTACTTGTAGTTGAGGTGCCCAAATATTTCATGCCACAATCTACTCCCTTCATTTGCATGAGTGTGAAGAGAAAATTGCTTGGAGAGAGGAAGAAAATGAGAGAACTCCAATAGTTTCGAATTGTGATTTGCAACTCCTTTTGCAATGATATTTCCTGAAACCATGTCTTGTATTTCAACCTCATTTGGAGAGAATATCACCCTCTTGGGCTCTCCAGTATGGGTCATTTGGTAGAACGAAAGCATATTAGCAGTAAGTGTAGGCACATAGAGTACATCGGAGAAGTATCCATGATCAAGTTTGATCCTTCCAATCCCCTCAGAGGAGACCTCAGAATCATTCCCCAACATGATGCAAGGGCCAACTGTGCATTCGAATCCAGTGAAGAGATCTTTGGAGGAAGACATATGTCTAGATGCTCTTGAATCTATGATGAAGGAGGACTCTCTTGATGCACCTTCCATGAGGGCATGGAATCTCTCCTTGTCCTCAGATCTAGAAGGTTCAACATCTTTCTTCCTAGCACATGCAGGTACTGGGAGGTTATTCTTTTCAAGTAATTGAGCCATCATGTCTATAGTCTTCTTCATACAAGAACTCTCATGATGAAATCCTCTATTGCAACAGGTACATTTGGATTTCTCCTTTTGATAATGCTTGACCTTCTTGGAATTCGAATCCCCTTCTGACTGATAGGGAGCCTCCTTTTTCTTCTGCTCATTCGACTTCTTGTCAAAAAAATTTTGCTTTCCCTTTCCATTCGCTCTCTTCACCTCAACAGCTGCAAGTGTTGAATCCATCTTGGGTTTTCTCATTCCCATTTGAATCAACTTCTCCTCCTCTTGTGTGAGAGATTGGATGAAGTCATCAAGGCTTGGAAACTTCCATTTTGGGATGGATAGCTTCATTGAATGAAAGGTGGAGACAAATACCGAGTAGTTAGGGCCCAATTTTGATAGTATAGCAAGGATGATATGCTTCTCTTCCTTCTCTATTCCATATCTCTTCAATTGTGAAATCATATTTTTAAACTTGGTAAGAAACTCAGATGGAGTCGAAGCTTCAAGGGCTCAGTGAGACTAGCTTATTTTCCAATTTGTGACCTTTCAAGTCATCTTTCTGTCCAAAGAGATATTTGAGCTTGTACCAAACCTATTTTGGATTTGTTAGATCTATGACATGAAAATGAAGGTCTTTGGAAATGCTGAGGAGTAGCAATCCTACTGCTTCATCAAGTTTATCCAAGTACTTGGATTTCTCTACCGCACCAGTGGGCTCAACTGTAGTTCCATTCAAAACTCTAGAGAGGCTTTTGGACTTCATGAAGATGTCCATCTTGGCCTTCCATTCAAAATAATTGAATGAATTGAGCTTTAGATCCATAGGTAGTTGTTGAAGTTGAATTGATTTTGAATTCAAATGATGGAATAAACCTGCAAAAAAAATGAAATTGTTGATGGAGATTTGTTGCAAATCGAATGAAAACTGCCTTAGGACAATGAGCACATGTGACTGGATCCTTCATGCCTGGATAGACCTCACTGTATTTCTCTAGTGAATTCAAGACAATTGCACCAGGAATTGATGTGGAAATACATAGGATTCTGGTGCTCAATGAATTGTTGCAGCTGTTGCAATGGCTGCAACTACTACTACTGCAATTTGAATAGATGGCTCTAGCTATGATACCATGTGAAAATATACAAGAAATATCACACAACTGGAGCAAATCTCACTAATCTCACTCAAGAATAGAAGAGAAGAAGAAGAATAGATGAATCAATAATCACTCATTAACACAGAAAATGGAGAATAACAGTATAATCATACATCAGTTGTGAGCTGGCACTGTGAAAAGTGAATACAATACAATAAATTTCAAGTGAATTTGAATAGGCCAAAGGTCATTTGAATTATCCTCAGTGTGTAGCTTGGATAGCATTGGAGACATCATCCAATTAGTGGCAGTAGTCACAAATAGAAAAAAGTCAGTCAAATGAGTCTAACTGAGCCATGTGAGCACAAATCAGGGGATGGAGACTCCAAGGAGGGTGCATGAGGCTGTCATAAGGGCAAGGGGCACTCCAAAATAGACAACTGGGAGCTACAGGCAGTTAAACTGAGCAATAAATGCAAGAACTGGTCAATCAATGCCCTAACTGACTGTTAAACTCCTGGTATGTGAGATAAGGCGCATATGTCATCCAGGTGAGGAAATCAAGGCGCATCAGGTAGGTAGGAGGGACACTGAGGGTTGAAGACAGGATCTAGGGGGATGAAAATAAGCTCCAAATGCTGGGTAGACCACCATACTGATGATTGGATGCATGCATGCATGCAAATATAAAAAAATGTTGGTGAGAATATTCCAACAGTCCCATCATGATTGAGGATTATGCATACGCGGGTATAGATTTAAGGGGAGAGCCAGACTTGGCCCTTCTCGAGGGTGATCAGTGGGGAGACCTAGCTAGTAAGAACAAAAATATTGTTGTGTTTTTGCATTTTATAATTTTTCAATGTTTTGGGGAGTAGTACTGATGGTTCACACTTGTTTGATGCAGATGTTGGTTTGTCACGCCCGATAGGTGCTTCTCTGATCGACAGGAGAGGGGTAGTACGAGATATAGCGTATGCTCATCAGGATGCAGTGGAGGAGTTGAGCGAGTTGTAGGAGAACCTCCAGAGATTGATGTTGGACATACCCGACGTATCTATATATGACCTACCTCGCCTCTACCAGCATCATACTGCTGGATTCTCGAAACGCTTTGGTCCACTGCTTCGTAGAGTAGCTAGGGCCATCATCTGCTATCATGAGCATCCACAGGGATAGCTAATGTGTGATGTATATGTACTGGAAGCTATAGGATTCAAATATTTTGTAGCTAGGACCTACTAAAAGCCTATGTGCTTCAGATTTTGTATCAGTACTACATTTTTGTACATGATGATTATATATATAAACACTATTTTGTGGATATATACATTATGTGTTCTATGATGATTGAGGATCTTATGAATGTTTGCTTACATACTATGAGTATTTTACATGTTGTGTCATTTCATGCATCTTTGATGGAAATGATTTTGAATGTGCAATGTACCAATCTAATATAAAATTGGCTAGGGAATCAACAACAATGTTCATGTCTCTAGGAATGTGCAGGTATTGAATTGACTGAAGGACCTATCCAAGAGACGTACTTGCTAGAATACGTGGAGTAACGTGGGATCATGGATAGCGTAGACTCGGTTAAGATGGGAGACCACTAGTTACGAATCAAGATAGATACCAAGGTGGTTCACACCCAAAGAACAAGCGTCATTCAATAATCCAATTATTGCATGATACTCAAATTTTTTTTTGACTACAAACCCTAAGCAAGCTCCTCGTGAGCTAATCAGTTCGCCGGTAGGGGAATAGAGTACCCAAGCTACCGAAGCGAGGTTACGGGTGTGCTGGCTAGCGCCATCTGCGACTCCAAAACACGTTTCCATCTGCACATCCATGAAGAACATGGTATAAGCAGAATGATAAGATCCTAACACACTAAAAATAAAGTGTCACACCAAGCAAAACACATGACATGTACAATATATACAAAGTACCAATGCATAAGTGAATCCGGCATAGTACCGCTTTAGTTTGATCCCATTGCAAGGCTCTCCCAAATATATTCCGTCGTAATCCTCAAGTTCATATGCTCCTTTTTCCAACACACGCTTAACCACATATGGACCGTGCCACATGGAGTCAAGTTTACCTACCCCCAGTTTATCATGTTTTTGGTCGTGAGGACCAAATCTCCCTCGTTGAAGATACAAGGTTTGACTGACTTTTCATACTGGGACTTGATGCACTTCTTATGAGCTTCATTAGCCAAAGTTGCATCATGGCGAGTTTCATCAAGTTTTTCCAAGTATAGAAAACGTTCTTCCTCGGTGGTGGTGTTGGGTAAGAGTTCAACAAAGACTTTCAATGACGGAATCTCGCGCTCAATAGGTAGTACTTCCTCTAGTCCGTAGACAAATTGGAAAGGCATGAAGCCAATGGCAGTTTTGATGGAATTCTTGCACGCCCATAAGGCTGAAAAAAGCATGGTATGCCAGTCAGACTTATGTGTCCCTACCATACGATGAATCATGGTTTTCAAGGCCTTGTTAATGGCTTCTACTTGTCCATTTCATTGAGGGTAGTAGGGAATTGAGTTCTCATGTCGAAAACCCATCCTGGCGCTTAGTTCATCCACCATATTGTTTTGGAAATGTGATCCATGGTCAGTGACGATGGCTTTAGGGACTCTGAATCGTGCAATGATATGATTGAACATAAAGAGTGCGGCAGTCACGCCGTCTTCTTTGTACGTAGGCATAGCCTCGACCCATTTGGTGAAGTAGTCTACAACGACAATAACATAACCATGCCCCCCGCCCGAGGTAGGCTTACAGTGCATGAAGTTGATGCCCCATTTGGAAAAGGGACCAACAACAATAACTGTATGTAATGGGGAGGGATGTGAGCGCTTTTTATGATGAAAAAGATGGAAAGGCAGACACTTCTTGACTGCTTCAATACAATCTTTGAAGATGGAAGGTCAATAGTATCCAATGCATAGTATTTTTGAGCTGTAGCCATCCCAGAATTATGACCACCACATGCCCCTGAGTGAAAATCATTCATTATATGTTTGGCCTCCTCATGAGTTAAGAAGCATCGGAGGATAGAATCAACACCACGACGATACTATGTGTCACCAATGATGAGGTAATATTTTGCGTGGTGTTGCACACGAAGACAGTCATCATGAGATAGTTGAGGACCGAAGCGTTGGGTCTGGAGATACAATATGATATCTCCATACCATGGGTAAGAGGTAATGATAAGAAACAAGGACTCATTGGGGAGAGATTCCATGGGATTAGTTTCTGTATCAGTACGGGGAAGATCGCAAATCATTTCCGTGAAAAACAAAGACTTCTTTGATTTAGCCTTCTCAAACTGGAGGTCGAATTCCTAAAGAATCACGATCCAACGTGAATATTTCCCCCTAGTACCTGGCGCGTAAGAATGTGGTACATGGGGTTATATTCGGCGATGACAATGGTAGTGCGGTGGAGGATGTAATGATGGAAATTTTGGAAAACAATGAATTCTGCGAGAGATAGCTTCTCGACATGTGAATACAAGGTTTCAGAGTCAATGACAATATCACGATTTGGAACGCAAGTTGGTGGGAAAGCCTCAGCTTGAAATAATCCGAGTCAATGTGAATATCCGTGGTCCCAAGAGTTACTATCTTCCTGAACCCAAACCATAGAGATGGTAGAAGTGGAAGCATCAAGATAAAGGATATAATCCTTGGTGTAATTGGGCAGTTGTAACGCAGGTGCATGGGTGATATCATGTTTCAGGTTGTCGAAGGATTGTTAAGCATAATCATCCCAAATGAATGGGACTACCTTCTTGAGAAACCACATGTATCCCTAAGTATTTTCAACGAAATTCCACATTAAATTCCTTAAGTAGTTTTCCTTCCCCTGCAAACTTTTAAGTTCCGAAATATCCGTGGGTGGTGGTAGAGCAACAATGGCTTCTACCTTGAGGGGATCGATGCAGATCCCATCTTTTGAAATGATGAAGCCTAACAAGCTTCCTAAATCGACACAAAAGATGCACATGTGAGGATTTAGACAGATATTATACCGTCTACATCTGAGGAATACAACCGTCAGATGATCAATGTGGAAATCTCAATGATTTGAATGAGCAGGGAGATCATATAAGTAAGGTTCCACAAAGTCCTTCACGTCATGGAAAGCATACGACATAGCCCGCTGGAATGTGGCACCAACATTTTTAAGGCAAAAAGGGGCTTTGCGATACACGAATGTACCCCATGGGCAGATGAAAACTGTCTTGTATTGATCAGTAGGATGGATATCTATCTGATTATAGCTGGAAAAGCCATCCATGAATGAGAAGATGACGATGTCAGCGCAATTGTCGATGATTTGGTCGATGAACGTGGTAGGGTAATTGTCCTTGGGACAAACCTTATTCAAATCCCTGTAATCGAAACAAACCCTAATGGTTCCCTATTTTTTAGTAATGGGGACGACATTAGAGACCAAATATGTTAAGGGAACAGGATAAATGAACCCAAACTTCAAGCGCTTTTCTATTTCTACATTTATAGCCGCAATTTTACTAGGTGCAAAGGGTGGAGTTTTTTTCGGACTGGTTTTGCATCGGGATATGTTTGAATCTCATGCATAACAATGGTAGGATCAATCCCAGGAATTTCCTCGTAGCTCCATGCAAAGACATCGCAAAATTGTTTAAACAAGGTCGTAAAAGTTGTGACTTCTTCCGGAGAACAAGTTTGGCATAAGTGAATTTGTTCCACGACTCCAGGTTTTACCGAGATGTCAATCAGAAAGGTAGGAGTGATGTTAGCTAGGTTTCCCTCGCTTACCGTATCCACAGTCAGGATAGGATATTGAGGGTAAGGAAAGATATCCGGTGAAACAATCATTTCAATGAAATTCTCTACTGAATCTAATGGCGGAAGGAAAGCCGATCTATGGTGGAGGTTTTCCCATGGGGGTTCATCCGCGCTCATAATATCCATGACTGAATCGTTAGAATAAAAGGTATGGAGTAGAGGATCAGGTAGGGATGAGCTCCACTGTAATGGAAGAGAACGGGAGGTAGATGCCACAACATGGTGGACATATGGTAAATCATGTGTTTATTGGATGGCCTCGTAAGTAGCTTCTGTGGGGCTGAGAGGCATCACATCTCCAATTGAATCCAAATGATATGGATCAGGAAAAATCCATTGGTCCGTTGAGTAATGAGAGGATGAAATCATGTTCACTGTGGCAACGTGGGCAGGGGGATATGGTGTTAGAAAGACTCCCATGAGGGATGAATCTTTAAGGATTTCTACCCCCACACTCTCATATATCTGCGTTAAGTGTCCTAAAAGAGGAAGATTGTCCGCGGGATGAGTAGTGGTGTCAGGTGTACATAAATATAATTGGTCAATAGTGACAATCTTTCGTTGGTGGGGAAATTGGACAATGCAGAAGACAAATGATGCAACCACAGTCATGGCATAGAACTAGTTTCGACGAAGTAGTTGGTTATAATCCAACTGGGAAACGACGACTTCCACGTTAATGGAAACGCTCTTTCCACCCAACTCGACGGTCAAAGATTGTAACAACCCATGAGGTTGAAAGCCACGTCCATCGAAGGATTTCAGTGTAGTGGGGGAACGGTTCAACTCGGGAGAGCCAATGGCTCGTCAACAGGATAACGACATAACCGAGGTAGAGGCTCCTTTGTCTAAGACAATACGATGGATTCTTTACCCAGCAACATTAGTAACGATTTGGAACGCAAGTTGGTGGGAAAGCCTCGACTTGAAATACTCTAACTTGAATGTGTTGGAGGAATCCGACTCTAAGCTCCAATCGTGGATAACAGGGTCTTATGTTGAATGGAACATTTTGGTAAGAATTCTAATGTTGACATAGCACAAGGAGCTTGCGCTAAATCCTCTACTATATTATAGTTTTGAGCGGCTCGAGCATTGGGATTGAAAATGGATTTTTGAATCGTGCTCTTGGGTGGACGCAATACTGAATCCGGTAAAGGTTTCTCTATTACGAGAGGCCTTGAGGTGAAGGAATTCTAGATGTAGATGTGGGGGATTTTTCAGGATTACCATCGTTATATTCCTTTGTAGAAGGAGAGTCATATGATTGTGATCTAGTATTTAAGTTGATTGTTTTGCTCCGCATCATGAGAACATGAGTGATGGTGGACGTTTCTCCATGAGAAGGATATTGTTGTTGTGCAATCATCTATTGTTGTTGTGTGGGGAAGGGATCAGTTAGGACTGCGGGTGTGGGGTTCCCTTTAAGGAACTTTTTTCACTTCCTCCTGATGTGGGAATTCTTTGGTGAAGTGATCATCACCACACAGTAAACAAGGATATTTTACCTTCCTCTTTTGTTTATTGTCTTCGGGATTGTGTCTGGGATCCTGCTGGTTAGAAGACTTTTTAGATTTACCTTTGTTCTTATTTTTACCACTAGATTTTTGAGGTGAAGCAGATTGAACTAAATTCACTTCCTCAATGGAAGCATGGCTCTGTGATGGTTTGATGTGATGTCCATCCTGTGTCGCAGGTGAGGTCGAGCTATGGTGGATTTGTGATCCACCGGATTGTGTGGAAAGATGGGTGTGAACGGAACCAATGATGAAATCGACATGAGGTCCCATGTTGATGTATTTGTAACTTCGGAAGATATTCACTTGTATATTGTATGTATTACTCTTTCACTCTATTGTATCCCCAACGGAGATGTATTATTCCTCCGATTGGAAGTGTCGTCATTTGTACTTGCAAGTGTCGCAAGTTATATTGTAAGTGTCGTAACTTATATTTGATGGGTTATTAGACCACCTTAAAGGGGTTAGCCCAGTATGGGTTAAAGGGTTATTAGACCACCCTAGTGGGGTCGGCCTAGTGTCAAGTGGTAGTGGGTTATTAGACTCTCCTAAGGGAGGTCGGCCCAGCTAGAGTAAAAGGCAAGTAAAGATAAAGTATAAATAGAGAGGAGCACCTCTCTAGTTATCCATTCACACACTCACTCACTTCGCATTAGTGAGAGAGAGGAGGAGTGCGCACAAGTGGAGGAGGAGAAGCTGCTAGGAGACTATATCTTGTTTTGGGGTTTTGTATTGGTGCTCATTCTATCTTTGAGGAAGTTGCGTGGTTTTTCACCTTCTTGGTTTTCCCTGGTGAAATGCTTTGTGTCTCTTGTCTCTTGTCTCTTATGTTTGATATGTTGTACATGTTGTTCTCTTAGTTAACATCTAGATCATATTGAATTAAATGATGAAAAACTAACATGGTATCAGAGCTAGTCTGAAGTAAGGCATTGTATGGCATTTATGACATTTGTTGCACTTGCGACAAATTGGAAGCTAGGGGTTGATATAGTAAAAACTAGTCATCGTGGAACTTTTGTTATAAATAGGTTTTGGAGAAGGTTCAGTATCTGAAGCTTTTACAGGACGAAGATGAAATGTTCATATACCTTGTGTCCGAAGATCAGCCTCAGATTCGTTATATTTTTTGATTTATGATCCGTACAAGTTAGGGTTGCTACCTCTTCCAAAATGCAGTCCTAAACAGGTGACCTAGGAAAAAAGGTCACATATCAGGCTAGGAAGATCCAAATGGAATTCCATAAAAAGTGGCAGTTAGGGAATGGACTACATTTTTATAGGTTTGAGTTTCAGAGTCCTAAGTTGAAACAGTGACACGTGTCACTCCGTACAAGTTCGCTAGACTGTTTCATCCCATAAACATGTCACGTTGCAACATTTGGCATATCTTTCTCTCATAGAATCCATTAAATCTCAAACCTATGGGGTTGGAAAGATGATAGGTCAGGATACCATAAGCCAAATTTTCAGACCCTAAGGTTCTGAAATTTTAGATATGTACCCGAAACAATAAGGGACATATTTCTGTGAAATAGAATTGGATTCTGAGCATTCTCATTTTTGGCTTGTCACTGCTGCGAGAAATTAGGGATTTTGAAAGAAGTGAAATTTTGGAGTGCTCTCACCATAGGATTTCTCTCCTCAGAAAAATTGAAATTTAGAGACCAAGATCGAACTTTTTGGTTGGGTAGAACCTTAGGATCCATCAAACCCTAGTTTGGGATTTTAACCAGAAAACCCAAAAACCAGAATTTGACAGAAACTGCAGATCATAAACTTTCAAAGTCAATTTTGAGGGGTCAAATTTTGGAGATTTCAAAATTGAAGTATACCAGCTTGATCAACTCAGCAAGGTGCATCTTTTCATCCAATCAGAAGTTTGAAATTCAAAGTTTGAATTTTTAGGGTTTCTCTAACAAACCCTAATCCAGCTCCAGATCTAGTTTCAGCCAATCAAAGTGGATTGGGTTAATCCTAGAAGAGAATGAATTGGACACCTGCATAAATGAATAAGTTCTAGTTTCAGAGGGAGATGAGGCTAAGGCCTTACATAAGAATTCTACAAGCAATCTCGACAGGTATGACTTGAGGAGAAACAGGTATGTTTTGAAATCTGTTCATGATTAAGTTTATGATATGTTTGTCTTCATATTATTAAGGTTAGTACAATCTTGATTAATTTTAGACTTGTCTTATCACCTTAGTACAAGTATGAATGCATGTGAATGATAGAAGACATTCAATAATTAGGGTTATGACACTTATGATTGTACTAATGCACTGTGGTGTTGTATGAGGATGATGTTGTCCTCTAACATGAAAGGTACATCAAGAAAGACAAATCAAGTACTAGATCAAGAACATATGACCATGGTGACATGAAGACAAAGACTCATCCATATCCATTGATCACATAGAAGCTCTACTTACGAGGTATGTATAATTTGGTTCTACAATGCTTAACTTATGAGATATGCAGGTTACTAGCACAAGTCATTGAAAAGAACAAGAAGACATTATGTGGGTATGTAAGACATAATTAGCAAGCATGATAATCCAGGTATGTTTTTCCTATATCAAGTTAGAATCCTACCTTGTGTTAGGATCTCATATAAGTATACTTTTGTATGATTTATAATGATTGTTCATGAAGTTATAAGTTTGAGTAATCATGGGTTTATGCATATTATGCTTCTTAGTTTGATTAATGATATGAAAAACTGGAAGAGTCCTATGGTCAAATAAGAATATGCATGAGTAAAAGAAGTCCTCCCTGAAACCTTGAATACTAACGATTGTGATAAATTACCTATGTATGAAATGACCATGACCATACATATTTCAGATTATTTGGAATCATAATGTTTTGATAGTATTGAGATTATACTAATGGATGTATGATTATGTATGAGATCTTGAGAATGACACAATGATGACACTAGTGCACACTTAAGCATGCATAGTGGTCCAGGATGGATAGAAGTTCAAACACATCTAATCATGATGATATCATAAAGGAAGAAAATATCAAGAGGGAGCACACTCCAATAGTTCATGTAAGGAAGCAAAGATTGAGAGGGAGTCCACCCAACAACTAAACAAAGATAAGTATTTGAATGATCATTTCTTGTATATATGATTATTTAAATGATGTTGTTAAGTCATGTACATACTTATGTTCCTAGATTTAGGATGTATATTATGCATTTTAGAAAAGTTGCATTAATGAACAAGATACTACTAATATAGTAATGGGTAAGTGACCTATGGTATTGTACAACATTCCATTGTTACTTATATAGAATGAAACCTCTTTGCTAACATGTTGGGAGTTGTGCACGCTCTTAACAAATTTTCTAGTAGAGATGGAAGGCATCTAGAAAGTTACCATGTGAATACGGGATATGGATAAATGTTGTATTGAAGTATTGGCTAAGATAATTGCATGACTATATTACATATGTCCTTATGTGTAAGATTTTATTCTGAAAACTATGAGAAGTTTCTAATCATGTAATTGAATTTGACTTGTAGGAAAGATCGTGTACAATCACCTACAAAAGAAGGACTATGAAATTTGTTCCAGCGATGAAGTTCAAGAAAACTACCTATTGAAGATATTGAAGAATCTGAAGTTCCCAGGATCAGGGATGTTGTAATGGAAGGATGCCATGATTGAGGAGTACCAGTCGATCATGAAGAATGATGTCTGGGATGTGGTCCCGAGACCAAAAGGGAAGTCTGTTGTGACTTCCAAGTGGATCTACAAGATCAAGCATGCTGCAGATGGTAGCATAGAGAAATATAAGGCAAGTAATGAAGTGGAAGATACACTAGATGGATGTCAAGACAACTTTCTTGAATGGTGTAGTCAAAGAGGAAGTGTATGTGGAGCAGCCACTCGGATTTGAGACACATGATAGGGAGTCACATGTGTGCAAATTAAAAAAATCCTTGTACGGTTTGAAACAAGCACCCAGGACATGGTACGACAGGATTGACAACTTCCTGACTAGTTTGGGATTTACCAAGAGTAAAGCAGATTCCAACCTTTACTACAAGGTTGATGAAGGAAATCCAGTGATACTTATACTGTATGTAGATGACTTTTTGTGACAGGTGAGATTGGGTTGATTGCTGATACGAAGAGGAAGCTTGCTTCCTAGTTTGAGATGAAGGACTTGGTTATGATGCATTACTATCTAGGTATGGAGGTGTGGCAGAGTGCAGATGGAATCTTCCTTGGACAAGGGAAGTATGCAGTAGAGATCCTGAAGTGGTTCGGGATGATGGACTGCAAGGCCATGGCCACACTTATGGAATCAAACCTGAAGCTATTGAGTGATGCTTCATCAGAGTTTGTTGATGCCACGATGTATCGTTAGATGATTGGGTCCTTGATGTACTGGACAGACATGAGACCAAATATTTGCTTTGCAATGAACACATTGAGCCAATTCTTGACAGATCCTAGAAATGTTCGCCTGATTGTTGTAAAGCATATTCTAAGGTACCTGAAGGGTACAGTTGATTATGGGCTCAAGTATGATGTGAATCACAAGGTTAAACTGGAGGGTTATGTTGATTCATATTGAGCAGGCAGTGCTGCAGATAAGAAGGGCACTTCGGGGTGCTGCTTCAGTATGGGATCAGGGGTGATCTCTTGGTTTAGCAAAAAGCAGTCCTGCGTAGCACTGAATACAGCCCAATCAAAGTATGTCGCAGCTTGTTCGGCCAATTGTGATGCAGTATGGCTAAGGACTCTACTGCCTGATTTATTTGATCTCCAGTTGGATGCTACTTGTATCTTCTGTGACAACCAGAGTTGTGTGAAGTTGTCTGAGAACCTAGTGTTCCATGACAGGTCGAAGCACATCGAGATCAAGTATCACTATATCAGGGATATGGTGCAGAGAGGAGTAGTGAAGCTCTTGTATGTTGCGACGGATGAGCAGATTGCATATGTGTTGACCAAACCACTAGCCAGAGTGAAGTTCAAGTACTTCAGGGAGAGGCTTGGTGTTCTTCAGATAGAAGATACTTCAAGGAGGAAGTCATGCGACACATTTGCATGAGCCATTCCAATCATGGTGGTAGGAGGATCCTTCCCATGGCTGTGGATGTAAGTGTTGTGTGATGAGCATCAAGACGATGCTCCAGATGATGATGATCAGGATGATCATGTGATGATGATATGCATCAGGATGATGCTATATATGATGATGATCAGGATGATCATGTTATGATGATGTGCATCAGGATGATGCACTATATGATGATGATTAGTATGATCATGAGCATCAGGATGATTCTCCATGCGAAGAAGATGATCAGTGGGATCATGATTATCAGGATGATACTCCGTGGCCGTGGACAGGTTGTGCAGAAGCATGTAGTCAGCCCTGGAGATCCGGACAGGTTGTGCTAGGAACGTAAAAGTCCTGGGATGCTCTTTAGAGATCTTGCAGGTCGCAAGACACTCTTTTAAGGTTTTGCTAGACCACATGTAATCAGTCCTGGATATCTGGATAGGTTGTGCTAGTCACGTAAAAGTCCTGGGATGCTCTTTAGAGATCTTGTAAGCCACAAGACACTCTTTTAAGGTTTTGTGGAGACCACATGTAATCAGTCCTAGAGATACGGACAGGTTGTGTTAGTCACAAAAACTCTTGGGATGCTCTTTAGAGATCTTGCAGGTCGCAAGACACTCTTTTAAGGTTTTGTGGAGGTCACATGTAAAAGTCCTGGGAGATCTGATAGGTTGAGAAGTGAGCTCGTACTCAGCCTTGGGATGCTCTTTCGAGGTTTTGTTGACGCACGTAATCATCCCTAAAAATTCCATAGGATGGCACGCTCGCAGAGATAATGAAGACCTACAAGAGGCTAGGCCTACATCCAACATGAAAAAGGGCTGGCTCTATAGAACTTCCTATGACGAGAAGAATTGAGAGATAGCACCAGTGATCGAGATGATGAGTACAACAGCGGTGACGATGATGCTCCATGATCCAGCTCCAATATTGAAGACTTGTGCCTATATGTATTGATGACCTGTGTCAAGAGAATACCTTCCTAGTTAAGAGGGAGTGTTGATGTATTTGTAACTTCAGAAGATATTCACTTGTATATTATATGTATTACATTTGTACTCTATTGTATCCCCAACGGAGATGTATAATTCCTCCGATTGGAAGTGTTGTCATTTGTACTTGCAAGTGTCGCAAGTTATATTGTAAGTGTCATAACTTATATTTGATGGGTTATTAGACCACCTTAAAGGGGTCGGCCCAGTATGGGTTAAAGGGTTATTAGACCACCCTAGTGGGGTAGGCCCAATGTCAAGTGGTAGTGGGTTATTAGACTCTGATAAGGGAGGTCAGCCTAGCTAGAGTAAAAGGCAAGTAAAGGTAAAGTATAAATAGAGAAGAGCACTTGTCTATTTATCCATTCACACACTCACTCACTTCGCATTAGTGAGAGAAAGGAGGAGTGCACACAAGTGGAGGAGGAGAAGCTGCTAGGAGACTATCTCTTGTTTTGGGGTTTTGTATTGGTGCTCATTCTATCTCCGAGGAAGTCACGAGGTTTTTCACCTTCTTGGTTTTCCCCGGTGAAATGATTTGTGTCTCTTGTCTCTTATGTTTGATATGCTGTACATGTTGTTCTCTCAATTAAGATCCTAGATCATATCAAATTAAATGATGAAAAACTAACATCCCATAGGTGGTTTTTCTTGATCATACGTAGGGCGGGGGGCATCAAAAATGATATCATATAAGGTGCCAGATTGAGAATATACAAGGTCTAAATACTGAGCACGAGCTATCGCTTGTTCTTCCGTAACAACCCCACCCATAGCTACGTCTTTAGCTATGATAGGCAATAGTGACTTCCTGAACCAATCTGCAAGGAGTTGGTCCGGAATGGGAGCTTGAATAAGACATTGTCTCCTCCTCCACTCATGAATATGATGAGAAATTTGAGTGGCAATAGTTTGACGGAGAGAATTCAAAAGATCCGTGATAGTTTTGTAGCGGATCAGTAGTTGAAAATGAGTAAAAAACGACATAGCCAAAGATCGAAATTCAGGAAAGGAATGTGGTGGCAACTAAATGTACCACTTTGCGGCAGTACCAGTAAGGGTTCTTTGGAATAAACTAAAACATATGGAATCATCCATTAAGGAATTGGAAGAACACCATAAATGATAAGTCATAACATGGTTTTTGGGGTCCTCACCGGGTTTTCCGTCAAACTTCAGATTATCTGATGGTAACTTCACAGGAATCATAGGCCAATTTGTGCCATGATAAATGGGATTGTTAGTCAACTGAGACAAGTATGGAAGATCTAGTGTATCCATAAATGGTAATTTTTGGTTCGGATGTGGATATTGGTAATACTGATAAGGCATCTGTGTACCAATAGGACCATGGACCGATTGATCGTAAGGTCCTCCCGTAAGAAATTGTCCATATGGGGGTGGGCCTCTTGGGTTGGGATGTGGACCTAAAGGGGGTCCTCCTCCTCTAGAATGAGGTGGTCCTCCGCCAAAAGGTGGGGGTTCTCCTCCTCCAGAATAAGGTGTTCTTCCGCCAGAAGGTGGGGTCCTCCTCCTCCAGAATAAGGTGGTCCTCCACTAGAATGTGGGGGTCCTCCTCCTCCAGAATAAGGTGGTACTCCACCAGAATGCGGGGGTACTCCTCCTCTGGAATAAGGTGGGCCTCCGCCGGAATGCGGGGGTCCTCCTCCTCAAGAATAAGGTGGTGGTGGTGGACCAGATGGTGGGGAGGTGGTGGAACAACTAGTGGAGGTGGTGGGGGTGGTCCCCCGGATGGAGGTCCAGTCGGTGAAACATTATGGTTCCCCATGGGGTGTTTGTGTTTCCAAGATAAGGTAATCTAGGAAAAAGGTTTCCTAGATAATGTTTTCCTATAACAACATGACGATTTCCTCGATAGATATATGCCCATGGGGTTTGGGTCCAAATAGATGCCCCCCCCGTGTGATGTGTCCACGTATGTTGTCCCATGGTTGGGAGAGAACTCCCAACCATGCTATAGTTCAAATGTGAAGTATGTCCTCCACTCACATTATGTCCACTAACTTGGTAATGCCCCCCAGTTAGATTGGGTCCACTAGCTAGGGGTTTCCCTCTAGTTGAGAATTTTCCACTTGTATGAGTGTGCCTAGTAATCAAATGTTGACCACTAATCGTAGGTTGACCTGTAACTAATTGTTGACTACTAACTAAGGGATGTCCTCCAATTAATTGTATACTAACAGGTAGATTATAACCTCCCCTCTAATTTGGATGCTACTTGTATCTTCTGTGACAACCAGAGTTGTGTGAAGTTGTCTGAGAACCCATTGTTCCATGACAGGTCAAAGCACATCGAGATCTAGTATCACTGTATCAGGGATATGGTGCAGAGAGGAGTAGTGAAGCTCTTGTATGTTGCGACGGATGAGAAGATTGCAGATGTGTTGACCAAACCACTAGCCAGAGTGAAGTTCGAGTACTTCAGGGAGAGGCTTGGTGTTCTTCAGATAGAAGATACTTCAAGGAGGAAGTGATGGGACACATTTTCATGAGCCATTCCAATCATGGTGGTAGGAGGATCCTTCCCATGGCTATGGATGTAAGTGTTGTGTGATGAGCATCAAGACGATGCTCCAGATGATGATGATCATGTGATGATGATATGCATCAGGATGATGCTATATATGATGATGATCAGGATGATCATGTTATGATGATGTGCATCAGGATGATGCACTGTATGATGATGATTAGTATGATCATGAGCATCAGGATGATGCTCCATGCGAAGAAGATGATCAGTGGGATCATGAGTATCAAGATGATACTCCGTGGCCGTGGACAGGTTGTGCAGAAGCATGTAATCATCCCTGGAGATCCAGACAGGTTGTGCTAGGCACGTAAAAGTCCTGGGATGCTCTTTAGAGATCTTGCAGGTCGCAAGACACTCTTTTAAGGTTTTGCTAGACCACATGTAATCAGTCCTGGATATCCGGATAGGTTGTGCTAGTCATGTAAAAGTCCTAGGATGCTCTTTAGAGATCTTGTAGGTCGCAAGACACTCTTTTAAGGTTTTGTGGAGACCACATGTAATCAGTCCTAGAGATCCGGATAGGTTGTGCTAGTCACAAAAAGTCCTAGGATTCTCTTTAGAGATCTTGCAAGTTGCAAGACACTCTTTTAAGGTTTTGTGGAGGTCATGTAAAAGTCCTGGGAGATCCGATAGGTTGAGCAGTGAGCTCATACTCAGCCTTGGGATGCTCTTTCAAGGTTTTGTTGACGCATGTAATCATCCCTGAGAATTCCATAGGATGGAACACTCGCAGAGATAATGAATACCTACAGGAGGCTAGGCCTACATCCAGCATGAAAAAGGGCTGGCTCTATAGAACTTCCTATGATGAGAAGAATTGAGAGATAGCACCAGTGATCTAGATGACGAGTACAACAGCAGTGACAATGATGCTCCGTGATCCAGTGACGATGATCCAGCTCCAGTATTGAAGACTTGTGCCTATATGTATTGATGACCTGTGTCAAGAGAATACCTTCCTAGTTAAGAGGGAGTGTTGATGTATTTGTAACTTCAGAATATATTCACCTATATATTATATGTATTACATTTGTACTCTATTGTATCCCCAACGGAGATGTATTATTCCTCCGATTGGAAGTGTTGTCATTTGTACTTGTAAGTGTCGCAAGTTATTTTGTAAGTGTTATAACTTATATTTGATGGGTTATTAGACCACCTTAAACGGGTCGGCCTAGTATGGGTTAAAGGGTTATTAGACCACCCTAGTGGGGTAGGCCCAATGTCAAGTGGTAGTGGGTTATTAGACTCTGATAAGGGAGGTCATCCCAGCTAGAGTAAAAGGCAAGTAAAGGTAAAGTATAAATAGAGAAGAGCACCTCTCTATTTATCCATTCACACACTCACTCACTTCGCATTAGTGAGAGAAAGGAGGAGTGTGCACAAGTGGAGGAGGAGAAGCTGCTAGGAGACTATCTCTTGTTTTGGGGTTTTGTATTGGTGCTCATTCTATCTCCGAGGAAGTCACGAGGTTTTTCACCTTCTTGGTTTTTCCCCGGTGAAATGATTTGTGTCTCTTGTCTCTTATGTTTGATATGCTGTACATGTTGTTCTCTCAGTTAAGATCCTAGATCATATCAAATTAAATGATGAAAAACTAACATCCCATAGGTGGTTTTTATGGATCATACGTAGGGCGGGGGGCATAAAAAATGATATCATATAAGGTGCCATATTGAGAATATACAAGGTCTAAATACTGAGCACAAGCTATCGCTTGTTCTTCTGTAACGACCCCACCCATAGCTACGTCTTTAGCTATGATAGGAAATAATGACTTCCTGAACCAATCTGCAAGGAGTTGGTCCGGAATGGGAGCTTGAATAAGACATTGTCTCCTCCTCCACTCATGAATATGATGAGAAATGTGAGTGGAAATAGTTTGACGGAGAGAATTCAAAATATCCGTGATAGTTTCGTAGCGGATCAGTAGTTGAAAATGAGTAAAAAATGACATAGCCAAAGATTGAAATTCAGGAAAGGAATGTGGTGGCAACTCAATTTACCACTTTGCGGTAGTACCAGTAAGGGTTCTTTGGAATAAACTAAAACATATGGAATCATCCATTAAGGAATTGGAAGAACACCATAAATGATAAGTCATAACATGGTTTTTGGGGTCCTCACTGGGTTTTCCGTCAAACTTCAGAATATCTGATGGTAACTTCACAGGAATCATAGGCCAATTTGTGCCATGATAAATGGGATCATTAGTCAACTGAGACAAGTCTAGAAGATCTAGTGTATCCATCAATGGTAATTTTTGGTTCGGATGTGGATACTGGTAATACTGAACCAAATGTTGACCACTAATCATAGGTTGACTTGTAACTAATTGTTGACTACTAAGTAAGGGATGTCCTCCACTTAATTGTATACTAACAGGTAGATTATAACCTCCCCTCTAATTTTGAGGTGGGGTAGTGGAGGTAATGTTCCAGTGACGTAGTTAATAGTGGTTGAAGGTTTCCCTCCAGTAGTTGGGATCAAATTAGGTATTGAACCGGTTGCCTAACTCTGAGGTTTACTCAATGGGAATGATGGTTGACCTGGTTCATACGTGGTCAGGGTAGGTGTAGATGTTCCTAGTGAATAAAACAATAAAGAATGGATAGGGGAATGTTGTTCAATAAGTGACACTTCCGGATTAGGCCTATGTGGGAGAATTTGTCGTCTAAGTTCATTACTGAATGTTCGTAAACGATCGATAGTCTCATAAACAGGTTGGAGAAAGACATCATTGGGGATCCATGGAGGAAAATTATGAAATATATTTTCCACCATCGGAAGTGACTCAAAATCGGAAACATCATGCCCTAAAGAAGTGTCCCGAAATGATGCAGTCGGACCAAAATCTGTTGATACCATGTCGTCCTGGGTTTGATTAAAAATCTAGTTTGTGGCTCTAGGATGTCCTTCCATCGAATGATGGAAAGATGTGCCGTGTGAAGCAGGTTGTTCCACAATCAATGAACCCATATGATCAATGATAGGTGGGTTTGCGAGAGGTGAATAGTTCATTCCCGACTCCATGGTAGAAGTATCTTATTCATGTGACACAGATGTGGTAGGTTGATCCATATTTGTGCCCAAGTTCTCCTCCTAATTAAGGGGATATTCAGGTGGAAAGTTTAAAATCCTACAAGATCTTCTCAAAGGTTGATCAACCAGAATGAATGAACCAAAATTTATCCTAAGTGTTTTATATATAAAAAGAAAAATTCAATCCAAAATCTACACAAGCTAAAGCCTCAAGCAAACTTATGTGGTAGGTCTACATTCAATGGTCTGGAACCTCACACGATTATCAAGGTGGTGCAAATCATGATATACCATAGGGTCCAACAGTTATACTCTGCCAAATATTTTAGATCACTAACCATGGAGGATTAGGACCGTACCCATGACTGTATAACTTGACTACCTGATAGCACGTACGTAGTAGCTCCCCGAGTGTTTTTATCACTGTATTGCCACACCAAGACGACTAATAGGTTAACTCAGATGGTTATAGGAATCCTAGTAGGGTCTCCCAATATACACAAGGTTCGTGGGAGCTCAAATACGTAGTGGTGTTGTCTAATGCACAACCGCACGACATGAGCCTTTCGATATACTATCGAGTACATGAAGTACCTTTCTATATACCCAATGGTACGTGAAAGTCCATTCGATATACCGATTGATACATGGAATAACTACAAGCCCTCGAGATGCAGTGCAAGCAAGTAACGACAGCTGCCACACTTAAAGACATTGGAACACGTCTCTAAATTAACACACAATTTTTTATATAGTTTTAACCCATTACTACTGTTAAATTTTATCTTGACGGTTAGGTGAATGCATGAGGTGTAGACGGGAATTTTAAAAAAATGAAAATATTAACTACATGCAAATGCAAATCTTTTCTTTTTCTTTTCGATGAAAACTAGCTAAGGTAAGGAGAAATTTTCTCGTTTTTGATAATGAAATGAACAAGTACCTCTAAGCTTTCAAAATCAACCAAAAGAATCAAAAGCACGCTTTCACTTATTCGACAAAAACGAATAATGCACCAAATCCAAATGTTTTTTATTTTTCTCTTTTCAAGTTAAACGAATCTACGGAAAAGTGAAAAGAAGAATCTCCTGTTGAATGCAATAACTCTAATTTTCCAAAATAATGATAAAAAAAAGTGGAAGAAAATAAAAAATGCAAGAATTTTCACTATCTTTGGAATTCTTTGCAAAAGTTCAAATGTACTTGGAATTTTCAAGGAAACGATGAATAAATTTTTCAAACCCAAGAAAATGCAAGCTAATGATAATCCTTTAAACTTTTCAAAGATATTTTTAACACTTGTTCCAAAGTATACAACTTTTCTACAACAATTTCAAGAAGCAAGCTCGAAATGGAGATAATGAACAATTTTGATTTCCTACTCCAATGCACTCAATAGATTTGAGAATGATGCCACTTTCCATACCTATTATTCAGAAAAATCAAAAAATATAATACTGCAAAACATGATTAATTGGAAATTCTCAAAGAAAATAAATCACCCAAAATCTAAAAACACACAAAAACACACAAAAATCGAGAAAATTGACAACAATCAAATGTGGGAGGGCTTAGAATTCAAATCGAATAGATCAGATGGTATGATAACGAGTCACAAGACTGAGTGTGCTCATGGGGGATTGAAATTTCCCACAGTGAGGGATGCACCCGCTTGACTAGCTAGGACTCAAATCAACAATCAAACTTCAAAAACAAGCCAAGGATGAAGTATGCTGGGTCTAGGAGGTTCTAAAACAGTAAATGAAAAACACACATAACTCAAAACTAATCCAAATACCAACTTTGAGAATTTTTTATACTAAGTGCAAAGTAATAGAGGGTGACACACCCTGCAAAGGTGCACCAGAGTGTTGGGAGACCCAACGACGCACTTTGCAAACTGGGTAACCACGTCAACGACGCAGGATGGAAAATGATAGAAAGCGTCAACGGTGTAGGATGCAAACTGACAGAAAGTGTTAGCGACGCATTCTGTAAACTAGCTAAGTGCATCAAAAACACAGTGACGCAGGTGATGAAAGGCCCAGGTGCGTCGGGTAAGATATAAGCCACAAAATAAAAGCTCCAAGAATAAAAAGGTAAAAGTCCTAATGAAGATCCCAAACAAATTTTGCATAACCCAAAAATTATCTGATGGTCGGATCCAAAGAGAAAAAGCAACTCCGAGGCTAGAGGCTATTTGTAAAGAAATTAAATAAACCAAAATGAAATGAAATCAAAACTTGGATTACTATCCCCAGTATGGTTGCCAAATTTGTTTAGGAACAATTTGTATGAGGGAACTCAAATAGATCTCCCTAGCCTAAATGGTTTAGGTCTAGAACAAATGAGTACATAACATGAGTATCTTTCCTAGATCAATTGAAATGCAAGAAAAATAAAGAGATGGCTTACCTCAATTATGCAATTCCTCTCTCTTTGCTGCTCCAAGCTCCAAGTCTTCAGATCTTTAGCTGCAAAACCAAGCAAAGCATGTGGAAACAAACAAGCGGTAAAAGCATATGGACATGAATTGATCTAGATTAACAGTCAAAGAGGAAAATCCTAAATATCATTAACACAATAACATTTATGGAAAGAACTTGTATTAAATGTAATGAGAAGAAGTACAAAGGGAGAGATGTTACGACCAAAGCTTTGACGTCATAACCTCCTTCCAACAATCCTAGCCTCCAAGCTTGAATGATTAGCCTCCTAATGAATGAAGGGGATCACCTAGAGAAATTACACCAGCATAAGAGTACTCTATCATTCCTCCCTTGACAATGGAGAGGGGGTTCATATATATAGAGCTAAAGGGATAAGAGAGGTTGAGGATTTAGGGGAGAGGCTTAAGGGATCATCCCACTAGGTAAGGGGATCGACTGCCAACTTTCCAGGTAAGTAGGGATAAGTCTCCACACCATCCAAGCTTCGAGAAGTTGCTCGAAGCTTCTATTTTTCCATTTTAACCAACTGCGACGCACCTTACACAAGGTAAACATTTTCCAAATAGTGATCAAAGCACCTTGTACAAGAGCAGCCTGCATCATCGACGCAATCTGCTAAGTTGGAGAGCGCGTATCCTTGAACATGACGCACCTTGCTGGACAATAGGGTGCGTTAGGGTGACAACAAAAGGTTAAATGGGAAGACAACAACTTTCTCTTTCAATGCTTTAGCTCGGGGAATTTAGGGATTAGGGCATACAGATGACACATCAGTCATGGTGACGAGATTTTGGTGTAACAAAAGAATGTGTAACACACCCGAAATCCTCGATGCGATTTTGAGGCAATGGAGTGGAAATGTTTTTCTTTTGATCATCCAATAAACCACTATGTTAGTCCTCTAATAGTATTCATCAAATTCAGACATTCATTTCATACATGTAGAACTCTTTAACTTGAGATTTAACGTTTAATTGTTAATCTTGTTCTTAGTTAAAACATATTTAATGGCATAGCTTATATGAATATGCAACCCAACATAGAAGAATATGATGCTTCTATTCCCTTAACCAAAGCTTACCATTCATGATAAGCAGGGTAATTACTTCTCAAGTCAATACTCCACGAAAATATAAGAACAACTCCTATATCAGTGCAACATTTATAATATATATATATATATATATATATATATATATATATATATATATATATATATAATAATTACATCGTGGCCTTCATAATAAATTTCTTATCTCCCATGCATTCTTCCTACATACCATACGAAGACTAACTAGGCATTTAAAACTTAACAAGAGAATGATCTAACACTTGTTTAACATAGTCTAACTCATTATATGTTGATTCATAATATTTCTACCTCAAATCAAAATCATTGACCATTTCATGGTGCTACTCTTTTCTTTATCAACATACCTTGCCTCTTCATGCTTCATAATATTCATATAACTATAATGTACAACACATGTACCATGAACACATCAATGGAATCAATGGACATAATATAAATATACATCTTTTATAAAATAAATCACCCTCATTATGATTATACAGATCTCTTATAAACCATTTGAATTCATATGTGTTCCCATTTATACACATTGTTATTATGACAATTAATCTAACATGTACATACATAAATGAAACCAACTTACAAGACAATATGACAATCCATCTAACATTTACACTTGCATATGAAAGCAATGTACATGACAACATGAAAATCAATATAAAATTTACACCTGTAAATGAAAGCAATGTACCAGACAACATGATAATGAATCTAACATTTACCAAGTCAACTCATGACAAAATGTACATATTTATAAACTTGCAATATTATAAAGCAATACAACAATTGAGAGGTACTTAACTGATCAAATAGACTAAGGCGACTGAAGGTTTGACTGCAAATTTTCTCCCAACCATTTGACTCTCTGTCTAGTGTATATTTCTTCCATCGAGAGGCCACCCCCGAGCTAGAAATAAATCCACTAGGATAAAGATTTATATTCTCAAGGACTTGTTTACTCTCATATAACTTGATGAGACTAAGATTAATGTTAAATTTTATACCAATACCATACATTAACTTCCAATTTAGATTGCTCAAAGAATTTAGGGTTTAATCCCCCCTCCATCACTTACACCCAATAAATATATTTAAGACTTTAGTCTAAGGGTAACACCCCTTTCTAGACTTGCACATAAATATGGAGATTATGGAGATTATGTTTTTTTATTCTTTTCTCACTTTTTATATAATAAATGCCAACATCCTTGTAATATATATATATATATATATATATTATCCTAACACTACCATTTTCCAAGCCAAGGACTATATGCTTGCTAACCTTGGGTATGAAAACATTGTAACACATCATCCGATTTTATAAGTAAAAAAAATCACTTATCTCATAAGGGATCACTATCCAACCATAAGTAACTATAAGAGTTTGATTTCTAACTCTACCCACAATAGATCGCACTATACCAAGAGGCAATTCTGAATACAAACTCTGCCAGCAATGTATGCATCAATCATACTACAGAGATATGTGATGACTAAAATAAAAACTGTGTTAATCAAACATATGTATGCATAGATCGCACGCTAAACTCTATCCAAATTGTATGTCAACTAAAAATTAGACAGAAGTCACTTCACTATAATCTACCAAGTGATATGCATCTACAAATATAAATGGAAAACACAGTGCTATCAACCAAGCAATATGCATATTTATATATAATACAATGCTATCAAACCAACTCAGATTTATATATATTTAATGCAACGCTACCAACGGGGAAATCACTACGACTTTGGGTAACACAAACTCATATATATATATATATATATATATATATATAATGCAACACTATTGGCAATAGATCACTACGACTTTGGGTTAACACAATCTCAGATTTATGTATATACAATACAACGCTATTAGCCATAGGTCACTACTATTCTGTTCGGAAGTAACCTCTAACCATCGATGTAAATACACAAGGATCACGGCTACCCTGTTATGGATGAATTTGACAAAGACCACATATAGAGTAACTCTGTTGCAATGGGCACATAAATGTGTTCTTGTCGTGCAATGAGAAGAAGTTAAATAAAACTTCTCCTAAATATACCAATTAAGAGATCATATCCTTGTGATACAATGAGCAGGGGTTGTGAGCTTCGAAATGTAACCAAAAGATGAACTAACTTAATCCTTTATTAACCCTATAATGCAGAGGATCGGCTTGATCTCAATGGTATTATATCAAAAAACGACATAAGCTTGGGTCGAGGGATCGCCTAGTTGTGCCATCATTCAAGTATATTAACACCAAAAAGAGTTCGTTATATAAGAGGAGGTAAGAAAATACCCCTAGCACAAGATCATATCCTCACTCCTCTTGCAGCGATTGTTCACATCTCCTTCTTTGTAGAGATCACTCCTCTTGCAGCGATTGTTCACATTTCCTTCTTTGTAGAGATCACTCCTCTTGCAGCGATTGTTCACATTTCTTTCTTCGTAGAGATCACCCAACAACCTTTCCCTTTTGCAGAGATCAAAAATCCAAATGCCACACTGGAGAGCTTCCCCCTTTCCTTTCTTCCTTCCCAAACATAAGCACTTAAAACATAATCGATCTCTCAAGTTGAGAGATCACTCTCCAATTCAACGCAAAACCCTGAATTCTTACGTCCTCCTCCCCCTCTAAGGAAGGTCGCACCCACTTATATATACACTTAACTCTCTTATGAGATCGACGCTCTTCAAAGAAGGTTGCCTCATTAATGCCAAGATTCCAAGGCAACCCATTTGCTTCCCATACGATTTTTCTCCCATGATCTTACATGGTAATCAATAGATGCTTCTTCCTCTCCCTTAACTATAAGGATTTCATACCAAACACTACTGAGAAAGGAATCCATAGTGCGAGAATGTTTCTTTTACAAGAGAACACTTTCTCCGTTCACACGTCACTTTTAAGAATTAGTGGTTTGTTATTCTCTTCACTGGAGTTAGCATTCCATCTTCACTTAATAAATCTATTACTCATAACCTCTAAATGGGTACACCATCTCACTTTTATTTTTATTTGTAAAACCATTTAATTAAATGTATTGAATATTTTTTTTCTTTTCAATGAACCTGAATTACAAATTCCTTTTACTTTATATAATATTTTAATAACATTTATTTGCTTCTCTCATTTTGGAAATATGTCCATATTACAGTTTCCTTAAAATCTCTACATAATTACTTCTTTTGACATAGTCTTATGTGCCTTCATTTTGAAAGGCCTTTCCCTTTTGCTCCACAAACAATAACCCCATATATATTTAATGTATGAAATGGACAATAATTTGACTTTGTCATTTAATCTTGTCGAGGCTTGTGGTCATAATAGTAATTAGCTTTAGGATAAAAGGTGGGTAGTATAATAGAAGAAGCTCGCTATTCTCTTGAGAACGAATAATAATTTATTCGTCATTTTCGTTAAGACTAACCTTAAATTAGGTTGACACTTATAGGGATTTAGTACAAACAAGTGAACATCCATTTTTCAACTTTCTTCCACTACACATAGCACCAAGATGACTTATGTTTTAAAAACTCGTGGCTTCCCATCCTTTCACCTCCCCCCTAGTAGATTATGTTGCCCGTCGTTTTGTTGCATCAAAACCTTCAGTCTCCTAAGTCTAGAATTCAGATTTACAACTTAGGAATAAATAGCAAAACTTGCGAGGTTGACTGGTGGGGCCTTGGCCTTGAGCTCCTCACCAGAAACAAGTATACAATTTACATTTTCAATTACGAAAATTAGGGTTAAATAGGGATGTTACAGAATGTATAAATATGTTATACAATATTGATGAATTCAATGTGAAGTGAATTCTCTTCTCCCTTGAAGGAAAGGCACTTCTCTTTGTGCAGAATATTATTCTGAGTCTCTGTCTTCATCTTTCTCTTTCTCTATAATGCACTAGGGGTGGTCGATGTAAAAGAAATAAAAAGAAAAGTGCTTCAAGAAATAAAAAGAAGTGGTTACGATTTATGAAGTCTCAAGCGAGGGAAAGTAGGAAACTTCTATGGCACCTACGACAGAAGAAGCGGTTATGACCCTTCAATCTTCAAGAAAGGAAGAGCTAGAAATTGATTCTGCACCCAGGATAGAGGAAGTACGAAAATCATATATATTGACACCTTATATTACCCCTCACAAAAGGTCCATGGCATCTGACACAAGAAAGGATCAGAACCAACGTTTGAAATACAAGACGCAAAAAGCAATTCCTAGCCATAAACATACACACATGCTAGAAATGAACCACCGTTCGAAATACAAGACAAAAAAAACAATGCCTAGCCATAAACATACACATATGCCAGAAATGAACCACCATTCGAAGTACAAGACTCAAAATACGATGTAGGATTATAAATATGCACAACTTCTAGAAATTTATTGTGGATTCGTACAAGGAACAACAATGACTCACATAAATTGTCGATCCTACACAACCATAAAATTAGTGAAAAAGGCTCGTGAAATGCCACAACAAAGCCAAATTGGAAACCCTACTTATAATCCAAGCCAAGCAAAGGACATGATAAAGAAGATGATAATAAGGACGACGAAATAGATGATGTCGTGGACAAGGATAAAGTCTTGTGTATGGAAGAGCACAATGAACCTATAGAAAAATCAATTGAGAATAACAATGAAAAAGACATAGACACATAAGATATTGGAAATCATGTTGTCAATATCAGTTGTAAAGAAAACGAAGATCTCATAGATTGTAATAATAAATATCCAAATACCAACGAAAGTTGGTGTTAATGAAAATTGTGAAATAATTTAAGTTGTAAAGGACACAAAGATGAAAATAAAAGCACTGAAGATGATCCTAATCATGATAACGTAGAAGAAGAAAACCCAGAAGATTCTTCGATAATGTTGGCTGCTATTATTCCAGGAATTCGATTTCGAAGTTATAATACAACCAGGTAAAGAAAATGTCGGACTTGACCACCTGTCGAAAATAAACACAGGAAAACTAACGGGAATTGAGGATGAATTTCCTGACGCTCATTTGTTCATAATCGAATTTGTCCCAGTGGAGTTAACAGAGATCACACAATTCTTAGAAGTTGGACAAGCACCAAAAGGAATGCAAGAGAAGAAAAAGAAGATCTTAGCAATGAAGGCTGCGCCACACATTATAATTAATGGGTTCCTCTATAAAATTGGACCTGACGATGTATTATGACATTGTGCTCTTGACCATGAAAGACAAAGCATACTCATTGAGGCACATTATGGACCGACGGGAGGACATTTTCAGGCCGACGTAACAGCAAGAAAAATTATGCAATCTGGATTATGGTGGCCGAAAATACATAAATATTGTTAAGAATTTATCAAAAATGTGACAGATTTCAGCGTATGGGCCGACCTCTGCCAAGTAAAGAAATTCCCCTTGTACCAGTAAAACCAAGCTTAACATTTGAAATATGGGAAATAGAATTCATTGGACCTTTCTTGATACTTGGAAGATGAACATGAGCAAGATACATTATCACTGCAGTCAAATATGTTACCAAATGGGTAGAGGCAGAACCTGTCGAGACCTGTTCAAGTGAAGTAGCTTCCAAGTTTATATATGAGAACATCATCACAAGGTTCGAATGTCGGCTTAATTTGATTAGTGATCAGGGATCACACTTTGTTAGTAAAACTATCTCCACCCTTACGAAATAATTTCTAATTGAGCACTGGATAAGCACATTGTATCATCCACAGTCCAATGGCGCAGTAGAAGCTTTAAAAAAAATCACTAGAGGTCTAACGAAGATTTGCAATGTCGACAAGGATGACTAGGACAATAAGATACCTGTAGTACTATGGTCTTACAGAACAACATACAAAATATCGACATGCCATACCCCATTTAAGCTTGTATACGGCCAAGAAGCAGTCGTCCCTTTGTACTTTCGACAACAAGCTCCTACAATTGATGAAGTACTACATATTGATGTTGAACACGCTAGAAAAGAATGACTGACCCAACTGTCGAAGATCGAAGAAATCCAACAGATATCTATACACCACCAAGAAATTCAAAAGCAACAACAAAAAGCTTGGCACGATAGAAATATCAAGTGCAAAAATCTATCAGTTGGTGACTTGGCACTACTATATAACAGTCGAGTAAAAGGGAAACCTAAAAAGTTGCACATGGAATGGATGGGTCTGTATGTTGTCGAAGAAATCAATGCCAATAGATTAGTTCGAATAAAGACATTACAAGGAAGCGTGTTTAGGAATCTTGTCAATGACACCTAACTAAAGCGGTATAAAGCATAAAAAAACCCGTTATAACTACCTTGAGGAAGAAGAAATATAAGCAATAATTCAAAGCAAGTTGGGTAGAAATAACATCATGATAAGCGACTGGAGAGACAATGATGACAAAGGCCATACAAAAATATTGAGACAATAGATTCCAAAGCAAGATCGATGGTATGAGAAGACAAGATAGGAAGGAACAAGTCGACAAGAAAATGTCGGAAGAAACTTCCGACTTCGACAAACTATACCTGAACGAAACAACACATCAAAAGAAGCAGTCTGACATATCGCTGACGGAGAAAGAATAGAGAGAAGTTCCCACAAAGTCCTACATGTAGAACGAAGAAGTTGAAATGAGGAACCAGAAGGACCAATACCTGTCAAACAAAATTAACTCCTTCACCAAACCTACCATTAATGCAACCACCTGATATGAGCTCTCCCGTACAGAACAACCCCGCTATAAATACCGAACTCGAGGATTCTTGGCTATTATTCTGCTAAGATTTTGAACTTCAGAGCACAGAGACATTTGAACCCTTAGAGAACAATTCCAAACTTAAAAACCCTGCAACAAATATGGCACCCAAGAAACCTCAAACAACGACCAGATTTGCAGCTACCAAAGTCAGAGAACTAGAAAATCCACCTCGCCATTAGAGACCATAATGAAACTTGTCTGAAATTCCAAGGTGGTCGAACAAAAATGGAAAAGAATCTGGAATGAAATTCTCGAATGGTGTAAAGAATCAAATGGAATATGGAGAGATGAATCCCACAAGCTGAGGTCCAGTACAATTCCAAACTACATGAACGCACCACTAATGGAAAATTTCACCGGTTTGAAAGACATTATCGTGCAATTCATTGTGATCCGGTAAAACAAAGACAAGTTTTACTTCAACACACATGTCAAAATAAATCGCGCCCTAATCAATCCGATCAGTGGATTATCAAAGAAGGGAGACATCGTTCCAATGTGACAAAATCCTGATTTGGTCAAGGAACTCACAAGAACACCTGCAGGAAAAAATTCCAGAGGGTTGGTCATCAACCAAATTATATACACCCACAAGATAATAACCCGCATTGTGTAGAATGTGTTAACCAACACTGGTCGAGGTTCGAACCTTAAACTGGACATGCTTGAGGCTGTCCAAAACGCCACATCATGCAGGAAGATATACAACTGGGATGAACACCTCATTGAGTAGGATGGAAATACTTGTTTAAGGTTTATGAAACCCAACGTTTTGGACTTCAAAGTGAGTCCATCATTAGGGGTGAGCTTGCTACTCTTCTGAGAAACAGTGTGATAGAGTAGTTATAGGTGAGTGAGATGTGTGATGTTAGGTTTTGAGAGAAAGTCGGCTAGGTTTTGGGTCTTAAGGGAGAGTCGGCTAGGTTTAGGTCTTGGTGAATAATTTTAGGTCGTGTGTTAAATAGTGTATTAATTAATGTATTAATTAATACATTAATTAATGAACACCTCGCTGAAATCATAAGAAACATATGCTACAAATTCCAGGAGGATGGGTAGAACATCTGGTACCCATCCTTGATCATCTGGATTTCCATGGCACATTTGCGATCGACGGGAAACAAAGATTTCACAGCACCAAAAGGACCACTAATGGAAAATTTCCGTTCCTTTACTCGTGGAGGAAGTCGACTGGGAGCAACAACAACCAAGCTTTAGCTGGATAACTAGTTCCAAAAGCTCAAAGTTCAGACAGCCAGATGGAGAGTACCACAAAATGTTCGTCAAAGCTTACCACCAACTGCACACATTTAGTTGGCTCTTGACCACACGTCGATTTGGCATCTTGAAGGAGGAGCCGGAGCAACAAAAGAACTCAACTTTTAGCCTTCATTTGAGCAGATATTTGGAGAACTAAATAGACAATCCAACAAAATTTTCCAAATACCACCACAGGAAAAAAGAGTCAACCACACAATGGTCGAACCCCTGACGAATGAAGAAAAAGAAGAGGGTTATGAAGTGCAACTTCATCTAAACACATTCACACTTCAGTCAGACCAGATTTTCGACATCAATCCTTTAGGGATTGCAATGAAAACACATCAAGATCCTCTAGACACAACACAACAGTCGAGGGAAAGCACACAGTCAGATACTCCACTCCCGAATTATGCCCTTAAAAAATAAAAAATTTGTCGATTGGACGAAGAAATATCCAAATCCCAACAAAAGAGAAAGGATAAAGTTCATGGAAAAGGGAAATGAAAGCTTGCTATACAAGATCCGACAGAAGAGGATGACATGAAACTCATCGACAGGGCGACACAAATTTTAACAGATGTAGCTAAAAACAAGGTCGCCGTTGAAGAACAATTTAAGAAGTTCCTAGAAGAAGAGAGGATCTGATATTCGACACCTCCATGGAAAAAAAATAAGACTTAGGTCGATTCTCCAGTCGACCACACCCAAAGTCCACCACCACCTTCTCCAACCGATGTTATGGAAGAAGAAATTCTTCCGACCCTGCTAGCCGCCACTGCCTCTTCACTTTCGCCATCAACTACTCTCCCAGAATTAGTATAGACACTTCCTCAACCGTTAAGATCTAATATTCAAGATGATAATGACTTAAACGCGTTTATCAGTCAGCTCCCCTCACTTTTCCCCAACTAGCAAACATTAATCACTAAGAAACCAATCACAACCAATCCAAACCCCCTTACTGATTCAACCCTGTTTGATGGCCCCATGTCCGACCAACCATCTCAGAATCTCAAGTTGTTGGATACACCCAAACCAGGATGGAAAAAGAAACTGATCCAAAAAGTCACATTTTTGCGCACGAAACTTCATCCTTTATACCCCTCTCAGTCGACCCAACCGTGGAAAACCCCACCCAAACTCCACCCACAGTTAGCCCAGTCAAAGAAACAGTCGAAACAATTGTCCCTGAAGCCCCTTTTGCACTACCGACCACTCCACCCTCATCCCCAGTTACTGCCAATATACCATCCCCTATCCATATCGATGGCACAAACATAACTTTAGCAACACAACAAACAACATATCGCACAAAAGAAGTCGATGCAGCAAGGATAGCGCAAGAAACAACAAACAAGGAACACACAGAACAAGAAGCCGTTGACAAGCACATGGAAGCAGAAAAAACACCAGAGGCTACCAACCAGTAGAAGGGACCAGACCACCAGAAAGAGGCCACAGATAAAGGACAAGAGAAAATAAAGATAAAGAAGAGGAAAGAAAAGAGAAGACAAGACGAAGAACAACAGCAGCAGAAGCACCTCCAGCACATCCGGTAGGAAAGTCACCTCTCCGTGCACAGGAAAGTCGCCTCTCTATACACAGGAAATTCGCCTCTCTATACACAGGAAATTCGCCTCTCTGTGTCGACATCCTTGCAGACACAGTCACTAGAGAGCAGCGACACAGAAGCATTGAAACTCGCGAGCGTAAACGAAAACTGCAAGAAGAACAAGCGACATTTTTTACTAAGTGCCAGGGCTTAGCACAATAGGTCATACCGCTACCGTCGAGCTCTGACACGATAAACCCTCTCGACAAAGCATACACAATACTAGAAAGTGTCGTGTCGACTCTGAGAGACGAATTGGATAAGAATCGACGGGATCAGGATGAAGAGACGTCTATCTTAATGGAAAATCAATACACGGCTTTCACAGAAGCTCATAGCCTACTCACCCAGTATACCCAAGAATCCACCACAGTAGCTGAAGTCTTATGTAACTGGTATACTTACTGTGGAAAGGTGTTTGAAGAAATGCAAACGATGCGAGAGATACTTGAAACACTCCATCAACAAAGACAGAATTCCAACGAATTACTCATTGAAACCGTCAACGAACAAATTATCATAGAGAACATAAATCTCGCAAATCTAGATAAACAAGAGGAATAATGGATCAGTTAAGCGCGATTTAGCCTCTCCAAAGTTTAAAAGATCCATCCACACCTTTAGAGACTTCTCTTCACTGCTGACAACAAAATGAGACTATTAGTCCATGACATGATCAATCTACAAGACAAATCCATGCATGACAAAATGGAAAGCCTATCGAACCTAACCACTCTGACCATCGACATCGAGAACACATTACACGCCTGGGAGGATTTTCAACATCAATTTTCGGTATCCCCAGAGGCCATTGTCAAAGTCTACGTCCAACAACAAGCACCAGCAACTCCATTCGTCCACAGCAGTAACAACAAAATTCACTACTCACAGATACATTGCATCTCCTCATTTCTTCAGGACGAAGAAAGATTTTGTGGTGGGGGATATGTTGGAGGAGCCTAAGTCGACCTGCTGACTAGGTCCTCCATCCGGTTAATTGTAATATATGTCGATAGATTGTGTCGACCAATAACATGTCGAGTCGGTCACTTGAACCGACCGGTACTTATGTAACTGTTTGTCATTTGTATAAATAGGCTGGTGAGCAGACCTACTTGATAATAAGAGACTGTTTAGATATCTGTAACTCTTTTGCGTATCTTTTTGAATAATAAAGAGATTGTTTCTTTGTCTCCCACTACTTTTCTATTGTGTCGATATCTTTGCGATTGCTTGTACATAATTGTATAATATGTATCCATGCGACCCCCACAACTACAACACACACGAAGAGATAAACGTTCTACAGGTTTTCGCAACTCAGTATGTTTGAGAATATCAAGATCAAATGGTTCCCAAGGAAAAATTGGAAACAATATCATCAGATAAAGACAAGGAAATAAATCATTTGAAAGTATGCGACAAAACTACAAAGGAAGACACCTTGAATAATCAGATTGAATTAAAAATCAATGTCACACCAAAGCATGCAAAAATACCAGAGTTCAACATGTCGACTCAAGTTCATCATGTAGATATGAGATTGGAAACTCAGAAGAACATCAATGTCATACCAAAGCATGCAAAAATACCAGATTTCAACATGTCGACGCAATTTCATCATGTAGATATCAGATTAGAAACTCAAAAGAACACCCCCTTTAGTCATTATGTTTTTACCTACAAAATCATATGCATGAAGAGATTTGAATGGAACTATGATCGACTATTTCAAGAACTACTCAATCGTGGTACTGTTATCCAAAATAAATCGCTAAAAAGGGATTGTTTGTCTTCAAGCTTGGAAACCTTTCTAATGTCGCAGTTAATTATGCAGAATCCAAGATTCGTGGATGAATCTTTTCAAGGCATGATGACTAGTAATAAACCTAATTGGTTATTACAAATGTTATACATACTAATTTATTAATTAGTAGTTATAGGTTAATTAATTATTAAATGACATGTCTATTTATAAATATACATGTCTCTTCCCCCATCGACCATATTTAATATTGTCCATTCTCTATATTCATCATCAATCAATTATACAAAATATATATTTATAAATAATATTCCAACATGTAAGGTTTTTACCTTACAGGCGAGTTCATCCGGATGATAGTTCAGTGAGTTAATGCATTGCATGAGAAGTGGCGCGCACTTCTTAATGCAATATTGATTCATCCAGATGGAGGGCGAGTTCATAATGAAGTTAGAAGATAAAAATAGAATCTGATGAATGCGAAGAATGTATAAATATGTTATACATGATTGATGAATTCAATTTTAAGATAATTCTCTTATCCCTTGAAGGCAAGGTGCTTCTCTTTGTGCAGTATATTATTCTAAGTCTCTCTCTTCATCTTTCTCTTTCTTTGTAATGCACTAGGGGTGATCGATGTAAAAGAAATTCTCTTCTATCTATCATAATTATACTCTGAAGACTTTCTAGGGTTTTCATTCTCATTTTTTTAGGGTTTTCCCTAGGGTACATTTTGTGTTATGGATGAATGTTTCATGTGATTGAATGGTTCATTGATTCAAGTATTTAGTATTTCCGCACTTAAAGTTTTAAAGTTCAAAGATCATCATATTTGCTAAAAAATTAACGTGGTATCAGAGCTCAAGGTGTAAAGGAGCTAATATTTTTCAAGAAAACTTGATCCTACGTAGATCGTGAGGAGTTGAGCACAATACTTCAGATCCATGGCATTGATCTCTGTTCAACTGGAACACTATCTTGAGGGCACTTAAAATTTCAACACTTGGAAGGTGAGGGTGTTGAACATCTTGGAGCAACATGACTTGGATGGATACGTATCCATTGTGGTGGAGGAGCCTACATATAATGTAGGGCGCATCAAATTCAAGAATAACCAAGTTAAAGCCAAACATATCATCTATGATTCAGTAAAGGACAATTTGATGTCCGTGATCACTCTGTTGAAGACTGCAAAGGAATTTTTTGATACATTAACAAAACTATATGAGAAGAAGGCCCTAAGTCAAAAGAGGGAATTGAAGAATAAGCTTCAAAACCTAAAGATGGAGAAGGATAAGACAGTGGCATCCTTCTTCACCAAGATCTCTCAAGTAAGAGATCAGCTTGCTAGTATTGGATTAGTGGTGGATGAAGATGATCTTCTCCAAATCACTATTGATGGTATCCCATCCTCATGGGAGACATTCTTGGCTGCAGTAAATAGCCGAGAGGTACAACCTAACTTCGAAAGGTTGTGGCATGACTTCCTCCAAGAGGAGGGGCGAATCCAGAGAAAGCCAGTGTGCATCAAAGAATAAAATAATTCCCTCACAGCAAGGATGAAGAAATGTAAGAAGAACCTCTCAAAAGAATTTTTCCCATTCGAATAAGAAGGTATACAATAAGGAATTTGACAATTCAAAGGTTATATGCCACAATTGTGACACTAAGTGCCATTATGCAAGGGAGTGCAATGTAAAGAAAAAGGGAAAAGGAAGGTTTCATGCTTCTACTGCTATAGAAGATGAAACTACTTAGAATAATGCACCCGAAGAAAAGGAGATAAGGAGGGAGTATTACCTAGTCTCAACACTTTGCCTGTCCGTCATCACAAGTGAGGAAAAATGGTTGGTCGATAGTGGGACATCCAAACATATGACTGGTTATAAGAGTGCCATCAACAATCTCAAGTAGAAAATGTTTTCATGCAAGGTAGATTTGGGAGACAACACATCCTATTCGATCCAAGGAGTTGGATCTACCTCCTTCAAGTTGAGTTCAGAAGATATTTTACATGTGGAGGACATTCTTTATGTTCCAGGCTTGAAGAAGAACCTCCTATCAGTTTTGGCTCTTCAAGATAAGGTATTTCGAGTTATCTTCATGGATAATCAAGCACTATTATGGCCAAAGAAAAAATACTTGAAATACGCAGCAGTGATTGGAGTTAGAGAGGGAGGTCTCTACAAGGTACCTAGGAAGTAAATTCAATATATGGTTCACAAAACTATCAGTCCATGCGAGCTATGGCATAGGAGGCTTGGTCACCTCCACTACAAATCTCTACCAGGATTACATCAAATGGTGAAAGGTATGCCCGTATTTGATTTTGAGCATGATAGTGTAAGTAGGGGCTGTGCACTTGGGAAGAATGTTAAAAACCATTTCTCTAGAATTACTACTAGATCTAAAGGGGTTTTAGATTTAATACATTCTGATGTATTTGGTCCCATGTCGTCCCCTTCCCTGAGGGGATTTTTATATTATGTAATATTTATAGAAGAATTTTTTAGAAAGTCATGGATTTATTTCCTAAAGTCTAAGAGAGAAACTTTTAGCAAGTTTCAGGAATTCAAATCCCTAGATGAGAATTAGATAGGAAAGCACATTCGTGATGTGAGATATGAAAATGGAGGTGAATTTGATTCACATGAGTTTAATGAGTTCTGTAGTGATGCAAGAATTTGTAGGCAGTTAACTGTACCCTACAATCCTCAGCAAAATGGGGTTTCTGAAAGAAATAATAGAACAGCATGTGAGGCTGCAAAATACATGATGTATGATCAAGACCTTTTTACCTCATTATGAGAAGACACCTGAAGAAGTGTTCACTAGTGAAAAAGCAGATATTTCACACCCGAGGATCTTTGGGAGTCCTGTATACATTTATGTGCCGAAAGAAAAGAGACCAAATATGGAGACATAAGGAAAGAAGGGACCCTTTATTGGCTATAGAAAATCATCCAAATCCTACAGAATATATGTGCCAGGTGAAAGACACATTGAGGTCAGCCTATCTGTTACCTTCTATGAAGAGGAAGCATTCAAGAGATCGAAAGAGATTCAGTATGATACAGACACAAATGAGCATGAGACTCTTATGATGGAGGAGCTAGATACTAAATTTAGATGTTCAGAGGGAGAATCCAAAAGAGTTCTCATATTCACTAGCTCCTGATGAACCAATAGAACTGGTTTATGAACCTCCTACGAAGAGGAGGTCTGCATGGTTCCAAGATATACTACAAGGTGCAACGAGGCATGGAGCATCATTAGGATCTCCCATAGAGCGAAATAAACCTGGCATATATTCAGGGTATGTTGCACATATGAGTCACTCATGGGTATATTCAGGGTATATTTAGGGTAGGATCTCCATATATGCAAGCAAGAATATCACTCATGTGTCTTTTCTCCCAAATAGGAAAATAAGAGACACTTCAACCCAATGCTCCAACTGGAAAGAAAGATGCTTCCCTATGTGAGTGCTCCCAATGGATCAACTCTATGCCACTATTCCAAGGATGAACCAACTTTCTGCAACAAGTATCGACCAAATATGTGGGTGCGTCAACTCCATCAAAGGATGGTCCATCAAATAGGAGCTCTTCTAAATCCTCAATGGAGGAATTACTCACCATTGAGATTGCAAATATATTCATCATCATTCAATGATTCTCCCTTCAACATATGAACAATATCATACAGATAATCTCTATCAGAAATCATATGTGAAAAATTACCTTAGATTCTAGTCATTGCTTTCTGGATCTTCTCCATGGCTTCAAGGAAAGATGAATCTTCCAATGAAGCAGCTCTCCAAAATGATTGTGACACTAAAACATGTGTGTCATGGAGAATGTATAATGACTCTTTGATATCCCTATTAAGGACTTTGTTCCTTATGCACATGTATTCGATTATGATCTTCAACTTCACTAGGCCCATAAGAAATACAAGAGGACTTGGTTTGATGTGTCTCTAGTCAAAGGAACTCTTGATGTCCCTTTCATTTCCTTCCTTGAACCTTTTCAAATGATTGTAATGAAAAATATTGATGGATGCACATCCATCATCAATTCAGCCTTACGCTTCTTCACCTTATCAGGTGGTCTACCTGGTGGGAGACCTTCCAATCCCCTCTGATGCATTCATAGAAAACTTTCAATGTATCCAAAATGATAAGACATGCTCATGTATGTACCTTGAATGGTCATCAAGAACTTTGCAGCCCTCTCAATGTACTCATACCTCATAAAATATTTCAAGTTAGAAAATTAGTAGTGCAAAATAGGCTCCCCAATAGATAACATCCATTGAAATCCAAACTTTTTACATGATGCACAAGCCAAAATAGTAAATGGAAATACTTCATTGTTGGATGATCCAATAATCATTCATGCATCTACCCTCTTTATTTGCATATCTAAATGCTCCTCATGCATATGCCATGCATGTGGATTTTCTTGTTCACTAGGGGGCTCTTTGAGAGTCATTCCAATTTTCCTTCTTCCAAGGTATGCAAGTTTGGTGCACCCTTGGATCTCCAATTCCACTATGTACTTATATATCCAATCCTTGTACAAACAATTTCCTTTGCTTGTATATATGAATGGTATGTCCTCCTTTGGTAGAAAGATAAGTGTTTGGTCCACATCCTCCATGTCACCCCTCTCCTCATACACAAGAAAATTTGAATCTCCTTCTTGCACATGCATATTTTTAAGCTCTATCAAACTCAAGAAGCTTATCCTTCTCCTAAGGAACACATTCATCCATGTGCTCACGCTCATGCTCAATGCAAGATGGAAAATGTGGCATGCTCAACTCCTCATGAAGCTCACCTTCCTCCTCCAAATATGATGATACCATGAATTAATTAGAAGAACAACAATGCTCTTCTTCTTTTGAGTTGATCGTAAGATTCAAAGTAGTTTCATAAGGTTCCGCCTCCTCTAGTTGTCCATCAAATAGGAGGGAATCTGGTGGTACGGATTCTTCTTGGGCACAATATGACTGATTAGATCCTTCTTCATGCTCAAATGGATCTGCTTCCTCTCTATCCTCCATCATGCAACTTGAGACCTCTCCATCTTGTGTAGTATAAGGATTTGCATTATGAGTGGGATGATTTGAAGGTTGTTATGTGATTGTAGTTGTCCTCTTCCTTGAAACATCTTATTCACAATATTTTTGGTACCATTGGTTGTAAATTGTCTCATGAAAATACCATAGATGGATGGTTTTTTCTTCTTGATAAAATTCAAATTTTGAGCAGTCCTTGATTAAAGATTATCTTGCCAAACACAATACTCTATGAAAGAAAATTCCTTTTTGCAATCAAAACTCAAATCCATGTAGTCATTAAACCTTTTCATATATATGATCATCTAGTCTCTATTATTCCCATCATAAAAAAAAGGAAATCCATGGTGGTGATTTCTTCAATAAATCAAAGAAGCTTAAGAATAGAATGCGCAAAAGCAGGACTACGCGATACAGGTAATCACAAATACACACAGACAATATGCAAGAATGTGAATTGTTCTTCTATTAGATGTAAGACATCAGAATGATTGATGTATGTTATAATAATATACATGCTTACATAGAATTCTGAGACACTTGGGTGCCTTCCCGTTACGTTCAGTTACAAAGAAGTTAGAGTGGTTCAACTGTTCAATCGTTAAAGTCAGCTGGAAGACAAAGAGACAATCTGTCAAAGTTTGACAATCGTTGGTCGCATGTCGATGCTGTGTGTCGACGTCACGACCTGTGAGGTCGCTAAACATGTCGAAGGTGCGGAACATGTCGTAGGTGTGGAACATGTCGCAACATGCTGAAGTTTGTCAAAGTGTTGTCGCGTCGAAACTTGTCGAAGTTGTATCAACTGCGAAGACTAATTGAGGATGTGTCGAAGTTAGCATCCGACAACAAATGCCAAGTATGATGTGGATCATACCTCCTTCCTTAAGAAACAATGGACCCCATTGTTTGCTTGTGAAGGTGAGGGAACTTGTCGGATATTTCAGTAGCAGAGTACCACTTTCCTTGAGATGGGAGCTGACTGGATTTGGCAACCTAAAACAAGGGAATTGCAGTCATCCTTGTAAGGTGTACTCATCATCCCACAATGGTGTCGCAAGGAAGAGGCTCCTGGACATCTGGGTTGATGTCTGCAGGTTCTGTTGTTGATAAGTCATTATGTTCCAACAAGGGTGCATAGTATGGTCGAAGTAGATCTACATTGAAGACTCGATGCAGACCCAGGCAAGCCGGAATGTCGAGCTAGAAAGCGTTTTCTCCAATCTATCGAAGAATACTATACGAACCATATCGCAAAGGTATTAACTTCTTGAAAGGACCTGTGAAGCGCTCCTTAAGATGTAGCCAGAACTTATCTCCAATTTGGATTGCATGAGGAATGCGATGCTTGTCGTGTCGGGCCTTAACTTTCTCGTTTTCTCTGTGCCACATATCATGTGCCTGTTGTTGAATGTTGCAAATTTGTTCTCAAAACTTGACTTCTTTATCAACTTCTCGTTGGTTGTGGTCGAATTCGGAGTTTGGTTGTGTCGAGGAGCTGATCAAGTCGATAGGCGCTAAGGGTTGAAATCTGTAACATATTTCAAATGGACTCTTTCCTGTAGAGCTGTGCTAAGCATGATTGTAGCTATGCTGAATGTATGGAAGACTTTCATCCCATGTGCATCAATGCTGGTGATTGTTCCTATGAAGCAGTTGTACTACCAAGCGATTCACAACTTCCGTATGTCCGTCGGTCTGAGGATGGAAAGCTGTCGATAATGAGAGTCGAGTGTCCATCTTTTTCCAGAGGGTCTTCCAAAATATGTTGACGAATCTGGCATCTCGGTCAGAAATTATGGTTGTGGGTAAACCAAAAGGTTTCCAAACATGTGTAAAGAAGAGCTGAGCAGTCTATTGCACTGTTGTAGTCTTGTTACATGGTATGAGAATGGCCATCTTGGAAAATCAGTCGACTACTACTAGTATCGCGTCATGCTGATGTTTGGTAGTAGGATAACCCGTCAAGTAGTCCATAGAAATAGATTCCCATGGTCAACTAGGAACTGGCAGAGATGTGTACAATCCCTGTTGCCGATTAGGCGGCTTAGTAATGGCACAAACCACGCATGATCGAATGTACTTGTTGACGTCAGATTTAAGTGTAGGCCAGAAGAAATACTTCTGCAGAATAGCAAGTGTCTTTGCTACCCCAAAGTGTCCTGCAGTCTTGTTGTAGTGCGCGTCCCAAATGAGCTGCTGTCGGTTCTCACTGGTTGGTACACAAAGCTGTCCGAGCTTGTATAGAAAGGCATCTTTCAGGAAGTAGTTAGAGTCTGAGGTCGGCGACTTGTTATTCTGTAATTGTCGGTAGACTGCTGAGAAGTCATTTTCAAACTCGTACAACTGTTTCCAAGTGGTCGTGTCGTATCCCTGCATACTCATTACTGTCAAAAGGAGAGTAATGGGTGGTCAACTGAGGCAATCTGCGGTGGCATTAGCTTTGCCTTTATGATATTTAATCACCAACTAAAATTGTTGTAGGTAATTAACCCACTCGAGTTGTCGATTTGTCTGCAACTTTGATTGTGTCGGAGCAAACTTTAGAGGCTTGTGATCAGTGAGAATGACCGTTTCCTTGCCAAGGATGTAATGCCTCCATTGCTTGAGAGCTTGCATAATGGCGTACAATTCTTTTTCGTACGTCGAGTACCTTCTAACTGTGTCATTAAAAGTCTCGGAATGAAAAGCGAATGGTTGGCCAGACTGAGTGATCACTGCGCCCAAGGCATAGTCCGATGCGTCTGTCTCAATCTCAAAGGGCTGATGCAAATAAGGTAACATAAGTATTGGTGCAGTGCAGAGCCCGTGTTTGAGCTGTTCAAAAGATGCTTGATGTGTTGTTGTCCATTGAAAGACAGTTTTCCCATTTCCCTTCATCGACTATTTCAAGGTCCAGGCTTTGTGATTGAAGCCGAGTATGAACCATCGGTAGAAATTCGCCAAACCAAGAAAAATTCTTAGTTCTTGAATGCTTCTAGGAGTAGGCCAATCTTTGAGGATCTGTACTTTGTCTGGATCGACGTGAATGCCTGCAGAGTCAATTACATACCCCAAATATTTGATGCTGGTCATTTCAAAAGAGAACTTGTCCATATTCAAATAGAGTTGATGTTGCTGGAGAGTGTTGAGGACCTGTCGAAGATGTTCGACATGTTCTTCCCATGATCGACTGAAAATCAATATGTTGTCGAGATAGAAAATAACCCATTTGCCGATGAAAGGTCGAAGAATATTATCCATATGTCGCATGAAGGTCACAGTTGCATTGGTTAAGCCAAAAGGCATGACTAACCATTCAAACAATCCTTCCTTGGTTTTGAAAGCAGTTTTCCACACATATGAGGGCTCGATTGGAATTTGATGGTATCCCAACTTGAGTTCAATCTTAGTAAAGAATTTAGCACCTTTCAGATAGTCGATAAGCTCATCTATTCGCGACAGAGGGTACTGATTCTTCATCGATATTTTATTGAGAGCTCTGTAGTCGATGCACATGCGCCAAGTCCCGCCTTTCTTCAAACTAGGACGACTGGAGTTCCACAAGGAGAGGAGATGGGGCAAATATGTCCTTTGTCGATTAATTCTTGGATTTGTCTGCGAATCTCTTCATTTTCGAGAATGGATCTTCTATAAACAGATGCATTAGGAAAAGAAGAACCAGGAACAAGTTCAATGGAGTGTTTTACCTGACAATGTTGCGGTACTCCGTCGGGATCTTGGAAGAGGTTCTGGTATTCATCAAGAATATGATTGACTTGCTGCTTCAGTCGAGAGCTGCATTGGTCGATAACTTGACTCGTCGCTGCAGTCTTCGTATAATGTTGTAGCTTGATCATGATTAATGCAAATTTATGGGAATGATTGATGAGCTTCTTTGTCTGTTTAGCAGATATCAGTGCAACCGTTGGTGTGGGTTGACGCTCTGGTATACTGAACCATCGATTTCAGATTCTGACAATCACCTTCTGAGGCCGTGATTGATAACTTCCATGTCTATCCCAGAGGTAAGGTTTCCCAAACAGGGCATCGGCTACGGAGAGTGGTGCCACATCATAGAGTACTTCATCTTCAAAAGTCTTTATGAAGTAGCAGAGCTTGCATTGTCGAGTGATTCGTAGTTCTTATCCATCCTTCATCCAACCGATGTCATAAGACCGAGGATGCAGAGTGGTAACAAGACCTAATTTCTTCACGAGATCTTCAGACACGAAGTTCTTCTGACTCTCGTTGTCCACAATCAGATGTAATGGGTTTCCCTGGACCCATATCCATGTATGGAATAGGCATTCTCCTTCCTCCTCATCGACAATAGTCGAGGTTGCTAGAGTTGTTGAGGTTAAGAGGGTCGTTGTGTCTGGATCAGATTCTTCCACCATCTTGTCTAATGTGTCGGAGGTCGACACTTTTGTCAAAAATGTCTTCCGAGCTTTGCATTCAGATGTATCATGCCATGAAGAGTGGTGGTAATCGCACCATTTACCGGTCGGTGGTTGCTTGCTACATTCCCTTTTGTGAAAAGGCTTCTCGGTGTCAGGATTTCGTAGTGTCAGCTGAGAATATTTCGACTTGTCAAAGTCGGCTGGTGCCTTCTTGTCGGGTGGTCGTCCTGATGTCGGCTTTGTCGTGAAATGTGCTTTTCCTTTCTACTTGGTTTCCAGTTTGCTAGCATAATGGAAAGCATCCGCAAGCGTATTGACAGTCATAAATTCCATCTCCTGCTGGATGTACTGGGAAAATCCGCTGGTGTGCTTCAGAACAATCAATTTCTCTTCTTCTTGGACGCCAAGTCTTGCCATGAGTCGGTAGAACTCGTCGGTGTAACTTTGTACTGATTGGTCTTTGCATTTCCTTAGCTGCTACCACTTCTTATACTGCTGCTCGAGGTATTTCGGTGGGTAAAATTCCTTTCGGATGTGTTCGACGAATTTGTCCCATGTGTCGATGGGGTCTCCACTTTTCTCCATCTTTATCGAGAGGTTCTCCCACCAGCAGTGTACGGAGGTTGACATCTTTAAGGATGCAATGGTGACTTTCTCAGATTCAGAGAGATGATTTACAACATAAAAGGATTCCAATTGTTGTACCCAATTGTCGACGGATTCCGCGTCAATATTACCTTCAAGATTCGGTATGTCAAGATTCATTTGCACTTTGAAGGGGATGATTTTATCGAAGTGAGTTCTCGTCGAGGATCCTCCAGATGTCGAAGCGAATCAAAAGAGAATATCATTGAACTGGGTGAACATTTCAGTCCATTGTCGAGCCAGAGCTTGCTCAATAAGCTGTGTTGTCTCGTTGGCTGCATGTCTATCATCTGTTTCTTATGTCATTTATGGAGTTAACGTCTGCTTGGATTGCTGAGATTGTGAGCGAGTTTGAACCGGAATAAGTTAGGTAACTTTGAGAGAAGTGTATATGCAAAACTTAAGCACAAAAAATTGTGTGCGCTCTGATACCAATGATCCGGGTCGTGTCCAGGAAGCATGAGGGGGACAACAGTTCGACTGAATGAGTCAGCTCTATTATGGCAGAAGCTTAAGAATATAATGCGCAAAAGTAGGACTACGCGATACAGATAATCACAAATACACACAGACAATATGCAGGAATGCGAATTGTTCTTCTATTAGATGTAAAACATCAAAATGATTGATGTATATTACAATAATATACATGCTTATATAGAATTTTGAGACGCTTGTGTTCCTGCCCGTTACGTTCAGTTACAAAGAAGAAGTTAGAGTGGTTCAACTGTTCAACCATTACAATCAACTGGAAGACAGAGAGACAATCTGTCAAAGTTCGACAGTCGCTGGTCGCATGTCGACGCTGCGTGTCGACGTCGTGAACTGTGAGGTCGCTAAACATGTCGAAGGTGCGGAACATGTCGCAACATGCTAAAGTTTGTCGAAGTGTTGTTGCGTCAAAATTTTTCGAAGTTGTATCAACCGCGAAGACTAGTCAAGGATGTGTCGAAGTTAGCATCTGACAACAAATGCCAACAACGATGTGGATCAAACCCAAGCCGATGTGAGCATCATGGCTGCAAATTATTCAAATTAAGAGATTATTTTCCACAGGAGTAGAGGAAATTTATATGATACCACAATAATGTACCATTCATATCCGATGATACTCTAACTAACTATCCTACAAGACTTAAGGCAAAACAATGAAGACTAGTGGCTTCACTGGTTGTAGGAAAGACAATTTCAAACAACTCTGGAAGGATTTTTGACTTAGGAAGGATTATGAATATTAAGTGATAATCAATTACCAGTATAGGGTCTCTCCAACAAGTTTGGATAGGTTCTGAGAAATTTTCAAATATAAACAAACAAAATTGGCACTCAAGATTACACAACTAGTTCAAATTCAAGAATTCCCAAATAGTAGGAGGTCATGAATTCTTGGTTTCAGAATTTTCATGAGTATATTGGCATATTTATTAATATCATCAAATTAAAGAATTCAATTTGGATTTATATATATTCCTCTATCAATCATACATTGAAAACTAGCTCTTTTTCATAATAATCTAGACTAAGTGCAAGAGATGTACATGAAAGGTATACTTTTCTTTATTGATACTGTAAAATAGATTTCATAGGTTCATTATTACATCATTAAAATCCATCAGCAGCTGAAATACTTCTCATAGAACTATCAAGAAATAAAGATCTCCATCAAAGAAAGACTAGAAATCATCATAATCCTGGATGGGAGGCTCTCTAATATCTACAAAATATTTAATTCAACTTGATCATACTTTAGGGCATGCAATAAAATCAATTATGAAGACTGTATGTCATCATCCTCTCACAGAAAACAGGGGCACATCTCCCAACTTGTATTAGGGGCACATATCCCAAGTCACAGAGGCACAATTGCTCTCAATTCAATTCACAAACTGTCAAAAGATAGCCAAGTGGTGCACACTCCTTCCTTTATATATTTGATGTGATTGTTTTAGCAAGTAATATAGGATATAGCGCCCTCATGGAGTGGATAAGGTTGTCTTTCTTTCCTCTTTAGCTTTTTCCTGTACTTTCTGCTTTGCTTTGCTTTCTGTTTTTTATTTTGATTTCTACTTTTGCTTTTGCTTTATCCTGCTTTTGATTTTATGTCATGATTTTTCCTACATTTCTACCTCATCCTGCTTTTTTGCTTTGTCCTGCTTTTTCCTTCTTTTCTGCCTTATCATGCTTTTATGCTTTTATTTGCTTTTCTGCTTTATTATGCTTTTCCCGAGCTTTGCTGCTTTTCTTCCATGTGTCAAATTTTATTTTCTTTTTCCTGCTTTCCTATATTTGACTGATTTTATATTTTCTTCCTTTTCAATCTATCACTTGGTCAATCCTTATTCTCTAATGTGCTCTTGGGCATGATTATCAATTTTATTCCATTGAGATAAATATCTATTAATGAAAAATACTTTCATCAAGTGAATTTCAAACTTAGGAAAATAATAAAATTAAAACTTCCTAACTAATTAATGCCTTGACTTAACCCCTCATTAACTAATTAATTCCAATCTGTCACTAGGATCCATGGGGTTTGATCTACTTCATGGTGCTGACAAAATGGGAACATGATAGTCGTCCCCTCCCAAGTTTGCTTGTCCTCAAGCAAGAAACCAACTCCAACAATCTATGAATTGAATCAGTGACTTCTCTCCTCAAAATATGCTACTGGATGTCTAGAATTGGAATCCTCAATTCCAAGAAAAATACCAAAGGTCCACCATGTTTTTGCTGCACCACTCTGATTATAACCAAATCTCCAAAAATGATCTCAGGGTCCCACTGCTTATGTTGTATTCCTCCATATATCAATGCAAACTGTAGTAATCCATCAACTCTTGGATCCCAATGCCACTGATACATGTCTCCCAATAAAATTGTTGCTTGTGGAAAACTATCATCCCAAAGAATTCCAGGGTACCATTGTCTTAACTGCATCCTCCCAAAATTAGTATAAAAAAATTATATATCATCATGGGGGATGTCTAGATTGCTAGACCAAACTGGAAGTTCATCACTTCCAAAGGAAGATTGAATCTCCTCATAATCCATGTGAAACTAGCACTGCAATTCCCATCCATAAGACATAGGTGACAATCCCAAGTCCATCCAAGTATACTGAAGACATCCCATAGAAGCCATAAATTCCAATACAACTGCTCACAAAACATGGATGACGTGTCTATAAAATTTCCATTGATGTAAGAAAAAAACTTACCCCTTGTGGTACTCAAATACCTCACATAATTATCCACCCAATCAATGGATGAATGCATATGCCAACTTAGTGATATGGATGGAAAGCTTGTAGCCTCCCCATGTATCATCTTCACTCTGGTGAAACAATTCTTACTCTGCTACTTGTTCCACCTAACTAACTCAAGTGGAACTCCCTTGTATTGCTATGCATGATGGAGACATCAGATGGATGCCTCTATTTCTGCTCATCCAAATGGTAAGGGACATGTGCGGCTTGTCAAACACCAAGTTCTAACCGTCAAACCATCAAAAACGTGTGTAGGAGCCTCCTTCTCCTCATGTGGAACCAAAATAAAAAATCACTTTACCCAATCTTCATCCCTATGTATGATGGATTCCATATGTGTGTGGGATGGAGAATGGTGAACCAACTCTCTATAATAGTCATCCATCATGGTTGGCTCAACCGAAGTGAGATCTTGTGCCTCCTCCAAAACTGTACAACCACCACTTAGAGGAAACCCATAATCTCTCTGGAAATGAACATGTGCTTGGTATTCATTTTCCTTGACCTAAGACTCCCCAAAAAAATGCAAATCATATTGTACTTCATATGCCCAATGCACACAAGTACGAAAAATCAAAACATTGTTGTTCCAATGACAAGGGTGAAAGTCCCATGTCCAATCACAAAGAAAGTAGGAATCATCAAAATTCCATGGATTCCCATGATGCTCACAAGAAGTGTAATATGCATCCAAGAAGTCTCCATATATGCAAGCAAGAATATCACTCATGTGTCTTTTCGCCCAAATAGGAAAAGAAGAGACACTCCAACCCAAAGCTCCAACTAGAAAGCAAGATGCTTCCCTATGTGAGTGCTCCCAATGGTTGAACTCTCTTCCACTAGTCCAAGCATGAACAAACGTTTTTCAGCAAGTATCCACCAAATATGTGGATGCATCAAATCCATAAAAGGTTGGTCCATCAAACATGAGCTCTTCTGACTCCTCGATGGAGGAATGACTCACTCCAGGAAGAAGTTCAGTTTCACTTTGGTAGGTAGTATGTGCTTGGGACTCACCATTTGCACCTGTAAAATCCTCAAGCACATGCATGTCATCATACACATCATGAACCACCATAGAACTTTGAATTTCATCAACTGAAAGAGAATGGTTGACTGAAATGTAGGAGGGAGTATGTGATCTCTACAATTCTTGGTGAAATTGTTCTATCTCCATCTTGGATTCCAAGAGGGAAATTTGAGTGCTTCTCAAGGAATCTTGGGTGGCAATAAAATCATCATTGAGCTTGCAAATCTCTTCATCAGCCTTCAAGGATGCTCCCTACAACATATGAACAAGATCATACAAATAACCTCTGTCAGAAAGAATATGTGAAAAATTACCTTGGATTGTAGTTGTTAGCACTCAGAATTTATCCTTTGGTTGTAGAAGGATAATCCTAAGGTAACTCTTTCAAACAAACCTTTAGGAGGAAAGCTGGCTTCTTTCCTACCAGAGAGGGCTCTCTCAGTAGATGAATACAATGGCCATGACTATTTTTACACAAGCTAAATTAAATATTTTAATGGTTGAAACAAGATGGTTTCATTGGGCATGGAGTCATAATCGTAAAATATAAAAGATACAAAGGGATTTCACAATACCAATCTTTCCACAAAGGTGGGATAGTTATTTGTTCACAATCAAGTTCTTGATTTGCTGGTGATAAAAGAAGAAAATGGAACAGTCCATTAATATGGGCATCGACATGATGAATCCAATATTAAATTTAGAGGAAAATTAATTAGTGAATACTTGAAATCAATAAATCAGAGCATAGAAATATGATTTCTGATCCATTATACACTTATTCAAGCATGAAAGAAAACATAAATGGAATAAGATAACAAGAATAACATGCACAAGAGAAAAGGAGATACATACTATGAAATTATAACATGAGAATCTATGCTTCCAAAATTTCTTGCTTGGCTCTGCAAATTTTATTAAGCCTTTAAGTATTCAGTACAAATTTCCTTTCGTTCTCATAAGTTCCAACCCCCATTACATTACAAAAACTTGTTTAAATACATAAAAAATGCTCTATGAGCTGCAACTAACTGTTTGCATTCCAAAAATAGAAATTTCATAATTGTTTATCACATCTGTCAAAAGTTTAAAAAGTAAATAGTTAAAAACATGAAAAATGCTTTCAATCCACATTATAGTGGATCTTGGTACTCCTTCGTCGGCATATTTTGGACATTTGTATTCATTGATGTAGGTTGTATCTCATTCTCCCGAATTTCTCCACTATCTTCCACTGTTCTACAGATGGCGCCTCATAACTAGTCATTTCTTTAACTGAAACTCTCAACCCAACATGCTCCACATAGGATTTTGGAGGAAATTATGCAATTATCATCTTTAACCGATTATGAAATTCAAAATATACAGCCAACTTTTCAATTATGACTTTTCCTGTCAGGGACTAAGTCATGTCTTCAAATTTTTTGTGATCCATTCTGGCTTTAACTAGAAAATCTTGATACTCGGATTGAGAAATTTGGTGTCCATTTCTATCCCAGAAAGAAGGGAGTCCTTTCTGAAACATTTCTGACAATAAACTTTTAAAAGACTTAACTTGATGTGACATTTGATTTACTCTTGCTTGGACACTTTGAACATGATGGTGTTTTGCAATGATCCTTCTTGCATGAGTTATTATCTCAATTCTATCTTTGATTCCCAAAGTTTTCATATCTTCTAAAGTTAAGGAATTAAGGAAATCAATAGTGCTTTGGGATGTTTTTGTTGGTCTTTTCTCCAAAGTCTCCATCATGACTGAGAAATTTTGCAGAGCTATACTCATCACTGATTCTTTATCCTTTATAAAATTCAAATAAGACCTTAAATTAACAGATTCAACCATGATCATATCCCATATTAAATGTCTGGCTCCTTGCACAAGCAATCTCCCTGAAATTTTCTCAGTCAACTTTTCATTTTGCTCCAATAATTTCTTATTCTCCTCTTCCAGGACCTTTCTTTCTTCTTCTTTCTTTCTCACTTCCTCTGGCAAATTTTGATTTTCTATTTTTAAACTTTTTATTTCTTCTTCTTTCAAACTAATCTATGACATAGCTTTAACAATATATTCTATACTGGTCTCTGTTCTTGACTGGCCTGTTTTTATATGTTTATTCATTTCCAGAATCAACTGACTTTCATTAAGGACATCAAATTTAGCTAAAATTGTAGCTCTTTCTCCCTCCCATCCATTTTTTTCTTTTGTAACCTTCAGTAATTTTGCTTTAGTATCAGTTAATTCTTGAGATAAAGCTTCCTTTTCCTTCTCTTACTCCGTTAACTCAAAAGCATGAATTAATTGAGTAGCTGGAATCTTGAATTTTTTCTTTAATAGTTGGATTATGCTCTCCTTTTCAGCCAAGATATTTTTTGTGGCTTGACCTTTATCAGCTTCACTATCCATGGTCAATATATCACCCTGGAGCTTTTTGACTTGTTGCTGGTATGCTTTATTTGTTAATTTCTCTTGTTTTAACTGATTTTCTAGCCTCAAGACTATAGACTGTAATTTTGAATTCTTTAGAGCAGTTTTCATCAAATATGTATATATCACTTCCCCAGTTTGATTATGAAGATGGATTTTATTAGGTATAGGGATTCTTTGCAAATTTAGCTTCATCTCTGAAACTCTATCCTGGGTAGGTACTGCCAAATTTAATGTGTTTTTGACATGATCTTTTACAGTAACTAATGAAACTTCTTTGTTTGAGATATCTCTTACTTTTGAATAAAGCTTTAAAACCTTTTCTGAAGAAATATGCCTTTCTTGTCCACATTTGGTATACAAGTCACTCCTTGACTTAAATTTTTCACTAGATCCACCTTGCCGTGCTTCTTCAAAACTGTATTCTTGAACTTGGAAAAATAGTTCCTGGTCTTTTTCTTTGATCTTTTTTATTCCAATTTCAACCATCTCTTCATCTGAATCAATCTTTGGCCTTTCTGATATTTCTGAATCTTCATCTATATTCTCATCATCCTATGGAAAACTCCTTTTACTAGTGATGTTGATTTTGCTTGGAGTTGGTATAATGATTGCAGAAGGATTAGCTTGCAGGGTCTCTGAAGTCTCTATATATGGTTGATATTCCATTAAATTAGCTTTTTCAGCTAATCCGTCTACCTCTTCATGATCAAATGCTCTGCATCTGTTTTGATGCCTTCTTTGTGAAATAATGTGGTAAGGTCCATAATTGATTTTGGTAGCTTTTCCAAAATTCATATCCTGTAATAGGCCTTGAATGAGTGAAAAGGTAGCCTTATTCTTTATAATTAAAGGACCAATCTTCATAGGAAATTTTATTTCAGAATCCTTCTTGAAGCTCAAGAAGTGTTCATTCTCTACAATCATTTTCTGTCTAAAAAGTCTAGAGCAAATATCCTTGGTGTTAAAAATGCAGGCAAGATATATGGCTCATGAAAAAAGACATAAAATCTAATGATAATATGGTCTTTCAAAAGAAACCAATCTCCAACTCTCTAGTCTGAATTGAACTGTAAAACCTCTTACATTTCGGGTAATACTCTAGGTAATCGGTTTTGAAACATTAACCTGTACATTTCTGACATCATAAGATTCATATAATTGAAAGTACTGTTCATGATCTCAGAAGTGAAAATAATCTTCGAGGACTGCAAATTTTCTTCATTGAAAAACAAGAACATTCTGACCAAATATGATTGAAACCTGAAGTGTCTTGTCATGTGGAAATTTTCTAACTGAGAATGAATACTCTTAGCTAGAAACTTTTCAAATTTAAGGCAGGGTAACTAACTGGACTCAAACTAAAAAATTATGCTTAGCTATTCTAAATAATATACTTAAAAGAGTTTTTGAGATGAATTTATCAGTATCTAACCCTAGAAACTAACTCAATAATGAAATAACCCACTGAGACTCTTCCTTGAATAGGTTAATATCCAAGGGAAAAGGTTCATTCTCAATAGAGAGTTAAGGCTTTAGGATTTTGGAGTAAAAGACTTGTTTTTCTTGTGTTGGGACTTGTCTAAATTGTTCAATTAGAGTTTCTTCAGAAAAATCTTCCAAATTTTGAACAAATGACCTAGGAATTTGCAGAAAAAAGGATTTTAGACCTACTAGAATCCATTATCACCCGCTCAGATTGGGAATAGTTTGACGCACACTAGGTTACAAAATATGGAAATTTAGGGTTTGTTCTAGGCAAAAATGATGGAAAAGAGACTTTTGTACACCGCGCAAATCCAATCCCTGTTCATTTAAGACCTTTAATCTATCTTTTACTTCCCGTATCGAACCAAAGGACAATACTGTATCGAAAATATCTCCATCCTTATCTTTGAAGATTTATTCTAATTTACTAAACTCTTTAAATTGTGCCTCTACTTCTTCTTCTCTTTCCATTTTTAAAAGACCAATAAACGGTTAAAAATTCGTGACCTACCTGGAATACGATGGCTAGAAAGGTATATCTTGACCTGAATCCAATTGATGTAGACACGTTTCTTCTTCATGTACAGGAAAACATATGACTCATTTCCCGTGAACTTTCCCTTTATAATATTTATTTTTATAATCAACGAATGAAATCTAACTGTTGATCTTGTCGCCCTATTCACATACATCGTCAATCTCATCAAGCACTATCACCTAAATCGGTTTTGAGATCACCCAAGGTGGTTTCCCGTAACCACTTTTCAATCGGGGAAATGAACTCCCGTTCAACATGTGACAGGTGGTATATATTTCACTGTCATTCACCCTTTCCTTTCTCCAAGCTATTGCGAGCGCAAAAAAGATCATCATGTCCTCCACACACTCCTTTGTGAAAATATTTCATAACCTGTTGTGCTTCGTTTTCCAACAAACAATTCAAAAAAATTCCTCGTGGATCTTTCCAATATAAATACTCATTCAAAATACAAAATTTTGTTGATTTCAATTTTACAGATCTTTCCCTATTCTTGCTCATTTCAGGAGGTGCTTGTAAATTTTGTAAAACATAAACAATATCGCCATACCAAGGGGACAAGGAAAAATCTTTAATTACTGGAAGATTAGGAACTATTTCAACTGAAAGATCAGATATAAAATGCATGTCCAGAGAATCACAATTCATTTCAGTCATTAGCTTTGCTAAACCTCGTCCCTTTATCAACTTTGTAGGTTTAATCTCCATATCATATTCTAGTAATATTGCAATCCATTTGGCTCTTTTTCCTTCAGGATCTGGTTGAGTGAGTATATCTTTAACTGCAGTTGTTGGGACATAAGCAATCACATGTGAATGCAAATTGTAGACTTTAAAATCATTCAAGCACTTGATCAGTGCATAAGCTTGCTTCTCCATTATATCATATTTTAATTCTCCATCTCTTAAAGTCTTGCTGAAAAAGGAAATTGGTTGTTCCATGCTATCTTGAGTTTTCTGCAATAAGACTCCAGCTATAGTATGTTGCAATGCAAAAGAAAATATGATAAATTCTTTTGGGAAATCGGGACTAATTAGGACAGGGGCTTCAGTGAGATATTTCTTGATATCTTTAAAGGATTTCTTATCCTCAATAGTCCATTTGAGTTCATCATTCTTTTTTAACATGTCTGAAATATTTCTCAAAATTATGCAAAGCTAGGAACAAGTCTCCTCAAGAAATTTACTCTGCCAATGAAGGAATGCTCTTCTTTCTTGCTCCTTGGTATTCCGATTTTTTGAATGGCTGACACTCTTTTAGGATCAATTTTAATACCATATTTCAATATAATATGTCCAAACAGTTTCCCTTCTTTCATGGCAAAGTTTGACTTTTTGGGATTTAAAGATATACCAAACTTCCCGCATTTTAAAAATACCTTTTCCTAATGTTTCAAGTGGTCTACATCTGAATTTGAATAGATTGTTATATCATCCATATACACTACCACAAACTTGTCTTTCTCTTCTGGAAATGCAATATCCATGTCTCTTTGAAATGTATCCCTTGCATTCATTAATCCAAATGGCATCTTTGCATACATGAAAATCCCCCATGGCGTTGTAAAATATTTTTTCTCCTAATCCTCTGGAAGAACTTTGATCTGATTGTATCCTGAGAAACCATCCAACATGGAAATCCTTTCTGCTCTAACAACCTTCTACAAAATGTGGTCCATCTTAGGCAACATGTAGTTGTTTTTTAAAGATACCTTATTTAGATTCCTGAAATCTACACATAGTCTTATCTCTCCATTCTTCCTTCTCGTAGGGTCTAGATTCGTCACCCACTTGGAAAATCTTAGTGATACGATGATTTTAGCATCGAACTTTTTAACTTCTTTCTCGATCACCAGAAGCAACAAGGGATTTATTCTCCTTAGCTTTTGTTTGAAAGGATTTTCATTTGGATTGATAGCAGTTGTGAGATGAATTATGGAAGTGTCATACTCTTTTAAATATTCATAGCTCCAAGCTCTCCAAAGGTATGAGACCTCTTGGAATAACATTCTCTTTTAGCTGAATTATTTATTTTCCTCCAATTTCTCTTATGAACTTTTCTTGCTCGACTTCCAAAAATTCTTCATTATTAACAACTCCCTCCATACCTTGATCTTCATTATCAATATTTGTATTAGAAAACTCATGTGTCATTTCTAAAAACCTCTTAATATGCAAATCATCTTCAAAAACCTGCCAGTGTTTTGAATTATCAGGAATGGAAGGCCTATTCACAACTTCAATCTCATATTTTTTATTCGAGAAACAGGGTATTCTAAAATCACCAGCAGTAGTAGCTATAGAATATGCTATTGAGTTATTAATCCTGGGTATCACCACTATATCATGCTCATCAAAGAAATTTCCAAGAAAATCCCAAACTTCATTTCTACATGCTCTCATTTTTGGATGTTTTGTTTAGTAGATTCCATTCACTTGATTGATTACCAATTCAGAATCTCCAAACACCTCAATTTTCTTCACTTTTAAATATTTCAACACATTCAACCCCAAAATCAGAGCTTCATATTCTGCGACATTGTTATTACATTCAAAATCCAATTTGAAAGAGTACATCAGAAATTCTCGATCAAGAGATATTATCCACACACCTGCACAACCACCTTCTTTGCTCATCGATCCATCAAAATGCATAGTCCAAATCCCTTCAATCCTCTGTTTTTGTCTAATTATTTCCTTTACTTCAATCAAATTATTTTCTTCTTTATTTTTATTAAGACCTTCTTTTTCTTCGAATTGAAAATCATTGTAGAAAATGGAAGATTCTAAATCAGTATCTACTGCATAAATGGAATGACTATCTGGTCCATTTATGCTGCATTCCACATATGCAAGTATTTTCTCAGTGTATAATCTTCTATGTTCACCAAGAATTGGAATTGTAGCAAAAGACATGTCCATCTGTAAAGTTCCCCTAAGTTTTGAAGCCCAAGATCTGGATAATAGCATACCAAATTTGGGAGGAATATCCGCAACAACCACATCCATAACCACACTTTTGACCGGAATTTTAGTGAGAGAAACTACCAAGTATTTTATCAACCCCAATAATTTGACCTTTTTCTAATGAAAAGAAAACAAATCATTATATGGTCTTGTGATTTCTAAACCCAAACTCTCCACTACAACTTTTGGCATCAAATTATGTGAAGCTCCTGAATCAAGCATGCAGTTATGAAGCATCATGTCATGGACATTCAGATTTACATAGAAAGGTGAAACTTCTTCTAAACTGTTATCTTCCATTTTAGAACCCAGAAGAATAGTCAGGGCATCATCATTCAATTCCAAAGTATCAGGTTCTATTTTTCCTTCACTCCTAATCATTTTTTAGATATATGTTCTTTATATTCACTATTTTTAATATCTGATTTTTGAAATTTCACTTTGCAAGTTGAATGGAATGAGCATTTTGTCACTTTATTTGATTGAATCTCTTTTATTCTTTGGAATCTTCTTCAGTACATCTTCTTTTGGTTTCTCTTTCTGATGTTGACTAGTTGAAGGTTGATCAATAGGACCCTTCTTTTTATTTATAATTACATCTCTGTTTATGAGGATGATCTTTTTTTTAAGGTAATTTACTGCATTCTGATACCCAATCTGATATTTGTTCTATCTCTAACTCAAAAGTATTACATTACCCACCTATGGAAAACATTTCATGTTCCATCTTAGTCAATTAAACTTCAGAATCAAGATCATCAAAATGATGAATTTCACTTTCTACAAGTTCAGTTTCTCCTTCTTCATCTACAAAGTTTTCAGGGAATGGAGGTCTTACTTGATGATGCTCCGCATTTATTTGATTTCTCTGATCCCTCTGATCTCTTTGTCTTATCTATGGAGGAATTTGTCTTCTGAAATTCAGGTTTCTAATCTGAGGCTCTTGTTGATCTCTATTTTGGGGTTTATTTTCCCAGGCTAATCTGTCCATTAGTCTTTCCATTGTTTTCATCATCATATCAATTCTGGCATCTGTCGAAGAGGATGTTGAAGCTTGGTTTTCTTCTCTAATTTTTATTCTATCTATGTCAGTTTTCTGTTTCATCTTTCCAGAAGCCATCAGATTTGCCTCTACTTCTATTGCACCCTTTAACATGTCAGGAAAAGTAGCTGATTTTATTTCTCTCAACATACAAGAAAAATCACCATCAAAAGCATCTGCATAATGTAACTTGGAAGCCCCCACTAGAGGTTTAACATAAAAATGAATTGAATTATAAACCCTCATAAATATTGCAGACAATTCTTGAACAGACTCAAAACCTCCTTTTTTCAGATTATTGTATTGTGTTAAAAATTGTAAACGGTTTTTCTTGTCCTTCCATATATCAAGTAAACGAGATACAAATTCATCATAGGAAGGGATAGATCTTGCAGCAAGAGTTCTAAACCATTTCTTAACCTCTCCAGATAAACTTTGTGCCAACAATCTCATTTTAACATCATCATGATCTACTTATTCAAGATCAATGAAATCATTAAACCTATCAACATGTTGTTGGGCTGTGTAATTCCCCTCTCCATCAAACAATGTGATTCTTTGTGCACAATTTTGAGGGAGGTCATGCAAAACAATAGGAAAAGCAAGTGGAGAAAATCTAGCAGCCATGACTATTTGAGGGTTTTGAACAATGTTATGAGTTTGTAGTGGTGGTTTCTGAGTTTTAGGTTTTCTCAACTCAACGTTTTCAGATTTTTGTAAATATTCCCAACAGACTGTAATAGATATGATTGAAATCTATTATGATCAATAACAGTTTCCTTTAAATCTGATTCAAACTTGGATCTAAATAGAGACAATTCAAATATTTCACCTAAACCAATATCTTCATAGCTAAACAATTCTTCTTGAGAGGAAGGGAACAAAGTTTCAAACTGAGATGTACTTGCTTGATATTTCCCTTTAATCTTTCTCAAAATCTCTTCAGGATTTTCTAATTCTTGAAATAAATGGGAACTTGGATTTCTCCTCATGTGAATCTTTCGGGAAGCCACAATTTCTTTCTTGGAGTCTCCTATTTAAAACTGAAAATTTAAAAGTGAATTCGTTAGGGAAAAATACAACCAATAACAGATATCAAACTTCTTTGCCCACATAAATCTAATCACAATGTCGTTCTACCCAGGGAAAATATGACTGACTGACTGACAAAGCCGTCTCATACTAGATACGCAATCAACTCGTAATTACGTTTTTCCAACAAGAACAACCTTAGTGAGATGGAAATTCACCTCCATTTTAAAAAGTGCGCGAGGTAACGTTTGACTGCAAAAAAAAAGGGTATGTTTATTCCAATTTTCATACGGTTTACCTCTGTCTAATGTTTTTATTAAACTCTTGGTTTCCATCTTTGTTATTAATGTTTATTTCTCAGTGGATAACTTAGAGATGGAAAAAATAATATACCTTGGTGTATTTCTATAGCAATCCTGGCAATGTTAAGAGAGAGGCTCTGTAATATTTTTGACATACTTACACAAGTTTAAATCCGCTTATGAGGTGAGTGAAAGCTCTTGAAGTGTAGACCATAGAGGAGGGAATCAAACCGTGCTCTCTCCCTATATTATGCATTGTTCTGGTATTAAGTTGCGAGTGCAAAACGTTGACTCCATCTCCATTTACGCTATACACACACACACACACACACATATATATTTTCTGGAACGATTGATGAGGGCATGCAGCCTGTGATCTACTTGAACTATATATTATTTATATTTTCTATCCATTATGTTGGGTTTATAGATGTGTCTATGGACTTAGAAATAGCAAAAATCATTTTCACTTTAGCAATAAATCTATTAAGAAATTTGTTGCTAGTGAAAGATAGGCGACTAACAACAATTGATAAACCGTTGAAGAGGGGAGCGTCCTTTATGCAGAGGTTCGCCTTTGTTTATGAACTTAATAAATAATTATGTTAAGTCTTCCAAGAAGACTGAACTTTTGCGAGGGTAAATAATAGTCATTTTGGCAATACAAGATCCCTCGACTAATTCTCAGTTTTCTTGAAGTCTAAAATACAGTGGTTGGTATTATCATAAGACCCAGAAGGGGGCTCTCTGTTGAATTAGAGTGTAAAGATATATTGTATGTTAATAATTGTAATTAGTAAGAGCAGGGCGCGGCCCGGTCCTTATTGACGGGACTATATCCTTTACTTATGTATGAAATACATAAGTTTAAATGTTGTTAAGAAAGGGTTTATCCCCCAACTTAAGAGCCTCACTTAATGCTTTTACATAAAAGTATAAAGTCTGTGAAAATAGTGAAGCGAAAATCATAACCTTTATATTATATGGGTTAATTACATGAAGTGAAGTTAGGGCTTTTCTCAAGTACAACTGTATCAATATGGCTTATATAAGTTCGGTGTTTTATCAATAAACTGTTTTGTTTTGAGACCTTTGTGTTCTAAGAAAAAGTTGGATTCGTGCTTAGCTCGGGGATACTTCTCGCGAAAAAACACAAGCCAGAGGATCAAATGGTTGGGTGGAAGTTACAGTCAAGTTCTCAGTGACACCACAAAGTTGGATTTGTGTTCAGCTTGGGGATACTTCTCACAAAAAAACACACATTAGAGGATCAAATGGTTGGGTGAAAGTTACAATCAAGCTCTCAATGACACCACTACTCAATGACACCACTATGTCTATAGCAGATAAGTATTTTCACTTATTTTACTGTTATTGATGAAATGTAAAGAGCTTTGCATAAGTCAAGAGAAAATGCAATGTATTCAAATATGAATATAGATACTTTTATGTTGTTGCTTCCTTTAATTACTACTCAATTTGACTACAAAGGATGTTTTGTTAATATGTTAAATTATTGGCTAAACATGATTTTTGATAAGGTTATAAATGAATTATCAATTAAGGATGTACATAGATATGATCATAAAGGCATTGATTGTTAAATGTTCTTGATTTCTGATTGTAAATCTTCATGGTGTCATTTATAAATTCTTAAATTATGGGCATATATGGATGGATTTAGATTTCAAATATGATTTGGATCTACAAAATATAACATTTGAAAATATTTTTCTTGAAATGGTAAGCTACTCTCATGTGGTTACCTAATTTATTTTCCTTAATTTGTGTCTGTGTGGTTACCTAATTTATAGCAGCTCATAACTGCCAAGATGGCTTCTTTATTCAGTAATAAAATATTTGCGATTCACCTGGGACATTCATGAGTCCTTAATCCACTCAAGAAAATGCGACAGCCTGCTAAAAAATGAAAACTTAATCCCTGAATACTGCCCGATAATCAGATCTTAATCTTAGGCATTTGAAACGTATGGATATCATACTATATAAGGTGCTTACCTTCATATAAGGTGCTTACCTTCGTAAGAATTAAATTGGTCATGTTATTTTATAACATGAGGTGCTTACCTTCATATTGAAATGGGAGCTAATGAGACACCTTGGTAGTTAGCGTTTTGGTAAATTTTGTATTAAAAGGGGGTCTCATGATTTAATAACAACGGGAATGTTTTGGGGAATTCCTTTCCGAAAAGAATATATGCTTATATTTTATCATTTAGTATAAGCTTAAATTATGATTAATATGGGAACTAATCCTTATATTTAGATGTGAATTCAATGCTCTAATTGATTCAGAACTCATTGTATATTTCATTTAATTCTTACTTGAGCTAAAGTAAGATAGCGTAGGATATCAGTTATGTGTAAAATAGTTCCCAATGAAAATGTTAAGTGATGATGTAGATGAGATAGTGAATTTAGGGTTATTAACCTCAAGCTAATGTATCTAGCAAGTTTGAAGAGATAAATTCTTATATAAAGATTGTTGCGAAGAGGCAAATGTTAATAGTAAATAAGGTGATTCATTGAGTCTTTACATATGGGAATCTTGTAGAATAAATTCATATGTTCCCTATAATTAAAAGTACATACAATGGGAATTATCGTTGATCTTAACATCATGAGTTTAGAATGTATGGCACTTAAAAGTCATGTGTTTTTATTAAATGCAAATAAGTGTTAGATAAATCTACACATGACATTCAAGTAGTATATGGTCTGATTAAATGCTTATGAATTATTGAGAACATATAGTTTGTTCATAAAAAGGATTTTAAGGATCAAAGCATACACTTACGAAATGCAATCGACGTAAAAGCACTTGGTTAATACCGTCTTAACGAATAATGAGGCTAATACATTTGGTAATCCACATCGAAGTTGGCATTGTCATCGAATTCTAACATAGACTACGACAAGTCATTGGTGTCAATACAACTTCGACAAGTTTCGACTCGACATGACTTCGACAAACTCAACAACTCTGACAGGTTCCAATTTCGACACACCTCCGATGAGTCTCAACTTCGACATACTGCGACTCACTCCGCACCTTCGACATGTTCAACAACCTCACAGTTTGCAACATTGACATGCAGCGTCGACATGCGACCAGAGACCGTCGAACTTCGATAGAATATCTCTATGTCTTCCAGTCGACTGTAACAGTTGAACTGTTGAACCGTTCTAACTTCTTCTTTGTAACTGAACGTAATGGACATGCACCCAAGCGTCTCAAAATTCTATATAAGCATGCATAATATTGTAACATACATCGATATAGCGATCAATCTATCTGTTTGAAAGTAATCGAGAAGAACAATTCGCATTCCTGCATATTGTCTGTGCATATTTGTGTTTATCTATGTAGTGTAATCCTGCTTTTGCTCATTTTGCTTCTTATTGTTTCTGCCATAACAGCCCTGACTCATTCAGTCGAACTGTTGTCCCCCTCGTGCTTCCTGGACACAACTTGGATCATTGGTATCAAAGCAAGACCCAATCAGAGCACTCAATTTTGTTCGTGCTTAAGTTCTACGTATACACTTCTCTCGAAGTTACCGACTTATGTCAGTTCAAACTCGCTCGCAATATCAGCAATCCAAGCAGACACCACCTCCAGAAATGACAGAAGAAACATACGATAGACATGCAGCTGAAGAGACAACACAGCTTATTGAGCAAGCTCTAGCTTGACAACATACTGAAATGTTTGCCCAGTTCAACGAAATTCTCATGCGATTTTCTTCAACATTCAAAGGATTTTCAACGAGAACTCACTCCAACAAAATCAGCCCCTTCAAAGTGCAAATGAATTTGTACATACCAAATCTTGAAGGAAAGATTGACGTGGAATCCATCGACAATTGGGTGCAACAATTGGAATCCTATTACGTTGTGAATCAACTCTCAGAAGCTGAAAAGATCACCATTGCATCCTTAAAGATGTCAACATTTGTGCACTCCTGGTGGAAGAACCTCTCGACGAATATGGAGGAAAGCGAAGAAAAGTGGAGACCCCATCGACACATGGGATAAATTCGTCGAACACATCCGAAAGGAGTTTTACCTGCCGAAGTACCTCGAGCAATAGTATAAGAAGTGGAAACAACTAAGGCAATGGAAAGACGAATCGGTACAGAGTTACACTGACGAGTTCTACCGACTCATGGCTAGACTTGGGGTCCAAGAAGAAGAGAAATTGCTTGTTTTGAAGTACATCAACAGATTGTCCCAGTAAATTCAGCAGGAGATGGAATTTCTGACTGTCAATACACTTGCGGATGCATTCCACTACGCCAACAAACTGGAAACCAAGCAGAAAGGGAAAGCATGCTTCACGACAAAGCCGACATCGGGATGACCACCCGACAAGAAGGCACCAACCGACTTCGACAAGTTGAAATATTCTCCGCCGACTCCGCCAAAGCCAGATCACGACAATAAGCCTTTTCACAAGAGGGAACGTAGCAAAAAACCGCATACCGAAAAATGGTGCGATTACCAGCACTCATCTTGGCATGATACGTTTGAATGCAAATCTCGGAAGACATTTTTGGCACAAATGTCGACCTCCAACGCATTTGAAAAGACGATGGAAGAATCTGATCCAAACACAATGACCCTTTTGACATTGACCACTCCATCAACCTCGACTATTGTCGACGAGGAGGAACGAGAATGCGTATTCCATACACGAATATGGGTCCAAAGAAACCCATTGCATCTGATTGTGGACAACAGTAGCTAGAAAAACTTCGTTTATCAAGATCTCATAAAGAAACTAGGTCTTGTTACCACTCCACATCCTCAGCCTTACAACATCGGTTGGATGAAGGATGGACAATAACTACAAATCACTCAACAATGAAAACTCACCTACTTCATAAATCCTTTTGAAGATGAAGTACTCTACAATGTGGCACCACTCTCCGTAGTCGACGCCCTATTTGGGAAATATTACCTCTGGGATAGACATGGAAGTTATCAGTCACAGCCTCAGAAGGTGATTGTCAGAATCCAAAATCGATGGTTCAACATACCAGAGCGTCAACCTACACCAACGGTTGCACCAATATCTGGAAAACAGACAAAGAAGCTCATCAATCATGCTCATAAGTTCACATTAATCATGATCAAGCTATAACATTCTAAGAATACTGTAGCGATGAGTCAAGTCACCGACCAATGCAACTCCTGACAAAAGCAGCAAGTCGATCATATTCTCGATGAGTACCAGAACCTCTTTCAAGCTCCCAATGGAGTACCTCAACATTGCTAGGGAAAACACTCCATTGAACTTGTTCCTGGTTCTTCTTTGCCTAACGCATTTGTTTACAGAAGATCCATTCTCAAAAATGAAGAGATTCACAGACAAATACAAGAATTAATCGACAAAGGACATATTCGCCCCAACTCCTCTCCTTGTGGAAGTTCAGTCGTCCTAGTTCCGAAGAAATATGGGACTTGGCGCATGTGCATTGACTACAGAGCTCTCAACAAAATTTTAGTAAAGAATCACTACCCTTTGTCGTGGATGGACAAGCTCATCAACTATCTGAAAGGTGCTAAATTCTTTACTAAGCTCGACCTCAAGTCAGGTTACCGTCATATTTCAATCGAGCCCTCATGCAACAGAAAACTAGGACACGAGATCCATATTGAATAAAAAGATATATTATTGAATTGATAAGATGCTTAACGCTTTACAAGAGCTCGCCTTTTATAAGGTTTGAGCATTCTTAAGAAGGGTTACGTCCCTTCAATTAAACTAATTAATAATTTACTGATTAATTTAATACAATATTTAATATTCATAGCATTGCCACTCCCTTTTAAAGAGCTTTGTCCTCAAAGCAATGGTAATGAGGGATGTAACTGTTGAAATTGTTCTGATTCCCATGTTGCATCTTCTTCGGGAAGATTTTTCCATTTAATGAGGTATTCTTTAATGACTCGCGTTCTTAATCTCTTCTCTCTAGTAGCAATGATAGATTCTGGCTCGAATATGATTCTTCCTTCTTCATCTAACAAGGGAAGTATTGTTTGTGCCTTCTGGTGTTGACCTATCATCTTTTTCAAACATGAAACATGAAAAACATTGTGGATGCGACTTGTAGTTGGAAATTCCAACGCATATGCCACCTGACTAATCTTCTTATTGATTTGATATGGGCCATAAAAACATGGAGCCAATTTATTTTTTCCACCTTGTTTAAGTGATAATTGTTTATAGGGTTGTAGTCTTACAAATACCCAATCTCCAACTTCAAATTCTCGTTCTGTTCGGTGTCGATCTTCTTGTTGTCTCATTCTATTCGTGGCAGTATTCAAATTCTCTTTAAGTACTTGGAAAACCTTTTGGTTTTCTTCTAAATGGTCATTTACTGATGTGACCCTTTCTTGGTTGGTAATGAAATCCTTCCATTTTGGGGGTTCATATCCATATAGGGCTTGAAATGGTGTCATTCTTGCAGATGTATGATAAGTAGAATTATACCACCATTCCGCAAGATGTAGCCATTGGAACCATTTATTTTGCTTATCAGTTACAAAACAACGGAGGTAGGTTTCTAAGCATTTATTGACAACTTCTGTTTGTCCATCTGTTTGGGGATGATAAGCTGAGCTCATGTTAAGAGACAATCCAATTTGCTTGCAAAACTCTCTCCAAAATTTCCCTTTAAACTTGGCATCCCTATCACTTACTATAATCTTCGAAAAACCATGTAATTTGTAGACATTTTTACAAAAAGCTTCGGCTGTTTCTTTTGCCGAATCAGTTTTCTTCACTCCAACAAAATGTGCATATTTGGTTAGCCTGTCTACCACAACTAGTATTTTGTCTTTTCCATCTGATATGGGTAGACCTTCAATGAAATCCATTGAAATTTCCTCCCATTTTTTATTTGGAATATGTAACGGATGGAGTAACCCCGGACTTGAGATATTCTCAGTTTTATTCCGCTGAAAAATGTCACAATCTGCAACATACTTGTGAATGTCGGCATACATACCCTTCCAAAAGAATGATTGCCTTGCATTATAATAGGTTTTAAAAAATCCTACATGACCAGCGACTGGGCAGTCATGTGACTCTTTAAGCACCTTGGTCTTAAAACTGGAATTGGAACTTAAGTAAATACGTCCTTTGTACAATAAGAGATCATTCTTCCATTCAAACTTTGGATATTGATTTATGTTGTTAATTATGGAGCAAACCTCTGAATTCTTGGCATATTCCTTACGAATTTCGTCCAAAAATTCTGGGATCACCATGGATACGGCGTAGACTTGTATCTCTTCATCTTTCCTTGATAAAGCATCAGCTACTACATTGTCCTTCCCCTTTTTATGTAGGATCTCCATCTCGAAGGTAGATATTTTCTCTATCCACTTTTGTTGTTCGGTTGTTAATGTATTCTGCTGTAATAAGTGTTGTAGACTATTATGATCTATTCGGATTAGGAATTTACTTCCCAAAAGGTATTGTCGCCATTTAGTTAATGCATGCATGATGGAAAGCATTTCCTTGTTGTATGTAGACTGTAGGTATTCTCTTTTGTTCAACTTCCCGCTTTCAAAAGCGATTGGATGACCTTCTTGCATTAACACAGCTCCTATCCCAAACCCTGAAGCATCACATTAGATTATGAATGGTTTTGCAAAATCAGGTGTTTCCAAAATGGGAGTTGAAGACATAATTTGTTTCAACGTTTCAAAGCATCTTCTTGCTTCATCATCCCATTGAAAAGAATTTCTTTTTAGGAGATTTGTTAGTGGGGCAGTGAAATGTGCATAGTTCCTGATGAACCTTCGATAGTAACCTGTTAATCCCAAAACTCCTCGCAATTTTGAAACATTCTTTGGTTCGGGCCACTCCTTCATCGCCTGGATCTTCTTTGGGTCCACCTTAACTCCTTCCTTTGAGATTATATGACCGAGGTACTCCACTTCTTGCTTCCCAAATGTGCATTTTGACTTTTTTGCATAGAACTGGTTTTCCTTCAGAAGAAATAGAACCTCTTCTAGATGTGTCAAATGTTATTTCCATGTCTTGCTATATATAAGGATGTCATCGAAGAATACTAACACAAATTTCCTTAGGTATGGCTGAAATAGTTCATTCATAGTTTCCTGGAATGTGGCAGGGGCATTAGTTAACCCAAAAGGCATTACTTTGAATTCATAATGTCCTTCATGAGTTTGGAAAGTAGTCTTTGCGATATCCTCTAATATGACCCTAATTTGATAGTATCCTGACCTTAAATCGAGTTTCGAAAAATATTTTGCGTCATGAAGTTCATCCAGCATGTCATCGATGAAGGGGATTGGAAACTTGTTCTTAATTGTTATTTTGTTTAATCCTCTATAATCTATACATAATCTAAACGATCCATCCTTCTTCCGTACTAGTACGACTGGAGCTGCATAAGGGCTTCTACTCTTGGTGATGACACCACAATTCAGTAGATCTTGAACCAACCTTTCTATTTTTTTTTTGTGGTGGTGGGGATACCTATATGGTTTAACCTTGACAGGATTTGACACCGATTTAATCTCGATTATGTGTTCTATACTTCTTTCTCGTGGTAGCTGCATGGGTAAGTCTTGAAATATGTGTTCATGTTTCTGGAGTAATTTTTGGATTTCCTTTTTGAACTCATTTGGTTCCTCCTCTTTTCCTTCCAGTTGATGACATTGTATTACGTATGCTGATGCCCCTTTTCGAATGAGTTTTTCCATATGCTGAGATGAAACTACTTGTGTGTTTGGTGGATGAAAACCATATAGATTAAAATTCTGCCCTTGCCACTTAAACTTGATGAAATGTTTTTGATGATTGGCAGAATATGTTCCCAATGTTTGTAACCATTGGACTCCCAAAACGATGTCTACTCCTCCCAACGGTAAGGTGTAGAGTTCTGATTCCAGTTCGAAGTCTTGTATTTGAAGTCTCACCTTGTGGCACTTTCCAACTTTTTCGATCTTCTTTCCATCTGCAACCATCACCTTCATGTCTGGAACTGGATGTACAAACAACTTGAGTTTTCGTGCCACTCTTATATCAAGAAAGTTGTGAGTGCTTCCAGTGTCTACTAGCACTTTAACATTCTCATTTTTTATATGACCTTTTAACTTGAGAGTCTGTGGTTGACTAATGCCTGTCATGGCTGCTAGGGAGATTTTGGGGGTCTCGTCGTTCCCGGCTGCCATATTTGCGGTTTCCTCCTCTTCATCTTCTGTCTCTTCATCTTCTTCTTCTTCTTCTGATTCACTATTCTCCTCTGCTTCACAAGTATATAATTTCTTTGAGCTGTCCTCGGGGCGACACCTATGTTTAGGATTCCATTTGTCTCCACATCGTCGACATTTTCCTTCCCTCATTCGTTGATTCTCGAGGCTCTTCCTATCGTCCCTTCTAGGAGGAGGGATGTATTTGTTTGTATCATCCTCTAGAGTCGACTGGATGTTTCTTTGTGAGTATGACTTCCCTTTATTTGATTGGAAACTGTCAAATTTGGCCTCGGCTGCTTTTGCTTTTCGTCTTGCTGCCTCGACATTCGTTATGTCATGCATTTTTAACTCTTTTTGTATGTATGGTTTTAGTCCTCCCAAGTAGGTTTCCAACCGTTGTTTGTCGGATAGCCCAAATACTCTGGTAGCGAGGGATTCCCATTGATGCGTGAATTCTTCGACGCTTCCCCTTTGTTGTAATCTGGTAAGTTTTGAGAAGAATTCATCTTCTGTGATTCCTTGAAACCTTTTTAAGAAATCATTCTTGAATAAGTTCCAAGTGTATGCGAAGTTGTCTCCCTTCCACCACATATACCAGTTGTAGGCATATCCTTCAAGGTGCATTGAAGCATACTTGACCTTTTCTTCATCCATTGTAATGTTATATATGTCGAAATACTCTTCTGCTTTATTCAACCAAGCGACGCATTGGTCTTCTCCTTCGTTATATTTCATCATTTCTATTTTTTCTCTCGGCGGGTACATTATGAATGGTTGGTATTGAGTACCTTTCGTCCTGTTGCGTTCTGGTGACTCTGAATTGGAAGATGGGGTAACCGACATATCTGAGCCATGTTGTTTATGATTTTTTTCGTTATCATCCATTTTTTGTAATATCGCCTGGATACCTTTCTGGCTCTTAGTCACTTTTTGGTCTAACATTTTTTGTTCCTTGCTCATAATGTCGAACTTGTCGTCTATTTTCTGCTCCATTACCTGAATGACTTCATCCTTAATTTCTTTCTTAAGCGCTTCCTGGCTCTTGGTGATCATTTCCTTGAAAGTTTGGAAATCCTTCTCTATTTTCGCAATTTGAGCTTTTAACTCTATCGTCATGCTTCTTAAGTGTGGTGGTGAATAATTGGACCCAATTTTGGCTTATGGGATTAAGGACAAATAAAAATAATAATTATTATTATTTGGGAATAATAATATTATATATATTATAAAGTTTAGAATAAATATTATTAATAATAAGTTTATTATATAATATTTACTTAACTTTTATATATATTTTTTTGAATTTTTGTTGATGTAGGGTTTCGTGGAGATGGCGGATGGAAGAGCGCTTGGAGGTATGACAGCGCTACAATGGTGGAAGGCAGCATTGGAGAGGCAGGCGGGGTGGTGCGTGAGGGTGATGGGAGGTTGAGGATGGAGATGGCAGAGTGGAGAGGAGGGCGAGGTGAATGCACAATGGACGAGGGCGAGGGATGGGAGATTGGTGGGGGTTGCAGATGGATGAGGGACGAGGGACAGAAAGAGCACGCAGGTGGGTGCGTGAGGAGGAGAGGGAGAGCAAGAAGAGGGGAGGAGCGTGCAGGGAGAGGATATTGGTAGCGTAGGGATGATGAAGCTGGGGAGAGTGCAGCATGAGGGAGCAGGGACGTGGGTGGAAGGAGGGGTGAGGGAGCCGGTGGTCGAGGATGGAGTGCGTGGGAGCAGGAGGTTGGGAGGAATGGTGGAAGGAGGGGGTGAGAAAATGGATGCCATCAAAGTGGAAGCTTGTGGAGAGATGCGCAGTGGAGGAGCCCGGAGAACTCTTCATGATCCTTGAGCAGTACCAAAGTAGTTAAACTGGCTCTGATACCAAATGCAACATAAAACTAGGACACGAGATCCATATTGAATAAAAAGATATATTATTGAATTGATAAGATGCTTAACGCTTTACAAGAGCTCGCCTTTTATAAGGTTTGATCATTCTTAAGAAAGGTTACGTCCCTTCAATTAAACTAATTAATAATTTACTGATTAATTTAATACAATATTTAATATTCATAGCACCTCATCTGTGTGGAAAACTGCTTTCAAGACCAAGGAAGAATTGTTTGAAAGGTTAGTCATACCTTTCAGCTTAACCAATGCACTTGCGACCTACATGTGACATATGGATAACCTTCTTCAACCTTTCATCGAAAAATGGGTCATTGTCTATCTCAACAACATATTGATTTTCATTTGATCATGGGAAGAACATGTCAGACATCTTCGACAAGTTCTCGACACTCTCCAGTAATGTTAGACATGTTAGAAGATACTCGATGTACGAAAAAGAACTGTATGCCATTGTACAAGCTCTCAAGCAATGGAGGTATTACATCCTTGGCAAGGAAACAGTCATTCTCACTGATCACAAGCCTCTACAGTTTGCTCCGACACAATCCAAGTTGCAGACAAACCGACAACTCAAGAGGATTAATTACCTATAGCAATTCCAGTTGGTGATTACGTATCAAAAAGGTAAAGCTAACGCTGTCACCGATTGCTTCAGTCGACCACCCACTACTCTCCTTTTGACAGTGATGAGTATGCAGGGATACGACATGACCACTTGGCCACAATTGTATGAGGATGATAGCGACTTCTCAGCAGTCTACCGATACTTACAGAATAACAAGTCATCGACCTCAGACTACTTCCTTAAAGACACCTTGCTATACAAGCTTGGATAACTTTGTGTACCGACCGATGACCATCGACAGCAGCTCATTTGGGACGCGCACTACAACAAGACTACAGAACACTTTGGAGTAGCAAAGACACTAGCTATTCTGCAGAAGTATTTATTTTGTCCTACGCTTAAATCTGACGTCAACAAGTACATTCGATCATGTGTGGTTTGTGCCATTGCTAAACCGCTTAATCGACAATAGAGATTGTACACACCTCTGCCAGTTCCTAGTCGACCATGGGAATTTGTTTCTATGGACTACTTGACGGGTTATCCTACTATTAGACATCAGCATGACGCGATATTAGTAGTAGTCGACCGATTTTCCAAGATGGCCATTCTCATACCATGTAAGAAGACCACGACAGCACATCAGACCACTCAACTCTTCTTTACACATGTTTGGAAACACTTTGGTTTACCAACAACCATTATTTCCAACCGAGATGCCAAATTCGTCAACATCTTTTGGAAGTCTCTCTTGCAACAGCTGGACACACGACTCTCATTGTCAACATCTTTCCATCCTCAGACCGATGGAAGTTGTTAATTGCTTGGTCATACAACTGCTCTGCATGAACAACCACAAGCATCGACGCACATGGGATGAAAGTATTCCATACATACAACACATCTACAATCTTGCTCATCACAAATATACAGGAAAGAGTCCATTTGAGATATATTACAGATTTCAACCCTCACCACCTATCGACTTGATCAGCTCCTCGACACACCCGAACTCTGAGACCAATTACAGCCAATGAGAAGTTGATAAAGCAGTCAAGTTTAGAGATCAGATATGCGACATCTAGAAGCAAGCACAAGAAATGTTGTAAAGAGCAAGTGAGAAAGCTAAAGCCTGACACGACAAGCATCGTATTCCTTATTCATTCCAAATTGGGGATAAGGTCTGGTTACATATCAAGAAGGAACACTTCACAGGTCCTTTCAAGAAGTTAAAACCTTTGCGATATGGTCAGTACAGTATTCTTTGACATATTGGAGAAAACGCTTTACAAAGCAACATTCCTGCATGCCTGGGTCTGCATCCAGTATTTAATGTGGATCTACTTTGACCATACCATGCACCACTGTTGGAAGATAACGACTTACCAACAGTAGAACCCGAAGACATCCATCCAAATGTTCAAGAGCCTCTTCCTTGAGACACCATCGTGGGATGATAAGTATGCCTTATAAGGACGAACACAATTCCCTTGTTTCAGGTTGCCAAAGCTGGCCACCTCCCATCTCAAGGAAAGTGGTACTCTGTTACTGAACTGACCACCAAGTTTCCTCACCTTCATGAGAAAACAATGGGAACCATTGTTTCTTAAGAAAGGAGGTCTGATCCACATCGCAGTTCGCATTGTTGTTGAATGCTAACATTGACTGCGACAAGTCATTGGTGTCGATACAACTTCGACAAGTTTTGACTTGTTGATGTAATTGTAACTTCGGAATGTATTTCACCTATGTATATTGTACTCCTATAGAGATGTTATTATTCCTCTATACGGAAGTGTCGTCATTTGTATTGACAAGTGTCGCAACTTGCACGTGATGGGTTATTAGACCACCAAGTGTGGGGTCGGCCTTGATTAGTATTGCCATGGGTTATTAGACTGAGTTAGACAAGTCGGCCCTACTAGTTTATTAGATAGTTCAGGTCATGTATAAATAGAGTGTAGGAGGCACTCTATTTGATCACTTCAGTATTCACTTCTACACTAATCAGGAAGTGGCACACAAATGAGGAAGGAGGAGTAGCTGCTAGGAGGAGTATCTCTTGTACTCCGGTTGTATCATTGCTCTTTCTATCTCTAAGAAAGTTGTGGGGTTTTTCACCTTTATGGTTTTCCCCAGTGAAACTCTGTGTGTCTATTGTCTTATGTGATTTCTTGTTGTGCTTGATATGATTGATATGATGTACATGTTATTCTCTCAGTAAAGATCCTAGAGTATATTGAATTGATGCTAAAAAATTAACATGGTATTAGAGCTAACCTGAGAAGAAGACACTGTGCAGTTGCAAAAGCTAGGGCTTCTTTTTTTTTGGGTTTCTCTCCACATACCTTGAAAGGAAGGAGGCTAGATTGACTCTCCTCAGCAAGTCACATCTTTCTATCGCAACATAATTCAATTTTGAGCATTTTCAGATTTTGACCTAAAAATTAGGGTTTCCACAAAAAGTGGAATTTCTGAAATCTGAGACCATGGCTAGATGCTCCTCAGAAAAATCGAAGTTTAGAGATTTGGATCGGAATTCTTGGTTGGGTGAAGCTCCGGTAAAATCAAACCCTAGTTTGGGGTCATGTCTAGTGAAGTCAGAAATTAGGGCTTCTGCAAAAGTTGGAATTTCTGAAATCTGAGACCATGGCTGGATGCTACTCAGAAACATCGAAGTTTAGATCTTTGGATCGAACTTTTTGTTTGGGTGAAGCTCCAGGAAAATCAAACCCTAGTTTGGGGTCCTGTTCAGTGAAGCCGAAAATTAGGGCTTCTGCAAAAGTTGGAATTTCTGAAATTTGAGACCATGGCTGGAAGCTCCTCTAAAAAATTGAAGTTTAGAGACCAAGATAGAACTTTTTGGATGGATGAAGCTCCGGGAAAATCAAACCCTAATTCAAGGTCCTCCCTAGTGAATCCAGAAGTTTGAACAGCAAATTTGAGGGGTGACACTTTGCAGTTTTCAAATTCTAAGTATACTAGCTTGATCAGCTCATCAAGGTGCATATTTCTATCCTTTCAAAAGTTTGAATTTTTAGGGTTTCTCTAACAAACCCTAATCCAGCTCCAGATTCAGATTTCTGCAAATCAAGTGGTAAGACCTAAATCTTTTTTATTTCCATTTGAAGTACTCTTTAAGATGTCTCACCACACCAAGCTTGAGGATAAGCTTGAAGGGGCTGATAACTTCAAGCATGGAAGTATAGGATTGGGTTAATCCTGGAAGAAAATGAATTGGATACTTACATAAGTGAAGAGGTCCCTGTCTCAGAGGGAGAAGAGGCCAAGGCCTTACATAAGAAGAACTTGGTCAAGGCAAAGAGGATCATTGCTGATTCTATCAAAGACCATCTCATTCCACATGTGTCATCTCTAAAGACACCCAAGGAGATGTTTGATTCCCTAACCAAGCTGTTTGAAGGGAAGAACATAAAACAGAAGATGACTCTGCGGAACCAATTGAAAGGGGTAAAGCTTCAGAATGGAGAGACCATTCAATCCTATTTTTCTAAGGTCTCTTGGATCAAGGAACAACTTGACGCTGTGGATGAGGTAGTGGATAATGGTGAAGTTGTTATGACCACATTGAATGGCCTAACTAGGTCATGGGATTCCCTCATCCAAGGAATTTGTGCTAGGAAGAAACTTATCACATTCAGTAGGTTGTGGGAAGAATGCTCATAGGAAGAAACTCAGATTATAGCTCGAGAAGAAAACATGGGGAATGAAGATCGAGCTCTCACAGCACATACCAAGAAGATGACACTTTTCCTTGGATTGTCCTAAGAACAAAAGGAACAACAACAACAACTACTACAAGCAATCTGACAAGTATGACTTATAGGTATTTGTTCATGATTAATTTTATAATATGATTGTCCTCATGTTATTGAGTTTAGTAACAATCGTGTTTAATTTTAGACTTGTCTTATCACCCTAGTAAAAGTATGAATGCATGATAGAAGACATTCATTGATTAGGGTTATGATTGTACTAATGCACTATGGTGTTGTATGAGGAGAATGTTATCCGCTAACATGAAGGTACAAATCAAGTCCTAGATCAAGACCATAGTGACATGAAGACAAAGACTCATCCATAGTCATGGATCACATAGAGGTATGTATAATTTGGTTCTACAATGGTTAACTTATGAGTTATGCAGGTCATTGAAGAGAACAAGAAAACATTGCTAGACATAACTGGCAAATATGATGACCAGGTATGTTTTTCCTATATCAAGTTAGAAACCTACCCTATGTAAGGATCTTATACTTTTGTATAATTGATAATGATTATTCATGAAGTTATAAGTTTGAGTAATCTAGGGTTTATGCATATTGTGTTCCTTACTTTGATTAATGATATGACTAACCAGAAAAAGTCCTATATAAACCTTGAATACTAATGCTTATTATCTTTGTTTGAAATGATCATGACTATACATGCTTAAGATTATTGTGTTTTGATAGTATTAATATTATACTAATAAATGTATGATTATGTATGAGATCTCGAGGATAACACAATGATGATACTAGTAAGCATGCATAGTGATCGAGAATGGATATAAGTTCAAGGATAGGTAATCCAGGAAGCAAAGATCAAGAGGGAGTCCACCCAACAAACAAACAAAGATAAGTATTTGAATAGTCATTTCTTGTATATTTGATTTTTTAAATAATATTGTTCAAAGATGAATATACTAGACTTAGGTTGTATGGATATTAGAATAATTGCATTAATGAACAGTATACTACTAATATGCATGTAATGGGTAAGTGGCCTATGGCACTATACAACATTCCATTGATATTTATCTAGAATGAAACCTCTTTGCTGACATGTTGGGAGTTGTGCACACTCTTAACAATGTTCTGGTAGAGATTGGAAGGCATCTAGAAAGTTACGGGATATGGATAAATGTTGTATTGAAGCATTGGATAAAATAATTGCATGATTGTATGCCATGTGTCTTTATGAGTAAGAATTTGCTTTGAAATATATAAGATGTTTATAATCATGCAATTGAACTTGTCTTGTAGGAAATACCATGTACCATCACCTACAAAAGAAGGACTACAATATTTGTTCCAGCAACAAAGTTATCTATTGAAGAATCTGAAGTTCCCAAGATCTGGGATGAAGTAATGGAAGGATGCCATGATCCATCGATCATGAAGAATGATGTTTGGGATGTGATCCCAAGACCTGAAGGGAAGTCAGTTGTGACTTCCAAGTGGATCTACAAGATCAAGCATGCCGCAGATAACAGCATAGAAAAATACAAAGCAAGGTTTGTAGCTCATGGCTTCTCCCAGAAAGAGGGATTGACTATGAAGAGACTTTTTCACCTGTAGGCAGGTACACTTCCATCAGATCAGTACTTGCTCTGGCTGTAGTGATGAAATGGAAGATACACCAGATGGATGTCAAGACAACTTTCTTGAATGGTGTAGTCGAGGAGGAAGTGTATGTGGAGTAGCCACTCGGTTTTGAGATACATGACAAAGAGTCATATGTGTGCAAGTTGAATAAAGCCTTATATGGCTTGAAGCAAGCTCCTAGGACTTGGTATGGTAGGATAGACAGAGTTCTATCCAGTTTGGGATTTACCAAGAGTAAAGCGGATTCCAACCTTTACTACAAGGTTGAGGAAGGAAATCCTGTGATACTACTCTTGTATGTGGATGACTTGTTTGTTACAGGTGATGATAGATTGATTGCCGACACGAAGAGGAAGCTTGATGTCGAGTTCGAGATGAAGGACTTGGGGATGATGCACTACTTTCTAGGCATGGAGGTGTGGCAAAGTGCATATGGAATCTTGCTTGGACAAGGGAAGTATGTAGTAGAGATACTGAAGAGGTTCGGGATGATGGGCTGCAAGGCCATGGACACACCTATGGCATTGAACCTGAAGCTTTTGTGTGATGCTTCATCTGATCCGGTTGATGTCACGATGTATCGTAAGATGATTGGGTCCTTGATGTACCTAACGAACATGAGACCATATATTTGCTTTGTGGTGAACACATTGAGCTAGTTCCTGACGGATCCCAGAGGTGTTCACCTAGTTGCTGTAAAGCATATTCTGAGGTGCCTGAAGGGTACAATTGATTATGGGCTCAAGTATGATGCGAATCAAAAGTTTAACCTGCAAGGTTATGTTGATTCAGATTGGGCAGGCAGTGCTGCAGATAGGAAGAGCACTTCTGGGTGCTACTTCAGTATGGGATCAGGTGTGATCTCTTGGTTTAGCAGGAAGCAGTCCTGTGTCGCACTGAGTACAACTGAAGCAGAGTATGTTGCAGCTTGTTCGGCTAGTTGTGAGGCAGTATGGATGAGGAATCTACTGTCTAAGTTATTTGATCTCCCATTGGAGGGTACTGGTATCTTTTGTTACAACCAGAGTTGTGTGAAGCTGTTTGAGAACCCGGTGTTCCACAACAGGTCGAAGCACATTGAGATCAAATATCACTATATCAGGGATAAGGTGCAAAGAGGAGCAGTGAAGCTCCTGTATGTTGCAACGGATGAGCAGGTTGCATATGTGTTGATGAAACCATGAGCCAGAGTGAAGTTTGAATACTTCAGAGAGAGACTTGGTGTCCTTCAGATTGATGACACTTCGAGGAAGAAGTGATGGACACATTTGCAGGAGCCATTCCAAGCGTGGTGAGAGGAGGATCCTTCCCATGGCTGTGGATGTAAGCGTTGTGTGATGATCATCAGGACAATGCTCTAGTTACTGCTTTGGATATGTATCAGGTGGATACATTGTATGATCAGGATGATCATGGATGATGAGCTTCAAGATGTTGCTCCAGATGATATGTATCAGGTGGATACATTGTATGATCCGGATGATCATGGAAGACGAGCTTCAGGATGATTTATCTAGATGATATGCATCAGGATGATGCTATGATGATGATCAGGATGATCATGTGATGATGTACATCAGGATGATGTATAGTGAGTATCAAGTTGATACTCTGTGGCCGTGGACAGGTTGTGCAAGGGTAGCATGTAATACGTCCTGGAGATCTGGACAGGTTGTGCTAGACATGTAAAAGGCCTCATATGCTCTTTAGAGATCTTGCTTGGCAAGAAACTCTTTTAAGGTTTTGCTAGATCACATGTAATATGTCCTGGAGATCTGGACAGGTTGTGCTAGTCATGTAAAAGGCCTTAGATGCTATTTAGAGATCTTGCTTGGCAAGACACTCTTTTAAGGTTTTGTGGGGACCACATGTAATAAGTCCTGGAGATCTGGACAGGTTGTGCTAGTCACGTAAAAGGACTCAGATGCTCTTTAGAGATCTTGCTTGGCAAGACACTCTTTTAAGGTTTTGTGGTAGGGGTAGCATGTAATACATCCTGGAGATTTGGACAACTTGTGCTGGACATGTAAAAGGCCTCAGATGCTCTTTAGAGATCTTGCTTGGCAAGCCACTCTTTTAAGGTTTTGCTAGACCACATGTAATACATCCTGGAGATCTAGACAGGTTGTGCTAGTCATGTAAAAGGCCTTAGATGCTCTTTAGAGATCTTGCTTGGAAAGACACTCTTTTAAGGTTTTGTGGGGACCACATGTAATAAGTCCTGGAGATCTGGATAGGTTGTGATAGTCACGTAAAAGGCCTCAGATGCTTTTTAGAGATCTTGCTTAGCAAGACACTCTTTTAAGGTTTTGTGGTAGGGGTCACATGTAATAAGTCCTGGAGATCCGGGCAGGTTGTGCTAGTCACATAAAAGGCCTCGGATGCTCTTTAGAGATCTTGCTGGGCAAGACACTCTTTTAAGGTTTTGTGACAGTCACATGTAAAAGATCATGGGAGATCCGATAGGTTGAGCCCTGTGCTCGTAAAAGGCCTGGGATGCTCTTTCAAGGTTTTGTTGATGCACGTAATAAGTCCTGAGGATTCCATAGTATGGCCAGTCATGATGAAGAACTGCAGGTGGTGGGCCTACATCCAGCATGAAAAAGGGATGGCTCTGTAGAACTTCCTATGACGAGTAGTTCAGAGATTGATTGAGATAGCAGCAGCTGTGACGATGACGATGATCCAGTGACGATGATCCAGAGAAGAAGACTTGTGCTAGCAGATCTGTGTCGAGAAATACATTCCCAATTAAGAGGGACTATTGATGTAATTGTAACTTCAGAATGTATTTCACCTATGTATATTGTACTCCTATAGAGATATTATTATTCCTCTATACGGAAGTATCATCATTTGTATTGACAAGTGTCGCAAGTGTTGCAACTTGCATGTGATGGGTTATTAGACCACCAAGTGTGGGGTCGGCCCTGATTAGTATTACCATGGGTTATTAGACTGAGTTAGACAAGTCGGCCCTGCTAGTTTATTAGATAGGTCAGGTCATGTATAAATAGAGTGCGGGAGGCACTCTATTTGATCACTTCATTATTCACTTCTACACTACTCAGAAAGTGGCACACAAGTGAGGAAGGAGGAGTAGCTGCTAGGAGGACTATCTCTTGTACTTGGGTTGTATCATTGCTCTTTCTATCTCTGAGGAAGTTGTGGGTTTTTTCACCTTTATGGTTTTCCCCAGTGAAACTCTCTGTGTCTATTGTCTTATGTGATTTCTTGTTGTGCTTGATATGATTGATATGCTATACATGTTATTCTCTTAGTAAATATCCTAGAGTATATTGAATTGATGCTCAAAAATTAACATTACTCGACGTGACTTCGACAAAATCAGCAACTCCGACAGGTTCCGATTTCAACCCAACTCCAATGAGTCTCGACTTCGACATACTGCGACTCACTCTGCACCTTCGACATGTTCAACAAGCTCACAGTTCTCGACATCGACATGCATCGTCGACATGCGACCAACGACTGTCGAACTTTGACAGACTGTCTGCCTGTCTTCCAGCCGACTGTAACGGTTGAACTGTTGAACCATTCTAAATTCTTCATTGTAACTGAACGTAATGGGTATGCACTCAAGCGTATCAGAATTCTATATAAGCATGTATAATATTGTAACATACATTGATGTAGCGATCAATCTATCTGTTTGCAAGTAATAGAGAAGAATAGTTTGCATTCCTGCATATTGTCTGTGTGTATTTGTGTTTATCTGTGTAGTGTAATCCTGCTTTTGCTCATTCTGCTTCTTATTGCTTCTACCATAACAAAGCCATCTCATTCAGTCGAACCGTTGTCCCCCTTGTGCTTCCTGGACACAACCTGGATCATTTGGGTTGTTGAATGAAATAAAAAAATAATAATTCACCCCATATCCCAAAACACTATTGTGGGTATTGGGTTGTTACATATAGGGAATTTAACCTATGCATTAGCATTTCCTGCTTGTCTATGTGTGCATAATGTATTTCATGTGTCTTTATTGAAGAAATATGTGCTTGATCCTAACCACATAATTGGGATTTGATTCAAGTGGAACCAGAAGGAGATATTATGGTATAACTGCTATGTATTCTCTATTGAAAATTTGCATTGCTAAGGAACATGGCCATCATATAGGTAAAGGTCCAATGGACCCATTATAGTCCTGAAGAAGAAACATGTGAGCTCAAGGATTTGATGCGGGAGGCATAGCCACAACTATTTTGATGTTTGATAAAAGTTTTGAATGTTCATAGTGTTGATGATGCACCGAGGAAAGTGCAAAAATTAAGCGAGGGGAATGTAATACCCCAGTTTTGAACCCATAATGTAAATTTGTAAATATTGATGTAAAATTATAGAAGCTAGAAACAAATAGCAAGAGGTGACCAAGACTATGTAAATATGTAAATTTTGATATTAATATAAAATATCTAATGGTTGTAGAGGAAGAATGATGAAAATAAGACGGGGGGCTATGAACCCACTAGGTTTCTAAACCTTGATTAAGAGAAATGCTTTGATTAAGCATTATTTAATTATCTTAAGAAGGGAATAAGAGGGAGAAAGTGGTCACATTTGGAAAATCCACATGGAAAACTAAACCATGCCTATAAAAGTTATAATTCAAGCTTGTGAGAGGTTTAGTTCCTCATCATTCCAACCATTCAAATTCATTCCTCACCCTCACCATCACCTTGGACTACCATAGCTTGGTACCATGACAGAAAACTGAGAGGCCATTGTTGAATATGAATTATGCATGCCATTAACCGGGGTAGACTGGTGTCTAAGAGGAACCTAGCCTACAACTTGTGCCCTAGAGTCCCAATTCGGGGACTTCCTATCCAGCTTGTGTTGGAGATCTAGAAGGGAACTGGAGGCTCCCTCAGGGATTGTTAGCTCATAGAAGGGAGATTGTTCTTAGCATTGTGTAGGTTGATGGGAAAGGAGAATTGAGGATTGGGACAGTTATGGAGGGGTTTTTTGCACCAATAGGTTACATGGTTGATTGAGATGAATAGAGTGCCATTGGAAGATATTTTCCCTTGTGAATCAACAGCCCTAGCTCGAGGGTGTCCTCTCAAAGTAAGATGTGGCTTGATAGTACCTATGGCTGGGAGGAACATCCTTCACATGCAACCAGTTGGAGAATAATTGATTAAAAATATAAGTCTCTATCTCTATATGAATGCCATGGTTATATTTGTGTGCTGGTATCTATTTATTTTACTATTTAGTGGACAAATAATTGCATGGAATTGATTGGCATGGTATGCTTTTTCTTTTTTGAATTTCCTGTAAATTAATAATGAATGCATACATGATGTTTTGGGTGACCGCATTCCTTTATTTTCCATTGTGAAATTTTATGAAAAATGAATTTGGATATAAATGATAAATTTAGATATAAAATTTTAGTACCCCATAGTTTGAATGGTTGAAAGAGGTGACCGGGTGTACATTACACATCAGGTGCAATAAGGAGGGGTTTCTCTTAAAAATCCTTGTAAATTTGTTTAAGAATCTTATCAAGCTCAATTTACATCAATTGCATACAACTTGGAACTGATGCTTGTTCCAACACCACTTCCACTCAACTCATTTCATATTCCAAAAAAATAAAATTCTTATCATCCTTTCCAAATAAGATTTAAAATCCTTCATAAACCCATCGCAAAGAAATAATGTGTTCATTAGCTGCTCTAAAATTGCTTAGAAATATGTTGCTAAGTACATGAAGACATCAAATTAGTTGACAGTAATAGCTTACCTAACTCCCATGCATTTGGAGCAATGTCATCATAATTAGAACTGGTCAAGGGTCAAACTATGACCAAACTATGATAAGAACTAGTTGGATGAGGATTGGACTAGGGCTAGTCTAGATCCAATCTAGCCTAAACCAACTCACAAGTCCATATTTGGAGATAGGTAGTGCTAAAAAGAGAGTAATGAATGCCCATGATGAATCCATGCACATCCTATTTCTATATAAAAACCTAATGAGGGGCAAGTGCCATGAGCTATTGAAGGAGAATGGATTAAAAGGAAGTACATGCCTAGCAACAATATGCCAACACCATATGCACCTATATAAATATCATACCAAGTATTGGGGAATTTTGACTAATGGTCATGGTGATTGAGGCTACCACAATAATCCAAGGTCTTTTATGTTGCTTGGTCGATGTGAAGGATAAGAAGAATCTCTTGGCATGTCTTGTGTTTGGGGTGGTGAGACTTTGCAATTTATTCAACCCCGAACACACGCTTATAGAAGCTTATGGCATCGACAGTATGCAATTCCTTCACAATCATATGGGGTTTCAGAATTGAGAACTTGGGCAGGTCAGCTGCAGTACCATTTCCTTTGCGGAACCCATTTCATTTACAAAATTAAAGGAGAGACTCGAACTTGAAACCCCTCAACCAAAATATCGAAACCTTCAATAAAAGAAATGGAGGCAAGAGGGTAGGAATATCACTATCTGGGCCACCAAGCTATTTGAAAACATCGGTAAAGTGGTCATGGACATTGACAATCCATCAAAGGCTGTAGATGTTCAGTGCCAAGAGGGAACGATTTTTGTTGGTTACTTCCAGGGATTTGATTGTTCGAAGAATTTTTGTTAAAGCTTCATAAACAAGAAAATCTATTATAGATAACTGGGCAAAACCCTAAACAATATAAACTCGATAGGTGGGAAGACATGTGGTGGGGGTTGATTGGCTAGAGGGACGACGGCTCTGGCTATAGTGTTCCAAAAACTCGTCCTCACGGAATAACACCTATCGACGTAAATATATACCAACAACGCAAAGTCTAGCCTAGTAAAAGACTTCTAAAATCAATTCTCCATGAAAAACGAAATCTCATTTATGACTAGGAAATCTCATGCAAGTGTACAACGAAAATTCATTATGACTAGTAAATCGAATGTTGATGTACAACATATTTTTTTCTATATTATCTATTTACTCTCGTTAATAAAATAAGTGTACCATGTCAAATGGCAATTTAGTTTTTTTTTTTTAAATGACAATTTTGCATCCAAGTATATAAATATATTGTCACTTCATAATTTTAAACAAATCATAAAATAGAATATTAAATTTTAAATATTCAACAAAATCATTTTTATTTTCCACATACTAAATTTAATATATAATAATAATTACAAAACATTTGAAATCAAAATAGTCTTTTAAGGATATTAATCTAAAAGTCAACCTATAGACATACTACTAATAATAAATAATAATATCTTATCATACCAAAACATTAAATCATAATAAATAATGACATCATATCATATCATATTGTAATAATAATAAATAATATTGTCTTATCGTACCAAATCATCAAATGATATCATATTATTAAAAATGATAATAAATAATCATGTCATATCATATCATTAAAAAAAAAATCACATAAACATATATTCATCAAATAATACTGTAACCGACATATAATGTCCCGATATAAACAATTATAAAGCTAGTCCAAGTTGAATATTACAACATGGCATTTCCTACAAATTTGTTATCAATATAAGCCATTTTAAATTTTATTGGATATCATATACAATTCTTCAAGTAAAGGCCAACTAAATTACAAATAAAACCAATTGAAAATTCAATTTGGAAGAACTATTACTCTCTCACAAATCAAAGTAATGTGACATATTCATTGACTGACCGCCAACTTCAATTATCCTCTTCTGTTGGAACTATTTTTCTTAAGAAACGGAAATCTGTCTCATCAAGGAAGCGAGGGAGATATTTTTCACAATGAGAGGGTAAATTTAAAAACTCTAACGACGAGAGTTTCTCACAATGCTGACGAAGTGATTTGAGGTCAAGGTCAGTGCAACCTTCCAAATTAAGTTTTTGTAAAGAAGTCAATGACCCAAAATCTTCTTCCAGCTCCGTCAAGTTCAAGCAACCCTGCAAATTAAGTTCTTCCAAAGATTGCAGTAACCCAAAATTATCTGGCAGCTCCCTCAAACTCAAACAATAATCCAATCTCAACACATTTAAAGATGGGAGACTGGAAAACCTCTTTGGCAAGCGCCTCAAACTTGAGCAATAATCCAATCTCAATACTTTCAAAAATTTAAGCCTTGAGATTGATTTTGGTAGTTCTTCTACATATCTGCAATATGAAAAGGAGAGTTCTCGCAGACCTTTTACTTGATCACCTAACTCTTCAGGTAATGTTTTCAATTCTGTAAGATCGATCAGTTTCAGTATTCTCAAATTCTCTAGTTGTTTAAAACACGTGGAAGAGATTGGGCGGGTAATGGACGGCATCTGCCCATTATGCAATTAATATGTGATAACCATACAATTTAAATAAATAAGGAGAAATAAATTTCAAATATGTTAGGGAGACTTGCCCGAGGTAGACTCAAATTTTGGGCTTCAGAAGTAAAGTATCTTAGCCCGTTTAACTTTGGCATCTGGAATTGAAGATGGGTAATACCACCTTGAAAACAAACCAGGTTTTCAAATGTATTATTACATTGACCGTCCACTTTGGTTGAGTTTCCCAGGGCAAGAAATCTTAATGATTTGTACATTGAGTCTAGTGTCCATGCAGATATACTACATGGATCTTTATTTTCAATTAAGGATATGCCTTTGATGCTTTGAAGGTCCTGCATGTCATCATTAAATATAATTAGTCAATCATGAGAATCAGAATCAATAATCATTATACGAAACAGAATTGTATATTTGATACCTTCTCTTCCTTCATATTTAAAAACTCGTCAATTTGACTCGCATTATCTAATTTGAGTCTCGTGTTCTCAGCCTTCTGGTGACCAAGTGTCAAGATGGCATCATGTACATGAACATGTGCAACGGCCCCTTCAATGTCTTTGCCGACGAGTGATCTCTTTTGTAGCATATTCAGCTCCTCCTCTCCCACGATATCTGCCACTGTGTCCCACTCCCATCCATCGAAAAATGAGCAGACATCAAGAAATGGATCTTTGCACTTCTCAGGGAGAGAGTCGTATGCAAAGAAATAGTCCCCCTTACCCAGCGCAAAAAGGGGGACTATTTGCTCAGGTCCCATTAAATCATTTAATATACATTTCTGCAGCTCTATGATATCCGGTTTTGATTCTCTATTCTTAAATAGTTGAACCTCTGAATATTTACATCCTTTGAATTCAGCTCGTGAAAAGACCGCATCTCCAAGCGTAGTCTTACCTATTCCATCTTTACCGAGCAATATAACTGCGACCACATTTTCCTCACTTCCCCATTCCAACAGTTCTGTAACTTCTTTCGTTGGTTCATCAATTCCCACTGTATCCACAATATTAAACTTCACATCAACGTTTATGTTAATTAACAATAATAATAACAAATATATATATTCACCTCCGTGGTCGGATATCCGCAAGAGTAGTAACAACATTAATTTGAGAATATATTCACCTGCGTGTTCCGGATATCTTCGGGAAAGACGTGGCTTCTTAGGTGCATTGTTCACATCATAAAGACGAATACCCATTTCCGCATTCATATGCGTGTACATGTCACTTAACTTTTGTCTAAATTTAGACATCTCCTCTTTCGTTGCTGACGCTTCCCAGAACCTGGAATCAAACGATGGAATTCCTTAGTAAACCTGTGCCTTAATCCACCCCTTAAGCACAAGACACCTCTGCTATAAAGTTATAAACATGCGAATATTAAACAATTACACCTTTAAACAAATAAGATTAGAGTTTCAGTACTCACTTAGAATATTTTGATGACTTTATCTGAGTACGGCACAGGAAGCAGCCTTTAATTATCAATTCGGTTGCTTCTTTGATTACATCGGTTATTCTTTCCTTCAATTTAGGGCGTTCTAGATACTGCTTAACCAGTTTGGCCAAAAAAACACATTTCCTTGAGAAGAATGAGGCAGTCAGTTTTGTTGTTAGCAACATCTTCAAATCTCTCTAAGATGATTCCAACCAACACAAAGCATGCTGTAACCATGTGCCCAATCCCCATTCCCTCTAAGACACCGTTAACGACTGTCTTGATCGCGTCGCCTGGAATAATATCTTTCTGAAAACCATAAGACAAGGAGAAATGAGAATTAAATAAATAAGATAGCATAATAAATTTATGAATCTCAAAATTTGAAAGATATTTAAGAGTACGCACAGCGAAATTTATGGTCTCGGTGAGGAAGTCTTTCAATTTGATGAAGCATGTTGAAGTGGTCGGTAAATATTGTAGCAAAGTCGGCTGCTTTCCTGGGGACGGTTTTTTATCCTCCTCTAACAGAAGCCGATACAAAATCAATTATTTCTGCTAATTGCACTGCAAAGAGAAGAAGCCAGGATTCTACAACTGCTTCTCGAAAAGAAATGGCTGTAATTTAATAAAATGAAATAAAAAGAAAGGACTGTAATTTAATAAAACAATTGAAATTAGCAACAATTTTCTAATAATTTAGAAATATTTTAATTAATAATTGTAAATATTTAGAATGTTAAAATTAAAATAATTATAAAATATTTAAATTTTGTAATAATTTATTATGTATGCATAATCTATAAATAATTTAGAGAATTGCAAAGTTGCATAGTATCTATCTTTTTAATTTATTTATAAAAAAAACAATTGCATAATAAATAATAAGTATGAAAGAATATGACATTATCATTTAAAAATATAAAATGTGTTGTATATATTTGTAACCAGATTTTATTAACTAAATTTAACTATTTATAAATATCATTAAATTAAAGAATAAAATTTATAAATATTTTAATTTTTTAATTACTACAATAATTAAGAAATATGTTATTACATACTAGGTACAAAAATCTATATAATTTCAAATGATTTTTATGAATTTTTTTTAAATTAAAAATTAATATAAATACTTAATAGTTAATTAATTTACATATTTAAATAAGATATTAAAGTTTTTTATATTACAATGTCTCAATAAATAAAATTTAATTTTTATAATTGATAATAACTACCAACCGTCACTTGGTCCATATATATGTGTGTGGAATAAAAGAAACTAATTCATATAATTATTATTTTCAAATTTTAAAAATAAAAATTTATTATGTTTATATAAGCAAAATAAAAAGAAGTTCTTTATTAAAAAGTTTAAAAACAAAAATATGTTGATAAAGAAAATAATAACAAGTTATTTATTAAAAATAGGGTTTTAACTTTATATTCAAATTATAAAAAGTCAAAAGCGATCCGTATCTTGCATCCTTGTAATGTTACTTGGCAATTTGAATTTAGTATTGAATTTTGATATTATTATTTTAATTTTGTTATTATAATAAATTTAGTATTGAATTTTGGTATTATTATTTTAATTTTGTTATTGGGAGATGTAAAATATATGTATTGGGAATATATATGTTATTTTGTTTTTTAAATTATATTTTTATAATTATAAATAAAACTAGATAAAAATGATCATATCATAATTTTAGTCCAATAAAAAAATCACAATTTAAATTTCAAAAATATTCTATTTTTATTTTTTATAATATTTTATAAAAATTCATAAAATTATAAATAAATATTAATTAAAAAGTAACTAAAATTAACTACCAAGTGATTACAATATAATTATGATTGCCTTAGCAAGTATACTAAAATGATTACACTAATTTAGATAAACTTAATGTTTTATAACCCTCAGTGTTGAGATTTACGGAGATCCAACATAGTTTCATAAAAAAATAAACACGTAAATATTTGAAAAAGTACATTTTATGATGACGTGTGAAAATGGGATGCTTTAAAATAAAAATAATTTAAATTCATTGAGTTTTTGGTGTTTTCGTTAAAAGGGTTTTGGTGTTTTCGTTAAAAGGTATTTTTAAGAAACGGCGAAATAGATTTTTTTGTTCAGATTACAAACTATATTTAAGTTTTTTATTTACAAAAAATTGAAAAATAAATAAAAAATAAAATAAACAGGATTTTTTATTTATAAAAATTTGAAAAATAAATAAAAAATAAAATGAACAGGATTTTATATTTTACATAAATGGGGTTTATTGGATCTGTTATTTTAAAGATGTTTAAAAATGTTGATGTGTTAGTTTCTGTATAAAGAATTTTTAACTGAACGTGTAATTGGACATTCCATTTTTAAAAGTTTAAAATTTAAATTATAGTTTTAAAGTTTAAATCATAGTTATCAAGTTAGAGTTTGAATTCAATTAATATATCTAAAATTTATCAATTCATCTATTTAAATCAAAATTCCAACTCAAAACTTTGCTAGGACTGTATTGTTTAATCATGATTCCTAATGTTTTCTTAACTATATGAATGTAATTCGAAAAAGAGATAAGAAACTGACAAAAACAGAGCATTCAGTCATCCATGACTTATATCCATGTAATCAAATTTCTATGATTAATTTGGCCAAATCAAAAGAATTAACGAATGTATTTGGAAAATTGAGCTGAATTTACTAAACTATGGTTGAAGAATATCAAAATTAGCAATGTAATATTTTTTGGAGGGGCAAAAGGGAATTAAATAAACAGTGGCCATCACTTCACGAAATACAAAAAGAAAGAAAATGCATTATACTTAAATTAATTTTTATTCCACATCTTTACACCCAAAAAAAGAAGTGCTATGAAATCTTGAGGTGACAAATATGAAATGATTGAGATTGAGGATTGATATGAAATACGAGCATCAACGTTACCTCGATTACTTTCAAAAGTTGATATATATGCGTAATCAGCTCATCTAACTTATCTGCATTTTCTATATCAAGTCCAGCAGCATCTTCATGTATCTTGTCGATAATATGTGTCATGGTTTGATCGGCGGAAGAGGAGGATCCAGGACGAGCTGGAATGGCAGACGAGGATGGAGCATCTACAGGAGAAGACGGTACCGCATCCAAAGAAGCATTTTCTCTCTCAACTCCAGCAGCATCTTTCATAGTTGTTTGATTGACGGAAGAGGAGGATCCACCACCTGGGGGGGTCGAGGACGAGGATGGAGCAGAAGCGGGTGCAGCCAAAGAAGCATTTGGGGGAGCAGAGGACAGGGATGGAGCAGAAGACGGTGCAGCCAAAGAAGGCGGTGGAGCCAAAGAAGCATTTGGGGGAGCAGAAGACGGTGCAGCCAAAGAAGGCGGTGGAGCCAAAGGGGACGGGAATGGAGCAGAAAACGGTGCAGCCATTAAAGAAGCATTTGGGGGCGCAGAGCAAGAACAACAAAAAGAGACGCAGGAACACCTCCAGTCTTTTTTTGTCATCGTCAATCAAGAAGTTAGCCAAGCAAATTGGTTTCAGTGAGCGCTAATCATCATCATATATATATTATATTACAGATGTTTTATATTAAAATATTTTATATTCTATCAGTTTGCTTTGCTTCCAAAAATTCCATTCATATTAAGACGAAAATAAAAATAATCATAATTTTTTAAAAAGTAATCATAAGTAATTATTATTAGTTTGCTTTCCTTCCACGAATTCCATTAATATTGAGACGGAAAGTAAAAATAATCATAATTTTTTTAAAAGTAATTATAAGTAATTATTATTATTTTGTTAGTCAATATTTTTCTCTAACATTCATAAAGGTTCTGTATTCATTGAAATTGAAATTTATACTTTTAATTAGTAAAAGTAAAAATTATTATATTTATTCTATAATAGATTAATCATGTTTATTTTACTAATTTTATAAATAATATTACCATTAAATTAGAATAATTATACTTATATTTATTCTCTTTTGTTTTGAAAGTTACAAATTATATGACAAGTAAAGAATATTTATTCTTCCACTCTTATAGATAATGAAAAGTTTAAATAAATTTAATATATAATGTAAAAATCACTCTTATAGATAATGAAAAGTTTAAATAAATTTAATATATAATGTAAAAATAAAAGTTACGATTAAATTAAAATAATTAAAATAATATTTATTCTCTTTTGTTTTGAAAGTTACGTAAGTTATATGATAAGCAAAGAATATTTATTCTTCCACTTTTATAGATAATGAAAAGTTTAGATAAATTTAATATATAATGTAAAAATAAAAGTTACGATTACATTAAAATAATTATATAATTATATTTATTCTCTTTTTGTTTTGAAAGTTACGTAAATTATATGATAAGTTTGATAAGTTTTCTGCTGAAAAAAAAATTATATGATAAGTAAAGAATATTTATTCTTCCAGTTTTATAGATAATGAAAAGTTTAAATAAATTTAATATATAATGTAAAAATAATGAAAAGTTTAAATAAATTTAATAATATATAATGTAAAAATAAAAGTAAGTATATTATGAGAATCGATGAGGTGTAATTAATGTTCAAGTCAAAGTAGTTGTTTATATTCCTTGTATTCCTAAGTTAAAGTGATATTAACGGACATTAACATAGTAATTTAAAGTGATGTTAACAAACTTTAATATTAAGTTTAAAGAAAAAATGTGGCATACGAAAGATTTAGAAAAATATTATAGTAATTTAAAGTGATGTTAATAAATTTTAATATTAATTAAATAAAGAAAAAATGTGGGATTAGAAAGATTTAGAAGCCAAAAGAAAATTAGATTTAGAAGCCAAAAGAAAATTAAGATACTATGATTATTATTAATCTTAAGTTTGAAGATTAAAATATTTTTCTTTAAAACTTTACAAAATTCCAAATAATTTCTTTATGTTTTCTTATGGTTTCATAGACTAAATTGGTATCACTAGACATTAACGTTGATCATCATTGATCATCATTGTAGACAGAGTAGCAAGGTGGTGCTCTACATATGGGGGGAAATGTTGTCACTTTTTAAGTTACTTAAATTAAAATAACATAGATCCATCTTAAAGTGGGATCTATTAAGCACCAAGAGGGATCCAATTTCTTGAGGTGTAATTGTATAAAAAATTTAAGAGAATAGTCATGATGATTTGATATACTTAATTTCATTTTTTGTTGGACATGCCTTTTTATTTATTATTTATTTTTCTATTATTAAAATATGTCACGTTACATCACATCACAACATCTCCCTCATATTAGGTTGTAAGCACCTTGCTACTCTTGTGCAATAAAACTTTTTGAAAATTCATGCCTACTCATTACTTATCAAAAACATCTTAATTTTTTACACATCTAGGTAAAAACTACACCTCAAAAAATTGGATCTCTCTCAGTGCTTAATAGATCCAGGTTTAAGATGGAACTATGCTGGAAAAGGTTCTAATATGCATCATTTTGATGTTCATGCAAGTTTTGACTCATGCCATGGTCCAATGGAAGGAAAGAGAGCACAAAATGGAAGATGCCCAAGCGGCAAATGACCCAAATTCAATGAATGCATTGCAATGGTGTGGATTGTTAAATTTATTTCATGTATAGGGCATGAGGGCCCAAGTACTGTTACTGGATTACCTGATCGGATTGTGGGATCCAGATCAGCAACACTTCTGTGTGGGTTCCCACATTATTACTTTGGATGTGGATGATGTTTATTTTTTGACGAGGTTGTCCAAGAGGGGAGCCCCGGTATCACTACCCAGTCCGAGGGGTAGTGACCAGTCTACTAAGGGCTTGGTGGCTCAATTTTGTACGTCGGGGATGCAAATGCTTACTAGTAAAATTCCCATCAAGAATGTCAGAGATCGGCCCCTGCACACTGTACTATTCTCCATAGAGCAGGTGGTGGGAAACACGGATGTTCATCAGGCCACCAAGTCCCATATGCTCTATGCCATTGAGTGCGTGGCACCTACTGTTTTCAACTGGTGTGAGGGGCTCCTCACCAATGTTAGGGAACAACTCACCAACTGTCGTCAGGGTGAGATGAAACAATTTGGATACAGGTCCATTGTGGTCTCGTTCTTCTTGGAATGGGTCCCATTGCTGAGGCCACAGGTTGAGCTAGAAGAACTCGATCCGCGAGATCCTCACATGGTAAGGTGGTCTGAGGTCATGGCCCGCCATGGAGGCGGGGGTCCCCGTGACAATCTGCAGGAAAGATCACACAGTTGGAGAAAATATCACTAATCGCACTCAAGAATAGAAAAGAAGAAGAAGAATAGATGAATCAATAATCACTCATTAACATAGAAAATGGAGAACAACAGTATAATCATACATCAGTTATGAGCTGGCACTGTGAAAAGTGAATACAATACAATAACTGTCAAGTGAATTCGAATATGCCAAAGGTCATTCGAATTATCCTTAGTGTGTAGCTTGGATAGCATTGGAGACATCATCCAAGCAGTGGCAATAGTAAAAAATAGTCAAAATCCAGGCAAATGAGTCTAACTAAGCCATGTGAGCACAAATTAGGGGATGGAGACTCCAAGGAGGGCACATGAGGCTGTCAGAAGGTCAAGTGGCACTCCAAAATAGACAACTGGGAGCTACAGGCAATTAAACTAAGCAATCAATGCAAAAACTAGTCGATCAATGCTCTAACTGAATGTTAAACTCCTGGTAGGTGAGATAAGGCACATATGTCATCCAGGTGAGGAAAACAAGGTGCATTAGGTAGGTAGGAGGGCTACTGAGGGCTGAATACAGGCTCTAGGGGGCCGAAAATAGGCTCCAGGTGCTGGGGAGACCACCATACTGATGACTAGATGCATGCATGATGACTAGATGCATGAAGAATGCATGCATGCATGCAAATATAAAAAATGATGGTGAGAATATTCCAACACCCCTCCTCAAGCTATACTATGAGGTGATAACAGAAGAACTAATGGTAGGTCACCCTGTACAACAATCTAAATAATAAAGTGAGGAAAGAGGTAAAACCCAGTGGGAAGAAAGACCTCCCTCAAAATAGACTGAAGGATGCTAATGTAGCATGGCATTACTCACCCCAGAAGGAGGCAAGTGACCCTCTTTACCAAAGAATGATCGATCGGCAAGAAATGGATAAGTAATGTGAGAAGGATGAAAGCTTCCATTCTGAAAATTGATCTGGTTCTCCTTTGATCAAGTGGATTACCAACAAGATCACTGGAAGATCTAAGAATGGTGGTTTCCCATCTCAGAAGAGGAAGATCATCAAGTGAAATATCATCAGGTTCTTGTGGATTTGGTTCTCCCATTTGCTCATCTTCACTGTTAGGTGCTAGATCTTTAGGTTCTTTTGGATCTGGATCTAGCATTCGCTCTTCATCATCTTTACTCCCATACTTTGAGTATGAACTGTCATGTGATGAAGGTTCTCTCTCTTGGATCTCATCAACCAATGGAGGTGTGGTAGGAAAACTATCTTGCTCAACAGGATGAGCATCATGAAGAGGCTATTCCTCAAACTGTACACTTCTCTCAAGAAATGTAGACATAGTAGAGGGATCAAGAAGCTTGTAGGCCTTTGCACTCAATGCATATCCCACCAGTATACAGTCTCTGCTTTGTGGATCTAGGGCTCTCCTTTTCTCATTTGGAATTCTTTCCCATGCTCTGGATCCAAACACTCTAATATGGGACACATAAGGTTTGTAGCCCATCCATGCTTCGAAAGGAGTCATATTTTTCAGTCCTTTATGAGGGACTCTGTTTTGAAGGTAAGCAGCATAGTTGATGGCTTCTGCCCAAAGACTAGGGTGCAACCCTTTTGAGTTGAGCATGCAAGTTGCCATCTCCTTCAATGTTCTGTTCTTCCTTTCTGCAACACCATTATATTGTGGTGTATAGGGAACAATATGTTGCATCTCAATGCCTTCATCATCACAAAAAGATTGAAAATAACCTTTGACATACTCACCCCCAATGTCAGTGCGAATGGCCTTGATATTTCTATCTGAAAACTTTTCTACAGAAGACTTGAAAAACTTAAAGTATCCAAATATTTCTGATTTTAATTTGAGAAAGTATGCCCATGTAAATATTGAATAATCATCAATAAAAGTAAGAATATACCTTTCCTTGTTCAAAGATAGATCTGGAAATCGCCCTGCAACATCACTAAGGATCATATCTAGGGGTTGAGAGGCTCTCCTTGCCTTTCCTTTCTCAAACCTCTTTTCAGGATGTTTTCCCATCAAGCAACCCTTACAGTTTCCCTTGGAAAACTTGACTTTGGGAAGTCCTTCAACCATCTCATGTGTATGCATATCTTGCAGGTACTTGTAGTTGAGGTGCCCAAATATTTCATGCCACAATCTACTCCCTTCATTTGCATGAGTGTGAAGAGCAAATTGCTTGGAGAGAGGAAGAAAATGAGAGAACTCAAATAGTTTCGAATTGTGATTTGCAACTCCTTTTGCAATGATATTTCCTGAAACCATGTCTTGTATTTCAACCTCATTTGGAGAGAATATCACCCTCTTGGGATCTCTAGTATGGGTCATTTGGTAGAACGAAATCATATTAGCAGTAAGTGTAGGCACATAGAGTACATCGGAGAAGTATCCATGATCAAGTTTGATCCTTCCAATCCTCTTAGAGGAGACCTCAGAATCATTCCCCAACATGATGCAAGGGCCAACTGTGCATTCGAATCCAGTGAAGAGATCTTTGGAGGAAGACATATGTCTAGATGCTCTTGAATCTATGATTAAGGAGGACTCTCTTGATGCACTTTCCATGAGGGCATGGAATCTCTCCTTGTCCTCAGATCTAGAAGGTTCAACATCTTTCTTCCTAGCACATGCAGTTACTGGGAGGTTATTCTTTTCAAGTAATTGAGCCATCATGTCTATAGTATTCTTCATACAAGAACTCTCATGATGAAATCCTCTATTGCAATAGGTACATTTGGATTTCTCCTTTTGATAATGCTTGGTCTTCTTGGAATTCGAATCCCCTTCTGACTGATAGGGAGCCTCCTTTTTCTTCTGCTCATTCAACTTCTTGTCAAAAACTTTTTGCTTTCCCTTTCCATTCGCTCTCTTCACCTAAACAGCTGCAAGTGTTGAATCCATCTTGGGTTTTATCATTCCCATTTGAATCAACTTCTCCTCCTCTTGTGTGAGAGAATGGATGAAGTCATCAAGGCTTGGAAACTTCCATTTTGGGATGGATAGCTTCGTTGAATGAAAGGTGGAGACAAATACCGAGTAGTTAGGGCCCAATTTTGATAGTAGAGAAAGGATGATATGCTTCTCTTCCTTCTCTATTCCATATCTCTTCAATTGTGAAATCATATTTTTAAACTTGGTAAGAAACTCAGATGGAGTCGAAGCTTCAAGGGCTCAGTGAGACTAGCTCATTTTCCAATTTGTGACCTTTCAAGTCATCTTTCTTTCCAAAGAGAGATTTGAGCTTGTCCCAAACCTATTTTAGAGTTGTTAGATATATGACATGAAAATGAAGGTCTTCGGAAATGCTGAGGAGTAGTAATCCTACTGCTGCATCAAGGTTATCCAAGTACTTGGATTTCTCTACTGCACCAGTGGGCTCAACTGTAGTTCCATTCAAAACTCTAGAGAGGCTCTTGGAATTCATGAAGATGTCCATCTTGGCCTTCCATTCAAAATAATTGAATGAATTGAGCTTTAGATCCATAGGTAGTTGTTGAAGTCGAATTGATTTTGAATTCAAATGATGGAATAAACCTGCAAAACAAGTGAAATTGTTGATGTAGATTTGCTACAAATCGAATGAAAACTGCCTTAGGACAATGAGCACATGTGACTGGATCCTTCACGCCTGGATAGACCTCACTGTATTGCTCCAGTGAATTCAAGACAATTGCACTAGGAATTGATGTGGAAATACATAGGCTTCTGGTGCTCAATGAATTGTTGCAACTGCTGCAATGGCTGCAACTGCTACTGCTGCAATTTGAATAGATGGCTCCAGCTCTGATACCATATGACAATCTATAGGAAATATCACACAGCTGGAGCAAATCTCACTAATCTCACTCAAGAATAGAAGAGAAGAAGAAGAATAGATGAATCAATAATCACTCATTAACACAGAAATTGGAGAATAACAGTATAATCATACATCAGTTGTGAGCTGGCACTGTGAAAAGTGAATACAATACAATAAATTTCAAGTGAATTTGAATAGGCCAAAGGTCATTTGAATTATCCTCAGTGTGTAGCTTGGATAGCATTGGAGACGTCATCCAATCAGTGGCAGTAGTCACAAATAGAAAAAAGTCAGTCAAATGAGTCTAACTGAGCCGTGTGAGCACAAATCAGGGGATGGAGACTCCAAGGAGGGTGCATGAGGTTGTCATAAGGTCAAGTGGCACTCCAAAATAGACGACTAGGAGCTACAGGCAGTTAAACAGAGCAATAAATGCAAGAACTGGTCAATCAATGCCCTAACTGACTATTAAACTCCTGGTAGGTGAGATAAGGCGCATATGTCATCCAGGTGAGGAAAGCAAGGTGCATCAGGTAGGTAGGAGGGATACTGAGGGTTGAAGACATGCTCTAGGGGGATGAAAATAGGCTCCAAGTGCTGGGTAGACCACCATACTGATGACTGGATGCATGCATGCATGCAAATATAAAAAATGTTGGTGAGAATATTCCAACAGTCCAATCATGATTGAGGATTATGCATACGCGGGTATAGATTTAAGGGGAGAGCCAGACTTGGCCCTTCCCGAGGGTGATCAGTGGGGAGACCTAGCTAGTAAGAACAAAAATATTGTTGTGTTTTTTCATTTTATAATTTTTCAATGTTTTGGGGAGTAGTACTGATGGTTCACACTTGTTTGATGCAGATGTTGGTTTGTCACACCCGATAGGTTCTTCTCTGATCGACAAGAGAGGGGTAGTACGAGATATAGTGTCTGCTCATCAGGATGCGGTGGAGGAGTTGAGTGAGTTGTAGGAGAACCTTCATAGATTGATGTTGGACATACCCGACGTATCTATATATGACCTACCTCACCTCTACCAGCATCATACTGCTGGATTCTCGACACGCTTTGGTCCACTGCTTCATAGAGTAGTTGGGGCCATCATCTGCTATCATGAGCATCCACAGGGATAGCTAATGTGTGATGTATATGTACTGGAAGCTATAGGATTCAAATATTTTGTAGCTAGGACCTACTGAAAGCCTATGTGCTTCAGATTTTGTATCAATACTACATTTTTGTACATGATGATTATATATATAAATACTATTTTGTGGATTTATACATTATGTGTTCTATGATGATTGAGGATCTTATGAATGTTTTCTTAAATACTATGACTATTTTACATGTTGTGTCGTTTCATGCATCTTTGATGGAAATGATTATGAATGTGCAATGTACCATCTAATATAAAATTGGCTAGGGAATCAACAACAATGTTCATATCTCTAGGAATGTGCAGGTATTGAATTGACTGAAGGACCTATCCAAGAGACGTACTCGCTAGAATACGTGGAGTAACGTGGGATCACGGATAGCGTAGACTCGGTTAAGATGGGAGACCACTCGTTGCGAATAGTTGCGAATCAAGATAGATAACAAGGTGGTTCACACCCAAGGAACAAGGTACATTCAATAATCCAATTATCGCATGATACTCAAGTTTACCGTGGACCGTGCCACATGGAATCAAGTTTACCTACCCCCAGTTTATCATGTTTTTGGTCGTGAGGACCAAATCTCCCTCGTTGAAGATACAAGGTTTGACTGACTTTTCATACTGGGACTTGATGCACTTCTTATGAGCTTCGTTAGCCAAAGTTGCATCATGGCGGGTTTCATCAAGTTTTTCCAAGTATAGAAAACGTTCTTCCTCAGTGGTGTTGTTGGGTAAGAGTTCAACAACGAGTTTCAATGACGGAATCTCGCGCTCAATAGGTAGTACTTCCTCTAGTCCGTATACCAATTGGAAAGGCGTGAAGCCAATGGCAGTTTTAACGGAATTCCTGCATGCCCATAAGGCTGAAAAAAGCATGGTATGCCAATTGGACTTATGTGTCCCTACCATACGATGAATCATGGTTTTCAAGGCCTTGTTAATGGCTTCTACTTGTCCATTTCATTGAGGGTAGTAGGGAATTGAGTTCTCATGTCGAAAACCCAGCTTGGCGCTTAGTTCATCCACCATCTTGTTTTGGAAATGTGATCCATGGTCAGTGACAATGGCTTTAGGGACTCTGAATCGTGCAATGATATGATTGAACATAAAGAGTGCGGCAGTCGCGCTGTCTTCTTTGTATGTAGGCGTAGCCTCGACCCATTTGGTGAAGTAGTCTACAGCGACAATAACATAACCATGCCCCCCGCTTGAGGTAGGCTTACAGTGCATGAAGTTGATGCCCCATTTGGAAAAGGGACCAACGACAATAACTGTATGTAATGGGGCGGGATGTGAGCGCTTTTTATGATGAAAAAGCTGGCAAGGCGGACACTTCTTGACTGCTTCAATACAATATTTGAAGATGGAAGGCCAATAGTATCCAACGCATAGTATTTTTGAGCTGTAGCCATCCCAGAATTATGACCGCCACATGCCCCTGAGTGAAAATCATTCATTATATGTTTGGCCTCCTCATGAGTTAAGCAACATCGGAGGATAGAATCGACACCACGACGATACTATGTGTCACCAATGATGAGGTAATATTTTGCGTGGTGTTGCACACGAAGACAGTCGTAACGAGATAGTTGAGGACCGAAGCGTTGGGTCTGGAGATACAATGTGATATATCCATACCATGGGTAAGAGGTAATGATAAGAAACAAGGACTCATCGGTGAGAGACTCCATGGGATCAGTTTCTGTATCAGTATGGGGAAGATCGCAAATCATTTCCACGAAAAACAAAGACTTCTTTGATTTAGCCTTCTCAAACTGGAGGTCAAATTCCTGAAGAATCACAATCCAATGTGAATATTCCCCCTAGTACCTGGCGCGTAAGAATGTGATACATGGGGTTATATTCGGCAATGACAGTGGTAGTGCGGAGGAGGATGTAATGATGGAACTTTTGGAAAACAATGACTTCTGCGAGAGATAGCTTCTCGACATGTGAATGCAAGGTTTCAGAGTCAATGAGAATATCACGATTTGGAATGCAAGTTGGTGGGAAAGCCTCGGCTTGAAATACTCTGAGTCAATGTGAATATCCGTGCTCCCAAGAGTTACTATCTTCCTGAACCCAAACCATAGAGATGGTAGAAGTGGAAGCATCAAGATAAAGGATATAATCCTTGGTGTAATTGGGCGGTTATAATGCAGGTGCATGGGTGATATCATGTTTCAGGTTGTCGAAGGATTGTTGAGCATAATCATCCCAAATGAATGGGACTTCCTTCTTGAGAAACCACATGTATCCCTAAGTATTTTCAACGAAATTTCACATTAAATGCCTTAAGTAGTTTTCCTTCCCCTGCGAACTTTTAAGTTCTGAAATATTCGTGGGTGGTGGTAGAGCAACAATGGCTTCTACCTTGAGGGGATCGATGGAGATCCCATCTTTTGAAATGATGAAGCCTAACAAGCTTCCTAAGTTGACACAAAAGATGCACATGTGAGGATTTAGACAGATATTATACCGTCTACATCTGAGGAATACAACCGTTAGATGATCAATGTGGAAATCTCGACGATTTGAATGAGAAGGGAGATCATATAAGTAAGGTTCCGCAAAGTCCTTCACATCGTGGAAAGCATACGACATAGCCCGCTGGAATGTGGCACCAACATTTTTAAGGCAAAAAGGGGCTTTGCGATACACGAATGTACCCCATGGGCAGATGAAAACTGTCTTGTATTGATCAGTAGGATGGATATCTATCTGATTATAGATGGAAAATCCATCCATGAATGAGAAGATGACGATGTCGGCACAGTTGTCGATGATTTGGTCGATGAACGTGTTAGGGTAATTGTCCTTGGGACAAACCTTATTCAAATCCCTGTAATCGAAACAAACCCCAACGTTTCCCTATTTTTTAGTAATGGGGACGACATTAGAGACCCAATATGTTAAGGGAACAGGATAAATGAACCCAAACTTCAAGCGCTTTTCTATTTCTACATTTATAGCCGCAATTTTACTAGGTGCAAAGGGCGGAGTTTTTGTCAGACCGGTTTTGCATCAAGATATGTTTGAATCTCGTGCATAACAATGGTAGGATAAATCCCAGGCATTTCCTTGTAGCTCCATGCAAAGACATCGCATAATTTTTTAAACAAGGCCGTAAAAGTTGTGACTTCTTTCGGAGAACAAGTTTGGCATAACTGAATTTGTTCCACGACTCCAGGTTTTACTGAGATGTCAATCAGAAAGGTAGGAGTGATGTTATCCAAGTTTCCCTCGCTTACCGTATCCACAGTCAAGATAGGAGATTGAGGGTAAGGAAAGATATCCGGTGAAACAATCATTTCAATGACATTCTCTACTGAATCTAATGGCGGAAGGAAAGCCAATCTATGGTGGAGGTTTTCCCATGGGGGTTCATCCGCGCTCATAATATCCATGATTGAATCATTAGAATAAAAGGTATGGAGTAGAGGATCAGGTAGGGATGAGCTCCGCTGTAATGGCAGAGAACGGGAGGTAGATGCCACAGCATGGTGGACATATGGTAAATCATATGTTTATTGGATGGCCTCGTAAGTAGCTTCTGTGGGGATGAGAGGCATCACATCTCCAATTGAATCCAAATGATATGGATCAGGAAAAATCCATTGGTCCGTTGAGTAATGAGAGGACGAAATCATGTTCACTATGGCAACGTGGGTAGGGGGATCTGGTGTTAGAAAGACTCCCATGAGGGATGAATCTTTAAGGATTTCTACCCCCACACTCTCATATATCTGCGTTAAGTGTCCTAAAAGAGGAATATTGTCCGCGGGATGAGTAGTGGTGTCAGGTGTACATAAATCTAATTGGTCGATAGTGATAATATTCCATTGGTGGGGAAATTGGACAATGCAGAAGACAGATGATGCAACCACATTCATGGCATAGAACTAGTTTCGACCAAGTAGTTGGTTATAATCCAACTGGGAAACGATGACTTCCACATTAATGGAAACGCTCTTGCCACCCAACACGACGGTCAAAGATTGTAACAACCCATGAGGTTGAAATCCACGTCCATTGAAGGATTTCAGTGTAGTGGGGGAACGGTTCAACTCAGGAGATCCAATGGCTCGCCAACAGGATAACGACATAACCGAGGTAGAGGCTCCTTCGTCTAAGACAATACGATGGATTCTTTACCCAACAACATTAGTAACGATTTGGAACGCAAGTTGGTGGGAAAGCCTCAACTTGAAATACTCTAACTTGAATGTGTTGGAGGAATCTGACTCTAAGCTCCGATCGTGGATAACAGGGTCTTATGTTGAATGGGACACTTTTTTAAGAATTCTAATGTTGACATAGCACAAGGAGCTTGCGCTAAATCCTCTACTATATTATAGTTTTGAGCGGCCCGAGCATTGGGATTGAAAATGGATTTTTGAATTGTGCTCTTGGGTGGATGCAATACTGAATCCGGTAAAGGTTTCTCTATTACGAGAGGCCTTGAGGTGAAGGAATTCTAGATGTAGATGCGGGGGATTTTTTAGGATTACCATCGTTATATTCCTTTGTAGAAGGAGAGTCATATGATCATGATCTAGTATTTAAGTTGATTGTTTTGCTCCGCATCATGAAAACATGAGTGGTGGTGGACGTTTCTCCATGAGAAGGATATTGTTGTTGTGCAATCATCTGTTGTTGTTGTGTGGGGAAGGGATCGGTTAGGACTGCGGGTGTGGGGTTCCCTTTAAGGAACTTTTTTCACTTCCTCCTGATGTGGGAATTCTTTGGTGAAGTGATCATCACCACACAGTAAACAAGGATATTTTACCTTCCTCTTTTGTTTATTGTCTTCGGGATTGTGTCTGGGATCCTGTTGGTTAGAAGACTTTTTAGATTTACCTTTGTTCTTATTTTTACCACTAGATTTTTTAGGTGAAGTAGATTGAACTAAATTCACTTCCTCAATGGAAGCATGGCTCTGTGATGGTTTGATGTGATGTCCATCCTGTGTCACAGGTGAGGTCGAGCTATGGTGGATTTGTGATCCACCAGATTGTGTGGAAAGATGGGTGTGAAGGGAACCAATGATGACATCGGCATGAGGTCCCATGTTGATGTATTTGTAACTTCGGAAGATATTCACTTGTATATTGTATGTATTACATTTTCACTCTATTGTATCCCCAATGGAGATGTATTATTCCTCTGATTGGAAGTGTCTTCATTTGTACTTGCAAGTGTCACAAGTTATATTGTAAGTGTCGTAACTTATATTTGATGGGTTATTAGACCACCTTAAAGGGGTCATCCCAGTATGGGTTAAAGGGTTATTAGACCACCCTAGTGGGGTCGGCCCAGTTTCAAGTGGTAGTGGGTTATTAGACTCTCCTAAGGGAGGTCGGCCCAGCTAGAGTAAAAGGCAAGTAAAGATAAAGTATAAATAGAGAGGAGCACCTCTCTATTTATCCATTCACACACTCACTCACTTCGCATTAGTGAGAGAGAGGAGGAGCGCGTACAAGTGGAGGAGGAGAAGCTTCTAGAAGACTATATGTTGTTTTGGGGTTTTGTATTGGTGCTCATTCTATATCTAAGGAAGTTGCGTGGTTTTTCACCTTCTTGGTTTTCTCCGGTGAAATGCTTTGTGTCTCTTGTCTCTTGTCTCTTATGTTTGATATGTTGTACATGTTGTTCTCTTAGTTAATATCCTAGATCATATTGAATTAAATGATGAAAAACTAACATGGTATCAGAGCTAGTCTGAAGTAAGGCATTGTATGGCATTTATGACATTTGTTGCACTTGCGACAAATTGGAAGCTAGGGGTTGATATAGTAAAAACTAGTCATCGTGGAACTTTTGTTATAAATAGGTTTTAGCAGAGGTTCAGATCTGAAGATTTTACAGGACGAAGATGAAATGTTCATATACCTTGTGTCCGAAGATCAGCCTTAGATTTGTTATATTTTGTGATTTATGATCCACACAAGTTAGGGTTGTTTCCTCTTCCAGAATGCAGTCCTAAACAGGTGACCTAGGAAAAAAGGTCACATATCGGGCTAGGAAGATCCAAATGGAATTCCATTAAAAGTGGAAGTTAGGGAATGGACTACAGTTTTATAGGTTTGAGTTTCAGAGTCCTAAGTTGAAACAGTGACACGTGTCACTCTGTACAAGTTCGCTAGACTGTTTCATCCCATAAACAGGTCACGTTGCAACATTTGGCATATCTCTCTCTCAGACAATCCATTAAATCTCAAACCTATGGGGTTGGAAAGATGATAGGTCAGGCTACCATAGGCCAAATTTTCAGACCCTAAGGTTCTGAAATTTTAGATATGTACCCAAAACAATAAGGCACATATTTCTGTGAAATAGAATTGGATTCTGAGCATTCTCATTTTTGGCTTGTCACTGCTGCGAGAAATTAGGGATTTTGAAAGAAGTGAAATTTTGGAGTGCTCTCACCATAGGATTTATCTCCTTAGAAAAATCAAAATTTAGAGACCAAGATCGAACTTTTTGGTTGGGTAGAACCTCGGGATCCATCAAACCCTAGTTCGGGATTTTAACCAGAAAACCCAAAAACCAGAATTTGACAGAAAATGTAGATCATAAACTTTCAAAGTCAATTTTGAGGGGTCAAATTTTGGAGATTTCAAAATTGAAGTATACCAGCTTGATCAGCTCAGCAAGGTGCATCTTTTCATCCAATCAGAAGTTTGAATTTCAAAGTTTGAATTTTTAGGGTTTCTCTAACAAACCCTAATCCAGCTCAAGATCCAGTTTCAGCAAATCAAAGTGGATTGGGTTAATCCTAGAAGAGAATGAATTGGAAACCTGCATAAGTGAATAAGTTCTAGTTTCAGAGGGAGATGAGGCCAAGGCCTTACATAAGAATGCTACAAGCAATCTCGATAGGTATGACTTGAGGAGATAAATGTATGTTTTGAAATCTGTTCATGATTAAGTTTATGATATGTTTGTATTCATATTATTAAGGTTAGTACAATCTTGATTAATTTTAGACTTGTCTTATCACCTTAGTACAAGTATGAATGCATGTGAATGATAGAAGACATTCAATAATTAGGGTTATGACACTTATGATTGTACTAATGCACTGTGGTGTTGTATGAGGATGATGTTGTCCTCTAACATGAAAGGTACATCAAGAAAGACAAATCAAGTACTAGATCAAGAACATATGACCATGGTGACATGAAGACAAAGACTCATCCATAGCCATTGATCACATAGAAGCTCTACTTACGAGGTATGTATAATTTGGTTCTACAATGCTTAACTTATGAGATATGTAGGTTACTAGCACAAGTCATTGAAAAGAACAAGAAGACATTATGCGAGTATGTTAGACATAATTAGCAAGCATGATAATCTAGGTATGTTTTTCCTATATCAAGTTAGAATCCTACCTTGTGTTAAGATCTCATATAAGTATACTTTTGTATGATTTATAATGATTGTTCATGAAGTTATAAGTTTGAGTAATCATGGGTTTATGCATATTATGCTTCTTAGTTTGATTAATGATATGAAAAACTGGAAGAGTCCTATGGTCAAATAAGAATATGCATGAGTAAAAGAAGTCCTCCATGAAACCTTGAATACTAACGCTTGTGATAAATTACCTATGTATTAAATGACCATGACCATACATATTTAAGATTATTTAGAATCATAATGTTTTGATAGTATTGAGATTATACTAATGGATGTATGATTATGTATGAGATCTTGAGAATGACACAATGATGACACTAGTGCACACTTAAGCATGCATAGTGGTCCAGGATGGATAGAAGTTCAAATACATATAATCATGATGATATCATAAAGGAAGAAAAGATCAAGAGGGAGTACACTCCAATAGTTCCTGTAAGGAAGCAAAGATTGAGAGGGAGTCCACCCAACAACTAAACAAAGATAAGTATTTGAATGATCATTTCTTGTATATATGATTACTTAAATGATGTTCTTAAGTCATGTACATACTTATGTTCCTAGATTTAGGATGTATATTATGCATTTTAGAAAAGTTGCATTAATGAACAAGATACTACTAATATAGTAATGGGTAAGTGACCTATGGTATTGTACAACATTCCATTGTTACTTATATAGAATGAAACCTCTTTGCTAACATGTTGGGAGTTGTGCACGCTCTTAACAAATGTTCTAGTAGAGATGGAAGGCATCTAGAAAGTTACCGTGTGAATACGGGATATGGATAAATGCTGTATTGAAGTATTGGCTAAGATAATTGCATGACTATATGACATATGTCCTTATGTGTAAGATTTTATTCTGAAAACTATGAGAAGTTTCTAATCATGCAATTGAATTTGACTTATAGGAAAGATCGTGTACAATCACCTACAAAAGAAGGACTATGAAATTTGTTCTAGCGATGAAGTTCAAGAAAACTACTTATTGAAGATATTGAAGAATCTGAAGTTCCCAGGATCAGGGATGCAGTAATGGAAAGATGCCATGATTGAGGAGTACCAGTCGATCATGAAGAATGATGTCTGGGATGTGGTCCCGAGACAAAAAGGGAAGTCTGTTGTGACTTCCACGGTGGATCTACAAGATCAAGCATGCTGCAGATGGTAGCATAGAGAAATATAAGGCAAGTAATGAAGTGGAAGATACACTAGATGGATGTCAAGACAACTTTCTTGAATGGTGTATTCAAAGAGGAAGTGTATGTGGAGCAGCCACTCGGATTTGAGACACATGATAGGGAGTCACATGTGTGCAAATTAAAGAAATCCTTGTACGGTTTGAAACAAGCACCCAGGACATGGTACGACAGGATTGACAACTTCCTGACTAGTTTGGGATTTACCAAGAGTAAAGCGGATTCCAACCTTTACTACAAGGTTGAGGAAGGAAATCCAGTGATACTTATACTATATGTATATGACCTTTTGTGACAGGTGAGATTGGGTTGATTGTTGATACGAAGAGGAAGCTTGCTGCCTAGTTCGAGATAAAGGACTTGGTTATGATGCATTACTATCTAGGTATGGAGGTGTGGCAGAGTGCAGATGGAATCTTCCTTGGACAAGGGAAGTATGCAGTAGAGATACTGAAGCGGTTCGGGATGATGGATTGCAAGGCCATGGCCACACTTATGGCATGAAACCTGAAGCTATTGAGTGATGCTTCATTAGAGTCCATTGATGCCACGATGTATCGTTAGATGATTGGGTCCTTGATGTACTTGACGGACACGAGACCATATATTTTCTTTGTGGTGAACGCATTGAGCCAGTTCTTGACAGATCCTAGAAATGTTCACCTGATTGTTGTAAAGCATATTCTGAGGTACTTGAAGGGTACAGTTGATTATGGGCTCAAGTATGATGCGAATCACAAGGTTAATCGGAGGGTTATGTTGATTCATATTGAGCAGGAAGTGCTGCAGATAAGAAGGGCACTTCGGGGTGCTGCTTCAGTATGGGATCAGGGGTGATCTCTTGGTTTAGCAGAAAGTAGTCCTACGTAGCACTGAGTATAGCCGAAGCAAAGTATGTCGCAGCTTGTTTGGCCAGTTGTGATGCAGTATGGCTAAGGACTCTACTGCTTGATTTATTTGATCTCCAGTTGGATGCTACTTGTATCTTTTGTGACAACCAGAGTTGTGTGAAGTTGTCTGATAACCTGGTGTTCCATGACAGGTCGAAGCACATCGAGATCAAGTATCACTATATCAGGGATATGGTGTAGAGAGGAGTAGTGAAGCTCCTGTATGTTGCGACGGATGAGCAGATTGCAGATGTGTTGACCAAACCACTAGCCAGAGTGAAGTTCGAGTACTTCAGGGAGAGGCTTGGTGTTCTTCAGATAGAAGATACTTCAAGGAGGAAGTGATGGGACACATTTGCACGAGCCATTCCAATCATGGTGGTCGGAGGATCCTTCCCATGGCTGTGGATGTAAGTGCTGTGTGATGAGCATCAAGACGATGCTCCAGATGATGATGATCAGGATGATCATGTGATGATGATATGCATCAGGATGATTCTACATATGATGATGATCAGGATGATCATGTTATGATTATGTACATCAGGATGATGCGCTGTATGATGATGATTAGTATGATCAGGAGCATCAGGATGATGCTCCGTGCGAAGAAGATGATCAGTGGGATCATGAGTATCAGGATGATACTCCGTGTCCGTGGACAGGTTGTGCAGAAGCATGTGATCAGCCCTGGAGATCCGGACAGGTTGTGCTAGGCACGTAAAAGTCCTGGGATGCTCTTTAGAGATCTTGCAGGTCGCAAGACACTCTTTTAAGGTTTTGTTAGACCACATGTAATCAGTCCTGGATATCCGGACAGGTTGTGCTAGTCACGTAAAAGTCCTGGGATGCTCTTTAGAGATCTTGTAGGTCGCAAGACACTCTTTTAAGGTTTTTTGGAGACCACATGTAATCAGTCCTAGAGATCCGGACAAGTTGTGCTAGTCACAAAAAGTCCTGGGATGCTCTTTAGAGATCTTGCAGGTCGCAAGACACTCTTTTAAGGTTTTGTGGAGGTCACATGTAAAAGTCCTGGGAGATCCGATAGGTTGAGCAGTGAGCTCGTACTCAGCCTTGGGATGCTCTTTCGAGGTTTTGTTGACGCACTTAATCATCCTTGAGAATTCCATAGGATGGCACGCTCGCAGAGATAATGAAGACCTACAGGAGGCTAGGCCTACATCCAGCATGAAAAAGGGCTGGCTCTATAGAACTTCCTATGGCGAGAAGAATTGAGAGATAGCACCAGTGATCGAGATGACGAGTACAACAGCAGTGACGATGATGCTCCGTGATCCAGTGACGATGATCCAGCTCCAGTATTGAAGACTTGTGCCTATATGTATTGATGACCTGTGTCAAGAGAATACCTTCCTAGTTAAGAGGAAGTGTTGATGTATTTGTAACTTCAGAAGATATTCACTTGTATATTATATGTATCACATTTGTACTCTATTGTATCCCCAACGGAGATGTATTATTCCTCTGATTGGAAGTGTTGTCATTTGTACTTGCAAGTGTCGCAAGTTATAATGTAAGTGTCATAAATTATATTTGATGGGTTATTAGACCACCTTAAAGGGGTCGGCGCAGTATGGGTTAAAGGGTTATTAGACCACCCTAGTGGGGTAGGCCCAATGTTAAGTGGTAGTGGGTTATTAGACTCTGATAAGGGAGGTCATCCCAGCTAGAGTAAAAGGAAAGTAAAGGTAAAGTATAAATAGAGAAGAGCACCTCTCTATTTATCCATTCACACACTCACTCACTTCGCATTAGTGAGAGAAAGGAGGAGTGCGCACGAGTGGAGGAGGAGAAGCTTCTAGGATACTATCTCTTGTTTTGGGGTTTTGTATTGGTGCTCATTCTATCTCCGAGGAAGTCACAAGGTTTTTCACCTTCTTGGTTTTCCCCGGTGAAATGATTTGTGTCTCTTGTCTCTTATGTTTGATATGTTGTACATGTTGTTCTCTCAGTTAAGATCCTAGATCATATCAAATTAAATGATGAAAAACTAACATCCCATAGGTGGTTTTTCTGGATCATACGTAGGGCGGGGGGCATAAAAAATGATATCATATAAGGTGCCAGATTGAGAATATACAAGGTCTAAATACTGAGCACGAGCTATCTCTTGTTCTTTCGTAACGACCCCACCCATAGCTACGTCTTTAGCTATGATAGGCAATAGTGACTTCCTGAACCAATTTGCAAGGAGTTGGTCCGGAATGGGAGCTTGAATAAGACATTGTCTCCTCCTCCATTCATGAATATGATGAGAAATGTGAGTGGCAATAGTTTGACGGAGAGAATTCAAAAGATCCGTGATAGTTTTGTAGCGGATCAGTAGCTGAAAATGAGTAAAAAACGACATAGCCAGAGATCGAAATTTAGGAAAGGAATGTGGTGGCAACTCAATGTACCACTTTGCGGCAGTACCAGTAAGGGTTCTTTGGAATAAACTAAAACATATGGAATCATCCATTAAGGAATTGGAAGAACACCATAAATGATAAGTCATAACGTGGTTTTTGGGGTCCTCACCGGGTTTTCCGTCAAACTTCAGAATATCTGATGGTAACTTCACAGGAATCATAGGCCAATTTGTGCCATGATAAATGGGATCGTTAGTCAACTGAGACAAGTCTGGAAGATATAGTGTATCCATAAATGGTAATTTTTGGTTCGGATGTGGATACTGGTAATACTGATAAGGCATCTGTGTACCAGTAGGACCATGGATCGATTGATCGTAAGATCCTCCCGTAAGAAATTATCCATATCGGGGTGGGCCTCCTGGGTTGGGATGTGGACCTAAAGGGGGTCCTCCTCCTCTAGAATGAGGTGGTCCTCCACTAGAAGTTGGGGGTCCTCCTCCTCTAGAATAAGGTGTTCCTCTGTTAAAAGGTGGGGTCCTCCTCCTCCAGAATAAGGTGGTCCTCCACTAGAATGTGGGGGTCCTCCTCCTCCAGAATAAGGTGGTACTCCACCAGAATGCGGGGGTACTCCTCCTCTGGAATAAGGTGGGCCTTCACCGGAATGCAGGGGTCCTCCTCCTCCAGAATAAGGTGGTGGTGGTGGTGGTGGTGGACCAGATGGTGGGGAGGTGGTGGAACAACTAGTGGAGGTGGTGGGGGTGGTCCCCCCGATGGAGGTCCAGTCGGTGAAACATTATGGTTCCCCATCGGGTGTTTGTGTTTCTGGGATAAGGTAATCTAGGAAAAAGGTTTCGTAGATAATGTTTTCCTATAACAACATGACGATTTCCCAGATAGATATATCCCCATGGGTTTTGGGTCCAAATAGATGGTCCCCCCGTGTGATGTGTCCACGTATGTTGTCCCATGGTTGGGAGAGAACTCCCAACCATGCTATAGTTCAAATGTGAAGTATGTCCTCCACTCACGTTATGTCCACTAACTTGGTAATGCCCCCCAGTTAGATTGGGTCCACTAGCTAGGGGTTTCCCTCTAGTTGAGAATTTTCCACTTGTATGAGTGTGCCCAGTAACCAAATGTTGAACACTAATCGTAGGTTGACTACTAACTAAGGGATGTCCTCCAATTAATTGTATACTAACAAGTATATTATAACCTCCCTTCTAATTTTGAGGTGGGGTGGTGGAGGTAATGTTCCAGTGACGTAGTTAATAGTGGTTGAAGGTTTCCCTCCAGTAGTTGGGATCAAATTAGGTATTGAACTAGTTGCTTGACTCTGAGGTTTATTCAATGGGAATGATGGTTGACCTGGTTCATAAGTGGTCAGGGTAGGTGTAGATGTTCTTGGTGAATAAAACAATAAAGAATGGATAGGGGAATGTTGTTCAATAAGTGACACTTCCGGATTAGGCCTAGGTGGGAGAATCTGTCGTCTAAGTTCATTACCGAATGTTCGTAAACGATCGATAGTCTCATAAACAGGTTGGAGAAATATGTCATTGGGGATCCATGGAGGAAAATTATGAAATATATTTTCCACCATCGGAAGTGACTCAAAATCGGAAACATCATGCCCTAAAGAAGTGTCCCGAAATGATGCAGTCTGACCAAAATCTGTTGATACCATGTCGTCCTGGGTTTGATTAAAAATCCAATGTGTGGCTCTAGGATGTCCTTCCATCGAATGATGGAAAGATGTGTCGTGTGAAGCAGGTTGTTCCACAATCAATGAACCCATATGATCAATGATAGGTGGGTTTGCGAGAGGTGAATAGTTCATTCCCAAATCCATGGTAGAAGTATCTTATTCATGTGACACAGATGTGGTAGGTTGATCCATATTTGCGCCCAAGTTCTCCTCCTAATTAAGGGGATATTCAGGTGGAAAGTTTAAAATCCTACAAGATCTTCTCAAAGGTTGATCAACCAGAATGACTGAACCAAAATTTATCCTAAGTGTTTTATATATAAAAAGAAAAATTCAATCCAAAATCTACACAAGCTAAAGCCACAAGCAAACTTATGTGATAGGTCTGGATTCAATGGTCTGGAACCTCACACGATTATCAAGGTGGTGCAAATTGTCATATACTATAGGGTCCAATAGTTATACTCGGCCAAATATTTTAGATCACTAACCATGGAGGATTAGGACCGTACCCATGACCGTATAACTCGACTACCTGATAGCACATGCGTAGTAGCTCCCCGAGTGTTTTTATTGGTGTATTGCCACACCAATACGACTAATAGGTTAACTCAGATGGTTACAGGAATCCTAGTAGGGTCTCCCGATATACACAAGGTTCGTGGGAGCTCAAATATGTAGTGGTGTTGTCTAATGCACAACCGCACGACATGAGCCTTCCGATATACTATATACTATCGAGTACATGAAGTACCTTTCTATATACCCAATGGTACGTGAAAGTCCATTCGATATACCGATTGATACATGGAATAACTACAAGCCCTCGAGATGCAGTGCAGGCAAGTAACGACAGCTGCCACGCTTAAAGACGTTGGAACACGTCTCTAACTTAACACACAAGTTTTTATACAATTTTAACCTAGTGCTACCGTTAAATTTTATCTTGATGGTTAGGTGATGCATGAGGTGTAGACGGGAATTTAAAAAAAATGCAAATATTAACTACATGCAAATGCAAATCTTTTCTTTTTCTTTTCGATGAAAACTAGCTAAGGTAAGGAGAAATTTTCTCGTTTTCGATAATGAAATGAACAAGTACCTCTAAGCTTTCAAAATCAACCAGAAGAATCAAAAGCACGCTTTCACTTATTCGACAAAAACGAATAATGCACCAAATCCAAATGTTTTTTATTTTTCTCTTTTCAAGTTAAATGAATCTACGGAAAAGTGAGAAGAAGAATCTCCTTTTGAATGCAATAACTCTAATTTTCCAAAATAATGATAAAAAAAGTGGAAGAAAATAAAAAATGCAAGAATTTTCACTATCTTTGGAATTCTTTGCAAAAGTTGAAATGTACTTGGAATTTTCAAGGAAACGATGAATAAATTTTTCAAACCCAAGAAAATGCAAGCTAATGATAATCCTTTAAACTTTTCAAAGATATTTTTAACACTTGTTCCAAAGTATACAACTTTTCTACAACAATTTCAAGAAGCAAGCTCGAAATGGAGATAATGAACAATTTTGATTTCCTACTCCAATGCACTCAATAGATTTGAGAATGATGCCACTTTCCAGACCTATTATTCAGAAAAATCAGAAAATATAATACTGCAAAACATGATTAATTGGAAATTCTCAAAGAAAATAAATCACCCAAAATCTAAAAACACACAAAAATCGAGAAAATTGACAACAATCAAATGTGGGAGGGCTTAGAATTCAGATTGAATAGATCTATGATAACGAGTCACAAGACTGAGTGTGCTCATGGGGGATTGAAATTTCCCACAATGAGGGATGCACCTGCTTGACTAGCTAGGACTCAAATCAACAATCAAACTTCAAAAAACAAGCCAAGGATGAAGTATGCTGGGTCTAGGAGGTTCTAAAATAGTAAATGAAAAACACACATAACTCAAAACTAATCCAAAGACCAACTTTGAGAATTATTTATACTAAGTGCAAAGTAATAGAGGGTGACACACCCTGCAAAAGTGCACCAGAGTGTTGGGAGACCCAACGACGCACTCTGCACACTGGGTAACCGCGTCAATGACGCAGGATGGAAAATGATAGAAAGCGTCAACGGTGCAGGATGCAAACTGACAGAAAGTGTTAGCGACGCATTCTGTAAACTAGCTAAGTGCATTAGAAACACAGTGACGTAGGTGATGAAAGGCCCAGGTGCATCGGGTAAGATATAAGCCACAAAAGAAAAGCTCCAAGAATAAAAAGGTAAAAGGCCTAATGAAGATCCCAAACAGATTCTGGATAGCCCAAAAATTCTCTGATGGTCAGATCCAAAGAGAAAAAGTAACTCCGAGGCTAGAGGCTAATTGTAAAGAAATTAAATAAACCAAAATGAAATGAAATCAAAACTTGGATTACTATCCCCAGTATGGTTGCCAAATTTGTTTAGGAACAATCTGTATGAGCGGACTCAAATAGATCTCCCTAGCCTAAATGGTTTAGGTCTAGAACAAATGAGTACATAACATGAGTATCTTTCCTAGATCAATTGAAATGCAAGAAAAATAAAGAGATGGCTTACCTCAATTATGCAATTCCTCTCTCCTTGCTACTCCAGGCTCCAAGTCTTCAGATCTTTAGCTGCAAAACCAAGCAAAGCATGTGGAAACAAACAAGCGGTAAAAGCATATGGACATGAATTGATCTAGATTAACAGTCAAAGAGGAAAATCCTAAATATCATTAACACAATAAAATTTATGGAAAGAACTTGTATTAAATGTAATGAGAAGAAGTACAAAGGGAGAGATGTTACGACCAAAGCTTTGACGTCATAACCTCCTTCCAACAATCCTATCCTCCAAGCTTGAATGCTTAGCCTCCTAATGAATGAAGGGGATCACCTAGAGAAATTACACCAGCATAAGAGTACTCTATCATTCCTCCCTTGACAATGGAGAGGGGGTTCATATATATAGAGCTAAAGGGATAAGAGAGGTTGAGGATTTATGGGAGAGGCTTAAGGGATCATCCCACTAGGTAAGGGGATCGACTGCTAACTTTCCAGGTAAGTAGGGATAAGTCTCCACACCATCCAAGCTTCGAGAAGTTGCTCAAAGCTTCTATTTTTCCATTTTAACCAACTACGATGCACCTTACACAAGGGAACCATTTGCCAAATAGTGATCAAAGCACCTTGTACAAGAGCAGCCTGCGTCATCAACGTAATCTGCTAAGTTGCAGAGTGTGCATCCTTGAACATGACACACCTTGCTGGACAACAGGGTGCGTCACGCTGACAACAAAGGTTGAAGGGGAAGACAACAACTTTCTCTTTCAATGCTTTAGCTCAGGGACTTTAGGGATTAGGGCATACAGATGACACATCAGTCATGGTGACGATATTTTGGTGTAACACACCCAAAATCCTCAATGTGATTTTGAGGCAATGGAGTGGAAATGTTTTTCTTTTGATCATCCAATAAACCACTATGTTAGTCCTCTAATAGTATTCATCAAATTTAGACATTCATTTCATACATGTAGAACTATTTAACTTGAGATTTAACGTTTAATTGTTAATCTTGTTCTTAGTTAAAACATATTTAATGGCATAGCTTATATGAATATGCAACCCAACATAGAAGAATATGATGCTTCTATTCCCTTAACCAAAGCTTACCAATCATGATAAGCAGGGTAATTACTTCTCAAGTCAATACTCCACGAAAATATAAGAACAACTCCTATATCAGTGCAATATATATATATATATATATATATAGATAATAATTACATCGTGGCCTTCATAATAAATTTCTTATCTCCCATGCATTCTTCCTGCATACCATACGAAGACTAACTAGGCATTTAAAACTTAACAAGAGAATGATCTAACTCTTGTTTAACATAGTCTAACTCATTATATGTTGATTCATAATATTTCTACCTCAAATCAAAATCATTGACCATTTCATGAGTCTTTATCAACATACCTTGCCTCTTCATGCTTCATAATATTCATATAACTATAATGTACAACACATGTATCGTGAACACATCAATGGAATCAATGGACATAATATAAATATACATCTTTTATAAAATAAATCACCCTCATTATGATTATAAAAATCTCTTATAAACCATTTGAATTCATATGTGTTCCCAATTATACACATTGTTATTATGACAATTAATCTAACATGTACATACATAAATGAAACCAACTTACAAGACAATATGACAATCCATCTAACATTTACACTTGCATATGAAAGCAATGTACATGACAACATGAAAATCAATATAAAATTTACACCTGTAAATGAAAGCAATGTACCAGACAACATGATAATGAATATAACATTTACCAAGTCAACTCATGACAAAATGTACATATTTATAAACTTGCAATATTATAAAGCAATACAACAATTGAGAGGTACTTAACTGATCAAATAGACTAAGGCGACTGAAGGTTTGACTGCAAATTTTCTCCCAACCATTTGACTCTCTGTCTAGTGTATATTTCTTCCATCGAGAGGCCACCCCCGAGCTAGAAATGAATCCACTAGGATAAAGATTTATATTCTCAAGGACTTGTTTACTCTCATATAACTTGACGAGACTAAGATTAATGTTAAATTTTATACCAATACCATACATTAACTTCCAATTTAGATTGCTCAAAGAATTTAGGGTTTAATCCCCCCCTCCATCACTTACACCCAATAAATATATTTAAGACTTTAGTCTAAGGGTAACACCCCTTTCTAGACTTGCACATAAATATGGAGATTATGTTTTTTTATTCTTTTCACTTTTTATATAGTAAATGCCAACATCCTTGTAATCTATATATATATATATATATTATCCTAACACTACCATTTTCCAAGCCAAGGACTATGTGCTTGCTAACCTTGGGTATGAAAACATTGTAACATATCATCCGATTTTATAAATAAAAAAAATCACTTATCTCATAAGGGATCACTATCCAACCATAAGTAACTATAAGAGTTTGATTTCTAACTCTACCCACAATAGATCGCACGATACCAAGAGGCAATTCTGAATACAAACTCTGCCAGCAATGTATGCATCAATCATACTACAGAGATATGTGATGACTAAAATAAAAACTGTGTTAATCAAACATATGTATGCATAGATCGCACGCTAAACTCTATCCAAATTGTATGTCGACTAAAAATTAGACAGAAGTCACTTCACTATAATCTACCAAGTGATATGCATCTACAAATATAAATGGAAAACAGAGTGCTATCAACCAAGCAATATGCATATTTATATATAATACAATGCTATCAAACCAACTCAGATTTATATATATTTAATGCAACGCTACCAACGGGGAAATCACTACGACTTTGGGTAACACAAACTCATATATATATATATATATATATATATATATATATATATATATATAATGCAACACTATTGGCAATAGATCACTACGACTTTGGGTTAACACAATCTCAGATTTATGTATATACAATACAACGCTATTAGCCATAGGTCACTACTATTCTGTTCGAAAGTAACCTCTAACTATCGATGTAAATACACAAGGATCACGGCTACCCTGTTATGGATGAATTTGACAAAGACCACATATAGGGTAACTCTGTTGCAATGGGCACATAAATGTGTTCTTGTCGTGCAATGAGAAGAAGTTAAATAAAACTTCTCCTAAATATACCAATTAAGAGATCATATCCTTGTGATACAACGAGCAGGGGTTGTGAGCTTCGAAATGTAACCAAAAGATAAACTAACTTAATCCTTTATTAACCCTATAATGCAGAGGATCGGCTTGATGTCATTGGTATTATATCAAAAAACGACATAAGCCTGGGTCGAGGGATCGCCTAGTTGTGCCATCATTCAAGTATATTAACACCAAAAAGAGTTCGTTATATAAGAGGAGGTAAGAAAATACCCCTAGCACAAGATCATATCCTCACTCCTCTTGCAGCGATTGTTCACATCTCCTTCTTTGTAGAGATCACTTCTCTTGCAGCGATTGTTCACATTTCCTTCTTTGTAGAGATCACTCCTCTTGCAGCGATTGTTCACATCTCCTTCTTTGTAGAGATCACTCCTCTTGCAGCGATTGTTCACATTTCTTTCTTCGTAGAGATCACCCAACAATCCAAATGCCACACTGGAGAGCTTCCCCCTTTCCTTTCTTCCTTCCCAAACATAAGCACTTAAAACATAATCGATCTCCCAAGTTGAGAGATCACTCTCCAATTCAACGCAAAACCCTGAATTCTTACGTCCTCCCCCCCCTCTAAGGAAGGTCGCACCCACTTATATATACACTTAACTCTCTTATGAGATCGACGCTCTTCAAAGAAGGTTGCCTCATTAATGCCAAGATTCCAAGGCAACCCATTTGCTTCCCATACGATTTTTCTCCCATGATCTTACATGGTAATAAATAGATGCTTCTTCCTCTCCCTTAACTATAAGGATTTCATACCAAACACTACCGAGAAAGGAATCCATAGTGCGAGAATGTTTCTTTTACAAGAGAACACTTTCTCCCTTCACACGTCACTTATAACAATTAGTGGTTTGTTATTCTCTTCAGTGGAGTTAGCATTCCATCTTCACTTAATATATCTATTACTCATAACCTCTAAATGGGTACACCATCTCACTTTTATTTTTATTTGTAAAACCATTTAATTAAATGTATTGAATATTTTTTTTCTTTTCAATGAACCTGAATGACAAACTCCTTTTACTTTATATAATATTTTAATAACATTTATTTGCTTCTCTCATTTTGGAAATATGTCCATATTACAGTTTCCTTAAAATCTCTACATAATTACTTCTTTTGACATAGTCTTATGTGCCTTCATTTTGAAAGGCCTTTCCCTTTTGCTGCACAAACAATAACCCCATATATATTTAATGTATGAAATGGAGTATAATTTGACTTTGTCATTTAATCTTGCCGAGGCTTGTGGTCATAATAGAAATTAGCTTTAGGATAAAAGGTGGGTAGTATAATAGAAGAAGCTCGCTATTCTCTTGAGACCGAATAATAATTTATTCGTCATTTTCGTTAAGACTAACCTTAAATTAGGTTGACACTTATAGGGTTTTAGTCCAAACAAGTGAACATCCATTTTTCAACTTTCTTCCACTACACATAGCACCAAGATGGCTTATGTTTTAAAAACTCGTGGCTTCCCATCCTTTCACCTCCCCCCTAGTAGATTATGTTGCCCGTCGTTTTGTTGCATCAAAACCTTTAGTCTCCTAAGTCTAGAATTCAGATTTACAACTTAGGAATAAATAACAAAACTTGCGAGGTTTACTGGTGGGGCCTTGGCCTTGAGCTCCTCACCATAAACAAGTATACAATTTACATTTTCAATTACGAAAATTAGAGTAAAATAGGGATGTTACAGAATGTATAAATATGTTATACAATATTGATGAATTCAATGTGAAGCGAATTCTCTTCTCCCTTGAAGGAAAGGCACTTCTCTTTGTGTAGAATATTATTCTGAGTCTCTCTCTTCATCTTTCTCTTTCTCTATAATGCACTAGGGGTGGTCGATGTAAAAGAAATAAAAAGGAAAGTGTTTCAAGACATAAAAAGAAGCGGTTATGATTTATGAAGTCTCAAGCGAGGGAAAGTAGGAAACTTCTATGGCACCTACGACAGAAGAAGCGGTTACGACCCTTCAATCTTCAAGAAAGGAAGAGCTAGAAATTGATTCTGCACCCAGGATAGAGGAAGTACGAAAATCATATATATTGACACCTTATATTACCCCTCACAAAAGGTCCAGGGCATCTGACACAAGAAAGGATCAGAACCAACGTTTGAAATACAAGACGCAAAAAGCAATTCCTAGCCATAAACATACACATATGCTAGAAATGAACAACCGTTCGAAATACAAGACAAAAAAAACAATGCCTAGCCATAAACATACACATATGCCGAAAATGAACCACCATTCGAAGTACAAGACTCAAAATACGATGCAGGATTATAAATATGCACAACTTCCAGAAATTTATTGTGGATTCGTACAAGGAACATAAATGACTCACATAAATCGTTGATCCTACACAACCATAAAATTAGTGAAAATGGCTCGTGAAATGCCACAACAAAGCCAAATTGGAAACCCTACTTATAATCCAAGCCAAAGCCAAGGACACGATAAAGAAGATGATAATAAGGACGATGAAATAGATGATGTCGTGGACAAGGATAAAGTCTTGTGTATGGAAGAGCACAATGAACCTATAGAAAAATCAATTGAGAATAACAATGAAAAAGACATAGACACATAAGATATTGGAAATCATGTTGTCAATATCAGTTGTAAAGCAAACGAAGATCTCATAGATTGTAATAATAAATATCCAAATACCAACGAAAGTTGGTGTTAATGAAAATTGTGAAATAATTTAAGTTGTAAAGGACACAAAGATGAAAATAAAAGCACTGAAGATGATCCTAATCATGATAACGTAGAAGAAGAAAACCCAGAATATTCTTTGATAACGTTGGCTACTATTATTCCAGGAATTCGATTTCGAAGTTATAATACAACTAGGTAAAGAAAATGTCGGACTTGACCACCTGTCGAAAATAAACACAGGAGAAGAACCGACGGGAATTGAGGATGAATTTCCTGACTCTCATTTGTTCATAATTGAATTTGTCCCAGTGGAGTTAACAGAGATCACACAATTCTTAGAAGTTGGACAAGCACCAGAAGGAATGCAAGAGAAGAAAAAGAAGATCTTAGCAATGAAGGCTGCGCCATACTATAATTAATGGGTTCCTCTATAAAATTGGACCTGACGATGTATTATGACATTGTGCTCTTGACCATGAAAGACAAAGCATACTAATTGAGGCACATTATGGACCGACGGGGAGGACATTTTCAGGCCGACGTAACAGCAAGAAAAATTATGCAATCTGGATTATGGTGGCCGACAATACATAAATATTGTCAGGAATTTATAAAAAATGTCACAGATTTCAGCGGATGGGCCGACCTCTTCCAAGTAAAGAAATTCCCCTTGTACCAGTAAAACCAAGCTTAACATTTGAAATATGGGAAATAGAATTCATTGGACCTTTCTTGATACTTGGAAGATGAACATGAGCAAGATACATTATCACTGCAGTCGAATATGTTACCAAATGGGTAGAGGCAGAACCTGTTGAGACCTGTTTGAGTGAAGTAGCTTCCAAGTTTATATATGAGAACATCATCACAAGGTTCAAATGTCCACTTAATTTGATCAGTGATCAGGGATCACACTTTGTTAGTAAAACTATCTCCATCCTTACGAAATAATTTCTAATTGAGCACTGGATAAGCACATTGTATCATCCACAGTCCAATGGCGCAGTAGAAGCTTTAAAAAAAATCACTAGAGGTCTAACGAAGATTTGCAATGTCGACAAGGATGATTGGGACAACAAGATACCTGTAGTACTATGGTCTTACAGAATAACATACAAAATATCGACATGCCATACCCCATTTAAGCTTGTATACGACCAAGAAGCAGTCGTCCCTTTGTACTTTCGACAACAAGCTCCTACAATTGATGAAGTACTACATGTTGATGTTGAACATGCTATAAAAGAATGACTGACCCAACTGTCGAAGATCGAAGAAATCCAAGAGATAGCTATACACCACCAAGAAATTCAAAAGCAACAACAAAAAGCTTGGCACGATAGAAATATCAAGTGCAAAAATCTATCAGTTGGTGACTTGGCACTACTATACAATAGTCGAGTAAAAGGGAAACCTAAAAATTTGCACATGGAATGGATGGGTCTATATGTTGTCGAAGAAATCAATGCCAATAGATTAGTTTGAATAAAGACGTTACAAGGAAGCGTGTTTAGGAATCTTGTCAATGACACCTAACTAAAGCGATATAAAGCATAAAAAAAAACCATTATAACTACCTTGAGGAAGAATAAATATAAGCAATAATTCAAAGCAAGTTGGATAGAAATAACATCATGATACGCGACTGGAGAGACAATGATGACAAAGGCCATGCAAAAAGATTGAGACAATAGAGTCCGAAGCAAGATCGACGGTATGAGAAGACAAGATAGGAAGGAACAAGTCGACAAGAAAATGTCGGAAGAAACTTCCGACTTCGACGAACTATACTCGAACGAAACAACACATCAAAAGAAGCAGTCTGACATATCGCTGACGGAGAAAGAATAGAGAGAAGTTCCCACAAAGTCCTACATGTAGAACGAAGAAGTTGAAATGAGGAACTAGAAGGACCGATACCTGTCAAACAAAATTAACTCCTTCACCAAACCTACCATTAATGCAACCACCTGATACGAGCTCTCCCGTACAGAACAACCCCGCTGTAAATACCGAACTCGAGGATTCTGGGCTATTATTCTGCCAAGATTTTGAACTTCAGAGCATAGAGACATCTGAACCCTTAGAGAACAATTCCAAACTTAAAAACCCTGCAACAAATATGGCACCCAAGAAACCTCAAACAATGACCAGATCCGTAGCTACCAAGGTCAGAGAACTAGAAAAATCCACCTCGCCATTAGAGACCATCATGAAACTCGTCTGAAATGCCAAGGTGGTCGAACAAAAATGGAAAAGAATCTGGAATGAAATTCTCGAATGGTGTAAAGAATCAAATGGCATATGGAGAGATGAATCCCATAAGATAAGGTTCAGTACAATTCCGAACTACATGAACGCACCACTAATGGAAAATTTCTCCGGTTTGAAAGACATTATCGTGCAATTCATTGTGATCCGGTACAACAAAGACAAGTTTTACTTCAACACACATGTCGAAATAAATCACGCCCTAATCAATCAGATCAGTGGATTATCAAAGAAGGGAGACATCGTTCCAATGTGACAAAATCTTGATTTGGTCAAGGAACTCACAAGAACACCTGCAGGAAAAAATCCCAGAGGGTTGGTCATCAACCAAATTATATACACCCACAAGATAATAACCCGCATTGTGTAGAATGTGTTAACCAACACTGGTCGAGGTTCCAACCTTAAACTGGACATGCTTGAGTCTGTCCAAAACGCCACATCATGCAGGAAGATATACAACTGGGATGAACACCTCATTGAGTAGGATGGAAATACCTGTTTAAGGTTTATGAAACCCAATGTTTTGGACTTCAAAGTGAGTCCATCATCAGGGGTGAGCTTGGTACTCTTCTGAGAAATAGTGTGATAGAGTAGTTATAGGTGAGTGAGATGTGTGATGTTAGGTTTTGAGAGAAAGTTGGCTAGGTTTTAGGTCTTAAGGGAGATTCGGCTAGGTTTAGGTCTTGGTGAATAATTTTAGGTCGTGTGTTAAATAGTGTATTAGTTAATGTATTAATTAATACATTAATTAATGAACACCTCGCTGAAATCATAAGAAACATATGCTACAAATTCCAGGAGGATGGGTAGAACATCCGGTACCCATCCTTGATCATTTGGATTTCCATGGCACATCTGCGATCGATGGGAAACAAAGATTTCATAGCACCAAAAGGACCACTGATGGAAAATTTCCGTTCCTTTACTCATGGAGGAAGTCAACTGGGAGCAACAACAACCAAGCTTTGGCTGGATAACTAGTTCCAGAACCTCAAAGTTTAGACAACCAGATGGAGAGTACCACAAAACGTTCGTCGAAGCTTACCACCAACTGCACACATTTAGTTGGCTCTTGACCACACGTCGGTTTTGCATCTTGAAGGAGGAGCCGGAGCAATAAAAGAACTCAATTTTTACCCTTCGTTTGAGCATATATTTGGAGAACTAAATAGACAATCCAACAAAATTTTCCAAATACCACCAAAGGAAAAAAGAGTCAACCACACAATGGTCGAACCCCTGACGGATGAAGAAAAAGAAGAGGGTTATGAAGTGCAACTTCATCTAAACACATTCACACTTCAGTCAGACCAGATTTTTGACATCAATCCTTTAGGGATTGCAATGAAAACACATCAAGATCCTCCAGACACAACAGAACAATTGAGGGAAAGCACACAGTCAGATACTCCACTCCCGGAGTATGCCCTCAAAAAATAAAACATCTGTCGATTGGACGAAGAAATATCCAAAGCCCAACAAAAGAGAAAGGATAAAGTTCATGGAAAAGGGAAATGAAAGCTTGCTATACAAGAGCCGACAGAAGAGGATAACATGAAACTCATCGACAGGGCGACACAAATTTTAGCAGATGTAGCTAAAAACAAGTTCCCCATTGAAGAACAATTTAAGAAGTTCCTAGAAGAAGAGAGGATCCGAGATTTGACACCTCCATGGAAAAAAACTAAGATTTTGGTCGAACCTTCGGTCGACCACACCCAAATTCCACCACCACCTTCTCCAACCGCTGTTATGGAAGAAGAAATTCTTTCAACCCTACTAGCCGCCACCGCCTCTTCACTTCCGACATCAACTACTCTCCCAGAATTAGTATACACTTCCTCAGTCGTTAAGATCTAATATTCAAGATGATAATGACTTAAACACGTTTATCAGTCAGCTCCCCTCACTTTTCCCCAACTAGCGAACATTAATCACTAAGAAACCAGTCACAACCAATCCAAACCCCCTTACTGATTCAACCCTGTTTGACGGCCCCATGTCCGACCAACCATATCAGAATATCAAGTTGTTGGATACACCCAAACCAGGATGGAAAAAGAAACTGATCCGAAAAGTCACATTTTTGCGCATGAAACTTCATCCTTTATACCCCTCTCAGTCGACCCAACCGTGGAAAACCCCACCCAAACTCCACCCACAGTTAGCCTAGTCAAAGAAACAGTCGAAACAATTGTCCTTGAAGCCCCTTTTGCACTACCGACCACTCCACCCTCATCCCCAGTTACTACCAATATACCATCCCATATCCCTATCGATGGCACAAACATAACTTCAGCAACAAAACAAACAACATATCGCACAAAAGAAGTCGATGCAGCAAGGATAGTGCAAGAAACAACAAACAAGGAACACGTAGAACAAGAAGCCGTTGACAAGCACATGGAAGCAGAAAAAACACCAGAGGCTACCGACTAGTAGAAGGGACCAGACCACCAAAAAGAGGCCACAGATAAAGGACAAGATAAAATAAAGAGAAAGAAAAGGAAAGAAAAGAGAAGACAAGAGGAAGAACAACAGAAGCAGAATCAGCAGAAGCACCTCTAGCACATCCGGTAGGAAAGTCACCTCTCTGTGCACAGGAAATTTGCCTCTCTATACATAGGAAAGTCGCCTCTCTGTGTCGACATCCTTGCAGACACAGTCACCAGAGAGCAGCGACACAGAAGAATTGAAACTCACGAGCATATATGAAAACTACAAGAAGAACAAACGACATTTTTGACTAAGTGACAAGGCTTAGCACAATAGGTCATACCGCTACTGTCGAGCTTTGACACGAGAAACCCTCTCGACAAAGCATACATAATACTAGAAAGTGTCGTGTCGACTCTGAGAAACGAATTGTCTAAGAACCGACGGGATCATGTTGAAGAGACATCTATCTTAATGGAAAATCAATACATGGCTTTCACAGAAGCTCACAGCTTACTCACCCAGTATACCCAAGAATCCACCACAGTAGTTGAAGTCTTGAGTAACTGGTATACTTACTATGGAAAGGTGTTTGAATAAATGCAAAGGATGCGAGAGATACTTGAAACACTCCATCAGCAAAGAAAGAATTCTGACGAATTACTCACTGAAACTGTCGACGAACAAATTATCATGGAGAACAAAAATCTCACAAATCTAGAGAAACAAGAGGAACAATGGATCAGCCAAGTGCGATTTAGCCTCTCCAAAGTTGAAAAGATCCTTCCACACCTTTAGAGACTTCTCTTCACTGCTGACAACAAAATGAAACTATTAGGCCATGACATGATCAATCTACAAGACAAATCCACGCATGACAAAATGGAAATCCTATCGAACCTAACCACTCTGACCATCAAAATCGAGAACACATTACATGCCTGGGAGGATTTCAACATCAATTTTTAGTATCCGCAGAGGCCATCGTCGAAGTCTATGTCCAACAACAAGCACCAGCAACTCCATTCGTCCACAGCAGTAGCAACAAAATTCACTACTCACAGCTACATTGCATCTCCTCATTTCTTCGGGACGAAGAAAGATTTTGTGGTGGGGGATATGTTGGAGGAGCCTAAGTCGACCTGCTGACTAGGTCCTCCATCCGGCTAATTGTAATATATGTCGATAGATTGTGTCGACCAATAACATGTCGGGTCGGTCACTTGAACCGACCGATACTTATGTAACTGTTTGTCATTTGTATAAATAGGCTAGTGAGCCGACCTACTTGATAATAAGAGACTGTTTAGATATCTGTAACTCTTCTGCGTATCTTTTTGAATAATAAAGAGCTTGTTGCTTTGTCTCCCACTACTTGTCTATTGTGTTGGTATCTTTGTGATTGCTTGTACATAATTCTATAATATGTATCACTAGTAGCCATGTGACCCCCGTGACTACAACACACAAGAAGAGATAAACGTTCTACAGGTTGTCACAACTCAATATGTTTGAGAATATCAAGATCAAATGGTTCCCAAGGAAAAACTGGAAACAATATCATCAGATAAAGACAAGGAAATAAATCATTTGAAAGTATGTGACAAAACTACAAAGGAAGACACCTTGAATAATCAGATTGAATTAAAAATCAATGTCACACCAAAGCATGCAAAAATACCAGAGTTCAACATGTCGACTCAAGTTCATCATGTAGATATGAGATTGGAAACTCAGAAGAACATCAATGTCATACCAAAGCATGCAAAAATACCAGATTTCAACATGTCGACGCAATTTCATCATGTAGATATCATATTAGAAACTCAAAAGAACACCCCCTTTAGTCATTATGTTTTTACCTACAAAATCATATGCATGAAGAGATTTGAATGGAAGTATGATCAACTATTTCAAGAACTACTCAATTGTGGTACTGTTATCCAAAATAAATCGCTAAAAAAGGATTGTCTGTCTTCAAGCTTGGAAACCTTTCTAATGTCGCAGTTAATTATGCAGAATCCAAGATTCGTGGATGAATCTTTTCAAGGCATGATGACTAGTAATAAACTTAATTGGTTATTACAAATGTTATACATACTAATTTATTAATTAGTAGTTATAGGTTAATTAATTATTAAATGACATGTCTATTTATAAATATACATGTCTCTTCCCCCATCGACCATATTTAATATGGTCCATTCTCTATATTCATCATCAATCAATTATACAAAATATATATTTATAAATAATATTCCAACATGTAAGGTTTTTACCTTACAGGCGAGTTCATCCGGATGATAGTTCAGTGAGTTAATGCATTGCATGAGAAGTGGGGCGCACTTCTTAATGCAATATTGATTCATCCAGATGGAGGGCGAGTTCATAATGAAGTTAGAATTTAAAAATAAAATCTGATGAATGCAAAGAATGTATAAATATGTTATACATGATTGATGAATTCAATTTTAAGAGAATTCTCTTATCCCTTGAAGGCAAGGTGCTTCTCTTTGTGCAGTATATTATTCTGAGTCTCTCTCTTCATCTTTCTCTTTCTTTGTAATGCACTGGGGGTGATCGATGTAAAAGACATTCTCTTCTATCTATCATAATTATACTCTGAAGACTTTCTAGGGTTTTTCATTCTCATTTTTTTGAGGGTTTTCCCCAGGGTACATTTTGTGTTATGGATGAATGTTTCATGTGATTGAATGGTTCATTGATTCAAGTATTCAGTATTTCTGCACTTAAAGTTTTAAAGGTCAAAGATCATCATATTTGCTAAAAAGGTAACACGGTATCAGAGCTCAAGGTGTAAAGGAGCTAATATTTTTCAAGAAAACTTGATCCTATGTAGATCCTGAGGAGTTGAGCACAATACTTCAGATCCATGGCATTGATCTCTGTTCAACTGGAACACTATCTTGAGGGCACTTCAAATTTCAACACTTGGAAGGTGAGGATGTTGAACATCTTGGAGCAACATGACTTGGATGGATATGTATCCATTGTGGTGGAGGAGTCTACATATAATGTAGGGCGCATCAAATTCAAGAATAACCAAGTTAAAGCCAAACATATCATCTATGATTCAGTAAAGGACAATTTGATGTCCATGATCACTCTGTTGAAGACCGCAAAGGAATGTTTTGATACATTAACAAAACTATATGAGAAGAAGGAATTGAGTCAAAAGAGGGAAGTGAAGAATAAGCTTCGAAACCTAACGATGGAGAAGGATAAGACAGTGGCATCCTTCTTCACCAATATCTCTCAAGTAAGAGATCAGCTTGCTAGTATTGGATTAGTGGTGGATGAAGATGATCTTCTCCAAATCACTATTGATGGTCTCCCATCCTCATGGGAGACATTCTTGGATGCAGTAAATAGCCGAGAGGTACAACCTAACTTCAAAAGGTTGTGGCATGACTTCCTCCAAGAGGAGGGGCGAATCCAGAGAAATCCATTGTGCATCAAAGAATAAAATCATTCCCTCACAGCAAGGATGAAGAAATGTAAGAAGAACCTCTCAAAAGAATTTTTCCCATTCGAATAAGAAGGTATACAATAAGGAATTTGACAATTCAAAGGTTATATGCTACAATTGTGACACTAAGTGCCATTATGCAAGGGAGTGCAATGTAAAGAAAAAGGGAAAAGGAAGGTTTCATGATTCTACTGCTATAGAAGATGAAACTACTCAGAATAATGCACCCGAAGAAAAGGAGATAAGGAGGGAGTATTACCTAGTCTCAACACTTTGCCTGTCTGTCATCACAAGTGAGGAAAAATGGTTGGTTGATAGTGGGACATCCAAACATATGACTGGTTATAAGAGTTCCATCAACAATCTCAAGTAGAAAATGTTTTCATGCAAGGTAGATTTGGGAGACAACACAACCTATTCAATCCAAGGAGTTGGATCCACCTTCTTCAAGTTGAGTTCAGAAGAGATTTTACATGTGGAGGACATTCTTTATGTTCCAGGCTTGAAGAAGAACCTCCTATCAGTTTTGGCTCTTCAAGATAAGGTATTTCGAGTTATCTTCGTGGATAATCAAGCACTATTATGGCCGAAGAAAAAATACTTGAAATATGCAGCAGTGATTGGAGTTAGAGAGGGAGGTCTCTACAAGGTACCCAGGAAGTAAATTCAATATATGGTTCACAAAACTATCAGTCCATGCGAGCTATGGCATAGGAGGCTTGGTCACCTCCACTACAAATCTCTACCAGGATTACATCAAATGGTGAAAGGTATGCCTGTATTTGATTTTGAGCATGATAATATATGTAGGGGTTGTGCACTTGGGAAGAATGTTAAAAACCATTTCTCTAGAATTACTACTACATCTAAAGGGGTTTTAGATTTAATACATTCTGATGTATTTGGTCCCATGTCGTCCCCTTCCCTGAGGGGCTATTTATATTATGTAATATTTATAGAAGAATTTTTTTGAAAGTCATGGATTTATTTCCTAAAGTCTAAGAGCGAAACTTTTAGCAAGTTTCAGGAATTCAAATCCCTAGATGAGAATCAGATAGGAAATCACATTCATGATGTGAGATATGAAAATGGAGGTGAATTTGATTCACATGAGTTTAATGAGTTCTGTAGTGATGCAAGAATTTGTAGATAGTTAACTGTACCCTACAACCCTCAGCAAAATGGGGTTTCTGAAAGAAATAATAGAACCGCATGTGAGGCTGCAAAATACATGATGTATGATCAAGACCTTTTTACCTCATTATGAGAAGACACCTGAAGAAGTGTTCACTAGTGAAAAAGCAGATATTTCACACCCGAGGCTCTTTGGGAGTCCTGTATACATTTATGTGCCGAAAGAAAAGAGACCAAATATGGAGCCATAAGGAAAGAAGGAAACCTTTATTGGTTATAGAAAATCATCCAAATCCTACAGAATATATGTGCCAGGTGAAAGACACATTGAGGTTAGCCTATCTGTTACCTTCTATGAAGAGGAAGCATTCAAGAGATCGAAAGAGATTCAGTATGATACAGACACAAATGAGCATGAGACTCTTATGATGGAGGAGATAGATACTAAATTCAGATGTTCAAAGGGAGAATCCAGAAGAGTTCTCATATTCACTAGCTCCTGATGAATGAGTAGAACTAGTTTATGAACCTCCTACCAAGAGGAGGTCTGCATGTTTCCAAGATATACTACAAGGTGCAAAGAGGCATGGAGCATCATTAGGATATCCCATAGAGCGAAATAAACCTGACATATATTCAGGGTATGTTGCACATATGAGTCACTCATGGGTATATTCAGGGTATATTAAGGGTAGGATCTCCATATATGCAAGCAAGAATATCACTCATGTGTCTTTTCTCCCAAATAGGAAAATAAGAGACACTTCAACCCAATGCTCCAACTGGAAAGAAAGATGCTTCCCTATGTGAGTGCTCCCAATGGATCAACTCTATGCCACTATTCCAAGGATCAACCAACTTTCTGCAACAAGTATCCACCAAATATGTGGGTGCGTCAACTCCATCAAAGGATGGTCCATCAAATAGGAGCTCTTCTAAATCCTCAATGGAGGAATGACTCACTCTAGGAAGAAGATCAAATTCACTTTTGTAGGAAGTATGTGCTTGGGACTCATCATCTGCACCTCTAAACTCCCCAAGCACATGCATGTCATCATGCACCTCATGAACCACCATCTCATGAGGTTCTCCATAGAAATATGAATGTCATCAATTGAAAGAGAATGGTTGAGTGGAATGTAGGAGGGAGTATGTGATCTCTGCAGTTCTTGGTGAAATTGTTCTATCTCCATCTTGGATTCCAAGAGGGAACTTTGAGTGATTATCAAAGAATATTGGGTGGCCATCAACTCATCATTGAGATTGCAAATATATTCATCATCATTCAATGATGCTCCCTTCAACATATGAACAATATCATACAGATAATCTCTATCAGAAATCATATGTGAAAAATTACCTTGGATTCTAGTCATTGCTTTCTGGATCTTCTCCATGGCTTCAAGGAAAGATGAATCTTCCAATGAAGCAACTCTCCAAAATTATTGTGACACTGAAACATGTGTGTCTGGAGAATGTATAATGACTCTTTGATATCCCTGTTAAGGACTTTGTTCCTTATGCACATGTATTCGATTATGATCTTCAACTTCACTAGGCCCATAAGAAATGCAAGAGGACTTGGTTTGATGTGTCTCTAGTCAAAGGAGATCTTGATGTCCCTTTCATTTGCTTCCTTGAACCTTTTCAAATGATTGTAATGAAAAATATTGATGGATTGCACATCCATCATCAATTCAGCCTTACGCTTCTTCACCTTATCAGGTGGTCTACCTGGTGGGAGACCTTCCAATCCCCTCTAATGCATTCATAGAAAACTTTCAATGTATCCAAAATGATAAGACATGGTCATGTATGTACCTTGAATGGTCATCAAGAACTTTGCAGCCCTCTCAATGTACTCATACCTCATAAAATATTTCAAGTTAGAAAATTAGTAGTGCAAAATAGGCTCCACAATAGATAGCATCCATTGAAATCCAAACTTTTTGCATGATGCACAAACCAAAATAGTAAATGGAAATACTTCATTGTTGGATGATCCAATAATCATTCATGCATCTACCCTCTTTATTTGCATATCTGAATGCTCCTCATGCATATGCCATGCATGCGGATTTTCTTGTTCACTAGGGGGCTCTTTGAGAGTCATTCCAATTTTCCTTCTTCCAAGGTATGCAAGTCTTGTGCACCCTTGGGTATCCAATTCCACTATGTGCTTATATATCCAATCCTTGTACAAACAATTTCCTTTGCTTGTATATATGAATGGTATGTCCTTCTTTGGTAGAAAGATAAGTGTTTGGTCCACATCCTCCATGTCACCCCTCTCCTCATATACAAGAAAATTTGAATCTCCTTCTTGCACATGCATATTTTTAAGCTCTATCAAACTCAATAAGCTTCTCCTTCTCTGAAGGAACACATTCAGCCATGTGCTCACGCTCATGCTCAATGCAAGATGGAAAATGTGGCATGCTCAACTTCTTATGAAGCTCACCTTCCTCCTCCAAATATGATGATACCATGAATTAATTAGAAGAACAACAATGCTCTTCTTCTTTTGAGTCGATCGTAAGATTCAAAGTAGTTTCATAAGGTTCTGCCTCCTCTAGTTGTCCATCAAATAGGAGGGAATCTGATGGTACGGATTCTTCTTGGGCACAATATGACTGATTAGATCCTTCTTCATGCTCAAATGGATCTGCTTCCTCTCTATCCTCCATCATGCAATTTGAAACCTCTCCATCTTGTGTAGTATAAGGATTTGCATTATGAGTGGGAGGATTTGAAGGTTGTTATGTGATTGTAGTTGTCCTCTTCCTTGAAACATCTTATTCACGATATTTTTTGGTACCATTGGTTGTAAATTGTCTCATGAAAATACCATAGATGGATGGTTTGTTCTTCTTGATAAAATTCAAATTTTGAGCAGTCCTTGATTAAAGATTATCTTACCAAACTCAATACTCTATGAAAGAAAATTCCTTTTTGCAATCAAAACTCAAATCCATGTAGTCATTAAACCTTTTCATATATATGATCATCTAGTCTCTATTATTCCCATCATAAAAAAAAGGAAATCCATGGTGTTGATTTCTTCAATAAATCAAAGAAGCTTGGCCTTGCTGCAAAGATTCACCCTGATTTGGGTTGTGTCCAGGAAGCATGAGGGGGACAACAGTTCGACTGAATGAGTCGGCTCTGTTATGGCGGAAGCTTAAGAATAAAATGCGCAAAAGTAGGACTACGCGATATAGGTAATCACAAATACACACAGACAATATGCAAGAATGCGAATTGTTCTTCTATTAGATGTAAGACACCATAATGATTGATGTATGTTATAATAATATACATGCTTACATAGAATTCTGAGACACTTGAGTGCCTTCCCGTTATATTCAGTTACAAAGAAGAAGTTAGAGTGGTTCAACTGTTCAACCGTTACAGTCGGCTGGAAGACAGAGAGACAATCCGTAAAAGTTCGACAATCGCTGGTCGCATGTCGATGCTGTGTGTCGACGTCATGACCTGTGAGGTCACTAAACATGTCGAAGGTGTGGAACATGTCGTAGGTGTGGAACAAGTCGCAACATGCTGAAGTTTGTCAAAGTGTTGTCACGTCAAAACTTGTCGAATTTGTATCAACCGCGAAGACTAATCGAGGATGTGTCGAAGTTAGCATCCGACAACAAATGCCAACTGCGATGTGGATCATACCTCCTTCCTTAGGAAACAATGGACCCCATTGTTTGCTTGCGAAGGTGAGGGAACTTGTCGGATATTTCAATAGTAGAGTACCACTTTCCTTGAGATGGGAGCTGACCAGATTTGGCAACCTGAAACAAGGGAATTGCAGTCGTCCTTGTAAGGCGTACTCATCATCCCACAATGGTGTCACAAGGAGGAGGCTCCTGGACATATGGGTTGATGTCTGTAGGTTCTATTGTCTATAAGTCATTATGTTCCAACAAGGGTGCATAGTATGATCGAAGTAGATCTACATTGAAGACTAGATGCAGACCTAGGCAAGCCGGAATGTCGAGCTAGAAAGTGTTTTCTCCAATCTGCCGAAGAATACTGTATGAACCATATCGCAAAGGTCTTAACTTCTTGAAAGGACCTGTGAAGCGCTCCTTCTTAAGATGTAGCCAGAACTTATCCCCAATTGGGAGTGCATGAGGAATGCAATGCTTGTCATGTCGGGCCTTAACTTTCTCGTTTGCTTTGTGCAACATATCATGTGCCTGTTGCTGAATGTTGCAAATTTGTTCTCAAAACTTGACTTCTTTATCAACTTCTCGTTGGCTATGGTTGGAGTCAGAGTTTGGCTGTGTCGAGGAGCTGATCAAGTCAATAGGTGCTGAGGGTTGAAATCCGTAACAGATTTCAAATGGACTCTTTCCTATAGAGCTGTGCTAAGCATGATTGTAGATATGCTAAATGTATGGAAGACTTTCATCCCATGTGCATCGATGCTAGTGATTGTTCATGCGAAGCAGTTGTACTACAAAGCGATTCAAAACTTCCGTATGTCCGTCAGTCTGAGGATGGAAAGATGTCGATAATGAGAGTCGAGTGTCCAGCTATTTCCAGAGGGTCTTCCAAAATATACTAACGAATCTGGCATCTCGGTCAGAAATTATGGTTGTGGGTAAACCAAAAGGTTTCCAAACATGTGTAAAGAAGAGATGAGCAGTCTGTTGCACTGTCGTAGTCTTGTTACATGGTATGAGAATGGCCATCTTGGAAAATCGGTCGACTACTACTAGTATCGCGTCATGCTGATGTTTGGTAGTAGGATAACCCATCAAGTAGTCCATAGAAATAGATTCCCATGGTCGACTAGGAACTGGTAGAGGTGTGTACAATCCCTATTGTCGATTAGGCGGCTTAGTAATGGCACAAACCACGCATGATTGAATGTACTTGTTGACGTTAGATTTAAGTGTAGGCCAGAAGAAATACTTCTACAGAATAGCAAGTGTCTTTGCTACCCCAAAGTGTCCTGCAGTCTTGTTGTAGTGCGCATCCCAAATGAGTTGCTATCGGTTCTCACTGGTGGTACACAAAGCTATCCAAGCTTGTATAGAAAGGCGTCTTTCAGGAAGTAGACGGAGTCTGAGGTCGACGACTTGTTAGTCTGTAATTGTCGGTAGACTGCTGAGAAGTCGTTTTCATCCTCGTACAACTGTTTCCATGTGGTCGTGTCGTATCCCTGCATACTCATCACTATCAAAAGGAGAGTAATGAGTGGTCGACTGAGGCAATCTGCGGTAGTATTAGCTTTGCCTTTATGATACTTAATCAACAACTGAAATTTTTGTAGGTAATTAACCCACTCAAGTTGTCAGTTTGTCTGCAAATTTGATTGTGTCGGAGCGAACTTTAGAGGCTTGTGATCAGTGAGAATGACCGTTTCCTTGCCATGGATGTAATGCCTCCATTTCTTGAGAGCTTGCATAATGGCGTACAATTCTTTTTCGTACATCGAGTACCTTCTAATTGTGTCATTAAAAGTCTCAGAATGAAAAGCGACTGGGTGACCAGACTGAGTGATCACTGCACCCAAGGCATAGTCCGATGCGTTTGTCTCAATCTCAAAGGGCTGATGCAAATAAGGTAACATAAGTACTGGTGCAGTGTAGAGCCTGTGTTTGAGCTGTTCAAAAGCTGCTTGATGTGTTGCTTTCCATTGAAAGATAGTTTTCCCATTTCCCTTCGTCGACTGATTCAAGGTCCAGGCTATGTGATTGAAGCTGAGTATGAACCATCGGTAGAAATTCACCAAACGAAGAAAAATTCTTAGTTCTTGAATGCTTCTAGGAATAGGCCAATCTTTGAGGATCTATACTTTGTCTGGATCGATGTGAATGCCTGTAGAGTCAATTACATACCCCAAATATTTGATGCTGGTCATTTCAAAAGAGAACTTGTCCATATTCAAATAGAGTTGATGTTGCTGGAGAGTGTCGAGGACATGTCGAAGATGTTCGACATGTTCTTCCCATGATCGACTGAAAATCAATATGTTGTCGAGATAGACAATAACCCATTTTCCGACGAAAGGTCGAAGAATATTATCGATATGTCACATGAAGGTCACAGTTGCGTTGGTTAAGCCAAAAGGCATGACTAACCATTCAAACAATCCTTCCTTGGTTTCAAAAGCAGTTTTCCACACATATGAGGGCTCAATTGGAATCCGATGGTATCCCGACTTGAGTTCGAGCTTAGTAAAGAATTTAGCACCTTTCAGATAGTTGATAAGCTCGTCTATCCGCGATAGAGGGTACTGATTCTTCATCGATATTTTGTTGAGAGCTCCGTAGTCGATGCACATGCGCCAAGTCCCGTCTTTCTTCAAACTAGGACGACTGGAGTTCCACAAGGAGAGGAGATGGGGCAAATATGTCCTTTGTCGATTAATTCTTGGATTTGTCTACGAATCTCTTCATTTTAGAGAATGGATATTCTGTAAACAGATGCATTAGGCAAAGAAGAACCAGGAACAAGTTCAATGGAGTGTTTTACCTGACAATGTTGCGGTACTACGTTGGGATCTTGAAAGAGGTTTTGGTACTCATCAAGAATATGATTGACTTGCTGCTTCTGTCGGGAGCTGCATTGGTCAATAACTTGACTCATCGCTGCAGTCTTCGTAGAATGTTGCAACTTGATCATGATTAATGCAAATTTATGGGCATGATTGATGAGCTTCTTTGTCTGTTTGGCAGATATCAGTGCAACCATTGGTGTGGGTTGACGCTCTGGTATACGGAACCATTGATTTCAGATTCTGACAATCACCTTCTGAGGTTGTGATTGATAACTTCCATGTCTATCCCAGAGGTAAGGTTTCCCAAACAGGGCGTCGACTGCGAAGAGTGGTGCCACATCATAGAGTACTTCATCTTCAAAAGGATTTATGAAGTAGGAGAGCTTGCATTGTTGAGTGATTCGTAGTTCTTATCCATCCTTCATCCAACCGATGTTATAAGACCAAGGATGCAGAGTGGTAACAAGACCTAATTTCTTCACAACATCTTCAGAAACGAAGTTCTTCTGACTCACGTTGTCCACAATCAGATGTAATGGGTTTCCCTGGACCCATATCCATGTATGGAATAGGCGTTCTCCTTCCTCCTCATCGACAATAGTCGAGGCCGCTAGAGTTTTCGAGGTCAAGAGGGTCGTTGTGTCTGGATCAGATTCTTCCACCATCTTGTCGAATGTGTCAGAGGTCGACACTTTTGTCAAAAATGTCTTCCGAGCTTTGCATTCAGACGTATCATGCCATGAAGAGTGGTGGTAATCGCACCATTTACCAGTCAGTGGTTGCTTGTTGTGTTCCCTTTTGTGAAAAGGCTTCGAAGTCGACTGGTGCCTTCTTGTCAGGTGGTCGTCCTGATGTCAGCTTTGTTGTGAAATGTGCTTTTCATTTTTTCTTGGTTTCCAGTTTGCTGGCATAATGGAAAGCATCTGCAAGCGTATTGACAGTCATAAATTCCATCTCCTGCTGGATATACTGGGACAATACGCTGGTGTGCTTCATAACAATCAATTTCTCTTCTTCTTGGATGCCAAGTCTTGCCATGAGTTGGTAGAACTCGTCGGTGTAACTTTGTATTGATTGGTCTTTCCATTTCCTTAGCTGCTACCACTTCTTATACTGCTGCTCGAGGTATTTCGGTGGGTAAAATTCCTTTCGAATGTGTTCGACGAATTTGTACCATGTGTCGATGGGGTCTCCACTTTTCTCCATCTTTATCGAGAGGTTCTCCCACCAACAGTGTACGGAGGTTGACATCTTTAAGGATGCAATGGTGACTTTCTCATATTCAAAGAGATGATTTACAACATAAAAGGATTCCAATTTTTGTACCCAATTGTCGACGAATTCCGTGTCAATCTTACCTTCAAGATTCAGTATGTCAAGATTCATTTGCACTTTGAAGGGGATGATTTTATCGAAGTGAGTTCTCGTCAAGGATCCTCCAGATGTCGAAGCAAATCATAAGAGAATATCATTGAACTGGGTGAACATTTCAATCCATTGTCGAGCCAGAGCTTTCTCAATAAGCTATGTTGTCTCGTCAACTGCATGTCTATCATTTGTTTCTTCTGTCATTTATGGAGTTAACGTTTGCTTGGATTGCTGAGATTGTGAGCGAGTTTAAACTGGAATAAGTCAGGTAACTTCGAGAGAAGTGTATATGCAAAACTTAAGCACAAAAAATTGAGTGCACTTTGATACCAATGATCTGGGTCGTGTCCAGGAAGCATGAGGGGGACAACAGTTTGACTGAATGAGTCAACTCTGTTACGGCGGAAGCTTAAGAATAGAATGCGCAAAAGCAGGACTACGCGATATAGGTAATGACAAATACACACAGACAATATGCAGGAATGCGAATTGTTCTTCTATTAGATGTAAAACATCAGATTGATTGATGTATGTTACAATAATATACATGCTTATATAGAATTTTGAGATGCTTGTGTGCCTGCCTGTTACGTTCAGTTACAAAGAAGAAGTTAGAGTGGTTCAACTGTTCAACCATTATAGTCGACTGGAAGACAGAGAGACAATCTGTCAAAGATCGACAGTCGCTGGTTTCATGTCGACGCTGCATGTTGACGTCGTGAACTGTGAGGTTGCTAAACATGTTGTAGGTGCGGAACATGTCACAACATGCTAAAGTTTGTCGAAGTGTTGTTGCGTCAAAATTTGTCGAAGTTGTATCAACCGCGAAGACTAGTCGAGGATGTGTCGAAGTTAGCATCTGACAACAAATTCCAACAGTGATGTGGATCAAACCCAAGCTGATGTGAGCATCATGGCTGCAAATTATTCAAATTGAGAGATTATTTTCCACAGGAGTAGAGGAAATTTATATGATACCACAATAATGTACCATTCATATCCGATGATACTCTAACTAACTCTCCTACAAGAATTAAGGCAAAACAATGAAGACTAGTGGCTTCACTGGTTGTAGGAAAGACAATCTCAAACAACTCTGGAAGGATTTTTGACTTAGGAAGGATTATGAATATAAAGTGACAATCAATTACCAGTATAGGGTCTCTCCAACAAGTTTGGATAGGTTCTGAGAAATTTTCAAATATAGACAAACAAAATTGGCACTCAAGATTACACAACTAGTTCAAATTCAAGAATTCCCAAATAGTAGGAGGTCATGAATTCTTGGTTTCAGAATTTTCATGAGTATATTGGCATATTTATTAATATCATCAAATTAAAGACTTCAATTTGGAGTTATATATATTCCTCTATCAATCATACATTGAAAACTAGCTCTTTTTCATAACAATCTAGACTAAGTGCAAGAGATGTACATGAAAGGTATACTTTTATTTATTGATACTGTAAAATAGATTTAATAGGTTCATTATTACATCATTAAAATCCATCAGCAGCTGAAATACTTCTCATAGAACTATCAATAAATAAATACATAAGAAATAAAGATCTCCATCAAAGAAAGACTAGAAATCATCACAATCCTGGATGGGAGGCTCTCTAATATCTACAAAAATATTTAATTCAACTTGATCATACTTTAGGGCATGCAATAAAATCAATTATGAAGACTGTATGTCATCATCCTCTCACAGAAAACAGGGGCACATCTCCCAACTTGTATTAGGGGCACATATCCCAAGTCACAGAGGCACAATTGCACTCAATTCAATTCACAAATTGTCAAAAGATAGCCAATTGTTGCACACTCCTTCCTTTATATATTTGATGTGATTGTTTTAGCAAGTAATATAGGATATAGTGCCCTCATGGAGTGGATAAGGTTGTCTTTCTTTCCTCTTTAGCTTTTTCCTGTACTTTCTGCTTTGCTTTGCTTTCTATTTTTTATTTTGATTTCTACTTTTGATTTTATGTCATGATTTTTCCTGCATTTCTACCTCATCCTGCTTTTTTGCTTTGTCCTGCTTTTTCCTGCTTTTCTACCTTATCATGCTTTTATGCTTTTATTTGCTTTTATGCTTTATTATGCTTTTCCTGAGATTTGTTGCTTTTCTTCCTTGTGTCAAATTTTCTTTTCTTTTTCATGCTTTCCTATATTTGACTGATTTTATATTTTCTTCCTTTTCAATATCACTTGGTCAATCCTTATTCTCTAATGTGCCCTTGTGCATGATTATCAATTTTATTCCATTGAGATAAATATCTATTAATGAAAAATACTTTCATCAAGTGAATTTCAAACTTAGGAAAAGAATAAAATTAAAACTTCCTAACTAATTAATGCCTTGACTTAACCCCTCATTAACTAATTAATTCCAATCTGTCACTAGGATCCATGGGGTTTGATCTGCTTCATGGTGCTGAGAAAATGGGAACATGATAGTCGTCCCCTCCCAAGTTTGCTTGTCCTCAAGCAAGAAACCAGCTCCAACAATCTATGAACTGAATCAGTGACTTCTCTCCTCAAAATATACTACTGGATGTCTAGAATTGGAATCCTAGATTCCAAGAAAAATACCAAAGGTCCACCATGTTTTTGTTGCACCACTCTGATTATAACCAAATCTCCAAAAATGATCTCAGGGTCCCACTACTTATGTTGTATTACTCCATATATCAATGCAAACTGTAGTAATCCATCAACTCTTGGATCCCAATGCCACTGCTACATGTCTCCCAATAAAATTGTTGCTTATGGAAAACTATCATCCCAAAGAATTCCAGGGTCCCATTGTCTTAACTGCATCCTCCCAAAATTAGTATAAAAAAATTATATATCATCATGTGGGATGTCTAGATTTCTAGACCAAACTGGAAGTTCATCACTTCCAAAGGAAGATTGAATCTCCTCATAAGCCATGTGAAACTAGCACTGCAATTCCCATCCATAAGACATAGGTGACAATCCCAAGTCCATCCAAGTATACTGAAGACATCCCATAGAAGCCATAAATTCCAATACAACTGCTCACAAAACATGGATGACATGTCTATAAAATTTCCACTGATGTAAGAAAAAAACTTACCCCTTATGGTACTCAAATACCTCACATAATTATCCACCCAATCAATGGATGAATGCATACGCCAACTTAGTGATCTGGATGGAAAGCTTGTAGCCTCCCCATGTACCATCTTTGCTCTAGTGAAACAATTCTTACTCCGCTACTTGTTCCACCTAACTAACTCAAGTGGAACTCCCTTGTATTGCTATGCATGATGGAGACATCAGATGGATGCCTCTATTTCTGCTCATCCAAATGGTAAGGGACATGTGCGGCTTGTCAAACACCAAGGTCTAACCATCAAACCATCAAAAACGTGTGTAGGAGACTCCTTCTCCTCATGTGGAACCAAAATAAAAAATCACTTTACCCAATCTTCATCCCTATGTATGATGGATTCCATATGTGTGTGGGATGGAGAATGGTGAACCAACTCTCTATAATAGTCATCCATCATGGTTGGCTCAATCGAAGTGAGATCTTGTGCCTCCTCCAAAACTGTACAACCACCACTTAGAGGAAACCCATAATCTCTCTGGAAATGAACATGTGCTTGGTATTCATTTTCCTTGACCTAAGACTCCCCAAAAAAATGCAAATCATATTGTACTCAATATTCCCAATGCACACAAGTACGGAAAATCAAACGTTGTTGTTCCAATGACAAGGGTGAAAGTCCCATGTCCAATCACAAAGAAAGTAGGAATCATCAAAATTCCATGGATTCCCATGATGCTCACAAGAAGTGTAATATGTATCCAAGAAGTCTCCATATATGCAAGCAAGAATATCACTCATGTATCTTTTCACCCAAATAGGAAAAGAAGAGACACTCCAACCCAAAGCTCCAACTAGAAAGCAAGATGCTTCCCTATGTGAGTGCTCCTAATGGCTGAACTCTCTGCCACTAGTCCAAGCATGAACAAACATTTTTCAGCAAGTATCCACCAAATATGTGGATGCATCAAATCCATAAAAGGTTGGTCCATCAAACATGAGCTCTTCTGACTCCTCGATGGAGGAATGACTCACTCCAGGAAGAAGTTCAGTTTCACTCTGGTAAGTAGTATGTGCTTGGGAATCACCATTTGCACCTGTAAAATCCTCAAACACATGCATGTCATCATGCACATCATGAACCACCATATCATGAGGCTCCTCCATAGAACTTTGAATGTCATCAACTGAAAGAGAATGGTTGACTGGAATGTAGGAGGGAGTATGTGATCTCTATAATTCTTGGTGAAATTGTTCTATCTCCATCTTGGATTCCAAGAGGGAAATTTGAGTGCTTCTCAAGGAATCTTGGGTGGCAGTAAAATCATCATTGAGCTTGCAAATCTCTTCATCAGCCTTCAAGGATGCTCCCTACGACATATGAACAAGATCATACAAATAACCTCTGTCAGAAAGAATATGTGAAAAATTACCTTGGATTGTAGTTGTTAGCACTCAGAATTTATCCTTTGGTTGTAGAAGGATAATCCTAAGGTAACTCTTTCAAACAAACCTTTAGGAGGAAACCTGGCTTCTTTCCTACCAGAGAGGGCTCTCTCAGTAGATGAATACAATGGCCATGACTATTTTTACACAAGATAAATTAAATATTTTAATGGCTGAAACAAGATGGTTTCATTGGGCATGGAGTTATAATCGTAAAATATAAAAGATACAAAGGGATTTCACAATACCAATCTTTCCACAAAGGCGGGATAGTTATTTGTTCACAATCAAGTTCTTGATTTGCTGGTGATAAAAGAAGAAAATGGAATAGTCCATTAATATGGGCATCGACATGATGAATCCAATATTAAATTTAGAGGAAAATTAATTAGTGAATACTTGAAATCAATAAATCAAAGCATAGAAATATGATTTCTGATCCATTATACACTTATTCAAGCATGAAAGAAAACATAAATGGAATAAGATAACAAGAATAACATGCACAAGAGAAAAGGAGATACATACTATGAAATTATAACAAGAGAATCTATGCTTCCAAAATTTCTTGCTTGGCTCTGCAAATTTTATTAAGCCTTTAAGTATTCAGTACAAAATTCCTTTCCTTCTCATAAGTTCCAACCCCCATTACATTACAAAAACTTGTTTAAATACATAAAAGAAATGCTCTATGAGCTGCAACTAACTATTTGCATTCCAAAAATAGAAATTTCATAATTGTTTATCACATCTATCAAAAGTTTAAAAAGTAAATAGCTAAAAACATGAAAAATGCTTTCAATCCATATTATAGTGGATCTTGGTACTCCTTCGTTGTCATATTTTGGACATCTGTATTCATTGATGTAGGTTGTATCTCATTCTCCTGAATTTCTCCACTATCTTCCACTGTTTTACAGATGGCGCCTCATAACTAGTCATTTCTTTAACTGAAACTCTCAACCCAACATGCTCCACATAGTATTTTGGAGGAAATTATGCAATTATCATCTTTAACCGATTATGAATTTCAAAATATACAGCTAACTTTTCAATTATGACTTTTCCTGTCAGGGACTGAGTCATGTCTTCAAATTTTTTGTGATCCATTCTAGGTTTAACTAGAAAATCTTGATACTCGGATTGAGAAATTTGGTGTCCATTTCTATCCCAGAAAGAAGGGAGTCCTTTCTGAAACATTTCTGACAGTAAACTTTTAAAAGACTTAACTTGATGTGACATTTGATTTACTCTTGCTTGGACACTTTGAACATGATGGTGTTTTGCAATGATCCTTCTTGCATGAGTTATTATCTCAATTCTATCTTTGATTCCCAAAGTTTTCATATCTTCTAAAGTTAAGGAATTAAGGAAATCAATAGTGCTTTGGGATGTTTCTGTTGGTCTTTTCTCCAAAGTCTCCATCATGACTGAGAAATTTTGCAGAGCTATACTCATCACTTATTCTTTATCCTTTATAAAATTCAAATAAGACCTTAAATTAATAGATTCAACCATGATCATATCCCATATTAAATGTCTGGCCCCTTGCACAGGAAATCTCCCTGATATTTTCTAGTCAACTTTTCATTTTGCTCCAATAATTTCTTATTCTCCTCTTCCAGGACCTTTCTTTCTTCTTCTTTCTTTCTCACTTCCTCTGCAAATTTTGATTTTCTATTTTTAAAGTTTTTATTTCTTCTTCTTTCAAACTAATCTATGACATAGCTTTAACAATATATTCTATACTGGTCTCTATTCTTGATTGGCTTGTTTTTATATGTTTATTCATTTCCAGAATCAACTGACTTTCATTAAGGACATCAAATTTAGCTAAAATTGTAGCTCTTTCTCCCTCCCATCCATTTTGTTCTTTTGTAACCTTCAGTAATTTTTCTTTAGTATCAGTTAATTCTTGAGATAAAGCTTCCTTTTCCTTCTCTTACTCCGTTAACTCAAAAGTCTGAATTAATTGAGTAGCTGGAATCTTGAATTTTTTCTTTAATAGTTGGATTATGCTCTCCTTTTCAGCCAAGATCTTTTTTGTGGCTTGACCTTTATCAGCTTCACTATCCATGGTCAATATATCACCCTGGAGCTTTTTGACTTGTTGTTGGTATGCTTTATTTGTTAATTTCTCTTGTTTTAATTGATTTTCTAGCCTCAAGACTGTAGATTGTAATTTTGAATTCTTTAGAGAAGTTTTCATCAAATATGTATATATCACTTCCCCAGTTTGATTATGAAGATGGATTTTATTAGGTATAGGGATTCTTTGCAAATTTAGCTTCATCTCTGAAACTCTATCCTGGGTAGGTACTGCCAAATTTAATGTGTTTTTGACATGATCTTTTATAGTAACTAATGAAACTTCTTTGTCTGAGATATCTCTTACTTCTGAATAAAGCTTTAAAACCTTTTCTGAAGAAATATGCCTTTCTTGTCCACATTTGGTATACAAGTCACTCCTTGACTTAAATTTTTCACTAGATCCACCTTGCCGTGCTTCTTCAAAACTGTATTCTTGAACTTGGAAATATAGTTCCTGGTCTTTTTCTTTAATATTTTTTATTCCAATTTCAACCATCTCTTCATCTGAATCAATATTTGGCCTTTTTGATATTTCTGAATCTTCATCTATTTTCTCATCATCCTATGGAAAACTCCTTTTACCAGTGATGTCGATTTTGCTTGGAGTTGGTATAATCATTGCAGATGATTTCATTATTGCAGAAGGATTAGCTTGCAGGGTCTCTAAAGTCTCTATATATGGTTGATATTCCATTAAATTAGCTTTTTTAGCTAATCCTTCTACCTCTTCATGATCAAATGCTCTGCATCTGTTTTGATGCCTTCTTTGTGAAATAATGTGGTAAGGGCCATAATTGATTTTGGTAGCTTTTCCAAAATTCATATCCTGTAATAGGCCTTGAATGAGTGAAAAGGTATCCTTATTCTTTATAATTAAAGGACCAATCTTCATAGGAAATTTTATTTCAGAATCCTTCTTGAAGCTCAAGAAGTGTTCATTCTCTACAATCATTTTCTGTCTAAAAAGTCTAGAGCAAATATCCTTGGTGTTAAAAATGCAGGCAAGATATATGGCTCATGAAAAAAGACATAAATCTAATGAGAGTATGGTCTTTCAAAAGAAACCAATCTCCAACTCTCTAGTCTGAATTGAACTGTAAAACCTCTTGCATTTCGGGTAATACTCTAGGTAATTGGTTTTGAAACATTAACCTGTACATTTTTGACATGATAAGATTCATATAATTGAAAGTACTGTTTATGATCTCAGAAGTGAAAATAATCTTCGAGGACTACAAATTTGCTTCATTAAAAAACAAGAACATTCTGACCAAATATGACTGAAACCTGAAGTGTCTTGTCATGTGGAAATTTTCTAACTGAGAATGAATACTCTTAGCTAGAAACTCATCAAATTTAAGGCAGGGTAACTAACTAGACTCAGACTAAAAAATGATGCTTGGCTATTCTAAATAATATACTTAAAAGAGTTTATGGGACGAATTTATCAGTATCTAACCTTAGAAACTTACTCAATAATGAAATAACCCACTGAGACTCTTCCTTGAATAGGTTAATATCCAAGGGAAAAGGTTCATTCTCAACAGAGAGAGCAGGCTTTAGGATTTTGGAGTAAAAGACTTGTTTTTCTTGTGTTGGGACTTGTCTAAATTGTTCAATTAGAGTTTCTTCAGCAAAATCTTCCAAATTTTGAACAAACGACCTAGGAATTTGCAGAAAAAAGGATTTTAGACCTACTAGAATCCATTATCAACCGCTCAAACTGGGAATAGTTTGATGCACACTAGGATACAAAATATGGGAAATTTAGGGTTTATTCTAGGCAAAAATGATGGAAAAGAGACTTTTGTACACCATGCAAATCCAATCCCTGTTCATTTAAGACCTTTAGTCTATCTTTTACTTCCCGTACTGAACCAAAGGACAATACTGTATCGAAAATATCTCCATCCTTATCTTCAAATATTTATTCTAATTTACTAAACTCTTTAAATTGTGCCTCTACTTTTTCTTCTCTTTCCATTTTTAAAAGACCAATAAACGGTTAAAAATTCATGACCTACCTGGAATACGATGGCTAGAAAGGTATATCTTGACCTGAATCCCACTGTAGACATGTTTCTTCTTCATGTACAGGAAAACATATGACTCATTTCCCGTGACCTTTCCCTTTATAATATTTCTTTTTATAATCGACAAATGAAATCTAACTGTTGATCTTGTCGCCCTATTCACATATGTCGTCAATCTCATCAAGCACTATCACCTAAATCGGTTTTGGGATCTTGATCTTGATCTATTCCTATGATCTTGATCAATGTCATCAAGCACTATGATCTTGATCTATTCCTCTTTTAATTTTGACCCCCGATCTACTTCACAACTATCCTTTTTTAACACTCTTTTCGCTTTTTCTCTTACCATTATCCTACCACGATTTTTTTTAGAACAAAATCTTGGTCTACCGTTGATCCTCTCATACTTTATTATTTCACCATCGATCTATGCCGAGCTTTAGTATTCTGTTTATTTTAGTATTTGGAGGTCCCGCCATTTAAGTCGTCTGCTTGGCCAAGTTTAGTGAATATTTATTTCTCCACCAAGTTATAACACTTTATTGCTTAAATCTCGATCACAACCTTAGGTCTTATTATAAAGCTGTATCCTTTGATTTACCCTCTTTTCCTTCTAACTACATAAAAACTACTCCTGTTTCAACAACTAGCTCCAACTGGGGATGTTATCCTCCCAGTGAGGTAGCAAAGAACCCCGCAAACCAGTGCCTTGTCCATTACGATCTGTACAAACCATTATTCACAAATTTCAAGGTCTTTTTTCTTTCTTTTATTTATAAAAATAAAAATGAAAAATCTCCAAATCTTACAGCCTTTGCCTTTGGGCTTCAAATATTTCAACCTGTCATTCATACTCAACTTCACATGTACAACTAATATACAAATATTTCCTATTTTTTTAAGAAAGGTAGTGTTTGAGAAACCTCCCATTAACAGGACCCCCTCCAATGCCATTTCCATTTCAATCTTGCGAAATAAAATAATTATCTCCTCTGAATGCAAAAATAATATAAGGCCCTTTCCATAAGTGATCAAATTTAGCATGTTTATGCTCCTTCCTAGCATCCCACTTTAGAACCATGTCATTTACCTGAAAATTTCCTTCTTTCACCTTGCTGTCAAAAATTTTCTTCATTCTCTCTTGATGCACTTGTACTCTTTCATATGCTTTTTCTCTCATTTCATGGAGCTCGATCATCTGATTAATTCTTCTTTGCATATGGTTTGGCTCTTCATCTTGTTCTTGTAGCAACATCATAACTAGGAGACCTAAGGAAACTGGAAAAATTACTTCTTCTCCATACATCAGTTGAAAATGTGACATACCAATATCTCTTTTTGTGCTTATCATGTCTTCCCATAAAACATATTTAATCTTTGTGTGCCAAGCTCCTTTGTTTTCTTCCAGTAATTTCTTTATAATCCTCACCAAACTCTTATTTGAGGATTCTTCCAATCCATTACCTTGAGGATGGTATGTTGTTGAATGATTCAAATGAATACGATACTTGTGACATAACCTAATCATCTTCTTTGATATGAAGGCCCGTGCATTATCTGTTACTATTCTTCTAGGACATCCAAACCTTGAAAGAATGTTTTCTTCCAAAAAATTCATTATTACTGTCTCTGTAGCATTTCTGGTTGGGATAGCTTCAATCCACTTGGTAAAATAATCTGTTGCAATTAAAATCCACTTATGTTGTCTTGAAGAATTTGGATTAATTTCTCCAATGAAATCTAATCCCCACTGCTAAAAAGGTGCTTCGACTAAAATTGGTTTCAAAGGCAAAGGTAAAACTTCCCTTTTCCCATCAAAACTTTGACATTCCTAGAATTTTGAAATCTCCTTGTATACATTTGAAAAAATAGTGGCCCAATAGAATCCTGCTCTAGGAATTTTATTCACTATAGCCTTCCATGAATGATGTCCTCCACACACTCCTTTGTGAAAATATTTCATAACCTGCTGTGCTTCGTTTTCCAACAAACAATTCAAAAAAATTCCTCGTGGATCTTTCTAGTATAAATACTCATTCAAAATACAAAATTTTGTTGATTTCAATTTTACAGATCTTTCCCTATTCTTGCTCATTTCAAGAGGTGCCTGTAAATTTTGTAAAACATAAACAATATTGCCATACCAAGGGGACAAGGAAAATTCTTTAATTACTGGAAGATTAGGAACTATTTCAATTGAAAGATCAGATATAAAATTCATGTCCAGAGAATCACAATTCATTTCAGTCATTAGCTTTGCTAAACCTTGTCCCTTTATCAACTTTGTAGGTTTAATATCCATATCATAGTCTAGTAATATTGCAATCCATTTGGCTCTTTTTCCTTCAGGATCTAGTTGAGTGAGTATATCTTTAACTGCAGTTGTTGGGACATAAGAAATCACATGTGAATGCAAATTGTAGACTTTAAAATCATTCAAGGACTTGATCAATGCATAAGCTTGCTTCTCCATTATATCATATTTTAATTCTCCATCTCTTAAAGTCTTGCTGAAAAAGGAAATTGGTTGTTCCATGCTATCTTGATTTTTCTGCAATAAGACTCCAGCTATAGTATGTTGTGATGCAAAAGAAAATATGATAAATTCTTTTGGGAAATCGGGACTAATTAGGACAGGGGCTTCAGTGAGATATTTCTTGATATCTTTAAAGGATTTCTTATCCTCAATAGTCCATTTGAGTTCATCATTCTTTTTTAACATGTCTGAAATATTTCTCAAAATCATGCATAGCTAGGAACAAGTCTCCTCCAGAAATTTACTCTACCAATGAAGGAATGCTCTTCTTTCTTGCTCCTTGGTCTTCCGATTTTTTGAATGGATGACACTCTTTTAGGATCAATTTTAATACCATATTTCGATATAATATGTCCTAACAGTTTCCCTTCTTTCATGGCAAATTTTGACTTTTTGGGATTTAAAGATATATCAAACTTCCCGCATTTTAAAAATACCTTTTCCAAATGTTTCAAGTGGTCTGCATCTGAATTTGAATAGATTGTTATATCATCCATATACACTACCACAAAATTGTCTTTCTCTTCTGGAAATGCAATATCCATGGCTCTTTGAAATGTATCCCTTGCATTCATTAATCCAAATGGCATCTTTGCATACATGAAAGTCCCCCATGGCGTTGTAAAAGATTTTTTCTCCTAATCCTCTGGAAGAACTTTGATCTGATTGTATCCTGAGAAACCATCCAACATGGAAATCCTTTCTACTCTAACAACCTTCCGCAAAATGTGGTCCATCTTAGGAAACATGTAGTTGTGTTTTAAAGATACCTTATTTAGATTCCTGAAATCTACACATAGTCTTATCTCTCCATTCTTCTTTCTCACAGGGTCTAGATTCGCTACCCACTTGGAAAATCTTAGTGATACGATGATTTTAGCATCAAACTTTTTAACTTCTTTCTCGATCACCAGAAGTAACAAGGGATTTATTCTCCTTAGCTTTTGTTTGAAAGGCTTTTCATTTGGATTGATAGCAGTTGTGTGCTGAATTATGGAAGTGTCATACTCTTTTAAATATTCATAGCTCCAAGCTCTCCAAAGGTATGAGACCTCTTGGAATAACATTCTCTTTTAGCTGAATTATTTATTTTCCTCCAATTTCTCTTATGAACTTTTCTTGCTCGACTTCCAAAAATTATTCATTATTAACAACTCCCTCCATACCTTGATCTTCATTATCAATATTTATATTAGCAAACTCATGTGTCATTTCTAAAAACTTCTTAATCTGCAAATCATCTTCAAAAACCTGCCAGCGTTTCGAATTATCAGGAATGGAAGGCCTATTCACAACTTCAATCTCATATTTTTTATTCGAGAAACTGGGTATTCTAAAATCACCAGCAGTAGTAGCTATAGAATATGCTATTGAGTTATTAATCCTGGGTATCACCACTATATCATGCTCATCAAAGAAATTTCCAAGCAAATCCCAAACTTCATTTCTACATGCTCTCATTTTTGGATGTTTTGTTTAGTAGATTCCATTCACTTGATTTATTACCAATTCAAAATCTCCAAACACCTCAATTTTCTTCAGTTTTAAATATTTCAACACATTCAACCCCAAAATCAGAGCTTCATATTCTGCGACATTGTTAGTACATTCAAAAGCCAATTTGAAAGAGTACATCAGAAATTCTTGATCAAGAGATATTATCCACACACCTGCACTAGCACCTTCTTTGCTCATCAATCCATCAAAATGCATAGTCCAAATCCCTTCAATCCTCTGTTTTTGTCTAATTATTTCCTTTACTTCAATCAAATTATTTTCTTCTTTATTTTTATCAAGACCTTCTTTTTCTTCAAATTGAAAATCATTGTAGAAAATGGAAGATTCTAAATCAGTATCTACTGCATAAATGGAATGACTATCTGGTCCATTTATGCTGCTTATCACATATGCAAGTCTTTTCTCAGTGTATAATCTTCTATGTTCACCAAGAACTGGAATTGTAGCAAAAGACATGTCCATCTGTAAAGTTCCCCTGACTTTTGAAGCCCAAGATCTGGATAATAGCATACCAAATTTGGGAGGAATATCCGCAACAACCACATCCATAACCACACTTTTGACTGGAATTTTAGTGAGAGAAACTACCAAGTATTTTATCAACCCCAATAATCTGACCTTTTTCTAATGAAAAGAAAACAAATCATTATATGTTCTTGTGATTTCTAAACCCAAACTCTCCACTACAACTTTTGGCATCAAATTATGTGAAGCTCCTGAATCAAGCATGCAGTTATGAAGAATCATGTCATGGACATTCAGATTTACATAGAAAGGTGGAACTTCTTCTAAACTGTTATCTTCCATTTTAGAACCCAAAAGAATAGTCGGGGCATCATCATTCAATTCCAAAGTATCAGGTTCTATTTTTCCTTCACTCCTAATCATTTTTTAGATATATGTTCTTTATATTCACTGTTTTTAATATCTGATTTTTTAAATTTCACTTTGCAAGTTGAATGGAATGAGCATTTTGTCACTTTCTTTGATTGAATCTCTTTTATTCTCTGGAATCTTCTTCAGTACATCTTCTTTTGGTTTCTCTTTATGATGTTGACTAGTTGAAGGTTGATCAATAGGACCCTTCTTTTTATTTATAATTACATCTCTGTTTATGAGGATGATCTTTTTCTGAAGGTAATTTATTGCATTCTGATACCCAATCTGATATTTGTTCTATCTCTAACTCAAAAGTATTACATTACCCACCTATATAAAACATTTCATGTTCCATATTAGTCAATTAAACTTCAGAATCAAGATCATCAAAATGATGAATTTCACTTTCTACAAGTTCAGTTTCTCTTTCTTCATCTACAAATTTTTCAGGGAATGGAGGTCTTACTTGATGATGCTCCGCATTTATTTGATTTCTTTGATCCCTCTGATCTCTTTGTCTTATCTATGGAGGAATTTGTCTTCTGAAATTCAGGTTTCTAATATGAGGCTCTTGTTGATCTCTATTTTGGGGTTTATTTTCCCAGGCTAATTTTTCCATTAGTCTTTCCATTGTTTTCATCATCATATCAATTCTAGCATCTGTGGAAGAGGATGTTGAAGCTTGGTTTTCTTCTCTAATTTTTATTCTATCTATGTCAGTTTTCTGTTTCATCTTTCCAAAAGCCATCAAATTTGCCTCTACTTCTATTGCACCCTTTAACATGTCAAGAAAAGTAGCTGATTTTATTTCTCTCAACATACAAGAAAAATCACCATCAAAAGCATCTACATAATGTAACTTGGAAGCCCCCACTAGAGGTTTAACATAAACATGAATTGAATTATAAACCCTCATAAATATTGCAGACAATTCTTGAACAGACTCAAAACCTCCTTTTTTTAGATTATTGTATTGTGTTAAAAATTGTAAAGGGTTTTTCTTGTCCTTCCATTTATCAAGTAAACGAGATACAGATTCATCATAGGAAGGGATAGATCTTGCAACAAGATTTCCAAACCATTTCTTAACCTCTCCAGATAAACTTTGTGACAACAATCTAATTTTAGCATCATCATGATCTACTTATTCAAGATCAATGAAATCATTAAACCTATCAACATGTTGTTGGGTTGTGTAATTCCCCTCTCCATCAAACGATGTGATTCTTTGTGCATAATTTTGAGGGAGGTCATGCAAAACAACAGGCAAAGCAAGTGGAGCAAATCTAGCAGCCATGACTATTTGAGGGTTTTGAACAATGTTATGAGTTTGTAGTGGTGGTTTCTGAGTTTTAGGTTTTCTCAACTCAACGTTTTCAGATTTTTGTAAATATTCCCAACAGACTGTAATAGATATGATTGAAATCTATTATGATCAATAACAGTTTCCTTTAAATCTGATTCAAACTTGGATCTAAATAGAGACAATTCAAATCTTTCACCTAAACCAATATCTTCATAGCTATACAATTCTTCTTGAGAGGAAGGGAACAAAGTTTCAAACTGAGATGTACCTGCTTGATATTTCCCTTTAATCTTTCTCAAAATCTCTTCAGGATTTTCTAATTCTTGAAATAAATGGGAACTTGGATTTCTCCTCATGTGAATCTTTCAGGAAGCCACAATTTCTTTCTTGGAGTCTCCTATTTAAAACTGAAAATTTAAAAGTGAATTCGTTAGGGAAAAATACAACCAATACCAGATTTCAAACTTCTTTGCCCACATAAATCTAATCACAATGTCATTTTACCCAGGGAAAATATGACTGAGTGACTGACAAAGCCGTCTCATACTAGATACACAATCAACTCGTAATTAGGTTTTTCCAACAAGAACAACCTTAGTGGGATGGAAATTCACCTCCATTTTAAAAAATGCACGAGGTAACGTTTGACTGCAAAAAAAAAGGGTATGTTTATTCCAATTTTCATACGGTTTACCTCTATCTGATGTTTTTATTAAACTCTTGGTTTCCATCTTTGTTATTAATGTTTATTTCTCAGTGGATAACTTAGATATGGAAAAAATAATATACCTTGGTGTATTTCTATAGCAATCCTGGCAATGTTAAGAGAGTGGCTCTGTAATATTTTTGACATACTTACACAAGTTTAAATCTACTTATGAGGTGAGCGAAAGCTCTTGAAGTGTAGACCATAGAGGAGGGAATCAAACTGTGCTCTCTCCCTATATTATGCATTGTTCTGGTATTAAGTTGCGAGTACAAAACGTTGACTCCATCTCTGTTTACGCCATACACACACACACACACACACATATATATATTTTTTCTGGAACGATTGATGAGGGCGTGTAGCCTGTGATCTACTTGAACTATATATTATTTATATTTACTATCCATTATGTTGGGTTTATAGATGTGTCTATGGACTTAGAAATAGAAAAACTCATTTTCACTTTAGCAATAAATCTATTAAGAAAGTTGTTGCTAGTGAAAGATAGGCGACTGACAACAATTGATAAACCATTGAAGAGGGGAGCATCCTTTATGCAGAGGTTCGCCTTTGTTTATGAACTTAATAAATAATTATGTTAAGTCTTCCAAGAAGACTGAACTTTTGCGAGGGTAAATAATAGTCATTTTGGCAATACGAGATCCCTCGACTAATTCTCAGTTTTCTTGAAGTCTAAAATACAGTGGTTGGTATTTTTGTAAGACCCAAAAGGGGGCTCTCCATTTAATTAGAGTGTAAAGATATATTGTATGTTAATAATTGTAATTAGTAAGAGCAGGGCGCGGCCCGGTCCTTATTGACGGGACTATATCCTTTACTTATGTATGAAATACATAAGTTTAAATGTTGTTAAGAAAGGGCTTAGCCCCCAACTTAAGAGCCTCACTTAATGCTTTTACATAAAAGTATAAAGTCTGTGAAAATAGTGAAGCGAAAATCATAACCTTTATATTATACGGGTTAATTACATGAAGTGAAGTTAGGGATTTTCTCAAGTACAACTGTATCGATATGGCTTATATAAGTTCGGTGTTTTATCAATAAATTGTTTTGTTTTGAGACCTTTGTGTTCTAAGAAAAAGTTGGATTCGTGCTTAGCTCGAGGATACTTCTCGTGAAAAAACACAAGCCAGAGGATCAAATGGTTGGGTGGAAGTTACAGTCAAGTTCTCAGTGACAGCACAAAGTTGGATTTGTGCTAAGCTTGGTGATACTTCTCGCAAAAAAACACACATTAGAGGATCAAATGGTTGGGTGAAAGTTACAATCAAGCTCTCAATGACACCACTATGTCTATAGCAGATAAGTGTTTTCACTTATTTTACTATTATTGATGAAATGTAAAGAGCTTTGCATAAGTCAAGAGAAAATGAAATGTATTCAAATATGAATATAGATACTTTTATGTTGCTGCTTCCTTTAATTACTACTCAATTTGAGTACAAAGGATGTTTTGTTAATATGTTAAATTATTAGCTAAACATGATTTTTGATAAGGTTATAAATGAATTATCAATTAAGGATGTACATAGATATGATCATAAAGGCATTGATTGTTAAATGTTCTTGATTTCTGACTGTAAATCTTCATGGTGTCATTTATAAATTCTTAAATTATGGGCATATGTGGATGGATTTAGATTTCAAATCTGATTTGGATCTACAAAATATAACATTTGAAAATATTTTTCTTGAAATGGTAAGCTACTCTCATGTGGTTACCTAATTTATTTTCCTTAATTTGTGTCTGTGTGGTTACCTAATTTATAGAAGCTCATAACTGCCAAGATGGCTTCTTTATTCAGTAATAAAATATTTGCGATTCACCTGGGACATTCATGAGTCCTTAATCCACTCAAGAAAATGCGACAGCCTGCTAAAAAATCAAAACTTAATCCCTGAATTCTGCCCGATAATCAGATCTTAATCTTAGGCATTTGAACCGTATGGATATCATACTATATATATACTTGAAAATATACATATAGATGTTACCAATAAATTATGGGTTAAGATGTCGACACGAAGATTTAAAAAATTGATTGTAAATATTAATATTAGCTCGCAACGTTTTACTTCGTTGGGAAGTAATCTAGAGTGAATAGTCTAGACCTATATGGCTGTATAGATATAAAAGGATAAAAATAAATGTAATACTTATCATATTGGACCAAGTTGAGCTATGCTATGATTGATCAAAGAATGATAGATTAAGAATTAAATTGGTCATGTTATTTTATAACATGAGGTGCTTATCTTCATATTGAAATGGGAGCTAATGAGACACTTTGGTAGTTAGCGTTTTGGTAAATTTTGTATTATAAGGGGGTCTCATGATTTAATAACAACGGGAATGTTTTGGGGAATTTATTTCCGAAAAGAATATATGCTTATATTTTATCATTTAGTATAAGCTTAAATTAGGATTAATATGGGAACTAATCCTTATATTTAGACGTGAATTCAATGCTCTAATTGATTCAGAACTCATTGTATATTTCATTTAATTCTTACTTGAGCTAAAGTAAGATAACGTAGGATATCAGTTATGTGTAAAATAGTTCCCAATGAAAATGTTAAGTGATGATGTAGATGAGATAGTGAATTTAGGGTTATTAACCTCAAGCTAATGTATCTAGCAAGTTTGAAGAGATAAATTCTTATATAAAGATTGTTGCGAAGAGGCAAATGTTAATAGTAAATAAGGTGACTCATTGAGTCTTTACATATGGGAACCTTGTAGAATAAATTCATATGTTCCCTATAATTAAAAGTACATACAATGGGAATTATCGCTGATCTTAACATCATGAGTTTAGAATGTATGGCACTTAAAAGTCATGTGTTTTTATTAAATGCAAATAAGTGTTAGATAAATCTACACATGACATTCAAGTAGTATATGGTCTGATTAAATGCTTATGAATTATTGAGAACATATAGTTTGTTCATAAAAAGGATTTTAAGGATCAAAGCATACACTTACGAAATGCAATCGACGTAAAAGCACTTGGTTAATACCGTCTTAATGAATAATGAGGCTAATACATTTGGTAATCCACATCGAAGTTGGCATTGTCATCGAATTCTAACATAGACTACGACAAGTCATTGGTGTCAATACAACTTCGACAAGTTTCGACTCGACATGACTTCGACAAACTCAACAACTCTGACAGGTTCCAATTTCGACACACCTCCGATGAGTCTCAACTTCGACATACTGCGACTCACTCCGCACCTTCGACATGTTCAACAACCTCACAGTTTGCAACATTGACATGCAGCGTCGACATGCGACCAGAGACCGTCGAACTTCGATAGAATATCTCTATGTCTTCCAGTCGACTGTAACAGTTGAACTGTTGAACCGTTCTAACTTCTTCTTTGTAACTGAACGTAATGGACATGCACCCAAGCGTCTCAAAATTCTATATAAGCATGCATAATATTGTAACATACATCGATATAGCGATCAATCTATCTGTTTGAAAGTAATCGAGAAGAACAATTCGCATTCCTGCATATTGTCTGTGCATATTTGTGTTTATCTATGTAGTGTAATCCTGCTTTTGCTCATTTTGCTTCTTATTGTTTCTGCCATAACAACCCTGACTCATTCAGTCGAACTGTTGTCCCCCTCGTGCTTCCTGGACACAACTTGGATCATTGGTATCAGAGCAAGACCCAATCAGAGCACTCAATTTTGTTCGTGCTTAAGTTCTACGTATACACTTCTCTCGAAGTTACCGACTTATGTCAGTTCAAACTCGCTCGCAATATCAGCAATCCAAGTAGACACCACCTCCAGAAATGACAGAAGAAACATACGATAGACATGCAGCTGAAGAGACAACACAGCTTATTGAGCAAGCTCTAGCTTGACAACATACTGAAATGTTTGCCCAGTTCAACGAAATTCTCATGCGATTTTCTTCAACATTCAAAGGATTTTCAACGAGAACTCACTCCAACAAAATCAGCCCCTTCAAAGTGCAAATGAATTTGTACATACCAAATCTTGAAGGAAAGATTGACGTGGAATCCATCGACAATTGGGTGCAACAATTGGAATCCTATTACGTTGTGAATCAACTCTCAGAAGCTGAAAAGATCACCATTGCATCCTTAAAGATGTCAACATTTGTGCACTCCTGGTGGAAGAACCTCTCGACGAATATGGAGGAAAGCGAAGAAAAGTGGAGACCCCATCGACACATGGGATAAATTCGTCGAACACATCCGAAAGGAGTTTTACCTGCCGAAGTACCTCGAGCAATAGTATAAGAAGTGGAAACAACTAAGGCAATGGAAAGACGAATCGGTACAGAGTTACACTGACGAGTTCTACCGACTCATGGCTAGACTTGGGGTCCAAGAAGAAGAGAAATTGCTTGTTTTGAAGTACATCAACAGATTGTCCCAGTAAATTCAGCAGGAGATGGAATTTCTGACTGTCAATACACTTGCGGATGCATTCCACTACGCCAACAAACTGGAAACCAAGCAGAAAGGGAAAGCATGCTTCACGACAAAGCCGACATCGGGATGACCACCCGACAAGAAGGCACCAACCGACTTCGACAAGTTGAAATATTCTCCGCCGACTCCGCCAAAGCCAGATCACGACAATAAGCCTTTTCACAAGAGGGAACGTAGCAAAAAACCGCATACCGAAAAATGGTGCGATTACCAGCACTCATCTTGGCATGATACGTTTGAATGCAAATCTCGGAAGACATTTTTGGCACAAATGTCGACCTCCAACGCATTTGAAAAGACGATGGAAGAATCTGATCCAAACACAATGACCCTTTTGACATTGACCACTCCATCAACCTCGACTATTGTCGACGAGGAGGAACGAGAATGCGTATTCCATACATGAATATGGGTCCAAAGAAACCCATTGCATCTGATTGTGGACAACAGTAGCTAGAAAAACTTCGTTTATCAAGATCTCATAAAGAAACTAGGTCTTGTTACCACTCCACATCCTCAGCCTTACAACATCGGTTGGATGAAGGATGGACAATAACTACAGATCACTCAACAATGAAAACTCACCTACTTCATAAATCCTTTTGAAGATGAAGTACTCTACAATGTGGCACCACTCTCCGTAGTCGACGCCCTATTTGGGAAATATTACCTCTGGGATAGACATGGAAGTTATCAGTCACAACCTCAGAAGGTGATTGTCAGAATCCAAAATCGATGGTTCAACATACCAGAGCGTCAACCTACACCAACGGTTGCACCAATATCTGGAAAACAGACAAAGAAGCTCATCAATCATGCTCATAAGTTCACATTAATCATGATCAAGCTATAACATTCTAAGAATACTGTAGCGATGAGTCAAGTCACCGACCAATGCAACTCCCGACAAAAGCAGCAAGTCGATCATATTCTCGATGAGTACCAGAACCTCTTTCAAGCTCCCAATGGAGTACCTCAACATTGCTAGGGAAAACACTCCATTGAACTTGTTCCTGGTTCTTCTTTGCCTAACGCATTTGTTTACAGAAGATCCATTCTCAAAAATGAAGAGATTCACAGACAAATACAAGAATTAATCGACAAAGGACATATTCGCCCCAACTCCTCTCCTTGTGGAAGTTCAGTCGTCCTAGTTCCGAAGAAATATGGGACTTGGCGCATGTGCATTGACTACAGAGCTCTCAACAAAATTTTAGTAAAGAATCACTACCCTTTGTCGTGGATGGACAAGCTCATCAACTATCTGAAAGGTGCTAAATTCTTTACTAAGCTCGACCTCAAGTCAGGTTACCGTCATATTTCAATCGAGCCCTCATGCAACAGAAAACTAGGACACGAGATCCATATTGAATAAAAAGATATATTATTGAATTGATAAGATGCTTAACGCTTTACAAGAGCTCGCCTTTTATAAGGTTTGAGCATTCTTAAGAAGGGTTACGTCCCTTCAATTAAACTAATTAATAATTTACTGATTAATTTAATACAATATTTAATATTCATAGCATTGCCACTCCCTTTTAAAGAGCTTTGTCCTCAAAGCAATGGTAATGAGGGATGTAACTGTTGAAATTGTTCTGATTCCCATGTTGCATCTTCTTCGGGAAGATTTTTCCATTTAATGAGGTATTCTTTAATGACTCGCGTTCTTAATCTCTTCTCTCTAGTAGCAATGATAGATTCTGGCTCGAATATGATTCTTCCTTCTTCATCTAACAAGGGAAGTATTGTTTGTGCCTTCTGGTGTTGACCTATCATCTTTTTCAAACATGAAACATGAAAAACATTGTGGATGCGACTTGTAGTTGGAAATTCCAATGCATATGCCACCTGACTAATCTTCTTATTGATTTGATATGGGCCATAAAAACATGGAGCCAATTTATTTTTTCCACCTTGTTTAAGTGATAATTGTTTATAGGGTTGTAGTCTTACAAATACCCAATCTCCAACTTCAAATTCTCGTTCTGTTCGGTGTCGATCTTCTTGTTGTCTCATTCTATTCGTGGCAGTATTCAAATTCTCTTTAAGTACTTGGAAAACCTTTTGGTTTTCTTCTAAATGGTCATTTACTGATGTGACCCTTTCTTGGTTGGTAATGAAATCCTTCCATTTTGGGGGTTCATATCCATATAGGGCTTGAAATGGTGTCATTCTTGCAGATGTATGATAAGTAGAATTATACCACCATTCCGCAAGATGTAGCCATTGGAACCATTTATTTTGCTTATCAGTTACAAAACAACGGAGGTAGGTTTCTAAGCATTTATTGACAACTTCTGTTTGTCCATCTGTTTGGGGATGATAAGCTGAGCTCATGTTAAGAGACAATCCAATTTGCTTGCAAAACTCTCTCCAAAATTTCCCTTTAAACTTGGCATCCCTATCACTTACTATAATCTTCGAAAAACCATGTAATTTGTAGACATTTTTACAAAAAGCTTCGGCTGTTTCTTTTGCCGAATCAGTTTTCTTCACTCCAACAAAATGTGCATATTTGGTTAGCCTGTCTACCACAACTAGTATTTTGTCTTTTCCATCTGATATGGGTAGACCTTCAATGAAATCCATTGAAATTTTCTCCCATTTTTTATTTGGAATATGTAACGGATGGAGTAACCCCGGACTTGAGATATTCTCAGTTTTATTCCGCTGAAAAATGTCACAATCTGCAACATACTTGTGAATGTCGGCATACATACCCTTCCAAAAGAATGATTGCCTTGCATTATAATAGGTTTTAAAAAATCCTACATGACCAGCGACTGGGCAGTCATGTGACTCTTTAAGCACCTTGGTCTTAAAACTGGAATTGGAACTTAAGTAAATACGTCCTTTGTACAATAAGAGATCATTCTTCCATTCAAACTTTGGATATTGATTTATGTTGTTAATTATGGAGCAAACCTCTGAATTCTTGGCATATTCCTTACGAATTTCGTCCAAAAATTCTGGGATCACCATGGATACGGCGTAGACTTGTATCTCTTCATCTTTCCTTGATAAAGCATCAGCTACTACATTGTCCTTCCCCTTTTTATGTAGGATCTCCATCTCGAAGGTAGATATTTTCTCTATCCACTTTTGTTGTTCGGTTGTTAATGTCTTCTGCTGTAATAAGTGTTGTAGACTATTATGATCTATTCGGATTAGGAATTTACTTCCCAAAAGGTATTGTCGCCATTTAGTTAATGCATGCATGATGGAAAGCATTTCCTTGTTGTATGTAGACTGTAGGTATTCTCTTTTGTTCAACTTCCCGCTTTCAAAAGCGATTGGATGACCTTCTTGCATTAGCACAGCTCCTATCCCAAACCCTGAAGCATCACATTAGATTATGAATGGTTTTGCAAAATCAGGTGTTTCCAAAATGGGAGTTGAAGACATAATTTGTTTCAACGTTTCAAAGCATCTTCTTGCTTCATCATCCCATTGAAAAGAATTTCTTTTTAGGAGATTTGTTAGTGGGGCAGTGAAATGTGCATAGTTCCTGATGAACCTTCGATAGTAACCTGTTAATCCCAAAACTCCTCGCAATTTTGAAACATTCTTTGGTTCGGGCCACTCCTTCATCGCCTGGATCTTCTTTGGGTCCACCTTAACTCCTTCCTTTGAGATTATATGACCGAGGTACTCCACTTCTTGCTTCCCAAATGTGCATTTTGACTTTTTTGCATAGAACTGGTTTTCCTTCAGAAGAAATAGAACCTCTTCTAGATGTGTCAAATGTTATTTCCATGTCTTGCTATATATAAGGATGTCATCGAAGAATACTAACACAAATTTCCTTAGGTATGGCTGAAATAGTTCATTCATAGTTTCCTGGAATGTGGCAGGGGCATTAGTTAACCCAAAAGGCATTACTTTGAATTCATAATGTCCTTCATGAGTTTGGAAAGTAGTCTTTGCGATATCCTCTAATATGACCCTGATTTGATAGTATCCTGACCTTAAATCGAGTTTCAAAAAATATTTTGCATCATGAAGTTCATCCAGCATGTCATCGATGAAGGGGATTGGAAACTTGTTCTTAATTGTTATTTTGTTTAATCCTCTATAATCTATACATAATCTAAACGATCCATCCTTCTTCCGTACTAGTACGACTGGAGCTGCATAAGGGCTTCTACTCTTGGTGATGACACCACAATTCAGTAGATCTTGAACCAACCTTTCTATTTTTTTTTTGTGGTGGTGGGGATACCTATATGGTTTAACCTTGACAGGATTTGACACCGATTTAATCTCGATTATGTGTTCTATACTTCTTTCTCGTGGTAGCTGCATGGGTAAGTCTTGAAATATGTGTTCATGTTTCTGGAGTAATTTTTGGATTTCCTTTTTGAACTCATTTGGTTCCTCCTCTTTTCCTTCCAGTTGATGACATTGTATTACGTATGCTGATGCCCCTTTTCGAATGAGTTTTTCCATATGCTGAGATGAAACTACTTGTGTGTTTGGTGGATGAAAACCATATAGATTAAAATTCTGCCCTTGCCACTTAAACTTGATGAAATGTTTTTGATGATTGGCAGAATATGTTCCCAATGTTTGTAACCATTGGACTCCCAAAACGATGTCTACTCCTCCCAACGATAAGGTGTAGAGTTCTGATTCCAGTTCGAAGTCTTGTATTTGAAGTCTCACCTTGTGGCACTTTCCAACTTTTTCGATCTTCTTTCCATCTGCAACCATCACCTTCATGTCTGGAACTGGATGTACAAACAACTTGAGTTTTCGTGCCACTCTTATATCAAGAAAGTTGTGAGTGCTTCCAGTGTCTACTAGCACTTTAACATTCTCATTTTTTATATGCCCTTTTAACTTGAGAGTCTGTGGTTGACTAATGCCTGTCATGGCTGCTAGGGAGATTTTGGGGGTCTCGTCGTTCCCGGCTGCCATATTTGCGGTTTCCTCCTCTTCATCTTCTGGCTCTTCTTCTTCTTCTTCTTCTTCTGATTCACTATTCTCCTCTGCTTCACAAGTATATAATTTCTTTGAGCTATCCTCGGGGCGACACTTATGTTTAGGATTCCATTTGTCTCCACATCGTCGACATTTTCCTTCCCTCATTCGTTGATTCTCAAGGCTCTTCCTATCGTCCCTTCTAGGAGGAGGGATGTATTTGTTTGTATCATCCTCTAGAGTGGACTGGATGTTTCTTTGTGAGTATGACTTCCCTTTATTTGATTGGAAACTGTCAAATTTGGCCTCGGCTGCTTTTGCTTTTCGTCTTGCTGCCTCGACATTCGTTATGTCATGCATTTTTAACTCTTTTTGTATGTATGGTTTTAGTCCTCCCAAGTAGGTTTCCAACCGTTGTTTGTCGGATAGCCCAAATACTCTGGTAGCGAGGGATTCCCATTGATGCGTGAATTCTTCGACGCTTCCCCTTTGTTGTAATCTGGTAAGTTTTGAGAAGAATTCATCTTCTGTGATTCCTTGAAACCTTTTTAAGAAATCATTCTTGAATAAGTTCCAAGTGTATGCGAAGTTGTCTCCCTTCCACCACATATACCAGTTGTAGGCATATCCTTCAAGGTGCATTGAAGCATACTTGACCTTTTCTTCATCCATTGTAATGTTATATATGTCGAAATACTCTTCTGCTTTATTCAACCAAGCGACGCATTGGTCTTCTCCTTCGTTATATTTCATCATTTCTATTTTTTCTCTCGGCGGGTACATTATGAATGGTTGGTATTGAGTACCTTTCGTCCTGTTGCGTTCTGGTGACTCTGAATTGGAAGATGGGGTAACCGACATATCTGAGCCATGTTGTTTATGATTTTTTTCGTTATCATCCATTTTTTGTAATATCGCCTGGATACCTTTCTGGCTCTTAGTCACTTTTTGGTCTAACATTTTTTGTTCCTTGCTCATAATGTCGAACTTGTCGTCTATTTTCTGCTCCATTACCTGAATGACTTCATCCTTAATTTCTTTCTTAAGCGCTTCCTGGCTCTTGGTGATCATTTCCTTGAAAGTTTGGAAATCCTTCTCTATTTTCGCAATTTGAGCTTTTAACTCTATCGTCATGCTTCTTAAGTGTGGTGGTGAATAATTGGACCCAATTTTGGCTTATGGGATTAAGGACAAATAAAAATAATAATTATTATTATTTGGGAATAATAATATTATATATATTATAAAGTTTAGAATAAATATTATTAATAATAAGTTTATTATATAATATTTACTTAACTTTTATATATATTTTTTTGAATTTTTGTTGATGTAGGGTTTCGTGGAGATGGCGGATGGAAGAGCGCTTGGAGGTATGACAGCGCTACAATGGTGGAAGGCAGCATTGGAGAGGCAGGCGGGGTGGTGCGTGAGGGTGATGGGAGGTTGAGGATGGAGATGGCAGAGTGGAGAGGAGGGCGAGGTGAATGCACAATGGACGAGGGCGAGGGATGGGAGATTGGTGGGGGTTGCAGATGGATGAGGGACGAGGGACAGAAAGAGCACGCAGGTGGGTGCGTGAGGAGGAGAGGGAGAGCAAGAAGAGGGGAGGAGCGTGCAGGGAGAGGATATTGGTAGCGTGGGGATGATGAAGCTGGGGAGAGTGCAGCATGAGGGAGCAAGGACGTGGGTGGAAGGAGGGGTGAGGGAGCCGGGGGTCGAGGATGGAGTGCGTGGGAACAGGAGGTTGGGAGGAATGGTGGAAGGAGGGGGTGAGAAAATGGATGCCATCAAAGTGGAAGCTTGTGGAGAGATGCGTAGTGGAGGAGCCCGGAGAACTCTTCATGATCCTTGAGCAGTACCAAAGTAGTTAAACTGGCTCTGATACCAAATGCAACATAAAACTAGGACACGAGATCCATATTGAATAAAAAGATATATTATTGAATTGATAAGATGCTTAACGCTTTACAAGAGCTCGCCTTTTATAAGGTTTGATCATTCTTAAGAAAGGTTACGTCCCTTCAATTAAACTAATTAATAATTTACTGATTAATTTAATACAATATTTAATATTCATAGCACCTCATATGTGTGGAAAACTGCTTTCAAGACCAAGGAAGAATTGTTTGAAAGGTTAGTCATACCTTTCGGCTTAACCAATGCACTTGCGACCTACATGTGACATATGGATAACCTTCTTCAACCTTTCATCGAAAAATGGGTCATTGTCTATCTCAACAACATATTGATTTTCATTTGATCATGGGAAGAACATGTCAGACATCTTCGACAAGTTCTCGACACTCTCCAGTAATGTTAGACATGTTAGAAGATACTCGATGTACGAAAAAGAACTGTATGCCATTGTGCAAGCTCTCAAGCAATGGAGGTATTACATCCTTGGCAAGGAAACAGTCATTCTCACTGATCACAAGCCTCTACAGTTTGCTCCGACACAATCCAAGTTGCAGACAAACCGACAACTCAAGAGGATTAATTACCTATAGCAATTCCAGTTGGTGATTACGTATCAAAAAGGTAAAGCTAACGCTGTCACCGATTGCTTCAGTCGACCACCCACTACTCTCCTTTTGACAGTGATGAGTATGCAGGGATACGACATGACCACTTGGCCACAATTGTATGAGGATGATAGCGACTTCTCAGCAGTCTACCGATACTTACAGAATAACAAGTCATCGACCTCAGACTACTTCCTTAAAGACACCTTGCTATACAAGCTTGGATAACTTTGTGTACCGACCGATGACCATCGACAGCAGCTCATTTGGGACGCGCACTACAACAAGACTACAGAACACTTTGGAGTAGCAAAGACACTAGCTATTCTGCAGAAGTATTTATTTTGTCCTACACTTAAATCTGACGTCAACAAGTACATTCGATCATGTGTGGTTTGTGCCATTGCTAAACCGCTTAATCGACAATAGAGATTGTACACACCTCTGCCAGTTCCTAGTCGACCATGGGAATTTGTTTCTATGGACTACTTGACGGGTTATCCTACTATTAGACATCAGCATGACGCGATATTAGTAGTAGTCGACCGATTTTCCAAGATGGCCATTCTCATACCATGTAAGAAGACCACGACAGCACATCAGACCACTCAACTCTTCTTTACACATGTTTGGAAACACTTTGGTTTACCAACAACCATTATTTCCAACCGAGATGCCAAATTCGTCAACATCTTTTGGAAGTCTCTCTTGCAACAGCTGGACACACGACTCTCATTGTCAACATCTTTCCATCCTCAGACCGATGGAAGTTGTTAATTGCTTGGTCATACAACTGCTCTGCATGAACAACCACAAGCATCGACGCACATGGGATGAAAGTATTCCATACATACAACACAGCTACAATCTTGCTCATCACAAATATACAGGAAAGAGTCCATTTGAGATATATTACAGATTTCAACCCTCACCACCTATCGACTTGATCAGCTCCTCGACACACCCGAACTCTGAGACCAATTACAGCCAATGAGAAGTTGATAAAGCAGTCAAGTTTAGAGATCAGATATGCGACATCTAGAAGCAAGCACAAGAAATGTTGTAAAGAGCAAGTGAGAAAGCTAAAGCCTGACACGACAAGCATCGTATTCCTTATTCATTCCAAATTGGGGATAAGGTCTGGTTACATATCAAGAAGGAACACTTCACAGGTCCTTTCAAGAAGTTAAAACCTTTGCGATATGGTCAGTACAGTATTCTTTGACATATTGGAGAAAACGCTTTACAAAGCAACATTCCTGCATGCCTGGGTCTGCATCCAGTATTTAATGTGGATCTACTTTGACCATACCATGCACCACTGTTGGAAGATAACGACTTACCGACAGTAGAACCCGAAGACATCCATCCAAATGTTCAAGAGCCTCTTCCTTGAGACACCATCGTGGGATGATAAGTATGCCTTATAAGGACGAACACAATTCCCTTGTTTCAGGTTGCCAAAGCTGGCCACCTCCCATCTCAAGGAAAGTGGTACTCTGTTACTGAACTGACCAACAAGTTTCCTCACCTTCATGAGAAAACAATGGGAACCATTGTTTCTTAAGAAAGGAGGTCTGATCCACATCGCAGTTCGCATTGTTGTTGAATGCTAACATTGACTGCGACAAGTCATTGGTGTCGATACAACTTCGACAAGTTTTGACTTGTTGATGTAATTGTAACTTCGGAATGTATTTCACCTATGTATATTGTACTCCTATAGAGATGTTATTATTCCTCTATACGGAAGTGTCGTCATTTGTATTGACAAGTGTCGCAACTTGCACGTGATGGGTTATTAGACCACCAAGTGTGGGGTCGGCCTTGATTAGTATTGCCATGGGTTATTAGACTGAGTTAGACAAGTCGGCCCTACTAGTTTATTAGATAGTTCAGGTCATGTATAAATAGAGTGTAGGAGGCACTCTATTTGATCACTTCAGTATTCACTTCTACACTAATCAGGAAGTGGCACACAAATGAGGAAGGAGGAGTAGCTGCTAGGAGGAGTATCTCTTGTACTCCGGTTGTATCATTGCTCTTTCTATCTCTAAGAAAGTTGTGGGGTTTTTCACCTTTATGGTTTTCCCCAGTGAAACTCTGTGTGTCTATTGTCTTATGTGATTTCTTGTTGTGCTTGATATGATTGATATGCTGTACATGTTATTCTCTCAGTAAAGATCCTAGAGTATATTGAATTGATGCTCAAAAATTAACATGGTATTAGAGCTAACCTAAGAAGAAGACACTGTGCAGTTGCAAAAGCTAGGGCTTCTTTTTTTTTGGGTTTCTCTCCACATACCTTGAAAGGAAGGAGGCTAGATTGACTCTCCTCAGCAAGTCACATCTTTCTATCGCAACATAATTCAATTTTGAGCATTTTCAGATTTTGACCTAAAAATTAGGGTTTCCACAAAAAGTGGAATTTCTGAAATCTGAGACCATGGCTAGATGCTCCTCAGAAAAATCGAAGTTTAGAGATTTGGATCGGAATTCTTGGTTGGGTGAAGCTCCGGTAAAATCAAACCCTAGTTTGGGGTCGTGTCTAGTGAAGTCAGAAATTAGGGCTTCTGCAAAAGTTGGAATTTCTGAAATCTGAGACCATGGCTGGATGCTACTCAGAAACATCGAAGTTTAGATCTTTGGATCGAACTTTTTGGTTGGGTGAAGCTCCAGGAAAATCAAACCCTAGTTTGGGGTCCTGTTTAGTGAAGCCGAAAATTAGGGCTTCTGCAAAAGTTGGAATTTCTGAAATCTGAGACCATGGCTGGAAGCTCCTCTAAAAAATTGAAGTTTAGAGACCAAGATAGAACTTTTTGGATGGATGAAGCTCCGGGAAAATCAAACCCTAATTCAAGGTCCTCCCTAGTGAATCCAGAAGTTTGAACAGCAAATTTGAGGGGTGACACTTTGCAGTTTTCAAATTCTAAGTATACTAGCTTGATCAGCTCATCAAGGTGCATATTTCTATCCTTTCAAAAGTTTGAATTTTTAGGGTTTCTCTAACAAACCCTAATCCAGCTCCAGATTCAGATTTCTGCAAATCAAGTGGTAAGACCTAAATCTTTTTTATTTCCATTTGAAGTACTCTTTAAGATGTCTCACCACACCAAGCTTGAGGATAAGCTTGAAGGGGCTGATAACTTCAAGCATGGAAGTATAGGATTGGGTTAATCCTGGAAGAAAATGAATTGGATACTTACATAAGTGAAGAGGTCCCTGTCTCAGAGGGAGAAGAGGCCAAGGCCTTACATAAGAAGAACTTGGTCAAGGCAAAGAGGATCATTGCTGATTCTATCAAAGACCATCTCATTCCACATGTGTCATCTCTAAAGACACCCAAGGAGATGTTTGATTCCCTAACCAAGCTGTTTGAAGGGAAGAACATAAAACAGAAGATGACTCTGCGGAACCAATTGAAAGGGGTAAAGCTTCAGAATGGAGAGACCATTCAATCCTATTTTTCTAAGGTCTCTTGGATCAAGGAACAACTTGACGCTGTGGATGAGGTAGTGGATAATGGTGAAGTTGTTATGACCACATTGAATGGCCTAACTAGGTCATGGGATTCCCTCATCCAAGGAATTTGTGCTAGGAAGAAACTTATCACATTCAGTAGGTTGTGGGAAGAATGCTCATAGGAAGAAACTCAGATTATAGCTCGAGAAGAAAACATGGGGAATGAAGATCGAGCTCTCACAGCACATACCAAGAAGATGACACTTTTCCTCGGATTGTCCTAAGAACAAAAGGAACAACAACAACAACTACTACAAGCAATCTGACAAGTATGACTTATAGGTATTTGTTCATGATTAATTTTATAATATGATTGTCCTCATGTTATTGAGTTTAGTAACAATCGTGTTTAATTTTAGACTTGTCTTATCACCCTAGTAAAAGTATGAATGCATGATAGAAGACATTCATTGATTAGGGTTATGATTGTACTAATGCACTACGGTGTTGTATGAGGAGAATGTTATCCGCTAACATGAAGGTACAAATCAAGTCCTAGATCAAGACCATAGTGACATGAAGACAAAGACTCATCCATAGTCATGGATCACATAGAGGTATGTATAATTTGGTTCTACAATGGTTAACTTATGAGTTATGCAGGTCATTGAAGAGAACAAGAAAACATTGCTAGACATAACTGGCAAATATGATGACCAGGTATGTTTTTCCTATATCAAGTTAGAAACCTACCCTATGTAAGGATCTTATACTTTTGTATAATTGATAATGATTATTCATGAAGTTATAAGTTTGAGTAATCTAGGGTTTATGCATATTGTGTTCCTTACTTTGATTAATGATATGACTAACAAGAAAAAGTCCTATATAAACCTTGAATACTAATGCTTATTATCTTTGTTTGAAATGATCATGACTATACATGCTTAAGATTATTGTGTTTTGATAGTATTAATATTATACTAATAAATGTATGATTATGTATGAGATCTCGAGGATAACACAATGATGATACTAGTAAGCATGCATAGTGATCGAGAATGGATATAAGTTCAAGGATAGGTAATCCAGGAAGCAAAGATCAAGAGGGAGTCCACCCAACAAACAAACAAAGATAAGTATTTGAATAGTCATTTCTTGTATATTTGATTTTTTAAATAATACTGTTCAAAGATGAATATACTAGACTTAGGTTGTATGGATATTAGAATAATTGCATTAATGAACAGTATACTACTAATATGCATGTAATGGGTAAGTGGCCTATGGCACTGTACAACATTCCATTGCTATTTATCTAGAATGAAACCTCTTTGCTGACATGTTGGGAGTTGTGCACACTCTTAACAATGTTCTGGTAGAGATTGGAAGGCATCTAGAAAGTTACGGGATATGGATAAATGTTGTATTGAAGCATTGGATAAAATAATTGCATGATTGTATGCCATATGTCTTTATGAGTAAGAATTTGCTTTGAAATATATAAGATGTTTATAATCATGCAATTGAACTTGTCTTGTAGGAAATACCATGTACCATCACCTACAAAAGAAGGACTACAATATTTGTTCCAGCAACAAAGTTATCTATTGAAGAATCTGAAGTTCCCAGGATCTGGGATGAAGTAATGGAAGGATGCCATGATCCATCGATCATGAAGAATGATGTTTGGGATGTGATCCCAAGACCTGAAGGGAAGTCAGTTGTGACTTCCAAGTGGATCTACAAGATCAAGCATGCCGCAGATAACAGCATAGAAAAATACAAAGCAAGGTTTGTAGCTCATGGCTTCTCCCAGAAAGAGGGATTGACTATGAAGAGACTTTTTCACCTGTAGGCAGGTACACTTCCATCAGATCAGTACTTTCTCTGGCTGTAGTGATGAAATGGAAGATACACCAGATGGATGTCAAGACAACTTTCTTGAATGGTGTAGTCGAGGAGGAAGTGTATGTGGAGTAGCCACTCGGTTTTGAGATACATGACAAAGAGTCATATGTGTGCAAGTTGAATAAAGCCTTATATGGCTTGAAGCAAGCTCCTAGGACTTGGTATGGTAGGATAGATAGAGTTCTATCCAGTTTGGGATTTACCAAGAGTAAAGCGGATTCCAACCTTTACTACAAGGTTGAGGAAGGAAATCCTGTGATACTACTCTTGTATGTGGATGACTTGTTTGTTACAGGTGATGATAGATTGATTGCCGACACGAAGAGGAAGCTTGATGTCGAGTTCGAGATGAAGGACTTGGGGATGATGCACTACTTTCTAGGCATGGAGGTGTGGCAAAGTGCAGATGGAATCTTGCTTGGACAAGGGAAGTATGTAGTAGAGATACTGAAGAGGTTCGGGATGATGGGCTGCAAGGCCATGGCCACACCTATGGCATTGAACCTGAAGCTTTTGTGTGATGCTTCATCTGATCCGGTTGATGTCACGATGTATCGTAAGATGATTGGGTCCTTGATGTACCTAACGAACATGAGACCATATATTTGCTTTGTGGTGAACACATTGAGCTAGTTCCTGACGGATCCCAGAGGTGTTCACCTAGTTGCTGTAAAGCATATTCTGAGGTGCCTGAAGGGTACAATTGATTATGGGCTCAAGTATGATGCGAATCAAAAGTTTAACCTGCAAGGTTATGTTGATTCAGATTGGGCAGGCAGTGCTGCAGATAGGAAGAGCACTTCTGGGTGCTACTTCAGTATGGGATCAGGTGTGATCTCTTGGTTTAGCAGGAAGCAGTCCTGTGTCGCACTGAGTACAACTGAAGCAGAGTATGTTGCAGCTTGTTCGGCTAGTTGTGAGGCAGTATGGATGAGGAATCTACTGTCTAAGTTATTTGATCTCCCATTGGAGGGTACTGGTATCTTTTGTTACAACCAGAGTTGTGTGAAGCTGTTTGAGAACCCGGTGTTCCACAACAGGTCGAAGCACATTGAGATCAAATATCACTATATCAGGGATAAGGTGCAAAGAGGAGCAGTGAAGCTCCTGTATGTTGCAACGGATGAGCAGGTTGCATATGTGTTGATGAAACCATGAGCCAGAGTGAAGTTTGAATACTTCAGAGAGAGACTTGGTGTCCTTCAGATTGATGACACTTCGAGGAAGAAGTGATGGACACATTTGCAGGAGCCATTCCAAGCGTGGTGAGAGGAGGATCCTTCCCATGGCTGTGGATGTAAGCGTTGTGTGATGAGCATCAGGACAATGCTCTAGTTACTGCTTTGGATATGTATCAGGTGGATACATTGTATGATCAGGATGATCATGGATGATGAGCTTCAAGATGTTGCTCCAGATGATATGTATCAGGTGGATACATTGTATGATCCGGATGATCATGGAAGACGAGCTTCAGGATGATTTATCTAGATGATATGCATCAGGATGATGCTATGATGATGATCAGGATGATCATGTGATGATGTACATCAGGATGATGTATAGTGAGTATCAAGTTGATACTCTGTGGCCGTGGACAGGTTGTGCAAGGGTAGCATGTAATACGTCCTGGAGATCTGGACAGGTTGTGCTAGACATGTAAAAGGCCTCATATGCTCTTTAGAGATCTTGCTTGGCAAGAAACTCTTTTAAGGTTTTGCTAGATCACATGTAATATGTCCTGGAGATCTGGACAGGTTGTGCTAGTCATGTACAAGGCCTTAGATGCTATTTAGAGATCTTGCTTGGCAAGACACTCTTTTAAGGTTTTGTGGGGACCACATGTAATAAGTCATGGAGATCTGGACAGGTTGTGCTAGTCACGTAAAAGGACTCAGATGCTCTTTAGAGATCTTGCTTGGCAAGACACTCTTTTAAGGTTTTGTGGTAGGGGTAGCATGTAATACGTCCTGGAGATTTGGACAACTTGTGCTGGACATGTAAAAGGCCTCAGATGCTCTTTAGAGATCTTGCTTGGCAAGCCACTCTTTTAAGGTTTTGCTAGACCACATGTAATACATCCTGGAGATCTAGACAGGTTGTGCTAGTCATGTAAAAGGCCTTAGATGCTCTTTAGAGATCTTGCTTGGAAAGACACTCTTTTAAGGTTTTGTGGGGACCACATGTAATAAGTCCTGGAGATCTGGATAGGTTGTGGTAGTCACGTAAAAGGCCTCAGATGCTTTTTAGAGATCTTGCTTAGCAAGACACTCTTTTAAGGTTTTGTGGTAGGGGTCACATGTAATAAGTCCTGGAGATCCGGGCAGGTTGTGCTAGTCACATAAAAGGCCTCGGATGCTCTTTAGAGATCTTGCTGGGCAAGACACTCTTTTAAGGTTTTGTGACAGTCACATGTAAAAGATCATGGGAGATCCGATAGGTTGAGCCCTGTGCTCGTAAAAGGCCTGGGATGCTCTTTCAAGGTTTTGTTGATGCACGTAATAAGTCCTGAGGATTCCATAGTATGGCCAGTCATGATGAAGACCTGCAGGTGGTGGGCCTACATCCAGCATGAAAAAGGGATGGCTCTGTAGAACTTCCTATGACGAGTAGTTCAGAGATTGATTGAGATAGCAGCAGCTGTGACGATGATGATGATCCAGTGACGATGATCCAGAGAAGAAGACTTGTGCTAGCAGATCTGTGTCGAGAAATACATTCCCAATTAAGAGGGACTATTGATGTAATTGTAACTTCAGAATGTATTTCACCTATGTATATTGTACTCCTATAGAGATATTATTATTCCTCTATACGGAAGTATCATCATTTGTATTGACAAGTGTCGCAAGTGTTGCAACTTGCATGTGATGGGTTATTAGACCACCAAGTGTGGGGTCGGCCCTGATTAGTATTACCATGGGTTATTAGACTGAGTTAGACAAGTCGGCCCTGCTAGTTTATTAGATAGGTCAGGTCATGTATAAATAGAGTGCGGGAGGCACTCTATTTGATCACTTCATTATTCACTTCTACACTACTCAGAAAGTGGCACACAAGTGAGGAAGGAGGAGTAGCTGCTAGGAGGACTATCTCTTGTACTTGGGTTGTATCATTGCTCTTTCTATCTCTGAGGAAGTTGTGGGTTTTTTCACCTTTATGGTTTTCCCCAGTGAAACTCTCTGTGTCTATTGTCTTATGTGATTTCTTGTTGTGCTTGATATGATTGATATGCTATACATGTTATTCTCTTAGTAAAGATCCTAGAGTATATTGAATTGATGCTCAAAAATTAACATTACTCGACGTGACTTCGACAAAATCAGCAACTCCGACAGGTTCCGATTTCAACCCAACTCCAATGAGTCTCGACTTCGACATACTGCGACTCACTCTGCACCTTCGACATGTTCAAGAAGCTCACAGTTCTCGACATCGACATGCATCGTCGACATGCGACCAACGACTGTCGAACTTTGACAGACTGTCTGCCTGTCTTCCAGCCGACTGTAACGGTTGAACTGTTGAACCATTCTAAATTCTTCATTGTAACTGAACGTAATGGGTATGCACTCAAGCGTATCGGAATTCTATATAAGCATGTATAATATTGTAACATACATTGATGTAGCGATCAATCTATCTGTTTGCAAGTAATAGAGAAGAATAGTTTGCATTCCTGCATATTGTCTGTGTGTATTTGTGTTTATCTGTGTAGTGTAATCCTGCTTTTGCTCATTCTGCTTCTTATTGCTTCTACCATAACAAAGCCATCTCATTCAGTCGAACCGTTGTCCCCCTTGTGCTTCCTGGACACAACCTGGATCATTTGGGTTGTTGAATGAAATAAAAAAATAATAATTCACCCCATATCCCAAAAGACTATTGTGGGTATTGGGTTGTTACATATAGGGAATTTAACCTATGCATTAGCATTTCCTGCTTGTCTATGTGTGCATAATGTATTTCATGTGTCTTTATTGAAGAAATATGTGCTTGATCCTAACCACATAATTGGGATTTGATTCAAGTGGAACCAGAAGGAGATATTATGGTATAACTGCTATGTATTCTCTATTGAAAATTTGCATTGCTAAGGAACATGGCCATCATATAGGTAAAGGTCCAATGGACCCATTATAGTCCTGAAGAAGAAACATGTGAGCTCAAGGATTTGATGCGGGAGGCATAGCCACAACTATTTTGATGTTTGATAAAAGTTTTGAATGTTCATAGTGTTGATGATGCACCGAGGAAAGTGCAAAAATTAAGCGAGGGGAATGTAATACCCCAGTTTTGAACCCATAATGTAAATTTGTAAATATTGATGTAAAATTATAGAAGCTAGAAACAAATAGCAAGAGGTGACCAAGACTATGTAAATATGTAAATATGTAAATTTTGATATTAATATAAAATATCTAATGGTTGTAGAGGAAGAATGATGAAAATAAGACGGGGGGCTATGAACCCACTAGGTTTCTAAACCTTGATTAAGAGAAATGCTTTGATTAAGCATTATTTAATTATCTTAAGAAGGGAATAAGAGGGAGAAAGTGGTCACATTTGGAAAATCCACATGGAAAACTAAACCATGCCTATAAAAGTTATAATTCAAGCTTGTGAGAGGTTTAGTTCCTCATCATTCCAACCATTCAAATTCATTCCTCACCCTCACCATCACCTTGGACTACCATAGCTTGGTACCATGACAGAAAACTGAGAGGCCATTGTTGAATATGAATTATGTATGCCATTAACCGGGGTAGACTGGTGTCTAAGAGGAACCTAGCCTACAACTTGTGCCCTAGAGTCCCAATTCGGGGACTTCCTATCCAGCTTGTGTTGGAGATCTAGAAGGGAACTGGAGGCTCCCTCAGGGATTGTTAGCTCATAGAAGGGAGATTGTTCTTAGCATTGTGTAGGTTGATGGGAAAGGAGAATTGAGGATTGGGACAGTTATGGAGGGGTTTTTTGCACCAATAGGTTACATGGTTGATTGAGATGAATAGAGTGCCATTGGAAGATATTTTCCCTTGTGAATCAACAGCCCTAGCTCGAGGGTGTCCTCTCAAAGTAAGATGTGGCTTGATAGTACCTATGGCTGGGAGGAACATCCTTCACATGCAACCAGTTGGAGAATAATTGATTAAAAATATAAGTCTCTATCTCTATATGAATGCCATGGTTATATTTGTGTGCTGGTATCTATTTATTTTACTATTTAGTGGACAAATAATTGCATGGAATTGATTGGCATGGTATGCTTTTTCTTTTTTGAATTTCCTGTAAATTAATAATGAATGCATACATGATGTTTTGGGTGACCGCATTCCTTTATTTTCCATTGTGAAATTTTATGAAAAATGAATTTGGATATAAATGATAAATTTAGATATAAAATTTTAGTACCCCATAGTTTGAATGGTTGAAAGAGGTGACCGGGTGTACATTACACATCAGGTGCAATACGGAGAGGTTTCTCTTAAAAATCCTTGTAAATTTGTTTCAGAATCTTATCAAGCTCAATTTACATCAATTGCATACAACTTGGAACCGATGCTTGCTTACCTAACTCCCATGCATTTGGAGCAATGTCATCATAATTAGAACTGGTCAAGGGTCGAACTATGACCAAACTATGATAAGAACTAGTTGGATGAGGATTGGACTAGGGCTAGTCTAGATCCAATCTAGCCTAAACCAACTCACAAGTCCATATTTGGAGATAGGTAGTGCTAAAAAGAGAGTAATGAATGCCCATGATGAATCCATGCACATCCTATTTCTATATAAAAACCTAATGAGGGGCAAGTGCCATGAGCTATTGAAGGAGAATGGATTAAAAGGAAGTACATGCCTAGCAACAATATGCCAACACCATATGCACCTATATAAATATCATACCAAGTATTGGGGAATTTTGACTAATGGTCATGGTGATTGAGGCTACCACAATAATCCAAGGTCTTTTATGTTGCTTGGTCGATGTGAAGGATAAGAAGAATCTCTTGGCATGTCTTGTGTTTGGGGTGGTGAGACTTTGCAATTTATTCAACCCCGAACACACGCTTATAGAAGCTTATGGCATCGACAGTATGCAATTCCTTCACAATCATATGGGGTTTCAGAATTGAGAACTTGGGCAGGTCAGCTGCAGTACCATTTCCTTTGCGGAACCCATTTCATTTACAAAATTAAAGGAGAGACTCGAACTTGAAACCCCTCAACCAAAATATCGAAACCTTCAATAAAAGAAATGGAGGCAAGAGAGTAGGAATATCACTATCTGGGCCACCAAGCTATTTGAAAACATCGGTAAAGTGGTCATGGACATTGACAATCCATCAAAGGCTGTAGATGTTCAGTGCCAAGAGGGAACGATTTTTGTTGGTTACTTCCAGGGATTTGATTGTTCGAAGAATTTTTGTTAAAGCTTCATAAACAAGAAAATCTATTATAGATAACTGGGCAAAACCCTAAACAATATAAACTCGATAGGTGGGAAGACATGTGGTGGGGGTTGATTGGCTAGAGGGACGGCGGCTCTGGCTATAGTGTTCCAAAAACTCGTCCTCACGGAATAACACCTATCGACGTAAATATATACCAACAACGCAAAGTCTAGCCTAGTAAAAGACTTCTAAAATCAATTCTCCATGAAAAATGAAATCTCATTTATGACTAGGAAATCTCATGCAAGTGTACAACGAAAATTCATTATGACTAGTAAATCGAATGTTGATGTACAACATATTTTTTTCTATATTATCTATTTACTCTCGTTAATAAAATAAGTGTACCATGTCAAATGGCAATTTAGTTTTTTTTTTTTAAATGACAATTTTGCATCCAAGTATATAAATATATTGTCACTTCATAATTTTAAACAAATCATAAAATAGAATATTAAATTTTAAATATTCAACAAAATCATTTTTATTTTCCACATATTAAATTTAATATATAATAATAATTACAAAACATTTGAAATCAAAATAGTCTTTTAAGGATATTAATCTAAAAGTCAACCTATAGACATACTACTAATAATAAATAATAATATCTTATCATACCAAAACATTAAATCATAATAAATAATGACATCATATCATATCATATTGTAATAATAATAAATAATATTGTCTTATCGTACCAAATCATCAAATGATATCATATTATTAAAAATGATAATAAATAATCATGTCATATCATATCATTAAAAAAAAAATCACATAAACATATATTCATCAAATAATACTGTAACCGACATATAATGTCCCGATATAAACAATTATAAAGCTAGTCCAAGTTGAATATTACAACATGGCATTTCCTACAAATTTGTTATCAATATAAGCCATTTTAAATTTTATTGGATATCATATACAATTCTTCAAGTAAAGGCCAACTAAATTACAAATAAAACCAATTGAAAATTCAATTTGGAAGAACTATTACTCTCTCACAAATCAAAGTAATGTGACATATTCATTGACTGACCGCCAACTTCAATTATCCTCTTCTGTTGGAACTATTTTTCTTAAGAAACGGAAATCTGTCTCATCAAGGAAGCGAGGGAGATATTTTTCACAATGAGAGGGTAAATTTAAAAACTCTAACGACGAGAGTTTCTCACAATGCTGACGAAGTGATTTGAGGTCAAGGTCAGTGCAACCTTCCAAATTAAGTTTTTGTAAAGAAGTCAATGACCCAAAATCTTCTTCAAGCTCCGTCAAGTTCAAGCAACCCTGCAAATTAAGTTCTTCCAAAGATTGCAGTAACCCAAAATTATCTGGCAGCTCCCTCAAACTCAAACAATAATCCAATCTCAACACATTTAAAGATGGGAGACTGGAAAACCTCTTTGGCAAGCGCCTCAAACTTGAGCAATAATCCAATCTCAATACTTTCAAAAATTTAAGCCTTGAGATTGATTTTGGTAGTTCTTCTACATATCTGCAATATGAAAAGGAGAGTTCTCGCAGACCTTTTACTTGATCACCTAACTCTTCAGGTAATGTTTTCAATTCTGTAAGATCGATCAGTTTCAGTATTCTCAAATTCTCTAGTTGTTTAAAACACGTGGAAGAGATTGGGCGGGCAATGGACGGCATCTGCACATTATGCAATTAATATGTGACAGTTCCATATAATTTAAATAAATAAGTAGAAAGAAATATAAAATATGTTAGGGAGACTTGCCTGTGGTAGACTCAAATTTTGGGCTTGAGAAGTAAAGTATCTTAGCCCGTTTAACTTTGGCATATGGAATTGAAGATGGGTAATACCACCTTGAAAACAAACCAGGTTTTCAAATGTATTATTACATTGACCGTCCACTTTTGTTGAGTTTCCCAGGGCAAGAAATCTTAATGATTTGTACATTGAGTCTAGTGTCCATGCAGATATACTACATGGATCTTTATTTTCAATTAAGGATATGCCTTTGATGCTTTGAAGGTCCTGCATGTCATCATTAAATATAATTATTAGTCAATCATGAGAATCAGAATCAATAATCATTATACGAAACAGAATTGTATATTTGATACCTTCTCTTCCTTTAGATTTAAAAACTCATCAATTTGGGACGCATTATCTAATTTGAGTCTCGTGTTCTCAGCCTTCTGGTGACCAAGTGTCAAGATGACATCATGTACATGAACATGCGCAACCCCTTCAATGTCTTTGCTGACGAGTTTTGCTGTTAGCAACATCTTCAAATCTCTCTAAGATGATTCCAACCAACACAAAGCATGTTGTAACCATGTGCCCAATCCCCATTCCCTCTAAGACACCGTTAACGACTGTCTTGATCGCGTCGCCTGGAATAAGATCTTTCTGAAAACCATAAGATAAGGAGAAATGAGAATTAAATAAATACGATAGCATAATAAATTTACGAATCTCAAAATTTGAAAGATATTTAAGAGTACGCACAGCGACATTTATGGTCTCGCTGAGGAAGTCTTTCAATTTGATGAAGCATGTTGAAGTGGTCGGTAAATATTGTAGCAAAGTAACAGAAGACGATACAAAATCAATTATTTCTGCTAATTGCTCTGCAAAGAGAAGAAGCCAGGATTCTACAAATGCTTCTCGAAAAGAAATGGCTGTAATTTAATAATTTATGAAATGAAAAGAAAGGGCTGTAATTTAATCAAACAATTGAAATTAGCAACAATTTTCTAATAATTTAGAAATATTTTAATTAATAATTGTAAATATTTAAAATGTTAAAATTAAAATAATTATAAAATATTTAAAATTTGTAATAATTTATTATGTATGCATAATCTATAAATAATTTAGAGAATTGCAAAGTTGCATAGTATCTATCTTTTTAATTTATTTATAGAAAATACAATTGCATAAGAAATAATAAGTATGAGAGAATATGACATTATCATTTAAAAATATTAAATGTGTTGTATATATTTGTAACTAGATTTTATTAACTAAATTTAACTATTTATAAATATAATTAAATTAAAGAATAAAATTTATGAACATTTTAATTTTTTAATTACTACATAATACTATAATAATTAAGAAATATGTTATTACATACTAGATACAAAAATCTATATAATTTCAACTAATTTTTATGAATTTTTTTAAAATTAAAAATTAATATAAATACTTAATAGTTAATTAATTTACATATTTAAATAAGATATTAAAGTTTTTTATATTACAATGTGTCAATAAATAAAATTTAATTTTTATAATTGATAATAACTACCGACCATCACTTGGTCCATATATGTGTGTGGAATAAAAGAAACTAATTCATATAATTATTATTTTCAAATTTTCAAAATAAAAATTTATTATGTTTATATAAGCAAAATAAAAAGAAGTTATTTATTCAAAAGTTTAAAAACAAAAATATGTTGATAAAGAAAAATAAGAAGCAAAATAATAACAAGTTATTTATTAAAAATAGGGTTTTAACTTTATATCCAAATTATAAAAAGTCAAAAGCGATCCGTATCTTGCATCCTTGTAATGTTACTTGGCAATTTGAGATATTGGGATGGGGCATCTGCTTTGGAGTTGACTGCTCTTGTTATTATCTATTCTTTGTTATAATAAATTTAGTATTGAATTTTGATATTATTATTTTAATTTTGTTATTGGGAGATGTAAAATATATATATTGGGAATATATATGTTATTTTGTTTTTTAAATTATATTTTTATAATTATAAATAAAACTAGATAAAAATGATCATATCATAATTTTAGTCCAATAAAAAAAATCACAATTTAAATTTCAAAAATGTTCTATTTTTATTTTTTATAATATTTTATGAAAATTCATAAAATTATAAATAAATATTAATTAAAAAGTAACTAAAATTAACTACCAAGTGATTACAATATAATTATGATTGCCTTAGCAAGTACAATAAAATGAGTACACTAATTTAGATAAACTTAATGTTTTATAACCCTCCAGTGTTGAGATTTACGGAGATCCAACATAGTTTCATAAAAAAATAAACACGTCAATATTTGAAAAAGTACATTTTATGATGACGTGTGAAAATGGGATGCTTTAAAATAAAAATAATTTAAATTCATTGAGTTTTTGGTGTTTTCGTTAAAAGGTATTTTTAAGAAACGGCGAAATAGATTTTTTTTGTTCAGATTACAAACTATATTTAAGTTTTTTATTTAAAAAAATTTGAAAAATAAATAAAAAATAAAATAAACAGGATTTTTTATTTTACATAAATGGGGTTTATTGGATCTGTTATTTTAAAGATGTTTAAAAATGTTGATGTGTTAGTTTCTGTATAAAGAATTTTTAACGGAACGTGTAATATTTTTCTCTAACATTAATAAAGGTTCCGTATTCATTGAAATTGAAATTTATACTTTTAATTAGTAAATATAATTATTATTATATTTATTCTATAATAGATTAATCATGTTTATTTTACTAATTTTATAAATAATATTACCATTAAATTCGAATAATTATACTTATATTTATTCTCTTTTGTTTTGAAAGTTACGAATTATATGACAAGTAAAGAATATTTATTCTTCCACTCTTATAGATAATGAAAAGCTTAAATAAATTTAATATATAATGTAAAAATAAAAGTTACGATTAAATTACAATATTTATAATTATATTTATTCTCTTTTGTTTTGAAAGTTACGTTAGTTATATGATATGATAAGTAAAAAATATTTATTTTTCCACTTTTATAGATAATGAAAAGCTTAGATAAATTTAATATATAATGTAAAAAATAAAAGTTATGATTAAATTAAAACCATTATAGATTCATCTTAAACTCGGATCTATCAAGTATTGAGAGGGATCTAATTTCTTGAGGTGTATTTTTTTTTTTGTTTTATCTTAAATTTTTTACACATTAAGAAAAAAATTACCCTCAAGAAATTGGATCTCTCTTTTTTAATTTTATTTTTGATAAGTTATGAGCAATTGATTTTTTAAAAGTTATGAGCGACATGGATTATTCAAACGAAATGTCTTTTATTAATGGCCGACATAATATTAAATTTTTATTATTATTATGTTAAAGACAAACTTTATTTATTATGGCCGACTATAAGGACAAACATGGACAAACAGGACAAACATGGACAAACGTTACACGATCTCCCCCATACTGGGTTGTAGAACACCTCGTTTCACTTAGTGCAATAATTATAATTATATTTATTCTCTTTTTATTTTGAAAGTTACGTAAATTATATAATAAGTTTTTTGCTAAAAAAGAATTATATGATAAGTAAAGAATATTTATTCTTCCACTTTTATAGATAATGAAGAGTTTAAATAAATATAATATATAATGTAAAAATAAAAGTATGTTATGAGAATGGATGAGGTGTAACTAATGTTCAAGTCAAAGTAGTTGTTTATATTCCTTGTATTGCTAACTTAAAGTGATATTAACGAACATTAACATTAAAAATATTATAGTAACTTAAAGTGATATTAACAAACTTTAACATTAAGTTTAAAGAAAAAAATGTGGCATTAAAAAGATTTAAAAAAATACTATAGTAATTTAAAGTGATGTTAACAAATTTTAACATTAAATTTAAAGAAAAAAATATGGGATTAAAAAGATTTAGAAGCCAAAAGAAAATTAAGATATTATGTATGAAGAGGTTTTTAAGTCTAAGTTTGAAGATTAAAATATATTTTTTTAAAATTTTACAGAATTTCAAATAATTTCTTTTTGTTTTCTTATGGTTTCATAGACCAAATTGGTCTCACTAGACATTAACCTTGATCACAATTGATCATCATTGTAGACAGAGTAGCAAGGTGCTCTACATATGTGGGAAGATGTTGTCACTTTAAGTTACTTAAAGTAAAGCAACATTATTAAAAACCATGGGATCCAAAGGGATCCAATTTCTTGAGGTGTAATTGTATAAAAAATTTAAGAAAATAATCTTGATGATTTGATTAACATAATATATACTTAATTTCATTTTCTATTGGACATGCTTTTTTATTTTTTTTATTTTTCTTTAACTTAATTTAGAAAATTCATGTCCTAGATCCAAGTTTAAGATGGAACTCTATATTCAAATTTAAATAAAATTAATAAATTTTATTATATTTATTCTCTTCCATTTTAAAAGTTTAAATAAAATATATTACAAATAAAATATATTATAAATAAAAATATTTATTCTTTTTATTCATTTTGAAAGTTTGCACAGGTAAATTATCCTCCCATAATAAGAAGTATTTATTCTCCCATAATAAAAAGTTTAAATAAATTCTATAGATAATGCTAAAGTAAAAGTAAGCATATTATACCAATGGATTATACGTAACTAAGGTTAACATGAAAATAGTTATATGGGTAAGTGCACAAAGTTGAGGGACCTTTTAGATGCAATGATAGATTCAAGAAACCCATTCAAGTTCTATAAAATAGAATAGATCCCAAGTAATCCCAAGTCTGCCATGGTGAAAGCCAAGTAGGATAGTTAAACAAAATGCGTACGTGTTATGGAGTTCTAAAACACGTACACGTTTTGTAAAACATGTTTTATGCTCCAAAACGGTTCACCCCCGTCATTTTCTCCACAACAACAGGTAGCGATTTCGAGCGACCAAAGAGCATATTGGTGAATGCGATTTGCGTGAGAAGGGCCTCCATATTCCACCTTGAGAATCATTCTCCTCCATCTAAGGTATTTACATGAAAACCCATCCTTCTAAACAATCTATTTTCACTAATTTGTATGCCCTAAAATAAATTTCACTACAGAATTTGAACCCAAAATTCGGCGAGAAAATCTGACGACATCTGACGAAAAGGACTGTCTCGTTGGATTTCACCTTCAAAATTACGAAATTTGATGAATTTTTTTTAAATTGATAGAAGGGTCCGTCGGATATTCGACGATGTTTGTCGAATATTGAGGCTATCCTACATAATATCATGCCCGCAGATGTTGGATATCTGACCATATATTATACCCACGGCTGTCAGATATCCGACATCATATGATGCCTGCGTATGTCAAATATCTGACATATACTATCCAACAGTAACCATGCTTAATTCGTTGGATATATGACGAAATTTTATATTTTAAAATCTATAAATTTCTAAATGTTCCGACATGTTTGCTATACAAGCGATGGTTTGCGGAAGTTCTTTTATTCAGCAGACTATTTTTGGTAAAAGAATACATCATTTTTTCTATTGTTTTTGTGATTAAAGAGAGCGAAGTGTGGAGCTTGATTTTCTAAGATCGATAATCTTCATTCAAGCTCTTTATGAGAAAATGTCAAATAGCAATATTCCTGATCGAGACAAACAAAATCGACAATTGCTTGCTAGATTGTGTAATGGACTGAAAAGAAAGGGTGATGGGAAATGTTATTGTCCATGTAGTCAATGCAGTGGCTTTAAGAGGAGAAGAATAAAGATCACAACAGCCAGAAAACATTGTAGGGAACATGGACACGCTGAGGGGAGACATGAATATCATCCATTTGTAAGTTTTGCATTATATATGTTTTTATTTTGATTGCTTTTGTAAATGTATGTATGTATTATTTTAATATTTCTTATATTAACTTTTATCTATTGATGGTTTCATGTAATTATAAAGGAAAGACATCCTACGACATATCGTCCAGAGGAACTGCTTTCAGAACAAGTATGGGAGGAACATGGAGCTATGAATAATGGAGAACAAGTTAATGATCATATTGAAGAAGATGATCATACTGATAACATAGTTGAAGATGATGGTGCAAATACTTTGATCCATGATTCATTTAATGTTAGAATGGATGATGATGATCATCATCATTTTGATGATATTCATGATTTACCTCTTCTTGAGAAGGCATACGATCCCCTTTATGAGGGCTCCAACACAAATATTCTCTATGCTATATTGTTGATAATGAACTTGAAGGTTATGATTGGTCTTTCAAACATATCGGTCACATGGATGCTAAGGTATGTAATATATTCCATCACATAATATATATGATCGTGCTAAAGGTTATCACTGTTCGTCTAATAATTTTATCGTTAATTCATAAGTCAAATTAATGCAGATGAAATGTGTTTAATTAATATTATTTATATATTATATTAACTAGATTGTTATTTTAATTTGTTGTAGCATGATGAATTTTTTTTACCACCTTCAAATATTTTACCTCACACATATCGAGATTTATCTGCCATCATGAAATAAATTGGAATGCAGTATGAAGCAATTCATGCATACCTCGATGACCATGTAATATATTATAATCAACATGAATTTGCAACAGAATGTACGAAATGTCATATCAGTAGATATCGAACAGATCAAGTAACAAAAAAGGTGCCTCACAAGGTTCTTCGTTATATTCCCATTATTCCATGTTTGCAACGACTGTTTAGGTGCAAAAACATAGCGCAGTTTATGGATTACCATGCATGGAATAGAAGTCAAGATGACATTATTTGAATGCCTACAGATGGGTCTGCATTTAGAGATATGGAGGAAAAATGGCCTCACTTTCAAGAATAAACTCATAATCTTAGGATTTCTTTGGTAGCAGATGGTGTCAATCCATTTGCAAAGATGAGATCCGTTTACTTGGTGTGGCCTATTTTTGTTATCAACAATAACATTTCTCCATGGTTGTTAATAAAGAGGGAGCACATAATGTTGTCGATGATTGTTCCAGGTATATTGTGTCTACAACTTTTTTTTTTAATGTAGTGGCATCTCATTTGTCGTATTTTGTTGCGTAATGTCATATATATATTTATTGTTTTTCTCTTGTGCAATATGGTTTATATATCTAAATGGTACGACTCATAATTATATTTTTTATATGTTCAAATCAATCATGTAAGTACCAAGTCAAAGATATGAATGTATATATCGAACCTATTATGATGAGCTACTAAAGTTATGGAATGGCATCACTATGTATGACGTAGCTAGACCAATATGGGAAAGGCAATTTCAATTCCATGCAATGCTTGTATGGACAATACATGGTGCCCCAGGGTTAACCCATTTTTGCGGTTTGTAATTATAAGTTCCACTTTATTTGCATGATTTAATTTTATGAACTAGTTAATATACTATGCATGCATGTTTTTCTAAACAATCCATTAATTTTGTATATAATTATAATTGACATAGATATTCCATCTCTTTATGTAAGTCTTCAGACAAAGGGGAAATTTGCATGTCCAGTTTGTGATCCTGAGATAAAATCTCGTCATTCAAAAATATTAGGAAAGGAGTGTTTGATGAGTATAGGCACTTCCTCTCTAAGAATCACAGTTATCGAACTACCGAAAAACATCTGTTCAATGGAAAGCAAAAGACTGCATTAAAACCGCAGAGAATGACACCTCACCTATGGAAGTTGCAATATAATAGACATCGTCAAGGTACGTATGAAGCATCGTATATGAAATGTTTATTTTTATTTTTATTGTGTGCTATTTACTGTAATTGACATTGATTTCTATAATTTATTTATAAACTACAATTCATGATGGTCGTTCATGTGATCATGAAGGCATTAATGGGATTCCACGAGGAATGAAAAGTTATGTAGGTCTTATAAATTTGTCATTAATTTTTAGAAGCCATTTAGAAAAGAATTATCAATATAATCCATTCTCAATTTATTTGGATATAATATACAATGCCTTGAACTAAAACTAAAGGCCAACGAAAATTACAAATAAAACCCAATTGAAAAAAGAGTTTGGTAGAACTACTACTCTCTAGGGGATAAACCCTTCAATAATTTGCTTAATCTCAAATAATGTGACATATTCATTGAATGATCGGAAACTTCAATCATCGTCTTCTATTGTAACTATTTTTCTTAGGAAACGGAAATCTGTCTCATCAAGGAAGCGAGGAAGATATTTTTCACAATGAGAGGGTAAATTCAAAAACTCTAACGACGAGAGTTTCTCACAATGCTGACGAAGTGATTTGAGGTCAAGGTCAGTGCAACCTTCCAAATTAAGTTTTTGTAAAGAAGTCAATGACCCAAAATCTTCTTCAAGCTCCGTCAAGTTCAAGCAACCCTGCAAATTAAGTTCTTTCAAAGATTGCAGTAACCCAAAATTATCAGGCAGCTCCCTCAAACTCAAACAATAATCCAATCTCAACACATTTAAAGATGGAAGACTGGAAAACCTCTTTGGCAAGCGCCTCAAACTGGAGCAATAATCCAATCTCAATACTTTCAAAAATTTAAGCCTTGAGATTGATTTTGGTAGTTCTTCTATATATCTGCAATATGAAAAGGAGAGTTCTCGCAGACCTTTTACTTGATCACCTAACTCTTCAGGTAATGTTTTCAACTCTGTAAGATCGATCAGTTTCAGTATTCTCAAATTCTCTAGTTGTTTAAAACACGTGGAAGAGATTGGGCGGGCAATGGACGGCATCTGCACATTATGCAATTAATATGTGACAGTTCCATATAATTTAAATAAATAAGTAGAAATAAATTTCAAATATGTTAGGGAGACTTGCCTGTGGTAGACTCAAATTTTGGGCTTCAGAAGTAAAGTATCTTAGCCCGTTTAACTTTGGCATATGGAATTGAAGATGGGTAATACCACCTTGAAAACAAACCAGGTTTTCAAATGTATTATTACATTGACCGTCCACTTTGGTTGAGTTTCCCAGGGCAAGAAATCTTAATGATTTGTACATTGAGTCTAGTGTCCATGCAGATATACTACATGGATCTTTATTTTCAATTAAGGATATGCCTTTGATGCTTTGAAGGTCCTGCATGTCATCATTAAATATAATTAGTCAATCATGAGAATCAGAATCAATAATCATTATACGAAACAGAATTGTATATTTGATACCTTCTCTTCCTTCATATTTAAAAACTCGTCAATTTGACTCGCATTATCTAATTTGAGTCTCGTGTTCTCAGCCTTCTGGTGACCAAGTGTCAAGATGGCATCATGTACATGAACATGTGCAACGGCCCCTTCAATGTCTTTGCCGACGAGTGATCTCTTTTGTAGCATATTCAGCTCCTCCTCTCCCACGATATCTGCCACTGTGTCCCACTCCCATCCATCGAAAAATGAGCAGACATCAAGAAATGGATCTTTGCACTTCTCAGGGAGAGAGTCGTATGCAAAGAAATAGTCCCCCTTACCCTGCGCATTCTGTTTGTCTTCCATAACCATGTCATATGCTCTTTCTTTGTCTTCTTCTGAACCTATCACTTTTGATGCCAAGGTTAAGATCTCTGGATTTCCACCACATTTCTCTATTATCTTCAGGAGTTGGTTGGAATTCAGTTTTCCAGCTTCCATGTCGTCTAACGCTTCCCCTTTTAATAATCTCATTGCTTCTCTATCTGGAAGGCTTTTCATTGTATAAATTTTAACCTTTCCTGGGCACGCTCTACGAACATTTATGTCATGAGAAGTAAGGAGAAGCCTCACCTTCTTTACTGTATTAAACTTCTTTGGCAAAAGTTGCCCAAGGTCATTTTCAGCCAGCACATTATCAATGTAAATTAATGCTGGCATCTTCTTTAACAAATCTTCCAATTCTCGCTGGCCATCCTCATACTTTCTAATATCTGGAAAGGTGTCCTCAGGTCCCATTAAATCATTTAATATGCATTTCTGCAGCTCTATGATATCCGGTTTTGATTCTCTATTCTTAAATAGTTGAACCTCTGAATATTTACATCCTTTGAATTCAGCTCGTGAAAAGACCGCATCTGCAAGCGTAGTCTTACCTATTCCATCTTTACCGAGCAATATAACTGCGACCGCATTTTCCTCACTTCCCCATTCCAACATTTCTGTAACTTCTTTCATTGGTTCATCAATTCCCACTGTATCCACAATATTAAACTTCACATCAACGTTTATGTTAATTAACAATAATAATAACAAATATATATATTCACCTCCGTGGTCGGATATCCGCAAGAGTAGTAACAACATTAATTTGAGAATATATTCACCTGCGTGTTCCGGATATCTCCGGGAAAGACGTGACTTCTTAGGTGCATTGATCGCATCATAAAGACGAATACCCATTTCCGCATTCAGATGCGTGTACATGCCACTTAAGTTTTGTCTAAATTTAGACATCTCCTCTTTCGTTGCTGAGGCTGCCCAGAACCTGCAATCAAACGATGGAATTCCTTAGTAAACCTGGGCCTTAATCCACCCCTTAAGCACAAGAGACCTCTGCTGTAAAGTTATAAACACGCGAATAAACAATTACACCTTTAAACAAATAAGATTAGAGTTTCAGTACTCACTTGGAATATCTTGATGACTTTATCTGAGTACGGCACAGGAAGCAGCCTTTAATTATTAATTCGGTTGCTTCTTTGATTACATCGGTTATTCTTTCCTTCAATTTAGGGAGTTCTTGATACTGCTTAACCAGTTTGGCCAAAAAAAACATTTCCTTGAGAAGAATGAGGCACTCAGTTTTGTTGTTAGCAACATCTTCAAATCTCTCTAAGATGATTCCAACCAACACAAAGCATGTTGTAACCATGTGCCCAATCCCCATTCCCTCTAAGACACCGTTAACGACTGTCTTGATCGCGTCGCCTGGAATAAGATCTTTCTGAAAACCATAAGATAAGCAGAAATGAGAATTAAATAAATACGATAGCATAATAAATTTACGAATCTCAAAATTTGAAAGATATTTAAGAGTACGCACAGCGACATTTATGGTCTCGCTGAGGAAGTCTTTCAATTTGATGAAGCATGTTGAAGTGGTCGGTAAATATTGTAGCAAAGTCGGCTGCTTTCCCGGGGACGGTTTTTTATCCTCCTATAACAGAAGACGATACAAAATCAATTATTTCTGCTAATTGCTCTGCAAAGAGAAGAAGCCAGGTATTCTACTACTGCTTATCAAAAAGAAATGGCTGTAATTTAATAGCACTGTATTGTTTAATCATGATTCCTAATGTTTTTTTTTACTATATGAATGTAATTCGAAAAAGAGATAAGAAACTGACAAAAACAGAGCATTCAGTCATCCATAATTCATGACTTACATCCATGTAATCAAATTTCTATGCTTAATTGGGCCAAATCAAAGAATTAACGAATGTATTTGGAAGATTGACCTGAATTTAGTAAACTATGGTTGAAGAATATCAAAATTAGCAATGTAATATTTTTGAGGGGCAAAAAGGAATTAAATAATCAGGGGCCATCACTTCATGAAGTATAAAAGAAAGAAAATGCATTATACTTGAATTCATATTTATTCCACATCTTTACACCAAAAAAAGAAGTGCTATTAAATCTTGAGGTGACAAAATCTCATTGCGGTGACGCTAATAAAATATGAAATGATTGAGATTGAGGACCGCTAATAAAATATGAAATGATTGAGATTGAGGATTGATATGAAATACGAGCATCAACGTTACCTCGATTAGTTTCAAAAGTCGAGATATATGCGTAATCAGCTCATCTAGCTGATTGGCATTTAATTCTATATCACGTCCAGCAGCATCTTTATCTATCTTGTCGATAATATCTGGCATTGTTTGATTGGCGGAAGAGGAGAATCCAGGACCTGATGGAGGAGCTGGAATGGCAGACGAGGATGGAGGGGTTGGAGAAAACGGTGCAGCCGAAGAAGGCGGTGGAGCCAAAGGGAACGGGGATGGAGCAGAAAACGGTGCAGCCATTAAAGAAGCATGTGGGGGCGCAGATGAAGGAGAAGGGGTATATATTGCTGAAAAGCAAGAACAACAAAAAGAGACGCAGGAACAGCTCCAGTCTTTTTTTGTCATCGTTAATCAAGAAGTTAGCAAGCAAATTGGTTTCAGTGAGCGTTATCATCATATATATATTACATTACAGATGTTTTATATTAAAATATCTCATATTCTATCAGTTTGCTTTACTTCCACAAATTCCATTAATATTAAGACGAAAATAAAAATAATCATAATTTTTTTAAAAGTAATCATAAGTAATTATTATTAGTTTGCTTTGCTTCCACGAATTCCATTAATATTGAGACGGAAAGTAAAAATAATCATAATTTTTTTAAAAGTAATCATAAGTAATTATTATTATTTTGTTAGTCAATATTTTTCTCTAACATTCATAAAGGTTCTATATTCATTGAAATTGAAATTTATACTTTTAATTAGTAAATATAAAAATTATTATATTTATTCTATAATAGATTAATCATGTTTATTTTACTAATTTTATAAATAATATTACCATTAAATTAGAATAATTATACTTATATTTATTCTCTTTTGTTTTGAAAGTTGCAAATTATATGACAAGTAAAGAATATTTATTCTTCCACTCTTATAGACAATGAAAAGTTTAAATAAATTTAATATATAATGTAAAAATAAAAGTTACGATTAAATTAAAATAATTATAATTATATTTATTCTCTTTTGTTATGAAAGTTAGGTAAGTTATATGATAAGTAAAGAATATTTATTCTTCCACTTTTATAGATAATGAAAAGTTTAGATAAATTTAATATATAATGTAAAAATAAAAGTTACGATTACATTAAAATAATTATATAATTATATTTATTCTCTTTTTGTTTTGAAAGTTACGTAAATTATATGATAAATTTTCTGCTGAAAAAAAAATTATATGATAAGTAAAGAATATTTATTCTTCCAGTTTTATAGATAATGAAAAGTTTAAATAAATTTAATATATAATGTAAAAATAATGAAAAGTTTAAATAAATTTAATAATATATAATATAAAAATAAAAGTAAGTATATTATGAGAATCGATGAGGTGTAATTAATGTTCAAGTCAAAGTAGTTGTTTATAGCAATTTAAAGTGATGTTAATAAATTTTAATATTAATTAAATAAAGAAAAAATGTGGGATTAGAAAGATTTAGAAGCCAAAAGAAAATTAAGATACTATGATTATTATTAATCTTAAGTTTGAAGATTAAAATATCTTTCTTTAAAATTTTACAAAATTCCAAATAATTTCTTTATGTTTTCTTAAATGGTTTCATAGACCAAATTGGTCTCACTAGATATTAACGTTGATCATCATTGATCATCATTGTAGACAGAGTAGCAAGGTGCTCTACATATGGGGGGAAATGTTGTCACTGTAAGTTACTTAAAGTAAAATAACATAGATCCATCTTAAAGTGGGATCTATTAAGCACCAAGAGGGATCCAATTTCTTGAGGTGTAATTGTATAAAAAATTTAAGAGAATAGTCATGATGATTTGATATATTTAATTTCATTTTCTGTTGGACATGCTTTTTTATTTATTATTTATTTTTCTATTATTAAAATATGTCACGTTACATCACATCACAACATCTCTCTCATATTAGGTTGTAAGCACCTTGCTACTCTTGTGCAATAAAACTTAATTCAGAAAATTCATGCCTACTCATTACTTATCAAAAACATCTTAATTTTTTACACATCTAGGTAAAAACTACACCTCAAAAAATTGGATCTCTCTCAGTGCTTAATAGATCCAGGTTTAAGATGGAACTATGCTGGAAAAGGTTCTAATATGCATCATTTTGATGTTCATGCAGGTTTTGACTCACGCCATGGTCCAATGGAAGGAAAGAGAGCACAAAATGGAAGATGCCCAAGCGGAAAATGACCCAAATTCAATGAATGCATTGCAATGATGTGGATTGTTAAATTTATTTCACGTATAGGGCATGAGGGCCCAAGTACTGTTACTGGATTACCTGATCGGATTGTGGGATCCAGATCAGCAACACTTCCGTGTGGGTTCCCACATTATTGCTTTGGATGTGGATGATGTTTATTTTTTGACGAGGTTGTCCAAGAGGGGAGCCTCGGTATCACTATCCAGTCCGAGGGGTAGTGACCAGTCTACTAAGGGCTTGGTGGCTCAATTTTGTACGTCGGGGACGCAAATACTTACTGGGAAAATTCCCATCAAGAATGTCATAGATCGGCCCCTGCACACTGTACTATTCACCATAGAGCAGGTGGCGGGAAACAGGGATGTTCATCAGGCCACCAAGTCCCATATGCTCTATGCCATTGAGTGCGTGGCACCTACTATTTTCAATTGGTGTGAGGGGCTCCTCACCAATGTTAGGGAACAACTCACCAAATGTCATCGGGGTGAGCTGAAACAATTTGGATACAAGTCCATTGTGGTCTCGTTCTTCTTGGAATGGGTCCCATTGCTGAGGCCACAGGTTGAGCTAGACGAACTCGATCCGCGAGATCCTCACATGGTAAGGTGGTCCGAGGTCATGGCCCGCCATGGAGGCGGGGGTCCCTGTGACAATCTGCAGGAAAGATCACATAGCTGGAGAAAATCTCACTAATCTCACTCAAGAATAGAAAAGAAGAAGAAGAATAGATGAATCAATAATCACTCATTAACACAGAAAATGGAGAATAGCAGTATAATCATACATCAATTGTGAGCTAGCACTATGAAAAGTGAATACAATACAATAAATGTCAAGTGAATTCGAATAGGCCAAAGGTCATTCGAATTATCCTTAGTGTGTAGCTTGGATAGCATTGGAGACATCATCCAAGCAGTGGCAATAGTAAAAAATAGTCAAAATCCAGGCAAATGAGTCTAACTGAGCCATGTGAGCACAAATTAGGGGATGGAGACTCCAAGGAGGGCGCATGAGGCTGTCAGAAGGTCAAGTGGCACTCCAAAATAGACAACTGGGAGCTACAGGCAGTTAAACTGAGTAATAAATGCAAAAACTGGTCGATCAATGCTCTAATTGAATGTTAAACTCCTGGTAGGTGAGATAAGGTGCATATGTCATCTAGGTGAGGAAAACAAGGTGCATTAGGTAGGTAGGAGGGCTACTGAGGGCTGAATACAGGCTCTAGGGGGCTGAAAATAGGCTCCAGGTGCTGGGGAGACCACCATATTGATGACTAGATGCATGCATGATGACTAGATGCATGCACGCATGCAAATATAAAAAATGAAAGTGAGAATATTCCAACACCCCTCCTCAAGCTATACTATGAGGTGATAACAGAAGAACTAATGGTAGGGCCCTGGTGACTGAGACCAAAGGTCAACCCGTACAACAATCAAAATAATAAAGTGAGGAAAGAGGTAAAACCCAGTGGGAAGAAAGCCCTCCCTCAAAATAGACTGAAGGATGCTAATGTAGCATGGCATCACTCACCCCAGAAGGAGGCAAGTGACCCTCTTTACCGAAGAATGATCGATCGGCAAGAAATTGATAAGTAATGTGAGAAGGATGAAAGCTTCCATTCTGAAAATTGATCTGGTTCTCCTTTGATCAAGTGGATTACCAACAAGATCACTGGAATATCTAAGAATAGTGGTTTCCCATCTCAGAAGAGGAATATCATCAAGTGAAATATCATCAGGTTCTTGTGGATTTGGTTCTCCCATTTGCTCATCTTCACTGTTAGGTGCTAGATCTTTAGGTTCTTTTAGATCTGGATCTAGCATTTTCTCTTCATCATCTTTACTCCCATACTTTGAGTATGAACTGTCATGTGATGAAGGTTCTCTCTCTTGGAGCTCATCAAGCAATGGAGGTGTGGTAAGCAAGCTATGTTGCTCAACAGGATGAGCATCATGAAGAGGCTATTCCTCAAACTGTACACTTCTCTCAAGAAATGTAGACATAGTAGAGGGATCAAGAAGCTTGTAGGCCTTTGCACTCAATGCATATCCCACTAGTATACAGTCTCTGCTTTGTGGATCTAGGGCTCTCCTTTTCTAATTTGGAATCCTTTCCCATGCTCTGGATCCAAACACTCTAATATGGGACACATAAGATTTGTAGCCCATCCATGCTTCGAAAGGAGTCATATTTTTCAGTCCTTTATGAGGGACTCTGTTTTGAAGGTAAGCAACACAGTTGATGGCTTCTGCCCAAAGACTAGGGTGCAGCCCTTTCGACTTGAGCATGCAAGTTGCCATCTCCTTCAATGTTCTGTTCTTCTTTTCTGCAACACCATTCTATTGTGGTGTATAGGGAACAGTATGCTGCATCTCAATGCCTTCATCATCACAAAAAGATTGAAAATCACCTTTGACATACTCACCCCCAATGTCAGTGCGAATGGCCTTGATATTTCTATCTGAAAACTTTTTTGCAGAAGACTTGAAAAACTTAAAGTATCCAAATATTTCTGATTTTAATTTGAGAAAGTATGCCCATGTAAATATTGAATAATCATCAATAAAAGTAAGAATATACCTTTCCTTGTTCAAAGATAGATCTGGAAATGGCCTTGCAACATCACTATGGATCATATCTAGGGGTTGAGAGGCTCTCCTTGCCTTTCCTTTCTCAAACCTCTTTTCAGGATGTTTTCCCATCAAGCAACCCTTACAGTTTCCCTTGGAAAACTTGACTTTGGGAAGTCCTTCAACCATCTCATGTGTATGCATATCTTGTAGGTACTTGTAGTTGAGGTGCCCAAATATTTCATGCCACAATCTACTCCCTTCATTTGCATGAGTGTGAAGAGAAAATTGCTTGGAGAGAGGAAGAAAATGAGAGAACTCAAATAGTTTCGAATTGTGATTTGCAACTCCTTTTGCAATGATATTTCCTGAAACCATGTCTTGTATTTCAACCTCATTTGGAGAGAATATCACCCTCTTGGGCTCTCCAGTATGGGTCATTTGGTAGAACGAAAGCATATTAGCAGTAAGTGTAGGCACATAGAGTACATTGGAGAAGTATCCATGATCAAGTTTGATCCTTCCAATCCCCTCAGAGGAGACCTCAGAATCATTCCCCAACATGATGCAAGGGCCAACTGTGCATTCGAATCCAGTGAAGAGATCTTTGGAGGAAGACATATGTCTAGATGCTCTTGAATCTATGATGAAGGAGGACTCTCTTGATGCACCTGCCATGAGGGCATGGAATCTCTCCTTGTCCTCAGATCTAGAAGGTTCACCATCTTTCTTCCTAGCACATGCAGGTACTGGGAGGTTATTCTTTTAAGTAATTGAGCCATCATGTCTATAGTCTTCTTCATACAAGAACTCTCATGATGAAATCCTCTATTGCAATAGGTACATTTGGATTTCTCCTTTTGATAATGCTTGGTCTTCTTGGAATTCGAATCCCCTTCTGACTGATAGGGAGCCTCCTTTTTCTTCTGCTCATTCGACTTCTTGTCAAAAAAATTTTGCTTTCCCTTTCCATTCGCTCTCTTCACCTCAACAGCTGCAAGTGTTGAATCCATCTTGGGTTTTATCATTCCCATTTGAATCAACTTCTCCTCCTCTTGTGTGAGAGACTGGATGAAGTCATCAAGGCTTGGAAACTTCCATTTTGGGATGGATAGCTTCGCTGAATGAAAGGTGGAGACAAATACCAAGTAGTTAGGGCCCAATTTTGATAGTATAGCAAGGATGATATGCTTCTCTTCCTTCTCTATTCCATATCTCTTCAATTGTGAAATCATATTTTTAAACTTGGTAAGAAACTCAGATGGAGTCGAAGCTTCAAGGGCTCAGTGAGACTAGCTCATTTTCTAATTTGTGACCTTTCAAGTCATCTTTCTGTCCAAAGAGAGATTTGAGCTTGTCCCAAACCTATTTTGGAGTTGTTAGATCTATGACATGAAAATGAAGGTCTTCGGAAATGCTGAGGAGTAGCAATCCTACTGCTTCATCAAGTTTATCCAAGTACTTGGATTTCTCTACTGCACTAGTGGGCTCAACTGTAGTTCCATTCAAAACTCTAGAGAGGCTCCTGGACTTCATGAAGATGTCCATCTTGGCCTTCCATTCAAAATAATTGAATGAATTGAGCTTTAGATCCATAGGTAGCTGTTGAAGTCGAATTGATTTTGAATTCAAATGATGGAATAAACCTGCAAAACAAATGAAATTGTTGATGGAGATTTGCTGCAAATCGAATGAAAACTGCCTTAGGACAATGAGTACATGTGACTGGATCCTTCACGCCTGGATAGACCTCACTGTATTGCTCCAGTGAATTCAAGACAATTGCACTAGGAATTGATGTGGAAATACATAGGCTTCTGGTGCTCAATGAATTGTTGCAGCTGCTGCAATGGCTGCAACTGCTACTGCTGCAATTTGAATAGATGGCTCCAGCTCTGATACCATGTGACAATCTACAGGAAATATCACACAGCTGGAGCAAATCTCACTAATCTCACTCAAGAATAGAAGAGAATAAGAAGAATAGATGAATCAATAATCACTCATTAACACAGAAAATGGAGAATAACAGTATAATCATACATCAGTTGTGAGCTGGCACTGTGAAAAGTGAATACAATACAATAAATTTCAAGTGAATTTGAATAGGCCAAAGGTCATTTGAATTATCCTCAGTGTGTAGCTTAGATAGCATTGGAGACATCATCCAATCAGTGGCAGTAGTCACAAATAGAAAAAAGTCAGTCAAATGAGTCTAACTGAGCCATGTGAGCACAAATCAGAGGATGGAGACTCCAAGGAGGGTGCATGAGGCTGTCATAAGGTCAAGTGGCACTCCAAAATAGATAACTGGGAGCTACAGGCAGTTAAACTGAGCAATAAATGCAAGAACTGGTCAATCAATGCCCTAATTGACTGTTAAACTCCTGGTAGGTGAGATAAGGCGCATATGTCATCCAGGTGAGGAAAGCAAGGCGCATCAGGTAGGTAGGAGGGATACTGAGGGTTGAATACAGGCTCTAGGGGGATGAAAATAGGCTCCAAGTGTTGGGTATACCACCATACTGATGAATGGATGCATGCAAAATGCATGCATGCATGCAAATATAAAAAATGTTGGTGAGAATATTCCAACAGTCCCATCATGATTGAGGATTATGCATACGCGGGTATAGATTTAAGGGGAGAGCCAGACTTGGCCCTTCTCGAGGGTGATCAGTGGGGAGACCTAGCTAATAAGAACAAAAATATTGTTGTGTTTTTGCATTTTATAATTTTTCAATGTTTTGGGGAGTAGTACTGATGGTTCACACTTGTTTGATGCAGATGTTGGTTTGTCATGCCCGATAGGTGCTTCTCCGATCGACAGGAGAGGGGTAGTACGAGATATAGCGTCTGCTCATCAGGATGCAGTGGAGGAGTTGAGCGAGTTGTAGGAGAACCTCCAGATATTGATGTTGGACATACCCGACGTATCTATATATGACCTACCTCGCCTCTACCAGCATCATACTGCTGGATTCTCGACACGCTTTGGTCCACTGCTTTGTAGAGTAGCTAGGGCCATCATCTGCTATCATGAGCATCCACAGGGATAGCTAATGTGTGATGTATATGTACTGGAAGCTATAGGATTCAAATATTTTGTAGCTAGCACCTACTGAAAGCCTATGTGCTTCAGATTTTGTATCAGTACTACATTTTTGTACATGATGATTATATATATAAACACTATTTTGTGGATTTATACATTATGTGTTCTATGATGATTGAGGATCTTATGAATGTTTGCTTACATACTATGAGTATTTTACATGTTGTGTCGTTTCATGCATCTTTGATGGAAATGATTATGAATGTGCAATGTACCAATCTAATATAAAATTGGCTAGGGAATCAACAACAATGTTCATGTCTCTAGGAATGTGCAGGTATTGAATTGACTGAAGGACCTATCCAAGAGACGTACTCGCTAGAATACGTGGAGTAACATGGGATCACAGATAGCGTAGACTCGGTTAAGATGGGAGACCACTAGTTGCGAATCAAGATAGATAACAAGGTGGTTCACACCCAAGGAACAAGCGTCATTCAATAATCCAATTATCGCATGATACTCAAATTTTTTTTTGACTACAAACCCTAAGCAAGTTCCTCCTGAGCTAATCAGTTTGCCAATAGGGGAATAGAGTACCCAAGCTGCCGAAGTGAGGTTACGGGTGTGCTGGATAGCACCGTCTGCGACTCCAAAACACGTTTCCATCTACACATCCATGAAGAACATGGTATAAGCGGAATGATAAGATCCTGACACACTAAAAATAAAGTGTCACACCAAGCAAAACACACGTCATGTACAATATATACAAAGTACCAATGCATAAGTGAATCCGGCATAGTACCGCTTTAGGTAGATCCCATTGCAAGGCTATCCCAAATATATTCCGTCGTAATCCTAAAGTTCATATGCTCCTTTTTCGAACACACGCTTAACCACATATGGACCGTGCCACATGGACTCAAGTTTACCTATCCCCAGTTTATCATGTTTTTGGTCATGAGGACCAAATCTCCCTCGTTGAAGATACAAGGTTTGACTGACTTTTCATACTGGGACTTGATGCACTTCTTATGAGCTTCGTTAGCCAAATTTGCATCATGGCGAGTTTCAACAAGTTTTTCCAAGTATAGAAAACGTTCTTCCTCGGTGGTGGTGTTGGGTAAGAGTTCAACAATGAGTTTCAATGACGGAATCTCGCGCTCAATAGGTAGTACTTCCTCTAGTCCGTAGACCAATTGGAAAGGCATGAAGCCAATGGCAGTTTTGACGGAATTCCTGCACGCCCATAAGGCTGAAAAAAGCATGGTATGCCAGTCGGACTTATGTGTCCCTACCATACGATGAATCATAGTTTTCAAGGCCTTGTTAATGGCTTCTACTTGTCCATTTCATTGAGGGTAGTAGGGAATTGAGTTCTCATGTCGAAAACCCAGCCTGGCGCTTAGTTCATCCACCATCTTGTTTTGGAAATGTGATCCATGGTCAGTGACGATGGCTTTAGGGACTCTGAATCGTGCAATGATATGATTGAACATAAAGAGTGCGGCAGTCGCGCCGTCTTCTTTGTACATAGGCATAGCCTCGACCCATTTGGTGAAGTAGTCTACGGCGACAATAACATAACCATGCCCCCCGCCCGAGGTAGGCTTACAGTGCATGAAGTTGATGCCCCATTTGGAAAACGGACCAACGAAAATAACTGTATGTAATGGGGCTGGATGTGAGCGCTTTTTATGATGAAAAAGATAGCAAGGCAGACACTTCTTGACTGCTTCAATACAATCTTTGAAGATGGAAGGCCAATAGTATCCAACGCATAGTATTTTTGAGCTGTAGCAATCCCAGAATTATGACCGCCACATGCCCCTGAGTGAAAATCATTCATTATATGTTTGGCCTCCTCATGAGTTAAGCAACATCGGAGGATAGAATCGACACCACGATGATACTATGTGTCACCAATGATGAGGTAATATTTTGCGTGGTGTTGCACACGAAGACAGTCATCACGAGATAGTTGAGGACCGAAGCATTGGGTCTCGAGATACAATGTGATATCTCCATACCATGGGTAAGAGGTAATGATAAGAAACAAGGACTCATCGGGGAGAGACTCCATGGGATCAGTTTCTGTATCAGTACGGGGAAGATCGCAAATCATTTCCATGAAAAACAAAGACTTCTTTGATTTAGCCTTCTCAAACTGGAGGTCGAATTCCTGAAGAATCACAATCCAACGTGAATATTTCCCCCTAGTACCTGGCGCGTAAGAATGTGGTACATGGGGTTATATTCGGTGATGACAGTGGTAGTGCGGAGGAGGACGTAATGATGGAACTTTTGGAAAACAATGAATTATGCGAGAGATAGCTTCTCGACATGTGAATACAAGGTTTTAGAGTCAATGAGAATATCACGATTTGGAACGCAAGTTGGTGGGAAAGCCTCGGCTTGAAATAATCCGAGTCAATGTGAATATCCGTGCTCCCAAGAGTTACTATCTTCCTGAACCCAAACCATAGAGATGGTAGAAGTGGAAGCATCAAGATAAAGGATATAATCCTTGGTGTAATTGGGCGGTTGTAACGCAGGTGCATGGGTGATATCTTTTTTCAGGTTGTCGAAGGATTGTTAAGCATAATCATCCCAAATGAATGGGACTTCCTTCTTGAGAAACCACATGTATCGCTAAGTATTTTCAACGAAATTTCACATTAAATGCCTTAAGTAGTTTTCCTTCCCTTGCAAACTTTTAAGTTCCGAAATATCCGTGGGTGGTGGTAGAGCAACAATGGCTTCTACCTTGAGGGGATCGATGCAGATCCCATCTTTTGAAATGATGAAGCCTAAAAAGCTTCCTAAATCGACACAAAATATGCACATGTGAGGATTTAGACATATATTATACCGTCTACATCTGAGGAATACAACTGTCAGATGATCAATGTGGAAATCTCGACGATTTGAATGAGCAGGGAGATCATATAAGTAAGGTTCCGCAAAGTCCTTCACATCGTGGAAAGCATACGACATAGCCCGCTGGAATGTGGCACCAGCATTTTTAAGGCAAAAAGGGACTTTACGATACATGAATGTACCCCATGGGAAGATGAAAACTGTCTTGTATTGATCAGTAGGATGGATATCTATCTGATTATAGCTGGAAAAGCCATCCATGAATGAGAAGATGACGATGTCGGCGCAGTTGTCGATGATTTGGTCGATGAATGTGGTAGGGTAATTGTCCTTGGGACAAACCTTATTCAAATCCCTGTAATCGAAACAAACCCTAATGGTTCCCTATTTTTTAGTAATGGGGACGACATTAGAGACCCAATATGTTAAGGGAATAGGATAAATGAACCCAAACTTCAAGCGCTTTTCTATTTCTACATTTATAGCCGCAATTTTACTAGGTGCAAAGGGCGGAGTTTTTGTTGGACCGGTTTTGCATCGGGATATGTTTGAATCTCATGCATAACAATGGTAGGATCAATCCCAGGCATTTCCTCGTAGCTCCATGCAAAGACATCGCAAAATTGTTTAAACAAGGCCGTAAAAGTTGTGACTTCTTCCGGAGAACAAGTTTGGCATAAGTGAATTTGTTCCACGACTCCTGGTTTTACCAAGATGTCAATCAGAAAGGTAGGAGTGATGTTAGCCAGGTTTCCCTCGCTTACCGTATCCACAGTCAGGATAGGAGATTAAGGGTAAGGAAAGATATCCGGTGAAACAATCATTTCAATGACATTCTGTACTGAATCTAATGGCGGAAGGAAATCCGATCTATGGTGGAGGTTTTCCCATGGGGGTTCATCCGCGCTCATAATATCCATGATTGAATCGTTAGAATAAAAGGTATGGAGTAGAGGATCAGGTAGGTATGAGCTCCACTGTAATGGCAGAGAACGGGAGGTAGATTCCACAGCATGGTGGACATATGGTAAATCATGTGTTTATTGGATGGCCTCTTAAGTAGCTTCTGTGGGGCTGAGAGGCATCACATCTCCAATTGAATCCAAATGATATGGATCAGGAAAAATCCATTGGTCCGTTGAGTAATGAGAGGAAGAAATCATGTTCACTGTGGCAACGTGGGCAGGGGGATCTGGTGTTAGAAAGACTCCCATGAGGGATGAATCTTTAAGGATTTCTACCCCCACACTCTCATATATCTGCGTTAAGTGTCCTAAAAGAGGAAGATTGTCCGTGGGATGAGTAGTGGTGTCAGGTGTACATAAATCTAATTGGTCGATAGTGACAATCTTCCATTGGTGGGGAAATTGGACAATGCAGAAGACAGATGATGCAACCACAGTCATGGCATAGAACTAGTTTCGACCAAGTAGTTGGTTATAATCCAACTGGGCAACGACGACTTCCACATTAATGGAAACGCTCTTTCCACCCAACTCGATGGTCAAATATTGTAACAACCCATGAGGTTGAAAGCCACGTCCATCGAAGGATTTCAGTGTAGTGGGGGAACGGTTCAACTCGGGAGAGCCAATGGCTCGCCAACAGGATAACGACATAACCGAGGTAGAGGCTCCTTCGTCTAAGACAATACGATGGATTCTTTACCCAGCAACATTAGTAACGATTTGGAACGCAAGTTGGTGGGAAAGCCTTGACTTGAAATACTCTAACTTAAATGTGTTGGAGGAATCTGACTCTAAGCTCCAATCGTGGATAACATGGTCTTAGTAAAAATTAGTCATCGTGGAACTTTTGTTATAAATAGGTTTTGGCAAAGGTTCAGTATATGAAGCTTTTACAGGACGAAGATGAAATGTTCATATACCTTGTGTCCGAAGATCAGCCTCAGATTCGTTATATTTTGTGATTTATGATCTGTACAAGTTAGGGTTGCTGCCTCTTCCAGAATGCAGTCCTAAACAGGTGACCTAGGAAAAAAGGTCACATATCGGGCTAGGAAGATCCAAATGGAATTCCATAAAAAGTGGCAGTTAGGGAATGGACTACAGTTTTATAGGTCTGAGTTTCAGAGTCCTAAGTTGAAACAGTGACACGTGTCACTCCGTACAAGTTCGCTAGACTGTTTCATCCCATAAACAGGTCACGTTGCAACATTTGGCATATCTCTCTCTCATAGAATCCATTAAATATCAAACCTATGGGGTTGGAAAGATGATAGGTCAGGATACCATAGGCCAAATTTTCAAACCCTAAGGTTCTGAAATTTTAGATATGTACCTGAAACAATAAGGCACATATTTCTGTGAAATAGAATTGGATTCTGAGCATTCTCATTTTTGGCTTGTCACTACTACGAGAAATTAGGGATTTTGAAAGAAGTGAAATTTTTGACTGCTCTCACCATAGGATTTCTCTCCTCAGAAAAATCAAAATTTAGAGACCAAGATCGAACTTTTTGGTTGGGTAGAACCTCGGGATCCATCAAACCTTAGTTCGGGATTTTAACTAGAAAACCCAAAAACCAGAATTTGACAGAAACTGCAGATCATAAAATTTCAAATTCAATTTTGAGGGGTCAAATTTTGGAGATTTCAAAATTGAAGTATACCAGCTTGATCAGCTCAGCAAGGTGCATCTTTTCATCCAATCAGAAGTTTGAAATTCAAAGTTTGAATTTTTAGGGTTTCTCTAACAAACCCTAATCCAGCTCCAGATCCAGTTTCAGCAAATCAAAGTGGATTGGGTTAATCCTAGAAGAGAATGAATTGGACACCTGCATAAGTGAATAAGTTCTAGTTTCAGAGGGAGATGAGGCTAAGGCCTTACATAAGAATGCTACAAGCAATCTCGACAGGTATGACTTGAGGAGAAACAGGTATGTTTTGAAATCTGTTCATGATTAAGTTTATGATATGTTTGTCTTCATATTATTAAGGTTAGTACAATATTGATTAATTTTAGACTTGTCTTATCACCTTAGTACAAGTATGAATGCATGTGAATGATAGAAGACATTCAATAATTAGGGTTATGACACTTATGATTGTACTAATGCACTGTGGTGTTGTATGAGGATGATGTTGTCCTCTAACATGAAAGGTACATCAAGAAAGACAAATCAAGTACTAGATCAAGAACATATGACCATGGTGACATGAAGACAAAGACTCATCCATAGCCATTGATCACATAGAAGCTCTACTTACGAGGTATGTATAATTTGGTTCTACAATGCTTAACTTATGAGATATGTAGGTTACTAGCACAAGTCATTGAAAAGAACAAGAAGACATTATGTGGGTATGTTAGACATAATTAGCAAGCATGATAATCCAGGTATGTTTTTCCTATATCAAGTTAGAATCCTACCTTGTGTTAGGATCTCATATAAGTATACTTTTGTATGATTTATAATGATTGTTCATGAAGTTATAAGTTTGAGTAATCATGGGTTTATGCATATTATACTTCTTAGTTTGATTAATGATATGAAAAACTGGAAGAGTCCTATGGTCAAATAAGAATATGCATGAGTAAAAGAAGTCCTCCCTGAAACCTTGAATACTAACGCTTGTGATAAATTACCTATGTATGAAATGACCATGACCATACATATTTAAGATTATTTAGAATCATAATGTTTTGATAGTATTGAGATTATACTAATGGATGTATGATTATGTATGAGATCTTGAGAATGACACAATGATGACACTAGTGCACACTTAAGCATGCATAGTGGTCCAGGATGGATAGAAGTTCAAATACATATAATCATGATGATATCATAAAGGAAGAAAAGATCAAGAGGGAGCACACTCCAATAGTTCCTGTAAGGAAGCAAAGATTGAGAGGGAGTCCACCCAATAACTAAACAAAGATAAGTATTTGAATGATCATTTCTTGTATATATGATTACTTAAATGATGTTGTTAAGTCATGTAAATACTTATGTTCCTAGATTTAGGATGTATATTATGCATTTTAGAAAATTTGCATTAATGAACAAGATACTACTAATATAGTAATGGGTAAGTGACCTATGGTATTGTACAACATTCCATTGTTACTTATATAGAATGAAACCTCTTTGCTAACATGTTGGGAGTTGTGCATGCTCTTAACAAATGTTCTAGTAGAGATGGAAGGCATCTAGAAAGTTACCGTGTGAATACGGGATATGGATAAATGTTGTATTGAAGTATTGGCTAAGATAATTGCATGACTATATGACATATGTCCTTATGTGTAAGATTTTATTCTGAAAACTATGAGAAGTTTCTAATCATGCAATTGAATTTGACTTGTAGGAAAGATCGTGTACAATCACCTACAAAAGAAGGACTATGAAATTTGTTCCAGCGATGAAGTTCAAGAAAACTACCTATTGAAGATATTGAAGAATCTGAAGTTCCCAGGATCAGGGATGTAGTAATGGAAGGATTCCATGATTGAGGAGTACCAGTCGATCATGAAGAATGATGTCTGGGATGTGGTCCCGAGACCAAAAGGGAAGTCTGTTGTGACTTCCAAGTGGATCTACAAGATCAAGCATGCTGCAGATGGTAGCATAGAGAAATATAAGGCAAGTAATGAAGTGGAAGATACACTAGATGGATGTCAAGACAACTTTCTTGAATGGTGTAGTCAAAGAGGAAGTGTATGTGGAGCAGCCACTCGGATTTGAGACACATGATAGGGAGTCACATGTGTGCAAATTAAAGAAATCCTTGTACGGTTTGAAACAAGCACCCAGGACATGGTACGACAGGATTGACAACTTCCTGACTAGTTTGGGATTTACCAAGAGTAAAGCGGATTCCAACCTTTACTAAAAGGTTGAGGAAGGCAATCCAGTGATACTTATACTGTATGTAGATGACCTTTTGTGACAAGTGAGATTGGGTTGATTGCTGATACGAAGAGGAAGCTTGCTGCCTAGTTCGAGATGAAGGACTTGGTTATGATGCATTACTATCTAGGTATGGAGGTGTGGCAGAGTGTAGATGGAATCTTCCTTGGACAAGGGAAGTATGCAGTAGAGATCCTGAAACGGTTCGGGATGATGGACTGCAAGGCCATGGCCACACTTATGGCATCAAACCTGAAGCTATTGAGTGATGCTTCATCAGAGTCCGTTGATGCCACGATGTATCGTTAGATGATTGGGTCCTTGATGTACCTGACGGACACGAGACCAGATATTTGGTTTACGGTGAACGCATTGAGCCAGTTCCTGACAGAACCTAGAAATGTTCACCTGATTGTTGTAAAGCATATTCTGAGGTACCTGAAGGGTACAGTTGATTATGGGCTCAAGTATGATGCGAATCACAAGGTTAACCTGGAGGGTTATGTTGATTCATATTGAGAAGGCAGTGCTGCAGATAAGAAGGGCACTTCGGGGTGCTTCTTCAGTATGGGATCAGGGGTGATCTCTTGATTTAGCAAAAAGTAGTCCTGCATAACACTGAGTACAGCCGAAGCAAAGTATGCCGCAGCTTGTTCGGCCAATTGTGATGTAGTATGGCTAAGGACTCTACTGCCTGATTTATTTGATCTCCAGTTGGATGCTACTTGTATCTTCTGTGACAACCAGAGTTGTGTGAAGTTGTCTGAGAACCCGTTGTTCCATGACAGGTCAAAGCACATCGAGATCAAGTATCACTATATCAGGGATATGGTGCAGAGAGGAGTAGTGAAGCTCTTGTATGTTGCGACGGATGAGCAGATTGCAGATGTGTTGACCAAACCACTATCCAGAGTGAAGTTCGAGTACTTTAGGGAGAGGCTTGGTGTTCTTCAGATAGAAGATACTTCAAGGAGGAAGTGATGGGACACATTTTCACGAGCCATTCCAATCATGGTGGTAGGAGGATCCTTCCAATGGCTGTGGATGTAAGTGTTGTGTGATGAGCATCAAGACGATGCTCCAGATGATGATGATCAGGATGATCATGTGATGATGATATGCATCAGGATGATGCTATATATGATGATGATCAGGATGATCATGTTATGATGATGTGCATCAGGATGATGCACTGTATGATGATGATTAGTATGATCATGAGCATAAGGATGATGCTCCATGCGAAGAAGATGATCAGTGGGATCATGAGTATCAGGATGATACTCAGTGGCCATGGACAGGTTGTGCAGAAGCATGTAATCAGCCCTGGAGATCCGGATAGGTTGTGCTAGGCACGTAAAAGTCCTGGGATGCTCTTTAGAGATCTTGCAGGTTGCAAGACACTCTTTTAAGATTTTGCTAGACCACATGTAATCAGTCCTGGATATCCGGATAGGTTGTGCTAGTCACGTAAAAGTCCTGGGATGCTCTTTAGAGATCTTGTAGGTCGCAAGACACTCTTTTAAGGTTTTGTGGAGACCACATGTAATCAGTCCTAGAGATATGGACAGGTTGTGCTAGTCACAAAAAGTCCTGGGATGCTCTTTAGAGATCTTGCAGGTCGCAAGACACTCTTTTAAGGTTTTGTGGAGGTCACATGTAAAAGTCCTGGGAGATCCGATAGGTTGAGCAGTGAGCTCGTACTTAGCCTTGGGATGCTCTTTCAAGGTTTTGTGGATGCACGTAATCATCCCTGAGAATTCCATAGGATGGCACGCTCGCAGAGATAATGAAGACCTACAGGAGGCTAGGCCTACATCCAACATGAAAAAGGGCTGGCTCTATAGAACTTCCTATGATGAGAAGAATTGAGAGATAGCACCAGTGATCTAGATGACGAGTACAACAGTAGTGACAATGATGCTCTGTGATCCAGTGACGATGATCCAGCTCCAGTATTGAAGACTTGTGCCTATATGTATTGATGACCTGTGTCAAGAGAATACCTTCCTAGTTAAGAGGGAGTGTTGATGTATTTGTAACTTCAGAAGATATTCACTTGTATATTATATGTATTACATTTGTACTCTATTGTATCCCCAACGGAGATGTATTATTCCTCCGATTGGAAGTGTTGTCATTTGTACTTGCAAGTGTCGCAAGTTATATTGTAAGTGACATAACTTATATTTGATGGGTTATTAGACCACCTTAAAGGGGTCAGCCCAGTATGGGTTAAAGGGTTATTAGACCACCCTAGTGGGGTAGGCCCAATGTCAAGTGGTAGTGGGTTATTAGACTCTGATAAGGGAGGTCAGCCCAGCTAGAGTAAAAGGAAAGTAAAGGTAAAGTATAAATAGAGAAGAGCACCTCTCTATTTATCCATTCACACACTCACTCACTTCGCATTAGTGAGAGAAAGGAGGAGTGTGCACAAGTGGAGGAGGAGAAGCTGCTAGGAGACTATCTCTTGTTTTGGGGTTTTGTATTGGTGCTCATTCTATCTCCGAGGAAGTCACGAGGTTTTTCACCTTCTTGGTTTTCCCCGGTGAAATGATTTGTGTCTCTTGTCTCTTATGTTTGATATGTTGTACATGTTGTTCTCTCAGTTAAGATCCTAGATCATATCAAATTAAATGATGAAAAACTAACATCCCATAGGTGGTTTTTCTGGATCATACGTAGGGCGGGGGGCGTAAAAAATGATATCATATAAGGTGCCAGATTGAGAATATACAAGGTCTAAATACTAAGCACGAGATATCGCTTGTTCTTCCGTAACGACCCCACCCATAGCTATGTCTTTAGCTATGATAGGCAATAGTGACTTCCTGAACCAATCTGCAAGGAGTTGGTCCGGAATGGGAGCTTGAATAAGACATTGTCTCCTCCTCCACTCATGAATATGATGAGAAATGTGAGTGGCAATAGTTTGACGGAGAGAATTCAAAAGATCCGTGATAGTTTCGTAGCGGATCAGTAGCTGAAAATGAGTAAAAAACGACATAGCCAAAGATCAAAATTCAGGAAAGGAATGTGGTGGCAACTCAATGTACCACTTTGCGGCAGTACCAGTAAGGGTTCTTTGGAATAAACTAAAACATATGGAATCATCCATTAAGGAATTGGAAGAACACCATAAATGATAAGTCATAACATGGTTTTTTGGGTCCTCACCGGGTTTTCTGTCAAACTTCAAAATATCTGATGGTAACTTCACAGGAATCATAGGCCAATTTGTGCCATGATAAATGGGATCGTTAGTCAACTGAGACAAGTCTGGAAGATCTAGTGTATCCATAAATGGTAATTTTTGGTTCGGATGTGGATACTGGTAATACTGAACCAAATGTTGACCACTAATCGTAGGTTGACCTGTAACTAATTGTTGACTACTAACTAAGGGATGTCCTCCACTTAATTGTATACTAACAGGTAAATTATAACCTCCCCTCTAATTTTGAGGTGGGGTGGTGGAGGTAATGTTCTAGTGACGTAGTTAATAGTGGTTGAAGGTTTCCCTCCAGTAGTTAGGATCAAATTAGGTATTGAACCGGTTGCCTGACTCTGAGGTTTACTCAATGGGAATGATGGTTGACCTGGTTCATAAGTGGTCAGGGTAGGTGTAGATGTTCCTGGTGAATAAAAAAATAAAGAATGGATAGGGGAATGTTGTTCAATAAGTGACACTTCCATATTAGGCCTAGGTGGGAGAATCTGTCGTCTAAGTTCATTACTGAATGTTCGTAAACGATCGATAGTCTCATAAACAGGTTGGAGAAAGACGTAATTGGGGATCCATGGAGGAAAATTATGAAATATATTTTCCACCATCGGAAGTGACTCAAAATCGGAAACATCATGCCCTAAAGAAGTGTCCCGAAATGATGCAGTCGGACCAAAATCTGTTGATACCATGTCGTCCTGGGTTTGATTAAAAATCCAGTGTGTGGCTCTAGGATGTCCTTCCATCGAATGATGGAAAGATGTGTCGTGTGAAGCAGGTTGTTCCACAATCAATGAACCCATATGATCAATGATAGGTGGGTTTGCGAGAGGTGAATAGTTCATTCCCGACTCCATGGTATAAGTATCTTATTCATGTGACACAGATGTGGTAGGTTGATCCATATTTGCGCCCAAGTTCTCCTTCTAATTAAGGGGATATTCAGGTGGAAAGTTTAAAATCCTACAAGATCTTCTCAAAGGTTGATCAACCAGAATGACTGAACCAAAATTTATCCTAAGTGTTTTATATATAAAAAGAAAAATTCAATCCAAAATCTACACAAGCTAAAGCCGCAAGCAAACTTATGTGGTAGGTCTGCATTCAATGGTCTGGAACCTCACACGATTATCAAGGCGGTGCAAATCGTGATATACCATAGGGTCCAACAGTTATACTCGGCCAAATATTTTAGATCACTAACCATGGAGGATTAGGACCGTACCCATGACCGTATAACTCGACTACCTGATAGCATGTGCGTAGTAGCTGCCCGAGTGTTTTTATCGCTGTATTGCCACACCAAGACAACTAATAGGTTAACTCAGATGGTTACAGGAATCCTAGTAGGGTCTCCCGATATACACAAGGTTCGTGGGAGCTCAAATACGTAGTGGTGTTGTCTAATGCACAACCGCACGACATGAGCCTTCCGATATACTATCGAGTACATGAAGTACCTTTCTATATACCCAATGGTACGTGAAAGTCCATTCGATATACCGATTGATACATGGAATAACTACAAGCCCTCGAGATGCAGTGCAGGCAAGTAACGACAGCTGCCACGCTTAAAGACGTTGGAACACGTCTCTAACTTAACACACAAGTTTTTATACAGTTTTAACCCAGTGCTACCGTTAAATTTTATCTTGACGGTTAGGTGAATGCATGAGGTGTAGACGGGAATTTAAAAAAAATGCAAATATTAACTACATGCAAATGCAAATATTTTCTTTTTCTTTTCGATGAAAACTAGCTAAGGTAAGGAGAAATTTTCTCGTTTTCGATAATGAAATGAACAAGTACCTCTAAGCTTTCAAAATCAACACTGCCACACTTTCAAAGGCAAGTAACGACAACTGCCATGCTTAAAGACGTTGGAACACGTCTCTAACTTAACACACAAGTTTTTATACAGTTTTAACCCAGTGCTACCGTTAAATTTTATCTTGACGGTTAGGTGAATGCATGAGGTGTAGACGGGAATTTAAAAAAAATGCAAATATTAACTACATGCAAATGCAAATCTTTTCTTTTTCTTTTCGATGAAAACTAGCTAAGGTAAGGAGAAATTTTCTCGTTTTCGATAATGAAATGAACAAGTACCTCTAAGCTTTCAAAATCAACCAAAAGAATCAAAAGCACGCTTTCACTTATTCGACAAAAACGAATAATGCACCAAATCCAAATGTTTTTTTATTTTTCTCTTTTCAAGTTAAACGAATCTACGGAAAAGTGAAAAGAAGAATCTCCTTTTGAATGCAATAACTCTAATTTTCCAAAATAATGATAAAAAAAGTGGAAGAAAATAAAAAATGCAAGAATTTTCACTATCTTTGGAATTCTTTGCAAAAGTTCAAATGTACTTGGAATTTTCAAGGAAACGATGAATAAATTTTTCAAACCCAAGAAAATGCAAGCTAATGATAATCCTTTAAACTTTTCAAAGATATTTTTAACACTTGTTCCAAAGTTTACAACTTTTCTACAACAATTTCAAGAAGCAAGCTCGAAATGGAGATAATGAACAATTTTGATTTCCTACTCCAATGCACTCAATAGATTTGAGAATGATGCCACTTTCCAGACCTATTATTCAGAAAAATCAGAAAATATAATACTGCAAAACACGATTAATTGGAAATTCTCAAAGAAAATAAATCACCCAAAATCTAAAAACACGCAAAAACACACAAAAATCGAGAAAATTGACAACAATCAAATGTGGGAGGGCTTAGAATTCAGATCGAATAGATCAGATGGTATGATAACGAGTCACAAGACTGAGTGTGCTCATGGGGGATTGAAATTTCCCACAGTGAGGGATGCACCCGCTTGACTAGCTAGGACTCAAATCAACAATCAAACTTCAAAAACAAGCCAAGGATGAAGTATGCTGGGTCTAGGAGGTTCTAAAACAGTAAATGAAAAACACACATAACTCAAAACTAATCCAAAGACCAACTTTGAGAATTTTTTATACTAAGTGCAAAGTAATAGAGGGTGACACACCCTGCAAAGGTGCACCAGAGTGTTGGGAGACCCTGTTGAATATTGTAACTTCAAAGAATATTATATTTGTACTTTATTATTCCGGAGATGTTTCATTCCTCCGTGAAGATCTTATTGTATATCCGGAGATGTTTATTCCTCCGTCGGAATGTGGTAACTTGGGTTATTAGACTTCCCTAGTGGGGTTCGGCCCTGTATGTGTTATGTGGGTCAAAGGGTTGTTAGACCACCCTAGTGGGGTCGGCCCAGTCAATTGTAATGGGGTATTTAACCCAATGGTTAAATACGAGCCTACATGATTTGTGTAAAAGACAAGTCGGAGTAGTGTATAAATAGAGGAGGTGTATTCCTCATTTAATACACACTCACTCACTTGAGAGTAGCGCACTTGTGGAGGAGAGGTATGCTATGGTGGAGGAGGAGATCATGTCTTTGGTTTGCATCTTTGTATATTGCTGGTCATCTATATTGAGGAAGTTTTGTTGGGTTTTCTACCCCATGAGGGTTTCCCAGGATAAATCTGTGTCTCTTGTGTTTATGCTGTGCTTGTTGTTTCTTCAGTGATCCTGTATATGCTATTATTGTTTAAGGAATGCAATGCTGCTATTTTCTGTCTTAGCATATTAAATATTAACAGACCCAATGACGCACTCTGCACACTAGGTAACCGCGTCAACGACGTAGGATGGAAAATGATAGAAAGCGTCAATGGTGTAGGATGCAAACTGACAGAAAGTGTTAGCGACGCATTCTGTAAACTAGCTAAGTGCATCAGAACCACAATGACGTAGGTGATGAAAGGCCCAGGTGCGTTGGGTAAGATATAAGCCACAAAATAAAAGCTCCAAGAATAAAAAGGTAAAAGTCCTAATGAAGATCCCAAACAGATTCTGGATAGCCCAAAAATTCTCTGATGGTCGGATCCAAAGAGAAAAAGCAACTCTGAGGCTAGAGGCTAATTGTAAAGAAATTAAATAAACCAAAATGAAATGAAATCAAAACTTGGATTACTATCCCCAGTATGGTTGCCAAATTTGTTTAGGAACAATCTGTATGAGCGGACTCAAATAGATCTCCCTAGCCTAAATGGTTTAGGTCTAGAACAAATGAGTACATAACATGAGTATCTTTCCTAGATCAATTGAAATGCAAGAAAAATAAAGAGATGGCTTACCTCAATTATGCAATTCCTCTCTCCTTGCTGCTCCAAGGTCCAAGTCTTCATATCTTTAGCTGCAAAACCAAGCAAAGCATGTGGAAACAAACAAGCGGTAAAAGCATATGGACATGAATTGATCTAGATTAACAGTCAAAGAGGAAAATCCTAAATATCATTAACACAATAACATTTATGGAAAGAACTTGTATTAAATGTAATGAGAAGAAGTACAAAGGGAGAGATGTTACGACCAAAGCTTTGACGTCATAACCTCCTTCCAACAATCCTAGCCTCCAAGCTTGAATGCTTAGCCTCCTAATGAATGAAGGGGATCACCTAGAGAAATTACACCAGCATAAGAGTACTCTATCATTCCTCCCTCGACAATGGAGAGGGGGTTCATATATATAGAGATAAAGGGATAAGAGAGGTTGAGGATTTAGGGGAGAGGCTTAAGGGATCATCCCACTAGGTAAGGGGATCGACTGCCAACTTTCCAGGTAAGTAGGGATAAGTCTCCACACCATCCAAGATTCGAGAAGTTGCTCGAAGCTTCTATTTTTCCATTTTAACCAACTGCGACGCACCTTACACAAGGGAAACATTTGCCAAATAGTGATCAAAGCACCTTGTACAAGAGCAGCCTGCGTCATCGATGCAATCTACTAAGTTGCAGAGCGCGTATCCTTGAACATGACGCACCTTGCTGGACAACAGGGTGCGTCAGGGTGACAACAAAAGGTTAAAGGGGAAGACAACAACTTTCTCTTTCAATGCTTTAGCTCAGGGACTTTAGGGATTAGGGCATACAGATGACACATCAGTCATGGTGACGAGATTTTGGTGTAACAAAAGAATGTGTAACACACCCGAAATCCTCGATGCGATTTTGAGGCAATGGAGTGGAAATGTTTTTCTTTTGATCATCCAATAAACCACTATGTTAGTCCTCTAATAGTATTGATCAAATTTAGACATTCATTTCATACATGTAGAACTATTTAACTTGAGATTTAACGTTTAATTGTTAATCTTGTTCTTAGTTAAAACATATTTAATGGCATAGCTTATATGAATATGCAACCCAACATAGAAGAATATGATGCTTCTATTCCCTTAACCAAAGCTTACCAATCATGATAAGCAGGGTAATTACTTCTCAAGTCAATACTCCACGAAAATATAAGAACAACTCCTATATCAGTGCAACATTTATAATATATATATATATATATATATATAATAATTACATCATGGCCTTCATAATAAATTTCTTATCTCCCATGCATTCTTCCTGCATACCATACGAAGACTAACTAGGCATTTAAAACTTAACAAGAGAATGATCTAACACTTGTTTAATATAGTCTAACTCATTATATGTTGATTCATAATATTTCTACCTCAAATCAAAATCATTGACCATTTCATGGTGCTACTCTTTTCTTTATCAACATACCTTGCCTCTTCATGCTTCATAATATTCATATAACTATAATGTACAACACATGTACCATGAACACATCAATGGAATCAATGGACATAATATAAATATACATCTTTTATAAAATAAATCACCCTCATTATGATTATACAAATCTCTTATAAACCATTTGAATTCATATGTGTTCCCATTTATACACATTGTTATTATGACAATTAATCTAACATGTACATACATAAATGAAACCAACTTACAAGACAATATGACAATCCATCTAACATTTACACTTGCATATGAAAGCAATGTACATGACAACATGAAAATCAATATAAAATTTACACCTGTAAATGAAAGCAATGTACCAGACAACATGATAATGAATATAACATTTACCAAGTCAACTCATGACAAAATGTACATATTTATAAACTTGCAATATTATAAAGCAATACAACAATTGAGAGGTACTTAACTGATCAAATAGACTAAGGCGACTGAAGGTTTGACTGCAAATTTTCTCCCAACCATTTGACTCTTTGTCTAGTGTATATTTCTTCCATTGAGAGGCCACCCCCGAGCTGGAAATGAATCCACTAGGATAAAGATTTATATTCTCAAGGACTTGTTTACTCTCATATAACTTGACGAGACTAAGATTAATGTTAAATTTTATACCAATACCATACATTAAATTCCAATTTAGATTGCTCAAAGAATTTAGGGTTTAATCCCCCCCTCCATCACTTACACCCAATAAATATATTTAAGACTTTAGTCTAAGGGTAACACCCCTTTCTAGACATAAATATGGAGATTATGGAGATTATGTTTTTTTATTCTTTTCTCACTTTTTATATAGTAAATGCCAACATCCTTGTAATATATATATATATATATTATCCTAACACTACCATTTTCCAAGCCAAGGACTATGTGCTTGCTAACCTTGGGTATGAAAACATTGTAACATATCATCTGATTTTATAAGTAAAAAAAATCACTTATCTCATAAGGGATCACTATCCAACCATAAGTAACTATAAGAGTTTGATTTCTAACTCTACCCACAATAGATCGCACGATACCAAGAGGCAATTCTGAATACAAACTCTGCCAGCAATGTATGCATCAATCATACTACAGAGATATGTGATGACTAAAATAAAAACTGTGTTAATCAAACATATGTATGCATAGATCGCACGCTAAACTCTATCCAAATTGTATGTCAACTAAAAATTAGACAGAAGTCACTTCACTATAATCTACCAAGTGATATGCATCTACAAATATAAATGGAAAACACAGTGCTATCAACCAAGCAATATGCATATTTATATATAATACAATGCTATCAAACCAACTCAGATTTATATATATTTAATGCAACGCTACCAACGGGGCAATCACTACGACTTTGGGTAACACAAACTCATATATATATATATAATGCAACACTATTGGCAATAGATCACTACGACTTTGGGTTAACACAATCTCAGATTTATGTATATACAATACAACGCTATTAGCCATAGGTCACTACTATTCTGTTCGAAAGTAACCTCTAACCATCGATGTAAATACATAAGGATCACGGCTACCCTGTTATGGATGAATTTGACAAAGACCACATATAGGGTAACTCTGTTGCAATGGGCACATAAATGTGTTCTTGTCGTGCAATGAGAAGAAGTTAAATAAAACTTCTCCTAAATATACCAATTATGAGATCATATCCTTGTGATACAACGAGCAGGGGTTGTAAGCTTCGAAATGTAACCAAAAGATAAACTAGCAGGGGTTGTAAGCTTCGAAATGTAACCAAAAGATAAACTAACTTAATCCTTTATTAACCCTATAATGCAGAGGATCGGCTTGATGTCATTGGTATTATATCAAAAAACGACATAAGCCTGGGTCGAGGGATCGCCTAGTTGTGCCATCATTCAAGTATATTAACACCAAAAAGAGTTCGTTATATAAGAGGAGGTAAGAAAATACCCCTAGCACAAGATCATATCCTCACTCCTCTTGCAGCGATTGTTCACATCTCCTTCTTTGTAGAGATCACTCCTCTTGCAAGGATTGTTCACATTTCCTTTCCCTTTTGCAGAGATCAAAAATCCAAATGCCACACTGGAGAGCTTCCCCCTTTCCTTTCTTCCTTCCCAAACATAAGCACTTAAAACATAATCGATCTCTCAAGTTGAGAGATCACTCTCCAATTCAACGCAAAACCCTGAATTCTTACGTCCTCCCCCCCCTCTAAGGAAGGTCGCACCCACTTATATATACACTTAACTCTCTTATGAGATCGACGCTCTTCAAAGAAGGTTGCCTCATTAATGCCAAGATTCCAAGGCAACCCATTTGCTTCCCATACGATTTTTCTCCCATGATGTTACATGGTAATCAATAGATGCTTCTTCCTCTCCCTTAACTATAAGGATTTCATACCAAACACTACCGAGAAAGGAATCCATAGTGCGAGAACACTTTCTCCCTTCACACGTCACTTATAAGAATTAGTGGTTTGTTATTCTCTTCACTGGAGTTAGCATTCCATCTTCACTTAATATATTTATTACTCATAACCTCTAAATGGGTACACCATCTCACTTTTATTTTTATTTGTAAAACCATTTAATTAAATGTATTGAATATTTTTTTTCTTTTCAATGAACCTGAATGACAAACTCCTTTTACTTTATATAATATTTTAATAACATTTATTTGCTTCTCTCATTTTGGAAATATGTCCATATTACAGTTTCCTTAAAATCTCTACATAATTACTTCTTTTGACATAGTCTTATGTGCCTTCATTTTGAAAGGCCTTTCCCTTTTGCTCCACAAACAATAACCCCATATATATTTAATGTATGAAATGGAGTATAATTTGACTTTGTCATTTAATCTTGCCGAGGCTTGTGGTCATAATAGTAATTAGCTTTAGGATAAAAGGTGGGTAGTATAATAGAAGAAGCTCGCTATTCTCTTGAGACTAAATAATAATTTATTCGTCATTTTCGTTAAGACTAACCTTAAATTAGGTTGACACTTATAGGGTTTTAGTCCAAACAAGTGAACATCCATTTTTCAACTTTCTTCCACTACACATAGCACCAAGATGACTTATGTTTTAAAAACTCGTGGCTTCCCATCCTTTCACCTCCCCCCTAGTAGATTATGTTTCCCGTCGTTTTGTTGCATCAAAACCTTCAGTCTCCTAAGTCTAGAATTCAGATTTACAACTTAGGAATAAATAGCAAAACTTGCGAGGTTTACTGGTGGGGCCTTGGCCTTAAGCTCCTCACCAAAAACAAGTATACAATTTACATTTTCAATTACGAAAATTAGGGTAAAATAGGGATGTTACAGAATGCATAAATATGTTATACAATATTGATGAATTCATTGTGAAGCGAATTCTCTTCTCCCTTGAAGGAAAGGCACTTCTCTTTGTGCAGAATATTATTCTGAGTCTCTCTCTTCATCTTTCTCTTTCTCTATAATGCACTAGGGGTGGTCGATGTAAAAGAAATAAAAAGAAAAGTGCTTCAAGACATAAAAAAAAGCGGTTACGATTTATGAAGTCTCAAGCGAGGGAAAGTAGGAAACTTCTATGGCACCTACGACAGAAGAAGCGGTTATGACCCTTCAATCTTCAAGAAAGGAAGAGCTAGAAATTGATTCTGCACCCAGGATAGAGGAAGTACGAAAATCATATATATTGACACCTTATATTACCCCTCACAAAAGGTCCAGGGCATGATTCTGACACAAGAAAGGATCAGAACCAACGTTTGAAATACAAGATGCAAAAAACAATTCCTAGCCATAAACATACACATATGCTAGAAATGAACCACCGTTCGAAATACAAGACCAAAAAAACAATGCCTAGCCATAAACATACACATATGCCGGAAATGAACCACCATTCGAAGTACAAGACTCAAAATACGATGCAAGATTATAAATATGCACAACTTCCAGAAGTTTATTGTGGATTTGTACAAGGAACAAGAATGACTCACATAAATTGTCGAGCCTACACAACCATAAAATTAGTGAAAATGGCTCGTGAAACACCACAACAAAGCCAAATTGGAAACCCTACTTATAATCCAAGCCAAAGCCAAGGACACGATAAAGAAGATGATAATAAGGACGATGAAATAGATGATGTCGTGGACAAGGATAAAGTCTTGTGTATGGAAGAGCACAATGAACCTATTATAAAATCAATTGAGAATAACAATGAAAAAGAGATAGACACATAAGATATTGGAAATCATGTTGTCAATATCAGTTGTAAAGAAAACAAAGATCTCATAGATTGTAATAATAAATATCCAAATACCAACGAAAGTTGGTGTTAATGAAAATTGTGAAATAATTTAAGTTGTAAAGGACACAAAGATGAAAATAAAAGCACTGAAGATGATCCTAATCATGATAACGTAGAAGAAGAAAACCCAGAAGATTCTTCGATAACGTTGGCTGCTATTATTCCAGGAATTCAATTTCGAAGTTATAATACAACCAGGTAAAGAAAATGTCGCACTTGACCACCTGTCGAAAATAAACACAGGTGAAGAACCGGCGGGAATTGAGGATGAATTTCTTGACGCTCATTTGTTCATAATCAAATTTGTCCCAGTGGAGTTAACAGAGATCGCACAATTCTTAGAAGTTGGACAAGCACCAGAAGGAATGCAAGAGAAGAAAAAGATCTTAGCAATGAAGGCTGCGCCATACACTATAATTAATGGGTTCCTCTATAAAATTGGACCTGACGATGTATTATGACATTGTGCTCTTGACCATGAAAGACAAAGCATACTCATTGAGGCACATTATGGAATGACGAGAGGACATTTTCAGGCCGATGTAACATCAAGAAAAATTATGCAATCTGGATTATGGTGGCCGACAATACATAAATATTGTCAAGAATTTATCAAAAATGTGATAGATTTCAGCAGATGGGCCAACCTCTTCCAAGTAAAGAAATTCCCCTTGTACCAGTAAAACCAAGCTTAACATTTGAAATATGGGAAATAGAATTCATTGGACCTTTCTTGATACTTGGAAGATGAACATGAGCAAGATACATTATCACTGCAGTCGAATATGTTACCAAATGGGTAAAGGCAGAACCTATCGAGACCTATTCGAATGAAGTAGCTTCCAAGTTTATATATGAGAACATCATCACAAGGTTCAAATGTCCGCTTAATTTGATCAGTGATCAGGGATTACACTTTGTTAGTAAAACTATCTCCATCCTTACGAAATAATTTCTAATTGAGCATTGGATAAGCACATTGTATCATCCACAGTCCAATGGCGCAGTAGAAGCTTTAAAAAAAATCACTAGAGGTCTAACGAAGATTTGCAATGTCGACAAGGATGACTGGGACGACAAGATACCTGTAGTACTATGGTCTTACAGAACAACATACAAAATATTGACATGCCATACCCCATTTAAGATTGTATACGGCCAATAAGCAGTCGTCCCTTTGTACTTTCGACAACAAGCTCCTACAATTGATGAAGTACTACATATTGATGTTGAACACGCTAGAAAAGAATGACTGACCGAACTGTCGAAGATTGAAGAAATCCAACAGATAGTTATACACCCCCAAGAAATTCAAAAGCAACAACAAAAAGCTTGGCACGATAGAAATATCAAGTGCAAAAATCTATCAGTTGGTGACTTGGCACTACTATACAACAGTCGAGTAAAATGGAAACCTAAAAATTTGCACATGGAATGGATGGGTCTGTATGTTGTCGAAGAAATCAATGCCAATAGATTAGTTCGAATAAAGACGTTACAAGGAAGCGTGTTTAGGAATCTTGTCAACGACACCTAACTAAAGCGGTATAAAGCATAAAAAAAAACGGTTATAACTACCTTGAGGAAGAAGAAATATAAGCAATAATTCAAAGCAAGTTGGGTAGAAATAACATCATGATAAGCGACTGGAGAGACAATGATGACAAAGGCCGTGCAAAAAGATTGAGACAATAGAGTCCGAAGCAAGATCGACAGTATGAGAAGACAAGATAGGAAGGAACAAGTCGACAAGAAAATGTCGGAAGAAACTTCCGACTTCGACGAACTATACCCGAACGAAACAACACATCAAAAGAAGCAGTCTGACATATCGTTGATGAAGAAAGAATAGAGAGAAGTTACCACAAAGTCCTACATGTAGAACGAAGAAGTTGAAATGAGGAACCAGAAGGACCGATACCTGTCAAACAAAATTAACTCCTTCACCAAACCTACCATTAATGCAACCACCTGATACGAGCTCTCCTGTACAGAACAACCCCACTATAAATACCGAACTCGAGGATTCTTGGCTGTTATTCTGCCAAGATTTTGAACTTCAGAGAACAGAGACATCTGAACCCTTAGAGAACAATTCCAAACTTAAAAACCTTGCAACAAATATGGCACCCAAGAAACCTCAAACAACCACCAGATCCGCAGCTACCAAAGGCAGAGAATTAGAAAAATCCACCTCGCCATTAGAGACCATAATGAAACTCGTCCGAAATGCCAAGGTGGTCGAACAAAAATGGAAAATAATCTGGAATGAAATTCTCGAATGGTGTAAAGAATCAAATGGCATATGGAGAGATGAATCCCATAAGCTAAGGTCCAGTACAATTCCGAACTACATGAACGCACCACTAATGGAAAATTTCGTCTGTTTGAAAGACATTATCGTGCAATTCATTATGATCCGGTACAACAAAGACACGTTTTAATTCAACACACATGTCGAAATAAATCGCGCCCTAATCAATTAGATCAGTGGATTATCAAAGAAGGGAGACATCGTTCCAATGTGACAAAATCCTGATTTGGTCAAGGAACTCACAAGAACACCTGTAGGAAAAAATTCCAGAGGGTTGGTCATCAACCAAATTATATACACCCACAAGATAATAACCCGCATTGTGTAGAATGTGTTAACCAACACTGGTCGAGGTTCCAACCTTAAACTGGACATGCTTGAGGCTGTCCAAAATGCCACATCATGCAGGAAGATATACAACTGGGATGAACACCTCATTGAGTAGGATGGAAATACCTGTTTAAGGTTTATGAAACTCAACGTTTTGGACTTCAAAGTGAGTCCATCATCAGGGGTGAGCTTGGTACTCTTGTGAGAAACAGTGTGATAGAGTAGTTATAGGTGAGTGAGATGTGTGATGTTAGGTTTTGAGAGAAAGTTGGCTAGGTTTTGGGTCTTAAGGGAGAGTCGGCTAGGTTTAGGTCTTGGTGAATAATTTTAGGTCGTGTGTTAAATAGTGTATTAATTAATGTATTAATTAATACATTAATTAATGAACACCTTGCTGAAATCATAAGAAACATATGCTACAAATTCCAGGAGGATCGGTAGAACATCCGGTACCCATCCTTGATCATCTGGATTTCCATGGCACATCTGCGATCGACGGGAAACAAAGATTTCACAGCACCAAAAGGACCACTGATGGAAAATTTTCGTTCCTTTACTCGTGGAGGAAGTCGACTGGGAGCAACAACAACCAAGCTTTGGCTGGATAACTAGTTCTAGAACCTCAAAGTTTAGACAACCAGATGGAGAGTACCGCAAAACATTCGTCGAAGCTTACCACCAACTGCACACATTTAGTTGGCTCTTGACCACACGTCGGTTTGGCATCTTGAAGGAGGAGCCGGAGCAACAAAAGAACTCAACTTTTACCCTTCGTTCGAGCAGATATTTGGAGAACTAAATAGACAATCCAACAAAATTTTCCAAATACCACCACAGGAAAAAGGAACATAAGTGACTCACATAAATCGTCGATCCTACACAACCATAAAATTAGTGAAAAAGGCTCGTGAAACGCCACAACAAAGCCAAATTGGAAACCCTACTTATAATCCAAGCCAAAGCAAAGGACACGATAAAGAAGATGATAATAAGGACGATGAAATAGATAATGTCATGGACAAGGATAAAGTCTTGTGTATGGAAGAGCACAATGAACCTATAGAAAAATCAATTGAGAATAACAATGAAAAAGACATAGACACATAAGATATTGGAAATCATGTTGTCAATATCAGTTGTAAAGAAAACGAAGATCTCATAGATTGTAATAATAAATATCCAAATACCAACAAAAGTTGGTGTTAATGAAAATTGTGAAATAATTTAAGTTGTAAAGGACACAAAGATGAAAATAAAAGCACTGAAGATGATCCTAATCATGATAACGTAGAAGAAGAAAACCCAGAAGATTCTTCGATAACGTTGGCTGCTATTATTCCAGGAATTTGATTTCGAAGTTATAATACAACCAGGTAAAGAAAATGTCGGACTTGACCACCCGTCGAAAATAAACACAGGAGAATAACTTATGGTAATTGAGGATGAATTTCCTGATGCTCATTTGTTCATAATCGAATTTGTCCTAGTGGAGTTAACATAGATAACACAATTCTTAGAAGTTGGACAAGCACCAGAAGGAATGCAAGAGAAGAAAAAGAAGATCTTAGCAATGAAGGCTGCGCCATACACTATAATTAATGGGTTCCTCTATAAAATTGGACCTGACGATGTATTATGACATTGTGCTCTTGACCATGAAAGACAAAGCATACTCATTGAGGCACATTATGGACCGACGGGAGGACATTTTCAGGTCGACGTAACAGCAAGAAAAATTATGCAATCTGGATTATGGTGGCCGACAATACATAAATATTGTCAAGAATTTATCAAAAATGTGACAGATTTCAGCGGATGGGCCGACCTCTGCCAAGTAAAGAAATTCCCCTTGTACCAGTAAAAGCAAGCTTAACATTTGAAATATGGGAAATAGAATTCATTGGACCTTTCTTGATACTTGGAAAATGAACATGAGCAAGATACATTATCACTACAGTCGAATATGTTACCAAATGGGTAGAGGCAGAACCTGTCGAGACCTGTTCGAGTGAAGTAGCTTCCAAGTTTATATATGAGAACATCATCACAAGGTTTGAATGTCCGCTTAATTTGATAAGTGATCAAGGATCACACTTTGTTAGTAAAACTATCTCCATCCTTACGAAATAATTTCTAATTGAGCACTGGATAAGCACATTGTATCATCCACAGTCCAATGGCACAGTAGAAGCTTTAAAAAAATCACTACAGGTCTAACGAAGATTTGCAATGTCGGCAAGGATGACTGGGACAACAAGATATCTGTAGTACTATGGTCTTACAGAACAACATACAAAATATCGACATGCCATACCCCATTTAAGCTTGTATACGGCCAAGAAGCAGTCGTCCCTTTGTACTTTCGACAACAAGCTCCTACAATTGATGAAGTACTACATATTGATGTTGAACATGCTAGAAAAGAATGACTGACCCAACTGTCGAAGATCGAAGAAATCCAACAGATAGCTATACACCACCAAGAAATTCAAAAGCAACAACAAAAAGCTTGTCACGATAGAAATATCAAGTGCAAAAATCTATCAGTTGGTGACTTGGCACTACTATACAACAGTCGAGTAAAAGGGAAACCTAAAAAGTTGCACATGGAATGGATGGGTCTGTATGTTGTCGAAGAAATCAATGCCAATAGATTAGTTTGAATAAAGACGTTACAAGGAAGCATGTTTAGGAATCTTGTCAAGGACACCTAACTGAAGCGGTATAAAGCATAAAAAAAACCGTTATAACTACCTTGAGGAAGAAGAAATATAAGCAATAATTCAAAGCAAGTTGGGTAGAAATAACATCATGATAAGCGACTGGAGAGACAATGATGACAAAGGCCATGCAAAAAGATTGAGACAATAGATTCCAAAGCAAGATCGACAATATGAGAAGACAAGATAGGAAGGAATAAGTCGATAAGAAAATGTTGGAAGAAACTTACGACTTCGACGAACTATACCCGAACGAAACAACACATCAAAAGAAGTAGTCTGACATATCGCTGACGGAGAAAGAATAGAGAGAAGTTCCCACAAAGTCCTACATGTAGAACGAAGAAGTTGAAATGAGGAACCAGAAGGACCGATACCTGTCAAACAAAATTAACTCCTTCACCAAACCTACCATTAATGCAACCACCTGATACAAGCTCTCCCGTACAGAACAACCCCGCTATAAATACCGAACTCGAGTATTCTTGGCTGTTATTCTGCCAAGATTTTGAACTTCAGAGCACAGAGACATTTGAACCCTTAGAGAACAATTCCAAACTTAAAAACCCTGCAACAAATATGGCACCCAAGAAACCTCAAACAACGACCAGATCCGCAGCTACCAAAGTCAGAGAACTAGAAAAATCCACCTCGCCATTAGAGACCATAATGAAACTCGTCTAAAATGCCAATGTGGTCGAACAAAAATGGAAAAGAATCTGGAATGAAATTCTCGAATGGTGTAAAGAATCAAATGGCATATGGAGAGATGAATCCCATAAGCTAAGGTCCAGTACAATTCCAAACTACATGAACGCACCACTAAGGGGAAATTTCGCCGATTTGAAAGACATTATCGTGCAATTCATTGTGATCTGGTACAACAAAGACAAGTTTTACTTCAACACACATGTCGAAATAAATCGCGCCCTAATCAATCGGATCAGTGGATTATCAAAGAAGGGAGACATCGTTCCAATGTGACAAAATCCTGATTTGGTCAAGGAACTCACAAGAACACCTGCAGGAAAAAATTCCAGAGGGTTGGTCATCAACCAAATTATATACACCCACAAGATAATAACCTGCATTGTGTAGAATGTGTTAACCAACATTGGTCGAGGTTCCAACCTTAAACTGGACATGCTTGAGGCTGTCCAAAAATCCACATCATGCAGGAAGATATACAACTGGGATGAACACCTCATTGAGTAGGATGGAAATACTTGTTTAAGGTTTATGAAACCCAACGTTTTGGACTTCAAAGTGAGTCCATCATCAGGGGTGAGCTTGGTACTCTTCTGAGAAATAGTGTGATAGAGTAGTTATAGGTGAGTGAGATGTGTGATGTTAGGTTTTGAGAGAAAGTCGGCTAGGTTTGGGTTCTTAACGGAGAGTCGGCTAGGTTTAGGTCTTGGTGAATAATTTTAGGTCATGTGTTAAATAGTGTATTAATTAATACATTAATTAATGAACACCTCACTGAAATCATAAGAAACATATGCTACAAATTCCAGGAGGATGGGTAGAACATCCAGTACCCGTCCTTGATCATCTGGATTTCCATGGCACATTTGCGATTGATGGGAAACAAAGATTTCACAGCACCAAAAGGACCACTGATGGAAAATTTCCGTTCCTTTACTCATGGAGGAAGTCGACTGGGAGCAACAACAACCAATCTTTGGATGGATAACTAGTTCCAGAACCTCAAAGTTCAGACAGCCAGATGGAGAGTACCACAAAACGTTCGTCGAAGCTTACCACCAACTGCACACATTTAGTTGGCTCTTGACCACACGTCGATTTGGCATCTTGAAGGAGGAGACGGAGCAACAAAAGAACTCAACTTTTACCCTTCGTTCGAGCAGATATTTGGAGAACTAAATAGACAATCCAACAAAATTTTCCAAATACCACCACAGGAAAAAAGAGTCAACCACAAAATGGTCGAACCCCTGACGGATGAAGAAAAAGAAGAGGGTTATGAAGTGCAACTTCATCTAAACACATTCACACTTCAGTCAGACCAGATTTTCGACATCAATCCTTTAGGGATTGCAATGAAAACACATGAAGATCCTCCAGACACAACACAACAGTCGAGGGAAAGCACACAGTTAGATACTCCACTCCCGGAGTATGCCCTCAAAAAATAAAACATCTGTCGATTGGACGAAGAAATATCCAAAGCCCAACAAAAGAGAAAGGATAAAGTTCATGGAAAAGGGAAATGAAAGCTTGCTATACAAGAGCCGACAGAAGAGGATAACACAAAACTCATCGACAGGGCGACACAAATTTTAGCAGATGTAACTAAAAACAAGGTCCCCGTTGAAGAACAATTTAAGAAGTTCCTAGAAGAAGAGAGGATCTGAGATTCGACACCTCCATGGAAAAAAACTAAGACTTTGGTCGAACCTCCGGTCGACCACACCCAAAGTCCACCACCACCTTCTCCAACCGCTGTTATGGAAGAAGAAATTCTTTCGACCCTGCTAGCCGCCACCGCCTCTTCACTTCCTCCATCAACTACTCTCCTAGAATTAGTATAGACACTTCCTCAGCCGTTAAGATCTAATATTCAAGATGATAATGACTTAAACGCGTTTATTAGTCAGCTCCCCTCACTTTTCCCCAACTAGCGAACATTAATCACTAAGAAACCAGTCACAACCAATCCAAATCCCCTTACTGATTCAACCCTGTTTGACGGCCCCATGTCCGACCAGCCATATCAGAATCTCAAGTTGTTGGATACACCCAAACCAGGATGGAAAAAGAAACTGATCCGAAAAGTCACATTTTTGCGCACGGAACTTCATCCTTTATACCCCTCTCAGTCGACCCAACCGTGGAAAACCCCACCCAAACTCCACCCATAGTTAGCCCAGTCAAAGAAACAGTCGAAACAATTGTCCCTGAAGCCCCTTTTGCACTACCGACCACTCCACCCTCATCCCCAGTTACTGCCAATCTACCATCCCCTATCCCTATCGATGGCACAAACATAACTTCAGAAACACAACAAACAACATATCGCACAAAAGAAGTCGATGCAGCAAGGATAGCGCAAGAAACAACAAACAAGGAACACACAGAACAAGAAGCCGTTGACAAGCACATGGAAGCAGAAAAAACACCAGAGGCTACCGACCAGTAGAAGGGACCAGACCACCAGAAAGAGGCCACAGATAAAAGACAAGAGAAAATAAAGAGAAAGAAGAGGAAAGAAAAGAGAAGACAAGAGGAAGAACAACAGAAGCAGAAGCACCTCCAGCACATCCGGTAGGAAAGTCACCTCTCCGTGCACAGGAAAGTCGCCTCTCTATACACAGGAAAGTTGCCTCTCTGTGTCGACATCCTTGCAGACACAGTCACCAGAGAGCAGCGACACAGAAGAATTGAAACTCGCGAGCATATACGAAAAATGCAAGAAGAACAAGTGACATTTTTTACTAAGTGCCAGGGCTTAGCACAATAGTTCATACCGCTACCGTCGAGCTTTGACACGAGAAACCCTCTCGACAAAGCATACACAATACTAGAAAGTGTCGTGTCGACTTTGAGAGACGAATTGGCTAAGACCCGACGGGATCAGGCTGAAGAGACATCTATCTTAATGGAAAATCAATACACGCCTTTCACAGAAGCTCACAGCCTGCTCGCCCAGTATACCCAAGAATCCACCATAGTAGATGAAGTCTTGCGTAACTGGTATACTTACTATGGAAAGGTGTTTGAAGAAATGCAAAGGATTCAAGAGATACTGGAAACAATCCATCAGCAAAGACAGAATTCCGACGAATTACTCACTGAAACCATCGAAGAACAGATTATCATGGAGAACAGAAATCTCGCAAATCTAGAGAAACAAGAGGAACAATGGATCAGCCAAGCCCTATTTAGCCTCTCGAAAGTTTAAAAAATCCATACACACCTTTAGAGACTTCTCTTCACTGCTGACAACAAAATGAGACTATTAGGCCATGACATGATCAATCTACAAGACAAATCCACGCATGACAAAATGGAAAGCCTATCGAACCTAACCACTCTGACCATCGACATCGAGAACACATTACACGCCTGGGAGGATTTTCAACATCAATTTTCGGTATCCGCGGAGGCCATTGTTAAAGTCTACGTCCAACAACAAGCACCAGCAACTCCATTCGTCCACAGCAGTAGCAACAAAATTCACTACTCACAGCTACATTGCATCTCCTCATTTCTTCAGGACGAAGAAAGATTTTGTGGTGGGGGATATGTTGGAGGAGCCTAAGTCGACCTGCTGACTAGGTCCTCCATCCGGCTAATTGTAATATATGTCGATAGATTGTGTCGACCAATAACATGTCGGGTCGGTCACTTGAACCGACCGGGTACTTATGTAACTGTTTGTCATTTGTATAAATAGGATGGTGAGCCGACCTACTTGATAATAAGAGACTGTTTAGATATCTGTAACTCTTCTGCGTATCTTTTTTAATAATAAAGATCTTGTTGCTTTGTCTCCCACTAGTTGTCTATTGTGTCGGTATCTTTGTGATTGCTTGTACATAATTGCATAATATGTATCACTAGTAGCCATGCAACCCCCACAACTACAACACACATGAAGAGATAAACGTTCTACAGGTTGTCGCAACTCAGTATGTTTGAAAATATCAAGATCAAATGGTTCCCAAGGAAAAATTGGAAACAATATCATCAGATAAAGACAAGGAAATAAATCATTTGAAAGTATGCGACAAAACTACAAAGGAAGACACCTTGAATAATCAGATTGAATTAAAAATCAATGTCACACCAAAGCATGCAAAAATACCAGAGTTCAACATGTCGACTCAAGTTCATCATGTAGATATGAGATTGGAAACTCAGAAGAACATCAATGTCATACCAAAGCATGCAAAAATACCAGATTTCAACATGTCGACGCAATTTCATCATGTAGATATCAGATTAGAAACTCAAAAGAACACCCCCTTTAGTCATTATGTTTTTACCTACAAAATCATATGCATGAAGAGATTTGAATGGAAGTATGATCGACTATTTCAAGAACTACTCAATCGTGGTACTGTTATCCAAAATAAATCGCTAAAAAAGGATTGTCTGTCTTCAAGCTTGGAAACATTTGTAATAACCAATTAGGTTTATTACTAGTCATCATGTCTTGAAAAGATTCATCCACGAATCTTGGATTCTGCATAATTAACTGCGACATTATGCAAAAATACCAGATTTCAACATGTTGACGCAATTTCATCATGTAGATATCAGATTAGAAACTCAAAAGAACACCCCCTTTAGTCATTATGTTTTTACCTACAAAATCATATGCATGAAGAGATTTGAATGGAAGTATGATCGACTATTTCAAGAACTACTCAATCGTGGTACTGTTATCCAAAATAAATCGCTAAAAAAGGATTGTCTCTCTTCAAGCTTGGAAACCTTTCTAATGTCGCAGTTAATTATGCAGAATCCAAGATTCGTGGATGAATCTTTTCAAGACATGATGACTAGTAATAAACCTAATTGGTTATTACAAATGTTATACATACTAATTTAGTAATTAGTAGTTATAGGTTAATTAAATATTAATTATTAATTATTAAACGACATGTCTATTTATAAATATACATGTCTCTTCCCCCATCGACCATATTTAATATGGTCCATTCTCTATATTCATCATCAATCAATTATACAAAATATATATTTATAAATAATATTCCAACATGTAAGGTTTTTACCTTACAGGCGAGTTCATCCGGATGATTGTTCAGTGAGTTAATGCATTGCATGAGAAGTGGGGCGCACTTCTTAATGCAATATTGATTCATCCAGATGGAGGGCGAGTTCATAATGAAGTTAGAAGATAAAAATAGAATCTGATGAATGCGAAGAATGTATAAATATGTTATACATGATTGATGAATTCAATTTTAAGAGAATTCTCTTATCCCTTGAAGGCAAGGTGCTTCTCTTTGTGCAGTATATTATTCTGAGTCTCTCTCTTCATCTTTCTCTTTCTTTGTAATGCACTGGGGGTGATCGATGTAAAAGACATTCTCTTCTATCTATCATAATTATACTCTGAAGACTTTCTAGGGTTTTTCATTCTCATTTTTTTAAGGGTTTTCCCCAGGGTACATTTTGTGTTATGGATGAATGTTTCATGTGATTGAATGGTTCATTGATTCAAGTATTCAGTATTTCCGCACTTAAAGTTTTAAAGTTCAAAGATCATCATATTTTCTAAAAAATTAACACGGTATCAGACCTCAAGGTGTAAAGGAGCTAATATTTTTCAAGAAAACTTAATCCTACGTAGATCCTGAGGAGTTGAGCACAATACTTCAGATCCATGGCATTGATCTCTGTTCAACTGGAACACTATCTTGAGGGCACTTCAAATTTCAACACTTGGAAGGTGAGGATGTTGAACATCTTGGAGCAACATGACTTAGATGGATACGTATCCATTGTGGTGGAGGAGCCTACATATAATGTAGGGCGCATCAAATTCAAGAATAACCAATTTAAAGCCAAGCATATCATCTATGATTCAGTAAAGGACAATTTGATGTCCGTGATCACTCTGTTGAAGACCGCAAAGGAATGTTTTGATACATTAACAAAACTATATGAGAAGAAGGCCCTGAGTCAAAAGAGGGAATTGAAGAATAAGCTTCGAAACCTAAAGATGGAGAAGGATAAGACAGTGGCATCCTTCTTCACCAAGATCTCTCAAGTAAGAGATCAGCTTGCTAGTATTGGATTAGTGGTGGATGAAGATGATCTTCTCCAAATCACTATTGATGGTCTCCCATCCTCATGGGAGACATTCTTGGCTGCAGTAAATAGCCGAGAGGTACAACCTAACTTCGAAAGGTTGTGGCATGACTTCCTCCAAGAGGAGGGGCGAATCCAGAGAAAGCCAATGTGCATCAAAGAATAAAATAATTCCCTCACAACAAGGATGAAGAAATGTAAGAAGAACCTCTCAAAAGAATTTTTCCCATTCGAATAAGAAGGTATACAATAAGGAATTTGACAATTCAAAGGTTATATGCTACAATTGTGACACTAAGTGCCATTATGCAAGGGAGTGCAATGTAAAGAAAAAGGGAAAAGGAAGGTTTCATGCTTCTACTACTATAGAGGATGAAACTACTCAGAATAATGCACACGAAGAAAAGGAGATAAGGAGGGAGTATTACCTAGTCTCAACAATTTTCCTGTCTGTCATCACAAGTGAGGAAAAATGGTTGGTCGATAGTGGGACATCCAAACATATGACTGGTTATAAGAGTGCCATCAACAATCTCAAGTAGAAAATGTTTTCATGCAAGGTAGATTTGGGAGACAACACAACCTATTCGATCCAAGGAGTTGGATCCACCTCCTTCAAGTTGAGTTCAGAAGAGATTTTACATGTGGAGGACATTCTTTATGTTCCAGGTTTGAAGAAGAACCTCCTATCAGTTTTGGCTCTTCAAGATAAGGTATTTCGAGTTATCTTCATGGATAATCAAGCACTATTATGGCCGAAGAAAAAATACTTGAAATACGCAGCAGTGATTGGAGTTAGAGAGGGAGGTCTCTACAAGGTACCCAGGAAGTAAATTCAATATATGGTTCACAAAACTATCAGTCCATGCGAGGTATGGCATAGGAGGCTTGGTCACCTCCACTACAAATCTCTACCAGGATTACATCAAATGGTGAAAGGTATGCCCGTATTTGATTTTGAGCATGATAGTGTATGTAGGGGCTGTGCACTTGGGAAGAATGTTAAAAACCATTTCTCTAGAATTACTACTAGATCTAAAGGGGTTTTAGATTTAATACATTCTGATGTATTTGGTCCCATGTCGTCCCCTTCCCTGAGGGGCTATTTATATTATGTAATATTTATAGAATAATTTTTTAGAAAGTCATGGATTTATTTCCTAAAGTCTAAGAGAGAAACTTTTAGCAAGTTTCAGGAATTCAAATCCCTAGATGAGAATCAAATAGGAAAGCACATTCGTGATGTGAGATATGAAAATGGAGGTGAATTTGATTCACATGAGTTTAATGAGTTCTGTAGTGATGCAAGAATTTGTAGACAGTTAACTGTACCCTACAACCCTCAGCAAAATGGGTTTTCTGAAAGAAATAATAGAACCACATGTGAGGCTGCAAAATACATAATGTATGATCAAGACCTCTTTACCTCATTATGAGAAGACACCTGAAGAAGTGTTCACTAGTGAAAAAGAAGATATTTCACACCCGAGGATCTTTGGGAGTCCTGTATCCATTTATGTGCTGAAAGAAAAGAGACCAAATATGGAGCCATAAGGAAAGAAGGGAACCTTTATTGGTTATAGAAAATCATCCAAATCCTACAGAATATATGTGCCAGGTGAAAGACACATTGAGGTCAGCCTATCTGTTACCTTCTATGAAGAGGAAGCATTCAAGAGATCGAAAGAGATTCAGTATGATACAGACACAAATGAGCATGAGACTCTTATGATGGAGGAGCTAGATACTAAATTTAGATGTTCAGAGGTAGAATCCAGAAGAGTTCTCATATTCTCTAGCTCCTAATGAACCAGTAGAACTGGTTTATGAACCTCCTACGAAGAGGAGGTCTACATGGTTCCAAGATATACTACAAGGTGCAAAGAGGCATGGAGCATCATTAGGATCTCCCATAGAGCGAAATAAACCTGGCATATATTCAGGGTATGTTGCACATATGAGTCACTCATGGGTATATTCAGGGTATATTCAGGGTAGGATCTCCATATATGCAAGCAAGAATATCACTCATGTGTCTTTTCTCCCAAATAGGAAAATAAGAGACACTTCAACCCAATGCTCCAACTGGAAAGAAAGATGCTTCCCTATGTGAGTGCTCCCAATGGATCAACTCTATGCCACTATTCCAAGGATGAACCAACTTTCTGCAACAAGTATCGACCAAATATGTGGGTGCGTCAACTCCATCAAAGGATGGTCCATCAAATAGGAGCTCTTCTAAATCCTCAATGGAGGAATTGCTGACTCCAAGAAGAAGATCAAATTCACTTTTGTAGGTAGTATGTGCTTGGGACTCATCATCTGCACCTCTAAACTCCCCAAGCACATGCATGTAATCATGCACCTCATGAACCACCATCTCACGAGGTTCTCCATATAAATATGAATGTCATCAATCGAAAGAGAATGGTTGAGTGGAATGTAGGAGGGAGTATGTGATCTCTGCAGTTCTTGGTGAAATTGTTCTATCTCCATCTTGGATTCCAAGAGGGCACTTTGAGTGATTATCAAAGAATATTGGGTGGCCATCAACTCATCATTGAGATTTCAAATATATTCATCATCATTCAATGATTCTCCGTTCAACATATGAACAATATCATACAGATAATGTCTATCAGAAATCATATGTGAAAAATTACCTTGGATTCTAGTCATTGCTTTCTGGATCTTCTCCATGCCTTCAAGGAAAGATGAATCTTCCAATGAAGCAGCTCTCCAAAATGATTGTGACACTGAAACATGTGTGTCATGGAGAATGTATAATGACTCTTTGATATCCGTGTTAAGGACTTTGTTCCTTATGCACATGTATTCGATTATGATCTTCAACTTCACTAGGCCCATAAGAAATGCAAGAGGACTTGGTTTGATGTGTCTCTAGTCAAAGGAACTCTTGATGTCCCTTTCATTTCCTTCCTTGAACCTTTTCAAATGATTGTAATGAAAAATATTGATGGATTGCACATCCATCATCAATTCAGCCTTACGCTTCTTCACCTTATCAGGTGGTCTACCTAGTGGGAGACCTTCCAATCCCCTCTGATGCATTCATAGAAAACTTTCAATGTATCCAAAATGATAAGACATGCTCATGTATGTACCTTGAATGGTCATCAAGAACTTTGCAGCCCTCTCAATGTACTCATACCTCATAAAATATTTCAAGTTAGAAAATTAGTAGTGCAAAATAGGCTCCCCAATAGATAGCATCCATTGAAATCCAAACTTTTTACATGATGCACAAACCAAAATAGTAAATGGAAATACTTCATTGTTGGATGATCCAATAATCATTCATGCATCTACCCTCTTTATTTGCATATCTGAATGCTCCTCATGCATATGCCATGCATGTGGATTTTTTTGTTCACTAGGGGGCTCTTTGAGAGTCATTCCAATTTTCCTTCTTCCAAGGTATGCAAGTTTGGTGCACCCTTGGATCTCCAATTCCACTATGTACTTATATATCCAATCCTTGTACAAACAATTTCCTTTTCTTGTATATATGAATGGTATGTCCTCCTTTGGTAGAAAGATAAGTGTTTGGTCCACATCCTCCATGTCACCCCTCTCCTCATACACAAGAAAATTTGAATCTCCTTCTTGCACATGCATATTTTTAAGCTCTATCAAACTCAAGAAGCTTCTCCTTCTCCTAAGGAACACATTCAGCCATGTGCTCACGCTCATGCTCAATGCAAGATGGAAAATGTGGCATGCTCAACTCCTCATGAAGCTCACCTTCCTCCTCCAAATATGATGATACCATGAATTAATTAGAAGAACAACAATGCTCTTCTTCTTTTGAGTCGATCGTAAGATTCAAAGTAGTTTCATAAGGTTCCGCCTCCTCTAGTTGTCCATCAAATAGGAGGGAATCTGGTGGTATGGATTCTTCTTGGGCACAATATGACTAATTAGATCCTTCTTCATGATCAAATGGATCTACTTCCTCTCTATCCTCCATCATGCAACTTGAAACCTCTCCATCTTGTGTAGTATAAGGATTTGCATTATGAGTGGGATTATTTGAAGGTTGTTATGTGATTATAGTTGTCCTCTTCCTTGAAACATCTTATTCACAATATTTTTTGGTACCATTGGTTGTAAATTGTCTCATGAAAATACCATAGATGGATGGTTTGTTCTTCTTGATAAAATTCAAATTTTGAGCAGTCCTTGATTAAAGATTGTCTTGCCAAACACAATACTCTATGAAAGAAAATTCCTTTTTGCAATCAAAACTCAAATCCATGTAGTCATTAAACCTTTTCATATATATCATCATCTAGTCTCTATTATTCCCATAATAAAAAAAAGGAAATCCATGGTGGTGATTTCTTCAATAAATCAAAGAAGCTTAAGAATAGAATGCCCAAAAGCAGGACTACGCGATACAGGTAATCACAAATACACACAGACAATATGCAAGAATGCGAATTGTTCTTCTATTAGATGTAAGACATCAGAATGATTGATGTATGTTATAATAATATACATGCTTACATAGAATTCTGAGACACTTGGGTGCCTTCCCGTTACGTTCAGTTACAAAGAAGAAGTTAGAGTGGTTCAACTGTTCAACCGTTATAGTCGGCCGGAATACAGAGAGACAATCTGTCAAAGTTCGACAATCGCTGGTTGCATGTCGATGCTGTGTGTCGACGTCACGACCTATGAGGTCGCTAAACATGTCGAAGGTGCGGAACATGTCGTAGGTGTGGAACATGTCGCAACATGCTGAAGTTTGTCAAAGTGTTGTCGCGTCGAAACTTGTCGAAGTTGTATCAACCACGAAGACTAATCGAGGATGTGTCGAAGTTAGCATCTGACAACAAATGCCAACTACGATGTGGATCATACCTCCTTCCTTAAGAAACAATGGACCCCATTGTTTGCTTGCGAAGGTGAGGGAACTTGTTGGATATTTCAGTAGCAGAGTACCACTTTCCTTGAGATGGGAGATGACTGGATTTGGCAACCTGAAACAAGGGAATTGCAGTCATCCTTGTAAGGCATACTCCTCATCCCACAATGGTGTCGCAAGGAAGAGGATCCTGGACATTTGGGTTGATGTCTGCAGGTTCTGTTGTCGATAAGTCATTATGTTCCAACAAGGGTGCATAGTATGGTCGAAGTAGATCTACATTGAAGACTCGATGCAGACCCAGGCAAGCCGGAATGTCGAGCTAGAAAGCATTTTCTCCAATCTGTCGAAGAATACTGTACGAACCATATCGCAAAGGTCTTAACTTCTTGAAAGGACCTGTGAAGCACTCCTTCTTAAGATGTAGCTAGAACTTATGTCCAATTTGGAATGCATGAGGAATGCGATGCTTGTCGTGTTGGGACTTAACTTTCTCGTTTTTTCTGTGCAACATATCATGTTCCTGTTGCTGAATGTTGCAAATTTGTTCTTGAAACTTGACTTCTTTATCAACTTCTCGTTGGCTGTGGTTGGAGTCGGAGTTTGGTTGTGTTGAGGAGCTGATCAAGTCGATAGGCGCTACGGGTTGAAATCCGTAACATATTTCAAATGGACTCTTTCCTGTAGAGTTGTGCTAAGCATGATTGTAGCTATGCTGAATGTATGGAAGACTTTCATCCCATGTGCATCGATGCTGGTGATTGTTCCTGCGAAGCAGTTGTACTACCAAGCAATTCACAACTTCCATATGTCCATCGGTCTGAGGATGGAAAGCTGTCGATAATGAGAGTCGAGTGTCCAGCTGTTGCCAGAGGGTCTTCCAAAATATGTTGACGAATCTGGAATCTCGGTCAGAAATTATGGTTGTGGGTAAACCAAAAGGTTTCCAAACATGTGTAAAGAAGAGCTGAGCAGTCTATTGCACTGTCGTAGTCTTGTTACATGGTATAAGAATGGCCATCTTGGAAAATCGGTCGACTACTACTAGTATCGCGTCATGCTGAAGTTTGGTTGTAGGATAAACCATCAAGTAGTCCATAGAAATAGATTCCCATGGTCAACTAGGAACTGGCAAAGGTGTGTACAATCCCTGTTGTCGATTAGGCGGCTTAGTAATGGAACAAACCACGCATGATCGAATGTACTTGTTGACGTCAGATTTAAGTGTAGGCCAGAAGAAATACTTCTGCAGAATAGCAAGTGTCTTTGGTACCCAAAGTGTCCTGCAGTCTTGTTGTAGTGCACGTCCCAAATGAGCTGCTGTCGGTTCTCACTGGTCGGTACACAAAGCTGTCCGAACTTGTATAGAAAGGTGTCTTTCAGGAAGTAGTCGGAGTCTGAGGTCAACGACTTGTTAGTCTGTAATTGTTGGTAGACTGCTGAGAAGCCATTTTCATCCTCGTACAACTGTTTCCAAGTGGTCGTGTCGTATCCCTGCATACTCATCACTGTCAAAAGGAGAGTAATGGGTGGTCGACTAAGGCAATCTATGGTGGCATTAGCTTTGCCTTTATGATACTTAATCACCAACTGAAATTGTTGTAGCTAATTAACCCACTCGAGTTGTCGGTTTGTCTGCAACTTTGATTGTGTCGGAGAGAACTTTAGAGGCTTGTGATCAGTGAGAATGACCGTTTCCTTGCCAAGGATGTAATGCCTCCATTGCTTGAGAGCTTGCATAATGGCGTACAATTATTTTTCGTACGTCGAGTACCTTCTAACTGTATCATTAAAAGTCTCGGAATGAAAAGCGACTGGGTGACCAGACTGAGTGATCACTGCGCCCAAGGCATAGTCCGATGCGTCTGTCTCAATCTCAAAGGGCTGATGCAAATAAGGTAACATAAGTACTGGTGCAGTGCAGAGCCCGTGTTTGAGCTGTTCAAAAGCTGCTTGATGTGTTGTTGTCCATTGAAAGACAGTTTTCCCATTTCCCTTCATTGACTGATTCAAGGTCCAGGCTATGTGATTGAAGCCGAGTATGAACCATCAGTACAAATTCGCCAAACCAAGAATAATTCTTTGTTCTTGAATGCTTCTAGGAATAGGCCAATCTTTGAGGATCTGTACTTTGTCTGGATCGACGTGAATGCCTGCAGAGTCAATTACATACCCCAAATATTTGATGCTGGTCATTTCAAAAGAGAACTTGTCCATATTCAAATAGAGTTGATGTTGCTGGAGATTGTCGAGGACCTGTCGAAGATGTTCGACATGTTCTTCCCATGATCGACTGAAAATCAATATGTTGTCGAGATAGACAATAACCCATTTGCCGATGAAAGGTCGAAGAATATTATCCATATGTCGCATGAAGGTCATAGTTGCGTTGGTTAAGCCAAAAGGCATGACTAACCATTCAAACAATCCTTCCTTGGTTTTGAAAGTAGTTTTCCACACATATGAGGGCTTGATTGGAATCTGATGGTATCCCGACTTGAGTTCAAGCTTAGTAAAGAATTTAGCACCTTTCAGATAGTCGATAAGCTCGTCTATCCGCGACAGAGGGTACTGATTCTTCACCGATATTTTATTGAGAGATCTGTAGTCGATGCACATGCACCAAGTCCCGTCTTTCTTCAAACTAGGATGACTGGAGTTCCACAAGGAGAGGAGATGGGGCAAATATGTCCTTTGTCGATTAATTCTTGGATTTGTCTGCGAATCTCTTCATTTTCGAGAATGGATCTTCTATAAACAGATGCATTAGGCAAAGAAGAACTAGGAACAAGTTCAATGGAGTGTTTTACCTGACAATGTTGCGGTACTCCGTCGGGATCTTGGAAGAGGTTCTAGTACTCATCAAGAATATGATTGACTTGCTGCTTCTGTCGGGAGCTGCATTGGTCGATAACTTGACTCGTCGCTGCAATCTTCGTAGAATGTTGTAGCTTGATCATGATTAATGCAAATTTATGGGCATGATTGATGAGCTTCTTTGTCTGTTTGGCAGATATCAGTGCAACCGTTGGTGTGGGTTGATGCTCTGGTATACTGAACCATCAATTTCGGATTCTGACGATCACCTTCTGAGGCCGTGATTGATAACTTCCATGTCTATCCCAGAGGTAAGGTTTCCCAAACAGGGCGTCGGCTACGGAGAGTGGTGCCACATCATTGAGTACTTCATCTTCAAAAGGATTTATGAAGTAGCAGAGCTTGCATTGTCGAGTGATTCGTAGTTCTTATCCATCCTTCATCCAACCGATGTTATAAGACCGAGGATGCAGAGTGGTAACAAGACCTAATTTCTTCATGAGATCTTCGGAAATGAAGTTCTTCTGACTCTCGTTGTCCACAATCAGATGTAATGGGTTTCCCTAGATTCATATCCATGTATGGAATAGGCATTCTCCTTCCTCCTCGTCGACAATAGTCGAGGCTGCTAGAGTTGTCGAGGTCAAGAGGGTCGTTGTGTCTGGATCAGATTCTTCCACCATCTTGTCGAATGTGTCGGAGGTCGACACTTTTGTCAAAAATGTCTTCCGAGCTTTGCATTCAGATGTATCATGCCATGAAGAGTGGTGGTAATCACACCATTTACTGGTCGGTGGTTGCTTGTTGCGTTCCCTTTTGTGAAAAGGCTTCTTGGTGTCAGGATTTCGTAGTGTCGGCTGAGAATATTTCGACTTGTCGAAGTCAGCTGGTGCCTTCTTGTCGGGTGGTCGTCCTGATGTCGGCTTTGTCGTGAAATGTGTTTTTCCTTTCTGCTTGGTTTCCAGTTTGCTGGCATAATGGAAAGCATCCGTAAGCATATTGACAATCATAAATTCCATCTCCTGCTGGATGTACTGGGACAATCCGTTGGTGTGCTTCAGAGCAATCAATTTCTCTTCTTCTTGGACGCCAAGTCCTTCCTTTATATATTTGATGTGATTGTTTTAGCAAGTAATATAGGATATAGCGCCCTCATGGAGTGGATAAGGTTGTCTTTCTTTCCTCTTTATCTTTTTCCTGTACTTTCTGCGTTGCTTTGCTTTTTGTTTTTTATTTTGATTTCTACTTTTGCTTTTGCTTTATCCTGCTTTTGATTTTATGTCATGATTTTTCCTGCATTTCTACCTCATCCTGCTTTTTTGCTTTGTCCTTCTTTTTCCTGCTTTTTTGCCTTATCATGCTTTTATGCTTTTATTTGCTTTTCTGCTTTATTATGCTTTTCCCGAGCTTTGCTGCTTTTCTTCCATGTGTCAAATTTTCTTTTCTTTTTCGTGCTTTCCTATATTTGACTGATTTTATATTTTCTTCCTTTTCAATCTATCACTTGGTCAATCTTATTCTCTAATGTTCCCTTGGGAATGATTATCAATTTTATTCCATTGAGATAAATATCTATTAATGAAAAATACTTTCATCAAGTGAATTTCAAACTTAGGAAAAGAATAAAATTAAAACTTCCTAACTAATTAATGCCTTTACTTAACCCCTCATTAACTAATTAATTCCAATCTGTCACTAGGATCCATGGGGTTTGATCTACTTCATGGTGCTGACAAAATGGGAACATGATAGTCGTCCCCTCCCAAGTTTGCTTGTCCTCAAGAAAGAAACCAACTCCAACAATCTATGAACCGAATCAGTGACTTCTCTCCTCAAAATATGCTACTGGATGTCTAGAATTGGAATCCTCAATTCCAAGAAAAATACCAAAGGTCCACCATGTTTTTGCTGCACCACTCTGATTATAACCAAATCTCCAAAAATGATCTCAGGGTCCCACTACTTATGTTGTATTCCTCCATATATCAATGCAAACTGTAGTAATCCATCAACTATTGGATCCCAATGCCACTGCTACATGTCTCCCAATAAAATTGTTGCTTGTGGAAAACTATCATCCCAAAGAATTCCAGGGTCCCATTGTCTTAACTACATCCTCCCAAAACTAGTATAAAATAATTATATATCATCATGGGGGATGTCTAGATCGCTAGACCAAACTGGAAGTTCATCACTTCCAAAGGAAGATTGAATCTCCTCATAAGCCATGTGAAACTAGCACTTCAATTCCCATCCATAAGACATAGGTGACAATCCCAAGTCCATCCAAGTATACTGAAGACATCCCATAGAAGCCATAAATTCCAATACAACTGCTCACAAAACATGGATGACGTGTCTATAAAATTTCCACTGATGTAAGAAAAAAACTTACCCCTTGTGGTACTCAAATACCTCACATAATTATCCACCCAATCAATGGATGAATGCATATGCCAACTTAGTGATCTGGATGGAAAGCTTGTAGCCTCCCCATGTACCATCTTCGCTCTGGTGAAACAATTCTTACTCCGCTACTTGTTCCACCTAACTAACTCAAGTGGAACTCCCTTGTATTGCTATGCATGATGGAGACATCAGATGGATGCCTCTATTTCTGCTCATCCAAATGGTAAGGGACATGTGCGGCTTGTCAAACACCAAGGTCTAACCATCAAACCATCAAAAACGTGTGTAGGAGCCTCCTTCTCCTCATGTGGAACCAAAATAAAAAATCACTTTACCCAATCTTCATCCCTATGTATGATGGATTCCATATGTGTGTGGGATGGAGAATGGTGAACTAACTCTCTATAATAGTCATCCATCATGGTTGGCTCAACCGAAGTGAGATCTTGTGCCTCCTCCAAAACTGTACAACCACCACTTAGAGGAAACCCATAATCTCTCTGGAAATGAACATGTGCTTGGTATTCATTTTCCTTGACCTAAGACTCCCCAAAAAAATGCAAATAATATTGTACTTCATATGCCTAATGCACACAAGTACGAAAAATCAAAACATTGTTGTTCCAATGACAAGGGTGAAAGTCCCATGTCCAATCACAAAGAAAGTAGGAATCATCAAAATTCCATGGATTCCCATGATGCTCAAAAGAAGTGTAATATGCATCCAAGAAGTCTCCATATATGCAAGCAAGAATATCACTCATGTGTCTTTTCACCCAAATAGGAAAAGAAGAGACACTCCAACTAGAAAGCAAGATGCTTCCCTATGTGAGTGCTCCCAATGGCTGAACTCTCTGCCACTAGTCCAAGCATGAACAAACGTTTTTCAGCAAGTATCCACCAAATATGTGGATGCATCAAATCCATAAAAGGCTGGTCCATCAAACATGAGCTCTTCTGACTCCTCGATGGAGGAATGACTCACTCTAGGAAGAAGTTCAGTTTCACTCTGGTAGGTAGTATGTGCTTGGGACTCACCATTTGCACCTATAAAATCCTCAAGCACATGCATGTCATCATACACATCATGAACCACCATATCATGAGGCTCCTCCATAGAACTTTGAATGTCATCAACTGAAAGAGAATGGTTGACTGGAATGTAGGAGGGAGTATGTGTTCTCTACAATTCTTGGTGTAATTGTTCTATCTCCATCTTGGATTCCAAGAGGGAAATTTGAGTGCTTCTCAAGGAATCTTGGGTGGCAATAAAATCATCATTGAGCTTGCAAATCTCTTCATCATCCTTCAAGGATGCTCCCTACAACATATGAACAAGATCATACAAATAACCTCTGTCAGAAAGAATATGTGAAAAATTACCTTGGCTTGTAGTTGTTAGCACTCAGAATTTATCCTTTGGTTGTAGAAGGATAATCCTAAGGTAACTCTTTCAAACAAACCTTTAGGAGGAAAGCTGGCTTCTTTGCTACCAGAGAGGGCTCTCTCAGTAGATGAATACAATGGCCATGACTATTTTTACACAAGATAAATTAAATATTTTAATGGTTGAAACAAGATGGTTTCATTGGGCATGGAGTCATAATCGTAAAATATAAAAGATACAAAGGGATTTCACAATACCAATCTTTCCACAAAGGCGGGATAGTTATTTGTTCACAATCAAGTTCTTGATTTGCTGGTGATAAAAGAAGAAAATGGAACAGTCCATTAATATGGGCATCGACATGATGAATCCAATATTAAATTTAGAGGAAAATTAATTAGTGAATACTTGAAATCAATAAATCAGAGCTTAGAAATATGATTTCTGATCCATTATACACTTATTCAAGCATGAAAGAGAACATAAATGGAATAAGATAACAGGAATAACATGCACAAGAGAAAAGGATATACATACTATGAAATTATAACATGAGAATCTATGCTTACAAAATTTCTTGCTTGGATCTGCAAATTTTATTAAGCCTTTAAGTATTCAGTACAAAATTCCTTTCGTTCTCATAAGTTCCAACCCCCATTACATTACAAAAACTTGTTTAAATACGTAAAAAAATGCTCTATGAGCTGCAACTAACTGTTTGCATTCCAAAAATAGAAATTTCATAATTGTTTATCACATCTGTCAAAAGTTTAAAAAGTAAATAGTTAAAAACATGAAAAATGCTTTCAATCCACATTATAGTGGATCTTGGTACTCCTTCGTTGGCATATTTTGGACATTTGTATTCATTGATGTAGGTTGTATCTCATTCTCCCGAATTTCTCCACTATCTTCCACTGTTCTACAGATGGCGCCTCATAACTAGTCATTTCTTTAACTGAAACTCTCAACCCAACATGCTCCACATAGGATTTTGGAGGAAATTATGCAATTATCATCTTTAACCGATTATGAATTTCAAAATATATAGCCAACTTTTCAATTATGACTTTTCCTGTCAGGGACTGAGTCATGTCTTCAAATTTTTTGTGATCCATTCTGGCTTTAACTAGAAAATCTTGATACTCGGATTGAGAAATTTGGTGTCCATTTCTATCCCAGAAAGAAGGGAGTCCTTTCTGAAACATTTCTGACAATAAACTTTTAAAAGACTTAACTTGATGTGACATTTGATTTACTCTTGCTTGGACACTTTGAACATGATGGTGTTTTGCAATGATCCTTCTTGCATGAGTTATTATCTCAATTCTATCTTTGATTCCCAAAGTTTTCATATCTTCTAAATTTAAGGAATTAAGGAAATCAATAGTGCTTTGGGATGTTTCTGTTGGTCTTTTCTCCAAAGTCTCCATCATGACTGAGAAATTTTGCAGAGCTATACTCATTACTGATTCTTTATCCTTTATAAAATTCAAATAAGACCTTAAATTAACAGATTCAACCATGATCATATCCCATATTAAATGTCTGGCTCCTTGCACAGGCAATCTCCCTAAAATTTTCTCAGTCAACTTTTCATTTTGCTCCAATAATTTCTTATTCTCCTCTTCCAGGACCTTTCTTTCTTCTTCTTTCTTTCTCACTTCCTCTGGCAAATTTTGATTTTCTATTTTTAAACTTTTTATTTCTTCTTCTTTCAAACTAATCTATGACATAGCTTTAACAATATATTCTATACTGGTCTCTGTTCTTGACTGGCCTATTTTTATATGTTTATTCATTTCCAGAATCAACTGACTTTCATTAAGGACATCAAATTTAGCTAAAATTGTAGCTCTTTCTCGCTCCCATCCATTTTGTTCTTTTGTAACCTTCAGTAATTTTGCTTTAGTATCAGTTAATTCTTGAGATAAAGCTTCCTTTTCCTTCTCTTACTCTGTTAACTCAAAAGCCTGAATTCATTGAGTAGCTGGAATATTGAATTTTTTCTTTAATAGTTGTATTATGCTCTCCTTTTCAGCCAAGATCTTTTTTGTGGCTTGACCTTTATCAGCTTCACTATCCATGGTCAATATATCACCCTGGAGCTTTTTGACTTGTTGCTGGTATGCTTTATTTGTTAATTTCTCTTGTTTTAACTGATTTTCTAGCCTCAAGACTGTAGATTGTAATTTTGAATTCTTTAGAGCAGTTTTCATCAAATATGTATATATCACTTCCCCAGTTTGATTATGAAGATGGATTTTATTAGGTATAGGGATTCTTTGCAAATTTAGCTTCATCTCTGAAACTCTATCCTGGGTAGGTACTGCCAAATTTAATGTGTTTTTGACATGATCTTTTACAGTAACTAATGAAACTTCTTTGTCTGAGATATCTCTTTCTTTTGAATAAAGATTTAAAACCTTTTCTGAATAAATATGCCTTTCTTGTCCACATTTGGTATACAAGTCACTCCTTGACTTAAATTTTTCACTAGATCCACCTTGACGTGCTTCTTCAAAACTGTATTCTTGAACTTGGAAAAATAGTTCCTGGTCTTTTTCTTTGATCTTTTTTATTCCAATTTCAACCATCTCTTCATCTAAATCAATCTTTGGCCTTTTTGATATTTCTGAATCTTCATCTATATTCTCATCATCCTATGGAAAACTCCTTTTACCAGTGATGTCGATTTTGCTTGGAGTTGGTATAATCATTGCAGATGATTTCATTATTGCAGAAGGATTAGCTTGCAGGGTCTCTGAGGTCTCTATATATGGTTGATATTCCATTAAATTAGCTTTTTCAGCTAATCCTTCTACCTCTTCATGATCAAATGCTCTGCATCTGTTTTGATTCCTTCTTTGTGAAATAATGTGGTAAGGGCCATAATTGATTTTGGTAGCTTTTCCAAAATTCATATCCTGTAATAGGCCTTGAATGAGTGAAAAGGTAGCCTTATTCTTTATAATTAAAGGACCAATCTTCATAGGAAATTTTATTTCAGAATCCTTCTTGAAGATCAAGAAGTGTTCATTCTCTTCAATCATTTTCTGTCTAAAAAGTCTAGAGCAAATATCCTTGGTGTTAAAAAATGCAGGCAAGATATATGGCTCATGAAAAAAGACATAAAATCTAATGATAGTATGGTCTTTCAAAAGAAACCAATCTCCAACTCTCTAGTCTGAATTGAACTGTAAAACCTCTTGCATTTCGGGTAATACTCTAGGTAATTGGTTTTGAAACATTAACCTGTACATTTCTGACATGATAAGATTCATATAATTGAAAGTACTGTTCATGATCTCAGAAGTGAAAATAATCTTCGAGGACTGCAAATTTGCTTCATTGAAAAACAAGAACATTCTGACCAAATATGACTGAAACCTGAAGTGTCTTGTCATGTGGAAATTTTCTAACTGAGAATGAATACTCTTAGCTAGAAACTTTTCAAATTTAAGGCAGGGTAACTAACTGGACTCAGACTAAAAAATGATGCTTAGCTATTCTAAATAATATACTTAAAAGAGTTTCTGGGATGAATTTATCAGTATCTAACCCTAAAAACTGACTCAATAATGAAATAACCCACAGAGACTCTTCCTTGAATAGGTTGATATCCAAGGGAAAAGGTTCATTCTCAATAGAGAGATAAGGCTTTAGGATTTTGGAGTAAAAGACTTGTTTTTCTTGTGCTGGGACTTGTCTAAATTGTTCAATTAGAGTTTCTTCAGCAAAATCTTCCAAATTTTGAACAAACGACCTAGGAATTTGCAGAAAAAAAGGATTTTAGACCTACTAGAATCCATTATCACCCGCTTAGACTAGGAATAGTTTGACGCACACTAGGCTACAAAATATGGGAAATTTTAGGGTTTGTTCTAGGCAAAAATGATGGAAAAGAGACTTTTGTACACCGTGCAAATCCAATCCCTATTCATTTAAGACCTTTAGTCTATCTTTTACTTCCCGTACCAAACCAAAGGACAATACTGTATCGAAAATATCTCCATCCTTATCTTCGAAGATTTATTCTAATTTACTAAACTCTTTAAATTGTGCCTCTACTTCTTCTTCTCTTTCCATTTTTAAAAGACCAATAAACGGTTAAAAATTCATGACCTACCTGGAATACAATGGCTAGAAAGGTATATCTTGACCTGAATCCCATTGATGTAGACACGTTTCTTCTTCATGTACAGGAAAACATATGACTCATTTACCGTGAACTTTCCCTTTATAATATTTCTTTTTATAATCAACGAATGAAATCTAACTGTTGATCTTGTCACCCTATTCACATATGTCGTCAATCTCATCAAGCACTATCACCTAAATCAGTTTTGAGATCACCCAAAGTTGTTTCCCATAACCACTTTTCAATCGGGAAAATGAACTCCCGTTCAACATGTGACAGGTGGTATATATTTCACTGTCATTCACCCTTTCCTTTCTCCAAGCTATTGCGAGTGCGAAAAAGATCATCAATCGTTGATCTATTCCTCTTTTAATTTTGACCCCCGATCTACTTCACAACTATCCTTTTTTAACACTCTTTTCACTTTTTCTCTTACCATTATCCTACCACGATTTTTTTTAGAACAAAATCTTGGTCTACCGTTGATCCTCTCATACTTTATTATTTCACCATCGATATGTCCCAAGCTTTAGTATTCTGCTTATTTTAGTATTTGGAGGTCCCGCCATTTAAGTCGTTCGCTTGGCCAAATTTAGTGAATATTTATTTCTCCACCAACTTATAACACTTTATTGCTTAAATATCGATCACAACCTTAGGTCTTATTATAAAGCTTTATCCTTTGATTTACCCTCTTTTCCTTCTAACTACATAAAAACTACTCCTGTTTCAACAAGTAGCTCCAATTGGGGATGTTATCCTCCCAGCGAGGTAGCAAAGAACCCCGCAGACTAGTGCCTTGTCCATTACGATCTGTACAAACCATTATTCACAAATTTCAAGGTCTTTTTTCTTTCTTTTGTTTATAAAAATGAAAAATCTCCAAATATTACAGCCTTTTCCTTTGGGCTTCAAATATTTCAACCTGTCATTCATACTCAACTTCATATGTACAACTAATATACAAATATTTCCTATTTTTTTAAAGAAAGGTAGTGTTTGAGAAACCTCCCATTAACAGGACCCCCTCCAATGTCATTTCCATTTCGATCTTGCAAAATAAAATAATTATCTCCTCTGAATGCAAAAATAATATAAGGCCCTTTCCATAAGTGATCAAATTTAGCATGTTTATGCTCCTTCCTAGCATCCCACTTTAGAACCATGTAATTTACCTGAAAATTTCCTTCTTTCACCTTTCTGTCAAAAATTTTCTTCATTCTCTCTTGATGCACCTATACTCTTTCATATGCATTTTCTCTCATTTCATGGAGCTCGATCATCTGATTAATTCTTCTTTGCATATGGTTTGGCTCTTCATCTTGTTCTTGTAGCAACTTCATAACTAGGAGACCTAAGGAAACTGGAAAAATTACTTCTTCTCCATACATCAGCTGAAAATGTGACATACCAATATCTCTTTTTGTGCTTATCATGTCTTCCCATAAAACATATTTAATCTTTGTGCGCCAAGCTCCTTTGTTTTCTTCCAGTAATTTCTTTATAATCCTCACCAAACTCTTATTTGAGGATTCTTCCAATCCATTACCTTGAGGATAGTATGTTGTTGAATGATTCAAATGAATACGATACTTGTGACATAACCTAATCATCTTCTTTGATATGAAGGCCCGTGCATTATCTGTTACTATTCTTCTAGGACATCCAAACCTTGAAAGAATGTTTTCTTCCAAAAAATTCATTATTACAGTCTCTGTAGCATTTCTGGTTGGGATAGCTTCAATCCACTTGGTAAAATAATCTGTTGCAATCAAAATCCACTTATGTTGTCCTGAATAATTCGGATTAATTTCTCCAATGAAATCTAATCCCCACTGCTGAAAAGGTGCTTCGACTAAAATTGGTTTCAAAGGCAAAGGTAAAACTTCCCTTTTCCCATCAAAAATTTGACATTCCTGGAATTTTGAAATCTCCTTGTATACATCCGAAAAAATAGTGGCCCAATAGAATCCCGCTCTAAGAATTTTATTCATTGTAGCCTTCCATGAATGATGTCCTCCACACACTCCTTTGTGAAAATATTTCATAACCTGTTGTGCTTCGTTTTCCAACAAACAATTCAAAAAAATTCCTCGTGGATCTTTCCAATATAAATACTCATTCAAAATACAAAATTTTGTTGATTTCAATTTTACAGATCTTGCCCTATTCTTGCTCATTTCAGGAGGTGCTTGTAAATTTTGTAAAACATAAACAATATCGCCATACCAAGGGGACAAGGAAAAATCTTTAATTACTGGAAGATTAGGAACTATTTCAACTGAAAGATCAGATATAAAATTCATGTCCAGAGAATCACAATTCATTTCAGTCATTAGCTTTGCTAAACCTTGTCCCTTTATCAACTTTGTAGGTTTAATCGCCATATCATATTCTAGTAATATTGCAATCCATTTGGCTCTTTTTCCTTGAGGATCTAGTTGAGTGAGGATATCTTTAATTGCAGTTGTTGGGACATAAGCAATCACATGTGAATGCAAATTGTAGACTTTAAAATCATTCAAGGACTTGATCAGTGCATAAGCTTGCTTCTCCATTATATCATATTTTAATTCTCCATCTCTTAAAGTCTTGCTGAAAAAGGAAATTGGTTGTTCCATGCTATCTTGATTTTTCTGCAATAAGACTCCAGCTATAGTATGTTGCGATGCAAAAGAAAACATGATAAATTCTTTTGGGAAATCGGGACTAATTAGGACAGGGGCTTCAGTGAGATATTTCTTGATATCTTTAAAGGATTTCTTATCCTCAATAGTCCATTTGAGTTCATCATTCTTTTTTAACATGTCTGAAATATTTCTCAAAATTATGCAAAGCTAGGAACAAGTCTCCTCAAGAAATTTACTCTGCCAATGAAGGAATGCTCTTCTTTCTTGCTCCTTGGTATTCCGATTTTTTGAATGGCTGACACTCTTTTAGGATCAATTTTAATACCATATTTCGATATAATATGTCCTAATAGTTTCCCTTCTTTCATGGAAAAGTTTGACTTTTTGGGATTTAAAGATATACCAAACTTCCCGCATTTTAAAAAGACCTTTTCCAAATGTTTCAAGTGGTCTGCATCTGAATTTGAATAAATTGTTATATCATCCATATACACTACCACAAAATTGTCTTTCTCTTCTGGAAATGCAATATCCATGGCTCTTTGAAATGTATACCTTGCATTCATTAATCCAAATGGCATCTTTGCATACCTGAAAGTCCCCCATGGCGTTGTAAAAGATTTTTTCTCCTAATCCTCTGGAAGAACTTTGATCTAATTGTATCCTGAGAAACCATCCAACATGGAAATCCTTTCTGCTCTAACAACCTTCTGCAAAATGTGGTCCATCTTAGGCAACATGTAGTTGTGTTTTAAAGATACCTTATTTAGATTCCTGAAATCTACACATAGTCTTATCTCTCCATTCTTCTTTCTCACAGGGTCTAGATTCACCACCCACTTGGAAAATCTTAGTGATACGATGATTTTAGCATCAAACTTTTTAACTTCTTTCTCGATCACCAGAAGCAACAAGGGATTTATTCTCCTTAGCTTTTGTTTGAAAGGATTTTCATTTGGATTGATAGCAGTTGTGTGCTGAATTATGGAAGTGTCATACTCTTTTAAATATTCATAGCTCCAAGCTCTCCAAAGGTATGAGACCTCTTGGAATAACATTCTCTTTTAGCTGAATTATTTATTTTCCTCCAATTTCTCTTATGAACTTTTCTTGCTCGACTTCCAAAAATTATTCATTATTAACAACTCCCTCCATACCTTGATCTTCATTATCAATATTTGTATTAGCAAACTCATGTGTCATTTCTAAAAACCTCTTAATCTGCAAATCATCTTCAAAAACCTGCCAGTGTTTTGAATTATTGGGAATGGAAGGCCTATTCACAACTTCAATCTCATATTTTTTATTCGAGAAATTGGGTATTCTAAAATCACCAGCAGTAGTAGCTATAGAATATGCTATTGAGTTATTAATCCTGGGTATCACCACTATATCATGCTCATCAAAGAAATTTCCAAGCAAATCCCAAACTTCATTTCTACATGCTTTCATTTTTGGATGTTTTGTTTAGTAGATTCCATTCACTTGATTTATTACCAATTCAGAATCTCCAAACACCTCAATTTTCTTCACTTTTAAATATTTCAACACATTCAACCCCAAAATCAGAGCTTCATATTCTGCGACATTGTTAGTACCTTCAAAATCCAATTTGAAAGAGTACATCAGAAATTCTCGATCAAGAGATATTATCCACACACCTGCACCAGCACCTTCTTTGCTCATCGATCCATCAAAATGCATAGTCCAAATCCCTTCAATCCTCTATTTTTGTCTAATTATTTCCTTTACTTCAATCAAATTATTTTCTTCTTTATTTTTATTAAGACGTTCTTTTTCTTCGGATTGAAAATCATTGTAGAAAATGGAAGATTCTAAATCAGTATCTACTGCATAAATGGAATGACTATCTGGTCCATTTATGCTGCTTACCACATATGCAAGTCTTTTCTCAGTGTATAATCTTCTATGTTCACCAAGAACTGGAATTGTAGCAAAAGACATGTCCATCTGTAAAGTTCCCCTGAGTTTTGAAGCCCAAGATCTGGATAATAGCATACCAAATTTGGGAGGAATATCCGCAACAACCACACTTTTGACCGGAATTTTAGTGAGAGAAACTACCAAGTATTTTATCAACCCCAATAATTTGACCTTTTTCTAATGAAAAGAAAACAAATCATTATATGGTCTTGTGATTTCTAAACCCAAACTCTCCACTACAAATTTTGGCATCAAATTATGTGAAGCTCCTGAATCAAGCATGCAGTTATGAAGAATCATGTCATGGACATTCAGATTTACATAGAAAGGTGGAACTTCTTCTAAACTGTTATGTTCCATTTTAGAACCCAGAAGAATAGTCGGGGCATCATCATTCAATTCCAAAGTATCAGGTTCTATTTTTCCTTCATTCCTAATCATTTTTTAGATATATGTTCTTTATATTCACTGTTTTTAATATCTGATTTTTGAAATTTCACTTTGCAAGTTGAATGGAATGAGCGTTTTGTCACTTTCTTTGATTGAATCTCTTTTATTCTCTGGAATCTTCTTCAGTACATCTTCTTTTGGTTTCTCTTTTTGATGTTGACTAGTTGAAGGTTGATCAATAGGACCCTTCTTTTTATTTATAATTACATCTCTGTTTATGAGGATGATCTTTTTCTGAAGGTAATTTACTGCATTCTGATACCCAATCTGATATTTGTTCTATCTCTAACTCAAAAGTATTACATTACCCATCTATGGAAAACATTTCATGTTCCATCTTAGTCAATTAAACTTCAGAATCAAGATCATCAAAATGATGAATTTCACTTTCTACAAGTTCAGTTTCTCCTTCTTCATCTACAAAGTTTTCAGGGAATGGAGGTCTTACTTGATGATGCTCCGCATTTATTTGATTTCTCTGATCCCTCTGATCTCTTTGTCTTATCTATGGAGGAATTTGTCTTCTGAAATTCAGGTTTCTAATCTGAGGCTCTTGTTGATCTCTATTTTGGGGTTTATTTTCCTAGGCTAATCTGTCAATTAGTCTTTCCATTGTTTTCATCATCATATCAATTCTAGCATCTGTGGAAGAGGATGTTGAAGCTTGGTTTTCTTCTCTAGTTTTTATTCTATCTATGTCAGTTTTCTGTTTCATCTTTCCAGAAGCCATCAGATTTTCCTCTACTTCTATTGCACCCTTTAACATGTCAGGAAAAGTAGCTGATTTTATTTCTCTCAACATACAAGAAAAATCACCATCAAAAGCATCTGCATAATGTAACTTGGAAGCCCCCACTAGAGGTTTAACATAAACATGAATTGAATTATAAACCCTCATAAATATTGCAGACAATTCTTGAACAGACTCAAAACCTCCTTTTTTCAGATTATTGTATTGTGTTAAAAATTGTAAAGGGTTTTTCTTGTCCTTCCATATATCAAGTAAACGAGTTACAAATTCATCATAGGAAGGGATAGATCTTGCAGCAAGAGTTCTAAACCATTGCTTAACCTCTCCAGATAAACTTTGTGCCAACAATCTCATTTTAGCATCATCATGATCTACTTATTCAAGATCAATGAAATCATTAAACCTATCAAAATGTTGTTGGGCTGTGTAATTCCCCTCTCCATCAAACAATGTGATTCTTTGTGCATAATTTTGAGGGAGGTCATGCAAAACAATAGGCAAAGCAAGTGGAGCAAATCTAGTAGCCATGACTATTTGAGGGTTTTGAACAATGTTATGAGTTTGTAGTGGTGGTTTCTGAGTTTTAGGTTTTCTCAACTCAACGTTTTCAGATTTTTGTAAATATTCCCAACAGACTGTAATAGATATGATTGAAATCTATTATGATCAATAACAGTTTCGTTTAAATCTGATTCAAACTTGGATCTAAATAGAGACAATTCAAATCTTTCACCTAAACCAATATCTTCATAGCTATACAATTCTTCTTGAGAGGAAGGGAACAAAGTTTCAAACTGAGATGTACTTGCTTGATATTTCCCTTTAATCTTTCTCAAAATCTCTTCAGGATTTTCTAATTCTTGAAATAAATGGGAACTTGGATTTCTCCTCATGTGAATCTTTCGGGAAGCCACAATTTCTTTCTTGGAGTCTCCTATTTAAAACTGAAAATTTAAAAGTGAATTCGTTAGGGAAAAATACAACCAATACCAGATATCAAACTTCTTTGCCCACATAAATCTAATCACAATCTCGTTCTACCCAGGGAAAATATGACTGAGTGACTGACAAAGCCATATCATACTAGATACGCAATCAACTCGTAATTACGTTTTTCCAACAAGAACAACCTCAGTGAGATGGAAATTCACCTCCATTTTAAAAAATGCGCGAGGTAACATTTGACTGCAAAAAAAAAGGGTATGTTTATTCCAATTTTCATACAGTTTACCTCTGTCTAATGTTTTTATTAAACTCTTGGTTTCCATCTTTGTTATTAATGTTTATTTCTCAGTGGATAACTTAGAGATGGAAAAAATAATATACCTTGGTGTATTTCTATAGCAATCCTGGCAATGTTAAGAGAGAGGCTCTGTAATATTTTTGACATACTTACACAAGTTTAAATCCGCTTATGAGGTGAGCGAAAGCTCTTGAAGTGTAGACCATAGAGGAGGGAATCAAACCCTGCTCTCTCCCTATATTATGCATTGTTCTGGTATTAAGTTGCGAGTACAAAACGTTGACTCCATCTCCATTTACGCTATACACACACACACACACATATATATATTTTCTGGAACGATTGATGAGGGCGTGCAGCCTGTGATCTACTTGAACTATATATTATTTATATTTTCTATCCATTATGTTGGGTTTATAGATGTGTCTATGGACTTAAAAATAGCAAAACTCATTTTCAATTTAGCAATAAATCTATTAAGAAAGTTGTTGCTAGTGAAAGATAGGCGATTGACATAAATTGATAAACTGTTGAAGAGTGGAGCGTCCTTTATGCAGAGGTTCGCCTTTGTTTATGAACTTAATAAATAATTATGTTGAGTCTTCCAAGAAGACTGAACTTTTGCGAGGGTAAATAATAGTCATTTTGGCAATACGAGATCCCTCGACTAATTCTCAGTTTTCTTGAAGTCTAAAATACAATGGTTGGTATTTTCGTAAGACCCAGAAGGGGGCTCTCTGTTGAATTAGAGTGTAAAGATATATTGTATGTTAATAATTGTAATTAGTAAGATCAGGGCGCGGCCCGGTCCTTATTGACGGGACTATATCCTTTACTTATGTATGAAATACATAAGTTTAAATGTTGTTAAGAAAGGGCTTATCCCCCAACTTAAGAGCCTCACTTAATGCTTTTACATAAAAGTATAAAGTCTGTGAAAATAGTGAAGCGAAAATCATAACCTTTATATTATACGGGTTAATTACATGAAGTGAAGTTAGGGCTTTTCTCAAGTACAACTGTATCAATATGGCTTATATAAGTTCGGTGTTTTATCAATAAACTGTTTTGTTTTGAGACCTTTGTGTTCTGAGAAAAAGTTGGATTCATGCTTAGCTCGGGGATACTTCTCGCGAAAAAACACAAGCCAGAGGATCAAATGGTTGGGTGGAAGTTACAGTCAAGTTCTCAGTGACACCACAAAGTTGGATTTGTGTTCAGCTTGGGGATACTTCTCGCAAAAAAACACACATTAGAGGATCAAATGGTTGGATGAAAGTTACAATCAAGCTCTCAATGACACCACTATGTCTATAGCAGATAAGTATTTTCACTTATTTTACTATTATTGATGAAATATAAAGAGCTTTGCATAAGTCAAGAGAAAATGAAATGTATTCAAATATGAATATAGATACTTTTATGTTGCTGTTTCCTTTAATTACTACTCAATTTGACTACAAAGGATGTTTTGTTAATATGTTAAATTATTAGCTAAACATGATTTTTGATAAGGTTATAAATGAATTATCAATTAAGGATGTACATAGATATGATCATAAAGGCATTGATTGTTAAATGTTCTTGATTTCTGACTGTAAATCTTCATGGTGTCATTTATAAATTCTTAAATTATGGGCATATATGGATGGATTTAGATTTCAAATCTGATTTGGATCTACAAAATATAACATTTGAAAATATTTTTCTTGAAATGGTAAGCTACTCTCATGTGGTTACCTAATTTATTTTCCTTAATTTGTGTCTGTGTGGTTACCTAATTTATAGCAGCTCATAACTGCCAAGATGGCTTCTTTATTCAGTAATAAAATATTTGCGATTCACCTGGGACATTCATGAGTCCTTAATCCACTCAAGAAAATGCGACAGCCTGCTAAAAAATGAAAACTTAATCCCTGAATTCTGCCCGATAATCAGATCTTAATCTTAGGCATTTGAAACGTATGGATATCATACTATATATATACTTGAAAATATACATATAGATGTTACCAATAAATTATGGGTTAAGATGTCCATACGAAGATTTAAAAAACTGATTGTAAATATTAATATTAGCTCGCAACCTTTTACTTCATTGGGAAGTAATCTAGAGTGAATAGTCTAGACCTATATGGCTGTATAGATATAAAAGGATAAAAATAAATGTAATACTTATCATATTGGACCAAGTTGAGCTATGCTATGATTGATCAAAGAATGATAGATTAAGAATTAAATTGTTCATGTTATTTTATAACATGAGGTGCTTACCTTCATATTGAAATGGGAGCTAATGAGACACTTTGGTAGTTAGCGTTTTGGTAAATTTTGTATTAAAAGGGGGTCTCATGATTTAATAACAACGGGAATGTTTTGGGGAATTCCTTTCCGAAAAGAATATATGCTTATATTTTATCATTTAGTATAAGCTTAAATTATGATTAATATGGGAACTAATCCTTATATTTAGATGTGAATTCAATGCTCTAATTGATTCAGAACTCATTGTATATTTCATTTAATTCTTACTTGAGCTAAAGTAAGATAGCGTAGGATATCAGTTATGTGTAAAATAGTTCCCAATGAAAATGTTAAGTGATGATGTAGATGAGATAGTGAATTTAGGGTTATTAACCTCAAGCTAATGTATCTAGCAAGTTTGAAGAGATAAATTCTTATATAAAGATTGTTGCGAAGAGGAAAATGTCAATAGTAAATAAGGTGATTCATTGAGTCTTGACATATGGGAATCTTGTAGAATAAATTCATATGTTCCCTATAATTAAAAGTACATACAATGGGAATTATCCTTGATCTTAACATCATGAGTTTAGAATGTATGGCACTTAAAAGTCATGTGTTTTATTAAATGCAAATAAGTGTTAGATAAATCTACACATGACATTCAAGTAGTATATGGTCTGATTAAATGCTTATGAATTATTGAGAACATATAGTTTGTTCATAAAAAGGATTTTAAGGATCAAAGCATACACTTACGAAATGCAATCAATGTAAAAGCACTTGGTTAATACCGTCTTAACGAATAATGAGGTTAATACATTTGGTAATCCACATCGAAGTTGGCATTGTCATCGAATGCTAACATAGACTACAACAAGTCATTGGTGTCAATACAACTTCAACAAGTTTCGACTCGACATGACTTCGACAAACTCAACAACTCTGACAGGTTCCAATTTCGACACAACTCCGACGAGTCTCAACTTCGACATACTGCGACTCACTCCGCACCTTCAACATGTTCAGCAACCTCACAATTTGCAACATTGACATGCAACGTCGACATGCGACCAGAGACTGTCGAACTTCGACAGACTATCTCTATGTCTTCCAGTCGACTGTAACAGTTGAACTATTGAACCGTTCTAACTTCTTCTTTGTAACTGAACATAACGGGCATGCACCCAAGCGTCCCAAAATTCTATATAAGCATGCATAATATTGTAACATACATCGATATAGCGATCAATCTATCTGTTTGAAAGTAATCGAGAAGAACAGTTCGCATTCCTGCATTATATTGTCTGTGCATAATTGTGTTTATCTGTGTAGTGTAATCCTGCTTTTGCTCATTTTGCTTCTTATTGTTTCTTCCATAACAGAGCTGACTCATTCAGTTGAACTGTTGTCCCCCTCGTGCTTCTTGGACACAACCTGGATCATTGGTATCAGAGCAAGACCCAATCAGAGCACTCAATTTTGTTCGTGCTTAAGTTCTAAGAATACACTTCTCTCGAAGTTACCGACTTATGCCGGTTCAAGCTCACTCGCAATATCAGCAATCCAAGTAGACACCACCTCCAGAAATGACAGAAGAAACATACGATAGACATGTAGCTGAAGAGACAACATAGCTTATTGAGCAAGCTCTAGCTTGACAACATACTGAAATGTTTGCCCAGTTCAACGAAATTCTCATGCGATTTTATTCGACATTCAGAGGATTTTCAACGAGAAATCACTCCAACAAAATCAGCCCCTTCAAAGTGCAAATGAATTTGGACATACCAAATCTTGAAGGAAAGATTGACGCGGAATCCATCGACAATTGGGTGCAACAATTGGAATCCTATTACGTTGTGAATCAACTCTCAGAAGCTGAAAAGATCACCATTGCATCCTTAAAGATGTCAACATTTGTGCACTCCTGGTGGAAGAACCTCTCGACAAATATGGAGGAAAGTGAAGAAAAGCAGAGACCCCATCGACACATGGGATAAATTCGTCGAACACATCCAAAAGGAGCTTTACCTACCGAAGTACCTCGAGCAGTAGTATAAGAAGTGGAAACAACTAAGGCAATGGAAAGATGAATTAGTACAGAGTTACACCAACGAGTTCTACCGACTCATGGCTAGACTTGGGGTCCAAGAAGAAGAGAAATTGCTTGTTTTGAAGTACATCAATAGATTGTCCCAGTAAATTCAGTAGGAGATGGAATTTCTGACTGTTAGTACACTTGCATATGCATTCCACTACGCCAACAAACTAGAAACTAAGCAGAAAGGGAAAGCATGCTTCATGACAAAGCCGACATCGGGATGACCACCCGACAAGAAGGCACCAACCGACTTCGACAAGTCGAAATATTCTCAGCCGACTCCGCCAAAGCTAGATCACGACAATAAGCCTTTTCACAAGAGGGAACGTAGCAAAAAACCACATACCGAAAAATGGTGCGATTACCACCACTCATCTTGGCATGATACGTTTGAATGCAAAGCTCAGACAAAGAAGCTCATCAATCATGCTCATAAGTTCACATTAATCATGATCAAGCTGTAACATTCTAAGAATACTATAGCGATGAGTCGAGTCACCGACCAATGCAACTCCTGACAGAAGCAGCAAGTCGATCATATTCTCGATGAGTACCAGAACCTCTTTCAAGCTCCCGACGGAGTACCTCAACATTTCTAGGGAAAACACTCCATTGAACTTGTTCCTGGTTCTTCTTTTCCTAATGCATTTGTTTACAGAAGATACATTCTAAAAAATGAATATATTCACAGACAAATACAAGAATTAATCGACAAAGGACATATCCGCCCCAACTCCTCTCCTTGTGGAATTCCAGTCGTTCTAGTTTCGAAGAAATACGGGACTTGGTGCATGTGCATCGACTACAGAGCTCTCAAAAAAATTTTGGTAAAGAATCGCTACCCTTTGTCGTGGATAGATGAGCTCATCAACTATCTGAAAGGTGCTAAATTCTTTACTAAGCTCGACCTCAAGTCAGGTTACCGTCATATTTCAATCGAACCCTCATATCTGTGGAAAACTGCTTTCAAGACCAAGGAAGGATTGTTTGAAAGGTTAGTCATACCTTTCGGCTTAACCAATGCACTTGCGACCTACATGTGACATATGAATAACCTTCTTCAACCTTTCATCAAAAAATGGGTCATTGTCTATCTCGACAACATATTGATTTTCAATCGATCATGGGAAGAACATGTCAGACATCTTTGACAAGTTCTCAACACTCTCTAGCAACATCGGCTCTATCTGAACATGGACAAGTGCTCTTTTGTGATAACCAACATCAAATATTTGGGGTATGGAATTGACTCTACAGGCATTAACGTCGATCCAGAGAAAGTACATATCCTGAAAGATTGGCCCATTCCTAGAAGCATTCAAGAACTAAGAAGTTTTCTTGGTTTGGCGAATTTCTATCGACGAATCATACTCGGCTTGAGTTACATAGCCTGGCCCTTGAATCAGTTGATGAAGGGAAGTGGGAAAAATGTCTTCCAATGGACAACAACACATCAAGTAGCTTTTGAACAGCTCCATCACAAGCTCTACACTACACCAGTACTTGTGTTACCTAATTTGCATCAACCCTTTGAGATTGAGACGGATGCATCGGACTATGCCTTGGGTGCATTGATCACTCACTCTAGTTACCTAGTCGCTTTTCATTCCGATACTTTTAACAACACAGTTAGAAGATACTCGATGTACGAAAAAGAACTGTATGCCATTGTGCAAGCTCTCAAGCAATGGAGGTATTACATCCTTGGCAAGGAAACGGTCATTCTCACTGATCACAAGCCTCTACAGTTTGCTCCGACACAATCCAAGTTGCAGACAAACCGAAAAATCAAGTGGATTAATTACCTATAGCAATTCCAGTTGGTGATTACATATCAAAAAGGTAAAGCTAACGCCGTCACCAATTGCCTTAGTCGACCACCCACTACTCTCCTTTTGATAGTGATGAGTATGCAGGGATACGACATGACCACTTGGACACAATTGTATGAGGATGATAGCGACTTCTCAGTAGTCTACCAATAGTTACAGACTAACAAGTCATCGACCTCAGACTACTTCCTTAAAGACACCTTGCTATACAAGCTTGGACAGCTTTGTGTACGGATCAATGACCACCGACAACAGCTCATTTGGGATGCGCACTACAACAAGATTGCAAAACACTTTGGAGTAGCAAAGACACTTGTTATTCTGCAGAAGCATTTATTTTGTCCTATACTTAAATATGACGTCAACAAGTACATTCGATCATGTGTGGTTTGTGCCATTGCTAAACCACTTAATCGACGACAGGGATTGTACACACCTCTGCCAGTTCCTAGTTGACCATGGGAATTTGTTTCTATGGACTACTTGATGGGTTATCCTACTACTAGACATCAGCATGACGTGATATTAGTAGTAGTCGACCGATTTTCCAAGATGGCCATTCTCATACCATGTAAGAAGACCACGACAGCACAGCAGACCACTCAACTCTTCTTTACACATGTTTGGAAACACTTTGGTTTACCAACAACCATTATTTCCAACCGAGATGCCAAATTCGTCAACATCTTTTGGAAGTCTCTCTTGCAACAGCTAGACACATGAGTCTCATTGTAAACATCTTTCCATCCTCAGACCGATGGAAGTTGTTAATTGCTTGGTCATACAACTGCTCCGCATGAACAACCACAAGCATCGACGCACATGGGATGAAAGTATTCCATACAAACAACATAGCTACAATCTTGCTCAGCACAAATCTACAGGAAAGAGTCCATTTGAGATCTATTACAGATTTCAAGCCTCACCACCTATCGACTTGATCAGCTCCTCGACACACCCGAACTCCGAGACCAACTACAGCCAACGAGAAGTTGATAAAGTAGTCAAGTTTAGAGATCAGATATGCGACATCTAGAAGCAAGCACAAGAAATGTTGTAAAGAGCAAGCGAGAAAGCTAAAGCCTGACATGACAAGCATCATATTCCTTATTCATTCCAAATTGGGGATAAGGTCTGGTTACATATCAAGAAGGAGCGCTTCACAGGTCCTCTCAAGAAGTTAAAACCTTTGCGATATGGTCAATACAGTATTCTTTGACATATTGGCGAAAACACTTTACAAAGCAACATTCCTACATGCATGGGTTTGCATCCAGTATTTAATGTGGATCTACTTCGACCATACCATGCACCACTGTTGGAACATAACGAATTACCGACAACAGAACCCGAAGACATCCATCCAAATGTTCAAGAGCCTCTTCCTTGCGACACCATCGTGGGACGATAAGTACGCCTTATAAGGACGAACACAATTCCCTTGTTTCAGGTTGCCAAAGCTGGCCACCTCCCATCTCAAGGAAAGTGGTACTCTGTTACTGAACTAACTAACAAATTTCCTCACCTTCATGAGAAAACAATGGGGACCATTGTTTGTTAAGGAAGGAGGTCTGATCCACATCGCAGTTGGCATTGTTGTTGAATGCTAACATTGACTGCGACAAGTCATTGGTGTCGATAAAACTTCGACAAGTTTTGACTTGTTGATGTAATTGTAACTTCAGAATGTATTTCACCTATGTATATTGTACTCCTATAGAGATGCTATTATTGCTCTATACGGAAGTGTCATCATTTGTATTGACAAGTGTCGCAACTTGCACGTGATGCATTATTAGACCACCAAGTGTGGGGTTGGCCTTGATTAGTATTGCCATGCGTTATTAGACTGAGTTAGACAAGTCGGCCCTGCTAGTTTATTAGATAGTTCAGGTCATGTATAAATAGAGTGCAGGAGGCACTCTATTTGATCACTTCAGTATTCACTTCTACACTACTCAGAAAGTGGCACACAAGTGAGGAAGGAGGAGTAGCTGCTAGGAGGACTATCTCTTGTACTTGGGTTGTATCATTGCTCTTTCTATCTCTAAGGAAGTTGTGGGGTTTTTCACCTTTATGGTTTTCCCCAGTGAAACTCTGTGTTTCTATCGTCTAATGTGATTTCTTGTTGTGCTTGATATGATTGATATGTTGTACATGTTATTCTCTCAGTAAAGATCCTAGAGTATATTGAATTGATGCTCAAAAATTAACATGGTATCAGAGCTAACCTGAGAAGAAGACACTTTGCAGTTGCGAAAGCTAGGGATTCTTGTTTTTTGGGTTTCTCTCCACATATCTTGAAAGGAAGGAGGCTAGATTGACTCTCCTCAGCAAGGCACATCTTTCTATCGCAACATAATTCAATTCTGAGCATTTTCAGATTTTGACCTAAAAATTAGGGTTTCCACAAAAAGTGGAATTTCTGAAATCTGAGACCATGGCTAGATGCTCCTCAGAAAAATCAAAGTTTAGAGCTTTGGATTGAAATTCTTGGTTGGGTGAAGCTCCGGTAAAATCAAACCCTAGTTTGGGGTCGTGTCTAGTGAAGTCAGAAATTAGGGCTTCTGCAAAAGTTGGAATTTCTGAAATCTGAGACCATGGCTGGATGCTCCTCAGAAACATCGAAGTTTGGAGCTTTGAATCGAAATTTTTGGTTGGGTGAAGCTCCAGGAAAATCAAACCCTAGTTTGGGGTCCTGTCTAGTGAAGCCGGAAATTAGGGCTTCTGCAAAAGTTGGAATTTCTGAAATCTGAGACCATGGCTGGAAGCTCCTCTAAAAAATCGAAGTTTAGAGACCAAGATAGAACTTTTTGGATGGATGAAGCTCCGGAAAAATCAAACCCTAATTCAAGGTCCTCCCTATTGAATCCAGAAGTTTGAAAAGCAAATTTGAGGGGTGACACTTTGCAGTCTTCAAATTCTGAGTATACCAGCTTGATCAACTCATCAAGGCACATATTTCTATCCTTTCAAAAGTTTGAAATTCAAAGTTTGAATTTTTAGGGTTTCTTTGACAAACCCTAATCCAGCTCCAGATCCAAATTTCTGCAAATCAAGTGGTAAGACCTAAATCCTTTTTATTTCCATTTGAAGTACTCATTAAGATGTCTCACCACACCAAGCTTGAGGATAAGCTTGAAGGGGCTGATAACTTCGAGCATGGAAGTATAGGATTGGGTTAATCCTGGAAGAAAATGAATTGGATACTTACATAAGTGAAGAGGTCCCTGTCTCAGAGGGAGAAGAGGCCAAGGCCTTACATAAGAAGAACTTGGTCAAGGCAAAGAGGATCATTGTTGATTCTATCAAAGACCATCTCATTCCACATTTGTCATCTCTAAAGGCACCCAAGGAGATGTTTGATTCCCTAACCAAGCTATTTGAAGGGAAGAACATAAAACAGAAGATGACTCTGCGGAACCAATTGAAAGGGGTAAAGATTCAGAATGGAGAGACCATTCAATCTTATTTTTCCAAGGTCTCTTGGATCAAGGAACAACTTGACGCCGTGGATGAGGTACTGGATAATGGTGAAGTTTTTATGACCACATTGAATGGCCTACCTAGGTCATGGGATTCCCTCATCCAAGGAATTTGTGCTAGGAAGAAACTTATCACATTCAGTAGGTTGTGGGAAGAATGCTCACAGGAAGAAACTCAGATTATAGCTCGAGAAGAAAAGATGGGGAATGAAGATCGAGCTCTCACAGCACATACCAAGAAGATGACACTTTTCCTCAAAATGTCCTAATAACAAAAGGAACAACAACAACAACTACTACAAGCAATCTGATAGGTATGACTTATAGGTATCTGTTCATGATTAATTTCATAATATGATTGTCCTCATGTTATTGAGTTTAGTAACAATCGTGTTTAATTTTAGACTTGTCCTATAACCCTAGTAAAAGTATGAATGCATGATAGAAGACATTCATTGATTCGGGTTATGATTGTATTATGATTGTACTAATGCACTGTGGTGTTGTATGAGGAGAATGTTATCCGCTAACATGAAGGTACAAATCAAGTCCTAGATCAAGACCATAGTGACATGAAGACAAAGACTCATCCATAGTCATGGATCACATAGAGGTATGCATAATTTGGTTCTACAATGGTTAACTTATGAGTTATGCAGGTCATTGAAGAGAACAAGAAAACATTGCTAGACATAACTAGCAAATATGATGACCAGGTATGTTTTTCCTATATCAAGTTAGAAACCTACCCTATGTAAGGATCTTATACTTTTGTATAATTGATAATGATTATTCATGAAGTTATATGTTTGAGTAATCTAGGGTTTATGCATATTGTGTTCCTTACTTTGATTAATGATATGACTAACCAGAAAAAAGTCCTATATAAACCTTGAATACTAATGCGTATTATCTGTGTTTGAAATGATCATGACTATACATGCTTAAGATTATTGTGTTTTGATAGTATTAAGATTATACTAATAAATGTATGATTATGTATGAGATCTCGAGGATAACACAATGATGATACTAGTAAGCATGCATAGTGATCAAGAATGGATATAAGTTCAAGGATAGGTAATCTAGGAAGCAAAGATCAAGAGGGAGTCCACCCAACAAACAAACAAAGATAAGTATTTGAATCGTCATTTCTTGTATATTTGATTTTTTAAATACTGTTGTTCAAAGATGAATAGACTAGACTTAGGTTGTATGGATATTAGAATAATTGCATTAATGAATAGTATACTACTAATATGCATGTAATGGGTAAGTGGCCTATGGCACTGTACAACATTCCATTGCTATTTATCTAGAATGAAACCTCTTTGCTGACATGTTGGGAGTTGTGCACACTCTTAACAATGTTCTGGTAGAGATTGGAAGGCATCTAGAAAGTTACGGGATATGGATAAATGTTGTATTGAAGCATTGGATAAAATAATTGCATGAATTTATGCCATATGTCTTTATGAGTAAAAATTTGCTTTGAAATATATAAGATGTTTATAATCATGCAATTGAACTTGTCTTGTAGGAAAGACCATGTACCATCACCTACAAAAGAAGGACTACAACATTTGTTCCAGCAACAAAGTTATCTATTGAAGAATCTGAAGTTCCTAGGATCTGGGATGAAGTAATGGAAGGATGCCATGATCCATCGATCATGAAGAATGATGTTTGGGATGTGGTCCCAAGACCTGAAGGGAAGTCAGTTGTGAATTCCAAGTGGATCTACAAGATCAAGCATGTCGCAGATAACAACATAGAAAAATACAAAGCGAGGTTTTGTAGCTCGTGGCTTCTCCCAGAAAGAGGGATTGACTATGAAGAGACTTTTGCACCTGTAGCCAGGTACACTTCCATCAGATCAGTACTTGCTCTGGCTGCAGTGATGAAATGGAAGATACACCAGATGGATGTCAAGACAACTTTCTTGAATGGTGTAGTCGAGGAGGAAGTGTATGTGGAGTAGCCACTCGGTTTTGAGACACATGACAAAGAGTCATATGTGTGCAGGTTGAATAAAGCCTTATATGGCTTGAAGCAAGCTCCTAGGACTTGGTATGGTAGGATAGATAGATTTCTATCCAGTTTGGGATTTACCAAGAGTAAAGCGGATTCCAACCTTTACTACAAGGTTGAGGAAGGAAATCCTGCGATACTACTCTTGTATGTGGATGACTTGTTTGTTATAGGTGATGATAGATTGATTGCCGACACGAAGAGGAAGCTTGCTGCTGAGTTCGAGATGGACTTGGGGATGATGCATTACTTTCTAGGCATGGAGGTGTGGTGTAGTGCAGATGGAATCTTGCTTGGACAAGGGAAGTATGTAGTAGAGATCCTGAAGAGGTTCGGGATGATGGGCTACAAGGCCATGGCCACACCTATGGCATCGAACCTGAAGCTTTTGTGTGATGCTTCATCTGATTCGGTTGATGTCACGATGTATCATAAGATGATTGGGTCCTTGATGTACCTAACGAACATGAGACCAGATATTTGCTTTGTGGTGAACACATTGAGCTAGTTCCTGATGGATCCTAGAGGTGTTCACCTAGTTGTTGTAAAGCATATTCTGAGGTACCTGAAGGGTACAATTGATTATGGGCTCAAGTATGATGTGAATCAAAATTTTAACCTGCAGGGTTATGTTGATTTAGATTGGGCAGGTAGTGCTGCAGATATGAAGAGCACTTCTGGGTGCTACTTCAGTATGGGATCATGTGTGATCTCTTGGTTTAGCAGGAAGCAGTCCTATGTAGCACTGAGTACAGCCGAAGCAGAGTATGTTGCAGCTTGTTCAACTAGTTGTGAGGCAGTATGGCTGAGGAAGCTACTGTCTGAGTTATTTGATCTCCCATTGGAGGGTACTGGTATCTTTTGTGACAACCAGAGTTGTGTGAAGCTGTTTGAGAACCAATTGTTCCACAACAGGTCGAAGCACATTGAGATCAAATATCATTATATTAGGGATAAGGTGCGGAGAGGAGCAGTGAAGCTCCTGTATGTTGCAATGGATGAGAAGGTTGCAGATGTGTTGATGAAACCACTAGCCAGAGTGAAGTTTGAATACTTCAGAGAGAGGCTTGGTGTCCTTCAGATTGATGACACTTCGAGGAAGAAGTGATGGACACATTTGCAGGAGCCATTCCAAGCGTGGTGAGAGGAGGATCCTTCCCATGGATGTGGATGTAAGCACTATGTGATGAGCATCAGGACGATGCTCTAGTTACTGCTCTGGATATGTATCAGGTGGATACATTGTATGATCAAGATGATCATGGATGATGAGCTTCAAGATGTTGCTCCAGATGATATGTATCAGGTGGATACATTGTATGATCTGGATGATCATGGATGACGAGCTTCAAGATGATTTCTCCAGATGATATGCATCAGGATGATGCTATGATGATGATCAGGATGATCATGTGATGATGTACATCAGGATGATGTATAGTGAGTATCAAGTTGATACTCTGTGGCCGTGGACAGGTTGTGCAAGGGTAGCATGTAATACGTCCTGGAGATCTGGACAGGTTGTGCTAGACATGTAAAAGGCCTGAGATGCTCTTTATAGATCTTGCTTGGCAAGAAACTCTTTTAAGGTTTTGCTAGACCACATGTAATATGTCCTGTAGATCTGGACAGGTTGTGCTAGTCATGTAGAAGGCCTTAGATGCTCTTTAGAGATCTTGCTTGGCAAGACACTCTTTTAAGGTTTTGTGGGGACCACATGTAATAAGTCCTGGAGATCTGGACAAGTTGTGCTAGTCACGTAAAAGGACTCAGATGCTCTTTAGAGATCTTGCTTGGAAAGACACTCTTTTAAGGTTTTGTGGTAGGGGTAGCATGTAATACATCCTGGAGATTTGGACAGCTTGTGTTGGACACGTAAAAGGCCTCAGATTCTCTTTAGAGATCTTGCTTGACAAGACACTCTTTTAAGGTTTTGCTAGACCACATGTAGTACGTCCTGGAGATCTGGACAGGTTGTGCTAGTCATGTAAAAGGCCTCAGATGCTCTTTAGAGATCTTGCTTGGAAAGACACTCTTTTAAGGTTTTGTGGGGACCACATGTAATAAGTCCTGGAGATCTGGATAGGTTGTGCTAGTCACGTAAAAGGCCTCAGATGCTCTTTACAGATCTTCCTTAGCAAGACACTCTTTTAAGGTTTTGTGGTAGGGGTCACATGTAATAAGTCCTGGAGATCCGGGTAGGTTGTGCTAGTCACATAAAAGGCCTCGGATGCTCTTTAGAGATCTTGCTGGGAAAGACACTCTTTTAAGGTTTTGTGACAGTCACATGTAAAAGATCATGGGAGATCCGATAGGTTGAGCTCTGTGCTCGTAAAAGGCCTGGGATGCTCTTTCAAGGTTTTGTTGACGCATGTAATAAGTCCTGAGGATTCCATAGTATGGCCAGCCATGATGAAGACCTACAAGTGGTGGACCTACATCCAGCATGAAAAAGGGATGGCTCTGTAGAAATTCCTATGACGAGTAGTTCAGAGATTGATTGAGATAGCAGCAGTTGTGATGATGACGATGATTCGATGACGATGATCTAGAGAAGAAGACTGGTGCTAGCAGATCTGTGTCGAGAAATACCTTCCCAGTTAAGAGGGACTATTGATGTAATTGTAACTTTAGAATGTATTTCACCTATGTATATTGTACTCCTATAGAGATATTGTTATTCCTCTATACGGAAGTGTCATCATTTGTATTGACAAGTGTCGCAAGTGTCACAAATTGCATGTGATGGTTTATTAGACCACCAAGTGTGGGGTCGGCCCTGATTAGTATTACCATGGGTTATTAGACTGAGTTAGACAAGTCGGCCCTACTAGTTTATTAGATACGTCAGGTCATGTATAAATAGAGTGCGGGAGGCACTCTATTTGATCACTTCATTATTCACTTCTACACTACTCAGAAAGTGGCGCACAAGTGAGGAAGGAGGAGTAGCTGCTAGGAGGACTATCTCTTGTACTTGGGTTGTATCATTGCTCTTTCTATCTTTGAGGAAGTTGTGGGGTTTTTCACCTTTATGGTTTTCCCCAGTGAAACTCTTTGTGTCTATTGTCTTATGTGATTTCTTGTTGTGCTTGATATGATTGATATGCTATACATGTTATTCTCTTAGTAAAGATCCTAGAGTATATTGAATTGATGCTCAAAAATTAACATGACTCGATGTGACTTCGACAAAATCAGCAACTCCGACAGGTTCCGATTTCGACCCAACTCCGATGAGTCTCGACTTCGACATACTGCGACTCACTCTGCACCTTCGACATATTCAACAAGCTCACAGTTCTCGACATCAACATGCATCGTCGACATGCGACCAACGACTGTCGAACTTTGACGGACTATCTGCCTGTCTTCCAGCCGACTGTAAAGGTTGAACTGTTGAACCATTCTAACTTCTTCTTTGTAATTGAACGTAACGGGTAGGCACTCAAGCATATCAAAATTCTATATAAGCATGTATAATATTGTAACATACATTGATCTAGCGATCAATCTATCTGTTTGCAAGTAATAGAGAAGAATAGTTTGCATTCCTGCATATTGTCTGTGTGTATTTGTGTTTATCTGTGTAGTGTAATCCTGCTTTTGCTCATTCTACTTCTTATTGTTTCCTCCATAACAGAGCCATCTCATTCAGTCGAACCGTTTTCCCCCTCGTGCTTCTTGGACACGACCTAGATCATTTGGGTTGTTGAATGAAATAAAAAAATAATAATTCACCACATATCCCAAAAGACTATTGTGGGTATTGGGTTGTTACATATAGGGAATTTAACCTATGCATTAGCATTTCCTGCTTGTCTATGTGTGCATAATGTATTTCATGTGTCTTTATTGAAGAAATATGTGCTTGATCCTAACCACATAATTGGGATTTGATTCAAGTGGAACCAAAAGGAGATATTATGGTATAACTGCTATGTATTCTCTATTAAAAATTTGTATTACTAAGGAACATGGCCATCATATAGGTAAAGGTCCAATGGACCCATTATAGTCCTGAAGAAGAAACATGTGAGCTCAAGGATTTGATGCGGGAGGCATAGCCACAACTATTTTGATGTTTGATAAAAGTTTTGATCATGTTCATAGTGTTGATGATGCACCGAGGACAGTGCAAAAATTAAGCGAGGGGAATGTAATACCCCAGTTTTGAACCCATAATGTAAATTTGTAAATATTGATGAAAAATTATAGAAGGTAGAAACAAATAGCAAGAGGTGGCCAAGACTATGTAAATATGTAAATTTTGATATTAATATAAAATATCTAATGGTTGTAGAGGAAGAATGATGAAAATAAGATGGGGGGCTATGAACCCACTAGGTTTCTAAACCTTGATTAAGAGAAATGCTTTGATTAAGCATTATTTAATTATCTTAAGAAGGGAATAAGAGGGATAAAGTGGTAGCATTTGGAAAATCCACATGGAAAACTAAACCATGCCTATAAAAGTTATAATTCAAGCTTGTGAGAGGTTTAGTTCCTCATCATTCCAACCATTCGAATTCATTCCTCACCCTCACCATCACCTTGGACTACCATAGCTTGGTACCGTGACAGAAAACTGAGAGGCCATTGTTGAATATGAATTATGCATGCCATTAACCGGGGTAGACTGGTGTGTAAGAGGAACCTAGCCTACAGCTTGTGCCCTAGAGTCCCAATTCGGGGACTTCCTATCCAGCTTGTGTTGGAGATCTAGAAGGGAACTGGAGACTCCCTCAAGGATTGTTAGCTCATAGAAGGGAGATTGTTCTTAGCATTGTGTAGGTTGATGGGAAAGGAGAATTGAGGATTGGGACAGTTATGGAGGGGGTTTTTGCACCAATAGGTTACATGGTTGATTGAGATGAATAGAGTGCCATTGGAAGATATTTTCCCTTGTGAATCAACAGCCCTAGGTCGAGGGTGTCCTCTCAAAGTAAGATGTGGCTTGATAGTACCTATGGCTGGGAGGAACGTCCTTCACATGCAACCAGTTGGAGAATAATTGATTAAAAATATAAGTCTCTATCTCTATATGAATGCCATGGTTATATTTGTGTGATGGTATCTATTTATTTTACTATTTAGTGGACAAATAATTGCATGGAATTGATTGGCATGGTATGCTTTTTCTTGTTTGAATTTCCTGTAAATTAGTAATGAATGCATACATGATGTTTTGGGTGACCGCATTCCTTTATTTTCCATTGTGAAATTTTATGAAAAATGAATTTGGATATAAATGATAAATTTAGATATAAAATTTTAGTACCCCATAGTTTGAATGGTTGAAAGACATGACCAGGTGTACATTACACATCAGGTGCAATAAGGAGGGGTTTCTCTTAAAAATCCTTGTAAATTTGTTTTAGAATCTTATCAAGCTCAATTTACATCAATTGCATACAACTTGGAACCGATGCTTGTTCCAACACCACTTCCACTCAACTCATTTCATATTCCAAAAAAATAAAATTCTTATCATCCTTTCCAAATAAGATTTAAAATCCTTCATAAACCCATCGCAAAGAAATAATGTGTTCATTAGCTGCTCTAAAATTGCTTAGAAATATGTTGCTAAGTACATGAAGACATCAAATTGGTTGACAATAATAGCTTACCTAACTCCCATGCATTTGGAGCAATGTCATCATAACTAGAACTGGTCAAGGGTCAAACTATGACCAAACTATGATAAGAACTAGTTGGATGAGGATTGGACTAGGGCTAGTCTAGATCCAATCTAGCCTAAACCAACTCACAAGTCCAAGTCGACCATTGTTTTGGATTTTTCCAAAGGTAAACTCACCGGTTCTAATAACATTTATTTGGAGATAGGTAGTGCTAAAAAGAGAGCAATGAATGCCCATGATGAATCCATGCACATCCTATTTCTAGATAAAAACCTAATGAGGGGCAAGTTCCATGAGCTATTGAAGGACAATGGATTGAAAGGAAGTACACGCCTAGCAACAATATGCCAACACCATATGCACCTATATAAATATCATACCAAGTATTGGGGAATTTTGACTTATGGCCATGGTGATTGAGGCTACCACAATAATCCAAGGTCTTTTCTGTTGCTTGGTCGATGTGAAGGATGAGAGGAATCTCTTGGCATGTCTTGTGTTTGGGGTGGTGAGACTTTGCAATTTATTCAACCCCGAACACACGCTTATAGAAGCTTATGGCATCGACAGTATGCAATTCCTTCACAGTCATATGGGGTTTCAGAATTGAGAACTTGGGCAACTCGGCTGCAGTACCATTTCCTTTGCGGAACCCATTTCATTTACAAAATTAAAGGAGAGACTCGAACTTGAAACCCCTCAACCAAAATATCGAAACCTTCAATAAAAGAAATGGAGGCAAGAGAGTAGAAATATCACTATCTGGGCCACCAAGCTATTTGAAAACATCAGTATAGTGGTCATGGACATCGACAATCCATCAAAGCCTGTAGATGTTCAGTGCCAAGAGGGAACGATTTTTGTTGGTTACTTCCAGGGATTTGATTGTTCGAAGAATTTTTGTTAAAGCTTCATAAACAAGAAAATCTATTATAGATAACTGGGAAAAACCCTAAACAATATAAACTCGATAGGTGGGAAGACATGTGGTGGGGGTTGATTGGCTAGAGGGACGGCAGATCTGGCTATAGTGTTCCGAAAACTCATCCTCGCGGAATAACACCTATCGACATAAATATATACCAACAACGCAAAGTCTAGCCTAGTAAAAGACTTCTAAAATCAATTCTCCATGAAAAACGAAATCTCATTTATGACTAGGAAATCTTATGGAGGTGTACAACGAAAATTCATTATGACTAGTAAATCATGTTGATGTACAACATATTTTTTCTATATTATCTATTTACTCTTATTTTATCATTAATAAAATAAGTGTACCATGTCAAATAGGAATTTAGTTTTTTTTTTAATATTTGAATTTTTTTAAATGACAATTTTGCATCCAAGTATATAAATATATTGTCACTTCATAATTTTAAACAAATCATAAAATAGAATATTAAATTTTAAATATTCAACAAAATAATTTTTATTTTCCAAATATTAAATTTAATATATAATAATAATCACAAAACATTTGAAATCGAAATAGTCTTTTAAGGATATTAATCTAAAAGTCAACCTATAGACATACTACTAATAATAAATAAATAATAATATCTTATCATACCAAAACATTAAATCATAATAAATAATGACATCATATCATATCATATTGTAATAATAATAAATAATATTGTCTTATCATACCAAATCATCAAATGATATCATATTATTAAAAATGATAATAAATAATCATGTCATATCATATCATTAAAAAAAAAATCACATAAACATATATTCATCAAATAATACTGTAACCGACATATAATGTCCCGATATAAACAATTATAAAGCTAGTCCAAGTTGAATATTACAACATGGCATGTCCTACAAATTTGTTATCAATATAAGCCATTTTAAATTTTATTGGATATCATATACAATTCTTCAAGTAAAGGCCAACTAAATTACAAATAAAACCAATTGAAAATTCAATTTGGAAGAACTATTACTCTCTCACAAGTCAAAGTAATGTGACATATTCATTGACTGATCGCCAACTTCAATTATCCTCTTCTGTTGGAACTATTTTTCTTAAGAAACGGAAATCTGTCTCATCAAGGAAGCGAGGGAGATATTTTTCACAATGAGAGGGTAAATTCAAAAACTCTAACGACGAGAGTTTCTCACAATGCTGACGAAGTGATTTGAGGTCAAGGTCAGTGCAACCTTGCAAGTTAAGTTTTTGTAAAGAAGTCAATGACCCAAAATCTTCTTCAAGCTCCGTCAAGTTCAAGCAACCCTGCAAATTAAGTTCTTTCAAAGATTGCAGTAACCCAAAATTATCAGTATTAATTGTTTTAATTGTTTTTGCATTTGAAATATTAATTGTTGATCAGTATTGTAATTGGGCCATTTTTCCTTGTACAGGAGCCCAAAATATTTGTTTTAGTTTCATTTGATTTAGGAAAAAGTGTCAAGACTCAGTAAGAGTCGAAATACATAAAAGGAAGGAGGGATTGTTTCCATGAAAAAAAGGGAGCAATATTAGGGCCTTGTGATAAATGGGAATACATCCCCTATTTGCAGATCTTATACATACTCTGGGATTGATGATTTTCAACGAGAGATATCTTCAAGTCCCGGGGGAGCAAGATACTCAGATGCAGAGGGAGCAAGATTCTCAGATGCAGAGAAAGCAAGATGCTTAGATGAAGAGGGAGCAGGGAACTCCAACACAAAGGAAGATCTGATGAGCTTGAAGATGAATGTTTGCAGCATTGGGGAGACAGTCCCCCAGTATTATCCAAGTGACTTGGCTAGGGGTGAATGTCCTAGAGTCAGGGAAGTATCAACTCTCAGTCACCCCGTGACAGGGTGGGGATACTGGCCCTTGATGAGTAGTGTTGATGCATTGAGAAAGTGTTCCCCCAATATTATCCATGTGACTTGGACTTAGAGTGGGGAAATTACCTCTTCTGGAAATCCTAAGACGGGGTGGGAATACTAGCCCTTAGTTGCACACACTATCCTCCTAGAGGTTGAGCATCGAGCATTCCTCCAGTATTGGCCTTGTGACTTGGCTAGGAGTGAATGACCCAGAACGGGGCAATGCCTTCTCCCAACCATCTTGTGATGGGATGGGGAGATTAGTCCCTAATTTCTCACTCATCAACTCAATACTCAGTTGCAGAGGGAGATGACTATCCAGATGCAGAGGGAGCATGATGGATTTTGTAACAGAGCGATCAACTACAATGGATGGGATGCTTGAAAACAAATGTTGATGTTTTCCTAGATGTAGCATCAGGTAGACCTTCTACCAGATTGGTCATGTGATTTGACTAAGGAGAATGATACATTCACTCACGGCAAATGGCCATGTGATTTAGCTAGTGGTGAATGGCCTTGGTGTAGCCTTGCCTAGCCACGTGATTTGGCTAAGTGTGATTAGGGCTCGAGGTGCTTGCACAACCTTTCTTAGTCCCGTGATTTGGCTAAGCATGAATAAGGCTTGAGGCCACATTACATATTCTGTGAGGGAGTATGTCATGATGGAGTGATCTATCTCATTATAGAGCAGGTTTGACTTGTTTATTTGATAGGGACTAGCTATCCCTTGTGGAATAAACAATGTCTAGTCTAATGTGGGTGCACACACTTTAGATCCCTATACATGAATAGATGTGCATGTGAGGAGAAGAATAACATCAGCTAGGAAGGAGAATCTCCAAGTAGAGTCTCGGGAAGAGACTTGAAGTGCTAACATTGGGTATGTTATCATAGAGACGATTCCCTGGTTGGTATTTTGACTAAGGAGAATCTCCAGGTAGAGTCTCAAGACAAGAATTGAAGTGTTAACAATGGGTATGTTAGCATAGAGATGATTCCCTGCTTGGTATTTTAACTAATGAGAAGCTCCAGGTAGAGTCTCAAGAGGAGACTTGAAGTGCTGACATTAGGTATTACTCCTCTAGGGAGATCTTGGTGGATGGGGACCATAAAGGAGCTAAATAAGTTTTGAGATGGATATGCCTAGTAGGATGAATCTAATGTAGTTAACATTGAGAGTTCTATAATAATCAAAGATGATTGGAAGGAGAATGGACCATCACCATGGCTACGCTCGTGAAGTAGAATAGTTCCCTAGCTAAAGAGTGAGGTATATTCCAGCTCCAGTATATTCCGACAGATGATCAAATTATAGGCATTCTCCCCAAGCCTTTGTTCAGAGTGAAGTTTGCATACTTCCATGAAAGGCCTGGAGTGTTGGAGATTCCCTTCCTCAAGAAGGGAGATTGATGAGCAATGTGGTTGTTGATGTGTCACAAGCCAAGACTTGTGCCTGACTCCTTTGTGGGATGTTGTTCTGTGTGGACTATGGTTCCGTGTGAACTCATATGAGTTTTGTGTGGACTCCTTGTCCTATGTGAATTGTGTTGATCACACTTCTCGATGGACTGAGTTGTGTGGATGTCATATTGGTAGTTGCCACATGAACAAGAATAAATCTTTCTTATGATGACGAGATGTACAAGAAATCCAGTGTTGAAGATCATACCTTGGATATCTAAAGACATGCCTTGTTCTACTCCTTAGATCCTAGCTTTAAAGAGGGAGTGTTGATGTTTATGTAGCTTCTAGAGGTATTCCCCTAAGCTCATAATATTATTAATAATGTGTTTATTTAGTGAAAATGTAAAATCACGTAAAGAGATGACTTTACGTGAAAGTTACCATGAATACCTATATATTACTAAAGGTCAAATCATTATTGTACGAACTTATAACAAGCAATCAATAATCATTCATCTATGTCTCTACTACAACCAAGTAATAAGAAGGATGCAACTCTACTACAACCATGTAATAAGAAGGATGCAACTCTGATCTTAATATAAAACTATTTGTTTTTATGCATGAGTTATCTTCTAGTGTTTCTATTTATTTCGAGTACAAATAATTGAAATATATTGTTGCTATCTTAAAATCTAAGAGACAACAATAAAACTATAAAATAATATTAAGTAATCACACAGTATCCTACAAATTTGCCCTTAATTTATGTCAGGTCTTATAAATTTGTCATTAATTTTTAGAAGCCATTTAGAAAAGAATTATCAATATAATCCATTCTCAATTTATTTGGATATAATATACAATGCCTTGAACTAAAACTAAAGGCCAACGAAAATTACAAATAAAACCCAATTGAAAAAAGAGTTTGGTAGAACTACTACTCTCTAGGGGATAAACCCTTCAATAATTTGCTTAATCTCAAATAATGTGACATATTCATTGAATGATCGGAAACTTCAATCATCGTCTTCTATTGTAACTATTTTTCTTAGGAAACGGAAATCTGTCTCATCAAGGAAGCGAGGAAGATATTTTTCACAATGAGAGGGTAAATTCAAAAACTCTAACGACGAGAGTTTCTCACAATGCTGTCGAATTGATTTGAGGTCAAGGTCAGTGCAACCTTCCAAATTAAGTTTTTGTAAAGAAGTCAATGACCCAAAATCTTCTTCAAGATCCGTCAAGTTCAAGCAACCCTGCAAATTAAGTTCTTTCAAAGATTGCAGTAACCCAAAATTATCAGGCAGCTCCCTCAAACTCAAACAATAATCCAATCTCAACACATTTAAAGATGGAAGACTGGAAAACCTCTTTGGCAAGCGCCTCAAACTGGAGCAATAATCCAATCTCAATACTTTCAAAAATTTAAGCCTTGAGATTGATTTTGGTAGTTCTTCTATATATCTGCAATATGAAAAGGAGAGTTCTCGCAGACCTTTTACTTGATCACCTAACTCTTCAGGTAATGTTTTCAACTCTGTAAGATCGATCAGTTTCAGTATTCTCAAATTCTCTAGTTGTTTAAAACACGTGGAAGAGATTGGGCGGGCAATGGACGGCATCTGCACATTATGCAATTAATATGTGACAGTTCCATATAATTTAAATAAATAAGTAGAAATAAATTTCAAATATGTTAGGGAGACTTGCCTGTGGTAGACTCAAATTTTGGGCTTCAGAAGTAAAGTATCTTAGCCCGTTTAACTTTGGCATATGGAATTGAAGATGGGTAATACCACCTTGAAAACAAACCAGGTTTTCAAATGTATTATTACATTGACCGTCCACTTTGGTTGAGTTTCCCAGGGCAAGAAATCTTAATGATTTGTACATTGAGTCTAGTGTCCATGCAGATATACTACATGGATCTTTATTTTCAATTAAGGATATGCCTTTGATGCTTTGAAGGTCCTGCATGTCATCATTAAATATAATTAGTCAATCATGAGAATCAGAATCAATAATCATTATACGAAACAGAATTGTATATTTGATACCTTCTCTTCCTTCATATTTAAAAACTCGTCAATTTGACTCGCATTATCTAATTTGAGTCTCGTGTTCTCAGCCTTCTGGTGACCAAGTGTCAAGATGGCATCATGTACATGAACATGTGCAACGGCCCCTTCAATGTCTTTGCCGACGAGTGATCTCTTTTGTAGCATATTCAGCTCCTCCTCTCCCACGATATCTGCCACTGTGTCCCACTCCCATCCATCGAAAAATGAGCAGACATCAAGAAATGGATCTTTGCACTTCTCAGGGAGAGAGTCGTATGCAAAGAAATAGTCCCCCTTACCCTGCGCATTCTGTTTGTCTTCCATAACCATGTCATATGCTCTTTCTTTGTCTTCTTCTGAACCTATCACTTTTGATGCCAAGGTTAAGATCTCTGGATTTCCACCACATTTCTCTATTATCTTCAGGAGTTGGTTGGAATTCAGTTTTCCAGCTTCCATGTCGTCTAACGCTTCCCCTTTTAATAATCTCATTGCTTCTCTATCTGGAAGGCTTTTCATTGTATAAATTTTAACCTTTCCTGGGCACGCTCTACGAACATTTATGTCATGAGAAGTAAGGAGAAGCCTCACCTTCTTTACTGTATTAAACTTCTTTGGCAAAAGTTGCCCAAGGTCATTTTCAGCCAGCACATTATCAATGTAAATTAATGCTGGCATCTTCTTTAACAAATCTTCCAATTCTCGCTGGCCATCCTCATACTTTCTAATATCTGGAAAGGTGTCCTCAGGTCCCATTAAATCATTTAATATGCATTTCTGCAGCTCTATGATATCCGGTTTTGATTCTCTATTCTTAAATAGTTGAACCTCTGAATATTTACATCCTTTGAATTCAGCTCGTGAAAAGACCGCATCTGCAAGCGTAGTCTTACCTATTCCATCTTTACCGAGCAATATAACTGCGACCGCATTTTCCTCACTTCCCCATTCCAACATTTCTGTAACTTCTTTCATTGGTTCATCAATTCCCACTGTATCCACAATATTAAACTTCACATCAACGTTTATGTTAATTAACAATAATAATAACAAATATATATATTCACCTCCGTGGTCGGATATCCGCAAGAGTAGTAACAACATTAATTTGAGAATATATTCACCTGCGTGTTCCGGATATCTCCGGGAAAGACGTGACTTCTTAGGTGCATTGATCGCATCATAAAGACGAATACCCATTTCCGCATTCAGATGCGTGTACATGCCACTTAAGTTTTGTCTAAATTTAGACATCTCCTCTTTCGTTGCTGAGGCTGCCCAGAACCTGCAATCAAACGATGGAATTCCTTAGTAAACCTGGGCCTTAATCCACCCCTTAAGCACAAGAGACCTCTGCTGTAAAGTTATAAACACGCGAATAAACAATTACACCTTTAAACAAATAAGATTAGAGTTTCAGTACTCACTTGGAATATCTTGATGACTTTATCTGAGTACGGCACAGGAAGCAGCCTTTAATTATTAATTCGGTTGCTTCTTTGATTACATCGGTTATTCTTTCCTTCAATTTAGGGAGTTCTTGATACTGCTTAACCAGTTTGGCCAAAAAAAACATTTCCTTGAGAAGAATGAGGCACTCAGTTTTGTTGTTAGCAACATCTTCAAATCTCTCTAAGATGATTCCAACCAACACAAAGCATGTTGTAACCATGTGCCCAATCCCCATTCCCTCTAAGACACCGTTAACGACTGTCTTGATCGCGTCGCCTGGAATAAGATCTTTCTGAAAACCATAAGATAAGCAGAAATGAGAATTAAATAAATACGATAGCATAATAAATTTACGAATCTCAAAATTTGAAAGATATTTAAGAGTACGCACAGCGACATTTATGGTCTCGCTGAGGAAGTCTTTCAATTTGATGAAGCATGTTGAAGTGGTCGGTAAATATTGTAGCAAAGTCGGCTGCTTTCCCGGGGACGGTTTTTTATCCTCCTATAACAGAAGACGATACAAAATCAATTATTTCTGCTAATTGCTCTGCAAAGAGAAGAAGCCAGGTATTCTACTACTGCTTATCAAAAAGAAATGGCTGTAATTTAATAGCACTGTATTGTTTAATCATGATTCCTAATGTTTTTTTTTACTATATGAATGTAATTCGAAAAAGAGATAAGAAACTGACAAAAACAGAGCATTCAGTCATCCATAATTCATGACTTACATCCATGTAATCAAATTTCTATGCTTAATTGGGCCAAATCAAAGAATTAACGAATGTATTTGGAAGATTGACCTGAATTTAGTAAACTATGGTTGAAGAATATCAAAATTAGCAATGTAATATTTTTGAGGGGCAAAAAGGAATTAAATAATCAGGGGCCATCACTTCATGAAGTATAAAAGAAAGAAAATGCATTATACTTGAATTCATATTTATTCCACATCTTTACACCAAAAAAAGAAGTGCTATTAAATCTTGAGGTGACAAAATCTCATTGCGGTGACGCTAATAAAATATGAAATGATTGAGATTGAGGACCGCTAATAAAATATGAAATGATTGAGATTGAGGATTGATATGAAATACGAGCATCAACGTTACCTCGATTAGTTTCAAAAGTCGAGATATATGCGTAATCAGCTCATCTAGCTGATTGGCATTTAATTCTATATCACGTCCAGCAGCATCTTTATCTATCTTGTCGATAATATCTGGCATTGTTTGATTGGCGGAAGAGGGGGATCCAGGACCTGATGGAGGAGCTGGAATGGCAACCAAGGAGGATGGCGGTGGAGCCAAAGGGGACATGGATGGAGCAGAAAACGATGCAGCAATTAAAGGAGTATGTAGGGGCGCAGATGAAGGAGAAGGGGTATATATTGCTGAAAAGCAAGAACAACAAAAAGAGACGCAGGAACAGCTCCAGTCTTTTTTTGTCATCGTTAATCAAGAAGTTAGCAAGCAAATTGGTTTCAGTGAGCGTTATCATCATATATATATTACATTACAGATGTTTTATATTAAAATATCTCATATTCTATCAGTTTGCTTTACTTCCACAAATTCCATTAATATTAAGACGAAAATAAAAATAATCATAATTTTTTTAAAAGTAATCATAAGTAATTATTATTAGTTTGCTTTGCTTCCACGAATTCCATTAATATTGAGACGGAAAGTAAAAATAATCATAATTTTTTTAAAAGTAATCATAAGTAATTATTATTATTTTGTTAGTCAATATTTTTCTCTAACATTCATAAAGGTTCTATATTCATTGAAATTGAAATTTATACTTTTAATTAGTAAATATAAAAATTATTATATTTATTCTATAATAGATTAATCATGTTTATTTTACTAATTTTATAAATAATATTACCATTAAATTAGAATAATTATACTTATATTTATTCTCTTTTGTTTTGAAAGTTACAAATTATATGACAAGTAAAGAATATTTATTCTTCCACTCTTATAGATAATGAAAAGTTTAAATAAATTTAATATATAATGTAAAAATAAAAGTTACGATTAAATTAAAATAATTATAATTATATTTGTTCTCTTTTGTTTTGAAAGTTAGGTAAGTTATATGATAAGTAAAGAATATTTATTCTTCCACTTTTATAGATAATGAAAAGTTTAGATAAATTTAATATATAATGTAAAAATAAAAGTTACGATTGCATTAAAATAATTATATAATTATATTTATTCTCTTTTTGTTTTGAAAGTTACGTAAATTATATGATAAATTTTCTGCTGAAAACAAAATTATATGATAAGTAAAGAATATTTATTCTTCCAGTTTTATAGATAATGAAAAGTTTAAATAAATTTAATATATAATGTAAAAATAATGAAAAGTTTAAATAAATTTAATAATATATAATATAAAAATAAAAGTAAGTATATTATGAGAATCGATGAGGTGTAATTAATGTTCAAGTCAAAGTAGTTGTTTATAGTAATTTAAAGTGATGTTAATAAATTTTAATATTAATTAAATAAAGAAAAAATGTGGGATTAGAAAGATTTAGAAGCCAAAAGAAAATTAAGATATTATGATTATTATTAATCTTAAGTTTGAAGATTAAAATATCTTTCTTTAAAATTTTACAAAATTCCAAATAATTTCTTTATGTTTTCTTAAATGGTTTCATAGACTAAATTGGTCTCACTAGACATTAACGTTGATCATCATTGATCATCATTGTAGACAGAGTAGCAAGGTGCTCTACATATGGGGGGAAATGTTGTCACTGTAAGTTACTTAAAGTAAAATAACATAGATCCATCTTAAAGTGGGATCTATTAAGAACCAAGAGGGATCCAATTTCTTGAGGTGTAATTGTATTAAAAATTTAAGAGAATAGTCATGATGATTTGATATACTTAATTTCATTTTCGGTTGGACATGCTTTTTTATTTTTTATTTATTTTTCTATTATTAAAATATGTCACGTTACATCACATCACAACATCTCCCTCATATTAGGTTGTAAGCACCTTGGTCCGTTGAGTAATGAGAGGAAGAAATCATGTTCACTGTGGAAACGTGGGCAGGGGGATCTGGTGTTAGAAAGACTCCCATGAGGGATGAATCTTTAAGGATTTCTACCCCCACACTCTCATATATCTGCGTTAAGTGTCCTAAAAGAGGAAGATTGTCCGCGGGATGAGTAGTGGTGTCAGGTGTACATAAATATAATTGGTCGATAGTGACAATCTTCCATTGGTGGGGAAATTGGACAATGCAGAAGACAGATGATGCAACCACAGTCATGGCATAGAACTAGTTTCGACCAAGTAGTTGGTTATAATCCAACTGGGCAACGACGACTTCCACATTAATGGAAACGCTCTTGCCACCCAACTCGACGGTCAAAGATTGTAACAACCCATGAGGTTGAAAGCCACGTCCATCGAAGGATTTCAGTGTAGTGGGGGAACGGTTCAACTCGGGAGAGCCAATGGCTCGCCAACAGGATAACGACATAACCGAGGTAGAGGCTCCTTCGTCTAAGACAATACGATGGATTCTTTACCCAGCAACATTAGTAACGATTTGGAATGCAAGTTGGCGGGAAAGCCTCGACTTGAAATACTCTAACTTGAATGTGTTGGAGGAATCTGACTCTAAGCTCCAATAGTGGATAACATGGTCTTATGTTGAATGGGACATTTTTGTAAGAATTCTAATGTTGACATAACACAAGGAGCTTGCGCTAAATCCTCTACTATATTATAGTTTTGAGCGGCCGAGCATTGGGATTGAAAATGGATTTTTGAATTGTGCTCTTGGGTGGACGCAATACTGAATCCGGTAAAGGTTTCTCTATTATGAGAGGCCTTGAGGTGAAGGAATTCTAGATGTAGATGTGGGGGATTTTTCAGGATTACCATCGTTATATTCCTTTGTAGAAGGAGAGTCATATGATCGTGATCTAGTATTTAAGTTGATTGTTTTGCTCCGCATCATGAGAACATGAGTGGTGGTGGACGTTTCTCCATGAGAAGGATATTGTTGTTGTGTAATCATCTATTGTCATTGTGTGGGGAAGGGATCAGTTAGGACTGCGGGTGTGGGGTTCCCTTTAAGGAACTTTTTTCACTTCCTCCTGATGTGGGAATTCTTTGGTGAAGTGATCATCACAACACAGTAAACAAGGATATTTTACCTTCCTCTTTTGTTTATTGTCTTCGGGATTGTGTCTGGGATCCTGCTTGTTAGAAGACTTTTTAGATTTACCTTTGTTCTTATTTTTACCACTAGATTTTTGAGGTGAAGCAGATTGAACTAAATTCACTTCCTCAATGGAAGCATGGCTTTGTGATGGTTTGATGTGATGTCCATCCTGTGTCGCAGGTGAGGTCGAGCTATGGTGGCTTTGTGATCCACCGGATTGTGTGGAAAGATGGGTGTGAACGGAACCAATGATGACATCGGCATGAGGTCCCATGTTGATGTATTTGTAACTTCGGAAGATATTCACTTGTCTATTGTATGTATTACATTTTCACTCTACTGTATCCCCAACGGAGATGTATTATTCCTCCGATTGGAAGTGTCGTCATTTGTACTTGCAAGTGTCGCAAGTTATATTGTAAGTGTCGTAACTTATATTTGATGGGTTATTAGACCACCTTAAAGGGTTCATCCCAGTATGGGTTAAAGGGTTATTAGACCACCCTAGTGGGGTCGGCCCAGTGTCAAGTGGTAGTGGGTTATTAGACTCTCCTAAGGGAGGTCGGCCCAGCTAGAGTAAAAGGCAAGTAAAGATAAAGTATAAATAGAGAGGAGCACCTCTCTATTTATCCATTCACACACTCACTCACTTCGCATTAGTGAGAGAGAGGAGGAGTGCGCACAAGTGGAGGAGGAGAAGTTGCTAGGAGACTATATCTTGTTTTGGGGTTTTGTATTGGTGCTCATTCTATCTCTGAGGAAGTTGCATGGTTTTTCACCTTCTTGGTTTTCCCCGGTGAAATGCTTTGTGTCTCTTGTCTCTTGTCTCTTATGTTTGATATGTTGTACATGTTGTTCTCTTACTTAATATCCTAGATCATATTGAATTAAATGATGAAAAACTAACATGGTATCAGAGCTAGTCTGAAGTAAGGCATTGTATGGCATTTATGACATTTGTTGCACTTGCGACAAATTGGAAGCTAGGGGTTGATATAGTAAAAACTAGTCATCGTGGAACTTTTGTTATAAATAGGTTTTGGCGAAGGTTCAGTATCTGAAGATTTTACAGGACGAAGATGAAATGTTCATATACCTTGTGTCCGAAGATCAGCCTCAGATTCGTTATATTTTGTGATTTATGATCCGTACAAGTTAGGGTTGCTGCCTCTTCCAGAATGCAGTCCTAAACAGGTGACCTAGGAAAAAAGGTCACATATCGGGCTAGGAAGATCCAAATGGAATTCCATAAAAAGTGGCAGTTAGGGAATGGACTACAGTTTTATAGGTCTAAGTTTCAGAGTCCTAAGTTGAAACAGTGACACGTGTCACTCCGTACAAGTTCGCTAGATTGTTTCATCCCATAAACAGGTCACGTTGCAACATTTGGCATATCTCTCTCTCATAGAATCCATTAAATATCAAACCTATGGGGTTGGAAAGATGATAGGTCAGGATACCATAGGCCAAATTTTCAAACCCTAAGGTTCTGAAATTTTAGATATGTACCTGAAACAATAAGGCACATATTTTTGTGAAATAGAATTGGATTCTGAGCATTCTCATTTTTGGCTTGTCACTGCTGCGAGAAATTAGGGATTTTGAAAGAAGTGAAATTTCTGAGTGCTCTCACCATAGGATTTCTCTCCTCAGAAAATAAAAATTTAGAGACCAAGATCGAACTTTTTGGTTGGGTAGAACCTCGGGATCCATCAAACCCTAGTTCGGGATTTTAACCAGAAAACCCAAAAACCTGAATTTGACAGAAACTACAGATCATAAAATTTCAAAGTCAATTTTGAGGGGTCAAATTTTGGAGATTTCAAAATTGAAGTATACCAACTTGATCAGCTCAGCAAGGTGCATCTTTTCATCCAATCAGAAGTTTGAAATTCAAAGTTTGAATTTTTAGGGTTTCTCTAACAAACCCTAATCCAGCTCCAGATCCAATTTCAGCAAATCAAAGTGGATTGGGTTAATCCTAGAAGAGAATGAATTGGACACCTGCATAAGTGAATAAGTTCTAGTTTCATAGGGAGATGAGGCTAAGGCCTTACATAAGAATGCTACAAGCAATCTCGACAGGTATTACTTGAGGAGAAACAGGTATGTTTTGAAATCTGTTCATGATTAAGTTTATGATATGTTTGTCTTCATATTATTAAGGTTAGTACAATCTTGATTAATTTTAGACTTGTCTTATCACCTTAGTACAAGTATGAATGCATGTGAATGATAGAAGACATTCAATAATTAGGGTTATGACACTTATGATTGTACTAATGCACTGTGGTGTTGTATGAGGATGATGTTTTCCTTTAACATGAAAGGCACATCAAGAAAGACAAATCAAGTACTAGATCAAGAACATATGACCATGGTGACATGAAGACAAAGACTCATCCATAGCCATTGATCACATAGAAGCTCTACTTACGAGGTATGTATAATTTGGTTCTACAATGCTTAACTTATGAGATATGCAGGTTACTAGCACAAGTCATTGAAAAGAACAAGAAGACATTATGTGGGTATGTTAGACATAATTAGCAAGCATGATAATCCAGGTATGTTTTTCCTATATCAAGTTAGAATCCTACCTTGTGTTAGGATCTCATATAAGTATACTTTTGTATGATTTATAATGATTGTTCATGAAGTTATAAGTTTGAGTAATCATGGGTTTATGCATATTATGCTTCTTAGTTTGATTAATGATATGAAAAACTGGAAGAGTCCCATGGTCAAATAAGAATATGCATGAGTAAAAGAAGTCCTCCCTGAAACCTTGAATACTAACGCTTGTGATAAATTACCTATGTATGAAATGACCATGACCATACATATTTAAGATTATTTAGAATCATAATGTTTTGATAGTATTGAGATTATACTAATGGATGTATGATTATGTATGAGATCTTGAGAATGACACAATGATGACACTAGTGCACACTTAAGCATGCATAGTGGTCCAGGATGGATAGAAGTTCAAATACATATAATCATGATGATATCATAAAGGAAGAAAAGATCAAGAGGGAGCACACTCCAATAGTTCCTGTAAGGAAGCAAAGATTGAGAGGGAGTCCACCCAATAACTAAACAAAGATAAGTATTTGAATGATCATTTCTTGTATATATGATTACTTAAATGATGTTGTTAAGTCATGTACATACTTATGTTCCTAGATTTAGGATGTATATTATGCATTTTAGAAAATTTGCATTAATGAACAAGATACTACTAATATAGTAATGGGTAAGTGACCTATGGTATTGTACAACATTCCATTGTTACTTATATAGAATGAAACCTCTTTGCTAACATGTTGGGAGTTGTGCACGCTCTTAACAAATGTTCTAGTAGAGATGGAAGGCATCTAGAAATTTACCGTGTGAATACGGGATATGGATAAATGTTGTATTGAAGTATTGGCTAAGATAATTGCATGACTATATGACATATGTCCTTATGTGTAAGATTTTATTCTGAAAACTATGAGAAGTTTCTAATCATGCAATTGAATTTGACTTGTAGGAAAGATCGTGTACAATCACCTACAAAAGAAGGACTATGAAATTTGTTCCAGCGATGAAGTTCAAGAAAACTACCTATTGAAGATATTGAAGAATATGAAGTTCCCAGGATCAGGGATGTAGTAATGGAAGGATGCCATGATTGAGGAGTACCAGTCGATCATGAAGAATGATGTCTGGGATGTGGTCTCGAGACCAAAAGGGAAGTCTGTTGTGACTTCCAAGTGGATCTACAAGATCAAGCATGCTGCAGATGGTAGCATAGAGAAATATAAGGCAAGTAATGAAGTGGAAGATACACTAGATGGATGTCAAGACAACTTTCTTGAATGGTGTAGTCAAAGAGGAAGTGTATGTGGAGCAGCCACTCGGATTTGAGACACATGATAGGGAGTCACATGTGTGCAAATTAAAGAAATCTTGTACGGTTTGAAACAAGCACCCAGGACATGGTACGACAGGATTGACAACTTCCTGACTAGTTTGGGATTTACCAAGAGTAAAGCGGATTCCAACCTTTACTACAAGGTTGAGGAAGGCAATCCAGTGATACTTATACTGTATGTAGATGACCTTTTGTGACAGGTGAGATTGGGTTGATTGCTGATACGAAGAGGAAGCTTGCTGCCTAGTTCGAGATGAAGGACTTGGTTATGATGCATTACTATCTAGGTATGGAGGTGTGGCAGAGTGCAGATGGAATCTTCCTTGGACAAGGGAAGTATGCAGTAGAGATCCTGAAACGGTTCGGGATGATGGACTGCAAGGCCATGGCCACACTTATGGCATCAAACCTGAAGCTATTGAGTGATGCTTCATCGGAGTCCGTTGATGCCACGATGTATCGTTAGATGATTGGGTCCTTGATGTACCTGACGGACACGAGACCAGATATTTGGTTTACGGTGAACGCATTGAGCCAGTTCCTGACAGATCCTAGAAATGTTCACCTGATTGTTGTAAAGCATATTCTGAGGTACCTGAAGGGTACAGTTGATTATGGGCTCAAGTATGATGCGAATCACAAGGTTAACCTGGAGGGTTATGTTGATTCATATTGAGAAGGCAGTGCTGCAGATAAGAAGGGCACTTCGGGGTGCTTCTTCAGTATGGGATCAGCGGTGATCTCTTGGTTTAGCAAAAAGCAGTGCTGCGTAGCACTGAGTATAGCCGAAGCAAAGTATGTCGCAGCTTGTTCGGCCAATTGTGATGTAGTATGGCTCAGGACTCTACTGCCTGATTTATTTGATCTCCAGTTGGATGCTACTTGTATCTTCTGTGACAACCAGAGTTGTGTGAAGTTGTATGAGAACCTGTTGTTCCATGACAGGTCAAAGCAGATCGAGATCAAGTATCACTATATCAGGGATATGGTGCAGACAGGAGTAGTGAAGCTCTTGTATGTTGCGATGGATGAGCAGATTGCAGATGTGTTGACCAAACCACTAGCCAGAGTGAAGTTCGAGTACTTCAGGGAGAGGCTTGGTGTTCTTCAGATAGAAGATACTTCAAGGAGGAAGTGATGGGACACATTTTCACGAGCCATTCCAATCATGGTGGTAGGAGGATCCTTCCCATGGCTGTGGATGTAAGTGTTGTGTGATGAGCATCAAGACGATGCTCCAGATGATGATGATCAGGATGATCATGTGATGATGATATGCATCAGGATGATGCTATATATGATGATGATCAGGATGATCATGTTATGATGATGTGCATCAAGATGATGCACTGTATGATGATGATTATTATGATCATGAGCATCAGGATGATGCTCCATGCGAAGAAGATGATCAGTGGGATCATGAGTATCAGGATGATACTCCGTGGCCATGGACAGGTTGTGCAGAAGCATGTAATCCGCCCTGGAGATCCAGACAGGTTGTGCTAGGCACGTAAAAGTCCTGGGATGCTCTTTAGAGATCTTGCAGGTCGCAAGACACTCTTTTAAGATTTTGCTAGACCACATGTAATCAGTCCTGGATATCCGGATAGGTTGTGCTAGTCACGTAAAAGTACTGGGATGCTCTTTAGAGATCTTGTAGGTCGCAAGACACTCTTTTAAGGTTTTGTGGAGACCACATGTAATCAGTCCTAGAGATCCGGACAGGTTGTGCTAGTCACAAAAAGTCCTGGGATGCTCTTTAGAGATCTTGCAGGTCGCAAGACACTCTTTTAAGGTTTTGTGGAGGTCACATGTAAAAGTCCTGGGAGATCCGATAGGTTGAGCAGTGAGCTCGTACTCATCCTTGGGATGCTCTTTCAAGGTTTTGTGGACGCACGTAATCATCCCTGAGAATTCCATAGGATGGCACGCTCGCAGAGATAATGAAGACCTACAGGAGGCTAGGCCTACATCCAGCATGAAAAAGGGCTGGCTCTATAGAACTTCCTATGATGAGAAGAATTGAGAGATAGCACCATTGATCTAGATGACGAGTACAACAGCAGTGACAATGATGCTCCGTGATCCAGTGACGATGATCCAGCTCCAGTATTGAAGACTTGTGCCTATATGTATTGATGACCTGTGTCAAGAGAATACCTTCCTAGTTAAGAGGGAGTGTTGACGTATTTGTAACTTCAGAAGATATTCACTTGTATATTATATGTATTACATTTGTACTCTATTGTATCCCCAACGGAGATGTATTATTCCTCCGATTGGAAGTGTTTTCATTTGTACTTGCAAGTGTCGCAAGTTATATTGTAATTGTCATAACTTATATTTGATGGGTTATTAGACCACCTTAAAGGGGTCAGCCCAGTATGGGTTAAAGGGTTATTAGACCACCCTAGTGGGGTAGGCCTAATGTCAAGTGGTAGTGGGTTATTAGACTCTAATAAGGGAGGTCATCCCAGCTAGAGTAAAAGGAAAGTAAATGTAAAGTATAAATAGAGAAGAGCACCTCTCTATTTATCCATTCACACACTCACTCACTTCGCATTAGTGAGAGAAAGGAGGAGTGTGCACAAGTGGAGGAGGAGAAGCTGCTAGGAGACTATCTCTTGTTTTGGGGTTTTGTATTGGTGCTCATTCTATCTCCGAGGAAGTCACGAGGTTTTTCACCTTCTTGGTTTTCCCCGGTGAAATGATTTGTGTCTCTTGTCTCTTATGTTTGATATGCTGTACATGTTGTTCTCTCATTTAAGATCCTAGATCATATCAAATTAAATGATGAAAAACTAACATCCCGTAGGTGGTTTTTCTGGATCATATGTAGGGCGGGGGGCATAAAAAATGATATCATATAAGGTGCCATATTGAGAATATACAAGGTCTAAATACTAAGCACGAGATATCGCTTGTTCTTCCGTAACGACCCCACCCATAGCTATGTCTTTAGCTATGATAGGCAATAGTGACTTCCTGAACCAATCTGCAAGGAGTTGGTCCGGAATGGGAGCTTGAATAAGACATTGTCTCCTCCTCCACTCATGAATATGATGAGAAATGTGAGTGGAAATAGTTTGACGGAGAGAATTCGAAAGATCCGTGATAGTTTCGTAGCGGATCAGTAGCTGAAAATGAGTAAAAAACGACATAGCCAAAGATCGAAATTCAGGAAAGGAATGTGGTGGCAACTCAATGTACCACTTTGTGGCAGTACCAGTAAGGGTTCTTTGGAATAAACTAAAACATATGGAATCATCCATTAAGGAATTGGAAGAACACCATAAATGATAAGTCATAACATGGTTTTTGGGGTCCTCACCGGGTTTTCCGTCAAACTTCAGAATATCTGATGGTAACTTCACAGGAATCATAGGCCAATTTGTGCCATGAAAAATGGGATCGTTAGTCAACTGAGACAAGTCTGGAAGATCTAGTGTATCCATAAATGGTAATTTTTGGTTCGGATGTGGATACTGGTAATACTGAACCAAATGTTGACCACTAATCGTAGGTTGACCTGTAACTAATTGTTGACTACTAACTAAGGGATGTCCTCCACTTAATTGTATACTAACAGGTAGATTATAACCTCCCCTCTAATTTTGAGGTGGGGTGGTGGAGGTAATGTTCCAGTGACGTAGTTAATAGTGGTTGAAGGTTTCCCTCCAGTAGTTAGGATCAAATTAGGTATTGAACCGGTTGCCTGACTCTGAGGCTTACTCAATGGGAATGATGGTTGACCTGGTTCATAAGTGGTCAGGGTAGGTGTAGATGTTCCTGGTGAATAAAACAATAAAGAATGGATAGGGGAATGTTGTTCAATAAGTGACACTTCCGGATTAGGCCTAGGTGGGAGAATCTGTCGTCTAAGTTCATTACTGAATGTTCGTAAACGATCGATAGTCTCATAAACAGGTTGGAGAAAGACGTAATTGGGGATCCATGGAGGAAAATTATGAAATATACTTTCCACCATCGGAAGTGACTCAAAATCGGAAACATCATGCCCTAAAGAAGTGTCCCGAAATGATGCAGTCGGACCAAAATCTGTTGATACCATGTCGTCCTGGGTTTGATTAAAAATCCAGTGTGTGGCTCTAGGATGTCCTTCCATCGAATGATGGAAAGATGTGCCGTGTGAAGCAGGTTGTTCCACAATCAATGAACCCATATGATCAATGATAGGTGGGTTTGCGAGAGGTGAATAGTTCATTCCCGACTCCATGGTAGAAGTATCTTATTCATGTGACACAGATGTGGTAGGTTGATCCATATTTGCGCCCAAGTTCTCCTCCTAATTAAGGGGATATTCAGGTGGAAAGTTTAAAATCCTACAAGATCTTCTCAAAGGTTGATCAACCAGAATGACTGAACCAAAATTTATCCTAAGTGTTTTATATATAAAAAGAAAAATTCAATCCAAAATCTACACAAGCTAAAGCCGTAAGCAAACTTATGTGGTAGGTCTGCATTCAATGGTCTGGAACCTCACACGATTATCAAGGCGGTGCAAATCGTGATATACCATAGGGTCCAACAGTTATACTTGGCCAAATATTTTAGATCACTAACCATGGAGGATTAGGACCGTACCCATGACCGTATAACTCGACTACCTGATAGCATGTGCGTAGTAGCTCCCCGAGTGTTTTTATCGCTGTATTGCCACACCAAGACGACTAATAGGTTAACTCAGATGGTTACAGGAATCCTAGTAGGGTCTCCCGATATACACAAGGTTCGTGGGAGCTCAAATACGTAGTGGTGTTGTCTAATGCACAACCGCACGACATGAGCCTTTCGATATACTATCGAGTACATGAAGTACCTTTGTATATACCCAATGGTACGTGAAAGTCCATTCGATATACCGATTGATACATGGAATAACTACAAGCCCTCGAGATGCAGTGCAGGCAAGTAACGACAGCTGCCACGCTTAAAGACGTTGGAACACGTCTCTAACTTAACAAACAAGTTTTTATACAGTTTTAACCCAGTGCTACCATTAAATTTTATCTTGACGGTTAGGTGAATGCATGAGGTGTAGACGGGAATTTAAAAAAAATGCAAATATTAACTACATGCAAATGCAAATCTTTTCTTTTTCTTTTCGATGAAAACTAGCTAAGGTAAGGAGAAATTTTCTGGTTTTCAATAATGAAATGAACAAGTACCTCTAAGCTTTCAAAATCAACCAAAAGAATCAAAAGCACGCTTTCACTTATTCGACAAAAACGAATAATGCACCAAATCCAAATGTTTTTTATTTTTCTCTTTTCAAGTTAAACGAATCTACGGAAAAGTGAAAAGAAGAATCTCCTTTTGAATGCAATAACTCTAATTTTCCAAAATAATGATAAAAAAAGTGGAAGAAAATAAAAAATGCAAGAATTTTCACTATCTTTGGAATTCTTTGCAAAAGTTCAAATGTACTTGGAATTTTCAAGGAAACGATGAATAAATTTTTCAAACCCAAGAAAATGCAAGCTAATGATAATCCTTTAAACTTTTCAAAGATATTTTTAACACTTGTTCCAAAGTATACAACTTTTCTACAACAATTTCAAGAAGCAATCTCGAAATGGAGATAATGAACAATTTTGATTTCCTACTCCAGTGCACTCAATAGATTTGAGAATGATGCCACTTTCCAGACCTATTATTCAGAAAAATCAGAAAATATAATACTGCAAAACATGATTAATTGGAAATTCTCAAAGAAAATAAATCACCCAAAATCTAAAAACACACAAAAACACACAAAAATCGAGAAAATTGACAACAATCAAATGTGGGAGGGCTTAGAATTCAGATCGAATAGATCAGATGGTATGATAATGAGTCACAAGACTGAGTGTGCTCATGGGGGATTGAAATTTCCCACAGTGAGGGATGCACCTGCTTGACTAGCTAGGACTCAAATCAACAATCAAACTTCAAAAACAAGCCAAGGATGAAGTATGCTGGGTCTAGGAGGTTCTAAAACAGTAAATGAAAAACACACATAACTCAAAACTAATCCAAAGACCAACTTTGAGAATTTTTTATACTAAGTGCAAAGTAATATAGGGTGACACACCCTGCAAAGGTGCACCAGAGTGTTGGGAGACCCTGTTGAATATTGTAACTTCAAAGAATATTATATTTGTACTTTATTATTCCGGAGATGTTTCATTCCTCCGTGAAGATCTTATTGTATATCCGGAGATGTTTATTCCTCCGTCGGAATGTGGTAACTTGGGTTATTAGACTTCCCTAGTGGGGGTCGGCCCTGTATGTGTTATGTGGGTCAAAGGGTTGTTAGACCACCCTAGTGGGGTCGGCCCAGTCAATTGTAATGGGGTATTTAACCCAATGGTTAAATACGAGCCTACATGATTTGTGTAAAAGACAAGTCGGAGTAGTGTATAAATAGAGGAGGTGTATTCCTCATTTAATACACACTCACTCACTTGAGAGTAGCGCACTTGTGGATGAGAGGTCTGCTATGGTGGAGGAGGAGATCATGTCTTTGGTTTGCATCTTTGTATATTGCTGGTCATCTATATTGAGGAAGTTTTGCTGGGTTTTCTACCCCATGAGGGTTTCCCAAGATAAATCTGTGTCTCTTGTGTTTATGCTGTGCTTGTTGTTTCTTCAGTGATCCTGTATATGCTATTATTGTGAAATGGAATGCAATGCTGCTATTTTCTGTCTTAGCATGTTAAATATTAACAGACCCAATGACGCACTCTGCACACTAGGTAACCGCGTCAATGACGCAGGATGGAAAATGATAGAAAGCGTCAACGGTGTAGGATGCAAACTGACAGAAAGTGTTAGCGACGCATTCTGTAAACTAGCTAAGTGCATCAGAAACATAATGACGTAGGTGATGAAAGTCCCAGGTGCGTTGGGTAAGATATAAGCCACAAAATAAAAGCTCCAAGAATAAAAAGGTAAAATTCCTAATGAAGATCCCAAACAGATTCTGGATAGCCCAAAAATTCTCTGATGGTCGGATCCAAAGAGAAAAAGCAACTCTGAAGCTAGAGGCTAATTGTAAAGAAATTAAATAAACCAAAATGAAATGAAATCAAAACTTGGATTACTATCCCCAGTATGGTTGCCAAATTTGTTTAGGAACAATCTGTATGAGCGGACTCAAATAGATCTCCCTAGCCTAAATGGTTTAGGTCTAGAAAAAATGAGTACATAACATGAGTATCTTTCCTAGATCAATTGAAATGCAAGAAAAATAAAGAGATGGCTTACCTCAATTATGCAATTCCTCTCTCCTTGCTGCTCCAAGGTCCAAGTCTTCAAATCTTTAGCTGCAAAACCAAGCAAAGCATGTGGAAACAAACAAGCGGTAAAAGCATATGGACATGAATTGATCTAGATTAACAGTCAAAGAGGAAAATCCTAAATATCATTAACACAATAACATTTATGGAAAGAACTTGTATTAAATGTAACGAGAAGAAGTACAAAGGGAGAGAGTTTACGACCAAAGCTTTGACGTCACAACCTCCTTCCAACAATCCTAGCCTCCAAGCTTGAATGCTTAGCCTCCTAATGAATGAAGGGGATAACCTAGAGAAATTACACTAGAATAAGAGTACTCTATCATTCCTCCCTTGACAATGGAGAGGGGGTTCATATATATAGAGCTAAAGGGATAAGAGACGTTGAGGATTTAGGGGAGAGGCTTAAGGGATCATCCCACTAGGTAAGGGGATCGACTGCCAACTTTCCAGGTAAGTAGGGATAAGTCTCCACACCATCCAAGCTTCGAGAAGTTGCTCGAAGCTTCTATTTTTCCATTTTAACCAACTGCGACGCACCTTACACAAGGGAAACATTTGCCAAATAGTGATCAAAGCACCTCGTACAAGAGCAGCCTGCGTCATCGACGCAATCTACTAAGTTGCAGAGCGCGTATCCTTGAACATGACGCACCTTGCTGGACAACAGGGTGCGTCAGGGTGACAACAAAAGGTTAAAGGGGAAGACAACAACTTTCTCTTTCAATGCTTTAGCTCAGGGAATTTAGGGATTAGGGCATACAGATGACACATCAGTCATGGTGACGAGATTTTGGTGTAACAAAAGAATGTGTAACACACCCGAAATCCTCGATGCGATTTTGAGGCAATGGAGTGGAAATGTTTTTCTTTTGATCATCCAATAAACCACTATGTTAGTCCTCTAATAGTATTCATCAAATTTAGACATTCATTTCATACATGTAGAACTATTTAACTTGAGATTTAACGTTTAATTGTTAATCTTGTTCTTAGTTAAAACATATTTAATGGCATAGCTTATATGAATATGCAACCCAACATAGAAGAATATGATGCTTCTATTCCCTTAATTACCAATCATGATAAGCAGGGTAATTACTTCTCAAGTCAATACTCCACGAAAATATAAGAACAACAACTATATCAGTGCAACATTTATAATATATATATATATATAATAATTACATCGTGGCCTTCATAATAAATTTCTTATCTCCCATGCATTCTTCCTGCATACCATACGAAGACTAACTAGGCATTTAAAACTTAACAAGAGAATGATCTAACACTTGTTTAACATAGTCTAACTCATTATATGTTGATTCATAATATTTCTACCTCAAATCAAAATCATTGACCATTTCATGGTGCTACTCTTTTCTTTATCAACATACCTTGCCTCTTCATGCTTCATAATATTCATATAACTATAATGTACAACACATGTACCATGAACACATCAATGGAATCAATGGACATAATATAAATATACATCTTTTATAAAATAAATCACCCTCATTATGATTATACAAATCTCTTATAAACCATTTGAATTCATATGTGTTCCCATTTATACACATTGTTATTATGACAATTAATCTAACATGTACATACATAAATGAAACCAACTTACAAGACAATATGACAATCCATCTAACATTTACACTTGCATATGAAAGCAATGTACATGACAACATGAAAATCAATATAAAATTTACACCTGTAAATGAAAGCAATGTACCAGACAACATGATAATGAATATAACATTTACCAAGTCAACTCATGACAAAATGTACATATTTATAAACTTGCAATATTATAAAGCAATACAACAATTGAGAGGTACTTAACTGATCAAATAGACTAAGGTGACTGAAGGTTTGACTGCAAATTTTCTCCCAACCATTTGACTCTCTATCTAGTGTATATTTCTTCCATCGAGAGGCCACCCCCGAGCTGGAAATGAATCCACTAGGATAAAGATTTATATTCTCAAGGACTTGTTTACTCTCATATAACTTAACGAGACTAAGATTAATGTTAAATTTTATACCAATGCCATACATTAACTTCCAATTTAGATTGCTCAAAGAATTTAGGGTTTAATCCCCCCTCCATCACTTACACCCAATAAATATATTTAAGACTTTAGTCTAAGGGTAACACCCCTTTCTAAACTTGCACATAAATATGGAGATTATGTTTTTTTATTCTTTTCTCACTTTTTATATAGCAAATGCCAACATCCTTGTAATATATATATATATATATATATATATATATTATCCTAACACTACCATTTTCCAAGCCAAGGACTATGTGCTTGCTAACCTTGGGTATGAAAACATTGTAACATATCATCTGATTTTATAAGTAAAAAAAATCACTTATCTCATAAGGGATCACTATCCAACCATAAGTAACTATAAGAGTTTGATTTCTAACTCTACCCACAATAGATCGCACGATACCAAGAGGCAATTCTGAATACAAACTCTGCCAGCAATGTATGCATCAATCATACTACAGAGATATGTGATGACTAAAATAAAAACTGTGTTAATCAAACATATGTATGCATAGATCGCACGCTAAACTCTATCCAAATTGTATGTCAACTAAAAATTAGACAGAAGTCACTTCACTATAATCTACCAAGTGATATGCATCTACAAATATAAATGGAAAACACAGTGCTATCAACCAAGCAATATGCATATTTATATATAATACAATGCTATCAAACCAACTCAGATTTATATATATTTAATGCAACGCTACCAACGGGGCAATCACTACGACTTTGGGTAACACAAACTCATATATATATATATAATGCAACACTATTGGCAATAGATCACTACGACTTTGGGTTAACACAATCTCAGATTTATGTATATACAATACAACGCTATTAGCCATAGGTCACTACTATTCTGTTCGAAAGTAACCTCTAACCATCGATGTAAATACATAAGGATCACGGCTACCCTGTTATGGATGAATTTGACAAAGACCACATATAGGGTAACTCTGTTGCAATGGGCACATAAATGTGTTCTTGTCGTGCAATGAGAAGAAGTTAAATAAAACTTCTCCTAAATATACCAATTATGAGATCATATCCTTGTGATACAACGAGCAGGGGTTGTAAGCTTCGAAATGTAACCAAAAGATAAACTAGCAGGGGTTGTAAGCTTCGAAATGTAACCAAAAGATAAACTAACTTAATCCTTTATTAACCCTATAATGCAGAGGATCGGCTTGATGTCATTGGTATTATATCAAAAAACGACATAAGCCTGGGTCGAGGGATCGCCTAGTTGTGCCATCATTCAAGTATATTAACACCAAAAAGAGTTCGTTATATAAGAGGAGGTAAGAAAATACCCCTAGCACAAGATCATATCCTCACTCCTCTTGCAGCGATTGTTCACATCTCCTTCTTTGTAGAGATCACTCCTCTTGCAAGGATTGTTCACATTTCCTTTCCCTTTTGCAGAGATCAAAAATCCAAATGCCACACTGGAGAGCTTCCCCCTTTCCTTTCTTCCTTCCCAAACATAAGCACTTAAAACATAATCGATCTCTCAAGTTGAGAGATCACTCTCCAATTCAACGCAAAACCCTGAATTCTTACGTCCTCCCCCCCCTCTAAGGAAGGTCGCACCCACTTATATATACACTTAACTCTCTTATGAGATCGACGCTCTTCAAAGAAGGTTGCCTCATTAATGCCAAGATTCCAAGGCAACCCATTTGCTTCCCATACGATTTTTCTCCCATGATGTTACATGGTAATCAATAGATGCTTCTTCCTCTCCCTTAACTATAAGGATTTCATACCAAACACTACCGAGAAAGGAATCCATAGTGCGAGAACACTTTCTCCCTTCACACGTCACTTATAAGAATTAGTGGTTTGTTATTCTCTTCACTGGAGTTAGCATTCCATCTTCACTTAATATATTTATTACTCATAACCTCTAAATGGGTACACCATCTCACTTTTATTTTTATTTGTAAAACCATTTAATTAAATGTATTGAATATTTTTTTTCTTTTCAATGAACCTGAATGACAAACTCCTTTTACTTTATATAATATTTTAATAACATTTATTTGCTTCTCTCATTTTGGAAATATGTCCATATTACAGTTTCCTTAAAATCTCTACATAATTACTTCTTTTGACATAGTCTTATGTGCCTTCATTTTGAAAGGCCTTTCCCTTTTGCTCCACAAACAATAACCCCATATATATTTAATGTATGAAATGGAGTATAATTTGACTTTGTCATTTAATCTTGCCGAGGCTTGTGGTCATAATAGTAATTAGCTTTAGGATAAAAGGTGGGTAGTATAATAGAAGAAGCTCGCTATTCTCTTGAGACTAAATAATAATTTATTCGTCATTTTCGTTAAGACTAACCTTAAATTAGGTTGACACTTATAGGGTTTTAGTCCAAACAAGTGAACATCCATTTTTCAACTTTCTTCCACTACACATAGCACCAAGATGACTTATGTTTTAAAAACTCGTGGCTTCCCATCCTTTCACCTCCCCCCTAGTAGATTATGTTTCCCGTCGTTTTGTTGCATCAAAACCTTCAGTCTCCTAAGTCTAGAATTCAGATTTACAACTTAGGAATAAATAGCAAAACTTGCGAGGTTTACTGGTGGGGCCTTGGCCTTAAGCTCCTCACCAAAAACAAGTATACAATTTACATTTTCAATTACGAAAATTAGGGTAAAATAGGGATGTTACAGAATGCATAAATATGTTATACAATATTGATGAATTCATTGTGAAGCGAATTCTCTTCTCCCTTGAAGGAAAGGCACTTCTCTTTGTGCAGAATATTATTCTGAGTCTCTCTCTTCATCTTTCTCTTTCTCTATAATGCACTAGGGGTGGTCGATGTAAAAGAAATAAAAAGAAAAGTGCTTCAAGACATAAAAAAAAGCGGTTACGATTTATGAAGTCTCAAGCGAGGGAAAGTAGGAAACTTCTATGGCACCTACGACAGAAGAAGCGGTTATGACCCTTCAATCTTCAAGAAAGGAAGAGCTAGAAATTGATTCTGCACCCAGGATAGAGGAAGTACGAAAATCATATATATTGACACCTTATATTACCCCTCACAAAAGGTCCAGGGCATGATTCTGACACAAGAAAGGATCAGAACCAACGTTTGAAATACAAGATGCAAAAAACAATTCCTAGCCATAAACATACACATATGCTAGAAATGAACCACCGTTCGAAATACAAGACCAAAAAAACAATGCCTAGCCATAAACATACACATATGCCGGAAATGAACCACCATTCGAAGTACAAGACTCAAAATACGATGCAAGATTATAAATATGCACAACTTCCAGAAGTTTATTGTGGATTTGTACAAGGAACAAGAATGACTCACATAAATTGTCGAGCCTACACAACCATAAAATTAGTGAAAATGGCTCGTGAAACACCACAACAAAGCCAAATTGGAAACCCTACTTATAATCCAAGCCAAAGCCAAGGACACGATAAAGAAGATGATAATAAGGACGATGAAATAGATGATGTCGTGGACAAGGATAAAGTCTTGTGTATGGAAGAGCACAATGAACCTATTATAAAATCAATTGAGAATAACAATGAAAAAGAGATAGACACATAAGATATTGGAAATCATGTTGTCAATATCAGTTGTAAAGAAAACAAAGATCTCATAGATTGTAATAATAAATATCCAAATACCAACGAAAGTTGGTGTTAATGAAAATTGTGAAATAATTTAAGTTGTAAAGGACACAAAGATGAAAATAAAAGCACTGAAGATGATCCTAATCATGATAACGTAGAAGAAGAAAACCCAGAAGATTCTTCGATAACGTTGGCTGCTATTATTCCAGGAATTCAATTTCGAAGTTATAATACAACCAGGTAAAGAAAATGTCGCACTTGACCACCTGTCGAAAATAAACACAGGTGAAGAACCGGCGGGAATTGAGGATGAATTTCTTGACGCTCATTTGTTCATAATCAAATTTGTCCCAGTGGAGTTAACAGAGATCGCACAATTCTTAGAAGTTGGACAAGCACCAGAAGGAATGCAAGAGAAGAAAAAGATCTTAGCAATGAAGGCTGCGCCATACACTATAATTAATGGGTTCCTCTATAAAATTGGACCTGACGATGTATTATGACATTGTGCTCTTGACCATGAAAGACAAAGCATACTCATTGAGGCACATTATGGAATGACGAGAGGACATTTTCAGGCCGATGTAACATCAAGAAAAATTATGCAATCTGGATTATGGTGGCCGACAATACATAAATATTGTCAAGAATTTATCAAAAATGTGATAGATTTCAGCAGATGGGCCAACCTCTTCCAAGTAAAGAAATTCCCCTTGTACCAGTAAAACCAAGCTTAACATTTGAAATATGGGAAATAGAATTCATTGGACCTTTCTTGATACTTGGAAGATGAACATGAGCAAGATACATTATCACTGCAGTCGAATATGTTACCAAATGGGTAAAGGCAGAACCTATCGAGACCTATTCGAATGAAGTAGCTTCCAAGTTTATATATGAGAACATCATCACAAGGTTCAAATGTCCGCTTAATTTGATCAGTGATCAGGGATTACACTTTGTTAGTAAAACTATCTCCATCCTTACGAAATAATTTCTAATTGAGCATTGGATAAGCACATTGTATCATCCACAGTCCAATGGCGCAGTAGAAGCTTTAAAAAAAATCACTAGAGGTCTAACGAAGATTTGCAATGTCGACAAGGATGACTGGGACGACAAGATACCTGTAGTACTATGGTCTTACAGAACAACATACAAAATATTGACATGCCATACCCCATTTAAGATTGTATACGGCCAATAAGCAGTCGTCCCTTTGTACTTTCGACAACAAGCTCCTACAATTGATGAAGTACTACATATTGATGTTGAACACGCTAGAAAAGAATGACTGACCGAACTGTCGAAGATTGAAGAAATCCAACAGATAGTTATACACCCCCAAGAAATTCAAAAGCAACAACAAAAAGCTTGGCACGATAGAAATATCAAGTGCAAAAATCTATCAGTTGGTGACTTGGCACTACTATACAACAGTCGAGTAAAATGGAAACCTAAAAATTTGCACATGGAATGGATGGGTCTGTATGTTGTCGAAGAAATCAATGCCAATAGATTAGTTCGAATAAAGACGTTACAAGGAAGCGTGTTTAGGAATCTTGTCAACGACACCTAACTAAAGCGGTATAAAGCATAAAAAAAAACGGTTATAACTACCTTGAGGAAGAAGAAATATAAGCAATAATTCAAAGCAAGTTGGGTAGAAATAACATCATGATAAGCGACTGGAGAGACAATGATGACAAAGGCCGTGCAAAAAGATTGAGACAATAGAGTCCGAAGCAAGATCGACAGTATGAGAAGACAAGATAGGAAGGAACAAGTCGACAAGAAAATGTCGGAAGAAACTTCCGACTTCGACGAACTATACCCGAACGAAACAACACATCAAAAGAAGCAGTCTGACATATCGTTGATGAAGAAAGAATAGAGAGAAGTTACCACAAAGTCCTACATGTAGAACGAAGAAGTTGAAATGAGGAACCAGAAGGACCGATACCTGTCAAACAAAATTAACTCCTTCACCAAACCTACCATTAATGCAACCACCTGATACGAGCTCTCCTGTACAGAACAACCCCACTATAAATACCGAACTCGAGGATTCTTGGCTGTTATTCTGCCAAGATTTTGAACTTCAGAGAACAGAGACATCTGAACCCTTAGAGAACAATTCCAAACTTAAAAACCTTGCAACAAATATGGCACCCAAGAAACCTCAAACAACCACCAGATCCGCAGCTACCAAAGGCAGAGAATTAGAAAAATCCACCTCGCCATTAGAGACCATAATGAAACTCGTCCGAAATGCCAAGGTGGTCGAACAAAAATGGAAAATAATCTGGAATGAAATTCTCGAATGGTGTAAAGAATCAAATGGCATATGGAGAGATGAATCCCATAAGCTAAGGTCCAGTACAATTCCGAACTACATGAACGCACCACTAATGGAAAATTTCGTCTGTTTGAAAGACATTATCGTGCAATTCATTATGATCCGGTACAACAAAGACACGTTTTAATTCAACACACATGTCGAAATAAATCGCTCCCTAATCAATTAGATCAGTGGATTATCAAAGAAGGGAGACATCGTTCCAATGTGACAAAATCCTGATTTGGTCAAGGAACTCACAAGAACACCTGTAGGAAAAAATTCCAGAGGGTTGGTCATCAACCAAATTATATACACCCACAAGATAATAACCCGCATTGTGTAGAATGTGTTAACCAACACTGGTCGAGGTTCCAACCTTAAACTGGACATGCTTGAGGCTGTCCAAAATGCCACATCATGCAGGAAGATATACAACTGGGATGAACACCTCATTGAGTAGGATGGAAATACCTGTTTAAGGTTTATGAAACTCAACGTTTTGGACTTCAAAGTGAGTCCATCATCAGGGGTGAGCTTGGTACTCTTGTGAGAAACAGTGTGATAGAGTAGTTATAGGTGAGTGAGATGTGTGATGTTAGGTTTTGAGAGAAAGTTGGCTAGGTTTTGGGTCTTAAGGGAGAGTCGGCTAGGTTTAGGTCTTGGTGAATAATTTTAGGTCGTGTGTTAAATAGTGTATTAATTAATGTATTAATTAATACATTAATTAATGAACACCTTGCTGAAATCATAAGAAACATATGCTACAAATTCCAGGAGGATCGGTAGAACATCCGGTACCCATCCTTGATCATCTGGATTTCCATGGCACATCTGCGATCGACGGGAAACAAAGATTTCACAGCACCAAAAGGACCACTGATGGAAAATTTTCGTTCCTTTACTCGTGGAGGAAGTCGACTGGGAGCAACAACAACCAAGCTTTGGCTGGATAACTAGTTCTAGAACCTCAAAGTTTAGACAACCAGATGGAGAGTACCGCAAAACATTCGTCGAAGCTTACCACCAACTGCACACATTTAGTTGGCTCTTGACCACACGTCGGTTTGGCATCTTGAAGGAGGAGCCGGAGCAACAAAAGAACTCAACTTTTACCCTTCGTTCGAGCAGATATTTGGAGAACTAAATAGACAATCCAACAAAATTTTCCAAATACCACCACAGGAAAAAAGAGTCAACCACACAATGGTCGAACCCCTGACGGATGAAGAAAAAGAAGAGGGTTATGAAGTGCAACTTCATCTAAACACATTCACACTTCAATCAGACCACATTTTCGACATCAATCCTTTAGGGATTGCAATGAAAACACATCAAGATCCTCCAGACACAACAGAACAGTCGAGGGAAAGCACATAGTCAAATACTCCACTCCCGGAGTATGCCCTCAAAAAATAAAACATCTGTCTATTGGATGAAGAAATATCCAAAGACCAACAAAAGAGAAAGGATAAAGTTCATGGAAAAGGGAAATGAAAGCTTGCTATACAAGATCTGACAGAAGAGGATAGCACGAAACTCATCGACAGGGCGACACAAATTTTAGCATATGTAGCTAAAAACAAGGTCCCCGTTGAAGAAGAATTTAAGAAGTTCCTAGAAGAAGAGAGGATCCAAGATTCAACACCTCCATGGAAAAAAACTAAGACTTTGGTCGAACCTCCGGTTGACCACACCCAAAGTCCACCACCACCTTCTCCAACCACTGTTATGGAAGAAGAAATTCTTCCAACCCTGCTAGCCGCCACCGCCTCTTCACTTCCGCCATCAACTACTCTCCCAGAATTAATATAGACACTTCCTCAGCCGTTAAGATCTAATATTCAAGATGATAATGACTTAAACGCGTTTATCAGTCAGGTCCCCTCACTTTTCCCTAACTAGCGAACATTAATCACTAAGAAACCAGTCCCAACCGATCCAAACCCCCTTACTGATTCAACCCTATTTGACGGCCCCATGTCCGACCAACCATCTCAGAATCTCAAGTTGTTGGATACACCCAAACCAGGATGGAAAAATAAACTGATCCGAAAAGTCACATTTTTGCACACGAAACTTCATCCTTTATACCCCTCTCAGTCGACCCAACCGTGGAAAACCCCACCCAAACTCCACCCACAGTTAGCCCAGTCAAAGAAACAGTCGAAACAATTGTCCCTGAAGCCCCTTTTGCACTACCGACCACTCAACCCTCATCCCCAGTTACTGCCAATCTACCATCCCCTATCCCTATCGATGGCACGAACATAACTTTAGCAACACAAAAAACAGCATATCGCACAAAAGAAGTCGATGCAGCAAGGATAGCACAAGAAACAACAAAAAAGGAACACTCAGAATAAGAAGTCGTTGACAAGCACATGGAAGCAAAAAAAACACCAGAGGCCACCGACCAGTGGAAGGGACCAGACCACCAGAAAGAGGCCACAGATAAAGGAGAAGAGAAAATAAAGAGAAAGAAGAGGAAAGAAAAGAGAACATAAGAGGAAGAACAAGAGAAGCAGAAGTAGCAGAAGCACCTCCAGCACATCCGGTAGGAAATTCACCTCTCTGTGCACAGGAAAGTCGCCTCTCTATACACAGGAAAGTCGCCTCTCTATGTCGACATCCTTGCAGACACAGTCACTAGAGAGCAGTGACACAGAAGAATTGAAACTCGCGAGCATATACGAAAATTGCAAGAAGAACAAGCGACATTTTTGACAAAGTGCCAAGGCTTAGCACAATAGGTCATACCACTACCATCGAGCTCTGACACGAGAAACCCTCTCGACAAAGCATACACAATACTAGAAAGTGTCGTGTCAACTCTGAGAGACGAATTGGCTAAGAACCGACGGGATTAGGCTGAAGAGACATCTATCTTAATGGAAAATCAATACACGGCTTTCACAGAAGCTCACAGCCTGCTTGCCCAGTCTACCCAAGAATCCACCACAGTAGTTGAAGCCTTGCGTAACTGGTATACTTACTATGGAAAGGTGTTTGAATAAATGCAAAGGATGCAAGAGATACTTGAAACACTCCATCAGCAAAGACAGAATTCTGACGAATTACTCACTGAAACCGTCGACGAACAAATTATCATGGAGAACAGAAATCTTGCAAATCTAGAGAAACAAAAGGAACAATGGATCAGCCAAGCGCGATTTAGCCTCTCCAAAGTTGAAAAGATCCATCCACACCTTTAGAGACTTCTCTTCACTGCTGACAACCAAATGAGACTATTAGGCCATGACATGATCAATCTACAAGACAAATCCACGCATGACAAAATGGAAAGCCTATCAATCCTAACCACTCTAACCATCGACATCGAGAACACATTACACGCCTGGGAGGATTTTCAACATCAATTTTCAGTATCCGCAGAGGCCATTGTCGAATTCTACATCCAACAACAAGCACCAGCAACTCCATTCGTCCACAGCAGTAGCAGCAAAATTCACTACTCACAGCTACATTGCATCTCCTCATTTCCTCGGGACAAAGAAAGATTTTGTGGTGGGGGATATGTTGGAGGAGCCTAAGTCGACCTGCTGAGTAGGTCCTCCATCCGGATAATTGTAATATATGTCGATAGATTGTGTCGACCAATAACATGTCGGGTCGGTCACTTGAACCGATCGGTACTTATGTAACTGTTTGTCATTTGTATAAATAGGCTGGTGAGCCAACCTACTTGATAATAAGAGACTGTTTAGATATCTGTAACTCTTCTGCGTATCTTTTTGAATAATAAAGGGCTTGTTGCTTTGTCTCCCACTACTTGTATATTGTGTCGGTATCTTTGTGATTGCTTGTACATAATTGTATAATATGTATCACTAGTAGCCATGCGACCCCCGCGACTACAACACACACGAAGAGATAAACGTTCTACAGGTTGTCACAACTTAGTATGTTTGAGAATATCAAGATCAAATGGTTCCCAAGGAAAAACTGGAAACAATATCATCAGATAAAGACAAGGAAATAAATCATTTGAAAGTATGTGACAAAACTACAAAGGAAGACACCTTGAATAATCAGATTGAATTAAAAATCAATGTCACACCAAAGCATGCAAAAATAGCAGAGTTCAACATGTCGAATCAAGTTCATCATGTAGATATGAGATTGGAAACTCAGAAGAACATCAATGTCATACCAAAGCATGCAAAAATACTAGATTTCAACATGTCGACGCAATTTCATCATGTAGATATCAGATTAGAAACTCAAAAGAACACCCCCTTTAGTCATTATGTTTTTACCTACAAAATCATATGCATGAAGATATTTGAATGGAAGTATGATCGGCTATTTCAAGAACTACTCAATCGTGGTACTGTTATCCAAAATAAATCGTTAAAAAAGGATTGTCTGTCTTCAAGCTTGGAAACCTTTCTAATGTCGCAGTTAATTATGCAGAATCCAAGATTCGTGGATGAATCTTTTCAATGCATGATGACTAGTAATAAACCTAATTGGTTATTACAAATGTTATACATACTAATTTATTAATTAGTAGTTATAGGTTAATTAATTATTAATTATTAATTATTAAATGACATGTCTATTTATAAATATACATGTCTCTTCCCCCATCGACCATATTTAATATGGTCCATTCTCTATATTCATCATCAATCAATTATACAAAATATATATTTATAAATAATATTCCAACATGTAAGGTTTTTACCTTACAGGCGAGTTCATCCGGATGATAGTTCAGTGAGTTAATGCATTGCATGAGAAGTGGGGCGCACTTCTTAATGCAATATTGATTCATCCAGATGGAGGGCGAGTTCATAATGAGGTTAGAATATAAAAATAGAATCTGATGAATGCGAAGAATGTATAAATATGTTATACATGATTGATGAATTCAATTTTAAGAGAATTCTCTTATCCCTTGAAGGCAAGGTGCTTCTCTTTGTGCAGTATATTATTCTGAGTCTCTCTCTTCATCTTTCTCTTTCTTTGTAATGCACTGGGGGTGATCGATGTAAAAGACATTCTCTTCTATCTATCATAATTATACTCTGAAGACTTTCTAGGGTTTTTCATTCTCATTTTTTGATGGTTTTCCCCAGGGTACATTTTGTGTTATGGATGAATGTTTCATGTGATTGAATGGTTCATTGATTCAAGTATTCAGTATTTCCGCACTTAAAGTTTTAAAGTTCAAAGATCATCATATTTGCTAAAAAATTAACACGGTATCAGAGCTCAAGGTGTAAAGGAGCTAATATTTTTCAAGAAAACTTGATCCTACGTAGATCCTGAGGAGTTGAGCACAATACTTCAGATCCATGGCATTGATCTCTATTCAACTGGAACACTATCTTGAGGGCACTTCAAATTTCAACACTTGGAAGGTGAGGGTGTTGAACATCTTGGAGCAACATGACTTTGATGGATACGTATCCATTGTGGTGGAGGAGCCTACATATAATGTAGGGCGCATCAAATTCAAGAATAACCAAGTTAAAGCCAAACATATCATCTATGATTCAGTAAAGGACAATTTGATGTCTGTGATCACTTTGTTGAAGACCGCAAAGGAATGTTTTGATACATTAACAAAACTATATGAGAAGAAGGCCCTGAGTCAAAAGAGGGAATTGAAGAATAAGCTTTGAAACCTAAAGATGTAGAAGGATAAGACAGTGGCATCCTTCTTCACCAAGATCTCTCAAGTAAGAGATCAGCTTGCTAGTATTGGATTAGTGGTGGATGAAGATGATATTCTCCAAATCACTATTGATGGTCTCCCATCCTCATGGGAGACATTCTTGGCTGCAGTAAATAGCCGAGAGGTACAACCTAACTTCAAAAGGTTGTGGCATGACTTCCTCCAAGAGGAGGGGCGAATCTAGAGAAATCCAGTGTGCATCAAAGAATAAAATCATTCCCTCACAGCAAGGATGAAGAAATGTAAGAAGAACCTCTCAAAAGAATTTTTCCCATTCGAATAAGAAGGTATACCATAAGGAATTTGACAATTCAAAGGTTATATGCTACAATTGTGACACTAAGTGCCATTATGCAAGGGAGTGCAATGTAAAGAAAAAGGGAAAAGGAAGGTTTCATGCTTCTACTGCTATAGAAGATGAAACTACTTAGAATAATGCACCCGAAGAAAAGGAGATAAGAAGGGAGTATTACCTAGTCTCAACACTTTGCCTGTCCATCATCACAAGTGAGGAAAAATGGTTGGTTGATAGTGGGACATCCAAACATATGACTGGTTATAAGAGTGCCATCAACAATCTCAAGTAGAAAATGTTTTCATGCAAGGTATATTTGGGAGACAACACAACCTATTCGATCCAAGGAGTTGGATCCACCTCCTTCAAGTTGAGTTCAGAAGATATTTTACATGTGGAGGACATTCTTTATGTTCCAGGCTTGAAGAAGAACCTCCTATCAGTTTTGGCTCTTCAAGATAAGGTATTTCGAGTTATCTTCATGGATAATCAAGCACTATTATGGCCAAAGAAAAAATACTTGAAATACGCAGCAGTGATTGGAGTTAGAGAGGGAGGTCTCTACAAGGTACCCAGGAAGTAAATTCAATATATGGTTCACAAAACTATCAGTCCATGCGAGCTATGGCATAGGAGGCTTGGTCACCTCCACTACAAATCTCTACCAGGATTACATCAAATGGTGAAAGGTATGCCCGTATTTGATTTTGAGCATGATAGTGTATGTAGGGGCTGTGCACTTGGGAAGAATGTTAAAAACCATTTCTCTAGAATTACTACTAGATCTAAAGGGGTTTTAGATTTAATACATTCTAATGAATTTGGTCCCATGTCGTCCCCTTCCCTGAGGGGCTATTTATATTATGTAATATTTATAGAAGAATTTTTTAGAAAGTCATGGATTTATTTCCTAAAGTCTAAGAGCGAAACTTTTAGCAAGTTTCAGGAATTCAAATCCCTAGATGAGAATCAGATAGGAAAGCACATTCATGATGTGAGATATGAAAATGGAGGTGAATTTGATTCACATGAGTTTAATGAGTTCTGTAGTGATGCAAGAATTTGTAGACGGTTAATTGTACCCTACAACCCTCAGCAAAATGGGGTTTCTGAAAGAAATAATAGAACCGCATGTGAGGCTGCAAAATACATGATGTACGATCAAGACCTTTTTACCTCATTATGAGAAGACACCTGAAGAAGTGTTCACTAGTGAAAAATAAGATATTTCACACCCGAGGATCTTTGGGAGTCCTGTATACATTTATGTGCCGAAAGAAAAGAGACCAAATATGGAGCCATAAGGAAAGAAGGGAACCTTTATTGGTTATAGAAAATCATCCAAATCCTACATAATATATGTGCTAGGTGAAAGACACATTGAGGTCATCTTATCTGTTACCTTCTATGAAGAGGAAGCATTCAAGAGATCGAAAGAGATTCAGTATGATACAGACACAAATGAGCATGAGACTCTTATGATGGAGGAGCTAGATACTAAATTCAGATGTTCAGAGGGAGAATCCACATGATTTCTCATATTCACTAGCTCCTGATGAACCAGTAGAACAGGTTTATGAACCTCCTACCAAGAGGAGTTCTACATGGTTCCAAGATATACTACAAGGTGCAAAGAGGAATGGAGCATCATTAGGATCTCCCATAGAGCAAAATAAACCTGACATATATTCAGGGTATCTTGCACATATGAGTCACTCATGGGTATATTCAGGGTAGGATCTCCATATATGCAAGCAAGAATATCACTCATGTGTCTTTTCTCCCAAATAGGAAAATAAGAGACACTTCAACCCAATGCTCCAACTGGAAAGAAAGATGCTTCCCTATGTGAGTGCTCCCAATGGATCAACTCTATGCCACTATTCCAAGGATGAACCAACTTTCTGCAACAAGTATCCACCAAATATGTGGGTGCGAAAACTCCATCAAAGGATGGTCCATCAAATAGGAGCTCTTCTAAATCCTCAATGGAGGAATGGCTCACTCCAGGAAGAAGATCAAATTCACTTTTGTAGGTAGTATGTGCTTGGGACTCATCATCTGCACCTCTAAACTCCCCAATCACATGCATGTCATCACGCACCTCATGAACCACCATCTCACGAGGTTCTCCATAGAAATATGAATGTCATCAATCGAAAGAGAATGGTTGAGTGGAATGTAGGAGGGAGTATGTGATCTCTGCAGTTCTTGGTGAAATTGTTCTATCTCCATCTTGGATTCCAAGAGGGCACTTTGAGTGATTATCAAAGAATATTGGGTGGCCATCAACTCATCATTGAGATTGCAAATATATTCATCATCATTCAATGATGCTCCCTTCAACATATGAACAATATCATACAGATAATCTCTATCAGAAATCATATGTGAAAAATTACCTTGGATTCTAGTCATTGCTTTCTGGATCTTCTCCATGGCTTCAAGGAAAGATGAATCTTCCAATGAAGCAACTCTCCAAAATGATTGTGACACTGAAACATGTGTGTCATGGAGAATGTATAATGACTCTTTGATATCCCTGTTAAAGACTTTGTTCCTTATGCACATGTATTCGATTATGATCTTCAACTTCACCAGGCCCATAAGAAATGCAAGAGGACCTGGTTTGATGTGTCTCTAGTCAAAGGAACTCTTGATGTCCCTTTCATTTCCTTCCTTGAACCTTTTCAAATGATTGTAATGAAAAATATTGATGGATTGCACATCCATCATCAATTCAGCCTTACACTTCTTCACCTTATCAGGTGGTCTACCTGGTGGGAGACCTTCCAATCCCCTCTGATGCATTCATAGAAAACTTTCAATGTATCCAAAATGATAAGACATGCTCATGTATGTACCTTGAATGGTCATCAAGAACTTTGCAGCCCTCTCAATGTACTCATACCTCATAAAATATTTCAAGTTAGAAAATTAGTAGTGCAAAATAGGCTCCCCAATAGATAGCATCCATTGAAATCCAAACTTTTTACATGATGCACAAACCAAAATAGTAAATGGAAATACTTCATTGTTGGATGATCCAATTATCATTCATGCATCTACCCTCTTTATTTGCATATCTGAATGCTCCTCATGCATATGCCATGCATGCGGATTTGCTTGTTCACTAGGGGGCTCTTTGAGAGTCATTCCAATTTTCCTTCTTCCAAGGTATGCAAGTCTGGTTCACCCTTGGATCTCCAATTCCACTATGTACTTATATATCCAATCCTTGTACAAACAATTTCCTTTGCTTGTATATATGAATGGTATGTCCTCCTTTGGTAGAAAGATAAGTGTTTGGTCCACATCCTCCATGTCACCCCTCTCCTCATACACAAGAAAATTTGAATCTCCTTCTTGCACATGCATATTTTTAAGCTCTATCAAACTCAAGAAGCTTCTCCTTCTCCTAAGGAACACATTCAGCCATGTGCTCACACTCATGCTCAATGCAAGATGGAAAATGTGGCATGCTCAACTCCTCATGAAGCTCACCTTCCTCCTCCAAATATGATGATACCATGAATTAATTAGAAGAACAGCAATGCTCTTCTTCTTTTGAGTCGATCGTAAGATTCAAAGTAGTTTCATAAGGTTCCGCCTCCTCTAGTTGTCCATCAAATAGGAGGGAATCTGGTGGTACGGATTCTTCTTGGGCACAATATGACTGATTAGATCCTTCTTCATGCTCAAATGGATCTGCTTCCTCTCTATCCTCCATCATGCAACTTGAAACCTCTCCATCTTGTGTAGTATAAGGATTTGCATTATGAGTGGGATGATTTGAAGGTTGTTATGTGATTGTAGTTGTCCTCTTCCTTGAAACATCTTATTCACGATATTTTTTGGTACCATTGGTTGTAAATTGTCTCATGAAAATACCATAGATGGATGGTTTGTTCTTCTTGATAAAATTCAAATTTTGAGTAGTCCTTGATTAAAGATTGTCTTGCCAAACACAATACTCTATGAAAGAAAATTCCTTTCTGCAATCAAAACTCAAATCCATGTATTCATTAAACCTTTTCATATATATGATCATCTAGTCTCTATTATTCCCATCATAAAAAAAAAGGAAATCCATGGTGGTGATTTCTTCAATAAATCAAAGAAGCTTGGCCTTGCTGCAAAGATTCACCCTGATTTGGGTCATGTCCAGGAAGCATGAGGGGGACAATAGTTTGACTGAATGAGTCGGCTCTGTTATGGTGGAAGCTTAAGAATAGAATGCGCAAAAGCAGGACTACGCGATACAGGTAATCACAAATACACACAGACAATATGCAAGAATGCGAATTGTTTTCCTATTAGATGTAAGACATCAAAATGATTGATGTATGTTATAATAATATACATGCTTACATAGAATTCTGAGACACTTGGGTGCCTTCCCATTATGTTTAGTTACAAAGAAGAAGTTAGAGTGGTTCAACTGTTCAACCATTACAGTCGGCTAGAAGACAGAGAGACAATCTGTCAAAGTTCGACAATCGTTGGTCGCATGTCGATGCTGCATGTCGACATCACAACCTGTGAGGTCGCTAAACATGCCGAAGGTGTGGAACATGTCGTAGGTGTAGAACATGTCGCAACATGCTGAAGTTTGTTGAATTTGTATCAACCGTGAAGACTAATCGAGGATGTGTCGAAGTTAGCATCCAACAACAAATGCCAACTGCGATGTGGATCATACCTCCTTCCTTAAGAAACAATGGACCCCATTCTTTGCTTGCGAAGGTGAGGGAACTTGTCGGATATTTCATTAGTAGAGTACCACTTTCCTTGAGATGGGAGCTGACTGGATTTGGTAACCTGAAACAAGGGAATTGTAGTCGTCCTTGTAAGGCGTACTCATCATCCCACAATGGTGTCGCAAGGAAGAGGGTCCTGGACATTTGGGTTGATGTCTGCAGGTTTTGTTGTCGATAAGTCATTATGTTCCAACAAGGGTGCATAGTATGGTCGAAGTAGATTTACATTGAAGACTGGATGCAGACCCAGGAAAGCTAGAATGTCAAACTAGAAAGCGTTTTCTCCAATCTGTCGAAGAATACTGTACGAACCATATCGCAAAGTTCTTAACTTCTTGAAAGGACCTGTGAAGCGCTCCTTCTTAAGATGTAGCCAGAACTTATCCCCAATTTGGAATGCATGAGGAATGCGATGCTTGTCGTGTCATATCATGTTCTTGTTACTGAATGTTGCATGAGGAATACATATCATGTTCCTGTTACTGAATGTTGCAAATTTGTTCTCGAAACTTGACTTCTTTATCAACTTCTCGTTGGCTGTGGTTGGAGTCAGAGTTTGGCTGTGTCGAGGAGCTGATCAAGTCGATAGGCACTGAGGGTTGAAATCCGTAACATATTTCAAATGGACTCTTTCCTGTAGAGCTGTGCTAAGCATGATTGTAGCTATGCTGAATGTATGGAAGACTTTCATCCCATGTGCATCGATGCTGGTGATTGTTCATGCGAAGCAGTTGTACTACCAAGCGATTCACAACTTCCATATGTCCGTCGGTTTGAGGATGGAAAGATATCGATAATGAGAGTCAAGTGTCCAACTGTTGCCAGAGGGTCTTCCAAAATATGCTGACGAATCTAGCATCTCGATCAGAAATTATGGTTGTGGGTAAACCAAAAGGTTTCCAAACATGTCTAAAGAAGAGCTGAGCAGTCTGTTGCACTGTCGTAGTCTTGTTACATGGTATGAGAATGGCCATCTTGGAAAATCGATCAACTACTACTAGTATCGCGTCATGCTGATGTTTGGTAGTAGGATAACCCATCAAGTAGTCCATAGAAATAGATTCCCATGGTCGACTAGGAACTGGCAGAGGTGTGTACAATCCCTATTGTCGATTAGGCGGCTTAGTAATGGCACAAACCACGCATGATCGAATGTACTTGTTGACATCAGATTTAAGTGTAGGCCAGAAGAAATAATTCTACAGAATAGCAAGTGTCTTTGCTACCCCAAAGTGTCCTGCAATCTTGTTGTAGTGCGCGTCCCAAATGAGCTGCTGTCGATTCTCACTGGTTGGTACACAAAGCTGTCCGAGCTTGTATAGAAAGGCGTCTTTCAAGAAGTAGTCGGAGTCTGAGGTTGGCGACTTGTTAGTCTGTAATTGTCGGTAGACTGCTGAGAAGTCGTTTTCATCCTCATACAACTGTTTCCAAGTGGTCGTGTCCTATCCCTGCATACTCATCACTGTCAAAAGGAGAGTAATGGGTGGTCAACTGAGGCAATTTGCAGTGGCATTAGATTTTCCTTTATGATACTTAATCACCAATTGAAATTGTTGTAGGTAATTAACCCACTTGATTTGTCGGTTTGTTTGCAACTTTGATTGTGTCGGAGCGAACTTTAGAGGCTTGTGATCAGTGAGAATGACCGTTTCCTTGCCAAGGATGTAACGCCTCCATTGCTTGAGAGCTTGCATAATGGCGTACAATTATTTTTCGTACGTTGAGTACCTTCTAACTGTGTCATTAAAAGTCTCAGAATGAAAAGCGATTGGGTGACCAGACTGAGTGATCACTGTGCGCAAGGCATAGTCCGATGCGTCTGTCTCAATCTCAAAGGGCTGATGCAAATAAGGTAGCATAAGTACTGGTACAGGGCAGAGCCTGTGTTTGAGCTGTTCAAAAGCTGCTTGATGTGTTTTTGTTCATTGAAAGACAGTTTTCCCATTTCCCTTCGTCGACTGATTCGAGGTCCAGGCTATGTGATTGAATCCGAGTATGAACCATCGGTAGAAATTCGCCAAACCAAGAAAAATTCTTAGTTCTTGAATGCTTCTAGGAATAGGCCAATCTTTGAGGATCTGTACTTTGTCTGGATCGATGTGAATGCCTACAGAGTCAATTACATACCCCAAATATTTGATGCTGGTCATTTCAAAAGAGAACTTGTCCATATTCAAATAGAGTTGATGTTGCTGGAGAGTGTCGAGGACCTGTCGAAGATGTTCGACATGTTCTTCCCATGATCAACTGAAAAACAATATGTTGTCGAGATAGACAATAACCCATTTGCCGATGAAAGGTCGAAGAATATTATCCATATGTCGCATGAAGGTCACAGTTGCGTTGGTTAAGCCAAAAGGCATGACTAACCATTCAAACAATCCTTCCTTGGTTTTGAAAGCAGTTTTCCACACATATGAGGACTCGATTGGAATCTGATGGTATCTCGACTTGAGTTCGAGCTTAGTAAAGAATTTAGCACCTTTTAGATAGTCGATAAGCTCGTCTATCCGCGACAGAGGGTACTAATTCTTCACCGATATTTTGTTGAGAGCTCCGTAGTCGATGCACATGCGCCAAGTCCCATCTTTCTTCAAACTAGGACGACTGGAGTTCCACAAGGAGAGGAGATGGGGAAAATATGTCCTTTGTCGATTAATTCTTGGATTTATCTGTGAATCTCTTCATTTTTTAGAATGGATCTTCTGTAAACAGATGCATTAGGTAAAGAAGAACCAGGAACAAGTTCAATGGAGTGTTTTACCTGACAATGTTGCGATACTCCATCAGGATCTTGGAAGAGGTTCTGGTACTCATCAAGAATATGATTGACTTGCTTCTTCTGTCGGGAGCTTCATTGGTCTATAACTTGACTTGTCGCTGCAGTCTTCATAGAATGTTGCAGCTTGATCATGATTAATGCAAATTTATGGGCATGATTGATGAGATTCTTTGTCTGTTTGGCAGATATCAGTGCAACCGTTGGTGTGGGTTGACGCTCTAGTATACTGAACCATCAATTTTGGATTCTTACAATCACCTTCTGAGGCCATGATAGGTTTCCCAAACAGGGCGTCGGCTGCGGAGAGTGGTGCCACATCATAGAGTACTTCATCTTCAAAAGGCTTTATGAAGTAGGAGAGCTTGCATTGTCGAGTGATTTGTAGTTCTTATCCATCCTTCATCCAACAGATGTTATAAGACCGAGGATGCAAAGTGGTAACAAGACCTAATTTCTTCACGATATCTTCGGAAACGAAGTTCTTCTGACTCCCGTTGTCCACAATCAGATGTAATGGGTTTCCCTGGACCCATATCCATGTATGGAATAGGCGTTCTCCTTCCTCCTCGTCGACAATAGTCGAGGCTTCTAGAGTTTTTGAGGTCAAGAGGGTCGTTGTGTCTGGATCAGATTCTTCCACCATCTTGTCGAATGTGTCGGAGGTAGACACTTTTGTCAAAAATGTCTTCCGAGCTTTGCATTCAGACGTATCAAGCCATGAAGAGTGGTGGTAATCGCACCATTTACTGGTCGGTGGTTGCTTGTTGCGTTCCCTTTTGTGAAAAGGCTTCTTGGTGTCAGGATTTCGCAGTGTCAGCTGAGAATATTTCGACTTGTCGAAGTCGGCTGGTGCCTTCTTGTCGGGTGGTCGTCTTGATGTCAGCTTTGTCGTGAAACGTGCTTTTCCTTTCTTCTTGGTTTCCAGTTTGCTGGCATAATGGAAAGCATCCACAAGCGTATTGATAGTCATAAATTCCATCTCCTGCTGGATGTACTGGGACAATCCACTGGTGTGCTTCAGAACAATCAATTTCTCTTCTTCTTGGGCGCCAAGTCTTGCCATGAGTCAGTAGAACTCGTCGGTGTAACTTTGTACTGATTGGTCTTTCCATTTCCTTAGCTGCTACCACTTCTTATACTGCTGCTCGAGGTATTTCGGTGGGTAAAATTCCTTTCGGATGTGTTCAATGAATTTGTCCCATGTGTCGATGGGGTCTCCTCTTTTCTCCATCTTTATCGAGAGGTTATCCCACTAGCAGTGTACGGAGGTTGACATCTTTAAGGATGCAATGGTGACTTTCTCAGATTCAGAGAGATGATTTACAACATATAAGGATTCCAATTGTTATACCCAATTGTCGACGGATTCTGCGTCAATCTTACCTTCAAGATTCGGTATGTCAAGATTCATTTGCACTTTGAAGGGGATGATTTTATCGAAGTGAGTTCTCGTCGAGGATCCTCCAGATGTCGAAGCGAATCACAAGAGAATATCATTGAACTGGGTGAACATTTCAGTCCATTGTCAAGCCAGAGCTTGCTCAATAAGTTGTGTTGTCTCGTCGGATGCATGTCTATCATCTGTTTCTTCTATCATTTATGGAGTTAACGTCTGCTTGGATTACTGAGATTGTGAGTGAGTTTGAACCGGAATAAGTCAGGTAACTTCGAGAGAAGTGTATATGCAAAAATTAAGCACAAAAAATTGAGTGCGCTCTGATACCAATGATCCACGTCGTGTCCAGGAAGCACGAGGGGGACAACAGTTCGACTGAATGAGTCAGCTCTGTTATGGCAGAAGCTTAAGAATAGAATGCGCAAAAGCAGGACTACGCGATACAGGTAATCACAAATACACACAGACAATATGCAGGAATGCAAATTGTTCTTCTATTAGATGTAAAACATCAGAATGATTGATGTATGTTACAATAATATACATGCTTATATAGAATTTTGAGACGCTTGTGTGCCTGCCCATTACGTTCAGTTACAAAGAAGAAGTTAGAGTGGTTCAACTATTCAACCATTACAATCGACTGGAAGATAGAGAGACAATCTGTCAAAGTTCGACAGTCGCTGGTCACATGTCGACACTGCGTGTCGACGTCGTGAACTGTGAGGTCGCTAAACATGTCGAAGGTGCGGAACATGTCGTAGGTGCGGAACATGTCGCAACATGCTAAATTTTTTTGAAGTGTTGTTGCGTCAAAATTTGTCGAAGTTGTATCAACCGTGAAAACTAATCGAGGATGTGTCGAAGTTAGCATCTGACAACAAATGCCAACAGCGATGTGGATCAAACCCAAGCCGATGTGAGCATCATGGATGAAAATGATTCAAATTAAGAGATTATTTTCCACAGGAGTAGAGGAAATTTATATGATACCACAATAATGTACCATTCATGTCCGATGATACTCTAACTAACTCTCCTACAAGACTTAAGGCAAAACAATGAAGACTAGTGGCTTCACTGGTTGTAGGAAAGACAATCTCAAACAACTCTGGAAGGATTTTTGACTTAGGAAGGATTATGAATATTAAGTGACAATCAATTACCAGTATAGGGTCTCTCCAACAAGTTTGGATAGGTTCTGAGAAATTTTCAAATATAAACAAACAAAATTGGCAGTCAAGATTACACAACTAGTTCAAATTCAAGAATTCCCAAATAGTAGGAGGTCATGAATTCTTGGTTTCAGAATTTTCATGAGTATATTGGCATATTTATTAATATCATCAAATTAAAGAATTCAATTTGGATTTATATATATTCCTCTATCAATCATACATTGAAAACTAGCTCTTTTTCATAACAATCTAGACTAAGTGCAAGAGATATACATGAAAGGTATACTTTTTTTTATTGATACTGTAAAATAGATTTCATAGGTTCATTATTACATCATTAAAATCCATCAGCAGCTGAAATACTTCTCATAGAACTATCAAGAAATAAATACATAAGAAATAAATATTTCCATCAAAGAAAGACTAGAAATCATCATAATCCTCATAATCCTGGATGGGAGGCTCTCTGATATCTACAAAAATATTTAATTCATTTTGATCATACTTTAGGGAATGCAATAAAATCAATTATGAAGACTCTATGTCATCATCCTCTCACAGAAAACAGGGGCACATCTCCCAACTTGTATTAGGGGCACATATCCCAAGTCACAGAGGCACAATTGCACTCAATTCAATTCACAAACTGTCAAAAGATAGCCAAGTGGTGCACACTCCTTCCTTTATATATTTGATGTGATTGTTTTAGCAAGTAATATAGGATATAGTGCCCTCGTGGAGTGGATAAGGTTGTCTTTCTTTCCTCTTTATCTTTTTCCTGTACTTTCTGCTTTGCTTTGCTTTCTGTTTTTTATTTTGATTTCTACTTTTGCTTTTGCTTTGTCTTGCTTTTGATTTTATGTCATGATTTTTCCTACATTTATACCTCATCTTGCTTTTTTGCTTTGTCCTGCTTTTTCCTGCTTTTCTGCCTTATCATGCTTTTATGCTTTTATTTGCTTTTATGCTTTATTATGCTTTTCCCGAGCTTTGCTGCTTTACTTCCTTGTGTCAAATTTTCTTTTCTTTTTCCTACTTTCCTATATTTGACTGATTTTATATTTTCTTCCTTTTCAATCTATCACTTGGTCAATCCTTATTCTCTAATGTGCCCTTGTGCATGATTATCAATTTTATTCCATTGAGATAAATATCTATTAATGAAAAATACTTTCATCAAGTGTATTTCAAACTTAGGAAAATAATAAAATTAAAACTTCCTAACTAATTAATGCCTTGACTTAACCCCTCATTAACTAATTAATTCCAATCTGTCACTAGGATCCATGGGGTTTGATCTGCTTCATGGTGCTGACAAAATGGGAACATGATAGTCGTCCCCCACCAAGTTTGCTTGTCCTCAAGCAAGAAACCAACTCCAACAATCTATGAACCGAATCATTGACTTCTCTCCTCAGAATATGCTACTAGCTGTCTAGAATTGGAATCCTCAATTCCAAGAAAAATACCAAAGGTCCACCATGTTTTTGCTGCACCACTTTGATTATAACCAAATCTCCAAAAATGATCTCAGGGTCCCACTGCTTATGTTGTATTCCTCCATATATCAATGCAAACTATAGTAATCCATCAACTCTTGGATCCCAATGCCACTGCTACATGTCTCCCAATAAAATTGTTGCTTGTGGAAAACTATCATCCCAAAGAATTCCAGGGTCCCATTGTCTTAACTGCATCCTCCCAAAATTAGTATAAAAAAATTATATATCATCATGGGGGATGTCTAGATCGCTAGACCAAATTGGAAATTCATCACTTCCAAAGGAAGATTTAATCTCCTCATAAGCCATGTGAAACTAGCACTGCAATTCCCATCCATAAGACATAGGTGACAATCCCAAGTCCATCCAAGTATACTGAAGACATCCCATAGAAGCCATAAATTTCAATACAACTGCTCACAAAACATGGATGACGTGTCTATAAAATTTCCACTGAGGTAAGAAAAAAACTTACCCCTTGTGGTACTCAAATACCTCACATAATTATCCACCCAATCAATGGATGAATGCATACGCCAACTTAGTGATCTGGATGGAAAGCTTGTAGCGTCCCCATGTACCATCTTCGCTTTGGTGAAACAATTCTTACTCTGCTACTTGTTCCACCTAACTAACTCAAGTGGAACTCCCTTGTATTGCTATGCATGATGGAGACATTAGATGGATGCTTCTATTTCTGCTCATCCAAATGGTAAGGGACATGTGCGGCTTGTCAAACACCAAGGTCTAACCATCAAACCATCAAAAACGTGTGTAGGAGCCTCCTTCTCCTCATGTGGAACCAAAATAAAAAATCACTTTACCCAATCTTCATCCCTATGTATGATGGATTCCATATGTGTGTGGGATGGAGAATGGTGAACCAACTCTCTATAATAGTCATCCATCATGGTTGGCTCAACCGAAGTTCTTGTGCCTCCTCCAAAACTGTACAACCACCACTTAGAGGAAACCCATAATCTCTCTGGAAATGAACATGTGCTTGGTATTCATTTTCCTTGACCTAAGACTCCCCAAAAAAATGCAAATCATATTGTACTTCATATGCCCAATGCACACAAGTACGAAAAATCAAAACATTGTTGTTCCAATGGCAAGGGTGAAAGTCCCATGTCCAATCACAAAGAAAGTAGGAATCATCAAAATTCCATGGATTCCCATGATGCTCACAAGAAGTGTAATATGTATCCAAGAAGTCTCCATATATGCAAGCAAGAATATCACTCATGTGTCTTTTCACCCAAATAGGAAAAGAAGAGACACTCCAACCCAAAGCTCCAACTAGAAAGAAAGATGCTTCCCTATGTGAGTGCTCCCAATGGCTGAACTCTTTGCCACTAGTCCAAGCATGAACAAATGTTTTTCATCAAGTATCCACCAAATATGTGGATGCATCAAATCCATAAAAGGCTGGTCTATCAAACATGAGCTCTTCTGACTCCTCGATGGAGGAATGACTCACTCCAGGAAGAAGTTCAGTTTCACTCTGGTAGGTAGTATGTGCTTGGGACTCACCATTTGCACCTGTAAAATCCTCAAGCACATGCATGTCATCATGCACATCATGAACCACCATATCATGAGGCTCCTCCATAGAACTTTGAATGTCATCAACTGAAATAGAATGGTTGACTGGAATGTAGGAGGGAGTATGTGATCTCTACAATTCTTGGTGAAATTGTTCTATCTCCATCTTGGATTCCAAGAGGGAAATTTGAGTGCTTCTCAAGGAATCTTGGGTGGCAATAAAATCATCATTGAGCTTGCAAATCTCTTCATCAGCCTTCAAGGATGCTCCTTACAACATATGAACAAGATCATACAAATAACCTCTGTCGGAAAGAATATGTGAAAAATTACCTTGGATTGTAGTTGTTAGCACTCAGAATTTATCCTTTGGTTGTAGAAGGATAATCCTAAGGTAACTCTTTCAAACAAACCTTTAGGAGGAAAGCTGGCTTCTTTCCTACCAGAGAGGGCTCTCTCAGTAGATGAATACAATGGCCATGACTATTTTTACACAAGCTAAATTAAATATTTTAATGGCTGAAACAAGATGGTTTCATTGGGCATGGAGTCATAATCGTAAAATATAAAAGATACAAAGGGATTTCACAATACCAATCTTTCCACAAAGGAGGGATAGTTATTTGTTCACAGTCAAGTTCTTGATTTGCTGGTGATAAAAGAAGAAAATGGAACAGTCCATTAATATGGGCATCGACATGATGAATCCAATATTAAATTTAGAGGAAAATTAATTAGTGAATACTTGAAATCAATAAATCGGAGCATAGAAATATGATTTCTGATCCATTATACACTTATTCAAGCATGAAAGAAAACATAAATGGAAGAAGGTAACAGGAATAACATGCACAAGAGAAAAGGAGATACATACTATGAAATTATAACATGAGAATCTATGCTTCCAAAATTTCTTGCTTGGCTCTGCAAATTTTATTAAGCCTTTAAGTATTCAATACAAAATTCCTTTCGTTCTCATGAGTTCCAACCCCCATTACATTACAAAAACTTGTTTAAATACATAAAAAAATGCTCTATGAGCTGCAACTAACTGTTTACATTCCAAAAATAGAAATTTCATAATTGTTTATCACATTTGTCAATAGTTTAAAAAGTAAATAGTTAAAAACATGAAAAATGCTTTCAATCCACATTATAGTGGATCTTGGTACTCCTTCGTTGGCATATTTTGGACATTTGTATTCATTGATGTAGGTCGTATCTCATTCTCCCAAATTTCTCCACTATCTTCCACTGTTCTATAGATGGCGCCTCATAACTAGCCATTTCTTTAACTGAAACTCTCAACCCAACATGCTCCACATAGGATTTTGGAGGAAATTATGCAATTATCATCTTTAACCGATTATGAATTTCAAAATATATAGCCAACTTTTCAATTATGACTTTTCCTGTCAGGGACTGAGTCATGTATTCGAATTTTTTGTGATCCATTCTGGCTTTAACTAGAAAATCTTGATACTCGGATTGAGAAATTTGGTGTCCATTTCTATCCCAGAAAGAAGGGAGTCCTTTCTGAAACATTTCTGACAATAAACTTTTAAAAGACTTAACTTGATGTGACATTTGATTTACTCTTGCTTGGACACTTTGAACATGATGGTGTTTTGCAATGATCCTTCTTGCATGAGTTATTATCTCAATTCTATCTTTGATTCCCAAAGTTTTCATATCTTCTAAAGTTAAGGAATTAAGGAAATCAATAGTGCTTTGGGATGTTTATGTTGGTCTTTTCTCCAAAGTCTCCATCATGACTGAGAAATTTTGCAGAGCTATACTCATCACTGATTCTTTATCCTTTATAAAATTCAAATAAGACCTTAAATTAACAGATTCAACCATGATCATATCCCATATTAAATGTCTGGCTCCTTGCACAGGCAATCTCCCTGAAATTTTCTCAGTCAACTTTTCATTTTGCTCCAATAATTTCTTATTCTCCTCTTCCAGGACCTTTCTTTCTTCTTCTTTCTTTCTCACTTCCTCTGGAAAATTTTGATTTTCTATTTTTAAACTTTTTATTTCTTCTTCTTTCAAACTAATCTATGAAATAGATTTAACAATATATTCTATACTGGTCTCTGTTCTTGACTGGCCTGTTTTTATATGTTTATTCATTTCCAGAATCAACTGACTTTCATTAAGGACATCAAATTTAGCTAAAATTGTAGCTCTTTCTCCCTCCCATCCATTTTGTTCTTTTGTAACCTTCAGTAATTTTTCTTTAGTATCAATTAATTCTTGAGATAAAGCTTCCTTTTCCTTCTCTTACTCCGTTAATTCAAAAGCCTGAATTAATTGAGTAGCTAGAATCTTGAATTTTTTCTTTAATAGTTGGATTATGCTCTCCTTTTCAGCCAAGATCTTTTTTGTGGCTTGACCTTTATCAACTTCACTATCCATGGTCAATATATCACCCTGGAGCTTTTTGACTTGTTGCTGGTATGCTTTATTTGTTAATTTCTCTGGTTTTAACTGATTTTCTAGCCTCAAGACTGTAGACTGTAATTTTGAAATCTTTAGAGCAGTTTTCATCAAATATGTATATATCACTTCCCCAGTTTGATTATGAAGATGGATTTTATTAGGTATAGGGATTCTTTGCAAATTTAGCTTCATCTTTGAAACTCTATCCTGGGTAGGTACTGCCAAATTTAATGTGTTTTTGACATGATCTTTTACAGTAACTAATGAAACTTCTTTGTCTGAGATATCTCTTACTTTTGAATAAAGCTTTAAAACCTTTTCTGAAGAAATATGCCTTTCTTGTCCACATTTGGTATACAAGTCACTCCTTGACTTAAATTTTTCACTAGATCCACCTTGTCGTGCTTCTTCAAAACTGTATTCTTGAACTTGGAAAAATAGTTCCTGGTCTTTTTCTTTGATCTTTTTTATTCCAATTTCAACCATCTCTTCATCTGAATCAATCTTTGGCCTTTTTGATATTTCTGAATCTTCATCTATATTCTCATCATCCTATGGAAAACTCCTTTTACCAGTGATGTCGATTTTGCTTGGAGTTGGTATAATCATTGCAGATGATTTCATTATTGTAGAAGGATTAGCCTGCAGGGTCTCTGACATCTCTATATATGGTTGATATTCCATTAAATTAGCTTTTTCAGCTAATCCTTCTACCTCTTCATGATCAAATGCTCTGCATTTGTTTTGATGCCTTCTTTGTGAAATAATGTGGTAAGGGCCATAATTGATTTTGGTAGCTTTTCCAAAATCCATATCCTGTAATAGGCCTTGAATGAGTGAAAAGGTAGCCTTATTCTTTATAATTAAAGGACCAATCTTCATAGGAAATTTTATTTCAGAATCCTTCTTGAAGCTCAAGAAGTGTTCATTCTCTACAATCATTTTCTGTCTAAAAAGTCTAGAGCAAATATCCTTGGTGTTAAAAATGCAGGAAAGATATATGGCTCATGAAAAAAGACATAAAATCTAATGATAGTATGGTCTTTCAAAAGAAACCAATCTCCAACTCTCTAGTCTGAATTGAACTGTAAAACCTCTTGCATTTCGGGTAATACTTTGGGTAATCGGTTTTGAAACATTAACTTGTACATTTCTGACATGATAAGATTCATATAATTGAAAGTACTGTTCATGATCTCAAAAGTGAAAATAATCTTCGAGGACTGCAAATTTGCTTCATTAAAAAACAAGAACATTCTGACCAAATATGATTGAAACCTGAAGTGTCTTGTCATGTGGAAAATTTCTAACTGAGAATGAATACTCTTAGCTAGAAACTCATCAAATTTAAGGCAGGGTAACTAACTGGACTCAGACTAAAAAATGATGCTTAGCTATTCTAAATAATATACTTACAAGAGTTTCTGGGACGAATTTATCAGTCTCTAAACCTAGAAACTGACTCAATAATGAAATAACCCACTAAGACTCTTCCTTGAACAGGTTAATATCCAAGGGAAAAGGTTCATTCTCAATCGAGAGATCAGGCTTTAGGATTTTGGAGTAAAATACTTGTTTTTCTTGTGCTGGGACTTGTCTAAATTGTTCAATTAGAGTTTCTTCAGCAAAATCTTCCAAATTTTGAACAAACGACCTAGGAATTTGCAGAAAAAAGGATTTCATACCTACTAGAATCCATTATCACCCGCTCAGAATGGGAATAGTTTGACGCACACTAGGCTACAAAATATGGGAAATTTAGGGTTTGTTCTAGGAAAAAATGATGGAAAAGAGACTTTTGTACACCGTGCAAATCCAATCCCTGTTCATTTAAGACCTTTAGTCCATCTTTTACTTCTTGTCGAACCAAAGGACAATACTGTATCGAAAATATCTCCATCCTTATCTTCGAAGATTTATTCTAATTTACTAAACTCTTTAAATTGTGCCTCTACTTCTTCTTCTCTTTCCATTTTTAAAAGAACAATAAATGGTTAAAAATTCGTGAACTACCTGGAATACGATGGCTAGAAAGGTATATCTTGACCTGAATCCCACTGATGTAGACACGTTTCATCTTCATGTACAGGAAAACATATGACTCATTTCCCGTGACCTTTCCCTTTATAATATTTCTTTTTATAATCAACGAATGAAATCTAACTGTTGATCTTGTCACCCTATTCACATATGTCGTCAATCTCATCAAGCACTATCACCTAAATCGGTTTTGGGATCACCCAAGGTGGTTTCCCATAACCAATTTTCAATCGGGGAAATGAACTCCCGTTCAACATGTGACAGGTGTATATATTTCACTGTCATTCACCCTTTCCTTTCTCCAAGCTATTGTGAGTGCGAAAAAGATCATCAACCGTTGATCTATTCCTCTTTTAATTTTGACCCCCGATCTACTTCACAGCTATCATTTTTTAACACTCTTTTCGCTTTTTCTCTTACCATTATCCAACCATGATTTTTTTTAGAACAAAATCTTGGTCTACTGTTGATCCTCTCATACTTTATTATTTCACCATCGATCTGTGCCGAGCTTTAGCATTCTACTTATTTTAGTATTTGGAGGTCCCACCATTTAAGTCGTCCGCTTGGCCAAGTTTAGTGAATATTTATTTCTCCACCAACTTATAACACTTTATTGCTTAAATCTCGATCACAACCTTAGGTCTTATTATAAAGCTTTATCCTTTGATTTACCCTCTTTTCCTTCTAACTACATAAAAAATACTCCTGTTTCAACAACTAGCTCCAACTGGGGATGTTATCCTCCCAGCGAGGTAGCAAAGAACCCCGCATACCAGTGCCTTGTCCATTACGATCTGTACAAACCATTATTCACAAATTTCAAGGTCTTTTTTCTTTCTTTTGTTTATAAAAATAAAAATGAAAAATCTCCAAATCTTACAGCCTTTGTCTTTGGGCTTCAAATATTTCAACCCGTCATTCATACTCAGCTTCATATGTACAACTAATATACAAATATTTCCTATTTTTTTTAAGAAAGGTAGTGTTTGAGAAACCTCCCATTAACAGGACCCCCTCCAATGTCATTTCCATTTCGATCTTGCAAAATAAAATAATTATCTCCTCTGAATGCAAAAATAATATAAGGCCCTTTCCATAAGTGATCAAATTTAGCATGTTTATGATCCTTCCTAGCATCCCACTTTAGAACCATGTCATTTACCTGAAAATTTCCTTCTTTCACCTTTCTTTCAAAAAATTTCTTCATTCTCTCTTGATGCACCTGTACTCTTTCATATGCATTTTCTCTCATTTCATGGAGCTCGACCATCTGATTAATTCTTCTTTGCATATGGTTTGGCTCTTCATCTTGTTCTTGTAGCAACTTCATAACTAGGAGACCTAAGGAAACTGGAAAAATTACTTCTTCTCCATACATCAGCTGAAAATGTGACATGCCAATATCTCTTTTTGTGCTTATCATGTCTTCCCATAAAACATATTTAATCTTTGTGTGCCAAGCTCCTTTGTTTTCTTCCAGTAATTTCTTTATAACCCTCACCAAACTCTTATTTGAGGATTCTTCCAATCCATTACCTTGAGGATAGTATGTTGTTGAATGATTCAAATGAATACGATACTAGTGACATAACCTAATCATCTTCTTTGATATGAAGGCCCGTGCATTATCTATTACTATTCTTCTAGGACATCCAAACCTTGAAAGAATGTTTTCTTCCAAAAAATTCATTATTATTGTCTCTGTAGCATTTCTGGTTGGGATAGCTTCAATCCACTTGGTAAAATAATCTGTTGCAATCAAAATCCACTTATGTTGTACTGAAGAATTCGGATTAATTTCTCCAATGAAATCTAATCCCCACTGCTGAAAAGGTGCTTTGACTGAAATTGGTTTCAAAGGAAAAGGTAAAACTTCCCTTTTCCCATAAAAAATTTGACATTCCTGGAATTTTGAAATCTCCTTGTATACATCCGAAAAAATAGTGGCCCAATAGAATCCTGCTCTAAGAATTTTATTCACTGTAGCCTTCCATGAATGATGTCCTCCACACACTCCTTTGTGAAAATATTTCATAACCTGCTGTGCTTCGTTTTCCAACAAACAATTCAAAAAAATTCCTCGTGGATCTTTCCAATATAAATACTCATTCAAAATACAAAATTTTGTTGATTTCAATTTTACAGATCTTGCCCTATTCTTGCTCATTTCAGGAGGTGCTTGTAAATTTTGTAAAACATAAACAATATCGCCATACCAAGGGGACAAGGAAAAATCTTTAATTACTGGAAGATTAGGAACTATTTCAACTGAAATATTAGATATAAAATTCATGTCCAGAGAATCACAATTCATTTCATTCATTAGCTTTGCTAAACCTTGTCCCTTTATCAACTTTGTAGGTTTAATCTCCATATCATATTCTAGTAATATTGCAATCCATTTGGCTCTTTTTCCTTCAGGATTTGGTTGAGTGAGTATATCTTTAACTGCATTTGTTGGGAGATAAGCAATCACATGTGAATGCAAATTGTAGACTTTAAAATCATTCAAGGACTTGATCAGTGCATAAGCTTGCTTCTCCATTATATCATATTTTAATTCTCCATCTCTTAAAGTCTTAATGAAAAAGGAAATTGGTTGTTCCATGCTATCTTGATTTTTCTGCAATAAGACTCCAGCTATAGTATGTTGTGATGCAAAAGAAAATATGATAAATTCTTTTGGGAAATCGGGACTAATTAGGACAGGGGCTTCAGTGAGATATTTCTTGATATCTTTAAAGGATTTCTTATCCTCAATAGTCCATTTGAGTTCATCATTCTTTTTTAACATGTCTGAAATATTTCTCAAAATTATGCAAAGCTAGGAACAAGTCTCCTCAAGAAATTTACTCTGCCAATGAAGGAATGCTCTTCTTTCTTGCTCCTTGGTATTCCAATTTTTTGAATGGCTGACACTCTTTTAGGATCAATTTTAATACCATATTTCGATATAATATCTCCTAACAGTTTCCCTTCTTTCATGGAAAAGTTTGACTTTTTGGGATTTAAAGATATACCAAACTTTCAGCATTTTAAAAATACCTTTTCCAAATGTTTCAGGTGGTCTGCATCTGAATTTGAATAGATTGTTATATCATCCATATACACTACCACAAACTTGTTTTTCTCTTCTGGAAATGCAATATCCATGGCTCTTTGAAATGTATCCCTTGCATTCATTAATCCAAATGGCATCTTTGCATACATGAAAGTCCCCCATGGCGTTGTAAAAGATTTTTTCTCCTAATTCTCTGGAAGAACTTTGATATGGTTGTATCATGACAAACCATCCAACATGGAAATCCTTTCTGCTCTAACAATCTTCTGCAAAATGTGGTCCATCTTAGGCAACATGTAGTTGTGTTTTAAAGATACCTTATTTAGATTCCTGAAATCTACACATAGTCTTATCTCTCCATTCTTCTTTCTCACAGGGTCTAGATTCGCCATCCACTTGGAAAATCTTAGTGATACGATGATTTTAGCATCAAACTTTTTAAATTCTTTCTCGATCACCAGAAGCAACAAGGGATTTATTCTCGTTAGCTTTTGTTTGAAAGGATTTTCATTTGGATTGATAGCAGTTGTGTGCTGAATTATGGAAGTGTCATACTCTTTTAAATATTCATAGCTTCAAGCTCTCCAAAGGTATGAGACCTCTTGGAATAATATTATCTTTTAGTTGAATTATTTATTTTTCTCCAATTTCTCTTATGAATGTTTCTTGCTCGACTTCCAAAAATTCTTCATTATTAACAACTCCCTCCATACCTTGATCTTCATTATCAATATTTGTAACTCATGTGTCATTTCTAAAAACCTCTTAATCTGCAAATCATCTTCAAAAACCTGCCAGTGTTTCGAATTATCAGGAATGGAAGGCCTATTCACAACTTCAATCTCATATTTTTTATTCGAGAAACTGGGTATTCTAAAATCACCAGCAGTAGTAGCTATAGAATATGCTATTGAGTTATTAATCCTGGGTATCACCACTATATCATGCTCATCAAAGAAATTTCCAAGCATATCCCAAACTTCATTTCTACATGCTCTCATTTTTGGATGTTTTGTTTAGTAGATTCCATTCATTTGATTTATTACCAATTCAGAATCTCCAAACACCTCAATTTTCTTCACTTTTAAATATTTCAACACATTCAACCCCAAAATCAGAGCTTCATATTCTGCAACATTGTTAGTACATTCAAAAGCCAATTTGAAAGAGTACATTAGAAATTCTCGATCAAGAGATATTATCCACACACCTGCACCAACACCTTCTTTGCTCATCGATCCATCAAAATGCATAGTCCAAATCCCTTCAATCCTCTGTTTTTGTCTAATTATTTCCTTTACTTCAATCAAATTATTTTCTTCTTTATTTTTATTAAGACCTTCTTTTTCTTTGGATTGAAAATCATTTTAGAAAATGGAAGATTCTAAATCAGTATTTACTGCATAAATGGAATGACTATCTGGTCCATTTATGCTGCTTACCACATATGCAAGTCTTTTCTCAGTGTATAATCTTCTATGTTCACCAAGAACTGGAATTGTAGCAAAAGACATGTCCATCTGTAAAGTTCCCCTGAGTTTTGAATCCCAAGATCTGGATAATAGCATACCAAATTTGGGAGGAATATCTGCAACAACCACATCCATAACCACACTTTTGACCGGAATTTTAGTGAGAGAAACTACCAAGTATTTTATCAACCCCAATAATATGACCTTTTTCTAATGAAAAGAAAACAAATCATTATATGGTCTTGTGATTTCTAAACCCAAACTCTCCACTACAACTTTTGGCATCAAATTATGTGAAGCTCCTGAATCAGGCATGCAGTTATGAAGAATCATGTCATGGACATTCAGATTTACATAGAAAGGTGGAACTTCTTCTAAACTGTTATCTTCCATTTTAGAACCCAGAAGAATAGTCGGGGCATCATCATTCAATTCCAAAGTATCAGGTTCTATTTTTCCTTCACTCCTAATCATTTTTTAGATATATGTTCTTTATATTCACTGTTTTTAATATCTGATTTTTGAAATTTCACTTTGCAAGTTGAATGGAATGAGCGTTTTGTCACTTTCTTTGATTGAATCTCTTTTATTCTCTGGAATCTTCTTCAGTACATCTTCTTTTGGTTTCTCTTTCTGATGTTGACTAGTTGAAGGTTGATCAATATGACCCTTCTTTTTATTTATAATTACATCTCTATTTATGAGGATGATCTTTTTCTGAAGGTAATTTACTGCATTCTGATACCCAATCTGATATTTGTTCTATCTCTAACTCAAAAGTATTACATTACCCACCTATGGAAAACATTTCATGTTCCATCTTATTCAATTAAACTTCAGAATCAAGATCATCAAAATGATGAATTTCACTTTCTACAAGTTCAGTTTCTCCTTCTTCATCTACAAAGTTTTCAGGGAATGGAGGTCTTACTTGATGATGCTCCGCATTTATTTGATTTATCTGATCCCTCTGATCTCTTTGTCTTATCTATGGAGCAATTTGTCTTCTGAAATTCAGGTTTCTAATCTGAGGCTCTTGTTGATCTCTATTTTGGGGTTTATTTTCCCAGGCTAATCTGTCCATTAGTCTTTCCATTGTTTTCATCATCATATCAATTCTAGCATCTATGGAAGAGGATGTTGAAGCTTGGTTTTCTTCTCTAATTTTTATTCATCTATGTTAGTTTTCTGTTTCATCTTTCCAGAAGCCATCAGATTTGCCTCTACTTCTATTGCACCCTTTAACATGTCAGGAAAAGTAGCTGATTTTATTTCTCTCAACATACAAGAAAAGTCACCATCAAAAGCATATGCATAATGTAACTTGGAATCCCCCACTAGAGGTTTAACATAAACATGAATTGAATTATAAACCCTCATAAATATTGCAGACAATTCTTGAACAGACTCAAAACCTCCTTTTTTTAGATTATTGTATTGTGTTAAAAATTGTAAAGGGTTTTTCTTGTCCTTCCATATATCAAGTAAACGAGATACAAATTCATCATAGGAAGGGATAGATCTTGCAGCAAGAGTTCTAAACCATTTCTTAACCTCTCCAGATAAACTTTGTGCCAACAATCTTATTTTAGCATCATCATGATCTACTTATTCAAGATCAATGAAATCATTAAACCTATCAACATGTTGTTGGGCTGTGTAATTCCCCTCTCCATCAAACAATGTGATTCTTTGTGCATAATTTTGAGGGAGGTCATGCAAAACAACAGGCAAAGCAAGTGGAGAAAATCTAGCAGCCATGACTATTTGAGGGTTTTGAACAATGTTATGAGTTTGTAGTGGTGGTTTCTGAGTTTTAGGTTTTCTCAACTCAACGTTTTCATATTTTTGTAAATATTCCCAACAGATTGTAATAGATATGATTGAAATCTATTATGATCAATAACAGTTTCCTTTAAATCTGATTCAAACTTGGATCTAAATAGAGACAATTCAAATCTTTCACCTAAACCAATATCTTCATAGCTATACAATTCTTCTTGAGAGGAAGGGAACAAAGTTTCAAACTGAGATGTACCTGCTTGATATTTCCCTTTAATCTTTCTCAAAATCTCTTCAGGATTTTCTAATTCTTGAAATAAATGGGAACTTGGATTTCTCCTCATGTGAATCTTTCAGGAAGCCACAATTTCTTTCTTGGAGTCTCCTATTTAAAACTTGAAATTAAAAGTGAATTCGTTACGGAAAAATACAACCAATACCAGATATCAAACTTCTTTGCCCACATAAATCTAATCACAATGTCGTTCTACCTAGGGAAAATATGATTGAGTGACTGACAAAGCCATCTCATACTAGATACGTAATCAACTCGTAATTACGTTTTTCCAACAAGAACAACCTCAGTGAGATGGAAATTCACCTCCATTTTAAAAAATGCGCGAGGTAACGTATGACTGCAAAAAAAAGGGGTATGTTTATTCCAATTTTCATACGGTTTACCTCTGTCTGATGTTTTTATTAAACTCTTGGTTTCCATCTTTGTTATTAATGTTTATTTCTCAGTGGATAACTTAGAGATGGAAAAAATAATATACCTTGGTGTATTTATGTAGCAATCCTGGCAATGTTAAGAGAGAGGCTCTGTAATATTTTTGACATACTTACACAAGTTTAAATCTGCTTATGAGGTGAGCGAAATCTCTTGAAGTGTAGACCATAGAGGAGGGAATCAAACCGTGCTCTCTCCCTATATTATGCATTGTTCTGGTATTAAGTTGTGAGTACAAAACGTTGACTCCATCTCCGTTTACGCTACACACACACACATATATATATTTTCTGGAACGATTGATGAGAGCATGCAACCTGTGATCTACTTGAACTATATATTATTTATATTTACTATCCATTATGTTGGGTTTATAGATGTGTCTATGGACTTAGAAATAGCAAAACTCATTTTCACTTTAGCAATAAATCTATTAAGAAAGTTGTTGCTAGTGAAAGATAGGCGACTGACAACAATTGATAAACCGTTGAAGAGGGGAGCGTCCTTTCTGCAGAGGTTCGCCTTTGTTTATGAACTTAATAAATAATTATGTTAAGTCTTCCAAGAAGACTGAACTTTTGCGACGGTAAATAATAGTCATTTTGGCAATACGAGATCCCTCGACTAATTCTCAGTTTTCTTGAAGTCTAAAATACAGTGGTTGGTATTTTCGTAAGACCCAGAAGGGGGCTCTCTGTTGAATTAGAGTGTAAAGATATATTGTATGTTAATAATTGTAATTAGTAAGAATAGGGCGCGGCCCGGTCCTTATTGACGGGACTATATCCTTTACTTATGTATGAAATACATAAGTTTAAATGTTGTTAAGAAAGGGCTTAGCCCCCAACTTAAGAGCCTCACTTAATGCTTTTACATAAAAGTATAAAGTCTGTGAAAATAGTGAAGCGAAAATCCTAACCTTTATATTATACGGGTTAATCACATGAAGTGAAGTTAGGGCTTTTCTCATGCACAACTGTATCAATATGGCTTATATAAGTTCGGTGTTTTATCAATAAACTGTTTTGTTTTGAGACCTTTGTGTTCTAAGAAAAAGTTGGATTTGTGCTTAGCTCGGGGATACTTCTCGCGAAAAAACACAAGCCAAAGGATCAAATGGTTGGGTGGAAGTTACAGTCAAGTTCTCAATGACACCACAAAGTTGGATTTGTGCTCAGCTTGGGGATACTTCTCGCAAAAAAACACACATTAGAGGATCAAATGGTTGGGTGAAAGTTACAATCAAGCTCTCAATGACACCACTACTCAATGACATCACTATGTCTATAGCAGATAAGTATTTTCACTTATTTTACTATTATTGATGAAATGTAAAGAGCTTTGCATAAGTCAAGAGAAAATGAAATGTATTCAAATATGAATATAGATACTTTTATGTTGCTGCTTCCTTTAATTACTACTCAATTTGACTACAAAGGATGTTTTGTTAATATGTTAAATTATTAGCTAAACATGATTTTTGATAAGGTTATAAATGAATTATCAATTAAGGATGTACATAGATATGATCATAAAGGCATTGATTGTTAAATGTTCTTGATTTCTGACTGTAAATCTTCATGGTGTCATTTATAAATTCTTAAATTATGGGCTTATATGGATGGATTTAGATTTCAAATCTGATTTGGATCTGCAAAATATAACATTTGAAAATATTTTTCTTGAAATGGTAAGCTACTCTCATGTGGTTACCTAATTTATTTTCCTTAATTTGTGTCTGTGTGGTTACCTAATTTATAGCAGCTCATAACTGCCAAGATGGCTTCTTTATTCAGTAATAAAATATTTGCGATTCACCTGGGACATTCATGAGTCCTTAATCAACTCAAGAAAATGCGACAGCCTGCTAAAAAATGAAAACTTAATCCCTGAATTCTGCCCGATAATCAGATCTTAATCTTAGGCATTTGAACCGTATGGATATCATACTATATATATACTTGAAAATATACATATAGATGTTACCAATAAATTATGGGTTAAGATGTCCATACGAAGATTTAAAAAACTGATTGTAAATATTAATATTAGCTCACAAACTTTTACTTCATTGGGAAGTAATCTAGAGTGAATAGTCTAGACCTATATGGCTGTATAGATATAAAAGGATAAAAATAAATGTAATACTTATCGTATTGGACCAATTTGAGCTATGCTATGATTGATCAAAGAATGATAGATTAAGAATTAAATTGGTCATGTTATTTTATAACATGAGGTGCTTATCTTCATATTGAAATGGGAGCTAATGAGACACTTTGGTAGTTAGCGTTTTGGTAAATTTTGTATTAAAAGGGGGTCTCATGATTTAATAACAACGGGAATGTTTTGGGGAATTCCTTTCCGAAAAGAATATATGCTTATATTTTATCATTTAGTATAAGCTTAAATTATGATTAATATGGGAACTAATCCTTATATTTAGATGTGAATTCAATGCTCTAATTGATTTAGAACTCATTGTATATTTCATTTAATTCTTACTTGAGCTAAAGTAAGATAGCATAGGATATCAGTTATATGTAAAATAGTTCCCAATGAAAATGTTAAGTGATGATGTAGATGAGATAGTGAATTTAGGGTTATTAACCTCAAGCTAATGTATCTAGCAAGTTTGAAGAGATAAATTCTTATATAAAGATTGTTGCGAAGAGGCAAATGTTAATAGTAAATAAGGTGATTCATTGAGTCTTTACATATGGGAATCTTGTAGAATAAATTCATATGTTCCCTATAATTAAAAGTACATACAATGGGAATTATCGTTGATCTTAACATCATGAGTTTAGAATGTATGGCACTTAAAAGTTATGTGTTTTTATTAAATGCAAATAAGTGTTAGATAAATCTACACATGACATTCAAATAGTATATGGTCTGATTAAATGCTTATGAATTATTGAGAACATATAGTTTGTTCATAAAAAGGATTTTAAGGATCAAAGCATACACTTACAAAATGCAATCGAAGTAAAAGCATTCGGTTAATACCATCTTAACGAATAATGAGGCTAATACATTTGGTAATCCACATCGCAGTTGGCATTGTCGTCGAATGCTAACATCGACTACGACAAGTCATCGGTGTCGATACAACTTCGACAAGTTTCGACTCGACATGAATTCGACAAACTCAACAACTCCGACAGGTTCCAATTTTGACACAACTCCGACGAGTCTCGACTTCGACATACTGCGACTCACTCCGCACCTTCGACATGTTCAACAACCTCACAGTTTGCGACATTGACATGCAGCGTCGACATGCGACCAGAGACTGTCGAACTTTGACAGACTGTCTCTCTGTCTTCCAGTCGACTGTAACGGTTGAACTGTTGAACCGTTCTAACTTCTTCTTTGTAACTGAACGTAAAGGGCATGCACCCAAGCGTCTCAAAATTCTATATGAGCATGCATAATATTGTAACATACATCGATATAGAGATCAATCTATCTATTTGAAAGTAATCGAGAAGAACAGTTCGCATTCCTACATATTGTCTCTGCATATTTTTGTTTATCTGTGTAGTGTAATCTTGCTTTTGCTCATTCTGCTTCTTATTGCTTCTTCCATAACAGAGCCGACTCATTCAGTCGAACTGTTGTCCCCCTCGTGCTTCCTGGACACAACCTGGATCATTGGTATCAGAGCAAGACCCAATCAGAGCACTCAATTTTGTTCGTGCTTAAGTTATACGTATACACTTCTCTCGAAGTTACCGACTTATGCCGGTTCAAACTCGCTCGCAATATCAACAATCCAAGCAGACACCACCTCCAGAAATGACAGAAGAAACAGACGATAGACATGCAGTTGACGAGACAACACAGCTTATTGAGCAAGCTCTAGCTCGATAAAAGACTGAAATGTTTGTCCAGTTCAATGAAATTCTCATGTGATTTGCTTCGACATTCAGAGGATTTTCGACGAGAACTCACTCCAACAAAATCAGCCCCTTCAAAGTGCAAATGAATTTGTACATACCAAATCTTGAAGGAAAGATTGACGCGAAATCCATCGACGATTGGGTGCAACAATTGGAATCCTATTACGTTGTGAATCAACTCTCAGAAGCTGAAAAGATCACCATTGCATCCTTAAAGATGTCAACATTTGTGCACTCCTGGTGGAAGAACCTCTCGACAAAGATGGAGGAAAGCAGAGAAAAGTGGACACCCCATCGACACATGGGATAAATTCGTCGAACACATCCAAAAGGATTTTTACGTGTCGAAGTACCTCGAGCAGCGGTATAAGAAGTGGCAACAACTAAGACAATGGAAAGACCAATCAGTACAGAGTTACACCGGCAAGTTCCACCAACTCATGGCTAGACTTGGTGTCCAAGAAGAAGAGAAATTGTTTGTTCTGAAGTACATCAACAGATTGTCCCAGTAAATTCAGCAGGAGATGGAATTTTTGACTATCAATACGTTTGCGGATGCATTCCACTACGCCAGCAAACTGGAAACCAAGCAGAAAGGGAAAGCACGCTTCACGACAAAGCCAACATCGAGACGATCACCCGACAAGAAGGCACCAACTGACTTCAACAAGTTGAAATATTCTCAGCCGACTCCGCCAAAGCCAGATCACGACAATAATCCTTTTCACAAGAGGGAACGTAGCAAAAAACCGCATACCGAAAAATGGTGTGATTACCACCACTCATCTTGGCATGATACGTTTGAATGCAAAGCTTGAAAGACATTTTTGGCACGAGTGTCGACCTCCGATGCGTTTGAAAAGACGATGGAAGAATCTGATCCAAACACAATGACCCTTTTTGACATTGACCACTCCAGCAGCCTCAACTATTGTCGACGAGGAGGAACGAGAATGCCTGTTCCATACACGAATATGGGTCCAAAGAAACCCATTGCATCTGATTGTGGACAACAGTAGCTAGAAAAACTTCATTTATCAAGATCTCATAAAGAAACTAGGTCTTATTACCACTCCGCATCCTCATCCTTACAACATCGGTTGGATGAAGGATGGACAATAACTACGGATCACTCAACAATGCAAACTCGCCTACTTCATAAATCCTTTTGAAGATGAAGTACTCTGCGATGTGGCACCACTCTCCGTAGCTGACGCCCTGTTTGGGAAATATTACCTCTGGGATAGACATGGAAGTTATCAAGCATAGCCTCAGAAGGTGATTATTAGAATCCGAAATCGATGGTTCAACATACCAAAGCGTCAACCTACACCAACGGTTGCACCAATATCTGGAAAACAGACAAAGAAGCTCATCAATCATGCTCATAAGTTCACATTAATCATGATCAAGCTGTAACATTCTAAGAATACTGTAGCGATGAGTCGAGTCACCGACCAATGCAACTCCCGATAGAAGCAGCAAGTCGATCATATTCTCGATGAGTACCAGAACCTCTTTCAAGCTCCCGACGGAGTACCTCAACATTGCTAGGGAAAACACTCCATTGAACTTGTTCCTAGTTCTTCTTTGCCTAACGCATTTGTTTACAGAAGATCCATTCTCAAAAATGAAGAGATTTGCAGACAAATACAAGAATTAATCGACAAAGGACATATCCACCCCAACTCCTCTCCTTGTGGAAGTCCAGTCGTTCTAGTTCCGAAGAAATACGGGACTTGGCGCATGTGCATCGACTACAGAGCTCTCAACAAAATTTCGGTAAAGAATCGCTACCCTTTGTCGTGGATAGACAAGCTCATCAACTATCTGAAAGGTGCTAAATTCTTTACTAAGCTCGACCTAAAGTCAGGTTACCATCATATTTCAATCGAGCCCTCATATGTGTGGAAAACGGATTTCAAGACCAAGGAAGGATTGTTTGAAAGGTTAGTCATACCTTTCGGCTTAACCAATGCACTTGCGACCTACATGTGACATATGGATAACCTTCTTCAACCTTTCATCGAAAAATGGGTCATTGTCTATCTCGACAACATATTGATTTTCAGTCGATCATGGGAAGAACATGTCAGACATCTTCGATAAGTTCTCGACACTCTCCAGCAACATTGGCTCTATCTGAACATGGACAAGTGCTCTTTTGCGATTACCAACATCAAATATTTGGGGTATGGAATTGACTCTACAGGCATTAACATCGATCCAGAGAAAGTACATATCCTGAAAGATTGGCCCATTCCTAGAAGCATTCAAGAACTAAGAAGTTTTCTTGGTTTGGCGAATTTCTATCGACGATTCATACTCGGCTTGAGTCACATAGCTTGGCCCTTGAATCAGTTGATGAAGGGAAGTGGGAAAAATGTCTTCCAATGGACAACAACACATCAAGTAGCTTTTGAATAGCTCCATCACAAGCTCTACACTACACCAGTACTTGTGTTACCTGATTTGCATCAGCCCTTTGAGATTGAGACGGATGCATTGGACTATGCCTTGGGTGCATTGATCACTCAGTCTAGTCACCTAGTCTCTTTTCATTCCGAGAATTTGAACAACACAGTTAGAAGATACTCGATGTACGAAAAAGAACTGTATGCCATTGTGCAATCTCTCAAGCAATGGAGGTATTACATCCTTGGCAAGGAAACGGTCATTCTCACTGATCACAAGCCTCTACAGTTTGCTCTGACACAATCCAAGTTGCAGACAAACCGAAAACTCAAGTGGATTAATTACCTATAGCAATTCCAGTTGGTGATTACGTATAAAAAAGGTAAAGCTAATGCCGTCACTGATTGCCTCAGTCGACCACCCACTACTCTCCTTTTGACAGTGATGAGTATGCAGGGATACGACATGACCACTTGGACACAATTGTATGACTCAGGATGATAGCGACTTCTCAGCAGTCTACCGATAGTTACAGACTAACAAGTCATCGACCTCAGACTACTTCCTTAAAGACACCTTGCTATACAAGCTTGGATAGCTTTGTGTACCGACCGATGACCACCGACAACAGCTCATTTGGGACACGCACTACAACAAGACTCCAGAACACTTTGGAGTAGCAAAGACACTTGCTATTCTATAGAAGTATTTATTTTGTCCTACACTTAAATCTGACGTCAACAAGTACATTCGATCATGTGTGGTTTGTGCCATTGCTAAACCACTTAATCGACGATAGGGATTGTACACACCTCTGCCAGTTCCTAGTCGACCCTGGGAATTTGTTTCTATGGACTACTTGATGGGTTATCCTACTACTAGACATAAGCATGACACGATATTAGTAGTAGTCGACCGATTTTCCAAGATGGCCATTCTCATACCATGTAAGAAGACCACGACAGCACAACAGACCACTCAACTCTTCTTTACACATGTTTGGAAACACTTTGGTTTACCAACAACCATTATTTCCAACCGAGATGCCAAATTCGTCAACATCTTTTGGAAGTCTCTCTTGCAACAGCTGGACACACGACTCTCATTGTCAACATCTTTCCATCCTCAGACCGACGGAATTTGTTAATTGCTTGGTCATACAACTGCTCCGCATGAACAACCACAAGCATCGACGCACATGGGATGAAAGTATTCCATACATACAACACAGCTACAATCTTGCTCAGCACAAATCTACAGGAAAGAGTCCATTTGAGATCTATTACAGATTTCAACCCTCACCACCTATCGACTTGATCAGCTCCTCGACACACCCAAACTCTAAGACCAACTATAGCCAACGAGAAGTTGATAAAGCAGTCAAGTTTAGAGATCAGATATGCGACATCTAGAAGCAAGCACAAGAAATGTTGTAAAGAGCAAGCGAGAAAGCTAAATCCTGACATGACAAGCATCGTATTCCTTATTCATTCCAAATTGGGGATAAGGTCTAGTTACATATCAAGAAGGAGCGCTTCACAAGTCCTTTCAAGAAGTTAAAACCTTTGCGATATGGTCAGTACAGTATTGTTTGACATATTGGCGAAAACGCTTTACAAAGCAACATTCCTGCATGCTTGGGTTTGCATCTAGTATTTAATGTGGATCTACTTCGACCATACCATGCACCACTGTTGGAACATAACGACTTACCGACAGCAGAACCCGAAGACATCCATCCAAATGTTCAAGATCCTCTCCCTTGCGACACCATCGTGGGACGATAAGTACGCCTTATAAAGATGAACACAATTCCCTTGTTTCAGGTTGCCAAAGCTGGCCACCTCCCATCTCAAGGAAAGTGGTACTCTGTTACTGAACTGACCAACAAGTTTCCTCACCTTCATGAGAAAACAATGGGGACCATTGTTTCTTAAGGAAGGAGGTCTGATCCACATCGCAGTTGGCATTGTTGTTGAATGCTAACATTGACTGCGACAAGTCATTGGTGTCGATACAACTTCGACAAGTTTTGACTTGTTGATGTAATTGTAACTTCGGAATGTATTTCACCTATGTATATTGTACTCCTATAGAGATATTATTATTGCTCTATACGGAAGTGTCATCATTTGTATTGACAAGTGTCGCAAGTGTCGCAACTTGCACGTGATGGGTTATTAGACCACCAAGTGTGGGGTTGGCCTTGATTAGTATTGCCATGGGTTATTAGACTGAGTTAGACAAGTCGGCCCTGCTAGTTTATTAGATAGTTCAGGTCATGTATAAATAGAGTGTAGGAGGCACTCTATTTGATCACTTCAGTATTCACTTCTACACTACTCAAAAAGTGGCACACAAGTGAGGAAGGAGGAGTAGTTGCTAGGAGTACTATCTCTTGTACTTGGGTTGTATCATTGCTCTTTCTATCTCTAAGGAAGTTGTGGGGTTTTTCACCTTTATGGTTTCCCCCAGTGAAACTCTGTGTGTCTATTGTCTTATGTGATTTCTTGTTGTGCTTGATATGATTGATATGCTGTACATGTTATTCTCTCAGTAAAGATCCTAGAGTATATTGAATTGATGCTACAAAATTAACATGGTATTAGAGCTAACCTGAGAAGAAGACACTGTGCAGTTGTGAAAGCTAGGGCTTCTTGTTTTTTGGGTTTCTCTCCACATACCTTGAAAGGCAGGAGGCTAGATTGACTCTCCTCAGCAAGGCACATCTTTCTATCGCAACATAATTCAATTTTGAGCATTTTCAGATTTTGACCTAAAAATTAGGGTTTCCACAAAAAGTGGAATTTCTGAAATCTGAGACCATGGCTAGATGCTCCTCAGAAAAATCGAAGTTTAGAGCTTTGGATCGAAATTCTTGGTTGGGTGAAGCTCCGATAAAATCAAACCCTAGTTTGGGGTCGTGTCTAGTGAAGTCAGAAATTAGGGCTTCTGCAAAAGTTGGAATTTCTGAAATCTGAGACCATGGCTAGATGCTCCTCAGAAACATCGAAGTTTAGAGCTTTGGATCGAACTTTTTGGTTGGGTGAAGCTCTAGGAAAATCAAACCCTAGTTTGGGGTCCTGTCTAGTGAAGCCGGAAATTAGGGCTTCTACAAAAGTTGGAATTTCTGAAATCTGAGACCATGGCTGGAAGCTCCTCTAAAAAATCAAAATTTAGAGACCAATATAGAACTTTTTGGATGGATGAAGCTCCAGGAAAATCAAACCCTAATTCAAGGTCCTCCCTAGTGAATCCAGAAGTTTGAAAAGCAAATTTGAGGGGTGATACTTTGCAGTTTTCAAATTCTGAGTATACCAGCTTGATCAGCTCATCAAGGTGCATATTTCTATCCTTTCAAAAGTTTGAAATTCAAAGTTTGAATTTTTAGGGTTTCTCTGACAAACCCTAATCCAGCTCAAGATCCAGATTTCTACAAATCAAGTGGTAAGACCTAAATCTTTTTTATTTCCATTTGAAGTACTCTTTAAGATGTCTCATCACACCAAGCTTGAGGATAAGCTTGAAGGGGTTGATAACTTCGAGCATGGAAGTATAGGATTGGGTTAATCCTGGAAGAAAATGAATTGGATACTTACATAAGTGAAGAGGTCCCTGTCTCAGAGGGAGAAGAGGCCAAGGCCTTACATAAGAAGAACTTGGTCAAGGCAAAGAGGATCATTGCTGATTCTATCAAAGACCATCTCATTCCACATGTGTCATCTCTAAAGACACCCAAGGAGATGTTTGATTCCCTAACCAAGCTGTTTGAAGGGAAGAACATAAAACAGAAGATGACTCTGCGGAACCAATTGAAAGGGGTAAAGCTTCAGAATGGAGATACCATTCAATCCTATTTTTCTAAGGTCTCTTGGATCAAGGAAAAACTTGACGCTGTGGATGAGGTAGTGGATAATGGTGAAGTTGTTATGACCACATTGAATGGCCTACCTAGGTCATGGGATTCCCTCATCCAAGGAATTTGTGCTAGGAAGAAACTTATCACATTCAGTAGGTTGTGGGAAGAATGCTCACTGGAAGAAACTCAGATTATAGCTCGAGAAGAAAAGATGGGGAATGAAGATCGAGCTCTCACAGCACATACCAAGAAGATGACACTTTTCCTCAGATTGTCCTAAGAACAAAAGGAACAACAACAACAACTACTACAAGCAATCTGACAGGTATGACTTATAGGTATCTGTTCATGATTAATTTTATAATATGATTGTCCTCATGTTATTGAGTTTAGTAACAATCGTGTTTAATTTTAGACTTGTCTTATCACCATAGTAAAAGTATGAATGCATGATAGAAGACATTCATTGATTAGGGTTATGATTGTATTATGATTGTAAAAATGCACTGTGGTGTTGTATGAGGAGAATGTTATCCACTAACATGAATGTACAAATCAAGTCCTAAATCAAGACCATAGTGACATGAAGACAAAGACTCATCCATAGTCATGGATCACATAGAGGTATGTATAATTTGGTTCTACAATTGTTAACTTATGAGTTATGCAGGTCATTGAAGAGAACAAGAAAACATTGCTAGACATAACTAGCAAATATGATGACCAGGTATGTTTTTCCTATATCAAGTTAGAAACCTACCCTATGTAAGGATCTTATACTTTTGTATAATTGATAATGATTATTCATGAAGTTATAAGTTTGAGTAATCTAGGGTTTATGCATATTGTGTTCCTTACTTTGATTAATGATATGACTAACCAGAAAAAAGTCCTATATAAACCTTGAATACTAATGCTTATTATCTGTGTTTGAAATGATCATGACTATACATGCTTAAGATTATTGTGTTTTGATAGTATTAAGATTATACTAAAAAATGTATGATTATGTATGAGATCTCGAGGATAACACAATGATGATACTAGTAAGCATGCACATAGTGATTGAGAATGGATATAAGTTCAAGGATAGGTAATCCAGGAAGCAAAGATCAAGAGGGAGTCCACCCCACAAACAAACAAAGATAAGTATTTGAATCGTCATTTCTTGTATATTTGATTTTTTAAATAATACTGTTCAAAGATGAATATACTAGACTTAGGTTGTATGGATATTAGAATAATTGCATTAATGAATAGTATACTACTAATATGCATGTAATGGGTAAGTGGCCTATGGCACTGTACAAAATTCCATTGCTATTTATCTAGAATGAAACCTCTTTGCTGACATGTTGGGAGTTGTGCACACTCTTAACAATGTTCTGGTAGAGATTGGAAGGCATCTAGAAAGTTACAGGATATGGATAAATGTTGTATTGAAGCATTGGATAAAATAATTGCATGATTGTATGCCATATGTCTTTATGAGTAAGAATTTGCTTTGAAATATATAAGATGTTTATAATCATGCAATTGAACTTGTCTTGTAGGAAAGACCATGTACCATCACCTACAAAAGAAGGACTACAACATTTGTTCCAGCAACAAAGTTATCTATTGAAGAATCTGAAGTTCCCAGGATCTGGGATGAAGTAATGGAAGGATGCCATGATCCATCGATCATGAAAAATGATGTTTGGGATGTGGTCCCAAGACCTGAAGGGAAGTCAGTTGTGACTTCCAAGTGGATCTGCAAGATCAAGCATGCCGCAGATAACAACATAGAAAAATACAAAGCGAGGTTTGTAGCTCGTGGCTTCTCCCAGAAAGAGGGATTGACTATGAAGAGACTTTTGCACCTGTATCCAGGTACACTTCCATTAGATCAGTACTTGCTCTGGCTGCAGTGATGAAATGGAAGATACACTAGATGGATGTCAAGACAAATTTCTTGAATGGTGTAGTTGAGGAGGAAGTGTATGTGGAGTAGCCACTCGATTTTGAGACACATGACAAAGAGTCATATGTGTGCAGGTTGAATTAAGCCTTATATGGCTTGAAGTAAGCTCCTAGGACTTGGTATGGTAGGATAGATAGAGTTCTATCCAGTTTGGGATTTACCAAGAGTAAAGCGGATTCCAACCTTTACTACAAGGTTGAGCAAGGAAATCCTGTGATACTACTCTTGTATGTGGATGACTTGTTTGTTATAGGTGATGATAGATTGATTGCCGACACGAAGAGGAAGCTTGCTGCTGAGTTCGAGATGAAGGACTTGGGGATGATGCACTACTTTCTAGGAATGGAGGTGTGGCAGAGTGCAGATGGAATCTTGCTTGGATAAGGGAAGTATGTAGTAGAGATCCTGAAGAGGTTCAGGATGATGGGCTGCAAGGCCATGGCCACACCTATGGCATCGAACCTGAAGCTTCTGTGTGATGCTTCATCTGATCCGGTTGATGTCACGATGTATCGTAAGATGATTGGGTCCTTGATGTACCTAACGAACATGAGACCAGATATTTGCATTGTGGTGAACACATTGAGCTAGTTCCTGACGGATCCCAGAGGTGTTCACCTAGTTGCTGTAAAGCATATTCTGAGATACCTGAAAGGTACAATTGATTATGGGCTCAAGTATGACGTGAATCAAAAGTTTAACCTGCAGGGTTATGTTGATTCAGAATGGGCAGGTAGTGCTGCAAATAGGAAGAGCACTTCAGGGTGCTACTTCAGTATGGGATCAGGTGTGATCTCTTGGTTTAGAAGGAAGCAGTCCTGTGTAGCACTGAGTACAGTCGAAGCAGAGTATGTTGCAGCTTTTTCGGCTAGTTGTGAGGCAGTATGGTTGAGGAAGCTATTGTCTGAGTTATTTGATCTCCCATTGGAGGGTACTGGTATCTTTTGTGACAACCAGAGTTGTGTGAAGCTGTTTGAGAACCCGGTGTTCCACAACAGGTCGAAGCACATTGAGATCAAATATCACTATATCAGGGATAAGGTGCAAAGAGGAGCAGTGAAGCTCTTGTATGTTGCAATAGATGAGCAGGTTGCAGATGTGTTGATGAAACCACTAGCCAGAGTGAAGTTTGAATACTTCATAGAGAGGCTTGGTGTCCTTCAGATTGATGACACTTCGAGGAAGAAGTGATGGACACATTTGCAGGAGCCATTCCAAGCATGGTGAGAGGAGGATCCTTCCCATGGCTTTGGATGTAAGCACTGTGTGATGAGCATCAAGACGATGCTCTAGTTACTGCTCTGGATATGTATCAGGTGGATACATTGTATGATCAGGATGATCATGGATGATGAGCTTCAGGATGTTGCTCTAGATGATATGTATCAGGTGGATACATTGTATGATCTGGATGATCATGGATGACGAGCTTCAGGATGATCATGTGATGATGTACATCAGGATGCTGTATAGTGAGTATCAAGTTGATACTCTGTGGCCGTGGATAGGTTGTGCAAGGGTAGCATGTAATACGTCCTGGAGATCTGGACAGGTTGTGCTAGACATGTAAAAGGCCTCAGATGCTCTTTAGAGATCTTGCTTGGCAAGAAACTCTTTTAAGGTTTTGCTAGACCACATGTAATATGTCCTGGAGATCTGGACAGGTTGTGCTAGTCATGTAAAATGCCGTAGATGCTCTTTATATATCTTGCTTGGCAGACACTCTTTTAAGGTTTTCTGGGGACCACATGTAATAAGTCCTGGAGATCTGGACAGGTTGTGCTAGTCACATAAAAGGACTCAGATGCTCTTTAGAGATCTTGCTTGGCAAGACACTCTTTTAAGGTTTTGTGGTAGGGGTATCATGTAATACGTCCTGGAGATCTATACAGCTTGTGCTAGACACGTAAAAGGCCTCAGATGCTCTTTAGAGATCTTGCTTGGCAAGAAACTCTTTTAAGGTTTTGCTAGACCACATGTAATACGTCCTGAAGATCTGGACAGGTTGTGTTAGTCATGTAAAAGGCCTCAGATGCTCTTTAGAGATCTTGCTTGGAAAGACACTCTTTTAAGGTTTTGTGGGGACCACATGTAATAAGTCCTGGAGATCTGGATAGGTTGTGCTAGTCACGTAAAAGGCCTCAGATGCTCTTTAGAGATCTTGCTTAGCAAGACACTCTTTTAAGGTTTTGTGACAGTCACATGTAAAAGATCATGGGAGATCTGATAGGTTGAGCCCTATGCTCGTAAAAGGACTGGGATGCTCTTTCAAGGTTTTGTTGATGCACGTAATAAGTCCCGAGGATTCCAAAGTATGGCCAGTCATGATGAAGACCTGCAGGTGGTGGGCCTACATCCAGCATGAAAAAGGGATGGCTTTGTAGAACTTCCTATGACGAGTAGTTCAGAGATTGATTGATTGAGATAGCAGCTTTTGCTCATTCTGCTTCTTATTGCTTCCGCCATAACAGAGCCATCTGATTCAGTCGAACCGTTTTCCCCCTCGTGCTTCCTGGACACGACCTGGATCATTTGGGTTGTTGAATGAAATAAAAAAATAATAATTCACCCCATATCCCAAAAGACTATTGTGGGTATTGGGTTGTTACATATAGGGAAATTAACCTATGCATTAGCATTTCCTGCTTGTCTATGTGTGAATAATGTATTTCACGTGTCTTTATTGAAGAAATATGTGCTTGATCCTAACCACATAATTGGGATTTGATTCAAGTGGAACCAGAAGGAGATATTATGGTATAACTGCTATGTATTCTCTATTGAAAATTTGCATTGCTAAGGAACATGGCCATCATATAGGTAAAGGTCCAATGGACCCATTATAGTCTTGAAGAAGAAACATGTGAGCTCAAGGATTTGATGTGGGAGGCATAGCTCCAACTATTTTGATGTTTGATAAAAGTTTTGATAATGTTCATAGTGTTGATGATGCACCGAGGACAGTGCAAAAATTAAGCGAGGGGAATGTAATACCCCAGTTTTGAACCCATAATGTAAATTTGTAAATATTGATGTAAAATTATAGAAGCTAGAAACAAATAGCAAGAGGTGACCAAGACTATGTAAATATGTAAATTTTGATATTAATATAAAATATCTAATGGTTGTAGAGGAAGAATGATGAAAATAAGATGGGGGGCTATGAACCCACTAGGTTTCTAAACCTTGATTAAGAGAAATGCTTTGATTAAGCATTATTTAATTATCTTAAGAAGGGAATAAGAGGGAGAAAGTGGTCGCATTTGGAAAATCCACATTGAAAACTAAACCATGCCTATAAAAGTTATAATTCAAGCTTGTGAGAGGTTTAGTTCCTCATCATTCCAACCATTCAAATTCATTCCTCACCCTCACCATCACCTTGGACTACCATAGCTTGGTACCGTGATAGAAAACTGAGAGGCCATTGTTGAATATGAAGTATGCATGCCATTAACCGGGGTAGACTGGTGTGTAAGAGGAACTTAGCCTACAGCTTGCGCCCTAGAGTCCCAATTCGGGGACTTCCTATCCAGCTTGTGTTGGAGATCTAGAAGGGAACTGGAGGCTCCCTCAGGGATTGTTAGCTCATAGAAGGGAGATTGTTCTTAGCATTGTGTAGGTTGATGGGAAAGGAGAATTGAGGATTGGGACAGTTATGGAGGGGGTTTTTGCACCAATAGGTTACATGGTTGATTGAGATGAATAGAGTGCCATTGGAAGATATTTTCCCTTGTGAATCAACAACCCGCTAGCTCGAGGGTGTCCTCTCAAAGTAAGATGTGGCTTGATAGTACCTATGGCTGGGAGGAACATCCTTCACATGCAACCAGTTGGAGAATAATTTATTAAAAATATAAGTCTCTATCTCTATCTGAATGCCATGGTTATATTTGTGTGATGGTATCTATTTATTTTACTATTTAGTGGACAAATAACTGCATGGAATTGATTGGCATGGTATGCTTTTTCTTGTTTGAATTTCCTGTAAATTAATAATGAATGCATACATGATGTTTTGGGTGACCGCATTCCTTTATTTTCCATTGTGAAATTTTATGAAAAATGAATTTGGATATAAATGATAAATTTAGATATAAAATTTTAGTACCCCATAGTTTGAATGGTTGAAAGAGGTGACCGGGTGTACATTACACATCAGGTGCAATACGGAGAGGTTTCTCTTAAAAATCCTTGTAAATTTGTTTCAGAATCTTATCAAGCTCAATTTACATCAATTGCATACAACTTCGAACCGATGCTTGTTCCAACACCACTTCCACTCAACTCATTTCATATTCCAAAAAAATAAAATTCTTATCATCCTTTCCAAATAAGATTTAAAATCCTTCATAAACCCATCGCAAAGAAATAATGTGTTCATTAGCTGCTCTAAAATTGCTTAGAAATATGTTGCTAAGTACATGAAGACATCAAATTGGTTGACAGTAATAGCTTACCTAACTCCCATGCATTTGGAGCAATGCCATCATAATTAGAACTGGTCAAGGGTCAAACTATGACCAAACTATGATAAGAACTAGTTGGATGAGGATTGGGCTAGGGCTAGTCTAGATCCAATCTAGCCTAAACCAACTCACAAGTCCAAGTCGACCATTGTTTTGGATTTTTCCAAAGGTAAACTCACTGGTTCTAATAACATTTATTTGGAGATAGGTAGTGCTAAAAAGAGAGCAATGAATGCCCATGATGAATCCATGCACATCCTATTTATAGATAAAAACCTAATGAGGGGCAAGTGCCATGAGCTATTGAAGGAGAATGGATTCAAAGGAAGTACACGCCTAGCAACAATATGCCAACACCATATGCACCTATATAAATATCATACCAAGTATTGGGGAATTTTGACTTATGGTCATGGTGATTGAGGCTACCACAATAATCCAAGGTCTTTTCTATTGCTTGGTCGATGTGAAGGATGAGAGGAATCTCTTGGAATGTCTTGTGTTTGGGGTGGTGAGACTTTCCAATTTATTCAACCCCGAACACACGCTTATAGAAGCTTATGGCATCGATAGTATGCAATTCCTTCACAATCATATGGGGTTTCAGAATTGAGAACTTGGGCAGCTCGGCTGCAGTACCATTTCCTTTGCAGAACCCATTTCATTTACAAAATCAAAGGAGAGACTCGAACTTGAAACCCCTCAACCAAAATATCGAAACCTTCAATAAAAGAAATGGAGGCAAGAGAGTAGAAATATCACTATCTGGGCCACCAAGCTATTTGAAAACATCGGTAAAGTGGTCATGGACATCGACAATCCATCAAAGGCTGTAGATGTTCAGTGCCAAGAGGGAACGATTTTTGTTGGTTACTTCCAGGGATTTGATTGTTCGAAGAATTTTTGTTAAAGCTTCATAAACAAGAAAATCTATTATAGATAACTGGGCAAAACCCTAAACATTATAAACTCGTGAGGTGCGAAGACATGTGGTGGGGGTTGATTGGCTAGAGGGATGGCAGATCTGGCTATAGTGTTCCAAAAACTCGTCCTCGCGGAATAACACCTATCGACGTAAATATATACCAACAACACAAAGTCTAACCTAGTAAAAGACTTCTAAAATCAATTCTCCATGAAAAACGAAATCTCATTTATGACTAGGAAATCTCATGTAGGTGTACAACGAAAATTCATTATGACTAGTAAATCGAATGTTGATGTACATATTTTTTTCTATATTATCTATTTACTCTCATTAATAAAATAAGTATACCATGTCAAATGGCAATTTAATTTTTTTTTTAAATATTTGATTTTTTTTTAAATGACAATTTTGCATCCAAGTATATAAATATATTGTCACTTCATAATTTTAAACAAATTATAAAATAGAATATTAAATTTTAAATATTCAACAAAATAATTTTTATTTTCCAAATATTAAATTTAATATATAATAATAATTACAAAACATTTGAAATCAAAATAGTCTTTTAAGGATATTAATCTAAAAGTCAACCTATAGACATACTACTAATAATAAATAATAATATCTTATCATACGAAAACATTAAATCATAATAAATAATGACATCATATCATATCATATTGTAATAATAATAAATAATATTGTCTTATCATACCAAATCATCAAATGATATCATATTATTAAAAATGATAATAAATAATCATGTCATATCATATCATTAAAAAAAAATCACATAAACATATATTCATCAAATAATACTGTAACCGACATATAATGTCCCGATATAAACAATTATAAAGCTAGTCCAAGTTGAATATTACAACATGGCATGTCCTACAAATTTGTTATCAATATAAGCCATTTTAAATTTTATTGGATATCATATACAATTCTTCAAGTAAAGGCCAACTAAATTACAAATAAAACCAATTGAAAATTCAATTTGGAAGAACTATTACTCTCTCACAAGTCAAAGTAATGTGACATATTCATTGACTGACCGCCAACTTCAATTATCCTCTTCTGTTGGAACTATTTTTCTTAAGAAACGGAAATCTGTCTCATCAAGGAAGCGAGGGAGATATTTTTCACAATGAGAGGGTAAATTCAAAAACTCTAACGACGAGAGTTTCTCACAATGCTGACGAAGTGATTTGAGGTCAAGGTCAGTGCAACCTTGCAAGTTAAGTTTTTGTAAAGAAGTCAATGACCCAAAATCTTCTTCAAGCTCCGTCAAGTTCAAGCAACCCTGCAAATTAAGTTCTTGCAAAGATTGCAGTAACCCAAAATTATCAGGCAGCTCCCTCAAACTCAAACAATAATCCAATCTCAACACATTTAAAGATGGGAGACTGGAAAACCTCTTTGGCAACCGCCTCAAACTTGAGCAATAATCCAATCTCAATACTTTCAAAAATTTAAGCCTTGAGATTGATTTTGGTAGTTCTTCTATATATCTGCAATATGAAAAGGAGAGTTCTCGCAGACCTTTTACTTGATCACCTAACTCTTCAGGTAATGTTTTCAACTCTGTAAGATCGATCAGTTTCAGTATTCTCAAATTCTCTAATTGTTTAAAACACGTGGAAGAGATTGGGCGGGCAATGGACGGCATCTGCACATTATGCAATTAATATGTGACAGTTCCATATAATTTAAATAAATAAGTAGAAAGAAATATAAAATATGTTAGGGAGACTTGCCTGTGGTAGACTCAAATTTTGGGCTTCAGAAGTAAAGTATCTTAGCCCGTTTAACTTTGGCATATGGAATTGAAGATGGGTAATACCACCTTGAAAACAAACCAGGTTTTCAAATGTATTATTACATTGACCGTCCACTTTGGTTGAGTTTCCCAGGGCAAGAAATCTTAATGATTTGTACATTGAGTCTAGTGTCCATGCAGATATACTACATGGATCTTTATTTTCAATTAAGGATATGCCTTTGATGCTTTGAAGGTCCTGCATGTCATCATTAAATATAATTAGACAATCATGAGAATCAGAATCAATAATCATTATACGAAACAGAATTGTATATTTGATACCTTCTCTTCCTTTAGATTTAAAAACTCATCAATTTGGGACGCATTATCTAATTTGAGTCTCGTGTTCTCAGCCTTCTGGTGACCAAGTGTCAAGATGGCATCATGTACATGAACATGTGCAACGGCCCCTTCAATGTCTTTGCCGACGAGTGATCTCTTTTGTAGCATATTCAGCTCCTCCTCTCCCACGATATCTGCCACTGTGTCCCACTCCCATCCATCGAAAAATGAGCAGACATCATGAAATGGATCTTTGCACTTCTGAGGGAGAGAGTCGTATGCAAAGAAATAGTCCCCCTTACCCTGCGCATTCTGTTTGTCTTCCATAACCATGTCATATGCTCTTTCTTTGTCTTCTTCTGAACCTATCACTTTTGATGCTAAGGTTAACATCTCTGGATTTCCACCACATTTCTCTATTATCTTCAGGAGTTGGTTGGAATTCAGTTTTCCAGCTTCCATGTCGTCTAACGCTTCCCCTTTTAATAATCTCATTGCTTCACTATCTGGAAGGCTTTTCATTGTATAAATTTTAACCTTTCCTGGGCACGCTCTACGAACATTTATGTCATGAGAAGTAAGGAGAAGCCTCACCTTCTTTACTGTATTAAACTTCTTTGGCAAAAGTTGCCCAAGGTCATTTTCACCCAGCACATTATCAATGTAAATTAATGCTGGCATCTTCTTTAACAAATCTTCCAATTCTCGCTGGCCATCCTCATACCTTCTAATATCTGGAAAGGTGTCATCAGGTCCCATTAAATCATTTAATATACATTTCTGCAGATCTATGATATCCGGTTTTGATTCTCTATTCTTAAATAGTTGAACCTCTGAATATTTACATCCTTTGAAGTCAGCTCGTGAAAAGACCGCATCTCCAAGCGTAGTCTTACCTATTCCATCTTTACCCAGCAATATAACTGCGACCGCATTTTCCTCACTTCCCCATTCCAACAGTTCTGTAACTTCTTTCATTGCTTCATCAATTCCCACTGTATTCACAATATTAAACTTCACATCAACGTTTATGTTAATTAACAATAATAGTAACAAATATATATTCACCTCCGTGTTCCGATATCCGTAATTAAACCAGAGTAGTAACAACATTAATTTGAGAATATATTCACCTGCGTGTTCCGGATATCTTCGGGAAAGACGTGACTTCTTAGGTGCATTGATCGCATCATAAAGACGAATACCCATTTCCGCATTCAGATGCGTGTACATGCCACTTAAGTTTTGTCTAAATTTAGACATCTCCTCTTTCGTTGCTGAGGCTGCCCAGAACCTGCAATCAAACGATGGAATTCCTTAGTAAACCTGGGCCTTAATCCATCCCTTAAGCACAAGAGACCTCTGCTATAAAGTTATAAACACGCGAATAAACAATTACACCTTTAAACAAATAAGATTAGAGTTTCGGTACTCACTTGGAATATCTTGATGACTTTATCTGAGTACGGCACAGGAAGCAGCCTTTAATTATTAATTCAGTTGCTTCTTTGATTACATCGGTTATTCTTTCCTTCAATTTAGGGCGTTCTAGATACTGCTTAACCAGTTTGGCCAAAAAAAACATTTCCTTGAGAAGAATGAGGCACTCAGTTTTGTTGTTAGCAACATCTTCAAATCTCTCTAAGATGATTCCAACCAACACAAAGCATGTTGTAACCATCTTTCTGAAAACCATAAGATAATGAGAAATGAGAATTAAATAAATAAGATAGCATAATAAATTTTTGAATCTCAAAATTTGAAAGATATTTAAGAGTACGCACAGCGACATTTATGGTCTCGGTGAGGAAGTCTTTCAATTTGATGAAGGCTTTTGAAGCGGTCGGTAAATATTGTAGCACAGTCGGCTGCTGCTTTCCTGGGGACGGTTTTTTATCCTCCTATAACAGAAACAATACAAAATCAATTATTTCTGCTAATTGCACTGCAAAGAGAAGAAGCCAGGTATTCTACAACTGCTTATCAAAAAGAAATGGCTGTAATTTAATAGCACTGTATTGTTTAATCATGATTCCTAATGTTTTTTTTTACTATATGAATGTAATTCGAAAAAGAGATAAGAAACTGACAAAAACAGAGCATTCAGTCATCCATAATTCATGACTGACATCCATGTAATCAAATTTCTATGCTTAATTGGGCCAAATCAAAAGAATTAACGAATGTATTTGGAAGATTGACCTGAATTTAGTAAACTATGGTTGAAGAATATCAAAATTAGCAATGTAATATTTTTGAGGGCCAAAAAGGAATTAAATAAACAGGGGCCATCACTTCATGAAGTATAAAAGAAAGAAAATGCATTACACTTAAATTCATATTTATTCCACATCTTTACACCAAAAAAAGAAGTGCTATTAAATCTTGAGGTGACAAAATCTCATTGCGGTGACGCTAATAAAATATGAAATGATTGAGATTGAGGACCGCTAATAAAATATGAAATGATTGAGATTGAGGATTGATATGAAATACGAGCATCAACGTTACCTCGATTAGTTTCAAAAGTTGAGATATATGCGTAATCAGCTCATCTAGCTGATTGGCATTTAATTCTATATCACGTCCAGCAGCATCTTTATCTATCTTGTCGATAATATCTGGCATTGTTTGATTGGCGGAAGAGGAGGATCCAGGACCTGATGGAGGAGCTGGAATGGCAGACGAGGATGGAGGGGTTGGAGAAGCAGCGCTAGTTGCATCCAAATAACCATTTTCTCTCTCAACTCCGGCAACATCTTTCATAGTCGTTTGATCGACGGAAGAGGAGGATCCATCACCTGGGGGGACGAGGATGGAGCAGAAGCATTTGGGGGAGCAGAGGACGGTGCAGCCAAAGAAGGCGGTGGAGCCAAAGAATCATTTGGGGGAGCAGAAGACGGTGCAGCCAAAGAAGGCGGTGGAGCCAAAGGGGACGGGGATGGAGCAGAAAACGGTGCAGCCATTAAAGAAGCATTTGGGGGCGCAGATGAAGGAGAAGGGGTATATATTGCTGAAAAGCAAGAACAACAAAAAGACACGCAGGAACAGCTCCAGTCTTTCTTTGTCATCGTTATTCAAGAAGCTGGCCGAGCTGAAACCTTACAATGAGAATAAGAAAAACAGAAATTTGAAACTGAACTATGAACTCCAATACTCACCACGCAGCCTGCAACTGATCACAATACTCACAATACTCGTGATATAGCAGACGTTTTATATCGAAATATCCCATGTCCAATCATTGCTTTGCTTCCACGAATTCCATTAATATTAAGGCTAAAGTAAAAATAATCATAGAAATTTTAAAAGTAATCATAAGTAATTATTATTATTTTGTTAGTCGATATTTTTCTCTAACATTCATAAATGTTCTGTATTCATTGAAATTGAAATTTATACGTTTAATTAGTAAATATAATTCAAACAATTATATTTATTCTATAATAAATTAATCATGTTTATTTTATTAATTTTATAAATAGTATTACGATTAAATTAAAATAATTATAATTATATTTAATTTTTTTGTTTTGAAAGTTATGTAAATGATATGATATGATATGATATGATATATTGTTTTTGTTGAGCCCACATTGTAATGATTGTAATTCATGTCATCTTGATTCTTTAGAATAACAGGTGGTGACCATTTCTCAGATAGACTAACTCTCTAACAAACAACGAACCACCTTTTGAAAAAAAGAGTAAAGAATTCTCTTTTATTTTAAAAGTTACATAAATTACATGATAAGTAAAGAATATTTATTTTTCCATTTTAATAGATAATGAAAAGTTTAAATAAATTCATATATAATGTAAAAATAAAAGTAAGTATATTATGAGAATTGATGAGGTGTAATGAAAAGTTTAAATAAATTTAATATATAATGTAAAAATAAAAGTAAGTATATTATGAGAATTGATGATGTGTAATTAATGTTCAAGTCAAAGTAGTTGTTTATATTCTTTGTATTCCTAACTTAAAGTGATATTAACGAACTTTAACATTATAAATAGTATAGTAACTTAAAGTGATATTAATAAACTTTAACTTATGAAAAAAAATGTAGGATTATAAAGATTTAGAAGTTAAAATAAAAATAAGATACCATGAAAAGGTTATTAACGTTAAGTTTGAAGATTAAAATATCTTAAATTTTTACAAAATTCTAAATAATTTCTCTTTGTTTTCTTATGGTTCCATAAGATTAAATGGACATGTTTTTATTTTATTTTTGGATTATTAAAATATGTCACATTAGATCACATCACATCAACATCTCCCTCATATTGGGTTGTAAGTACCTTGGTACTCTTGTGTAATAAAATTTAATTTTAAAAATTCATGTCCACTCATAGATTGATCCTATTTCTTGATGTGTTTAATTTTTTTTATCTTAATTTTTTACACATCTAGATTGATCCTATTTCTTGATGTGTTTAACCTTTTTTTTAATCTTAATTTTGTACACATCTAGATAAGAATTACACCTCAAAAAATTGGATCTCTTGATGCTTAATAGATCCAGGTTTAAGATGGAACTATGCGTTATCAACAAACTCTATATTCAATTTAAATAAAATAATAAATTTTATTATATTTATTTTCTTCCATTTTAAAAGTTTAAATAAAATATATTAATTTTTTTTTATTCTTTTAATTCATTTTGAAAGTTTGCACAGATAAATTATCCTCCCATCATAAGAAGTATTTATTCTCCCATAATAAAAAGTTTAAATAAATTCTTAAAGTAAAAGTAAGTATATTATACCAATGTATCATGTGTAACTAAAGTTAACATGAAAATAGTTATATGGCTGAGTGCATAAAGTTGAGGACCTTTTAGATGCAATGGTATCTATTCAAGAAACTCATTCAAGTTCTATAAAAGAGAATTGATCCCAAGTAATCCCGAGCCTACCAAACCTAGTCCCAAGTTTGCCATGGTGAAAGCCAAGTAGGATAGTTAAGCAAAACATGTACATGTTATGGAGTTCTAAAACGCAACAAAACATGTACATGTTATGGAGTTCTAAAACGCGTACATGTTATGTAGTTCTAAAATGCGTACACGTTTTGTAAAACATGTTTTATAGGCTCCAAAATGGCTCGCTCTCGTCATTTTCTCCACAACAACGACATGTAGCGATTTCAGGTGACCAAAGGGCATATTGGTGAACACGATTTGCATGAGAAGGGCCTCCATATTCCACCTTGGGCATCGTTCTCCTCCATCTAAGGTATTTACATCAAAATCCATCCTTTTAAACAATCTATTTTCACTAATTTGTATGCCTTAAAATAAATTTAAACCATAATTTTATTAATTTGCATGCCCTAAAAAAAATTGAACCATAATTCTAGTTATTTGTATGCCAAAAGGAAATTAAAACCCCAATTTACTCATAAAAATTAAATCAATTTCACTAGATGCATATATATCCATGAACATCCTTATGAATCCAAACCACTATTTGTTGATGTAATTGTAATTCAGAAGATATTCTATTTGTATTTTATATTGTTATTTTATTGTATTTTATTTGTACCTCCGACGGAGATGTTTATTCCTCCGGTCGGAGATTTCATTATTACATTTGGTCATGTAAAGTCATTGAGGTAAATCCTCCTTTATAATTCAGAGCATTTGACCCCCCTAGAGTCAATTGTAATAGGGTTATTGAGTCCCCTAGAGAAGTCGGCCCAGCCAGATTTAGTTGGGGTTGACCTAGTAAGTGAAAAAGGATAAGTGAAAGTAAAGTATAAATAAAGAGGCAGTAAAGTATAAATAGAGAGGCTTTCTCTCTCATTTGGACACATCACTCACTCACTCAAGTTCGCATTAGTGAGAGAGAAAAGAAGTTCGCATAAGAGTAGAAGAGAGGAGATGTAGAAGACCATCTTTGTTTTGGGGTTTTACTTTTGTGACATTGTATTGGTGACCATTCTATCTCTGAGGAAGTTGCAGGGTTTTCTCCTTTATGGTTTCACCGAGGGAATTCTCTGTGTCTATTGTGTTATGCTGTGCATGTTATTCATTTAGTTAATATCCTATAGAACAAATTGATTAAAAGTTAAAAATCTAACATGGTTTCAGAGCTAACATGAAAAGAAGACATTGTGCAGCTACGAGAAGCTAGGGATTCTAAGTTTAAGGTCTTCTATCCACAGATCATCCGAAAAAGGAGGCTAGGCTGAACCTCCCTAGGAGGGCACATCTTTCTGTCGAAGCTGAATCAAATTCTGAGAATTTTCAATTTTTGGCCTATCACTACTGTCGAGAGGAAAACTAGGGCATCAACTATCTCAGGATTCTGTTCACATATTTGGGGAAGTGAGTACATTGGAAAAATTTCCTTAAGGAGGCACATCTATCTGTCCAATCCGAAGTTCCAAATTCCAAGTTTGGAAAATTAGGGTTTCTTTGACAAACCTTAGGCCAGTGAGCTCCATGACTAGTTTTGGGCATCTCTAAGTGGTAAGACCTAAAAGCATTTTTATTTCCATTTGAAGTACTCAGTCAATATGTCTCACCACACCAAGCTTGAGGATAAGCTTTAAGGAGCTGATAACTTTCGAGCATGGAAGTGTAGGATTGCTCTTGTCCTTGAAGAAAATGACTTAGACAAGTATGTGAATGAAGAGGTTCCAACACCAAAGGGAGATGAGGAAAAATCCATCCATAAGAAGAACTTGGTTAAGGCCAAGAGAATCATTGCAGATTCTACCAAGGACCATCTCATCCCACATGTATCATCTTTGAAGACACCCAAGGAAATGTTTGATGCTTTGACAAAGCTATTTGAAGGGAAGAACATAAATTGGAAGATGACCTTAAGGAAACAACTCAAGAATATAAAGATCCAGAATGCCGAGACCATGCAATCCTATTTGAAAAGGGTCTCACAAATCAAGGAGAAACTCGAAGTAGTTGAAGAAAAGGTAGAAGAAGGAGAAATTGTTATTACCACCTTGAATGGTCTCCCAAGATAATGGGACTCATTCATTCAAGGGATATGTGCCAGGAAACGATTGATCACATTCAATAGACTTTGGGAGGAATGCACACAAGAAGAAGCTTGATTTGTGGCTCGAGAAGAGAAGATGGGATCAAATGACGATCAAGCTCTCACATCCCACACCAGAAGGAATAATAACAAGAAGGAGCACCATCATCACAAGAGGGAGAACCCTAGAAGATCCAGAAGAGATCTATCTAACATTAGATGTTTTACTTGTGATGAAAAGGGACACTACTCCAGAAATTGTCCCAGAAATAGAAATGGCTCCCACAACAAGAAGAACAACAAGAAAAGACACCATTCCCACACCGTAGAAGACGATGAACCTCCAAGGAAGAAAGCCATAGAAGAAAGTGAAGAATCTTCTAGTGATGAAGAGTATGTCCTGATCTCAGCACTCACGGGAACTATCACACATGGAAGTAATGATTGGATTGTAGATAGTGGAGCTTCCAAGCACATGATGGGATATAAAGAATCATTTTTCAATCTATCTGAGCGTGAGTCACCACACAAGGTGAAACTTGGGGATGACTACCAATACCCCATAAAAGGAAGTGGAGAATTTTCTTACAAGCTAGAATCTAGAAAATATCTGAAGATGAAAGATGTCCTATATGTTCTTGGACTAAATAAGAACCTTCTCTCCATCTCAACACTAGATGCTAAAGGTATGTGGTTTTCATTCGTTGACGACCAAGTCCTAATGTGGCCAAAGGGAAATACTATAGATGGCGCGACTGTGATTGGAGAGCAAGAGGGAGGATTATACAAATTGAAGGGCCAACCTGAACAAGCCTTGGTCCATGATTCCATGGAGCCAACTGAACTATGGAACATAAGGCTTGCACATGTGCACTATAGAGTACTACCCATTGCATGTAAAGCAGTTGAAGGACTTCCAGAATTCCAGTCGAATCATGAAGGTGTTTGCAAAGGATGTGTAAAGGGAAAGAACGTGAATAAAGCATTTCCAAGCAGTGAAAGAAAAGAGAAATGAGTTTTGGAAATCATGCACTACGATGTATGCGGTCCTATGTCATCCAGTTCATTGAGTGGGTATGTATATTATGTTTCATTTATTGATGAATTTTCCAATAAGACTTGGATATACTTCTTGAAAAGCAAAGATGAAGTATTCAACAAATTTAAGGAATTCAAAGCTTTGATCGAGAACCACACTAAGAAAATAATAAAGACATTTCTATCATATAATGGTGGAGAGTTCACCTCGAAATATTTCAATATCCTTTGCAAAGACTCTGGGATTAAGAGGGAGTTGACCACTCCATACAATCCACAACAGAATGACATTGCAGAAAGAAAGAATAGAACAATAATGGAAGCAACAAGAGCCATGCTTCATGACCAGGATATTCCGATGCACTTATGGGCATAAGCTGCGAGGACAATTGTGTATGTACAGAATCGTACTCCTCATAGAGTACTAGACAACAAGACTCCAGAAGAAGTGTTCTCCGGTGAAAAACCAGAAGTCATCCATCTCAGAATATTTGGCTGCTCTGTTTACATACACATTCCGAAGGAGCAGAGGACGAAACTAGATCTGTTAAGAAAGAAGGGCATATTCGTAGGATATAGTGAAAGATCGAAGGCCTACCGAATATACTTCCCAGGATTCAAGAAGATCGATATCAGTAGAGACGTGACATTCGACGAAGACTTAGCATATACCAAATCAAGAAAACTACCTATTGAAGACATTGAAGAACCTGAAGTTCCTAGGATTAAAGATATAGTGATGGAATAAGCAGTTCCAGAAGACCATGAAGAATGTGAAATAAAAGAACCATAAGAACCTATAGATCCACCTCATGAGAAGAACTCCCACAAGAGGAAACCAATATGGGTACGAGAAGCAACACAAGATGCAGAGAAGTATGGTGCTCCAGCGGGGATGCACAAAGAAAGTAAGAGACCTAGGCCATACTCCAGCTATGTATCTCTGCTGTGAGACATCATTGGCAAAGAACCTTCCAACTATGAGGAAGCAACAGAGAAGAAAGAATGGAAGGATGCCATGATCGAGGAGTACTGTTGACCGAATCACGACCTCACAGTTGACAGGGGTCCACCGACTGTCGACCCATACCGCAGTCTCCCTGGGCACTGGACCGGGTAGGTTTGAGCCCACCCAGCAACACCCCCAGAGCGGATGAGGTCTCACCCGAGGCATCCAGGAAGAGCAGATAGAACCATGTTTCCGCCGAGGGAGGAGGTAAGTTGCGGCACTATGATACTAAAATCAATTCCAAATATTCACCATGAAGTTCTAGTACACCGCAGCATTTAACATTACCAGAAACAGAGATCACATATTACTTCAATCGCAGCATTTTCACATAGATAGATAACACATTATTGCAGCATTCACATTATAACAACCGAAAACAGATAACTGCATTAGCAGTAAGCAATAACATAGGCATCGAGCAACATTACACATGGATTGCACCAAATCATCATCCTTATATTACTTTGCAAACCAAAAGCAGTACATGAATCTCTATGCAACATCCGCATTATCTCTGTCAATCTCTGCATATAGCACGTATCTCTATCCACCACTATCTCCTCTCTAACACTTACAATTCTCCTCTATTTATAGGCTTCCGCCGATTACAATACTTTTCCACTTTCCTAACCGAAACTATGGAAAATCTACTAACTGACTTGGTCTAATGACCCAAAAACCCGCGTACCGCAGTACAATGACTCGATATTACAAAATATATGACCAAAAACCCGCCAACTGCGGTATACTTGACTCAATATTACAAAATACATGGTCCAAGTGACCCAAAACCCGCCAAGTGCGGTATCCTTTGGCCCAAGATACTCCTTTCGCGCCTTCCTCCAACGTGTCGCAGCGTCAGCAGTACCGCGATTTTTCCTCATCAAATCGCCTGCCAACAGGCCCCCAACACAATCTTGTGGCTTGCCCTCGAGCCACATCAACATTATCTGTTCTTGCTGTCTGGATCATGAGTTGTTGTCTCCTTCTTTCGGCTGTACAGATCCTCGGCTACCAATTCTGTAAGCCCTCCACGAGAGTAGGCAACCCCTGACTTGCTGTCAGGGACATCGCGAACTCATCCTCCAGTCACATGGAATTGTGCAAACTCAAAGGAAAAGAGGAGGAACAGTACCAAGGGTCGAGAACGGAGAACAACTCTGGCACATCTGTGTCGCACCAGCGCCCGTCATCGACTGAGGTCAGGGAGCTACCGCCCCAGCTAGTATGCTGATAAAAAATGGCACAACCCTTCGAACAACTACTGCATACTGAAACATGCGGGACCGACCAGAGGTCCATTTCACTGTCGACACATCCTGCAGTCGCCCTGGCACCGGCCCGGGCATACACAGCTTAAGGGCACCCGCGGTGTCAAGACACTCAGGGACACTTGTTGTGCGGGCTTGCAGAGCCCCTGGGGTGCTACCATGGGAAACAAAGCAAAGAATTTCCACAGCCTCCTTGGAATTCCTCACAACTCAACTCACACAGAGATCAACCAACATAACCACTCTTGGTCGGAACATCTTCTGGATGGCGAACTACCAACTTCCTCGGTGACTTATAACCAGACCCTCCTCTGTCACGATGGGGGGAATGATGCCGCGAAACCTCTCATCCATGTGGTTGAGCCGGCCAACTGCCATAGTGGAGGGGGCGACCATGCTGCCAACGCAGCTCCCGCATGCCACCACGTGACCAATCCTGCTGATCATCCCGGTCCAGCGTGTCACGTGCAAAACATGTCGTTGTGATGTGTGAACCCAGCCACAGTGGTCAGGGGCAATCATATGCAGAGAGGGTGGCCTGTAATCCCTCCACTTCACCGTACTCTCCCAAAGTCGTTGTACAGAATTTGCCAACAAGCCTAAGTGAAACACCATCATGATTCTCTGACCGGTGGCACAAGCCTCTCCCGCTTGCGCATACTGTCTTCGATGGGTGCATTATCTGCCACCCAGCAACTTGCAACAATCATCATTCATTCATGTTTTTTTTTTTTTTTTTTAAGACCAATGCGATTCAAACATCACACTGCTCCGAGCCCGCATGATAGGGCTTCAATCTGTGACCATTTACCAACTTGGGGAGCATCCCCCCATCCAATCGTTGCAACTGAACTGCTCCTCCTGAAGTAATATTATTGATGCGGTAGGGACCCAGCCAGTGCATCTGCAACTTATCTAGATGTTTCATAAAATTACTGTCGTACAATAGCACCAAGTCGCCTTGCTGAAACTGCTTGTTTTTAATGTGGCAATCATGCCATGCCTTCTGGCGATCCTTCTCTACTCCTTGATGAAATCCAACAATAAATCGATCTTCTTCGAGCTCCAACAATTGCGCTAGACGCTCATCTATTGCTGCAACATCATCCATGCTTGTAACAGCCGCAATTCGTAAACTAGGAACAATGTATTCCATAGGCATAATGGGTTCCTTCCCATATACCAGCTTGAAAGGTGTCTGACCAGTCAACCTTTTACATGTGGTGCAATAAGCCCACAACACCGTTGGAACTTTCAAATCCCAGTTGTCGCGGTTTGCATTGCACACTTTTGGCAACGCATGCTCCAATACCTTATTAAACGCTTCTACTGTCCCATTCGCCTGTGGGTGATAGGGTGTACTCTTCTTATGCTGAATCTGCAATTCCTCCGTTAATGCCCTGATGGTGCAGTTGAGAAAATGGCTTCCTTGATGGCTCAGCAAAATCTTAGGGCAGCCGAACCAAGTGATAATGTGGTCAAATAAAAACCGAGCAGCCGTTACTATGGAACAATCAACGACAGGGGCCGCCTCCACCCATCGGGTCAAATACTCGATTGCTGTGATAATATACCGCACACCTGTGCATTTCCCCGGTGGATTGATCAGCCCGACAAAATCCACAGCCCATTTCTCAAATGGTTGCAGTGTTAATTGAGGCAGTAACGGCATCTCATCGCGTCTGGACGGTTTTCCAGTTCGTTGACAAACATCACAAGACCGAGCGTAGTCTGTCGCATCATTGTGTAATGTGGGCCACCAAAGCCCTGCACGCAATACCTTCTGGGCGGTCGCTCGACCGCCATAATGTCCTCCTGCGACTCCGCCATGTGCTTCAGCCAATATCCGCGCTTGCTCATGCGGCAAGACACACCTGCGTAATATCTCATCAATGCCCAATTTATATAACTCTCCCGCGATCAGTTGAAAGTCAGCAGCCTTAACGACCAATTGCTTCTTCTGGGGAGTGGTAAAGTCATCAGGTGCGGCGCCGGTCACCAAGAACTGAAGGATGTCATCAAAGTAGTGATCGGCAGCGGCCACATGGAACAGCTGGGCATCTGGCAACCCATCTTCGATATTAGTCGGTTCTTCCCCTGTGTCAATCCGCGACAGATGATCTAGTCCAGCATTCAATCGCCCCGGCTTCACAACGACTTCGAAATCAAAATCCTGAAACAAAAGTAGCCATCGGCAAATCTTCGCCCCCAACACAGGATTATTGACCAAGTATTTTAATGCAGAATGATTAGTAAACATTTTAAAGTGGCCACCCAACAAATAATTCCTGAATTTCTACAGCGCGTAAACCATGGCCAGTCCTTCACGTTCTGTGGTAGTGTAATTGCGTTCTGTCGATGATAGTTTTCGACTGGAAAAAGCAATAGGATGATCAATGTCGCCTTCGCTTGTTTGAGCCAATACAACACCTAGTGCAACCGATGAAGCATCAACGTGGACATGGAATTCCTTACTCCAGTCCGGAAAAACCAAGATTGGAGTCGACGCCATCTTCGCTTTGAGTGTTTCGAAACTTTCCTGACATTCTGGATTCCACTGGAATGCTGCATCCTTTTTCAATAACTTCTCCATAGGGGCAGTAATTGCAGCATACCCCCTAATGAACTTGCGATAATATCCGGTGTGACCCAAGGTCGCGCGCAACTGCTTAACCGTAGTCGGCGGTTGCAACCCCAAAATAAGCGCAATCTTGGTTGGATCAACCAACAATCCTTGCTTACACACAATATGACCCAACAATATCCCAAAAGGAGCACAAAAAATACATTTCTTCAAATTCAACGATATCTGGTGCTGCAGAAACTTCTGAATAAAATCTTTGAACGCAGCAACAACGACCCGGGAAAATATCGCAGGTGCATTCTTCAAACTGAACGACATAACCGTGTATTGAAAGCAACCCCATTCAGTAACAAACGTTGTCTTATGGCGATCCTCCTTGGAAATGCAAATCTGATGGTAGCTAGAGAATCCATCAGTGAAAGAGTACATCTCCTGGCCACCCACTCCTTCAAGTACTTCATCAGTAAACGGGGTCGGAAAGGGATCATGCAAGCAAGCATCGTTGAACTTCCGCAAGTCGACACAAATGCGCACTTTGCCTATTTTCTTGTCCTGCACCACCATAGGACTGATCCATTATGACTCTTCCACAAGTTCGATGATACCAGCATCCAACATCCGATCAAGTTCCGCCTTGACTTTTTCTTTATGTCACGGGTTTTGTCGATAAGGTCGTTGTCGGACTGGCTTAGCATCTGGTTTCAACGGAATCCTCATCTCTCCTAAATCACCCAGGATGCCCTTCATTTCGGAAAAATTCATGGGAAACACATCTTGGAATTCATGCAGTAACTCGGTAACTTTACTCATCATCTCATCATCCCAATAATCTCCTACATTAGCGAACTTGGGAGTAGCTTCAGTGCCGATATTTGTTTTGCGAAGCTACAATGGCTGATTGAACGAGTTACTTGGCGCAACTGGTGGTACCACATTGGGACTTCCTTCGGATTCGGGAATGTTAATATTCCAGGGGTCATCATCGTCCTCTGGCCCTCCACTGACGTTGAAACACTCCATGAGAGACTGCATCTGAATGTGGGTGTGCGGGTCAACAGAGCATTTCACCAGAACAACCTGAAATATCACATCACGGATGAGCTGCAGGGCGTTATGGACATCAGGGTTGGCATCCGCAAATGTGAAGGTATGAGTGAAACAGATCGTTAACTCCCCCCATGTGGTAATATCTCGGCGTAACTCGGCTGTAGTATACCACGAACGTGGTATCTCTTCCAAAGTATGGACAAAAGCATGAACCCACTCGTCTTTGGGTCACGTGATCCACAACCGTTGACACTCCATCACATGATCACTAGGATCGGTTCGGCCATCATACATTCCAGTGTGATAAACCTCAGTATTGCCAAATTGGACCATCATCAACCTTCGACATTGTGACCAATCTTTAATAAATTTCTTATGCGTCACCCACCAGCGTGCTAGAGCAGCCTTTAGTGCTTCCTCCAAGGCCAGCAGTCGCTGTGGTTCTGGAACACGGTCTTCAAATTCTGCTACAAAGGTGTCTAAGCCAGGAAACCCCTCATAGATAGGCAATGTGATCGTTTCTGTTGTGACACGACATAAAGATTGCGTAACTAAACCACACTTCTGGACTGATACTTCATGCATGTGATTCTGCCAATGTTCCAATGCATCATCAGAGTCAGAAGACACGGAGCTCTCACTGTGCCACTCCAACTCACCATGAACAGTGGGATGAATGTAATCCTCCAAAATATTAAATGCATGATCCCAGCAAATGTGATCGTCATCTTTGAGAGGCTCAACATATCCGCGTCCTTCAGCCGGATCCAACGGAGCGATAACTCGAAAATCGTGGTTCTCAAAAGTCATCATGCGCTTCTTGAAGTTAATTACAGCTCCACTATCGTTAGCCCATCCTATCCCCAACAACGCAGGATAGGAGCTTTCGCCGTCAACTACCTCAATGGCATCGAAGTCGGCATAAGTATTCATTCCCTCAATATCAATTGTGAGCCGCGGAACTCGCCCAATAGGTGTAACCTTCGCATGGTTATCCAACCAGAGCTGCACAGGAGACCAGCTCAATGGGGGACTCCCCATTTTCTGCCATGCCTGCTTGGTTAAGATGTTAACATCCGAACCAAGATCAAGAATCACAGAATCAACATCATAATCCCCGATCTGAATATTCATTACCATTTCCTTGCTAGTCTTCCTTCGCTGTAAGGAGTTTAATGCCAACTCCTGCCATCCTTTTGGAAGTCGCTGCAGCCATCCCTCAATCTCAACCAGAGAAACCGGGTCTTGTGCTAATGACAAACAACTTTCAAGGAACTTCTGTAGTATTCCTAGTGGTGGTCGATCGGCATCTGACGTAGCATCAAAGATAGGCAGCATATCGCAAACAACATCCTTACCGCAATATTTCTCCAAAGTGCGACGTGCCTCCATGAACGTCTCCCGCTCCGCATCAATGTCAAAATTTACTGTCTTTTGATAAGCCAAGCGAATGAGCGGTCGCGAACCATCTTCCCCAGTCGTTTTACCTCCACAAGTGACAACAGCCACCGAAGCATCTTGCGGTCGCGGTTCTGCAGAAATAGTCGCAATATTAGCACCATGTGTCTGGTTCTGCTACAGATTCCCTGGTTGATTTACATTTGGATTAGCGTTCGGCGGTGGTCGTGGGGGTTGGTTCTGCACTGGTTGCTGCATCGGGTTCTACACTGGTTGCTGTACTGGGTTCTGTAGCTATGGAGTGTTTCCAGCCTGCCATCTAGTAATCAACTGCGGACAATTCCAGACTGTATGATCATTACCGGAACAAAACGTACACTGATTCTGCAGTAGTGGGCAGTCGCGCTGATAATGCCCCCATACCGCACAATGGTAACATTGAATAGGTCCACGACCACCTCGGCCTCCTCCTCCACGAACAAATCCGCCACCACGTCCGCCCCAGTAGCCTCCCCGATAGCCGCCCTGCTACTGATACTGAGGTTGGTTAAACTGCTACTGCATGGGTGTTGGTGGCATCCCTTGCCCTTGTGGTGCATACTACGGCTGTTGCACATACTGAGGCTGCGGGGGGTTCACCGATGTATATTGCGGTACGAACTGTTGCGGTTGCTGCTGCTACGGTACAAACTGCATCTGTGCTTGAGGCATCGGCTGAGCTACCTGCGGCTGTAGTGGTGCAGCACGCTGATCATCTTTGACATAGAATACATCACACATTCTCTCCTATAGCAACCCATATGCACGACAATCCTTGTCATCATGTCCTACCGACTTACAAAAGGTGCAATACAAATTTTGCGTAGTTGTGACCATTTTCTGCATATACGGGAAACTATCATGACTATGCCCAAACACCGAACAAACACGACACAATGGCACACTGCCGCCATTCAACGGGTTTGGTGCACCTAACACCAAATAATTATGGAAATCGGGACAACTATCTTTCGTATGCCCTTCTCTTCGGCAGCGCGTACACCATACTTCATCACGCTGTTCCTTGTTCTTCTTTAAATCGTGTAGTTGTATAGTTAGGTTAGCGAGTTGTGTCTGTATCTGCGACATCCCAGCCGCATTATCGCCAATCGGGGACGCCTCCAACCGCATTGCGATCTCTAGAGCTTCGCTAGGCGTCGAAATGTTCTGCTGTATCAGCGGCAGCTGAATATGGGGTAGTAGTGCCGCAATGAACCATTCTTTGTGTTGGACAACACTCATATCAAAACTAACCTTGGCCATTAGCGTCTTGAAGCACTGGTCGAAATCCCATACCGTCTCGTTAGGATACTGCTTAATTTCCTTCAGTTCAGTAATATACTGGGCCTCCGACTTAGGCCGTCTAAATTCAGCAATCAGCCCATCCCAAATCTCATTTAATGACTTATCTGGGGCCCCCATAGGGACTAAGAAAAATTTCATGAACCAATCTATCACACGACCTCGCAGGGTCGTGGCCAACTGTCCTTTCTTAACATCGTCATCGGTGATCTGTTTCACAGTCCAGATTGCTTCACACAAAAACCAATACTGCTCTGGGTTGTCTGTCGCACTGCCATGGAACAACGGTAGCTTAGCATCATTGCTCGCCATCTTGGGCTTCCTTCCTCCTGTCACTGTACTACTACTACCAAGTAACATTTTGCGGTGTCGACGTACTCGACGGTGTCGAAGTAGTTTTTCTTGCTGATTGAGAGCTAGTGAGAGGAGGTGTGGGCACGTTGTTGCTAGGGTTCAGTCCTACCTCTATTCTGGGCGTAGCCTGGTTATCCCTATCAAGACTGTGAGGTCTCTTTGTCCCATGTGGCCTTCCTTCACGGTCTTGTAGTCCGATCGCAGCAGGACCTTCTCCTATCCTCTGCTTCTTTTCCTATCGGAACCTTGCTCCTCCCCTCGTAAGGCCACTTTCTTCCTCGGCTTCACTCACAGTCTCCTCATGGTTTGCACCCATATACCCCTTTATCATTTCATGCACCGTTCCCCAACAGTCGCGGTACCCACGGCCTCCACCCACCAGGCTGCTTACTGATCAAGGTGCATCTTTAATATGCCTTTCATGCAGATTAGCATCTTAATCGACAGTTGGAGCGATAGCAGAAACCTTCCCCTTGGTCCGTCAAAGAAGCATCTTTCAGCTTCGCTATAGGATTTATTCACAAATTCCGTAATGTATCCTTCCAAGATGCTGTCCAGCCAAACCTCGACAGCTCGCGATGCCTTATTATCGACTTTCTGCAATTCCTAAATTAGTTCCAAGGTCCAGGTCGTCGGCTCACCACCCTAGAAGTTCTTCTTCTGAAAAGTTAGTTTTGACAACTACTCATACAAGATGACGGGGAATTCACAGAAAAACCATTCATGCGGTCCATCCTGAATATATCTTCCCACCCACTGATCTACCGTAAGTCATGTGTTCCGACTTTCTTCTTCAGTGAACTCCTACAACCTCTGATTAAACCATTTTTGTATCTCTAGCTTCGTCGGGTGCCACAACATGGCCTCTTCCTACTCTGCACACGGTCCCGGCAACGGAACCATTTGTTGACCGAATTGCGACCTCACAGTTGACAGGGGTCCACCGACTGTCGACCCATACCGCAGTATCCCTGGGCACCGGCCCGGGCAGGTTTGAGCCCACCCAGCAACACCCACAGAGCGGATGAGGTCTCACCTGAGGCGTCCAGGAAGAGTAGACGGAACCATGTTTCCGCCGAGGGAGGAGGTAAGTTACGGCACTATGATACTAACAGCAATTCCAAATATTCACCATGAAGTTCTAGCACACCGCAGCATTTAACATTACCATAAACAGAGATCGCATATTACTTCAATCGCAACATTTTCACATAGACAGATAACACATTATTGCAGCATTCACATTATAGTAACCGAAAACAGATAATTGCATTAACAGTAAGCAATAACATAGGCATCGAGCAACATTACACGTGGATTGCACCAAATCATCATCCTTATATTACTTTGCAAACCAAAAGCAGTACATGAATCTCTATGCAACATCCGCATTATCTCTGTCAATCTCCACATATAGCACTTATCTATATCCACCACTATCTCCTCTCTAACACTTACAATTCTCCTCTATTTATAGGCTTCCGTCGATTACAATACTTGTCCACTTTCCTAACCGACACTATGGACAATCTACTAACTGACTTGGTCTAATGACCCAAAAACCCGCGTACCGCGGTACAATGACTCGATATTACAAAATATATGACCAAAAACCCACCAACTGCGGTGTACTTGACTCAATATTACAAAATACATGGTCCAAGTTACCCAAAACCCGCCAAGTGCGGTATCCTTTGGCCCAAGATACTCCTTTCGCGCCTTCCTCCAACGTGTCGCGGCATCAGCAGTACCGCGATCTTTCCTCATCAAACTGCCTGCCAACAAGTACCAATCAATTATGAAGAATGATGGCTTGGAGGTAGTTCCGAGACCAGAAGGGAAGTCTTTTGTGACTTCGAAGTGGATCTACAAGATCAAGCATGCTGTAGATGGTAGCATTGAGAAACACAAGGAAAGGTTTGTAGTACGTGGCTTCTCCCATAAGGAAGGCATAGACTATGAGGAGACATTCACACCTGTTGAGAGATACACTTCCATCAGATCAGTACTAGCACTGGCTGCAATGTTGAAATCGAAGGTACACCAGATGGACGTCAAGACAACATTCTTGAATGGTGTAGTAGAAGAGGAAGTGTATGCGGAGAATCCATTGGGATTTGAGACACATGACAGGCATACTCATGTGTGTGAGTTGAAGAAGGCCTTGTACGGATTGAAAAAGGCACCCAGGACATGGTATGACAGGATGGACTACTTCTTGATGAACTTGGTCTTTACTAAGAGTAAAGCAGATTCCAACCTTTACTACAAGGTTGAAGTGGGAAATCCAATGATACTTCTACTCTATGTAGATGACCTGTTTGTAATAGGAGAGGATGGGCTCATTGCAGATACAAAGAGGAATCTTTCTGTAGAGTTCGAGATGAAGGACCTGGATATGATGCACTATTTATTAGGCATGGAGGTGTGGCAAAGTAAGGATGGAATCTTCCTTGGACAAGGGAAGTATGCAGTAGATATTTTGAAGAGGTTCGGAATGATGTACTGCAAGGCAATGGCCACACCTATGGCATCGAACTTGAAGCTACTATGTGATGCTTCATCAGAGTAATTTGATTTCACGATGTATCATTAGATGATTGGGTCATTGATGTACCTGACAAACACGAGACTAGACATATGGTTTGCTGTGAACACATTGATCCAGTTCCTAACGGATCTGAGACAAGTTCACTTGGTTGCTGCAAAGCATATATTGAGGTACCTGAAGGATACATTTGACTATGGGATCAAGTATGACGCGAATCAGAAGATCAACCTTCAAGGTTATGTTGATTCGGATTGGGTAGGCAGTGTCGCTGATAGGAAGAGCACTTCAGGATGTTGCTTCAGTATGGGATCTGATATGATCTCTTGGTTTAGCAGGAAGTAGTCTTGTGTGGCATTGGGTACATTCGAAGCAGAGTATGTTGCAGCTTGTTCATCTAGTTGTGAGGCAGTATGGCTTAGGAAGCTACTGTCTGATTTGTGTGATCTCCAGTTAGAGGCGACTTGTATATTCTGTGACAACCAGAGTTGTGTGAAGTTGTCCGAGAATCTAATGTTCCATGACAAGTCGAAGCACATTGAGATCAAGTATCACTATATCAGGTATATGGTGTAGAGAGGAGCAATGAAGCTCCAATATATTGCGACGGACGAGCAAATAGCCGACGTGTTGCCCAAGCCACTAGCTAGAGTGAAGTTTGAGTACTTCATATAGAAGCTTGGTGTTCTTCAGATCAAGGTTCCTCCTATGAGGGAGGGATGAGTCCGAAAGACGCAGATGCACATGGGCCATTCTTGCATAGTGGTAGGATCGTGCCTCCTATGTTGGTAGATGTAAGGGCCGGGCCATTCTCGCATAGTGGTCAGCTTGTGCCTCCTATGTTGGAAGATGTAAGGACCGAGCCATTCTCGCATAGTGGTAGGCGCATGCCTCCTATGTTGGTAGGATCGTTCCTCCTATGTTGGTAATGTAAGGGCCAAGGAATTATCACATGGTGGTAGAATTGTGCCTCCCATGTTGGTAGATGTAAGGGCTGAGGCATTCTCACATGGTGGTAGGCTCGTCCCTCCCATGTTGGTATATCTAAGGGTTGGGTATTGCATGGTGGTAGGCTTGTGCCTCCCATGTTGGTAGACAGAGTCTTGCATGGTGATAGGATCGTGCCTCCCATGTTGATAGATGAGGTCTCGTATGGTGGTAGGCTCGTGCCTCCCATATTGAAGACGTCCACCGGTCATAAGACACTATGTGTGCGCCTAGGAAGGATATCGCATGGTGGCAGGAAAGTCCTCCCATGCTGGTAGATGTGGGATGACCGTTGTAGGACATGTGATGTGCATCTGGGCTGTGCTCTGTGATATGATGAGATGATCTGGAGATGATGAGGCGATATTAGGAGACGCAGGTGATTGCTGTGGAAATGTAATGATTGGTCCTGGGTTGTACCTGCTTGATGGATTGCTCATAGAGATGATGAAGACCTACAGGAGAGCTAGGCCTACATCCAACATGAAAAATGGTTGGCTCTGTAGAACTTCCTATGACGAGTAGAATCGAGATATGTCACCAATCGATGATCGACATGATGAGGATTGCAGCAGCAATGACGACGATGATCCAGTGTTGATGACGATGTTCCAGCATTGATGATGATCCAGCGATGATGATATTATCCAGACTTGTGTCCAATGGGGTTGATGATAAGGTCCAGAGAATACCTTACTAGTTAAGAGGGAGTGTTGATGTAATTGTAACTTCAGAAGATATTCTATTTGTATTTTATATTGTTATTTTATTGTATTTTATTTGTACCTCCGACGAAGATGTTTATTCCTCCAGTCGGAGATGTCATTATTACATTTGGTCATGTAAAGTCATTGAGGTAAATCCTCCTTTGTACGTTGGGGAATTAGACCCCCCTAGAGTCAATTGTAATAGGGTTATTGAGTCCCCTAGAGAAGTCAGCCCAGTCAGATTTAGTTGGGGTCGACCTAGTAAGTGAAAAAGGTCAAGTGAAAGTAAAGTATAAATAGAGAGGCTTGCTCTCTCATTTGGACACATCACTCACTCACTCAAGTTCTCATTAGTGAGAGAGAAGACAAGTTCACATAAGAGGAGAAGATAGGAGCTACAAAAGACCATCTTTGTTTTGGGGTTTTACTTTTGTGACATTGTATTGGTGACTATTCTATCTCTGAGGAAGTTGCGGGGTTTTCTCCTTTATGGTTTCCACGAGGAAATTCTATGTGTCTATTGTGTTATTCTATGCATGTTATTATTTCAGTTAAGATCCTAGAGAACATCAATTAAAAGTTAAAAATCTAACACTATTCACAAATATGCAAAGTTTCTCATGTATATAGCAAGGTTGTATACAACTAAAATAAAATCAAGTGGAATTCATATTTGCCCCAAAATTCAACTAAAAAAAATATCAAGTGGAATTCATATTGGGATTTTATTCATCAATAGCACACTATGCCCCCTCCTCTAGGCTCTAGCCCTTGCCTCTACTCAAAATCTTGGAGTTGGTCTTCCAAGGGCATTAGTCAACACCCTACAATTTTGATGAAACTTCATAATCAAAGTCTTAAAATAAGATAGAGAATCTTTCCATGACATATACACATAGGACATCTAATGTATGTATCTGACAACTTATTAATACACATATATGACATAAATTTAGAATGGAAAAATGTTAAATGTTTATTTGATTGTGCAATTGTTAAATTATAAATATTAAATTATAAATAGTTCATGTCATTATTTGTTGTACACTATTTTTACATTTTTCATTTCTTAGATATGTCATTATACCATGTGTATTTTTCTAATGATATTTTTTTCTCTATTTATGATTGCAGTGTCTACTATGGATCCTAATGAAGAGATATTGAGAGAGATCGGTGCCACATGGAGGGGTGGAGATGAACTCCTATGTTCCCTTGCAGTGTCATTGGATGCTATTGTAGACACTATTAGCAGCTCTAACAATGCGTTGTACAACATATCATTGTATACAGAAAGAAAATGATGAGAATATGCAAATAGACTGAGTTACAATGAAGTCAAGAAGCTGAAAATAGAAAAAGAGCAAATGTATGAACATTTCAGAGTGCCTGGAACTGATCAAATTCCAAACACTAGAAGAGCACATATTTCGATTGATTGGTGTACATATCAACCATTCCGAGATCATTGGATGGATAGATGGTATATGATTTTTTATATTCCACCACACAACAACAAGGAACTACCACTATACATCCTCCATAGATTGTATGCTGAGATTGCGTTGGATAAACATGTAAATTATTTTGATATATTAGGGTTCCAGGGCGCTGGTATGCAGATTTCCCAAAACCGACCCAATGCTAGGCATCAAGATGCCAATCGGCCCATACCTCCTTCTCGTAGCCATCTACTTGGGTTAGATGTACCTCCTGCAAATCATATGATTCCCCAAACACATGAGGCGTTTATGAAGCTAGCTCAAGTGGTTGTCCGCCATAGCACAACTATTGACCAGGTAGGGCCCTTTCCCTCCAGTGGGGCATAGGAATCAGCTTTCGGTGGCATAGGACCATATAGTGGTGGGGATAGACCGACATTCCATGAGCCCCACATTGAGCCACATGCGTGCACGACATGTGTTCAAGCCTACTATGGTCGTGGGCCAACACATGGTACCTCTTCGATGACTTCTGGTCAGGTATGTATATGGTTAAAACACTAATGTCGTTGAAATTATTATTTTTCCATATTGTACACATATTAAGATTGTCAATGTATCTACAATTTTTAATTTTGCAGGAGCTTGATGCCTCTATAGGGGGTTCTAGTGTACTAGTTGTTGTTGTATCTGAGGAAATACCTATTAAATGTACAACATCTGTCACGTCCCCTCCCATCAGACCAAGCAAGGGAGAGAACATGACACTAAATCCAGGCATCTAGCCCCATGATTATTAACATAATTCATAGAATATAAAGAATGGACTTATATATATATATATATATATATATATATATATATATATATATTCATGAAACACAGCGGAAGTAAATTCTATTACACATCTAGCATACATTCAAGATATTCATGGTAGTCATCAAATAAATACATTACAGAATTAACACAAGAGAGAGTGTACTTATCTTAAAACAAAGTAGCCCCGAGCAACTGGCTATGCAACTGCACCATTCCACCCAACCATAGGCCAGTTGTGCTCATCAATCTCTCAACACAACTGCCACCCTCGAGCTGGGTATGATTACTACAAGGAAAAGGGAACAACAGACTCACACATAGCCAAATATACACCAAAATCAGCCAAGCCAATCGACAGTTGGGTTTATCAGGCTGCTAAGGCAATGGAAAGGAAGAATTGCTAAGCTAGTGAGGTCAATCGTAGAGATATGAATACCCTCTACAAGATCTATCTAGCTTGGTCCCCACAATACCTACACACCCATCACAAGGAAGTATTCCCTTCACTACTGCATAGTCCCTCAGGCCATACCTCCCATTCTAGTGTTCATCAAGGTGTGCATAGAAGAGTAGCCAACCCTTTTGATCTTCTTGAGAGGTTACCTCCCTCACTAGGTTTATCAAGCCAATTCTGGTCCACTTCCACACCTAATTTCTTTCTCACAAGTTCAAACCAAAACATGGATGCACATAAGAGCAAAATCACAAGTGTTGGGCATGAAGAGGAACGTTTTTGACAATGGGATGCCCAAAATGGGTTCCCATTAATTTCAGAAAAACGTGGGCAACCAAAAAGAAAATGGCAAACGGGGAATCAACCCTGGGAGAGCAAAATCGTTTCCAGAAAACGTTTATGGGAATTCAAGGGACATAAACGACCTCCATAAACCCCAAAATCGTGACTCCCTTCCTCTCAGCCACTGTGCAATACAAAAATGAGTTCCCAGGTATGGAAAATGCAGGAAAATGATGGAAAACGTGAAGGAGAAAGCCCCAGCTAGCTCAGACTGTGTGAGAGAGAAAAGACCATGGGTGAAGAATGGCTTTGGGCACCATTTTGTGGGTGTTTTCTTGCCCAAGAAGCAAAAAAACACAGTGTTTTTAAGTGAAATATGACCAAATTTGAGCAATTTTAAATGATTACAACTATAAATGACTAAAATAAATGACAAATTTAGTCATGGGAAAAAAAATATGGCCAAATTAGTCATGGGATAAAAAATATGACTAGACAATCTAAGTTAATAATTATATAAGATGTCCTAATTATCAAATATTTCTTTATATGTTGCACACAATTTAAGAGTGTTTACATATAATATAATATAGGATTTTATAATTATATATAACATGTTTCTATACATCTCTAGATATGCTAATATTGTAATTGACATAATTGTAGACCTAATTAATTTTCAATGAGTAATTAGCTTGCAATGAGGGAAGGGCCCGGGAATTCCATGGTTGGATGCATTTTTTGTGTTTGAAATCGTCTTGAGTGTTGCAAAAATGGGTTGTTTCTTGCTTGTTTTTGAAGGTTTCAGCAGGTACTCACAACAAGTGGGGGTTTGGAGGAATTTAACTAGTCTATTATTGCTAAAAATTGAAGTAAAGAAGTGGCACATTTGTGAAATGATTGGTTTAGTTTTGGAGTAGTAGACAAGGGTTTATGGATTTATACGATTGCTTTTTTTTCATCACAAGCAGAGAATGAATGCTAAAGATGAAAATATTAATATTTAAAGAAACCAAGATTTGCAAAATATTGTTCCAATGCGTGGTGGAAAGTATAGTTGTGGAACCTAAGCCGTAAATGCAGGAAGGATTTGCAGGAGATCATGTGGACTTAAGGGATAATGTGCAGGCTCAACGGACTTAGAGTCAACGAGGCAGTGGTGCTTTTGTTTTATGATAATACTAGTAGGGAGTATTTGAGGATGTAGGACATTATGGAAGGAGGCGATCATCCATGAGAATAGCTTATCCTGGATGATCTTAACCTGATTTTCAAGAAAATTCCATTCCAGTAGATTTTGACCGTCATTCCCGGGGTTTGTAATTCATGGAGGAAGGTGGACATTCAACGGAATTGCTGGTAGGAGATTGATATCGAAGACTGGTGCCGTCATTGCAAGCGGGAGAACACCGATAGAATGACTCTCATGCTTGACTCTAAGAGTTGAATTTCGATGCACAAATTAAAGATTTCGGAATTCATTAAGCAAAGGAAGGATTAGAGTTTTCAAGTAGCTTTAAGTGTTGCCACGATGTCAAGATCTGGGAGTAGTCACAAAAAATTCCTTAAGTGATGAATACCGTGGCAACACATCTGTGATCTTCCACAAGGAGGATCCAAATCACCTAGGAGTTTCCTCTTGTATCTGATATCTTGAAGGTTCTGCTCTTCAAATTGAGGAAATAAGAAAAAGTGAGGATAATGATGCATTAAAATCTACGTGAAAAAATATTTATATCCGAATGAAGCCAGAGAGATAGCACAACTACGCGATGTACTGCATTTTACTCTTGTAGGTTTATTTATACAAAGAAAGGTCCTCATACCTCACCTACACAAGGTGTACCTAAAAAACCATCCAAGTCCTCATACCTCACCTCCACCAGGTGTACCTAAAAAACCATCCATCCATGAAGGTATTCCACCCATTGAAGAACTTCTACAACCCAATCGAACTCTAAGTCTGGATCATACGTTTTCTAGCTCTCCAGCATCTGAGATTGTTGCAAAACCCTCTAGTTTACAAACCTTGGAATCTGATCTTGTTGATACATCTTCTGAAGGTCCTTGGTTGGTTCATGAGATACCTTCCACCTATTTAATCCATGTTGATCCTATTGTGGAAGAAATAATCACTAGATATTTAGCTCGAGAAAGAGGACTTACTCCTGCATACCGAGGATTACCTGAAAGAACTAGACAAACTAGGAGAAATACTAACATGGATAATACCTTTTATTGCATTGATTACATTGTGTCCAGTGCTCGATAGGTTATGAAGGAGTCATGTTGCAGGTTCGAATCTTTCTTGCTTCAGCCATAAGGTACTAAAAGATATGAGATGCAATGTAATATATAGGATAACCCCATAACTTAGGGATGCATTATATGTATTACCTTTAAAAATTTAGTTGATTGGAACAAGAATTGATATATAATTGAATGGCTAATTTATGATTGAATGCTTGTGTAAGCTCTCGGTATAAGGGTGATACCAAGTGCTTGGAACTAGATACCACTCTTTAGGAAATATATATAATTGAATGGCTAATTTATGATTGAATGCTTGTGTAAGCTCTCGGTATAAGGGTGATACCAAGTGCTTGGAACTAGATACCACTCTTTAGGAAATATATACTTTAGGAAATATATAGATGCATCAATTTGATGCATCTTTAATAAAGTCTCTACTTGTCAAAAACATAAATTCTATAATGTATCTTCCAACCAACGCTTAATTGTAGGATCCACTCATTCCTATCCTTCAATCTCTTCATGTTTTCCTCAATTAGCAACTTGCTCCTTACCCAACCTCTCTTCTCCTCATTCTAACACCCACCCTCCCTTTGGTTCTTATCGTAGTTTCATTACCTACTTTAAAAACCCTAATTCTAACTGTAGCGTTGCGTCACTTCCTCCCTTATTACCTCTCTCTTCGTGCAACCACTCCCACTCATCCCATTAGGATTGATACCTCCCCCAAACCATTAATCCACCCCACCTACCTCTTATATTAACGCCCAGTTCCCAAGCTCGCTCCCTGACCTCCTCTTCATCCTCCTCAACAACATCATTGATTGGCTCTCCCTACACTAATGATCCTCCCTCAACACAACCTGCCCCTCTTATCATGTCTCCTCTTGAATATTACCCTTCTTCATGCCTTACTTCTACTTTGCATCACCTTACTTCACCTTGGCCCTTTTTCAACTACGCGCCCAAACCACATGCTCACCCTTCATTTTTCTCCCCCCCACACTTCCCTCCATCACCCTGTGCTCTCAATATCTCCTCTTCCCCTATGGTTGTTTCTCCCCTTGCTGATCGCACTTCACCCCTATCTAATAAGTCCACTCCCTCACTTCCTTCATTCATCCATGCAACTAAGTTAAAACACCGATGATCCCATCCTTATGCCTATTCTCCTCCATCCTCTCTCCACCCACATTCTATTGTTTTGATTGATCCTTTGTCCAAATTTGATGCTAATTCTTCCTTCAACCCTTCAGATCCTATATCAAACTCTATCCCCAACGCTCCTCTCTCATTGTTAAATTCTCTCTCCACTCTCATAAACCTCTCGTATTTTAAATTTTTGTATAGAAAATGATGCCAAGAGAACTAAATAGCAACCACAAGAAGGGAATTCCCTATAAGGACATATGGGGGTAGCGAGGTGCTCTACAACCCAATATGGGGGATATGTTGTCACATAATGTAACATTACACCAAAAATAAAAAGTGATTAAAAAAATTCATGTCCACTCATAAAATAAAAAAATTACAACCAACATAGATCCATTTTAAACCCAAGCACCCAAAGAGATCAAATTTTTTGAGGTGTAAATTTTTTCTTCATGTATAAAAAAATTAAGATAAAAAAAATTACATCTCAAGAAATTGAATCCCTAAAAAAAATTATATCTCAAAAAATTGGATAAATTAATAATATATGAAATATTATATGTTCAAGCTTGACAATCCCATGCAAATAATTTGAAATATAATAAAAGAAACAATTCCCAAAATTTACCATATTGTATGGTGTCTTTGATTTATTGATATGAAATCCATAAAGAAAATTGAAAGCAAACTATATAATCTCTAGTATATCCTCAGAACAAAGTTTTGGCTATTTTTGCATTCTTTTTCGTCTAGGCTATAAATGATGGTTTTGTCAGTTGATAGTAAAGTGAACGACTGTAATATTTATTCCGTAGTATTATGATCTTCAATGGCCATAGCAATGACAATGTTCTCAGGCAAAGAATGGGCACTTCTCCCATTCAAAATATACCACGAATTTCCAGGTACTTGTTTTTATGAATTTTCATTAGCACATTACTTATGGCTTGTATCGCTAGTTCTAGAACTAATCTTTTTCATTCCTCGGAATTGGAAGCTTCTTAGAGATCAAAACATGACAAGCAGATACTATGCTTGTTCCTTCATGTATTTGCTACTCTTAAACCAAAACCAAATTGGGATATTCAACTCGATAATTATTTATCGACAGAGGATTCCAGTCCCAATACAAACATCTATGCCTCCCTCTTGCAGGCCTTCACCAACAAAAAAAACACTGGTACAGGGAAATCAACTTCATGCCCACCTTCTGATCACTGGAATGTACCAAAACATCTTCCTAGCAACTAAACTTACTGCACTGTATCCCATTTAAGGGAATATGCCTGATGCACGCCAAGTGTTTGACAAAATATCTGAAAGAAGTGGATTCTTATGGAACATGATGATTAGAGGCTATGCTCGCAATGGTACTTCTGAATATTCCCTTACACTCTATTATCATATATAAGAGGCATGCATACATCGAGATAAATTTACCTTTCCATTTAAGGCATGCGCTACTCTTTCATCTTTGCAAGAGGGCAACAATATTCATTATGACATACTCAGATTTGGACTTGAATCTGATGTCCTGATAGGGAATTCACGCGATGTATGTAAAATGTGGGAGTGTATATATTGCATGCCAATTGTTCAAAAAAATGTCTGAAAGAAGTGTAGTTTTGTGAAATGCAATGATTGCGGCGTATGCCCAAAATGGGTGCGTCGAGGAAGCCTTTAAACTGTTCCGTCAAATGCAATTGATAGACATGAAACCGAATCTGCTTGCAATAATGAGTCTTCTCAGGGCATGTGCACATTTAGAGGCTTTGGAATAGGGCAAGGATATCCATGGTTACATTATCAAACAAAAATTCACTTATATGTTTTTGCAGAGACAACTCTTATAGACATGTATTCTAAATGCATGAGTATAGAGGTTGCACGCCAATTGTTTGACACAATGTCTAAAAGGGATAAGGTCACTTGGAATGCAATGATTGTAGGGTATGCTCGGAATATATGTGCTAGTGAGGCCTTGTCTCTCTTATGTAATTGGCGAATGTGAAACCTGATAAGGTCACCATTGTGATCATACTTCCATCATGTGCTGAATTAGGATCTCTGAAACAGGGTAAAGATCTTCACGTTTACATTATAAAAAATAATGGGTTAGAATCAGTTATTTCTATTAGGAATTTCCCTTGTAGATTTGTATGCCAAGTGAGATGTGGTTTCATGCAATACGATGATTGCAGGTTATAGCCATCATAATGGACATGCTTGTGAGGCATTAGAACTCTTTAATGAAATGCAATTGTCAGATACAACACCTGATCGGGCTAATATGGTTAGTGTCCTCCAAGCATGTTCACATTTTGCATCCCTTTACCAAGGTGACATGAACGAGAAAACCATGAACGTGTCTTCTTTTTTGATGTGGTGATTCCCTCCTCCAGATTAAATCACACATTTGGAGTGAAGGATAATAAGCTTTTTATTCTTATTGACACTACAAAATTTGAACCCAAAATCCGACGAGACAATTCGACGAAATTGACTATATCTTCAGAATTCACCTTTAAAATTATGAATTTTGATCAAATTTGTTCTAATTGATACATGGCATTGTCAGATAGCCGACGGTCATCGGATATACGGCATATATTCTATAACGATAACTAGGACGACAACCACCCAATGTGCACCAATATCATGAACATCCTATTACACAAAAAAATGAGATAGAATAGTTCATTCGTGAATTGTTGGAAACATGTGTGGTACATCCTAGTACCAACCCCTATTACTCTCTAATCATCATGGTTCTAGAAATAGAAGGTGCTTCACCCCTATGTCTAAGTCTAAACACCCAAAAATTGTTCCATAACTATTTTCTCTACAGCTCAAGAAAATATCACCTATTGAGTTCTCATTGTATGGAAAATCTATTGAAGAAGGGTCATTTATGGATTATTGCACAATTTGATATCATCCATGCCTTAGAGGATGCTTCCCAATGAGTTCATATTGGCATGTAGTTGGTTTCTAAAAAAAAAAACAAGTCTATGAACTTCCCCATAGACTACCACTCTCATGTGGGGAGCATGATCATGTAATTATATTGATTCCAGGACAACAACCACCCAATGTGCACCAATATCATGAACATCCTATTACACACAAAAATGAGATAGAATAGTTCATTCGTGAATTGTTGGAAACATGTGTGGTACATCCTAGTACCATCCTAGTACCAACCCCTAGTATTCTTGATCATGATGATGTTCTTGATGATGGTGTTGATGATGATGTTGTTTCTGATGATAACGACGATGATGATAATGATTATCATCTGTATGATGACGATGATGACCGTGAAGACAATGACGATGATGGTCCTGATGACTATGATGATGACGATGATTTTGTTATAAAACATCATCATAATTGTCACTGGCCATGATGATGATTATGATGACGATGGTGTTGTCTATGATGATGATGATGATTACTGACGACGATGACGACAAGGATGATGCTTATGATGATGATGATGTTCTCGATGATGTTGTTGTTTTTTATGACAAAAATGATGATGATAACGATTATCATCTCTATGATGATGATGATGGTTGCGATGAAAACAAGGATGGGGGCCATGATGACAACAATGATGATGTTCATGACAACTACGATGGTGTTGTTAATGATGATGAGGATTACTGACGATAATGCCGATGAAAATTATGATGACGATGATGTTCTTGATGATGATGATGATGTTGATGTTGATGAAAATTATGATGATGATGATGATGATTATGATGATGACCAGGATGGTGATGATGGTGATGAAACCAATTTTGTTAGCGTCATGAACAATGACATTGTCATTACATTTTTAATATGATTTTTTTATGAAAAAATTTCAAATTAAATATTATTTTAATTTTCAATTTTTTTTTCAATATATATATATATATAAGTCTAGTGGTTTCTCTTCGCACAAGAGGTAAGTTAGGTTTGAAGTTTTTGTAATTTAGTTTTATGTTTATTGTGTGTGTATATATATATATATACACACAATAATCATAAAACAAAATTACAAAAACTTCAATACATGGTTTTTATGTTTATTATATATATATATATATATATATAATAAACATAACACAAAATTATAAAAAATTCAAACCGAAGTTACCTCTTGCGCGAAGAGAAACCACAAACCAAGACCAGATGCTGGCATTCCTACGCATTTACCCACAAACCAAGATCCAGATGTTGGCATTCCTACTCCTTTACCCACGAACCAAGTGAACTGACATTCATACTAAGCCAAAGGTTGCAAAGGAACAAGTTGTTGTCTGAACTGGAGGTCGCGAAGGAGGATAGGTTGCAGTCTTAGCCGAAGGTCACTCCACAGAGGATCCAACCGACATTCATACTGAGTCGAAGGTTGTAGCAGAACTTGTTGTCTGAACTGGAGGTCGCGGAGGAGGATAGGTTGTAGTCTTAGCCGAAGGTCACGCCACAGAGGATACAATGCCTCCAAAATCGGTGAGTAAAACTCCTCTTCAAACTCATTTGTTCTTGTGCTAGACATGTATTGGCATTTACCCTCTTGGGATTTACCCTTAGCTTTCATTTTTTTTTCATTGGGAATATCTAAATCCTCACAAATTCACTACAAAATTCAATGGAATAATGTAAACGTGTCCCGTACCCTTAACTATTTATTGTGAATAATGTAAATGTGTCGTTCCTTTCAACAAGTGATTGGTAGAAGAGTGCCTGAGAAACTTGGTTAATTCTCCCATGAATTCAAAGTTATAGAAATCAATCTTGTCATATAAGTCTGAACCCTAAACCCCTTACTTAATGAACATGATTTTTAGGATTTAGAAGCTCCCTTTTTCCCAAGGGTGCTTTATTATAAAATTGATTCTCCTTTTACCTTCAGCCATCTATCCCTCCTTCTTCCCAACGACCTCATCTTTGCTTCCCTTCTCCTTGGCTTTCCATATGAGCCTCTCTTACACCTTACACAAGCCTGCAATTACAAATTGTGGACCTTTTGTGCCCTTCCCTCCATTTGCACACGGTTGGCCTAATATACAGATGTTGCTTGCAAAGGGGGACCTCCAATGCATTGCTTGCACACTTGAACACAATCATATCACAAAAAATATGCTAACTATTAAAACCAGTATGAGAACAACTCAAAGGTCTGCAAATTATATTAAATCTCCAAGTACAAATTCCAAATTCTGAAGTTATTAATCCATCACTTTTGGATGGCACCAAAAAAGGTTCCATGGACATCATAGCGTCTATAAATGACCCCAACCTACCCAAAAAGAAATGTGGTGTATAAATTGATATGATGATGAATTAGGAGTCAAACCATTTACCACTTGTCTAATAGATAAAGAAGGATAAGTGATTATTTACTATGCCATTGATCTAGGCCTCAATTCAAACAATGTAGCACAATTTCAGGCATTAGTATGAGGTTTGGGAGTGGCACTTAGCCTTGTCCTAGAGGGTGATTCCACAGTAATAAATAGTGCAATTAGAAAAGGATCAACCCCTCAATGGTGTCAGAATGCCATTATTGAGGAGGCATGCAATCTTAAATCTCACTTAGGCAATACTTTGTTCATTCATTATTTCAAGCACTACTACATATGGTCTAATTTGCCACGAAAGTTCGTTGTAATAGCCACGAATTTTCGTCCCTGTTGCAACGATTGATGTTTCTTTTTTTTGTGGAAAGTGATTTGTGGATATAGCCACGAACATTCCATGTCGTGGCAACATCAACGCTTCTTTGATGCCATGTGTCGACAACATAAATTTTCTCATATCTGTGGAAAGTACGTCTTTCCACGAAATTGTGTCTCTATATCAACGCACTTTCCACACTCGCACTGAATCTTCCACGAAACTTCGTTGCAGTATCCACGTATCCATTCACGATCTTTCGTGGCAGATTCAACACTTACGTCGATGATTCTTTTATAGTCCCACGAAACATCGTCCCAGTATCCACGCATGGATTCCCAAACTTTCGTGGCAGGTTCAGCACCTGCGTGGAAGATATTTTATAGTTCCACGAAGCATCGTCGCAGTATCCACATAAGGATTCACAAACTTTCGTGGTAGGTTCAGCAACTCCATGGAAACATTCTCTATAGCCTACATTGTTGTTCGTCGATATAGAGACGATACCTGGAAGTGTTAAAAAAAATGGATGCGACGATAAAGATCCCAATTGCAAATTTTGATGAGCTGCATAAATTTTCACTGTCAAGTGCACTTTATGTAATAGGATTTGCCAAAAATACCATAGAGCTATATAGGCACCACATGCAAACAATGCAATTACCATGCACTCAAATGGGAAGATGTATTCACTTAAGACCAAACAACTTCAAACAAAGACAAATTACACAATTTTACATGTAGCACGACCATGTTTACATCTCCCATGCAAATATTTCTAACTCCATACAACACTTCATGTAGATGGGATTTTCTCCAAAATTTATTGCCGTCTTCTTATGTGACACATGAAACTTCTCTGCACTTGCTGTTACCCAGAATTTCATTTGATTTCATGCCACCTTCTATATATTTTCTAGCTACATATGCAATCACACACAAATCAGGATCATCACGTGTTTTCCCACAGTGTCTATATCTCATTCTACGATCAGTTCTGGATGAAATCTCTCCACTATAATGGTTTAGTCTCAATCAAGGACTCCCAATTTCATTGAATTTCCTGTCTGAAGGCCAAGGCATGATACAATTAGAGGAAGCCTTCTATCTTCAAACGGACCATCTTCCCTCAATTGGAAGCAAAGATCTGGTTCATTACCAGTGGGCACATTACTTGCAACCCCCCTCAGGGGACTCACTACTAGAAGATTCCCTAAATGGAGATGATCCTAATTTCCTGTCAATGGAAAAGACCAGGTAATCAATTGGGTGCCGAGAGAGGAAGAATGGAGATCACTGTCACAAGTGAGACGTTATCAAATTCTTGAGTTTTCCCAAGTTTTCTATGTTTTTCAACTCACCAATTTTTTTGAATTTTGAAGGTCTGAATTTATACTTGATGAGTTTTGTTGGTTTTCTCTCATTTTTTCTGATTTTCCAAGTTGATGACCCGTGCCAACTTTTTGCCAGTTTTTTGTTTTGCAACACTAATATTATCTATTGGTTTTGAAGTCCTTTTGTTAATTAGTATAAGCTACTTCACAAAAAGTGGTGTGCACCTCTCTTCTTGAGCAACTAGGGTTTCATGTGGTGATTTTTGGTGTGTGAAGGATTCTATACTATCTTACGAGGCTTGTCTAAAGGAAGGTGCCAAAGTTGGAGTGTGCCACATTCCAACTTTGGGTTTCCCAATCGCCATAGAATCTCCAACTTTCAGTAACCCCATAATTTATGTAGCTTGCAATTTGTAAAAGACCACAATGCCCAGATTGTCCATAAAAGACCACAATTTGATATTAAATAAGTAGTGAATACTCAACTGTGTAGAATAAGTCCTGTAGATGACTATTAATTTTGTCTCCTTCAAACTCCAAATGTACAACCAGTAAGTTCTTAACACGGGGTCTTTGGTAAATTCAAAACTGCCATATCAACAGATTATAATGAGTTACACTGACAAGCAAACTATAACGATAAACCAATATTCAGTAACTTGTAATAAATTAAACATATATATCAGTTAACAAAAACAGAGCTTTAGTTGAAGATACCAACCTCGGTGTGAAACCATTCTTGAAAATATACTCAGAAGTATTACTTTCAGAAAAGACTGTGTGTGCCGCGGAGAGGCCAGTCATCTCTAGGAACCAGCTGACCCTTCAAGAGGGTTTGTACAAACCAGAGAGAGAGAAATGACTGGAGTTGATTAGGTCAATGAAGTCAACATAAACAAAGTTACAAAAATTATAAACTTCAACCAAGTCTCAGCAGAAGAGAAGTGATTATCACCACACCACAACTGATCGCAGGTGATCAAAGTCAACTTCTCTATAAGACAAAAAATTCAACAAGGTGGTATATAAAAAATGAAGGAGGGTAAATGACCGCATTAACCACAAGTCCAATAATATCTCAATCAAGGTGGGAAAGGTACATTAAACCAAAAATGAGATCTAAAGTGTCGGTACAAATATAAACAATGGTCATAAAAAAAGAAAATATAAAAGATGGTCATAACAGAGGTGTGGGTAGTAGAAGACCCATGACCCTTAGAACCAAGGGTAAGCTGATCAAAATGTGGCCAAACAACCATAGTACTCTATAAGAGCAAAAATTCAACAAGGTGGTTTTAAAAAAGTTACTCAAGGAGGTTAAATGACCCCATTAAACACCAGTGAAAGATAAGGTACCACAAGACCAATCATAGCTCAATCAAGGTCGGGAAGGTACAACCAGTCATATCTCTCTCAAATGTACAACCGTTCTATACAACCTGAAAGTTCATCATCACAGTATGAGGAAGGGTCGTGGGATGCCAAATAAAAATATCCCTCATTTCTCTCTATGTAATCCTGAAAGCACCACATAATAGATAAGTACCATGTACTATAGAAAATAAAAGCCACATGTGTTAACATAATTTAGATCTCTATCAACTTAAGCACTCCTCTGTGGTCCTTGTGCTGAAGTTGGTCCTCGAGATGTAATGGGCAGTAATCTTATAACATAATTTTCATCTCTTTCAGTAAAAGTTGATAAAATAAACATATTGATCATATAATAGTAAGAGAGGTATAGTTGAAGATCTCCATGTTAACATTTAAACAAAAATCAGATCTGAAGTGTGGTACTATTTCTGAATAGTGATAAAGCAACAGTAAAATATTTTACAACATAAATTTGATCTCTATTAACTTCATCACTCCTCTGTGGTCCCTGTGCTAAAGTTGGTCCTCGAGATGTATTGGGCAGTAATCAAATTATAAAGAGTGATGATCATCGAAGTCATGATGAACATATCTAATATATCTAATATAAAGAGAATCAGTTTTTCAGACTAATTTATCTACATGCAGCACATACAGGAGTGATGATGTTTTAGAAAACACAGAATTTGAATATTAAAATACAAAATAATTATAAACAAGCATACAATGACTTGTGATGACATTTAAATTTAAATTTCAAATTCTACGAAAATAAAAGATATAAATGGGAAAATTGCTAAGAGCATCACATAAAAGATAAGTACCTCGTAACTAAACCAGACTAAAGTTATCTATGTTACATACTAACAATGTTTCATACTAACAACATCTATATCCATCAAAATACAATTCATGAACTACTTTTTCGTTGATTTCTGTTTTTTTGCATTGAAATAACTTGCGAGTATGGTATCACAATCATCAATTGGCACAGTATTTACTGCAATATCTCCTATCATTGTTTGTGTTTCCATGCCCTCATTTGTGCCACTTCTTGTACGTCCCTGAGTAGGGCGTGGAGGCAGTTCTGTAGGGGTGTGAACTGCAGCAACGGAAATGAGGTGCATATATTTATGACGTTGAATTATTATTGATATAAATATTTCATTATTTTGATTAAAATTACAATATTTCTCTTTACCAGTCTCTATAGATGTGACAACACGGGTGTTAATTGAAGGTATAGTTGCTTCCCCTTGCACTTCATGCTCCTGAGCTATAGGGTCTTCCATTGAAAGAAGAAAATTTATAAGTTTAGGTCAGGAAATATATACATCTAATACCAGTATACTTTTCTATTTCCAAAGCATACATACCGGAATGGACACTATGCTCCACACTATCATGGGAAATGTTCACCCCAACATCAACTTGTACTTGCTGAGTAGCGCTAGATTCACTGCTGCGGTTGCATTGTTGCTTAAAAACAAACATAAATTTTTAGTTATGGGTGATATAATCAGAAGTACTGAATAGACTTTAATAGTATACTACAATTGGTGATATACCTGCATTTGCGTCATTGGGGAGATTGGAGTCTACCCCAAGCTTTTCCGATGTTCAACCACACTTTTAAAACCAAACTTTAGGTCTTCGTCTGTGGCAGTAGCTTGGAACGTATTTCCCTGCAATGCATGATAACACATTTTAAATTTCCAGTATCAAAATCAGATATTTGTTCGGTATTGTTAAATAAATATTCCCGACAACTAATCATTTAATACTTACAATTCTTGCTTTTAGTTTTCTATAGCCACCCTGGCCCAGTCTATGTTGCCCGTGCTTTTCCATTCTATCCTTGGTTGCTTTGGAGGTGTCAGGTAGCCTATATATGAAAATTTTCAAAAATCTTAGATATCAAAAATATTACTTAAAACAAAAAAGAAAAAAACAATTGAGCTTATTTCAGTAAAAAAGTGATATATATTGTACCTTGCTTTACCAGGCCGTGGTTGTTTTCCTTGTCTTTTTTGCAAGTTCTCCTTTGCATCATCTATCAGTGCCTTCCACTCTTTCTCGGGAAACATGGGAGGGCGCTCATGCCTGAGGTCAGCTTGCAATCTTTCCCTATATTGGGCCCTGGTATATTTCAAATTATCACCGGCTAACCTTGCAACAACTTTCTTGTTGAAAGTATTTCCGAACAAGTTAACCATGTGGTCAATCAACTCATCTCTCTTAGTGCTATCTTGGCTATTCCATCGTGTGTGAATGGTGGGGCCAAACATCTCCAAGGCTTTGTCATTCAAATGCCTGTAGAAGACATTGTTTCCTGTAAAAACATGTAATCCATTAATTTATAATAATTTCAACGTATGTCTATTTCAATTTCATGATTAAAATAAAAAAAATAATGGATAAATACCAACAATTTTCTGGATCTTGATAGGAACACAAGAGTCATCCACCAGAAAGGTGAGATCTAGTTTTCCAGTGCTTTTAACTCGTGCCGCACCAGGAAAAGTTTCCTGGTTGTCTACAATACATTCATCTCTAGAGTCATGTGGAGTCCTAGGCTTCGTCTCATCATGCTCCGACATGGCATCATGCTCTCTCTCACCATGCTCCGACATGGCATCATGCTCTCTCTCACCATGATCCATCATGGCATCATGCTCTCTCTCACTAGTGCCGTCATTAATGGAATCGAGGCCAACTACAAGAGTGGCAAAAAGCCTCATTAGTACATTGCTTTTTTTTGTTGAATTGGACCATCACTACTACCTATACCTATCGCGGCAGGTTCTGTAGTCATGGGTTTTAAAAAATCCTACAAATAATAAACTTTACTTTATCAAATCACTTGGAATGATAAAAAACATAATGTCAGATATGAAATCACAACATAGCTTAAAAACAATTGTGAAGGTGCCACTTACCCCATAACACTTTATAACCCCTTGCAGCTCTAGAATCTTTGCCTTGTTCTCCTGTGACAAGGGCCTTTGGCGAGCCAAGGCAAGCATTTCACAATTTTCCTTTTTCAAGGCTACTCTAAAAGTGTGCATTGGGTCAATGGAATAGAAAATCTCTTCCTCAAACCCCTGATCACCCAAAGCTGGTGCACGTGACTAAATTCATCAAACAATAAATTTAATTATGCAATATAATTTTAATATCATTCAAATATGGATATTGTAATGAAGATTAAGTTACTATTATGCACTAACATTTACCTGACTCGGTGTTATGACCGATGAGTGTCCACGAGGAACCGTCGCCGTGGAAGCAGCAGGTGCCTTTCCACGGTCCTGAATGAACCAGTAATCCATCATAATGTCAGAAAAATGATCCAGTAATCCATCATAAGCTTAGAAAAATGTGAATGTACTAAATCAAAACATTTAGTTATTTTACTAAACAATTACCTAACGGGCCACAGAGTGTGACCTTCCACGGTCACCCTTGACCATGGAAGTAGCAGGTGCCTTTCCAATGGCGCCACACCGACACAATAAATTAATAAATAAATGTTTACCTCAGACTAAATAATTGTAACATAAAGAAAAATGAGATATTGCATTAATATTATTGTTTACCTCAGAAGTAGAAGATACATGTTCTGCTCCATGGCCATGAGCAGACTCTTGCCACAATTTAATAAGCATGCTTTCATATGGAAATATTAACAATAAGCACGGAAAAAACGAATGCTAACAGTGAAAATCGGAACATCTTGTTATTGTAGTCATATTTATTTACTATATTTAACATTTACCTGACGAGGCGTAGATGCTGACCTTCCATGGTCACCCTGGACCCTGGAAGAGGCATGTGCTTTTCCACTGCCATCAACCTAAAAAAAAATTCAGTAGTCAATAATTGCATCAAAAACAAAAATGAGATATTCATAGCAATGTAATTACCATGTAATCACATGGACATATTCATAATAAGCATGAATAAAGCGAACGACAACAGTGGAAATCGAATGTTAACAAAAGAAAACCAAACATTTAGTTACTGTAGTCATGTTTGGTTACTACTTTTAGCATTTACCTCATGAGGCATATTTTATGATGGTCCACGGTTCCCCTGGACCGTGGAAGCCACATCTATTCTATTTAAGTTGTAATCGATCAACAACTCTTCACCTGCAAGTACTGTTTTTATTGCACATACAAATATACGATGATGTTCGCGTGCCTCGAATTCGCAATTTGGTTGCTTATTTGTTGTCACTGGTCGTGTACTATTTATAAAGCCAGTAATGTTTCTAGACGCTTTTGGTCTCCCATCAATATACATAGTCGCCCCTTTGTTTTTATTTTTTTTCTGCTATTTGAATATAATTCGCGGCAACTCCATATCTCCGCATACTTCGAGTATATTGGACCAAGATCAACCAGTTATTGTATCTGTATAGTGGTCCTACATACTCCATCAATTCGGTTACAGTGCCATATCGGACCGTTATTCCATCCATGGAAAATAGCCCCAATCCATGTAAGGATGAAGGAGCGATGCGATACATCCTCCCTTTGATGAGGAAATATGTGTCCACTTGAGGTAGCATATTAGGCACCCATCATTGCACTAGATGTTTATACCTCAATGGAAAATCCATGTCTCCTATGCTCTCAGCATCATAATTACACAACCCACCGTTGGCAATAAAATATTTCATGCGTCTATGGAATCTTTTCCTTATCTTTTCAGATCTAGTTGATATAAAACCAGTAGATCTAGTACAGCTCGTCTCACTTTCAGCCTCTCCGAGTATATCTTCATCATCACTTGAGGAAGATAGATCAGACAGATACCTATTTGGTGGTACCTACACTGCATAAAACAAGAATAAATACGACGGTCCTTTCTCTCTTCTTTGAAAGTACACATTTACTTCCCCCAAATCTGAGGCTTAGGAGGGACATGCCTAACCCATTTACTTCTCCTTCCAACACTACTGGGCATATTATTGGTAGCCTACCCTCTTTCTTTGAATGGCATATTTATGGCATCCTACCATTCATTTTTAAAATTTACATGCTGGTATTTTATGCTAATACATATGAAAACTATTTGATAGTGAACTGTTTGAAAAAATCACTCAACTAAGAAACATTAATTGACTATATCAGCTCAACAAACCATAACTACAGTGAGATGGTCCACTCAGGAGTACATTGCAGTAGTGTTCGTAAATGTTTCATGTCAATACATCTTAAACAAAAAATCTATAAAATACTACAACAGAGAACGCAAAATAAATCAGCTAACTTAGGTGAAATATTACACCTTAGACATGTTGAAAATTTCAAATCCATGCAAATTGGCACTCAAAAGGCCATGAGAAATTTGATTTTCAAAGACTATTTTTAGACATTATGTGTATATTGATTTTCTGACTATATTGGTTTTTTTTTTATTTAAAAAAAAAAAAAAATCAATCAATAATGAGTGTATCCATCAACCAAGCAGGAGGACCAAACCAGAAAGATGTCAACCTGAGAGCAGTCCCTAGTCAGTCACTCATGTTTTGAAGAAAATTCAACACTACCAGTTAGGTCAATGTTCTAATACAATTTTCAGTGACATGTAATGTAAGATAAACACATTAATCACAAAAGGGGGTAACACACAACATCAAGAGAACTAGGCCAAATGTAGACAAGGCAAAAATATTGGTTTTAAGAAGCTTTTGAACATTGGTTTTTTACTTTGTAAGCCATGGAATCCCTTATGGTTCAATTATCTACAATAATGTGGTTCTGGATAACGCTTGGGTACCATAGGACTTGGCGAGCCCCTCTCATTAGTATTTCAATCCCCCCCCACGGGATTTAATAGTGTTGTAATTAATAGAATAGGTTGCACACTCCTAAGACTGGAACTACCTACAAATGTATTTCTCTTGCGTGCTTTTACTTGGGCAATTTGTTAGATACTATAGCTATCATAGGACAAGCAGTTAAAAAGCTACCAGAATGTACTTTCATATTCAATTCACGAGTCTAAAGTGTGACTTTTCCTTTTTATTAGTTGTAAAATGAATTTTGGGCATCCCATGCCAACTGTGGACAATGGAAGGCAATGAACATGCTTTATACCTCACATCTGGGCAGTTATGGGCTCTATAATGACAAGCTACAATAGTAATTAAACATATATGGGTAGTTCTGATTTCCTCCCGAATGTTGTTATTTATTTATTTATCTATGCCTCCAAATAACTAAAAGATATGCCAAATAAGGGGAGCACTCTAGTCTCCCAGGCAAGCAAACAACCGAAGGATGCCACCTCAGCACCAGATAGTCAAAATCATAGAGGTCTTGATATTACCATTAGGATAAATAATTAAATAACAACATTCGGGACCAATGTGTTAGTTGCAATTAAATGTGTGGGGAATGTTATGTAAGACCCTCAAACAACCCTTACACACCACACGTGCTTGCTGCAAACATTCAAATCCTTGACAATTTAAGCCTTCACTTAAGTGAAATCAACGAGAGATATAAGTGTTGGAAACAACCAAACTATGACTAACCATTATGGAAACATCTTAAAGTTATTATGACTTTCAATAGTAAGATCTAAATTTTTTTATGACTTTCCTTACAATCTTCATGACAATCTTAATGGACAGGATCCACTCATAGCCAAATTCTTTTGAGATATTTACAAATCATCGGAGTATGGTGGACCAAAAATTTCTCGATAGGCGTTGTCTTCATTGCACCATGCCTTTGAATAAATAGACCTCTGAACCACGTGTCTATTATGATGCATGTGGACGTCTATGCGGGTTTTGATGAGCCATGGTTGATTGTATTTAATGTAATACCCAAGGATTTGATCCTCAGTAATCTTTGTCTGCAAAATATCTTTGACCTGTTCGAGGGACTCTCCAACTACCCGTTTCATATTATAAATAACATCTAGTGATAATGATGTCAGGTTGATGCCGAATGACTGCAACCAGTGTCTCATCCAATCAGGGATGTAGAATGCAGGGTCCTCATAGATTTGAGGAATTTGAAGTCCAAACTTCAGCATTGTATAATATGTTCTATCTGTATTTTCTTTTCTCAAGAATTTCCACCATAATTTTCTATATTTTTCATAAGTGTGTGTAGTACTTGGAAACCGGAGACTAGCATCTTTATGTGGCCATGCTTCAAGAGAACGTATCTGGTTAATACAGTAGTACTGTTGATCTGGTTTTAGCCCGAGGTGGCATGTAGAGCCATCTGACGAGATTAAGGTAAGATCATGATATAGGTTTGTTAACGAATTGCTTGCATCGGCTACTTTTCTTAGGGAGTTGTTGTAAATCATCTCTGGTACAATACTGGATCCCATAGGCATTCTTCTGAGTTCTGTCACTAGTATATTAAAAGCGTCAGATCCCTATAAGTTCACATTTAACACTTCAGTATGTCGCAACTCCCACCTAGGTTTCCAGTCTTGCATATAATCCAACCACATGATATTATCATCAATAGTATAGATCTGATGTTTTCCATTGGTCCAAGCAGATATTTCCATGCTTACTTCTGGGTTATGGGCCTCGGGCTCGCTTGCACCAGGCTAGCTTGTTTCAGGCCCGCTTGTTAAAAATTAGTAGCATTCTTCTGTGTCAAATATTCTCTTATTAGTAACCATTTTGAATCAAATATTCTCTTATTAGTCATTGACACATTAAAACACCTTAGATCTAAGCCCGAGGTGAATCAAGATTCAGAGTCAAATCACTATGGATAGTACCTCGTAGTTGCAATCAAATGTGTGGGGAATACTATACACGCGGGAGCATCATCTAAATACTATGTGCAGATGGTTGTGAAAGACAAGCCATGATTGATGCCTAGGAGGCCTGTTATGTGCTATAAATATGCGCATTGTATCAAGTATTATTTCAACCAAGTAATATGAAGTGAGTCTCCCATGAAAGCAAACAACCGAAGGGTAAAAGGAGAAAATCTGAGCAGAGTTTGGCATTGTCAAGATGTCTCAGCAGATGCAAGGGGGTCATTTGAAATAGGCGAATGAAGCGGTGAGAGTGAACATGGAGCAGGGTAGGCAGGACTGGGAATTACCACACCGCCACTATGGTGAATTAATGAGAGACCTAGAGTAGGTGGTGCCCTGAACAATCTAACATAGAGGTAATTTACAAGCAGGTGAAACTGATGTGTGTATGTTTTTAATAACATTTCCCGTCATAATCTCTAGAAGGAAATGAACACAAGTGCATATTTTCTATCAAAAGGAATACAATTTACATATTACTCAAGTTTTCTTATGGAATCTATTGATGGTGTTCAAAGCAGTGATATCCAGAGCACTTTCAGGGCTAAAAGTTGAAATTCAAGACCTCGTTTGAAGCAATCACATTAATATCACCAATTAAAACAACTATCATATCCAAAATCTACGTATAAATCAAGATGAGCTTAACAGACCAAATGAGAATTCACATCCTGAGCATTGATACCCAGAAACATAGTGTTTTATTTTAAAAAATTATTAAAATTTTCACATACAACTTGGAAAGCAATCTGGTTCAAATTCCAAAACCAAAATCTAAAAGCTAGGTACAATATCATTGAGACAATCATTCTTCTATGGCCATGAAGGTTAAACTATGCCTTTGAATCATGGGCAGAGAACCCAATAAATGCTTGCAGGATAACATAAAAGCCTTAAACTCTCACCAGCTCAAATCAAGAGAATGTGGCAAAAGGCGGAGATACAAAATTGCTTAAACCAAAATTAGGATTACAACAAAGCTCCCAACTCACATCATCTCAAACCAAGGAGAATGTTGCTACCAGCAGAGAGATTTAAAATTGCTTAAAATAAAAATTAAATTGTAGGCATAAACACCCTCAAAATGTGATAATGAGCACATATCTAATTCATATTCCTAGAATCCACTTGCACGAAAATATCCAAATAAAACTGGTATGCAACTGTTTTCAAAAACCATATCAATGAACTTTGCATCACTATTTATGTGTTAAATAGAACTATAGCCTTTACATCAATCAACAACAAGCATTCCATGTATATTGGTTTAGTTATAAAATCAAAACAACCCAATTAACAAATGAAATCAACAACACCTAATTCAAACCCATAAAATGCATAAATTCGACTCAATAGAGGAGGGTTTCAAAATCCCAAAGGACCAAGAGCCGGTTGTAGGGGGTGGAATATCTATGAGGGAATGCTTGCGCAAAACCCTCCCAACTCAACCCCAAAATTTACCTCCCTACTTGCAAACAAGTTTATCAAAAAGGATTCCACATACTCACATTCCAATGCATAATTTACCACAACATTCATAATCAATTCAGGATTGGACATATCTCCAACACAGATATCAATAGTTGGTAGAGGACGAAAAACCCTATCTCAGCAACCAACACAAGCAACCATTTAGGGTCTACCAATACTAGCTCTATCTCCAACATTGTTTTTTAGACAAATTTGAGTTCCATTACTGCAAGTTTGGTGAATTAGAATCCACTTATGGTTTCAATTTAGGGTTTGCGGGGATTTGCACAAATGGCCGGAGCACACGAAACCAACTTCAACCCCCTTCGTAGCAATTGCACGGTGAGAGTTGCAAGAGGAAATGGAATTGTAGCCGGTTGCATGCACTAGCTGGTGCGGTCGAACGAGAGCAAAAGAGCGTTTTCGTTAAGCTCGACAGAGACAGTTAGCAAATGACCAAAAGTAATCACATCAAACCCGAAACCCTACCAAAGCATAACAACTAACAAAGGACCACACATAACCTGTAAAATAACTCATTTCCATATCGAATTTACCCAACATTCATAATCAATTCATGATTGGACATATCTCCAACACAGATATCAATAGTTGGCAGAGGACGAAAAACCCTATCTTAGCAATCAACACAAGCAACCATTTAGGGTCTACCAATACTACCTCTATCTCCAGCATTGTTTTTTTGACAAATTTGAGTTGCATTACTGCAAGTCTGGTAAATTAGAATCCACTTACAGTTGCCATTGAGAGTTTGCGGGGATTTGCAAAAACGATCAGAGCACACGAAACCAACTTAAACCCCTCTCGTAGTAATTGCACGGTGAGATTTCCAAGAGGAGATGGAATTGTAGCAGTTTGCAAGCACTAGCTGGTGCGGTCGAACGTCGAGAGCAACAGAGCGTTTCACAGTTAGAAAATGACCAAAATGAATCACATCAAATCCGCGGACATAACATATGTTTTTAACCGTCGACAATGTTACATAGGTTATCAAATATATGACATAGGTTATCAAATATATGACATTTGTTATAACATAACAATGTTGCATATAGGTTATCAAATATATGTCATTTGTAACATAGGTTTTTGATTTTGTTTTATATAACAATTTTTTTTTATATAACAATTTTATCAATAACAATACTAATTAAAAATTAAAAATAACGATACTACTTAAAAATTAAAAATTAGCATACTAATTACCATACCCATAGGAATTTCAATATATGGATAGAGAGCAATTAGGATGCATTCGATCACAACGATTGGGATGTTTAGACCATTGACATGTAGATATTGAAGACTGATATAGTATTAGATGAACTAAAAGTGTACAATTTGATTTCGATGAAGTGGATCCAAGTGTCGACATATTTGCAAAAGACATCATCAGACGATGCAAGATCTAGTTCTCACGAAACAAAAGTGGTTGGTTGATTAAGAGGACTTACAAGTAGTGATGAACGATCAACATTAAGATTAAAACTAGCTTAGAAAGACCAACAAGGATAGAACCCCTTTCAAAATAAGTTTTTTATGTTTCCAATGAAAGACTCAAAATAAGTTTTTTATGTTTCCAATGAGTCTAGTAGAGTTCTAATATGAAATAACCCAAAAAATAACACATAAATCTTATAACACAATTTTGTATCTTGCTCAATCGACACATGTTCGATTCAAACCATTAACACTACAACCTCCAGGAACACCCACGCTACTGCACATGTAGAACATAATTAGATTAGAAAACTACTTTTCAAATATAACCAAATTAATCAACAAAATGAACATATGGTGAGTGCATTTAATTTAACCTAAAAACATTGCATACCTCTACTTTTCAACAATTAAATATCATTCATCTTCTTCTTCATCCAAGTCAACATCTGTATCAGGATCTGGTTCTGAATAGATATTGATGAAAGGATCATTCACATCGTCATCAGCATCAAAGTCATTTTCGCTAATATAGTCATCCTCATCGTCAATGAGATCATCGTCGGATACATTTGCATGATCATCCTCTTCAACTTCTTCATCTAACACATCGACTGCAGCCTGATCTGAATCATCATCATCCTCTTCTTCTTCATGATTGTCTTCATCATCTAGTACATGATTATACTTTATTGGTCTTCCTCTTGGATCGTATCGAACAATGTATGACCAACCTGCTTTACCTGGTACTTCGGAGTAGTAGACTTCCTCACATTGACTTGGAAGAACATAAGGCTCTATACCCGGTTCAAATGCCCTTGTATTAACCATGGTAAATCCATTAGCATGCTCAATAACAGTTCTTTCAGGATCATGTTCATGCATCCATAGCCTGTACCACTTCACCTCAAACAAAACTATTTTAAAGGAATTAAAATCACACTCAACAATGTCCTCCAAATTCCCATAGTACCTATTCTTGGTTTCTTTTGGATGTCTATCACTTCTGGAGGAAACATTGGTGACCTTAAAGACTGCACTTATCCCACAATTTGAGGTTTTCCTGTTATCATCCAACTTTTTGATACGAAATTTACGACCATTACACAACACAGCCTTGTGATGTTTGAGCTGCAACATTGACAACAGGTTAAAAATACATTATGAATTATTAAACGTCATATAGGAATTAGTAAATATAATTGAAAACTTAAACAAACGAAATGTAATAATTGGAAAAATGGATCGAAGTAACTAGAAGAAATGTGGGTAAAAAATTACTTGCTTTTTTTTATCTTTTAAACCATAGGCTAAAACAACTTCCCTTAGGGATGTAAGGTCAGGAATCTAATGTCGAAGACGATGAGCTGTTTTAATCATGTTACTGACCCCTTCCCATGAACCTACCGAAGAATTCTTCACAATCTTTTATCCAATGCTCCATCCAATCAAGGTTGTTTGCAATGTATAAATGTAAAGCATCTCACACTCGACCAACTATAGGATAAAAAAACAATTCAATTTCATATTTAATTAGATCATCATTAAAGGAACATAGTTTAATATAGTTGAAAATGCATAATTATTAAAAAATAGTTAAAAACAGTATGATAATAAAAAATTGGAAAGAATAAATGTGTAACATATTAATTCAACAACGTATAATAATAATTACCTTTCACAGTCGTAAATGTACGTCTCCCCAGTAGGACCTCCCCTTCAAATTTGTTGATGGGGTCGAGAAGCCAAATGCGAGGCACCTTCATATTTTCTGCTAATTTAGGTAGATATTCACTAATGTACACCATGCATTGATATACCATATATCTTTCAACCATAGAACCCTCGGGACACACTCTTTGTCTAACAAAATCCTTCAGTGACTTCAACTGCCTCTCCACCATCCACATCGACCTTGTGTGTACTGGTCCACATAATTCAATCTCCTCAACTTGGTGTATGAGGTAGTGTTCTTGTGCATTGAAAAATGTTGGAGCTAGATACTGTTGGATTTCACACATTAGTCGGGGAATTTCTCTCTTCCAGTGCCTTATATCTTCTTTATGGATTTCTTTTGATGAAAGCCACCTACAAATGATGCAATAAAACAATATGTCAGGGCATATATAATATTTGCGGGAAAAACATAATATATGTCAATAAGTTCTGCTACAGACCATAGACCAAGTACATTTTCGAAGTAAAACATTACTTACCTCATGTATTTTCCAAGAACATAAATAATATGTTTTATGTTGTTGTCAAAGTCATCTGGGAGAGATAAAGGTAGAACATACTGTATCAAAAAACCGTTAATTATTAATATTTATTTCTAAATAAGAGAATAGAATTAATAAAATAGTGCATACCGATAATGAAATATATTATAGACTAATGATTACCTTAATGAATGTATGCTAATCATGTGTTTTAACCCCTGCAAAATCACCTTTTTTCGTCAAGATATTCTTTATGTTTGACGAAAAACCCGTCGGAAACCTAATATTTTTGATGACCTCTCTCACAATATTGCTCTGTTGCTCCGTCAAGCACCAAGGAAGACTAATATTCTATTGACGGCCATCACCATTAGAATTAATGATCACACTTTGCAATGCGTGATTAGATTCTTGGATGTCACTACAAATCTTTCCAATTCTTTCTTTGTTAGTCCTTCCATCTAATATTCGCCATAACATTTATGTTATGTTCTTGCCGATATGCATTGTGTCAAACAAAAGAACTATTTGCAGGTGCTCGTAGTATGACAACCTACTGAATTGGATCGGGTAAATTTTGATTCCTCGTGTGCCTTAACAACATTCATGAAACATCAGTACATAATCAAATTAAAACCAATTATTCAATAATGGTATAACATATCGCGTTGAACATAATTCAATACAAAAAAAAATGGCATACCTTGACGGTTTCTATTATATTCCACCTTCCATAGGTGAGGTGTCATTCTTCGTGGTTTTTTTCCATTCTCTTCTTTACCGTTAAATTTTTCTTTTTCTGTAGTTTGATAACTATGGTTCTTAGGCAGAAAGTGCCTATACTCATCGAACACTTCCTTTTCTAAACTCCTTGAATGGTGAGATTTTATCCTGGGACCACAAAATGGACATGCATATTTACGCTTGGTTTGAAGACCTATAAGATATATGAATTGGTGTAGCAAATTAGCATTACAGTTTAAAATAATGCATGATATTATCAACATATATATATAATATTAAGGAAGAAAAGAAATTAACAACAATATACCACAAAAATGTGTTAACCCAGGAGCATCATGAATTGTAAATGCAAGTATTCCATGGAATTGAAATTGTCTTTCCCCGATTGGTCTAGAAATATCATACATAGTGACGCCAACCCATAACTTCAGCAACTCATCGATAAGTGGCTCAAGATATACGTTCATATATTTAACCTAGTACTTGCCTAATCAATGAAAGACATAATTATCATGCATGAAACAAATCGATGAAATATTTACTGATCAGACTTTCAATTAAAAAAATACCTATTAATTAAATACCTGGAACAATCATTGCCAACATTGTGTGCTCTCTCTTGATCCACATCCAAGGAGGAAGGTTATTGTTTATAACAAAAACAGGCCACACTGAGTAGGTAGAACGAAGCTCTCCAAATGGATTGACACCATCAGCTGCCAAAGAAATTTTAACATTACGAGGATCTTCTTTAAAAATTGGCCACTTTTCTTCGATCTAACTGAATGCAGAACCATCTGCAGGAATTCGAAGAACATCATAGCGACTTCTGTTCTTTGCATGGGAATCCATAAACTGTGCTATACTTTTACACCTAAACAACCACTGGAAACGTGGGATTATCGGAATATAACGAAGAACTTTTTGAGGCACCTTTTTTGTCACTTTATCGGTTTGATACCTACTTTTTTGACATTGTGGGCATTCATTTTCTAATGCATATTGTCCATAGTATATGATATGATCATTAGGACATGCATCAATAGCTTGATACTCCATACCAAATGCTTTTATAATGACATATATCCCTCGATATGTGCGTGGTAAAATATTTGAAGTTAGTAATAGAAATTCACCTAATAATCTACAAAATTCAAAAGAATAAATCAATGAAAACAATATTAATCAATATCGCATCCAAACTTTACACATTAGATTACAATAGCAACAATATAGGAAAAAATTCAACCATTTCTATATATAGATATTGTGAACATGCAGACAAAAATAAAATAAAAAAACAAATTACATACCTTAGTATCTGTGTCATACAGGTGTTTGATAATCCATTCAAAACCTTCAAGTTCACTAACAACAATATAGCAGATAAAAGATTTGTTTTTGAGCCTTTATAAAGAGGTTGACATGACTTCTCAAGTAGAGGATCAACATCATCACTATCATCCTGGTTGTCCTCATCCATTGCAACAAATGTGTCTTGGATCAATCTATGTATCTCATCTTCTTGATTTGTGTCACTAATGTTATGATCTACATCCATTATATCATCATAAATAACTACTTGATCATCTTCAATATTATGATGTAGAAGTTTGTCGAGCTGTACTGAATGAGTATTTATGCTAGTACTTGGCAAATAACTCTCTATAATGCAACATTTTGGGGGCATTGTCTATAAATTTACAAACAACATAGAAAAATTAGTTTGTATAGAACATATAGTAAAAAAAAAGACATTTTACTAAAATTCATGCAGACATGATGAATATTACAGTGAATATATTAAAAATTGAACCCCAAAAATAGTCTTACCAGGGGACGATATTCATAACCCCCTTCGACGTGCCCCTTCTCCCTACAATGTCTTTTAGATGTTTCTATTAAAAGTCTTCTTTTTTGCAAGCCCCTGCAATCAAAGCAAGGACAATAACATTTTCCATCTCCTCTCGCCTCTAATGCAGCTCTAAACTGAGCAAGCTTCCTTGCATTTTCATTCATAGTGAAAAATCCTTGTAGTGGTTGTACAAGTAATTGTCTTACCTACACCATACAAAACAATAACTTGTCAACTACATTAGATATTATAAGTACATTTCTGAATATAGTATATTATAATCCAATATTTTCTATATTTATAAAGAAAAACATGAAGACTAAAGTTAATATGAATGGAAAGATGGTAAGTTGGTTGTGAGAAAGTCAATTGAGAATGGTTGGTTACTAAAAAAAATGGTAAATGTCAAATGTTAAGGAACCAAAAATATTGGGAAATTGATAACTACTTGTATAGTTTGAAGACCTCATATAGTTTGACCACCAAAGAGGGTAGGCTCTTAACCAATATTGTAGTTATAATCCCTAGCTTAGTAGGACACATCAATGTGGTACGCATTAATAGAACTAGGAGAAGATATCATTATGTCACTTATAGTGTTTCATAACTTAGGATGACAAAGAGAATTGGTATAAAGAGAATGGGTTCAAGTGGCCTAACTTGGATATGTAGTATTTGAACAAGAACCTTTATGCATGATAGATTTTTATCTTGTAGATGAAATAGGGATGGGCTATTCGTGAACTCTCGTGAATATGTTTTCATAAGCTTCTTGAATATGTTGCATAGCTTAAGAAGCATCACAATTTTTTTATAACAAAAAAAAGCATCACAAACACAATATTAATCACAAGCAAGAAAAGTACCACTTAATTTAATTAAAAAAAAATGACTTTACTAATAGAATGAATGTTATTTACCATGAAAATCAACTTGTTACCCTAAAATATTTAACTAGAATCTATATTTGACAAGGTGATGCAATTCTTAAGCTAGAAGTATGTTGGACTTAAAGTAGCATTTCCATGAATTTCCTTTCCACAACCGTTTTATAATGAACTTTTGTGGGTAGAAAGGCAAAAAAGCAAGTTAACATGACCTAAGACAAAAAAAAACAAGTTCTTGAAAAAAATATAGCAAATTAAATGAAAATGATAGCAAGTTCTTGAAAAAAATATTAGAAAGGAAAAAAAACAAATTAACATGACCTAAGCCTCATTACTTATAAACAATATTAAAATCTAACCCTTATAAAAATATAGACAAAAAATTACACATTACTAACCTCGCAAGTTCAATATCAGACCTATCAAGAATATCCAAGCTCATACAATCACCCCGCAAGACCAAAATCCGTGCTCAATGTGCCGCAAGAAAAGAAAATGTGAAAATTATGGTGAGAGTGTGTATTTTATATAGCTTGACTTTCGTCCCTGTTTCCACGAAAAGTGAAACCTAAAAAAATCATCGATATAGGAACGAATGTTTGTGGAACTATAAAAATCGTGGATATTGCCACGTTTTTTCCACCCTGAAAAAAAATAATTAAAAAATCATTTTTTTGACCCACGAATGTTGAAAACATGGAAAAATTTCGTGGAACAATTCACCCATATGTAGTAGTGAAGGAATGTAACAAGGTGGCTAAACATGTGCCAAATAAAGGAGTTGATGCCAATTTGCATTTGAACATCATTCGATTCAACATGGAGATTATGATATTTTTCGATATGTCTAACCAGACTTCTCATAAGAGCACACCTTTGTTCTCATAAGAGCACACAAAATAGTTCCTTTAAATGACATATTTGGCCCAATAATGGGATGCTTTAAGCTAGATTTTGATTTTTGGTGTACTATGAAAGGGTCTTCTTACCAATGGCATCATTTAGCACCAAAATATAATGTCTTGGGATATGAATCAGATACTTATTGCATACATTGGATACTCATGAGGCCCTTGACCACAAGAGAAAACCTTTGGATGGAATATTTGGCATATGAGTGGGACACATACTTGATTGCAATGTTTTTCACACTACGGAGGGTTCTTCTTTCCCAATACACACTTCATGGTTAATATCCATAGGCTTAGAATCTATATTCTTCTTAGAGGACATGGTATGGAGTCAATAACCAAGGGATTAGGTCCTACATGTTGCTTTTAGGGCTCATGATTTAATAATAGGGGCCCATAACACAAGACATGCACTCTAGCACAAATATTCCACAGTCTCTCATCCTTTTACCTTCAGCCATCTGTCCCTCCTTCTTCCCCACGACCTCATCTTTGCTGCCCTTCTCCTTGGCTTCCCATACGAGCCTCTCTTACACCTTAAACAGGATTGCAATTACAAATTGCAAACCTTGTTTTTCCTTCCCTCCATCTGCACACTGTTGGTATAATCTACAGATGTTGCTTGCAAAGGGGGCCCTCCAATGCATTGCGGGAATTTTCTCCACAAGTCTTGTGGGCATTTTCATCAAGGGTCTATGGGCATATTCTCCATAGGCTGCGGGCATATTTTTCTTAGGCCTGCGGGCATTTTTATATGGGTCCGCGGGCATTTTATATAGGGTCTGCGGGCATGTTATATAGGGCCTACGGGCATTTTCATATGGGGCCTGCGAGGATATTTTGCTTAGTCCTGTGGGTATTTTTATATGGGTCATGCGGGCATATTCTCCATAGGCTGTGGGCATATTTTGCTTAGGCCTACAGGCATTTTTATACGGGGCCTGCGGTCGTTTTATATAGGTTCTGTGGGCATTTTATATAGGGCCTACGGGCATTTTCATATGGGGCCTGCGGGCATATTTTCCTTAGGCCTACTGGCATTTTTATATGGGGCCTGAGGGAATTTTATATAGGGCCTGCGGGCGCTTTCCACTGGGCCTGCGTGCATATTCTCCATAGGCTGCGGGCATATTTTGCTTAGGCCTGCGGGAATTTTTATATGGGGCCTGCGAGCATTTTATATAGTGTCTGCGGGCATTTTATATAGGGCCTGCGGGATTTTTCACATGGGGCATGCGGGCATATTTTGCTTAGGCCTACGGGTATTTTTATATGGGGCCTGCGGGCATTTTATATAGGGCCTGCAGGCACTTTTCCTCTGGGCTTGCAGGCATCTTCTATAGGGAGCCTGCACGCAATTTCTATTAGGCATGTGGGCATTTCTTTAAGGGCCTGGGGGCATCTTCTTTTAGGTTATGCGGGCATATACTTCATGGGGCATGCGTGAATATTTTTATATGGGGCCTAAGGGCATTTTATGTAGGGTCTACAGGCATTTTATCTAGGGCCTATGGGCATTTTCATATGGGGCATGTGGGCATATTATGCTTAGGCCTGCGGGTATTTTTATATGGGGCCTGTAGACATTTTATATAGGGCCTGTGGGCACTTCTCCACTGGGCCTGCAGGCATATTCTATAGGGAGCCTGTGGGCATTTTCTATTGGGCCTGTGAGCATTTCTTTAAGGGCCTACGGGCATCTTCTTTTAGCTTATGCGGGCATATTCTTCATGGATGCGGGCATTTCATTGGGCCTAACCACATGATTGAGGGCTTCTTCCTATGCTTTCCATGTCATTACATCAAGCCATCAAGTAATGTCCAAGTGTCATTACTTCCAATGCCCAACCTACCATATCCTTCTTGCCATATCATAAACCTTGTTACTCTGTTGTCATTAATGGCTTGTCCTTCTTGCCATGTCATCAACCTTTATTACTCCTTTGTCATTAATGGCTTGTCATAACAAATATTGCACCTTAAAGAGGACTTATTTTCTCCTTCCTGTTTAAAGTTCCTTTTGTCCTCCAATAATTCTTCACAAGTAAATAGTTTGTTGTATTCATTGCATAGGTCACGTCATGGAAGAGATGATGGAATACTACTAGAAACATGCCTTAGATTTGGATATGATAGGTTTGCATGAGTGACTAATAAGGATGAGAGTCTAATTCTAGCATGACAATTTTTTGAATCAACTTTAAAAAGACTGAATATTTTTTCCCAACATAAGGTGGATTGGTTAAAAAGAGCATTAAACAACTCCACATATTTCATTCAAAAGATATGAGGGAAAATGCACACCATAAGAGAAGTATTGAATATTTCCTTTTAGGGATAATATTCCACGAATATTTTGATATGTTTATTTGGATCTTCATGAAGAAAATCCCTAAACCAAGGAAGGTCATCAATTAGAAACTAGAATCCAAGATATAATCTGGAAAACCTAGAGTATCAAAGGGTATGACAACATGCTACCAAGTTTTTGTCATGACTGAGAATCAATAAGACTAGAGGTAGAATTATTAGATATAATGAAATTGATTATTAAAATATATATATCTATAGAATTAAGGATTTCAAATTCTTCACAATTACCCTGTAAGAGTGATCATAAATGGATAGGAAAAAATAAAAGAAGTTAAGGACTTCTTCCCTAGTATGGTCGCTATTTATGTTGATTCTTAATTTCATAAATCAAATAGCAACATACAAAACACTATTGCAGGGCTAGTTAAGGGGAAAAATAGGGGATGGAAATCCATGTAATTATTTAATCCATGATCAAATACTCATACCAAGATTGATCTTTTAAATCAACAACATATTTTTAAGTTTTAAGAGATTTGTGATCTCTTCATTTTTTATTTTTAGAGGTTGGTGCTCCCTCTTGTTCCAACAACTCACATGGAAGCTAAATTGTAGGTAAATTTCAATGAGATTCTATCATATACTTGAATGATAAACATTAATTACATTATAAGTTGAAGGAGATGATCGTTGTAAACTGGAACTAAGATGGCACGCGGGCATCTTTTCCTTCATGCTACGGGCATTTCAACCAATGGTGGCTGGCATTTTCTCCATGAGCCTGCGGGCATCTTCTCCATATGCTAGCGGGCATTTTCAAGTAGGCCTGTGGGAATTTTCAAATAGGTCCTGCGGGCATATTTCAGTAGGCCCGCGGGCATCTTTTCCTTCATGCTGCGGGCATTTCAACCAATGGTGGCGGGCATTTATCTTCCATCTTGCGGGCATTTTTCTTACATGCTGCAGGAATTTATTCAAGGGGCCCACGGGCATATTTCAGTAGGCCTTCGGGCATATTTTCCTTCATGCTGTGGGCATTTGAACCAACGGTGGCGGGAATTTTCTCCATGAGCCTGCGGGCATCTTCTCCATAAGATGGCGGGCATTTTCAAGTAGGCTTGTGGGCATTTGCAAATAGGGCCTCCGGGCATCTTTTCCTTCATACTGCGGGCATTTCAACCAATGGTGGCGGGCATTTCCCTTTCATGCTATGGGCATTTTTCTTGCATGTTGCAGGCATTTTTCTTGCATGATCAACGTGATGTTGTACACATTTTGAAACCGACATCCCTTGCTCTACAGGTATGAAATATTTTAGCTGTCCATATTTTTCTATAATCATTGTCTTTGGAATATTTAATTGAAAATGCTATGGATATTAGGACAATTCATACTAGTGATGGTATTATCTATAATTGTTAAATTATAACACATACTATTTTTCTTTTTTCAGACTAGTTTCCTAGCTATTATAGTTTTTATCGCTTGATTCGTAGATACTATATCTTTCCTTTTTGACAATAGCTTAGATATCAGATCGCATTTGCACTCACACTTTGTACTAATAAATTGTACATTATTTTAGTCCCATGGACTTACTTCTATGGTCCTTTTAGTAGTTGCTATTCCAAGTGCACATATGTGTTACAAAGGGTTATGTGTATCTTTGATCATAGTGGTGAGCTTCAGTTCATTTAGTTTCCTACACATTTGGAGTATGGTACTATTTTTAGAAGAATGTAGACAGATGCATGCCTAAGCATGGTGATATTCATTCTTGTCATTTTGGCTTGTAAGTTGGAATCTTGAGGATTTGGTGTTTCTTATAAAAATTCATTTAGCTTTAGATGATATTTTTAGTAGGTGACATGTGGAGAAGTGCATGATTACATGTTGCATCTTATGATGCTTTCATGTTACTAATTTAATGAATAAGAAATTGTGAGTTGGTCTATTTAGTGAAGGTGAGGATTCCTTAATGTGGCATCCTTATTTTTTCCAAGAACTCCAAGGATGGTGAGTTGAAGAGGAGAGATGTGCTCAATTCAAATATATTTTTTGGTAGAATAGGAATATTATTCACCTAAGTTAGGCACTCCAACTTTTGACATTCTAGAAGATATTTTGAACATCAATGAGATAATCTTATCCATAAATATGAGCATTGTCTGTTTGGATAATCTTATCCATAAATCTGAGCATATATGCCATTGGATTTTGGGTTTAGTTTTTCTTGTGTGAAGAAAGACTAACAACATTACCAAACCAATGTAGGACTTCTTTGATGAATTCACTTGCACCTTATCTTTTATAGAGATGTTTTGAATTATGTTAAAATTATGAAGCTCCACTTAGAAGTATTGAACAATATCTTACAACAAATAGAATAATCTTCTTAAACATATGGAACTGTCAGAGACTCAGAGCACATGCTATTAAAAAAATGATTGACATGTTTAAAAAAACTAACCAAGAAAGGAGTATGTAGGAAAATTTACTGTGCAGTGTAATATATAAGCAAGGCCTTTGCATATTTATACATATTTGAAACAAGAAAAGCATGGGTCAAAGATGGCCTTTCTAGATGGAAATCCACGTGAGAGGTTATGCAAGCCAATTGTTGATCATGTCCAATCATTATGTGGTCAATTTCAAATAAATTCTAAACTAAAAAAGATTGAGCTTAATAATGAGGACACCATGAAAAACTTTCTTCTAGCTAATGGAAGCATTGTTAAAGGAGATATTTATGTATAAGCAATGTTTGGAAAGACTGTTGGGTTGGCAGGTGCGTGCAGAGTCATTTATGACTCCAAGGAGAACAAGAAGACTGCGTATGCTTGGGGTATCAAAAGAAAAACAAACAATGGATCTAAATGGTTATCCCTAATCAAGGGATTGGAATTATCTAAGATCAATGGCATTGAAGAGTTGGTGGTATTTGGAGACTCGCTTCTGGTCATTAGAGAAGCAATAAATCTTATGAAGAACTGGAAGAACCGTCTAATAAGACACACTATTTTTTAAATTGCATCATCAAAGAATTCAAATCTATTGAGTTCATGCATGTGCTGCCAACACTCAATCAACATGCAGATAATTTGGCTGATGAAGGAGCCAGTCTAAATTGTGGCACCCTGGTGTGTGATAGAACGTTTTATGAAAAATTTGGATTCCCTAGCACTAAGTCCATGGGAAATTTTTTTTTTGGGCATAGAAATCATAGGAGAAAAAACATTGCTCACAACATTTCGAATTCAGAGGCATTAATGGGCCGCTATCCTGTTAGGATCCCCACTCAAGTCTCATTAATGGCATTGGGGATCATCAATGGGTTGAGACAGTTGTCTAGCATGTGTAAGGTCCAGGCAGTGGAAAGCATCCAGACAGGTATTAGGGCGTCAGGGAGAAGCGAAGGCGGCATCATCTACGGTTACTATGCTGCTTAGCGCGAAAAGAAGGCTCAGTTGGGAATAATCCTAAGCGAGATGGGTGGTTTTCATGTTCAAGGTCCACCAGTGGCGTGTTGTTCGGCTCCTCCTCTGCCCCAGTGTCCGCGGTGCAGAAAAACAATCCGGAAGCATGAGGGCCTCATGAACCAGGACTTCAAGAAAGATTTTGTGATTCAGGAAGAGATCTAGGACTTCCCGGTAATCCCTTTTGGTCATGTTTCTTACAATATTGATTTTCTTGGTATTGAAGGGAAATGGTATCCCTCTTTGGCTCAGAAAGACTTTAGTGTTCCTGGCTCTCATATGAGTATGGATAGAGGCTCCAATGCGGTTGAGGGTTCAAAATTTTTAAAGGAAATGCAAGATCAAATAAGAATGCTTCGCTGTGAAAACATGGATATGGAGAGAGCCCTTACTCGCCTCTTCTCTCTCGCCCAAGCCACACACTCTGAGGTTCGTCTCTACAGCAGCCAAGGATAGGACAAGGTCACCACCCTGGGCGATAAAGTGGATATTGTCTTTGCTATCAACATGGATATCAACTTTGATAATATTATGAGTGGCATCAAAACTGTTGAAAAGAAAGTGGACCTTCTGAGGGATGACATTGGACATTTCTTTACGGGATGGAAAGCTGGAGGTGGTTCGGTGAAAGGAAATTCTTAGGTACCTGTGATTTTCAACCTCCCCAGGCATTTGGAGGTTCAGTATCAGACCTAAAACTCGAAATTTTCGCTCTTTTGGTTTTTTGCAGCGAATTTTCCCACAGAAGCTCTCTTCCAATGATGTTTCATGGTCTATACTCCAGGTTTCGGGGTTTTCTTCTGTCGTTTCACATTAGTAGGCTCTTTTTTGTATGCAATTTTGCAGAAGTCCTCTTGGAAGGCATAGTCTTTTATAGCTCACATCAATGTATTGTTTCTTTTTTTATCTACTTGGGAAGTTTGTAAGGTTTTATAGTTGGCACAGATTAGGGAAGCTCCATGACTGCTATAGAATAGAAAAGGATTAACAAGGAGTCATGGAATCAGTCCTTCTGTGGGAGAAATACTTCTCCTTTTTTTTTTGTAATCTCTGCTACTTTTTTATAATCAAAACCTTCTTATCCGTTTCTGTTAAAAAAAAAAATCTAGCAAGACTGATAACTTCAAAATACTATAGAGGATGTGTATTTTCCTTGCATTATTTATCTTCATTTTCTGGTTTGCATATCTCTTTTATGTGTTTATGTGCTTCAAATATGCTCTTAAATTTTTTCATTTAAGCCTATTTAATGGATTTAAACATTCAAACTTTTACATGCAAATAATGGTTATAAAGATCTTGTCATTTTCATATCAGTATTATAGGTTCTGAAAGGAACCATTGTCAGAAACTAATTACTAGGATATTTTCCATTTCTTTCTGCATACTTCATCTATTTTGATCCTATGGCTATATCCTAGAATATGTTTTTCATACTAACATTGCTCTTACCATATTGTAACAATTCTAATTACTTCAATAAACAATGATTCCTTCTTTCAAGAAATAAATCATTTTCTTTCATTGATTAAAGTATTGCATATGCCTTCCCTATTATAGATTTTCAAATAAAGTCAACTAAGTATGAATAATTTATACCTTAAGTAAATCTCGTAATCACATTTCACATGTATTGAATTTATTTCAACAATTATCATACTCCTAGACAATACTTATTCATCCATATGAATATCTATACCTTTTGTCTAAGGAAGAAAACTTACGACAAGGATAACATACCCGACTCACAATTTTATGAGGATAAAATACTTATCCTTACTTCTTTGGAGAAACTTTGAAGTTGAACTCGACAACATTTTTCCCATCGTCCCATCAGTCATGTATCCAAAACGAAACAGGAACAACTTCATTAGCCTCCAAAATAATTTATCTCATGTTGAGCCCAATAGGCCCATGGTATTCCCTTCCAACCCATGGTATTTCATTAGTATATGGTATTTACTAATTTATATTTACTATGGATAGGTTTTGTATGTGGAATTTCATGTACAAACATGGTATTTGCTTCCAACCCATGGTATTTCATTAGTATATGGTATTTACTAATTTCTATTTACTATGTATAGGTTTTGTATGTGGACTTTCAGGTATGAAATGGTTTTCTTCCCAACACATGGTTTTTCTTGGGTTCTTTTTTTTTATGTCCAGTGAACCATGTTTAAAACCTAACCTTGTAATAGTTTCCATTTATGTTAAGTGGCACTTGGTGATGGATATTTCCATATGTATTGTGGAAACATGCAAGCCATGGTATGGTTTTGCATTTGAAATATTAATTGTTGATCAATATTGTAATTGGGCCATTTTTCCTTGTAGGTGAGCCCAATTTTTTTTTTTTAGTTTCTTTTGATTTAGGAAAAAGTGTCAAGACCAGTAGGAGTCGAAATACATAAAAGAAAAGAGGGATTGTTTCCATGACAAAGAGGGAGCAACCTCAGGGCCTTGTGATAAATGGGAAGACATCGCATATTTGCATATCTTATACATACTCTAGGATTGATGATTTTCAAGGAGAGATAGCTTCAGGTCCCAGGGGAGAAAGATGCTCAGATGCAGAGGGAGAAAGATGCTCAGATGCAGAGCAAGAAAGATGCTTAGATGAAGAGGGAGCAGGGCGCTCCAACACAGAGGAAGATCTGATGAGATTAAAGACGGATGTTTGCAGCATTGGGCAGACATTTCCCTAGTATTATCCATGTTAATTGGCTAGGGTGAATGGCCTAGAGTTAGGGATGTATCAACTCTCAGTCACCCCATGACGGGGTGGGGGACCGGCCCTTGATGAGTAGTGTTGATGCATTGAGCAAGTGTTCCCCCAGTATTATCTATGTGACTTGGGCTTAGAGTGGGCCAGTTCCCTGTTCCATACATCCTATGAAAGGGTGGGAAGATTAGCCCTCAGTTGCACACACTATCCTCCTAGAGATTGAGCATCGAGCATTCCTCCAATATTGGCCTTATGACTTGCCTAGGAGTGAATGAGCCTGAACGGAGCAATTCCTTCTCCGACCATCCTATGATGGGATGGGGAGATTAGTCCCTAGTTGCTCACTCATCAACTCAATACTCAGTTGTAGAGGGAGATGACTATCCAGATACAGAGGGAGCATGATGGCTTTTGTAACAGAGGGAGCAATTGCAGTGGATGCAATGCTTGGAAACAGATGTTGATATTTCTCCAGGTTGTAGCATCAGGCAGACCTTCTACCAGATTGGTCACGTGATTTGACCAAGGAGAATGATACATTCATTCACGGGAAATGGCCATGTGATTTGGCTAGTGGTGAATGGCCTTGGCGTAGCCCTTCCTAGCCATGTGTTTTGGCTAAGTGTGATTAGGGCTCGAGGTTCTTGCATAACCTTTCTTAGTCTTGTGATTTGGAAAAGTGTGAATAAGGCTTGAGGCCACATTACATATTTTATAAGGGATTGCGCTGTGATGGAGTGATCTATCTCATTTTAGAGCAGGTTTGACTTGTTTATTTGATAGGGACTAGCTATCCCCTGTGGAATAACCAATGTCTAGTCTAATGTGGGTGCACACACATTAGAGCCCTATACATGAATAGATGTGCATGTGAGGAGAAGAATAACATCATCTAGGAAGGAGAATCTCGAGGTAGAGTCTCGAGAAGAAACTTGAAGTGATAACATTGGGTATGTTGGCATAGAGACGATTCCCTGGTTGGTATTTTAGCTAAGGATAATCTCCATGTAGAGTCTCAAGACGAGACTTGAAGTGTTAACAATGTGTATGTTAGCATAGAGACGATTCTCTAGTTGGTATTTTAACTAATGAGAAGCTCCAGGTAGAGTCTCGAGAGGAGACTTGAAGTGTTGACATTAGGTAATACTCCTCCAGGGAGATCTTGGTGGATGGGGCCCATAAAGGAGCTAAACAAGATTCGAGATGCATATGCCTAGTAGGATGAATCTAATGTAGCTAACATCGAGAGTTCTATAATAATCAAAGATGATTGGAAGGAGAATGGAACATCACCATGGCTAAGCTTGTGAAGTAGAATACCTCCCTAGCTAAAGAGTGAGGTATATTCCAGCTCCAGTATATTCCGACATATGATCAAATTATAGACATCCTCACCAAGCCTTTATTCAGAGTGAAGTTTGCATACTTCCATGAAAGGCCTGGAGTGTTGGAGATTCCCTTCCTCAAGAAGGGAGATTGATGACCAATGTGGTTGTTGATGTGTCACAAGCCAAGACTTGTGCATGACTCCTTTGTGGGATGTGTCACAAGCCAAGACTTGTGCCTGATTCAGATGCGTGTACATGCCACTTAAGTTTTGTCTAAATTTAGACATCTCCTCTTTCGTTGCTGAGGCTGCCCAGAACCTGCAATCAAACGATGGAATTCCTTAGTAAACCTGGGCCTTAATCCACCCCTTAAGCACAAGACACCTCTGCTATAAAGTTATAAACACGCGAATAAACAATTACACCTTTAAACAAATAAGATTAGAGTTTCAGTACTCACTTGGAATATTTTGATGACTTTATCTGAGTACGGCACAGGAAGCAGCCTTTAGTTATCAGTTCGGTTGCTTCTTTGATTACATCGGTTATTCTTTCAGTCAATTTAAGGCGTTCTAGATACTGCTTAACCAGTTTGGCCAAAAAAAACATTTCCTTGAGAAGAATCAGGCACTCAGTTTTGCTGTTACCAACATCTTCAAATCTCTCTAGATACTGCTTAACCATGTGCCTGATTCTTTCAATTCCCTCAGACACCGTTAAGAGTGTCTTGATCGCGTCGCTTGGAATAAGATCTTTCTGAAAACCATAAGATAATGAGAAACGAGAATTAAATAAATAAGATAGCATAATAAATTTTTGAATCTCAAAATTTGAAATATATTTAAGACGCACAGCGACATTTATGGTCTGGGTGAGGAACTCTTTCAATTTGATGAAGGTTTTTGAAGCGGTCGGTAAATATTGTAGCACAGTCGGCTGCTTTCCTGGGGACGGTTTTTTATCCTCCTATAACAGAAACAATACTTAATACTTGCTACTTAATTAATATAAATACCTAATACTTAATACTTACTACTTCATTAAAGTATTTAAGATTGAAAATTAATATAAATACTTAATACTTAATTAGTTTATATATATTTAAATAAAATATTAAAGTTTTTAATAAAATAAATAAAATTTAATTTTTTTATTATGGATAATAACTACCCACCGTCACTTGGTCCACATATGGATATATATAGAATAAAAGAAACTAATTCATATAATTATTATTTTCAATTTTTAAAAACAAAAATCTATTATATTTATATAAACAAATTAATAAGAAGTTATTTATTAAAAAAAAAAAAAACTATGTTCGTAAGCAAAATAATAAGAAGTTCGCTGAAAAAAACATAATAACAAGTTATTTATTAAAAAAAGGGGTTGAACTTTATATTCAAATTATAAAGGTAAAAAGCGATCCGTATCCCGCATCCTTGTATCCTACATCCTTGTAATGTTACTTAACATTTCATGGCAATTTGAGATATTGGGATGGGGCATCTGCGTTGGAGTTGAGTGCTCTTGTCATTATTTATGCTTTGCTATAATAAATTTACTATTGAAATTTGATATTATTATTTTAATTTTGTTATTGGGAGATGTAAAATATATGTATTGGTTTAATAAATATATGAAACATACAATAGTATTGGAATATATATGTCAAAAGTTATGTTATTTATGTTATTTTGTTTTTTAAATTATTTTTATAATTATAAATAAAATTAGATAAAAATGGTTATATTATATTTTTAGTTTAATTAAAAAATCAAAATTTAGATTTAAATTTTTTTTTAAATTTTTATTTTATTTTTCACAATATTTCATTTAATATACAATTTATACAATTTTATTTAAGAAACTTCATAAAATTATAAATAAATAAATTTACACATCACAAATTAACCAAAAGGCAACTAAAATTAATTACCAAGTGATTACAATTGCCATGGCCAGTATAGTAAAACGATTACACTCAATAAAATAAACTTAATGTTTTATAACCCTCCAGTGTTGAGATTTACGGAGATCCAACATAGTTTCATAAAAAATAAACACGTAAATATTTGAAAAAAGTACATTTTATGATGACGTGTGAAAATGGGATGCTTTAAAATAAAAATAATTTAAATTCATTGAGTTTTTGATGTTTTCGTTAAACGTATTTTTAAGATACACAGAAATGGACTTTTTTTTCAGATTACAAATTATATTTAAGTTTTTTATTTATAAAAAATTTAAAATTAATATAAATAAAAAATAAATTTAACAGAATTTTATATTTTACATATATGGGGTTTATTGGATCTGTTATTTTAAAGATGTTTAAAATGTTGGTTTTTTATTTATAAAAAATTGAAAATTAATATAAATAAAAAATAAATTTAACAGAATGTTATATTTTACATATATGGGGTTTATTGGATCTGTTGTTTTAAAGAAGTTTAAAAATGTTGATGTGTTAGTTTCTGTATAAAGAATTTTAGTTGGAACTTGTAAGTGGACATTCCATTTATTATTAAAGATTTTTTAAATGCTTAAAATTTAAATCATAATTTTAAAGTTTAAATCATAGTTATCAAGTTAAAGTTTGAATTCAATTAATATATTTAAAATTTATCAATTTATCAATTCATCTATTTAAATCAAAATTCCCAATTCAAAACTTTGCTAAGACTGTATTGTTTAATCATGATTCCTAATGTTTTCTTATCTATATGAATGTAATTCGGAAAAGAGATAAGAAACTTATGAAAGCAAAGCATTCAGTCATTCATAATTCATGACTTATATCCATGTAATCAAATTTCTATGATTAATTTGGCCAAATCAAAAGAATTAACCAATGTATTTGGAAAATTGAGCTGAACTTAGTAAACTATGGTTGAAGAATATCAAAATTAGCAATGTAATATTTTTGAGGGGCAAAATGGAATTAAATAAACAGGGGTAAACTTAATAAAGTATAAAAAGAAAGAAAATGCATTATACTTAAATTCATTTTTATTCCACATCTTTACACCAAAAAGAGAAGTGCTATTAAATGTTGAGGTGAGAAGATATCATTGCGGTGACGCTAATAAAATATGAAATGATTGAGATTGAGGATTGATATGAAATACGAGCATCAACGTTACCTCGATTACTTTCAAAAGTTGAGATATATGCCTAATCAGCTCATCTAGCTGATTGGCATTTTCTATATCAAGTCCAGCAACATCTTTATCTATCTTGTCGATAATATCTGGCATTGTTTGATCGGTGGAAGAGGAGGATCCAAGACCTGCTAGAGGAGCTGGAATGGTAGACGAGGATGGAGGGGTTGGAGAAGCAGCACTAGTTGCATCCAGATAACCATTTTCTCTCTCAACTCCAGCAACATCTTTCATAGTCGTTTGATCGAAGGAAGAGGAGGATCCACCACCTGGGGGTGCAACCAAAGAAACATTTGGGGGAGTAGAGGACGGGGATGTAGCAGAAGATGGTGCAGCCAAAGAAGACAGTGGAGCCAAAGGGGACAGGGATGGAGTAGAAAACGGTGCAGCCATTAGAGAAGCATTTGGGGGCGCAGAGGAATGAGAAGGGGTATATATTGCTGAAAAGCAAGAACAACAAAAAGAGACGCAGGCACAACTCCAGTCTTTCTTTGTCATCGTTAATCTAGGGGAAGACAACAACTTTCTCTTGTCAACAAAAGGTTAAAGGGGAAGACAACAACTTTCTCTTTCAATGTTTTAGCTCAGGGACTTTAGGGATTAGGGAATACAGATGACACATCAGTCATGGTGACGATATTTTGGTGTAACAGAATGCTCCCCAAAGCATGAAGCTGGAAAAATAAGGTAGGTGAAATGCTTTGTAATAGGGAAAAAATAGAAGTAAGGATTGTCGGTTGGAGTGATGAACAAAGATCTTATGCAGTACAGTCAACTCTGAGATACATGTCTCAAACTGACTCATAACATGGATGCCGACCAATACATTGCAGATCCATGGGAGTAAGCCCGACTGAACACAATCATGGCTACTAGACACAACCGTAGATCCATGACGAGATGATAACATAGCCATGACCAATACAAAAGTGGATCCATGTAATATGACTCAAACAATATCCATTGCAACCTGGATGAGATTTATGACTTAACCCAGGGTCTTCAAGTCGAACCCGCAATGATACGATTCTAACCATGTGATTAAAATGTCTTGAAGTCAAAAATGGTAGAAACCACTTGATTACCGGTCATTGATGTATACCGTTAACAAGTGTGAGGGAAATCACCATTGATGTCAATAATCTGAGGTCGAACACTCAGTGTAATCTTTCAATCAGAATCCAATGTTGTGAACTTCCTGTTGAAAGCGAGATAACCTGCCATTGAGGCATGCAGGCCCAAGGCACTTGAATAGTTTCTAGGTTTAATCTTCAAATGATGTGTTGAAGTCGACAAGGATAAACTGGTCGAAGGAGGGCCATGATGTTTCCCCCATCATCGACACAAAACATGATGGAAAAGGTTTTGGAGTAGATCAGACTGTAGAGTGACACTTGATACTGACTCATGAATGACCGACATAATAGAAGGTAGAATGATTGCAAAGATTGACTTCGACGAACATACCTCTCTTGAACATGGGAATGGCATGACTTGGAAGCATTGACATGATGAGAATGATATCGAAACCTAATGCAAATGATGATGGAATCAGTCTTTGAACGACTCAAAGGAGTGAAAATACTCATGCAAAAGTGGGACTCGAAGACAAGCAGATTATCCAAGTGTTGGATGCATATGCAAACAAGCGCCATGTTCAAGAGTGACTAAGCACTGCCATAATTACAATGAAACACAAACTCATTGTAACAGATGCTTGGTATAGCTCATCCTTCACACGATTCCGATCTCATATATTTTGTAACAAACCCAAAAATCCAAGTCAGCAAAAACTCTTCTTTTTTCTTTTTTTATAATTATTTATACCAACAAAGTACTATTCCTAACATACTACAAAAGACAAGAACAATTTTTGTCTAATAACCATAAGAGATTTCCTTAATGAAATTTTAATTGTGATCAAGAACAAAAATCCACCATACTTGGTGATAAGGATGATTATTTAAAAAGGGCATAATACAACTTGCATAATTGTTCACATTCTTCTTTCCTACCATTGGTAATCATATAAGTCCAAACACATTAGCTCAACTTAAGATTCATATCCTTACCTTGCCTATCTTCATGAAAACTCTTAATTATACACATGGACATCATGAATAATCCTAATTTATCTTTCATCACAAGATCACTTGACATAACTCACCATGAGCAACAAAGCCACCATAACATACACAAGAGGGGCATATATACGTGGTTCACCCATACCCATGGGCTACGTCCACCAAAGCAGGTCATAAGTTATTTTATTACTCCAAGTAAAGGGTTACATCATGCCACACTGTCGTGGCAACTTGTATTTCTTTTTCTCAAGACTTCTCTCATAGAGAACATTTTTCAACAACTTCATCTTTCCATACTGATCACAAAGAACTATATATTAATCCTAAAATCCTACATGGACCAAAACTCCAATCTCTACGTACTTGACCATTAATATATACAACAATCCATAAACATAAATGAATGAACCAACGTGTAATTGTATAATGCTCGAAACATTAGGGTCCCCGGGCCAGCCTCTTGACATCATTATTTATATATACTAGTATTACTATTTCCAATCGAGGACGACACCCTTGCCAACTTAAGAAACAATATAATCACCCTATTAAACGTTCATATACACAAAGGGTATAGGTCAACCATGATCTTAACCTAAAGAAAACATCTCATATATATTTTATTCAATATCTTATGTAAGAGACACATCCCATATTTAAACATATCTTAACTTACTTTAAAGATATATTCTACTTAGGAAAATCCCATATACAATCATTTTTAAAATATGTTTTATTTAATAATTTTAATCTCAAGGAAACATCCCATAATACAAAGCACTTCGTTAAACGATAAAATCCTATGTATTATTATACTTATGCTACAAGTTCCCTCTCAACAATATATATAAATTATCTCTCAATTTCTAATTAATTTAACTAAAGGGTAACACCCCTTGTTACTATATGCTTCATCCATTAACACATAAAAAAAATACATATATGTATTCTTTATTTAATATAAGGAAAGATACCTTTCAAGTTATATTAGTTATATGGTATTCCTTGTCACTGATATTATCATATGCTTCGTCCTTTAACACATAAGAAAAAAAAAATGTATTCTTTATTTAATCTAAGGAAAGATACCCTTCAAGTTATATTAGTTATATGGTATTTATAAGGTTGAAAAGACTCTAAATCCTAAACAGTTATATTAGTCTCTATGTCCTCTGCACAATTTAATATACACTTATATATATATAAAAAAATATAGTCCTTGCTACACTTTCTAGTGGTAGATCGGAAATGCGATAAGCTAAGGAAACAACACCGTAGGCATTGACATTATCTTCAATCATTATCTTTGTATTAAATGTATTATTTATACCTATGTACATATTTCCATAAAGACACAAATATTGGTTCTGAGCTAGAAGGGCTTAGCCCCTTTTACGTATCAATTTTACAAGACTACGAACTTAGGACTCCTTCCTATAATAATTATGATAGCTAACAAGTAAAAGATTCGATCACTTTAACTTAGTGGGAGGTATGAAGGTAATTCCATATAAATTTATTAAGAGTGAACGTTCCTACAAGGTCTGCCGTCCAACTACAAATATCCACGTTCATTAGACAGTATGGAATCGGGATTATTTGGGGTCCGCCACTTCCGCCGTAACAACATAATACTCGACAAGTTTCAGAAAAATAAGGAGTTTTATTTATGGCTTTCACAACCTTATTGTGAATTAAAATATTTACCAACCCTTTGGGGATTACTCTACGAGTTGTCCCACTTTTTAGTAATGAGCTGAAAATCAAACTTAATAAAATAACCATAAAAAATTCTATAAGTATAAATATCATAACACGACCCACCTTAGTGGGAGTCTACTTCGTTCAATCTGCAATTAGTTAAAATGCCTATCGTGATATTCAGCTAGGTTTGGTCATCTCAAAAGATAGATCGTGTCCCTACGATTTGGGTTAGAATATAACCATACCTAAAACCCAAAGCAACAGGATAAGGCAACAAAGGTGTAGTTCGGCCACCTCTGCGTATATCCAAGAATATAGTAGTGCGATGGAGCAAGGACATATGCTCAAGATAAGGTCACATACGAGTTATGCAGCAATAGAATAGGTACGGGATCAAAAGCCAAAAGTCCGAAATATTAAAAGATAAAAAACGAGTTTTATTACATAAAGAAAAATGACACAAGGTAAAAGCATTACCACGGGATCCTGGTGAGCAGCAAATAAAGTGAAAACAAGCAGAACCGCACCCATTTAATAAAGATCAAAAGAAATCAAACCCAGCGATCAGGGGCTCGACTCTCTTCTCCGCTTCTCTCCTCCAAAGAACAGATTGACTATCATAGATTAGTATTAGGGTAAAACTCTATCAAACAAAGTACAGATCGGTACTCAAATAATTATACCAAACATTATATCGCAGCAAGCATCAAAACACTGGACTAACATATATTCATGACCCTAAAATGTAATGCAACATTAAAACAAGCTTGACGCTGCCCTACTTCCATCATAGCATTATCGCAGCCCACCAGATCATTTCGATCTGAACTAAAAATGCAAAGATATATCTATGATTTGATAAATTATACTTCTATCTCAGACGGAAAACGGAGGTAGTAATATAACTTACCATGTAACTTTGTCCATGTAGAGACTAAATTAAAAAATACTACCCACTTCATTCCTTCCGAGCGTTATTGCAGAAAATCGGCTCTTTCTCGCCGAGATCCACCTTCGCCTCCTTCCCAAGAATCCTTCTGCAGACTCTTTTGCATTGTGCTCCAAGAACTACCGGCCTAGTGCTCCGGCATTTCGCACAGTCGAAAAAATAAGACCTCCACAAAAGGAAACACCCCCCTCCATTTCAACTGGAAGAGAGCTTCAACAAGTGGATAACTCCTTCGCGCCACCTCTTACTCGCGTTCGACAACTGGCAACTAACAAATTCTAACGTTTTACAAGGAGGCAAGTGGCAGCTTCAGCTTGGCTTTCATTTCAAGGAGAAAAACTCTTATCGATTTACCGACTGCTTAAAACCTCTTACCCTATGGTTATTATTATATATATATATATATAACCCAAGATAATTACAATAATCATTTATTTTTTAAAAATAATAATAGTAATAAGAGTCGAAATTGAGGGATGTTACATATTTTACCAACCTGATATAGGACGAGTTCATCCCAAAACGGGTCCTTCAATGTCATATTTTAACGAGTCCAGAGAAGGGAAAATCATCGTCATTTCATGTTTAGAGAGTCTGAAAAAGAACTAAAGAATACTCCAAATGGTTATTTTTCGTAAAATTTAGTCTCCTCATCTGAAAAAGGATAAAACAACATGAGAGAGAACTCTTCTAGTCATGCTTAATCTGAGTGCTCATTTTTTGTAAATAGTCCTCCTGGTCCGAAAAATGGGTAAATTATCACCAAAAGATGAACTTTCAAATAATTTGACAAGCATGAAAGAATCAAGTTCGCTTGACCATCTTTTCATATTTAGGGAGTCTGAAAATAGCTTAAAGAGGAACTCTGAGGGGTTCCTTTTTTGTGGGAGTTTTACGAGCCCGAAAAAAGCGATAAAATGTAACTCGGTGACTTATTCTCACAGTTTTACGAGTGCGAGAAAGGACAAAAGTAAGCTTGATGCCATTAATATTTGATTTTAATGAGCGGTATAATAGCATAAAAAATGCTCGATGACTTACTCACACTTGATGAAAATTATGAAACATCAACGATGGTCTCCAATAAAGTTAGAACACTGCTTCACTTCATCTGTAGACTCCAAAAACTAAGTGAGAAACGATAATAAGGTGTTTAGACGTAAAAGATTACCAACTATAGAAAAAAGGACCCATAAAAGAAAAATTAAAAAGGGAATATTCCATTTTCTTTTATATAAAAGTCAAATAGTAAGAAATAGTTACCAATGTTTTTTACCAAATTGGAAATAGTAAAAACACCCCTTTGGAGACGATTTTAAAATGTTGACTGCGGAGGCCACAGTCAACTATTCTTCACCACGTCAGTGACAGGTAGGTCTAAACCTTTCTAGTGGATTACTTTTATGTTTTTTGGTTAATTTTTAGGGTTTTTTGGCTTGTAAAGTAGGGGATTGCATGCGCCCTGGGCAACGCACTTTCCCCTTGTGGGAAGTGCGTCAAGGGCTCTCTGACGCGCTTCTCGCATGGAGAAAGTGCGTCCCTGATGCACTATACTCAAAGGCAGGGTGTGTCAGCGCATATCCACATGAAAAAATAAAAAATGGGGCCAAAAAAGCCTAATCCAATGCTTGGGAAGGGTTCTAATATGCATCATTTTGATGTTCATGTAGGTTTTGACTCACACCATGGTCCAATGGTAGGAAAGAGAGCACAAAATGGAAGATTCCAAAGCGAAAAATGACCCAAATTCAATGAATGCATTGCGACACTGTGGCTTGTTAAAGTTCTTTCACGTATAGGGCATGAGGGTCAAAGTACCATTACTGGATTACCTGATCGGATTGTGGGATCCAGATCAGTAGCACTTCCGTGTGGGTTCCCACATTCTTACTTTGGATGTGGAGGATGTTTATTTTTTGACGGGGTTATCCAAGAGGGGAGCCCCGGTATCACTATCCGGTCCGAGGGGTAGTGACTAGTGTACTGAGAGCTTGGTGGCTCAATTTTGTACGACAGGGATGCAAATTCTTGCTGGGAAAATTCCCATCAAGAATGTCAGAGATCGACCCCTGCATACTGTACTATTCACCATAGAGTGGGTGGTGGGCAGCAGGGTTGCTCATCAGGCCACCAAGTCCGATATTCTCTATGTCATCGAGTGCATGGAACCTATTGTTTTCAACTGGTGTGAGGGGATCCTCACCAATGTCAGGGAACAACTCACCAAATGTCGTCGGTGTGAGCTGAAAGAATTTGGATACAGGTCCATCATGGTCTCGTTCTTCTTGGAACGGGTCCCATTGGTGAGGCCACAGGTTGAGCTAGAGGAACTCGATCTGCGAGACCCTCACATGGTCAGGTGGTCTGAGGTCATGGCTTGCCATGGAGGTGAGGGTCCCATCATCAGTTTTGGTCCCACCTTCTTTAGGTGGTTACGCGAGAATCTCCTCATGATTGAGGATTATGCGTACGCGGGTACATATTTAAGGGGAGAGCCAGACGTGGCCCTTCCCGAGGATGAGCAGTGGGGAGACCTAGCTGGTAAGAACAAAACTCTTGTTGTGTTTTTTCATTTTATAATTTTTAAATGTTTTTGGGAGTAGTACTGATGGTTCACACTTGTTCGTGCAGATGTTAGTCTGTCACGCTCGATAGGTGTTTCTCCGATCGATATGAGAGGGGTAGTGCGGGATATAGCGGCTGCTCATCAGGATGTAGTGGAGGAGTTGAGCGAGCTAAAGGAGAACATACATAGATTGACGTTGGACATACCCAATGTATCTATAGATGACCTACCTCTTCGCTACCAGCGTTAGACTACTGGAGTCTCGACACGCTTTGGTCCACTACTCCGTAGAGTAGCTAGGGCCATCATATGCTATCATGAGCATCCACGAGGATAGATCATGTGTGATGTATTTGTGCTGAAAGCTACATGATTCAGATTTTTTGTAGCTAGGACCTACTGAAAGCTTATGTGCTTCAGACTTTGTATTAGTACCACTTTTTTGTACATGATGATTATATATATAAAAACACTATTTTGCGTATTTATACATTATGTGTTCTATGATGATTGAGGATCTTATGAATGTTTTCTTACATACTATGAGTATTTTACATGTTGTGTCGTTTCATGCATATTTGATGGAAATGCATATGAATGTGCAATGTACGAATCTAATATAAAATTGGCTAGGGAATCAACAACAATGTGCATGTCTTTCGGAATGTGAAGGTATTGAATTGACTGAAAGGTCCTATCAATAGACATACTCGCCGGAATAGGAGGAGTAACGTGGGATCGCAGATAGCGTAGACTCGGTTAAGATGGGAGACCACTAGTTGCGAATCAAGATAGATAACAAGGTGGTCCACACCCAAGGAATAAGCGTTAGTCAATAATCCAATTAACGCATGATACTCGGCGACATTGTTGGTCGCAAACCCTAAGCAAATTCCTCCTGAGCTAATCACTTCTCTCGTAGGGGAATAAAGTACCCAAGATGCCAAAGCGAGGTTACGAGTGTGCCGGCTAGTGTCGTCTGCGAATCCAAAACACGTTGCCATCTGCACATCCATGCAAAACATGGTATAAGCGGAATGATAAGATCCTAACACACTAAAAATAAAGTGTCACACCAAGCAAAACACACGTCATGTACAATATATACAAAGTACCAATGCGTAAGTGAATCAGGCATAGTACCACTTTAGGTAGATCCCATTGTGAGGCTCTCCCAAATATATTCTTCGTAATCCTCAAGTTCATATGCTCCTTTTTCCAACACACGCTTAACCACATATGGACCGTGCCACATGCTCTCAAGTTTACCTGCCCCTATTTTATCATGTTTTTGGTCATACAAGGTTTGACTAGCATTTCATACTGGGCCTTGATGCGCTTCTTATGAGCTTTGTTAGCCAGAGATGCATCGTGGCAGGTTTCATTGAGTTTTTCCAAGTATAGAAAACATTCTTCCTCGATGGTGGTGTTGGGTAAGAGTTCAACAACGAGTTTCAATGGCGGAATGTTGCGCTCAATAGGTAGTACTACCTCTAGTCTGTAGACCAATTAGAAAGGCGTGAAGCCAGTGTTAGTTTTGACAGAAGTCATGTATGCCCATAGGGATGAAAAAAGCATGGTATGCCAGTTGGACTTATGTGTCCCTACCATATGATGAATCATGGTTTTCAAGACCTTGTTAATGGATTCTACTTGTCCATTTGATTGAGGGTAGTAGGGATTTGAGTTATCATGTCGAAAACCCAGCCTGACGCTTAGTCCATCCACCATCTTGTTTTGGAAATGTGATCCATGGTTAGTGACAATGGCTTTAGGGACTCCGAATCGCACAATAATATGATTGAACATAAAGAGTGTGGCAGTCGCGCTGTCATCTTTGTATGTAGGCATAGCCTCGACCCATTTGGTGATGTAGTATACAGAGACAATAACATAACCATGCCCCCCTACCAAGGTAGGATTACAGTGCATGAAGTTGATGCTCCATTTGGAAAAAGGGACGAACATCAATAACTGTATGTAATGGGGAAGTATGTGAGCACTTTTTATGATGAAAAAGCTGGCAAGGAAGACACTTCTTGACTACTTCAATAAAATCTTTGAATATGGAAGGCCAATAGTATCCAACGCGTAGTATTTTCTAGTTGTAGCCATCCTAGAAAGTTGATCGCCACATGCCTCTGGGTGACAATCATTCAGTATATGTTTTGCCTCCTCATGATTTAAGCAGCATCGGAGGATAGAATCGACACCACAGCGATACAATATGTCACCAATGATGAGGTAATACTTTGTGTGGTGTCGCACATGTCGACAGTCGTCACGATATAGTTGAGGACCGAAGCATTGGGTCTGGAGATACAATGTGATATATCCATACCATGGGTAAGAGGTAATGATAAGAAACAAGGACTCATTGGGAAGAGAGTCCATGGGCTTAGTTTCCATATCAGTACGGAGAAGATCGCAAATCAGTTCTGCGAAAACCAAAGACTTCTTTGATTTATCCTTCTCAAACTGGAGGTTGAATTCCTAAAGAATCACAATCCAACGTGAATATTTTCCCCCTAGTACCTAGCATGTAAGAACGTGGTACATGGGGTTAGAGTCGGCGATGATAGTGGTAGTGCATAGGAGGATGTAATGATGGAAATTCTGGACAACAATGACTTCTGCGAGAGCTAGCTTCTCGACATGTGAATACCGGGTTTCAGAGTCAATGAGACCCTTACTGAGGGAGTATATCACGTGCTCCTGGGAGTTACTATCTTCCAGAACCAAAACCATAGCGATAGTAGAAGTGGAAGTAGCAAGATAAAGGATATAATCCTTAGTGTAGTTGGGCGGTTGTAACACAGGTGCATGGGTGATATCATGTTTCAGGTTTTCGAAGGATTGTTGAGCATAATCATCCCAAATGAATGGGACATCCTTCTTGAGAAACTGCATGTATCCCTGAGTCTTTTCAGCGAAATTGCACACAAAACACCTTAAGTAGTTTTCCTTCCCCTACAAACTTTAAAGTTACAGAATATCCATGGGTGGTGGTAGAGCAACAATGGTTTCTACCTTGAGGGGATCGATGCAGATCCCATCTTTTGAAATGATGAAGCCTAACAAGCATTCAAAATCGACACAAAATATGCACTTGTGAGGATTTAGACGGATATTATACCATGTACATCTGAGGAATACAGCCGTCAGATGATCAATGTGGAAATATCGACGATTCGAATGAGCAGGGAGATCATCTAAGTAAGGTTCCACAAAGTCCTTCACGTTGTGGAAAGCATACGACAAAGCTCGCTGGAATGTGGCACCAACATTTTTAAGTCTAAAAGGGACTTTGTGATATGAGAATGTACCCCATGGTTAGATGAAATCCATATTGTGTTGATCAGTAGGATGGATCTCTATCTGATTATAGCCGAAAAAACCATCCATGAATGAGAAGATGACGCTACCGGTGCAATTGTCGTTGATTTGGTCGATGAACATGGTAGGGTAATTGTCCTTGGGACAAGCCTTATTCAAATCCCTGTAATCGACACAAACCCTAATGGTGCCCTATTTTTTAGTAATGGGAACGACATTAGAAGCCCAATCTGTTAAGGGAACATGATAAATGAACCCAACCTTCAAGAGATTTTCTATTTCTGCCTTTATAGCCGCAAATTTCCTAGGGTGCACAGGGCAGAGTTTTTTCCGGACCAGTTTTGCGTTGGGATATGTTTGAATATCATGCCTAACAATGGTAGGATCAATCTCGGGCATTTCCTCGTAGCTCCATGCAAAGAAATCAAAGAATTGTTTAAACAAGTCCATAAAAGTGGTGACTTCTTCCGGAGAACAAGTTTGGCCTAAGTGAATTTGTTCCGTGACTCCGAGTTTTACCGAGATGTCAATCGGAAAGGTAGGAATGATGTTAGCAAGGTTTCCCTCGGTTACCGTATCCACAGTCAGGATAAGATATTGAGGGTAAGGAAAGACATCTGGTGAAACAATCATTTCAATGGTGTTCTCTACTGAATCTAATGGCACAAGGAAAGCGGATCTATGGTGGAGGTCTTCCCATGGGGGTTCATCCGTGCTCATAATATCCGTGATTTAATTGTAAGAATACAAAGTATGGAGTAGAGGATCAGGTAGGGTTGAGCTCCACTATAATGGACGAAACGTGAGGTAGATGCCACATCATGGTGGACATCTGGTAAATCAGGTGTTGATTGGATGGCCTCGTAAGTAGCTTCTATGGGGATGAGAGGCATCACATATCCAATTGAATCCAAATGATCTGGATTGGGCACAATCCATTGGTTCGTTGAGTAATGAGAAGGCAAATCATGTTCACTGTGGCAACACGGGCAGGGGTATCTGGTGTTGGAAATACTCCCATGAGGGATGAATATTTAAGGAGTCCTACCCCCACACTCTCATATATCTGCGTTGAGTGTCCTAAAAGAGGGACATTGTCCATGAGATAAGTAGTGGTGTCAGGTGTACATAAATATAATTGTTCGATACTGACAATCTTCCCTTGGCGGGGAAATTGCACAATGCGGAAGACGAATGATGCAACCACAGTCATGGCATAGAACTAGTTTCGACCAAGTAGTAGGTTGTAATCCAACGGGGCAGCAACGAATTCCATATTAATGGAAACACTCTTGATGCCCAACTCGACGATCAAAGATTGTATCAACCCATGATATTGAAAGCCACGTCCATCAAAGGCTTTCATTGTAGTGGGGGAACAGTTCAACTCGGGAGATCCAATGGCTTGCTAACAGGATAACGACATAATCGAGGTAGAGGCTACTTCGGCTAAGACAATACGATGGATTCTTTCCCCAGCAACGTTAGTAACGATTTGGAACATAAGTTGGTGGGAAAGACTTGTCTTGAAATACTCTAACTTGAACATTATGGTATTAGAAGAATCTGGATCTACAGCTCCAATCACAGATAACAGGGTCTTACGTTGAATGGGACATTTTTGTAAGAATTATAACGTTTACATAGCACAAGGAGATTGTTAAGTTTAAACCAAATAGACTAGCAAGATCACTGAAAGAAACATAATCACAAGATAGACACAGAATTTACCCTGGGAAACCCTCATGGGGTAGAAAACCCAGGAAAGCTTTCCTCAATAAGATGATCAACCAAAATACAAGATGTGCTCCAAGACTTGACCTCCTTCTCCACCTCCTGTGCAGACCTCCCAGACAAGTGCGCTACTTTTCTGAGTTGTGAGTGTGTATCAAATGAGGAGCTCTCCTCATCTATTTATACTAGTTCCCGACTGACTAAAATCCCTAATGGGGCTGACCTCTCCTGGAGAAGTCTAATAACCCTAAAATATAATATCAGGGCCAACCCCCACATGGTGGGTCTAATAAACCTAGTTACCACAAATCCTCGAAGGAATAAACATCTCCAGATACATAATAGAGTCACCTCGGAGGGATGGAACATCTCCGGAATAATAATGTACAAATATAATATTCTTAGAAGTTACAATATTCAACACTCCCCCTTAACAAGAAGGATATTATAACAACATTTGCAGGAGCAAGGAGTAGTCGACTACATCATACATGATACATCTATAAATCATCGAAAGCTTTCTTCAATTCATCATCATCAGTATCGTCATCACATGATCATGAGCATCGTCATCTCACGATCATCAGCATCGTCATCACACGATCATCAGCATCGTCATCACACGATCATCAGCATCGTCATCACACGATCATATTACAGGAAGATCAATCATGCTCTCTTTAGGACATAGGTCCATGGATGATACAATCCGATCAAGTTACAGGATGATCAGTCCTTATCTCTTTAAGACAAGTCTCATGTCTAGGGACGATGCAATCCCATCATGTACATTTTGAACCCAGTTCATGGACGATGCAGTCCTCACATGTACCTTTAAGACAAGTCTCATCTCTAGGGATGATGCAATCCTATCTTCAATTCTCAGAGACATCAGTCTACGGATTAATTCTAGGACCCCAGTTCGGGGAAGATACAATCCCCTACCTGTTCATTCAGGACTTCATTATCGAAGACCCAGTCTATGGCTCAATTCTGGGACCGAAGTCCAAGAAAGATACAATCCCCTACCTGTTCATTCAGGACTTCATTATCGGAGACCCAGTCTACGGCTCAATTCTGGGACCGAAGTCTGGGGAAGATACAATCCCCTACCTGTTCATTCAAGACTTCATTATCGGAGACCCAGTCTACAGCTCAATTCTGGGACCGAAGTCCAGGGAAGATACAATCCCCTACCTGTTCATTCAGGACTTCATTATCGGAGACATCATGTCTACGGCTCAATTCTAGGACCGAATTCCGGGGAAGATACAATCCCCTACCTGTTCATTCAGGACTTCATTATCGGAGACATCATGTCTACGGATCTCTTTAGGACTGAAGTCCAGGGATGATCCAATCCTCACATGTCCACCAAGGACTTCATTCTCGAAGACATACATCTACGGCTCACTTTAGAACAAGTGTTCAAGGATGATACAATCCCTCTTCTTTCTCAGAGACACCTGTCTACGGCTCACTTTAGAACAAGTGTTCAAGGATGATACAATCCCCACATGTATCCTCATTAATACAGGTACAAGTATCCTCAACCATACAAGTACATGTATCATCAAAAGCATGTATTCTCACTAATACATCTATCATCAAAAGCATGTATTCTCACTAATACATCTATCATCAAAAGCAAAATAAGTAAAATAAGTATTCTAAGTATAAGAGTCCTAAATCTAAATGTTTCTAGGTATCCAGGTGTAGCAGCAGGTAGCCTCATCATCGATTTTGCTTGTTGATGAGCCAATCTCATTATTAGTGACTATATTACTCCCCCTTTCGAGGAGAGTCCTTTTGAATTACACCAAGCTTGTCTTGGAAGTATTCAAATTTCACTCGAGACAGAGGTTTGGTCAAGATATCAGCAATTTGATCCTCAGTGCTCACATACTCGAGCTTGATAGCTCCTCTCTGCACCATATCTCGTATAGAAAAGTATCGGATCTCTATGTGTTTTGAATTATCGTGGAATACATGATTTTCTGTCATCTTGATACAGCTTTGATTGTCACACATAATCACAGTGGGATCCATTTCTAAGTCAAACACTCCAGATAATAGCTTTCGAATCCATACTGCTTCACAGCTGGCAGAGCAGGCAGCTATATATTCTGCTTCAGCAGTACTGAGAGCCACACTAGATTGTTTCTTGCTGAACCATGAGATCATGGAAGATCCAAGACCATAACATCCACCTGATGTACTCTTACTGTCTGAGACACTTCCTGCCCAATCAGAATCTGAGTAACCATGTAATCTGAGTTCATGACCTCCAAGATAATATAGACCAAAATCTAATGTACCTTTTAGGTACCTCATTACATGCTTTGCAGCTATTAAGTGAACCTTTCTAGGTTCTACTAGATACTGACTTAGGGTATTTACAGCAAAGCATATATCTGGCCTGGTATTTGTTAAATACATCAAAGATTCAATGATTTGTCTATATAGAGTTAGATCCACTAAATCCGATGAGTCATCAACTAATAATTTCAAGTTGGAGTCCATGGGAGTGGCCATGGGTTTACACTCCAACATATCCAATCTTTTTAGAATCTCCACAGCATACTTACCTTGATTTAGAAAGATTGCTTTTGGTTCTTGCCATACTTCTAGACCTAAGAAGTAGTGCATTAGTCCAAGATCTTTCATCTCGAACTCTGAAGAAAGCTTCTTCTTGCTTTCAATAATTTGTTTCTCATTTCCGGTTAGAAACATATCATCTACATATAACAACAGTATAACTGGTTCATCATCCATCACTTTGAGATAAAGATTGGGATCAGCTTTACTCTTGGTAAAGCCCATGCTTGTTAAGAAATTGTCAATCCTTCCGTACCAAGCCCTGGGAGCTTGCTTCAATCCATAGAATGCCTTTTTCAGTTTGCATACATGAGTTCTCCCGTCTTTAATCTCAAACCCTTGTGGTTGCTCTATGTACACTTCTTCTTCAATTACACCATTCAGAAAAGTTGTCTTAACATCCATTTGATGTAATTTCCACTTCATCATAGATGCAAGTGCCATGATAGTTCTAATTGAAGTATACCTAGCAACTAGTGCAAATGTTTCTTCATAGTCAATTCCCTCCTTCTAAGAGAATCCTTTGGCTACAAATCTTGCCTTGTATTTTTCAATGCTCCCATCTGCAGCATGTTTTATCTTGAAAATCCATTTGGAAGAAACCACACTTTTATCTTTTGGTTTGGGAACTACATCCCAAACATCATTTTTCATTATTGACTGATATTCTTCTGTCATTGCTTCTACCCATTCTTTCTTCTGAGCTGCCTCTTCATAGCTAGTAGGTTGTTGATCCGCAAGATCACACATCAAGGCCATATAGTTGGATACTAGCTTTGGTTTCTTTCTTTCTCTAGTGGAGCCTTCAGGAGCTCCATATCTTTCAGCTCCTTGAATAATATCTCTAGCCCATGCTGGCCTTCTTTTCTTAGATAAATATGTAATAGGAGGTTCTTGTGGTTCCAACATGTCATGATCCTCTGGTGAATCATCTTCAGGGATGCGCACAACCTCTGTGATTCTAGGAGGTGTATCTTCTTCATAGATTTCTTCAAGTTGGCACTTCCTGGATTTCTTGAGAGCTGCTTCTTCATCAAATGTTACATCTCTACTTATTTCTATATGATGAAAACCTTGTATGTAAATTCTGAAGGCTTTGTATGATTCACAATAACCAACAAATATTTCCTTCTTACCAGAAGGATCCAACTTAGTTCTCTTTTCTTTTGGAATGTGGATGTACACAGGACACCCAAATATCTTAAGATGACTTATCTCAGGCTTCTTTCCTGTAAATACTTCTTCTGGAGTCTTGAAATCAAGAGCACTATGGGATAGTCTATTTTGCACATATACTGCTGTCTTAGCTGCTTCAGCCCATAGATACATGGGTAGATCTTGGTCATGTATCATAGTCTTTACAGCTTCCATGATGGTTCTATTTTTCCTCTCAGCAACCCCATTTTGTTGGGGATTGTAGGGAGTGGTTAGTTCCCTCTTAATTCCGGCTTCTTTACAAAAGTCTTCAAAGTCCTTTGAAGTATATTCTCTGCCATTATCTGTTCTGAGAATCTTGATTCTCTTTTCTGAGAAATTTTCTATTAGAGCCTTGAACTCTTTGAATTTTCCAAAGACTTCATTCTTACCTTTTAGAAAGTATATCCAAGTTTTCCTTGAATAGTCATCAATGAATGAAAGATAGTATTCAAACCCACTTAGAGAAGTGGTGGGCATCGGTCTACATACATTTGAGTGTATTAGATCCAAAATGTTCTTAGTCTTTGTTTCACTCTTTGGAAAGGGGTTCTTGACATTCTTCCCTTTCTTACATCCTTTACATGAGCCATCATGGTCAACCTTCAAATCTGGTAATCCTATGACCACCTTGCTTACATAGGGTAAGGCTTTGTAGTTAATGTGAGCTAATCTTCTATGCCATAGCTCACTGGGGCTAGAGGTTTCATGAGCAAGGGCAACTTCTGGATGACCCTTGAGCTTATAGAGACCTCCTTCTTCTTCACCAATGACAACTGCATCTTTAATTGATTTTCCTTTGGACCACATGAGTACTTGTCCATCTATGAAAGCCACTCTAAAACCTTTCTTATCTAGTGCGGAGATAGAGAGTAGGTTCTTATTTAAACCTGGTACATATAAAACTTCTTTCATTTTTAAGGGTGTTCCATAATCAAGCTTGTAGCTTGCTTCATCAATTCCCTTGATGGGATATTGATAATCATCTCCTAGAGACACCTTTTGTGGTGAAGACTTTTCTTCAATTCTTGAGAGAGTTTCTTTTGACCTATCATGTGCTTTGAAGCACCACTGTCAATGAGCCATGTACCTTCACCAGGAGACATAGATCCAGAGAGTGCAGAAAATAGGACATATTCTTCTGGATCTTCTTTCTTTACTTTAGATCTTTTCCTTTGAGGCTTTTCCTCTTCTTCTTCTTCTTCTTCACTATCATCTTCTGCCATATGTGCATGATGTATTTTGTGGACAAACTTCTTCTTCTTCTTTTCTGGTAAAGTATAGTCTCTAGCATAGTGTCCTAGTTTAAGATAATTAAAGCATTGGACTGTGGAGAGATCTCTTTCTAAGTTTGTTCCTCCTTTCCTTTTGAATCTATGAGAGGGTTGAGGCCTTTTGTGGTTCACTTTCTTGAAGTGACCTCTTTTTCCTCTTTTGGTGTGGGTGGCCAAGGCTTGGTCATCCTCTTTGAGAAGAGCCTCTCTGTTGGCTACCCTAGCCTCTTCTTGAACACAATCCTCCCATACTACATCAAACTTCATGCTTTCTTTTCTGGCACACATAGTTTGTATGAATGATTCCCAAGGTCTAGTGAGACCATTTCGAGTAGTCATCACAAGTTCATCTTCATCAAGAGTATCACCAATGGCATCTAGTTGCTCCTTGATTTGGGAGAACCTTGAGAAGTAGTCTTGAATGGGTTCTCCTTTGTGCATCTTGGTACTCTTCAACTGAGTCCTTAGGTTCATCTTCCTATTGATATTCTTTCCTTCATACATTCTTCCTAGGGCATCATACATTTCCTTTGGAGTCTTCTTGGAGGCCACTTGGGGAATCAAGTGGTTTTTAATGGAATCAGCTGTGATTATCTTAGCCCTAATCAAATCCTTCCTATGCTTCTCTTTGGCTTCATCTCCTTCAGGTTCTGCAACATCATCCTTGACATAATGAGCAAGATCATTCTCTTCAAGAATGAGACCAATTCTGTATTTCCATGCCCGGAAATTTTCTATACCTTCTAGCTTGTCTTCAAGCTTAGTGTTTGGAGCCATCTTCTCTTGGGGGAGTCCAAGAGACAAGGGATAGAGTAGTACTTACCTGGAAACTTTAACCCTTTTAATTTTCCGGATCCTGGGACAGAATTTCTGGTTTATCGCACTTTTGGTAAAACTAGGGTTTGATTTTTCCGGAGTTCTACCCAACCAAAAAGTTCGATCTAGGGCTAAAAAGATTGGTTTTGAGAAGGGCTATCTAGCCATGTAATCAGAATTCAACAATACCAACTTTTTGCAGAAACCAATTTCTAGTTTATCGCACTTTTGGTAAAACTAGGGTTTGACTTTCCCGGAGTTCTACCCAACCAAAAAGTTTGATCTAGGGCTCAAAAGATTGGTTTTGAGAAGGGCTATCTAGCCATGTAATCATAATTTAACAATACCAACTTTTTGCAGAAACCCTAATTTTCACCGGAGAGAGAGAGATAGATATTCTTACCTTGTGAAAGATGTCCTATTCAGGCTAGCTCTGATACCATGTTAAGTTTAAACCAAATAGACTAGCAAGATCATTGAAAGAAACATAATCACAAGATAGACACAGAATTTACCCTGGGAAACCCTCATGGGGTAGAAAACCCAGCAAAGCTTTCCTCAATAAGATGATCAACCAAAATACAAGATGTGCTCCAAGACTTGACCTCCTTCTCCACCTCCTGTGCAGACCTCCCAGACAAGTGCGCTACTTTTCTGAGTTGTGAGTGTGTATCAAATGAGGAGCTCTCCTCCTCTATTTATACTAGTTCTCGACTGACTAAAATCCCTAATGGGGCCGACCTCTCCTGGAGAAGTCTAATAACCCCTAAAATATAATATCAGGGCCGACCCCCACATGGTGGGTCTAATAACCCTAGTTACCACAAATCCTCGGAGGAATAAACATCTCCGGATACATAATAGAGTCACCTCGGAGGGATGGAACATCTCCGGAATAATAATGTACAAATATAATATTCTTAGAAGTTACAATATTCAACAGAGATTGCGCTAAATCCTCTATTATATTATATTTTTGAGCAGCCCGAGCATTGGGATTGAAAATGGATTTTTGAATCGTGCTCTTGGGTGGACGCAATACTGAATCCGGTAAAGGTTTCTCTATGATGAGAGGACCTTGAGGTGAAGGAATGATAGATGTAGATGCTGGGGATTTTTTAGGATTACCCTCGTTAGATTCCTTTGTAGAAGGATAGTCATATGATTGTGATCGAGTATTTAAGTTGAATGTTTTGCTCCGCATCATGAGAACATGAGCGGTGGTGGATGTTTATCCTTGAGAAGGAGATTGTTGTTTTGCAATCATTTTTTGTTGTTGTGTGGGGAAGGGATCAGTTAGGACTGCGGGTGTGGGGTTCCCTTTAAGTAACTTTTGCACTTCCTCCCGATGTGGGAATTCTTTGGTGAAGTGATCATCACCACACAGTAAACAAGGATATTTTACCTTCCTCTTTTGTTTATTGTCTTCGGGATTGTGTCTGGGCTCCTGCTGGTTAGAATAATTTTTAGATTTACCTTTGTTCTTCTTTTTACCGTTGGATTTTTGGGGTGAAGCAGATTGAACTGAATTCACTTCCTCAGTGGAAGAAGGGTTGGGTGATGGTTTGGTGTGATGTCCATCACGTGTTGCAGGTGAGGTCAAGCTATGGTGGTTTTGTGATCCACTGGATTGTGTGGCAGGATGGGTGTGGACGGAACCAATGATGGAATTGGCATGAGGTCCCGTAGGTGGTTTTGCTGGATCATACATAGGGTGGGGGGAATCAGGAACGATATCATATAAGGTGCTAGATTGAGTATAGACAAGGTCTACTTACTGAGAACGATCTATAGCTTGTTCTTCCATAACAGCCCCAACCATAGCTACGTCTTTAGCTATGATAGGCAGTAGTGACTTCGCGAACCAATCTGCAAGGAGTTCGTCTGGAATGGGAGCTTTAATAAGACATCATCTCCTCCTCCACTCATGAATATGATTACAAATTTGAGTGGCGGTAGTTTGATAGAGAGAATTCAAAAGATCCATGCCAGTTTCGTAGCAGATTGGTAGCTGGAAATGAGTAAAAAATGACATAGCCAAAGATCGAAATTCAAGAAAGGAATGTGGTGGCAACTCAATGTACCACTTTGTGGCAGTACCAGTAAGGGTTCTTTGGAATAACCTGAAACAGATGGAATCATCCATTAAGGAATTGGACGAACACCATAAATGATAATTCATAACGTGGTTTTTGGGGTCCTCACCAGGTTTTCCGTCAAATTTTGGAATATCTGATGGTAACTTCACAGGAATCATAGGCCAATTTGTACCATGATAAATGGGATCGTTAGTCAACCGAGACAAGTCTAGAATATCCAGTGTATCCACAAATGGTAATTGTTGGTTCAGATGTGGATACTGGTAGTACTGATAAGGCATATGTGTACTATCAAGACCATGGACCAATTGATCGTAAGGTCTTCCCATAAGAAATTGGCCATCTGGGGGTACGTGTCTTGGGTTGGGAGGTGGACTTGAAGGGGGTCCTCTGCTAGAAGGTGGGGGTCCTCCTCCTCTAGAATGAGGTGGTACTCCTCCAGAAGGTGGGGGTCCTCCTCCTCCGGTATGAGGTGGCCCTCTGCCAAAAGGTGGGATCCTCCTCCTCCAGAATAAGGTGGTCCTCTTCCATAATGCGAGGGTCCTCCTCATCTAGAATAAGGTGGTCCTCCTACAGAATGAGAGGGTCCTCCTCCTCTAGAATAAGGTGGGCCTCTACCGGCATGCAGGGGTCCTCCTCCTCCAGAATAAGGTGGTGGTGGTGGTGGACCAGATGCTGGGGAGGTAGTTGAACAACTAGTGGAGGTGGTGGGGGTGGTTCCCTGGATGGAGGTCAGTTGGTGGAACATTATGGTTCCCCCATGGGGTATTTGTGTTTCTGGGATAGGGTAATCCAGGAAAAAGGTTTCCTGGATAATTTTTTCCTATAGCAGCATTATGATTTACCAGATAGATATATCCCCATGGGGTTTGGGTCCAAGTAGACTGTCCCCCCGTGTGATGTGTCCATGTAGGTTGTCCCATGGTAGGGAGAGAACTGCCAACCCTGCTATAGTTCAAATGTGAAGTATGTCCTCCACTCACGTTATGTCCACTAACTGCGTGATGCCCCCCAGTTAGATTGGGTCCATTAGCTAGGGGTTTCCCTCCAATTGAGAATTGTCCACTTGTATGAGTGTGTCCAGTAACCGAATGTTGACCACTAATCGTAGGTTGACCCATAACTAATTGTTGACTACTAACTAAGGGATGTCCTCCACTTAACTGTAGACTAACATGTAGATTATAACCTCCCCTTGAATTTTTAGGTGGGGTGGTAGAGGTAATGTTCCAGTGACATAGTTAATAGTGGTTGAAGGTTTCCCTCTAGTGGTTGGGATCAAATTAGGTGTTGAACCGTTCGTCTGACTCTGAGGTGTACTCATCAGGAACGATGGTTGACCTGGTTCATAAGTGGTCACGGTAGGCGTAGATGTTCCTGGTGAATAAAACAATAAAGAATGGACAGGGGAATGTTGTTCAATAGGTGACACTTCCAGATTAGGCCTAGATGGGAAACTCTGTCATCTAAGTTCGTTACTGAATGTTTGTAAACGATCCATAGTATCATAAATAGGTTGGAGAAAGACATCATTGGGGATCCATGGAGGAAGCCTATGAAATGGAATTTCCACCATCGGAAGTGACTCAAAATCGGAAACATCATGCCCTAAAGAAGTGTCCCAAAATGATGCATTTAGACCAAAAGCTGCTGATACTGTGTCATCCTGAGGTTGACTAAAAATCCAATCTGTGGCTCCAGGATGGAAGGTAGAATGATGGAAAGATGTGCTGTGTGAAGCAGGTTGTTCCACAATCAATAGACCCATAGGATCAGTGATAGGTGGGTTTTCGAGAGGTGAATAGTTCATTCCCGACTCCATGGTAGAAGTATCTTATTCATGTGACACAGATGTGGTGGGTTGATCCATATTTGCGCCTGAGTTCTCCTCATGATTAAGGGGATATTTAGGTGGAAAGTTTAAAATCCTATGGGATCTTCTCAAAGGTTGATCAACCAGAATGAATGAACCAAAATTTCTCCTAAGTGTTTTATATAAAAAAAGAAAAATTCAATCCAAAATCTACACAAGCTAAAGCCGGAAGCAAACTTATGTGGTAGGTGTGGATTCAATGGTATGGGACCTCACGGGATTATCAAGGCGGTGCAAATCGCGATATACCACAGGTTCCAACAGTTATACTTAACACAATATTTCATATCACTAACCAGGGAGGATTAGGACCATACCCCTGACCATATAAACCAAATACCTGATAACACGTGCGTAGTAGCTCCGCGAGTGTTGTTCTTGGTGTATTGCATGCCAAGACGGCCAATAGGTTAACTTGGATGGTTACAGGAATCCTAGTAGGGTCTCCCGGTATACACAAGGTACATGGGAGCTCAAATACGTAGTGGTGTTGTCTAATGCACAATCTCACGACATGATCCTTCCGCTATACTATCGAGTACGTGAAGCACCTTTCTATATACCCAATGGTACGTGAAAGGCCATTCGATATACCGATTGATACGTGGAATAAATACAATCCCTTGGGATGAAGTGGAGGCAAGTAACGCCAACTGCCACGCTTAAAGACGTCGGAACATGTCTCTAACTTAACACACAAGTTTCTATATAGTTTTAACCTAGTGCTACCGTTAAATTTTATCTTGACGGTTAGGTGAATGTATGAGGTGTAGACAGGAATTTAAAAAAATGCAAATATTTTATTTTTCTTTTCGATGAAAACTAGCTAAGGTAATTATAAATTTTCTTGTTTTCGATAATGAAATGAACAAGTACCTCTAATCTTTCAAAATCAACCAAAAGAATCAAAAGCACGCTTTCACTAATAAAAAAAACGAATAATGCACCAAATCCAAATGTTTTTTCTTTTTCTCTTTTCAAGTTAAATGAATCTATGAAAAAGTGAAAAGAAGAATCTCCTTTTGAATGCAATAACTCTAATTTTCCAAAATAATGATAAAAAGTGGAAGAAAATAAAAAGTACAATAATTTTCACTATCTTTGGAGTGCTTTGCAAAAGTTCAAATGTACTTGGAATTTTCAAGGAAACAATGAACAACTTTTTCAAACCCAAGAAAATGCAAGCTAATGATAATCCTTTAAACTTTTAAAAGATCTTTTTAACACTTGTTCCAAAGTAGAAAAAAATTCTACAACAATTTCAAGAAGCAAGCTCGAAATGGAGATAATGAATAATTTTTATTTCCTACTCCAATGCACTCAATAGATTTGAGAATGATGCCACCTTCCAGACCTACTATTCATAAAAATCTAAAAAACACACAAAAAATCGAGCAAAATGACAACAATCAAATGTGGGAGGGCTTAGAAGTCAGATCGAACAGATCAGATGGTCTGATAAGGAGTCACAAGATTGAGTGTGCTCATGGGGAATTGAAATTTTCCACAATGAGGGATGCACCCACTTGACTAGCTAGGACTCAAATAAACAATCAAACTTAAAAAACAAGCCAAGGATGAAGTATGCTAGGTCTAGGAGGTTCTGTAACAGTCAATGAAAAACACACAGAGCTCAGAACTAATCCAAAGACCAACTTTGAGAATTTTTTATACTGAGTGCAAAGTAATAGAGGGCGACGTACCCTACAAAGGTGCACCAGAGCATTGGGAGACCCAACGACGTGCTCTGCACACTGGGTAACCGCGTCAGTGACGCAGGCTTTAAACTAACAAAAAGCGTCAACGACGTAGGCTACAAACTGATAGAAAGCGTTAGCGATGCAATCTGCAAACTGGCTAAGTGCATCAGAAACACAGTGATGTGGGTGATGAAAGGCCCAAGTGCATCGGACGAGATCTAAGCCACAAAAAAATATCGAAGAATAAAAAGGTAAAAGGCCTAATGAAGATCCCAAACAGAGTCTGGATAGCCAAGAATCTCTCTGATGGTCAGATCCAAAGAGAAAAAGAAACTTCAAGGCTAGAGGCTAATTGGAAAGAAATTAAATAAACCAAAATGAAATGAAATCAAAACATGAATTACTATCCCCAGTATGGTTTCCAAATTTGTTTACGGACAATCTTTATGAGCAGACTCAAATAGATCCCCCTAGCCTAAATGGCTTAGGTCTAGAACAAATGAGTATATAACATGATTATATTTCCTAGATCAATAGAAATGCAAGAAAAATAAAGAGATGGCTTACCTCAATTATGCAATTCCTCTCTCCTTGTTGCTCCAAGCTCCAAGTCTTTAGATATTTAGCTGCAAAACCAAGAAAAGCATGTGGAAACAAACAAGTGGTAAAATCATATGGACATGAATTGATCTGGATTAACAGTCAAAGAGGAAAATCCTAAATATCTTTAACATAATAACATTTATTGAAAGAACTTGTATTAAATGAAGAGGAAAATCCTAAATATCTTTAACATAATAACATTTATTGAAAGAACTTGTATTAAATGAAGAGGAAAATCCTAAATATCTTTAACATAGTAACATTTATTGAAAGAACTTGTATTAAATGTAATGAGAAGAAGTACAAAGGGAGAGATGTTACGGCCAAAGCTTTGACGTCATAACCTCCTTCCAACAATCCTAGCCTCCAAGATTGAATGCTTAGCCTCCTAATGAATGGAGGGGATCACCTAGATAAATTCAACCAACATAAGAGTACTCTATCATTCCTCCCTTGACAATGGATATGGGGTTCATATATATAGAGCTAAAGGGATAAGAGAGGTTGAGTATCTATGGGAGAGGCTGAAGGGATCATTCCACTAGGTAAGGGGATCGACCTCCACCTTTCCATGTAAGTAGGGATAAGTCTCCACGCCATCCAAGCTTCGAGAAGTTTCTCGAAGCTTATGTTTTTCCATTTTAACCAACTGCGACGCACCTTGCACAAGGGAAACATGCGCCAGATAGTGATGAAAGCACCTTGTACAAGAGAAACCTGCATCATCGAAGCACTCTGCTAAGTTTCAGAGCATGTCACCTTGAGCCTGATGCACCTTGCCGGACAACAAGGTGCCTCGGGGTGACAAAAAAAGGTTAAAGAGTTAGACAACAACTTTCTCTTTCAATGTTTTAGCTCAGGGAATATAAGGATTAGGGAATACAAATGACACATTAGTCATGGTGATGAGAGTTTGGTGTAATAGAAGAATGTGTAACACACCCTAAATCCTCAGTGCGATTTTGAGGCAACGTGTCACACTTTCTCAGAATGCTGAAACCCAGGTTCCCACCATATCTATAGAACCACATGTGATTCCCATATTTGTTTCACTCCCAGAGAGAATTTATCCACCTTATACTTCCTTCACCATACCATTTGTTTCCAACATCATTTCACCTTCCATTTCCACCACCCAAATAAACATCCCAATTTGTAACATCCTGAAAATTTCACAAAAATTTAAATTTTTAAAGTATCATTAAATGTTGTACTTGCTAATGCAGAAATAAATAAATGCTAATCCTTCAACTAATAACAAATTAGTGATAACGATACTTCGTAATTCTTAAATCAAAATACAACAATAGTTTTGTTTGTGTGAAATTGTACATCTAAATGTTGTAATTAAGTTTATCTTGCGATATAGTTTTCTTGACAAATTACTGACAGTTTGCTCTTGGATGATGACAAAGCGGTCCTACGGGGTACCCTGAGGTTTACTTAGCTATTTTAGCTAAAGAATTTGAACTTGTATCTTTGCGCAGATCCGCAGGTAAGAGTATTACGACATGTTCAAGCACTTCCAGTAATTCTAAGAAGATTTAATTATATTTTCAGTTAGCCGTCAAATGCATTATGATAGCTCTAGTACTCCATGCATAAGAGTTATTTCACGGTATGAATCTTATTCTTGTTTTCAGTTAGTGTTATTAAAACATAATAAGAATCGCAGAAGTCGCAACTTCCATTTATTAGTCTAGAGTCTTAATAATTCGTCATATGGAAAAATAATGTAAATGTTAATAATCCCTACCTAGGATACACTGTCTATATACTTATCGTGCTACTATCTCTATTTTCCTTATTTGTAATGAATGATACATCATGTGTTTATTTATGTTAAAGTACCCACCATGTATGCTATTTCATACAATAAAAATGTGAGCCAATTGATATTTAATTAATCTAGAACTTTTAAACTTAGTTATATATATTTTACTTTTCTCAATATATAATTACATGATGACCATACTATTGTAGCAAGGGGTTGCTGTAATGTAACTATCATAAATACGATGATACTAGTTTTGAATTGTAAAAACTTTAGGACTTAAAACATTTCTTGTTTAATATTTATACGATGGTATACTCTAATGTAACATTGTTAAATAAGCAATGTAAACATAATGTTGCGATGTATAATTTATGGAGTCCTAAACTATATACTAAGTATTGAATGCCTTCTATGAATGCGATCTACATAAACATGAAGTCATTTGGTAAACTATGCAAACATATTAACTATGCATTCTCCGATCAATACTTTTGGAATGTATTACATAATAGGTGTCGACTTTATACTTTGAATATGCAAAGAAATGATATGTTGCAAACCCTAAACTGGTACTGAGATGTGATAATGACCGAGCATTAATGTCTAGTGTGCTGCCAGGTTTTCGTAACAGGTCTAGCATTAAATTCACCTGCCTACTGTATTGAGTGGAATTATTAGTGGGTGCCATCGTGGCTGTGGTTCACGTGATAGTAATTCCAAATACTACCATTACGCCAAGCTGTGCACTGCTTTGACCCTTGGTCTACTGGGCTGGCATCGTGGTGGATGTGATAATAAATATGGCATTCAAAGTGGTTGTTTCCCAATTCTCGACGTGCCTGGTTGGCATCATCTCCATCATTGATCTCATATGTTCTGGGGCTTTGAACTGGAACCCTAGTCTTTCGTTATGATTATTGTTGAAGTGTTTCTTTGGCCTTCATTTTGCTTGCCAGTGGTAAGGTGGAAAAGCCGACCATCTGCAGCAATGTAGGGCTGGGTAGTTGTGGTTTGGAGGACTCCTTCCTCGAGTTTGATCCCTTGACCTGTTGGGAAAACTTAATAGTTTCAGGTGTTTGTTTCCTCTTTTAGAGCTGAGCCATAATGCAACATTCGATGTGTTTTTAGGAAGTAGTTTTCAGGGTTTTCTGTTGGTCTTTGAGAGGGAATTTTGGACCAGAGATCGATTCTCTTGCATGAAAAATAACAGGTGATTTTCAGAGTCTGAATCTCTTCTTCACTGCGTTTGCTAGATGGTTATTACTTTTTTTGCTACTGGCGTCTCAAATCTGGGAGCTACGTTACACAGGTAATGTTTCGAACTTGAAATATTAACACTATCCGTTATCTTTATTAATATCTCTGCAAATCCTGATTTAACTTCTGAAAGTTTTGGATACAAGTTTTACTTCGTCAAAAGGATACTGACTTGAAGCTCGGTGGAAGAATGTTGCTCAACCACCCGGTAAGCCTTGGTGGTTCTTTTTCCTCGTACGTTCTCTTGGCACAGTGTGGCTGATGCTTGATGTTTGACGAGAGTTGGTATTGGTCCTTGGCAAAGGTTTTTGGCTGGTGCTATGTTTTGAGAGCCAAAAGAAAAGTGCCCAGAGGATGGGATCCTCGGCTTGTCTTGTTACTCTGCTTTGCAACATTTTTTAGTGTAACTTTTGTTGAAAAAAGTAAACTTGTTTTTAAGATGTAATTTCTAAAGGGATGAACCCTTGGTCATTTTAATGGAAATACAGTGTTTTTAAGAAAACTTAAAGTAGTTTCTGTGTGAGGTATAAGTTTAACTAAGTCAATGTTTGAGTAATTAATACAGTGTTTGGTGAAAGTCGAGAGCCATGGGCTAACTCGTTTCTGCGAAATAGAAGGTTCTGTGCTACAATGTTTATACCATTGTTTGAATGGTGCTATGGAAATTAGTTTGTATTGAACCATATCTTAAATATACACATTACAAATGATAATAGTGTTTTAATCTGAGTTTGGCTTGCACAGGTAGATAGCTATCGTGAATTGTAATAGTTGAACTATAGTAATGCGTTTGTTTTTGAAAATTTTGAGGGAAAGAAATTGATGTTTATGTTTTCTAAATATTTGGCCATAAGATGGCTATATGATAACATTAGGGTTTCTAAATCGAAAACTGTAGGTGTCTGCAAACTTTGCAAAGTTGAGAATTAGTCTTGTAATTCTTAGCAGAACATTTAGGTGTTTTCTGTAGAAGATAAAAAAATAAATGTCTAGGGTTTTGGGTTTTGATGATTCGAGCTAAACAATGCTAAGAAATTATTGGAATCAAACATTAAGGAATTAAAAAGGTAGATAACATATTCTGGTCCTAAATATAAAATATAATCTACTACCAGAATTTGGAATACATAGAAGGTTTAAATTTGATTAATATTTAATGCTGCGTAAAAATAGAAAGTTTTGATATCGAAATAACATAGATATTCTGTGTTGATATTATAGCTATGTTCAAAGACTAAGTACAGTAAAGAAAGGGAAAATAAACTTGTTAAAAGACTGTGATGAATGTATTTGCTATGACTCGAAAAATAAAAACCTAGAATATTTTATTTCTGCAAAATTTGGGTCATAGCAGGTTAGCCTGAAAGATAATGAAAATTTTAAGTTTATTTCGCAGCTGCTTATAATTCATGAATATCGATGAAGGAATGAAATGAAATTATAATACTTTACAGTTTTGAATGAAATAATAATAAAATGCATAACATGTGAAATTTGGAAAGAAGTAAATGACCTAAGTGTAAACCCTAGGTTTTTGTATAGATATGAAATATTTATTTCTGACACTAAGTAAAATAAAATACTAAAATGTCTGTAATATGAAATGTTATCATATATTCTAAACTTCCTTATCTGTGGAGTACGATACAAAAAACAACATGGGGAAAAATACAGAGAGGGCATTTTATTCATCATTCTACACATTCATATCTTGGACAGAAATCAACCATTTTTCTGCATAATGAAATTAATAGTTTTTATCTAATGAATACTAAATCAATACTTTCAGAAAATAATTTAACTATTTAGAAAAACATAAATGATGAGTAGAACCTGTAACTGTAGATAGGGTGGACAAACACCCAATGAAGCATGTTCCTCCCAACCTTCTCTAGAAGAGGCAGTCAATCTACTTGTCTCCTTTGGACCCCCGAGCCTGTTCACTGAACCACTAGGTAGAAGATTCTATGTAGAAGCAAGGCACTCAAAATTTGTACAGACAACAAACTATTAAGACTTGCTCCTAAGCTTTTATAACTTCAGCACTCAATAGTATAACTCTGCACTCAGCAGTAACTTTTATGACTTCAACACTTAGTAGTATAACTCTGCACTCAGTAGTAACTTTTATGACTTCAACACTTAGTAGTATAACTTTGCACTCAACAGTATAATAGGCAGACTTACTCCATGATCAAGAAATAGCATATCCCCTCATCGAATCTCTTGGGTGCAAGCAGCAAAACCCCAAGGTAAATTTCCTCGTTAGAAAAAGTGATGAACCTCAGTCCATAACTCGATGGCTTTTATAAAGATTGCCTAGGTCTTTAGTGGTCAGTTTTCAATAAATGAGTCTCAAGCTCCAGTCCCATCTTTCAGGGCACTAAGACCACAATTTAAGGGAGTTGTCCCATACCAACAACTAGTTACTTGCCTCATGAAGCTACCATTTGTCCATTGCCTTCTACCCCAGATTCCATTCCACCTAGTGGGTCAGTAAACTCTCTTTCAACAGTCTCCTTAGGTGTTTGTCTCCTATTTAATTTATTTAATAATAAAATATTGTGAAAATTATAGTCATCCTTGGACACTTGTCCACTATAAAACTTTACAATAAAAGTTAAGATAATGTTTCCAACATAGAATGTTTTTCAGCAAAAAGGGGTATGTTACACAATTCCAACTTCTACTGTTTCCCAAACTCCACCTTTAGTCTCAACTTCTGATATGTCCACTTCTACAATTGACATAGTGGCAGACTTTGGGGAGTATGATGTAGTGTCTTTGGGTGAATACTTTTACAGCAAATATGAGAAGGCAATGGTGAAAAGAGGATCTAAAAGGCAAAGGAAAGGAACTGTCATGCATGGACCTGTTCCCAACCGGGTCATATGGAAGAGGACATCCACAGATGTGCAGCAAGAGGCACTTGATACTGCTACCGCAATGGGGTCCTTTGCTGGGGATAATTATGATTTTGTTTCCTCTTTGAACAAAGAGATTGAGGCCAAGCAAGAAGAACTGAAGAAGCTCAAGGAGGAGTATATAAAAACCAGTGAACAACATGAATCTCAACTTCATGAGTTGAGAAATGAATATGACATTCAGCTGAAATATCTGCAAGCACAAAATGCTTCTCTCCAGCTTTATCTACAGGAAGTACAAGTCCAAAATATTGGCTATGCTGAAAGGATTGCAGTACTTGAGCAGCAGCTGAAGGATTAAGAGTCCAAGGAAACCACTTCTTCCTTTTCTAGTTTCTCCAAGGAAGAGTTCAAAGAACTAACTCTGAGAATAAATGAAGATCACAAGAAACCCTTGACCGAGCTATTTGATTCCCTGAATGACATTCAGGAAACATATAATGTTTTTGAGTGACGTTTTATTATCCTGGAACAACATAATGAAAGAAGGGGAGAAACATCCAAAGCCATTGAGGATGTAGTTGATTGGAAGAGATACATCAAGGACAAGCCTGAAGACATCCCAGTTTTAGACAGTTTCAAGTTCAGGAGAATCAAAATATCTTTAGATGCATGGGAACATGCTTGTCAGTCAGTTGAGGACACAATACATAAAGAACAAGAAGTTTGCATTAGGAGATGGTATGCTGCGGATAATATCATGGTCATGTTCAAATTTCAAACTATGGAGCTCACCAAGAATGCCTGTACAACTAAGCTCCAAATTGAATAGGTTGATGAAAGGTGTGCACAATCCAAAGAGAGAATTCAACAGCTGGAGCATGTTCAAATTTCAGAGGTCAAAGAGTTGATCGAGCAACCCATCAGTTTGGGGATCAAGATCCACCCTTTTCTGCGTACGTGGCACAAAGTGAAGAAGAAAAAAATTGAATCTTTCACTTGTAATACTCAGCTGGCCCTCGATTTGGCAAAATATCCCAATGTGGAAGAATTTTCAGATGTATGGGCCAAGTGGCGAACTGCCCTTGGCCATTCTTAGATTAGAATGATTTTGTAATCCCTGTTTTATGGGAAGTCTATCCTTTGTAAATTTATGTAATTATTATTTGAAGGGATTAGATCTCATAGGAGAGGGAGGAAGAAATCACTAGAGGAGAACTGGAGACACTCTGTTTCTCTGAGACATTGTAATTTTTTGCAAGCTTATTGAATTACAATCAGTTTCTCTTTGCCATCCCTTCTGTACAATTTGTCAAATTTCTTTGATAGATTCCGATTTCTCATTTCCATTATTGAATTAAATCTGTTTTATTTTGCAAATTCAATGTATGCATCGATCTGTTGGTTGGATTTATCTTAACATACAATTCAGATCCTATTATGTGTTGAATGACTTTATTTGTTTAACTCATTTTATCTATTTCTGCAAATGAAGAACAATTATAATTACATTCATGCTAGTTTGTCAATTGGCATATAATAACAGAATGATCTCATACAAACAAATACTTTAGGTGAAATCACTCAATTTTCATTGCCTGATATTGTGTAAAGCTGATTAATATATATCCAGTCCATATGTTTATTGATTGGTGAAACATTTAATCAAAACTCTAGATTTGATTGTTCTGCAATTCAAATCATATTCCTTTAACTAGAACTAACTTAATTAGACATTTTTCCATTAAAAAAACTTACATCACAGACATTTAAATCACCTTTTAAAATATTCCCTAACATGCATCAACTCTGCTCGGCCATATTTATTCAAAATTGAAGGGCTCAATACAAAACGAGTGTCTCTTCACGGGTTCCAACACTTACTACATTGCCAAAATTTGTCTTTCATACATTGTAAAAACTCTCGAGGTAAAACCCTAACTACTGCATAACTAAAAATATAAAATTATAAACTAACTATTACATTCCATTTCGGTCAAAATTTATACAATTTCCAAAATTTCTCAAAATATAACATTTGATGTCTTTCTATTGGCTGTAGCTGCTGACAGGGCTTCTTTCTCGAACAATAGTCTTCAATTCTGCAAGGTGTAATTCATTTTCCCATATCTCTCCACTATCTGCCATTGCTCTGTAGAAGGTACCTCATAACTAGTCATCTCCTTGACCATAACTTTCATCTCTGTGTGCTCTGCAATGGAAGTTGGAGGAATCTTTTCACCTATCATGGGAAACTGGTTTAGAATTTCAAAATCATCTGAGAGTTTCTACAGTAGAATTTTCCCTGTTAGAACACGAGTCAAACCTTCAAATTTCTTATGGTTCCTCCTGATGTTAAATAGTAAATCCTTATAATTGTTCTCAGAAATTAACACATTATTTTCATCCTAAAAAGAAGGCAGTCCCTTTTGTATTAGCTTTTCAAATCCCTTTTTGAAGGCTTCAACCTGTTTCTTCATTTGTTCTGCTCTAGCTTGAACATTCTCCATGTGGGAATGTTTTCCAAGGACTCTCCTAGCCCAAGTTATGACTATTACCCCGTTTTTTTATAGCCATTGCTTTCAGATCATCTTCTGTTAGAGTATTTAAGAAACTTATGGTATTCTGGGCTATATATTTTGGTTTCTTATCTAAAACTTCTCGCATTGATGTACATATTTGTAAGTTATCATTTGCTATGGCTTCCTTTGTCTTCATAAAATTTAAATAAGGCATGAATTTTGCAGCCTCATTGATGATTGAATCCCAAATGAATCGCTTTGCACCTTGCAATGCTAGTTGTCTTGTCACTTGACTTACGAACCTTTGATTTCTGCCTACCAATTCTTTATTGCTATTTGTCAACTCTTTTATTTCATTTTCCTTTTTCTAATTTTCCTCTTCTAGTCTTTGTTTTTCTTCTTTTAGTTCTTTGATCTCCAGCTCTTTCAAGCTAACTTGGGACATAGCTTGAATTATATCACCCGTGTTTGCTTCTTTTTTGCCTTGATCTATTCCTTGCTTCTCTTGTGCTATATTTTCCAATTTGGCCTCCAGATCTTCAATTTGAGTCTTAAGACTCAAACCATCTTTCTCCCAACTTTCCTCTTTTTCCTCAAACTTGAGCAATTTAGCTCTACAGTCATCCAATTATTGAGATAAATTTTCTTGTTCTTGTTATAACATAGTTAATTCAGAGGCTTGAATTAACTGAGTTGCTGGAATGTTAAGCTTTTCCTTAAGTAATTGGATAGTGTTTTCTTTCTCAGCTAAAAGCTTTTTACTTACCTCCCCTCTATTTGGTTCATCATTGCTCTCCACCAGGTCATCTTGCAATATTTTTATTTGCTTCCGATGAGCTTTGTTCTTTGTTTTCTCTTGCTTCAACTGGATTTCCAACATGTTCACTGTATTCTGTATTTTAGCCAGTTTTAAAGTAGCTTTCATCAAATCAGTATAAATCACCTCTCCATTCTGTCTATGTAGTTGAATTTTATCAGGGACTGGTATCTTTTGCAAATTCAATTTCATTTCTGTTACCTTATCATCAGACGGTATGGCCAAATTCAAAGTATTTTTGGTTGGATCTCTTTTGTTCATCAGAGTAATTTCTGAATCAACAACATTCCTGACTTTTGGAAACAACTTATGCATTGCTTCTGCTGCTGTTTGTTTGTCTTGCCCATATTTTACATATATTTCAGCTCTTGATTGAAATTTGTTAGAATCACCTGTAGTTCTTGCCTCGTCAAATTTGTATTCATGTACTTGAATTTCTGGCCCTTGGTATTTTTCTTTCTTCTTTCCCTTTTCTTTTTCAAATACAACTACTTCATCTTGCTGGCTTGCTTTTAATCTTTTGGCTTCTCTTTCTTCCTCCATCTGCATATCAGTACTTTCATAAAAAATTCTTTTACTTGTTGCTTCAATCTTTCCTGTGGTAGGTACCAACTCAGCTGAAACTTTATCCAAGGTAGAAGGATTAGCGTGTGAACATCTTGAAACTTCTGTGTCTGATTCATCTTGTAGTAAATTTTCCATCTTCACCAATCCTTCAACCTCTTGGTGATCAAAGGCTCTATTTATGTTATGTTGCCTTCTGTCATAAATAACATGACAAGGATCATAATTAATACTTGTCGTTTTCCTAAAACTTAGTGCTTCTAAATGTTTTTCTACAAAAGGGAGAGCATTCTTGTTCTTGATGATAAAATGACCAATTTTTAAAGGGAACTTTATATCTGAAGCTTTCTTGAAAGCTAGAAAATGGTCATTTTCTACTGTCAATTTCTGTCTAATAAAATCCAAAGCAAAAACTCTCCGAGTCAAAAAGCCTTGTAGAATATAGGGCTCCTTAAAAAATCCATAAAGTCTAATTAGTGTATGATGCTTCAGTAAAAACTAGTCTCCAATTGTTTTTTCTGGGATTAATTGCATTAGGGTCTTCATCTCTGATAATACTCTAGGCAAATTTTCTCCAAACATCAATTTGTATAATTTTGATAAAATAAAATTCATAAAATTAAACATACTGTCTTCCACTGTTTCTGAAAACACTGACTGTGGGAAATGTAAATATTTTTCACTGAAAAATAGGAGCATTTTCATTAGGTGTGTCTGGAATCTAAAATGTCTAGAAGTGTGGAAATTCACCAACTAAGAGTGGATGTTCCCAGCCAAGAATTCATCAAATTTAAGGCAGGGTACTTGACTGTAATCCATTTCTGGTTTACCAACACTTAATCTAAAAAGAAAACTTAATTGAACCTCTGTGACCATGGAGTCATCATCAAACCCTAAAAACTGTGAAATGAGTGACAAAACTAACTGTGAATTTTCATCAAAGAAATTAATGTCAAGTGGATAGGGGGTGTTATCAATGGCAAGGTCAGGGGTGTTTTCCTTACTGCTTTCTCTGATTATGAAATGATGTGGAGATGACACATGTACAGCAGTATGGTATTTCACAACTGCTCCAACATCCATTTCATTGTGCATGTTGGCAACGCGGAAATATTATGGGTCGTCGATCTAACCGCCCCTTTATCAAATAGCCATTGATCTTGGTGTGCCTTTAATACCACCCGACTTGACTTTCCGGCGCACTTTATCTTCGTTATCCTCCTTGCTCTTTAGCTACATCTTTCTTCTAATTCGAATATCTGGTTATATACCTTCATGAGTTTCATTCGCATCTCTTCATTATGAATTTCGTGTCTCTTCAGGTTGTATCTCTTCATTCTAAACAATTTAATTAATCAAATGGATCTCTGTTTCAATTAATTAAATTTTTGGATTAATTCTCTGTTTTAATTAGATTTCTTGTTTATTAATTAATAGCATAACCTATGACCATTTTGTAGAACCTGCGAGAACCTACAAGAGCCTATGGGCATATCCTGCGGGGAAAAACCTGCGAACATGGCCTACGGGAATTTCCACTCAAGCCTAAGGGCTTCTTCTATCTCAAACATGGGCTTGACTTTTACTTTTGTGGGCTTGGCCTTTAGCCTTTTCAGACTTCATCCTTTATCCTTTGTAGGCTAAACCTATGGCCCTTGTGGGCTTCATTCCATGCAGGCTCTCCCTATGCGGGCATCATCCCTAAGCCCCTTGCTTCTTTGTGGGCATAAGCGGGCAAGGCCATTGCGGGCATGTGCTTCTTCCAACGGACATTCCTAAGCCCCTGCGGGCATTCCTAAGCCCTTGTGGTCTTTAAACTTAAGCCCTGCAGGCATCCCTAAGCATTAGGGGAGTTTTGAGGTCTAAAATGGGCCTCCTAAGGGAAATAATAAAATAATAGTTTTAATAATAAAATAAGAGTTCTAAATTTTAGAGAGGAAAAAGAAAAAACTATTTTTTCTTATCGTATTTTTGACACATCTCCTTAATGATTTACCCAAATTTCAAGTTTGGGCACTCTTTGGATGCGGATTTCAATTACGCATCCAACCCATACCCACATGACATACTTTTGAGGCACCCACGACATGACAATTTAATGAAAATTTCAATAAAAAAACTTATTTTAATATTAAAATACGTTTTTTTATTGAAATTTTCATTTTTTCATGTCGTTGGTGCCTCAGAAATATGCAGTGTGGGTATGGGTTGGATGCGGAATTAAAATCCGCATCCAACGAATCTCCAAACTTGAAATTTGGGTAAACTGTTAAGGAGATATGTAAAAAATACGATAAGAAAACATAGTTTTTTCTTTTTCTTTCCAATTTGTTTTACAAATTTTACCCTTATGGTTGACATCATCATCTTGAATCCTATTGGTTCTTATAAAGTGAATTTTTATGGTACATTATTTTTTTTAAGGCCCATTTTTAACCTCAAAACTCCTCTAATGCTCCAGCGGGCTTAACCTCAGCTCCTACGGGCATCCCTAAGCTCCTGTGAGCTTAACCTCAACCCCTTCGGGCATCCCTAAGCCCCTACGGGCTTAACCTCAGCCCCTGCGGGCATCCCTAAGCTCCTGCGAGCTTAACCTCGGCCCCTGCAGGCATCCCTAAGCCCCTGCGGGCTTAACCTCATCCCCTGTGGGCATAACCTTAGCTCTTCCTTGCTCTCTTGCGGGAATTCCTAAGCCTTACACAGGCATGTACACTTTCCTTACAAGCATACTCCTTAGCCCTCTTGTGGGCATATTAAGCCCTTTTGCGGGCATTTCCTTTACGGGCGTCTCCTTTGTAGGCCCCTTTGTGGGAATTCTATTAATCCCCGTGGGATTTATCCTTAAGCCCTTGCGGGCATAACCCTTAGACCCTTATGAATAACCATTATTTTTCTCTGTTTTGGCAGACCAAGAACTCGCACGTGAGAGCACCAAATAGGAACCTGACTCCATGGATGGATTTCCAGTTCATCATGGAACAAGCCTATGCCACCTGATTAATTTTATCAGCACAAGGGCACTTCCTTGCAGGCATTTTCAAATGGCCTCTTAGCCATGTGAGTTCAACACTTAGCCAAATTTTTGTTCTTAATACGCAAAACACTTTTTCCTTCACTTTGGCAGATTGATTTCTTTCATATCTGATCACCATAAGGAAAAGTAAAAGCATGGCTGGATAGACACTTCAATAATGGACAAGATCATGTCAATTGATGAACTTATTGACACACATACACATCATCTGGCGGGCATTTGGAAATGGTCTTCCAAACTATTGATTTGACACTTAGGCAATATTATCAAACCCTAGGTTAGTATGAAGTAATTTTTCTTTTCATCAAATTTGAAGTGTGAGACACCCAATGGATAGAGGCCAACAAGGTGATTCCATCTAGACCAATTTTCACCTCTTGAAGTCTCTTTCTCTCTCCTCGGCGGGCATTTTACTGGACTAGTGCAAATCAAGCTGAGAGGCACTTTTGGCAGATTAATATCTTCCACCTCAGAGACTCTTTGGAAAATCTGAGACCATGGTTGGATGCACCAAAAAAAATTCTAGAGATCCATACTCTCAAACTGATTTGAAGACAAAACATTAAAGACAAAAATTTGTCTAAATGTCAAACTCACATGGCTAAGAGGCCATTTGGAAATGCCCGCAAGGAGGTGTTTATGTGCTGATAAAATTAATCAGATGGTATAGGCTTGTTCTCTAATGAATTGGTTATCATATCTTCCTATGGAGTTCACACATGTGAAGCACAAGCCTGCCAAAATGAGAAAAAGTTTGTTTTTGCTGTTCAAATGAAGGTTGAAGAGGCATTTCGAAATTCCCGCAAGGAGGTGTCCTTGTGTTGATAAAATTAATCAGGTGGCATAGGCTTGTTCCTTGATGAACTGGTTATCTATCCATAGGATTAGATTTTCCTCTGGAGTTCACACGTGTGAAAGACAAGCCTGCCAAAATAAGAAAAATGTTGTTTTGTTTTGCATATTAAGAACAAAAATTTGGCTAAGTGTTGAACCCACGTGGCTAAGAGACAATTTGGAAATGCCCGCAAGGAGGTGTCCTTGTGCTGATAAAATTAATAAGGTGGTATAGGCTTGTTCCTTGATGAACTGGCTATCTATCCATAGGATCATATTTGCCTCTGTAGTTCTCATGTGTGAAACACAAGCCTACCAAAATGAGAAAAAAATGTTTTGATGTCCAAATAAAGGTTGAAGAGGCATTTGGAAATGCTCGCCAAAGAGTGTCCTTGTGATAATAAATTCTCCATATGGCATGGACATATTCCCTGTTGATTTGGCCATCTAGCTATGATGTCAGTTCTCTCTTTGAGGCTCACATGTGTGAGATTTTGGCCTGCCAAAATAAAGATCAATTCATGTATAACCAGAATGGTCGAGATTGGAAAAATACAAAGCACAAGAAGGGTCGGTCGACCCTTCGTTTAGTAGATAATTGTGAACACCAATATCCATCAATTCACCTGTATCTAGAATGGTGAACAAAATAAGGATCATACGACCATTTTTGCAGTCTAGAACTAGTATGAAAATAATACTGGGCAGAGGAAGGGTCGGCCGCCCTTTCATTTATGAGGGAATTGTGCAAATATTCAACCTACGAAGTATAGGGTGTCAATTCATGTATATCCTGAATGGTGAAGACTCGAAAAATACTAAGCACAAGAAGGGTCAACCGACCCTTCATTTAAAAAAAAAGAAAAAAATTTAATCTACGAAGGTTGGGACGACAAGTCCCCACTACCGAGTTCCGCAGTAAATGGTAGGGATCGGCACATTGGCTAAGTTATAACATGTACACAATGTTTATCCCAACTTCCAACTTCCGACAAGAAGGATCGATCGCCCCTTCGTTTAGTAGATAATTGTGAACACCAATATCTGGTAATTCACCTGTATCCAGAATGGTGAACACAAGAAGGATCGAACCACCCTTCTTACAGTCTAGAACAATTATGAAAATAATAGTGGGCAGAAGAAGAATTAGCCGCCCCTTCATTCATTTATCTCAGGCCTCATTCAAAAATGGGGTATTGGTTAATGACATTCAACTTCAAATGACTGTCATATTATACAAATAACAATTCATTTAATGCTTTGTATATTTTTGACAACTTCAAATGGCCATCATAATTATCATATTGGAACACCACAAAAACCAATTTCAAAAGTGGCAATATCAAAAGAAAAAGTATGCTTTTGGAACTTGGATTTGGCACTTTTGGAACCTGGATTTGGCAGTTTCGGACCCGGTTTGGGCACTTTTGGAACTAGATTTGGCACTTTTGGAACCGGTTTTGGCACTTTTAGAACCTTGATTTGGCACTTTCGGAATCGGATTTGGCACTTTTGGAACCAGTTTTGGCACTTTTAGAACTGGATTTGGCACTTTTGAAACCGGATTTGGCACTTTTGGAACCGGTTTTGGGACTTTTGGAACTTGGATTTGGCACTTTCGGAACCAGATTTTGCTTGATTTTGGAGTTTAGAAAGGCTGTTTTTGACTCGTCTTCAAAGTGAGTTGGACTAGAATATGTCCAAGTTTAATGAAATTGGCGTTTTATCTTCTCTCCGACTTGGAGGGACCACTCTCATATGGTGGGAGAGTATAACTCAAAAGGATTTGGCCTCAAAAGGCAATATTATATTCTCTTGGCATGAGTTCAAGTCAGCATTAAAGAAGCAGTTCTATCCATTGCGTTACATACAACAATAAATGATGGATTGGCAGAATCTGAGGCAAGGTAAGGGTCCAAGTGTACAAGAGTACACACAAGAATTTCGGAAGAGAGATTTAATACTTGGTATACCTCTCTACACTCAAGAAATTCTTCTCAAGTACATAGGAGAATTACATAGTTATTTGCGTCATACAATACTTATGTTTAATCCTACTAACCTGGATGAAATGTGTTTTCAAGCCACACATATTGAATCCAAAGGGAAGAATATTCATGATGATTTTTCTTCAGTTGAATCCAGTAAGTTGAAGGAAGGTAAGGACAAAAGGAAGAGCAAGCATACAGCTACCGTGAAGAAAGGGGACACAAAAATTTCATGTTCTCATTGTCAGAGAGATGGACATCATGCAAAACACTGTTGGAAGCTACATCCAGAATTGAAACCAAAGTGGTTTAAGGATCAGAAAGGGAAGAAAAAATCTACGGTTATCGTTGAGGACCTTGGATCAGATTCTGAGGATGAAACAAAGATATTAATCGTAGGTGTGAAAGGTAAAGCTATTATTGTTAATGATTCTAACATTGGCTCTTCATGTGCTTCTACTTATAAAGAACATTATAGTTCTAAAGATAGAAAAAAGGAATGCATTGTTTCATAGAAGGGTAATTACAAAACAAACTAATATCGACACACTCATAGATAGTGGATCTCAAGCTAATATTATTTCAGAAAAATTAGTTAAGCAATTGGGATTAACAACAAAACCACACAAGAAACCTTATCAATTAGGTTGCGTATGCAAAGATAAATATTACAAGTAAGAAGACAATGTGATCTAAAGTTTTCAATTACATCCAAGTTTGTAGATGAAGTTGAATTTGATGTGGTTCCACTAGATATCTGTGGAATTGTGTTGGGAAGGCCATACTTATATGATCAAAAGGAAATATTCTATAGAGAACATAATCAATATCACTTGTTTAAGGAAGGAATTGAGTACATAGTACATTCACATTCATATAAAAATGACAGATCAATGGGAACTACACAACAATTGAAAAGGGTTGTTAATGCAAGTCGGGATTTGGAACTTATATCTATGCATTTTTAGGAAGAAAAGAATCCTAAGCTTGAAAAGGAAGTGTCGTTGCAACACAATACATCTATTATGTTTGATAGTGTTCCTGTGATAAAGCATAAGCATGATATAAGTACAATCTCTTTCACATGTTCAATTTTGATATTCAACTTGCTACTGATCAATAGTATATGGTTTGTTCCTACAATATTGAATGAAGATCTTGTTGAAAAAGGGATTAATGTACTTAACAATATCAGTGCAGTGTTGATTGTTGTTATGATGAGTCATATGTACAGGTTTCAAGAAGAATGGACAAGTGATATGTGACAAATGAGACAAATATGTCCTCACTTATTTTCTGAATGATTTCATGGTTTTGGTGGCCCAAAATATTCCCAGTGGGAAGGTTTGATCCAAGAGGATCTTTGAGGATCGATTAGTTTAAAAGTATTCAAACAACATAACAAAGGTTACCATGGTAAATATCTATTCAATAGCTTTCCATCAATGCTTGTTTCGTGCGGAACAACCTCCGGATGAAGAAGTTGTCAACATTTGAAGTTTCGTAAAAAATGGTTAAAAATGGCTTATATATTAAATGGTAAAAGGTGGATGGAGTCTATGGGAATCGAACCCAAGACCTCCATAACCCTCCAAAGTCTCCACAAAGCTCCATTAACCAGGCTACCACCAATGTCACTTAACAAGCATGTGGTTGAAGTTCTATTTAAAGTTGAAATGGTTTATATTTTGAAAATGGGGAGGGACCGAGGGCATAGCCCTCGATCCCATGTCAACACCGAGACCCCCCCATGTTTTTAGAACCATATGCCAACACATAGCGGTTGAACCTAACCATAAATCAACATGGAGACATATTCCAACACCACCGAACTATACAACAAACCACATAATAAACCATATAATAAGCATATCACAAACTATATCAACGTGGACCACATATTATATTCCATATACAAACTTCAAACCAAAAGCACATGGAGGGAGGAGAGGCCCGCAGGCTTCACCCCAAGACCTCTCCCCATATAACGCAACACGTTACCATTGGGGAAACGCCCCACCGTTGAGTGGATATCATTGCGAATACCTTAAAATTTTGCAGAGCCAAAACTATATAAAGAGCCACGATTTCCAACCACAGGAAGAGTTCAGAAAAGCCTCAAAAGAGAGCAGTTTTCACAGGTTTCGAGATAGGTACACGCATAGTTCCCAAGGCGCACATGTCATTAATGGGAATAGATCCCGAGGTGGAATCCATGCATAGTCCGTACATTTTTTCTTATTTGTAGGCATATTATCTCGTTTTGCGTGCTAGAGGAGGCCTCAGGCACATATAGTCAACTTTATACTCATTTTTCCCAAATTTTCGAGAGGAACGAAGTGGTGAAGTCTGTTTCTGAGTTTGACATAAATTAGAAGTGTTTCCAGAACACTCATTTTGTAAACTTTGAAGACTTAATAAGATCGGCCTTCCCATTGGAAGCGACCCAGAGACGTAGCCGAAGAAGGGTGAATTCCGTTATCAGTTCTTGTCTTCATTTTCTGGTTTGCATATCTCTTTTATGTGTTTATGTGCTTCAAATATGCTTTTTAAATTTGTCATTTAAGCCTCTTTAATGGATTTAAGCATTCAAACTTTTACATGCAAATAGTGCTTATAAATATGTTGTCATTTTCAGATCAGTATCAGAGCAGTGCTGAAAGGAACCATTGTCAAACACTAATTGCTAGGATATTTTCCATATTCTCATTAGATGTGGTGTCTTGGTTCATGGTTTGAAGTTGTGAGGGTATTGGCCCATGGTATTCCCTTCCAACCCATGGTATTTCATTAGTATATGGTATTTACTAATTTCTATTTACTATGGATAGGTTTTGTATGTGGACTTTCACGTACAAACATGGTATTCGCTTCCAACCCATGGTATTTCATTAGTATATGGTATTTACTAATTTCTATTTACTATGGATAGGTTTTGTATGTGGACCACCATTAACACAATGATTACAAATAAGGAAATCAAATGTAGACAATATATTATTTAGAAATACACGACACATTCTTTCTTGCTCATGGTTTCACATAAAGCATATTATCCTATGAAGAGACCAAGGGTTAGTTTATTGCATATGTGTTAGGGGTTTCTTTTTTTTTATGTCAAGTGAACCATGTTTACAACCAAGCCTTGTAATAGTTTCCATTTATGTTTTGTGGCACTTGGTGATGGATATTTCCATATGTATTGTGGAAACATGCAAGCCATGGTATGGTTTTGCATTTGAAATATTAATTGTTGATCAGTATTGTAATTGGGCCATTTTTCCTTGTACGGGAGCCCAAAATATTTGTTTTAGTTTCTTTTGATTTAGGAAAAAGTGTCAAGACTCAGTAGGAGTCGAAATACATAAAAGGAAGGAGGGATTGTTTCCATGAAAAAAAGGGAGCAATATTAGGGCCTTGTGATAAATGGGAATACATCCCATATTTGCAGATCTTATACATACTCTGGGATTGATGAATTTCAACGAGAGATATCTTCAAGTCCCAGGGGAGCAAGATACTCAGATGCAGAGGGAGCAAGATGCTCAGATGCAGAGAAAGCAAGATGCTTAGATGAAGAGGGAGCAGGGCACTCCAACACAAAGGAAGATCTGATGAGCTTGAAGATGAATGTTTGCAGCATTGGGGAGACAGTCCCCCAGTATTATCCAAGTGACTTGGCTAGGGGTGAATTCCCTAGAGTCAGGGAAGTATCAACTCTCAGTCACCCCGTGACAGGGTGGGGATACTGGTCCTTGATGAGTAGTGTTGATGCATTGAGAAAGTGTTCCCCCAATATTATCCATGTGACTTGGAATTAGAGTGGGGAAATTCCCTCTTCTGGAAATCCTATGACGGGGTAGGAATATTAGCCCTCAGTTGCACACACTATCCTCCTAGAGGTTGAGCATCGAGCATTCCTCCAGTATTGGCCTTGTGACTTGGCTAGGAGTGAATGACCTAGAACGGGGCAATGCCTTCTCCCAACCATCTTGTGATGGGATGGGGAGATTAGTCCCTAATTTCTCACTCATCAACTCAATACTCAGTTGTAGAGGGAGATGACTATCCAGATGCAGAGGGAGCATGATGGATTTTGTAACAGAGCGATCAACTACAATGGATGGGATGCTTGAAAACAAATGTTGATGTTTTCCTAGATGTAGCATCAGGCAGACCTTCTACCAGATTGGTCATGTGATTTGACCAAGGAGAATGATACATTCACTCACAGGAAATGGCCATGTGATTTGGCTAGTGGTGAATGGCCTTGGCGTAGCCTTGCCTAGCCACGTGATTTGGCTAAGTGTGATTAGGGATCGAGGTGCTTGCACAACCTTTCTTAGTCCTGTGATTTGGATAAGAATGAATAAGGCTTGAGGCCACATTACATATTCTGTGAGGAAGTACGTCGTGATGGAGTGATCTATCTCATTATAGAGCAGGTTTGACTTGTTTATTTGATAGGGACTAGCTATCCCTTGTGGAATAAACAATGTCTAGTCTAATGTGGGTGCACACACTTTAGATCCCTATACATGAATAGATGTGCATGTGAGGAGAAGAATAACATCAGCTAGGAAGGAGAATCTCCAAGTAGAGTCTCGGGAAGAGACTTGAAGTGCTAACATTGGGTATGTTATCATAGAGACGATTCCCTGGCTGGTATTTTAACTAAGGAGAATCTCCAGGTAGAGTCTCAAGACAAGAATTGAAGTGTTAACAATGGGTATGTTAGCATAGAGACGATTCCCTGCTTGGTATTTTAACTAATGAGAAGCTCCAGGTAGAGTCTCAAGAGGAGACTTGAAGTGCTGACATTAGGTATTACTCCTCCAGGGAGATCTTGGTGGATGGGGCCCATAAAGGAGCTAAATAAGTTTTGAGATGGATATGCCTAGTAGGATGAATCTAATGTAGTTAACATTGAGAGTTCTATAATAATCAAAGATGATTGGAAGGAGAATGGACCATCACCATGGCTATGCTCGTGAAGTAGAATAGTTCACTAGCTAAAGAGTGAGGTATATTCCAGCTCCAGTATATTCCGACAGATGATCAAATTATAGACATTCTCCCCAAGCCTTTGTTCAGAGTGAAGTTTGCATACTTCCATGAAAGGCCTGGAGTGTTGGAGATTCCCTTCCTCAAGAAGGGAGATTGATGAGCAATGTGGTTGTTGATGTGTCACAAGCCAAGACTTGTGCCTGACTCCTTTGTGGGATGTTGCTCTCTGTGGACTATGGTTCCGTGTGAACTCATATGAGTTCTGTGTGGACTCCTTGTCCTATGTGAATTGTGTTGATCACACTTCTCGATGGACTGAGTTGTGTGGATGTCATGTTGGTAGTAGCCACATGAACAAGAATAAATCTTTCTTATGATGACGAGATGTACAAGAAATCCAGTGTTGAAGATCATACCTTGGATATCTAAAGACATGCCTTGTTCTACTCCTTAGATCCTAGCTTTAAAGAGGGAGTGTTGATGTTTATGTAGCTTCTAGAGGTATTCCCCTAAGCTCATAATATTATTAATAATGTGTTTATTTAGTGAAAATGTAAAATCACGTAAAGAGATGACTTTACGTGAAAGTTACCATGAATACCTATATATTACTAAAGGTCAAATCATTATTGTACGAACTTATAACAAGCAATCAATAATCATTCATCTATATCTCTACTACAACCAAGTAATAAGAAGGATGCAACTCTACTACAACCATGTAATAAGAAGGATGCAACTCTGATCTTAATATAAAACTATTTGTTTTTATGCATGAGTTATCTTCTAGTGTTTCTATTTATTTCGAGTACAAATAATTGAAATATATTGTTGCTATCTTAAAATCTAAAAGACAACAATAAAACTATAAAATAATATTAAGTAATCACACAGTGTCCTACAAATTTGCCCTCAATTTATGTCATGTCTTATAAATTTGTCATTAATTTTTAGAAGCCATTTAGAAAAGAATTATCAATATAATCCATTCTCAATTTATTTGGATATAATATACAATGCCTTGAACTAAAACTAAAGGCCAACGAAAATTACAATTAAAACCCAATTGAAAAAAGAGTTTGGTAGAACTACTACTCTCTAGGGGATAAACCCTTCAATAATTTACTTAATCTCAAATAATGTGACATATTCATTGAATGATCGGCAATTTCAATTATCGTCTTCTATTGGAACTATTTTTCTTAGGGAACGGAAATCTGTCTCATCAAGGAAGCGTGTCTCATCAAGGAAGCGAGGGAGATATTTTTCACAATGAGAGGGTAAATTCAAAAACTCTAACGACGAGAGTTTCTCAGAATGCTGACGAAGTGATTTGAGGTCAAGGTCAGTGCAACCTTCCAAATTAAGTTTTTGTAAAGAAGTCAATGACCCAAAATCTTCTTCAAGCTCCGTCAAGTTCAAGCAACCCTGCAAATTAAGTTCTTTCAAAGATTGCAGTAACCCAAAATTATCAGGCAGCTCCCTCAAACTCAAACAATAATCCAATCTCAGCACATTTAAAGATGGAAGACTGGAAAACCTCTTTGGCAAGCGCCTCAAACTTGAGCAATAATCCAATCTCAATACTTTCAAAAATTTAAGCCTTGAGATTGATTTTGGTAGTTCTTCTATATATCTGCAATATGAAAAGGAGAGTTCTCGCAGACCTTTTACTTGATCACCTAACTCTTCAGGTAATGTTTTCAACTCTGTAAGATCGATCAGTTTCAGTATTCTCAAATTCTCTAGTTGTTTAAAACACGTGGAAGAGATTGGGCGGGCAATGGACGGCATCTGCACATTATGAAATTAATATGTGACAGTTCCATATAATTTAAATAAATAAGTAGAAAGAAATATAAAATATGTTAGGGAGACTTGCCTGTGGTAGACTCAAATTTTGGGCTTCAGAAGTAAAGTATCTTAGCCCGTTTAACTTTGGCATATGGAATTGAAGATGGGTAATACCACCTTGAAAACAAACCAGGTTTTCAAATGTATTATTACATTGACCGTTCACTTTGGTTGAGTTTCCCATGGCAAGAAATCTTAATGATTTGTACATTGAGTCTAGTGTCCATGCAGATATACTACATGGATCTTTATTTTCAATTAAGGATATGCCTTTGATGCTTTGAAGGTCCTGCATGTCATCATTAAATATAATTAGTCAATCATGAGAATCAGAATCAATAATCATTATACGAAACAGAATTGTATATTTGATACCTTCTCTTCCTTTAGATTTAAAAACTCATCAATTTGGGACGCATTATCTAATTTGAGTCTCGTGTTCTCAGCCTTCTGGTGACCAAGTGTCAAGATGACATCATGTACATGAACATGTGCAACCCCTTCAATGTCTTTGCTCACGAGTGCTCTCTTTTGTAGCATATTCAGCTCCTCCTCTCCCACGATATCTGCCACTGTGGCCCACTCCCATCCATCGAAAAATGAGCAGACATCAAGAAATGGATCTTTGCACTTCTCAGGGAGAGAGTCGTATGCAAAGAAATAGTCCCCCTTACCCTGCGCATTCTGTTTGTCTTCCATAACCATGTCATATGCTCTTTCTTTGTCTTCTTCTGAACCTATCACTTTTGATGCTAAGGTTAACATCTCTGGATTTCCACCACATTTCTTTATTATCTTCAGGAGTTGGTTGGAATTCAGTTTTCCAGCTTCCATGTCGTCTAACGCTTCCCCTTTTAATAATCTCATTGCTTCTCTATCTGGAAGGCTTTTCATTGTATAAATTTTAACCTTTCCTGGGCACGCTCTACGAACATTTATGTCATGAGAAGTAAGGAGAAGCCTCACCTTCTTTACTGTATTAAACTTCTTTGGCAAAAGTTGCCCAAGGTCATTTTCAGCCAGCACATTATCAATGTAAATTAATGCTGGCATCTTCTTTAACAAATCTTCCAATTCTCGCTGGCCATCCTCATACTTTCTAATATCTGGAAAGGTGTCCTCAGGTCCCATTAAATCATTTAATATGCATTTCTGCAGTTCTATGATATCCGGTTTGGATTCTCTATTCTTAAATAGTTGAACCTTTGAATATTTACATCCTTTGAATTCAGCTCGTGAAAAGACCGCATCTCCAAGCGTAGTCTTACCTATTCCATCTTTACCGAGCAATATAACTGCGACCACATTTTCCTCACTTCCCCATTCCAACAGTTCTGTAACTTCTTTCCTTGGTTCATCAATTCCCACTGTATCCACAATATTAAACTTCACATCAACGTTTATGTTAATTAACAATAATAATAACAAATATATATATTCACCTCCGTGTTCGGATATCCGCAAGAGTAGTAACAACATTAATTTGAGAATATATTCACCTGCGTGTTCCGGATATCTTCGGGAAAGACGTGACTTCTTAGGTGCATTGATCGCATCATAAAGACGAATACCCATTTCCGCATTCATATGCGTGTACATGTCACTTAACTTTTGTCTAAATTTAGACATCTCCTCTTTCGTTGCCGACGCTTCCCAGAACCTGGAATCAAACGATGGAATTCCTTACTAAACCTGTGCCTTAATCGACCCCTTAAGCACAAGACACCTCTGCTATAAAGTTATAAACATGCGAATATTAAACAATTACACCTTTAAACAAATAAGATTAGAGTTTCAGTACTCACTTGGAATATTTTGATGACTTTATCTGAGTACGGCACAGGAAGCAGCCTTTGATTATCAATTGTGTTGCTTCTTTGATTACATCGGTTATTCTTTCCTTCAATTTAGGGCGTTCTTGATACTGCTTAACCAGTTTGGCCAAAAAAAACATTTCCTTGAGAAGAATGAGGCACTCAGTTTTGTTGTTAGCAACATCTTCAAATCTCTCTAAGATGATTCCAACCAACACAAAGCATGTTGTAACCATGTGCCCAATCTCCATTCCCTCTAAGACACCGTTAACGACTGTATTGATCGCGTCGCCTGGAATAAGATCTTTCTGACAACCATAAGATAAGGAGAAATGAGAATTAAATAAATAAGATAGCATAATAAATTTATGAATCTCAAAATTTGAAAGATATTTAAGACGCACAGGGACATTTATGGTCTCGGTGCGGAAGTCTTTCAATTTGATGAAGCTTTTTGAAGTGGTCGGTAAATATTGTAGCAGAGTCGGCCGCTTTCCTGGGGACGGTATTTTATCCTCCTATAACAGAAGACAATACAAAATCAATTATTTCTGCTAGAGGAATCCAGTATAATTGCGCTGCAAAGAGAAGAAGCCCAACTGCTTGTCGAAAAGAATTGACTGTAATTTAATAAAATAAAATGTATACACTAAATATAATAACTAAATGTTTCTCAACACAAGTATCGAGATTTACGGAGATCCAGCATAATTTCATAAAAAAACAAACCCATAGATTTGGCAAACTGCATTTAAGATGACGTGTGAAAATGGGATGCTTTAAAATAAAAGTAATTTAAATTCATTGTGCGGTTGATATTTGAATGGATTTTTTTTTTCAGATTCCTTATGTTTTCTTGGTTATATGAATGTGATTTAAAAGAGAAACTTTGGTCATATGAATGTAATTAAAAACGAGAAATTGAAAAAAAAAAAAAAAAATGTAATTTAAAAGAGAAACTTTGGTTATATGAATGTAATTAAAAAAGAGAAACTAACAAAAAAAAATTGGATCCCTCTATGTTTGTGTTTGATAGATCCTGTTTAACATGGATACTTATATCCATCTAATCAAATTTATAAGAATAACGTACCATAACTTATCATAATTGAAAATATCAAAATTACCAAATTAATTTTTCTTTCTGTAAAAGAAAACACATTACATATTCAAATTCATTTTCATTCCACATCTTTACATCAAAAGAGAATTGCTGTTAAATCTTGAGGTGACAAGATATCATTGAGGTGACGCTAATAAAATATGAAATGATTGAGATTGACGATAGATATGAAATACAAGCATCAACGTTACCTCGATTACTTTCAAAAGTTGAGATATATGCCTAATCAGCTCATCTAGCTGATCACCATTTTCTATATCAAGTACAACCGCATCTTCATCTATCTTGTCGATAAGCTCTGGCATTGTTTGATTGGCGAAAGAGGAGGATCCACCACCTGGAACGCTGGACGACAATGGAGGGTTTGGAGAAGCAGCAGTAGCTGCATTTGTAGGGGAGGGATGCCAGTAATTGGACACCCCATGTGGCTCGACCCCCCATGCCACGTGGCAACCTCGACAGGTGTTGTTTGGGGGATGAGATGGAAGCGCCACCTGTCGTGGCGGGTGGGCGCTTTAATGCGACCTTTACAGCATGCTTTTCCACGGTCCCTCGCCTTTCTCTCGTGGTTGCTCCACAGTGTTGTGTTGCTTGGGGCCGGTGTGTGGTTACTCGACTGCCCCAAAACCTGTTCAGTGCACCATCTACTCTGGTCGTATCCTGCTTCGGTTCTGCCTCGGTTGCGGTTGGAAGGTGCCTCAGTTGCGGTTGGAAGGTGCCTCAGTTGCGGTTGGAACGTGTTCAATGTTTTGCTTGCGGTGGTTTACTGGTCTTCATTACATGGAGTGTTGCCCCATGCCTGCGGTGCACCCGCAGTTGGTCATGCCGTCTGCAGTGCACCCTGTTGGAGATTTTCATCGGTTCGGTGCTGGAGATGGGAGTTTCGTGCTCCAGTGGGTTCGGTGGTGGAGATGGTGGCTTCCTGCTCCAGTTCGTTAGGTGGCTTCGTTCGATGGCTTCGTGCAGCTGGTTTATGGCTTCCTGCTCCAGTTCATTAGGTGGCTTCGTTCGGTGGTGGAGATGGAAGTTTCGTGGGTTGCAGTGGCATTCTTGCTCTAGTGGGTTCGTGCTCCAATGGGTTCGGTGGTGGAGATGGAAGGTTCACTGGCTTCCTGCTCTAGTGGGTTCGTTGGCTTCCTCCTCCCGTGGGTTCGCTTGCATTCGTGCTCCATTGGGTTCGGTGGCATGGCAGTGGCTTCGTGGTTGGCTCACTGGTAGGAATCTCCTACCAGCTATCTCTGCGTCTATGTTTTTCAACACTTTTAACCTGTTGGGAATTGTGTGGACCTTTTTTGCTGCATTTCTAGGTTTATGTTTAATTTATGCTGTTGTTTGTTGTACTGGTGAATGCATATCTTAGCAAATTCGCTGCATTAGGGTTTATGTTGCATTTATGTTGTTTTTTGTTGTATCGGTCAATGTGTTTCTTAGCAAATTCGCTGCAGTAGGGTTTATGTTGTGGTTTATGTTGCATTTATCTCAACAGATGCAATAGGGTTTTGCTGCATTTCTCATACCATAATTGTTGAACTGTTGGATGATGGTTTTGGTGCATTTCTCATAACATAATTGTTCTTTGAGGGCTTTGCTGCATTTCTCCAAACTGTTCTTTGAGGGTTTTGGTGCATTTCTCAGAACTATTTTTTAGGGTTTTGGTGCATTTCTTTGAACTGTTGCATAATGTAAGTTTCAATTGTGGAAAAGAAATTGTCTTTTCCTTCCTTATTAACTCTGTTTTCACGGGTCATGCTTGATTTGGAATTGGATATTCACTGAGCTATGGCTATAATGTTATGCGTTTATGGAAAAATTGATGTTGAAATGTATATTTATGGCACATTACAGAGTTCTATTGAAATGTTGAAATTGCATTTTGCATGAATATTTAATGGGTTGAATAATTGATAATAGTATGCATAGTCTGTCCTTATAATTGTGTTATGCATTCATGGAAAAATTGTTGCTGAAATGTATATTTATGGCACATTATAGAGTTATGTAGAAATGTTGAAATTGCATTTTCCATTAATATTTTATGGGTTGAATAATTGATAATAGTATTCATAGTCTGTCCTTATAATTGTGTTATGCATTCATGGAAAAATTGTTGCTGAAATGTATATTTATGGCACGTTACAGAGTTCTTTTGAAATGTTGAAATTGCATTTTGCATGAAGACTTTATGGGTTGAATAATTGATAATAGTATTCATAGTCTGTCCTTATAATTGAATTTTTTACATGTTTTGCATGAGACAAGCAAATGCCAGTAATAACTAATAACCCATAACTGGTATATTAAACCATATGATAAACACCTGATAACAATGACGCAAACACTAGGGAATGCTATGACCTAGGATTGTATCCAAAATGGCCATGTTACAAACAACAGAGTCAATCATTACAAAATCCACATCGCAATGTGGTCAGAACAAAAATTATGACACCCCTATTCTTGATGTCCTCCAAGATCTTCATTGCCCAATCTTTGTCGAGTTCCCTGCTTGAGCCAAGTTGGTTGGCCTACCTAACAATGGATGATTAGGTTGTGGCTGATTGCCTCCATATGATATCCAATTTGCTTCTTGTAGTCATGGAGGAATTGAGTAGCCACAATGCATACTTGTGCTACTAACCCCTACATTAAGTGGAGCCCCCCGGTAATCATACATACGATTGACACCTGCACTGGTAGGAGGGATTAAAGTGGGCATGCACACTTGTTCATAGCATGGGAATTGGATGTTTAGGAGGTCTTGGAAACATGGTGTATTATATGTAATATGTTCCAATGTGTTTGGCATCATCCTTCTTTCATCCACTATGTTTGCATCAATGGAAACCCTTTTTGCCATCCCTTGATCTTTTTGAAACAAGTTTTGATCCTTTCTCAATTCCTTTTCCTGCATTGCCAACTTTTATTTATGGCCCTTTTCTTGGATTTCTTTCTCTCTTTCAAGCCTTTCCTGTGCTCGAAGTTCTGTTGTAGCAATCCTTGCAGCCTTCTTTTCTTTGGCTACATCCTTCTTTTTCTGTTTTAAATCCTGTATTTCAAGTTTCTTTTGTTCAGACTCAACTAATAGCTTTATATAGTCTTATGAGGTGAGTAACTATGAACTTCGGCATAGACGAAGATTGTCTGTTGTTCCTTGCCTTCTTTTCGCTGACACTCTCTCTACTGGTAGCTTTAGGAATTGATCAAGCAACTGGCCCTTCGTTGACATTTGTTGCTCCTTGCTTGACACTTGCCTTTGAATATTTGGGTCAATATTCTGAACATGTAATTGAACCATATTGTCCTCTTCAACTGGAAAATCATTATATATAGTATCTTCTTCCATATTTCCATTATCCACAAAATAATGAACAATTTCATCGTCCAATTCTCTTGGTTGTGGAGGCATGTTCATGCTTTCTTCATTGGTTCTTGAGACATTATTTTTGTCCAAATTCATCATGGCTTTTTCCAGCCATGATGGTGGGGTTACCTAGGTTGGAAAAGTCAATTCTCCATTGTTTCTTCGTAGAGCATGATCACCTACAACTACATTCATATCAACGTTGTCATTTCCAACTACATTCTCATTGACATTTGCATGGTCAATAGAGTCATTAAGAATATCACATGCAGAAGTTACAAGTGTTTCAGTTGGTCTAACAACCTCCATGTTACTGTCAATTGGTTCATTGTTATACTGTGTTTCACTTACATGTTCATCATCATCATCATAGAAGGGTCCTCCTTGAGAGAGGGATATCATATTATCAACAACAACAACGTCTTCCTCTACTTCCACATCTTCTTGGCCATGAACATGTCCTTGGACATCCCCTTCTTCTTGACCATCCACATAAAATGCCTGGCTACAACTAGTATCATACATGAGAGCATCAGAATTCAGTGGCCATATTCCAATCCTCTTAAACCCAACCTTGATATTTGAAGGTGTGAGAGCCCTTTTAAAGGATTTACTTGCAAGCTCAGCTAGCTGAAACCTTTTTACCTCCACCCCTAGATTCTTTTCCATCCACAAAGCTTGCTCACCCCTAAAATAATTCTTGAAAGGACCAAACACACTAACATCTAGGGGTTGCAATCTATGGGTGGTATGAGCAGGCAGTGTCAATAGGTCGATGCTGAAATTGTAAGCCTTCTCAATTGTTTGCACAACAATGTGGCTTCCATATCCATCTAAAACTAGCAGGTGTCTATTTGTAGGTGAGACACCACCTGATATAGATGCAACAACGTGAGTAAGCCAATTCAAAAAGAGTTCTTTAGTCATCCATCCATGGGGAAGTGCATCCATGCATGTACCTAGTTCACAATTTTGTATATAGTTTTTGAGTTGAGTTTTACCTTTAAATAGATAAAATCCATGGATTGAAGCACCAATTGCATTGACACAACATAGAATAGTGATCCACTCCCTACTCCTAGGAAAAATATTGGCACATTATGACTCCCTCTCTTGGAAACTACCCACATGCCACAATTCCTTCTTACCTGTAAACATGTTTCATCACAGTTCCATATATGGTCTGGAGCATAAGAATGTTTCTCGTATGCACTAGAAATGGTGGCATAGAACTTAGTCAAAATTGCAAGGCGTAGATTTAAATCCCTTTCTCTATCTAGGCCCTTGGCTATACATAACACAAGGTCTGGATGCCCTTTTTTAAACCCAAACCACCATGACTTACCAGGAAACCCATCTTTGAAGGGGTTCGACCTCCCCTGACAGATTTGAGCTATTGTGGATTTTAGTTGTATCAGCTCTAGCCCATGTCCCATTTGGGCCATCTCCTTACACCACTGAACCACCTTAGCCTCCTCCTCTTCACTCATAACTGTAAGAGGCCCTACGCACTTTGTATGTGTGAGTCCATTTATCCAATAATGTACTGTTGAGGTAGCAAACCCATGTTTTTTAGCAGTTGCACGAATGGAATATCCATTAAACTCTATATCATCAATCACAGCTAACATTTCTTGTTTTGTCCAGCCTCTTATTGCACTGATTTTCTTGGTTGAACTTGCACCTTGAACTGTGGTTGACGGTGGCTCTGTGGTGTTGATGTATATGTAACTTTGGAATGTATTTCATTTATATGTATTCTGGTTGTATCATTGCTCTATCTATCTCTGATGAAGTTATTGGGGTTTTTCACATTTATGGTTTTCCCCAAGTAAACTCGGTGTCTCTTCTGTGCTTGCATTATTGTGTCCATGAATGATATGCTGTAGATTTGCTATACATGTTGTTCTTTCAGTTAAGGTCCTAGATCAGATTGAAGTAAATTCTGAAAATTTAACATGGTATCAGAGCTATCCTGAAAGAAGGCATGATATGGCATGTATGACACTTGTTGCACTTACGATGCTAGGGCTTGATATAGAAAAAACCAGTCATCGTAGCACTTTCGCTATAAATCTGTTTTGGCGAAGTTTTCGGATCTGAAACCTTTACAAGTTGAATATTAAATCCCCATGTACCTTGTGTCCAAAGGAAAACCTCTAATTCGTTGTACTTTGTGATTTATGATTTGTACAATATAGGGTTTCTGCCTCTTCCAGATCTAAGTCAAAATCAGGTGACCTTGGGAAAAAGGTCATAACTTGGGCTAGGAAGCTCCAAATGAAATTTCGTAAAATGTGATAGGTAGTACACAGACTGTACTATCTGAGAAAAATGTTTTAGAGGCCGAAGATGAACTAGTGACACGTGGCACACCGTACAAGTTCGCTCTCCTATATTATCTCGTCAACAGGTCACGTTACGACACGTGGCATAACTCTCTCTCAGAGAATCCAATTGAGGTCAGACCTATCCGGATGGAAAGATAACAGGTCGGGCTATCTCAGGAAAAATTTTCAGAGGCCGAAGTTGAAACAGTGACATGTGGCACATTGTACAAGTTCGCTCTCCTGTATTATCCCATAAACAGGTCACGTTGCGACACTTGGCATAAATCTCTCTCAGAGAATCCAATTGAGGTCAGACCTATCGGGATGGAAAGATAACAGGTTGGGCTATCTCAAGAATATTTTTCGGACCCTATGGATCGAAAAGTTCGGAGTTACACAAGAAACAATTAGGTACATATTTCTGTCAAAAACAGAATTATTTTTGAGTACCTTCATTCATGGCTTCCGGAATTTAGGGCTTTGGAGAAAGTTGGAATTTTTGTAATCGAAGACCACGGATGGATGCTACTCATCAAAATCGAAATTTAGAGACCAAGATCAGAATTTTTGGTTGGGAAGAAGGCCGGGCTTGATCAGACCCTAGTTCGAGACTTTGATCAGAAAAGTGGAAAATTAGGGCTTCTGTAAAAATGAGAATTTTTGAAATCTGTGACCACGGCTGGAAGCTCCTCAGAAAAATAGAAGCTTAGAGCTTTGGATCAAAACTTTTGATTGGGCAGAAGAGTGGGCTTCATCAAACCCCAATTCAGGGTCACGTCCAGTGAATCCGGAAGTTTCAAAGGCAAAATTGAGGAGTGAAACTTTGCAGTTTTCAAATTTTGAATATCCCTGCTTGATCAGCTCATCAAGGCGCATATTTCTATCCTTTCGGAAGTTTGAAATTCAAAGTTTGAATTTTGGGGGTTTCTCTGACAAACCCATATCCAGCTCCAGGTCCAGTTCTTACAAATCAAGTGGATTGGGTTAATCCTAGAAGAAGATGGATTGGTCACCTGCATAAGTGAAGAAGTTCCTGTTTCAGAGGGAGATGAGGCTTAGACCTTACATAAGAATATTACAAGCGATCTCGACAGGTATGACTCATCGAGGTATGTTCATGATTAAGTTTATGGTATGTTTGTCTTCATGTTATTACGGTTAGTACAATCTTGATTTTAGACTTGTCTTATCACCTTAATAAAATTATGAATGCACGATAGAAAATATTCATTGATTAGGGTGTTGACACTTATGATTGTACTAATGCATTATGGTGTTGTATGAGGTTTATGTTGTCTACTAACATGAAAGGTACACCAAGAAAGACAAATCATGTTCTGGTTCAAGAACATATGATCATGATGACATGAGGACAAAGATTAATCCATTATCATGGATCTCATAGAAGATCCATTTATGAGGTATGTATAACTTGGTTTTATAATGGTTAACCTATGAGATATACTAGCACAAGTCATTGAAGAAGAACAAGAAGACATCATGTGAGTATGTTAGACATAACTAGCTAGCATGCTAATCCAGGTATGTTTTTCCTATATCAAGATAGAATCCTACCTTGTGTTAGGATCTTATACTATTGTGTTGTTGATAATGATTATTCATGAAGTCATAGGTTTGAATAGTCATGGTTGTATGCATATTGTGTTTCTTACCATAATTGATGATATGACTAACCAGAAGAATCATGAAGGTATAGGTTTGAGTAATCACAGGTTTTATGCATATTATATCTCTTATCTTGATTGATGATTTAACTAACCAAAAGAGTCCTATGATCAAATAAGAATATGCATGAGTAAAAGAAGACTTCCTTGAAACCTTGAATACTAATGTTTATTATCTATGTTTGAAATGATCCTGACTATACATGCTTGAGATTATTGTGTTTTGATAATATTAAGATTATACTAATGAATGTTTGATTACGTATGAGACCTAGAGGATAACACAATGATGATACTAACAAGCATGCATAGGGATCGAGAATGAATATAAGTTAAAGGACAAGTAATCCAGGAAGCAAAGATCAAGAGGGAGTACACTCCAGTGGTTTCTGCAAGGATGCAGATATTCAGAGGGAGTTGACCATCTCTCTACATTCCACAACAGAAAGGTGTAGAAGAAGCTACTTCAGATTAGGACTCCAGTAGCTCCTGCAAGGAAGCGAAGACTCAGAGGGAGTCCACCCAACGAACAAACAAAGATAAGTATTTGAATTATCATTTCTTAAATAATGCTGTTCAATAATGTATATACTGATGTTCCTAGAATTAGGTTGTGTATTATGCATATTAGAATAATTGCATTGATGAACAGTATACTACTAATATGCATGGGTAAGTGGCCTATGGCACTGTACAACATTCCATTGCTACTTATCTAGAATGAAACCTCTTTGCTGACATGTTGGGAGTTGTGTACACTCTTAACAATGTTCTGGTAGAGATTGGAAGGCATCTAGAAAGTTACGGGATATGAATAAATGTTGTATTGAAGCATTGGCTAAGATAATTGCATGACTGTATGACATATTTCTTTATGTGTAAGAATTTGTTCTGAAAATTATGAGATGTTTCTAATCATGCAATTTAACCTGTTTTATAGGAAAGACCGTATATCTTCACATACAAAAGGACTACAACATTTGTTCCAGCAACAAAGATATCTATTGAAGATATTGAAGATATTGAAGTTCCCAGGATCTGGGATGAAGAAATGGAATGCCATGATCCGTCGATCATGAAGAATGATGTTTGGGATGTAGTCCCAAGGGAAGTTTGTTATGACTTCCATATGGATCTATCAAGATCAAGCATGCTGCAGATGGCAGCATAGAGAAATATAAAAATGATGAAATAGAAGATACACCAGATGGATTCAAGACAACTTTCTTGAATGGTGTAGTTGAAGAAGAAGTGTATGTGGAGCAGCCACTTGGTTTTGAGACACATGATAGGGAGTCATATATGTGCAGAACTTGGGGATGATGTACTATTTTTTTTTGGCATGGAGGTGTGGCAGAGTGCAGATAGAATCTTCCTTGGACAAGGGAAGTATGCAGTAGAGATCCTGAAGAGGTTCGGGATGATGGATTGCAAGGCCATGGCCACACCTATGACATCGAATCTGAAGCTTCTTTGTGATGCTTCATCTGAGCCGGTTGATGTCTCTATACATCGTCAGATGATTGGGTCCTTGATGTACTGATGAACATGAGACCAGATATTTGCTTTGCGGTGAACACGTTGAGCCAATTCCTGACGGATCCAAGGAGTGTTCACCTAGTTCTTGTAAATCATGTTCTGAGGTACCTGAAGGGTATAGTGGATTACGGGCTCAAGTATGAAGCGAATCAAAAGTTTAACCTGCAGGGTTATGTTGATTCAGATTGGGTAGGCAGTGCTGCAGATAGGAAGAACACATATGGGTGCTGCTTCAGTATGGGATTAGGTGTGATCTCTTGGTTCAGCAGGAAGTAGTCCTGCGTAGCACTGAGTACAGCTGAGGCAGAGTATGTTGCAGCCTGTTCAGCTAGTTGTGAGGCAGTATGGCTACGGAAGCTACTATCTGAGTTATTTGATCTCCCGTTGGATGCTACTGGTATCTTTTGTGATAACCAGAGTTGTGTGAAGCTGTCCGAGAACCCAGTGTTTCATGACAGGCCGAAACACATAGAGATCAAATATCACTATATCAGGGATATGGTGCAGAGAGGAGCTGTGAAGCTCCTGTATGTTGCGACGGACGAGCAGATTGCAGATGTGTTGACGAAGCCACTAGCCAGGGTGAAGTTCGTGTACTTCAGAGAGAGGCTTGGCGTTCTTCAGATCGAGGACACTTCAAGGAAGAAGTGATGGACACATTTGTTGAAGCCATTCCAAGCATGTTGGAAGGAGGATCCTTCACATGGCTGTGGATGTAAGCGCTGGATGATGAGCATCAGGATGATGTTATGTTTTCTGCTATGTATGATCAGTTGGATCATTTTTATATGTATGTATGCATCATGTTGGATGCTGGATATGATCAGTTGGATCATTTATATGTATGTACGCATCATGTTGGATGCTGTACATGATCAGTAGGATCATTTGTATGTATTTTTTATGCATCATGTTGGATGCTTGGACCATGTATCTGTATATGTATCAGGTGGATACATTGTATGATCAGGTGGATCATGTATGGTGATATGTATCATGTATTTGTATTTGTATCAGGTGGATACATTGTATGATTAGGTGGATCATGTATGATGATATGTATCAGGTAGATACTTGGTATGCATCAAGTAGATGCATTATATGATCAGGATGATCGTGGATGACGAGCTTCAGGATGTTGCTCCAAATGACATGTAGCAGGATGTTGCAGTGATGATGATCAGGATGATCATGTGTACATCAGGATGATGTATGGTGAGTATCAGGTTGATACTCTATGGCCGTGGATCAGGTTGTGCAGATGAGCATATAATTTGGCACTGGGATATTTGCAGATAGTCTTTCGAGGTTTTTCCTATGGCATGTAATTCGTGCCCTGGGATATCTGGCAAATGCTCTTTCGAGGTTTTGCTCTGGGGGGACATATAATTTGGCCCTGGGAGATTTGCAGATAGTCTTTCGAGGTTTTTCCTATGGCATGTAATTCGTTTCCCTGGGATATCTGGCAGATGCTCTTTCGAGGTTTTGTCCTATGGCATATAATCTGTCCCTGGGAGATCCGATAGGTTGGGTTGTGTGCCCGTAATAAGTCCTGGGATGATCTTGCGAGGTTTTTCCATGACCACATATAATCTGTCCCTGGGAGATCCTATAGGTAGAGCTGCGTGCTCTTAACAGCCTAGGATGCTCTTGCGAGGTTTTGTTGTGACCACATATAATCTGTCCCTGGGAGATCTGACAGGCAGAGCTGTGTGCTCGTAACATCCCGGGATGCTTCAGCCAGGTTTTGTGATGGGTCACATGTAATGTGCTCCTGGGAGATCCTACAGGTAGAGCTGTGTGGTCGTAATAGCCTGGGATGCTACAGCCAGGTTTTGTGACGCACGTAATAAGTCCTGAGAATTCCACAGTATGGCCAGTGATGACGAAGACCTGCAGGTGGTGGGCCTACATCCAGTATGAAAAAGGACTAGCTCTGTAGAACTTCCTATGACGAGTAGATTCAGAGATTGATTGAGATAGCAGCAGCAGTGACGATGATGATGACTCGATGATGATTATCCAATGACGATGATCCAGAGAAGATGACTTGTGCTAGAAGACCTGTGTCGAGAAATATCTTCCTAGTTAAGAGGGAGTGTTGATGTATATGTAACTTCAGAATGTATTTCATTTATATGTATTCTGGTTGTATCATTGCTCTATCTATCTCTGAGGAAGTTATTGGGTTTTTTCACCTTTATGGTTTTCCCCAAGTAAACTCGGCATCTCTTCTGTGCTTGCATTATTGTGTCCATGAATGATATGCTGTAGATTTGCTGTACATGTTGTTCTCTCAGTTAAGATCCTAGATCAAATTGAAGTAAATTCTGAAAATTTAACATGTGGTTGACGGTGCGACAACATTATCGTCAACCACCACATGGCCATTCTCAACAACATTGCTGGGAGCATTGTTTGCATTTCCATGATCCATCCTCTCCTCATCCGATGAGGTGCAGTGTAGCTGGGCACCCCTGCTCAGTCGCCTAATTGTTATGCTTGCATTGATGACTCTTTCCCATGGGGGGTTCACTAGTGAGGCTATATCATATCACGTCCATTCATATTGGGGGTTTGAATACTCTTAAAAACCTCAAAAATATATTGCCCCATATTAAGGGGTCAAGGGGGTTTTTAATTTGACATAGTAATATAAATATTGGGGGTTATTTTATTTGGTTGGGATGAGGAATAATCTCCAAATCGTGGGATGGATTCATACCTCCAAATCATGGGCTCAATTCATACCCACCTAAAACTTAAGGCCCTCCATTTTTATTTGAAATTGTTTATGAGCCTAAGTTTTGCACAAATATGATAATAGTGTACCAATGATAATATCGATGGAAGTCTCTTTCGATTATTGGCCTTGAGAAATCCTCATTTAATAGTTTATTTAGGCTTGGTTCGAATTGATGTTATATTTTTTTCATCTTTAATTTAAGAGATGTAGCTAATCGAGAGTTCCAAAGTTGAATAATTGTATTGTATTTTTTGTAGGCATTCAGGTAAAAGATCTAACTCTTCATTTTTTATGTTGGGGTTTAGGTGGGTATTGAGATTCAATCAAACCTTGATCCATGATAACTAAGAAAAGTGAGATCAATATTTCTTGGCTCACTGGAACCAAGAAAGGTTGGATCAATCTTTCTTGCCTAATTATTTCTTTCAACTTTTTGTATTCTTCTTTAACATTTTCATGATTCTAGTTAGGAATAGTTGTTAGATTGAGTTATATTTGGCACATTCATAATTGTGATTTCAATTGTTATATGCAAGGTATCTGTCTTAATATTGTATTGGAACTGACATGAACATAGTTGAAAATATAAATCCTTATTTACATACCTTATGTGTTATCGTTACCATGAAATTGTATCATATAAGTTTCACCATGTGTGTATCTTTATAATTATTGCATTCTTGAAACATAACAATGGATATTTTTCCCTCTCCTATAAAGAAAAAAAAAATAGATATAACCCAAGAAAAGGTAACTAAATGTTGTTAATTCCCTTAATTGTAGGAATAAATGTCGAGGAAGTGGAGGAAATTCATTCAATCTTGTGAATGACCCAAATCCAAGCTATGCACATGATCATATGGTGTTATAAAGTAAGAGGAATTTTTCTATGTTCATTTCGGTTCAAACATCAATGGTGTTTGTTTTGATAGGAAGGTAGGGGAGTCCATCCACAAAAGGGTTTCAATTTTGCATTTTTATGGAGTTCAATTTATTAATCTTATAGAAAACATGAGCTCTCTATGGATATACTTATATTTAAATGAAATAAAATTGCTAGATGGACAGGCTGTGGTGTGAAACTACTACAATTCTCATATTTTCTAAGCATTGCACTAACTATTGGACTATCAATCTTTTGCATTCTTTGTTATGTTGATCTCTTGATTGGGTTTGATTTTACGCATTTTCCCTTCCCCAGTACTATTTCGTTGGGTCTTCCACTATCCAATGCTACAACTTGATCATTCACCCTTGCAATCCTGGTGGGATCATTATTAGCATTATACTATTATTTTATTTAGAATTATGTTTGCTTATACTATGATGTGTTAGGGCTCCTGTTTGTTAAAATTTGATAATATGATATAAAGGGCGTATTAAAATTGGGTTGATAAAAATGGATACTTACAATATCTAGTGAAACTAGGGGTTTTCTTAATTGGAAAGGCATATTGGGTGGGGGGTTCAACAATACAATTTTAGGAGTCATTTTTCAATATTTAGTGAAATTAGGGATATTATTTAATATCATGCGAACAATCGTGCTATGTAACAAGATCACTGAGTGAACCCCCCGTGCTCTTTCCATGGCTACAATTACTTGCAGATTTATAAGGGAAGCTGATTATACTAGAAAACTAGAAGTTGAAACTTGGAAAATATAAGTTGAAAAATTGAAGCTGATTATAATAGAAATAGAAATAACAATAATATTATGTAATTACCTTATTATACTTTGCACACACTCTCTGATGGTATGTCTCCACTGTGCACATACTATCTGATGGTATGTCTCCAAAGTAGTTTGAATGTCTGAAATGCAACTTCAGTAAGGGTTTAGGTTCTTTTATAGTTATTTGTTGTTGAATTCGATTTGTAACAAGGGTGCACGTGGATTGCAATCTCTCAAATTTGAATGTGTACTATGGATTGATTTAAATGTGATCCAATGGCTGGGAATTTTTCATGGTCTATCCTTGTGCTTTCATCTGTTTAATGGGTGCATTTAATGGGTAGGTGTCATTTATTGAACACAATGGGTTGAATTGTTGAACTACCAAGCAGTTATGGCTAACATTCAATCACCTTTTGTTGCGAAGGTATGAATGTGCCATGGGATATTGACCACCAGTAGATTCTGTGATGGCTCCAATAGAGCTCTATGGGGGTTGATTTGATGGGTACCTTGCACTGGTGGAAAATACTATAAGGGATATTCTGTAGTTCATTTGATTTTGTATGTTCAAGCAAATCTATAGGTAGTTGGGACAAGATGTTTTGTTCTCTTTTGAACATAAAGACTATTTATGGACACATGTTGGCCCAGTCAATTAATGGGCAGTTTTTGGACATAATTTAAATTTTCACTGCACTTAATATGAAGTATTTATGTTAAATATTTGAGTGTTTTTATGTCATCATTTGGTGGTCGTGTGGGACCAGTACTATGACAACTACTGGTCCATGTTCAACAATGTACACCTCTCCCCTAGCAGAAGATGGTACCCGCATCCAAAGAAGCATTTTCTCTCTCAACTCCGGCAGAATATGGTACCGCATCCAAAGAAGCAGTTTATCTCGCAAGTCCAGCAGCATCAAAGGAGGATCCACCACCTGGTCAAGCTTGAATGCCAGACGAGGATGGAGCAGAAGACGGTATAACCAAAGAAGTATTTGGAGGAACAGAGGAAGGAGAAAGGGTATATATTGTTGAAAAACAAGAACAACAAAAAGAGATGCAAGAACAACATCATTATTTCTTTGTCATTGTTATTCAAGAAATCCAAGCTTAAGCCTTACAATGGGAATAAGAATCAAGAAGGCCAAGTTGAAACCTTACAATGAGAGTAAGAAAAACAGAAATTTGAAACTAAACTATGAACTCCAATACTCACCACGCAGCCTGCAACTCATCACAATACTCATGCTATATGATATAGCAAATCAGGGTTGGAATTTCATTTCAACACTTCCCTTCTAACTATATTTTTTGACGTTTTGAACTTTTATCTTGCCCCTCACACAACATTTTAGTGAAAAAATAACCCTTCGATAATGAATTTTTATTAAAAAAATACCCTTTAATAATAATGTTTTTATTAAAGAATTTAATTTTCAATTAAAAGATATGCTTTAATTTCCTATTAAAAGATAACAACATACTCATTTACCCATGTTTCCATGTTTTTATTGATCATGTGATTTGAAAATTAAGGGTGGAAAAAAACAATCTACTGAGAGTGAGATAATGTCATAATGCAACATATAAAATTTTGCAAGGTTAACATGTTTAATCAATGGTGTAATTGAAATCAAGTGAAATTTTAATTTTCAATTAAAAAATATTTTTTTATTAAGGACATTAATTTCTAATTAAAAGATAACAATTGACCAATTTACCCATGTTTTTCATTGATCATGCACTATGAAAATCAAGGGTGGAAAGGTGGAACAAAAAAACCTACTAACAGTGACACAGATAACTCAAACGTAACATGTGTTAACATTATGCATATGAAGTACATTAACTGATAAAGTTAGGAAACAAACAAAAGGTGGAACCTAGAATCCTTTCTAGAGGTTAATGTTAGGCCACATGTAATGCAACATACCGAAATTTTCAAGGTTAACATGTTGCATCAATGGTGTAATTGAAATTGTGACATTTTATTCCAAAGGACTTGAGTTAAAAGGCGATATAGATATAGTATGCCCTTTCTAGAGGCAATTCATTAAAAAACACATCGAAATTGAGATTGTACTATGATGTTCTCCCCTTCCTTTGTCAAAATAATTTTAATAAGGCTATTTTCCAAGGTATGGATTATTTTGGATTCCTCAACTATTATTGCACGTGAACTTGTAAATACCAAGTTACAACAAATATTTCAGGGAAGTGGATTTGTTTATGTATTATCCATGATGTAAATCTTATGGTAAAAACTATTTTTTGGGCACAAGTTTTGCTAATATAGGGCCAATGTTGTGATACATTTTTTCCATTCAAATTGACAACCATGGGATTGAATTTAATTTTCAATGTGTTTTTGTGGTGGGGGGGGGGGGGGTCAAAATTTGTACAAACCAGTTCATGGTTCCTTATTTCTTCTTTGGGTCATTCACTTTCCCTCAACTATAAATGGATAAGAAGAAACCACTCTCAACTTCAAACTTGGTTAGAAGGTTTTTTACCCATGAGTAAAAGTAATTGTTTCAACCAATTACTAAGACTACAAGAATAATAAAATGTTATTAAGTTTTAGCATATATCAAATAAATCATTTAAAAAAATGTGAATAGATAAGTGAAAATATTTTAGCAGCAAGACCTATAAATTGTAACTCAGAAGTTTTTAAAGTGTACAAAGTGGATTGCGAGCCTCCCACAACAAAACCCCGTTTCCATGCCTTTGTCTAGTCACAAGTGTTAGCCCGTCTCAATATCAAAATAACAAAAACAATTTCATGTTTAAGAAAAACCACATAATAGTTTCATTAAAATTTGTTTTTAGATTATTATCAAATTTAAAAAAAATTGAAAATAACATCTTACCAAAATTAGTAGCTCCAAGTCCATAGTAGCCAAAGGAGAGCACTTTCACACTGTCTAGAGAAATGGGTATCTAAATTCAGCAGATGCTTCTAGCTTTTGAGGCCCATAACCAAAAAGAATGCAAAGTAACTTGTCCCTCAACAAAATTGGTAGAAGGTAGTAGAATAGAGATCAAAGATAGCGATGGTCTATTGGTGGTTTTGGTTTGTATGAACCCTTGGTACCAATCCAATAAGGAGATCGAAGGACCTAAGAGAGACTTGGCTTGGATAGAAGAGATGGAAGGAATAAGGAGATGCGAAAATAAGGATTTTGGAAAACATGAAGCAAGCTGTAGGGACAATGAAGAAAAGGGAAGTATCTCTAGAAAGGCTATGCCAAGGAAAACGTGAATTAGGCGCGTGAAGCATCAAAAATAAAGTAAAAATGGTATTGGGAGAGGATAGAAGGATGAACTAGATTGCAATACTAGCTAGTGAAGAACTCATAGGACACTTCTTTGGGAGATAGGTGGGAGAAAAATTCATGAGGGACTAATTGGAATTGTAATGAAGACCTCTCACAAGATACATTTGATATTTTCATCTGTTAGTAAGGGGGTGGCTTGTGTTTATATTTAAATATGAAGCAGATGCAAAAAGGCCTTAAGATTGAGATGTAAATGGGGCTATATGCCATTAAAACTACATAGGTGGACTCCCTGCTTTAGAATGAAGGCCTCTCATACGGTGTGTTCCAAAGTTTCATCTATTAGTAAGGAGGTGGATGACATTTATATTCAAATTTGAAGAGGATGTTCATAAGATATCAGGACAAATATGACAATGGGGGTATATTTCATTAACACTCAAAGTTGGACTTTCTACGTTGACCTGTGAATTGGGAGACCCACAGTGAAAACAATATGAATTAAAATCCCAAGTTTAACCTTGGAGTTTTGGTCTTTGGATGTATTCTAAGCAATTGGTAATTATAGAATACATATACTAGAAGTGGATGGAAGATACTTGAAAATGAATCTCAAATACTTGCATATATCTTAATTGAAGTGGGAATTAAAAGAAGGTTAGAAAGGAACATCGAGATAAAATTTAGGAATAGGAATTATATACAAATCTTGGACTACATTGGAGTCCTCTTCCAGTGTGCATAATGCCATCATTATGGCATTCTAGAAAGTGAATAATTCCTAAATTCATTAAAAAAGTGTGGAGAATAAAGAAATGGAGAATGTGCCTTTGGTAGAGGACACATAAAGCCAAAGCCTAAAGATGGTTGGGGAAAGGGAAAAGGAAAAAATGGAAGAAGAATATATAGAAACGAATTGATTCACATCTAAAATCAAAGAGTTAGGAAATGAAGGATAAAGGGAATAGGGGCACAATGTGGAGTATCTTGCAATGACACAAAGAAGTGAGCATAATACATATAAAGATAACGGTGCCACGTGCTTGGTGGAAGAAATTATAAATACATCCTTGAATATTCCATAAATGGAACAACCTGATCATATTCTAAGTAATTCAAAACGCCTACATAATTTCTCTATTAAATCTTCTATGGAGTCCGAATAAACAGTTGAAGAGCATTTACTAGATTTGGGGTTTAATTATAGGTTAGAACCTTTCTCCTTTAGAATTACATATGGATATGTCCAATGAACATGGGGGATTCACTAGAAGGCAATATAATATCACGTTCATTCATATTGCGGTATTAAATATTCATGAAAACCTAAAAATTATATTGCTTATATATTAAGGGGCAAAGGTTTTTTTTTATTTAATGTAACAATACAAAAATACTTTGGGTTTTTTTTTATATGGGCAGGCTGAAAAATATCTGCCAAATGGAGATGGTGGGATCACGGCCGGATGAGAAATCAGGTTGAGGCAAGGCTCGGGCTTACCAGTACGCAGGGAAATCGCTTCTTGAGGCATGCTTGAGGCCAAGGGTTTCATGGTGAAGTGGGTTTCCAGTCGATAATAGTCAAGAGATAGTGGTCATTGACAACCGATTGTTACCAATAGCACTCAGCTAGTTGTTACCAATAGCCTTGGGAGGCTCTAACCCTCCAGGTCCTGTTATAGGCCCTCAATACGCCTTGGGTGCTTGAATACCCAACCACTTGTGCCTATTATAGGCCTTGGGAGGTTTAGTCAGCCTCCTAGTGCTTGTTACAGGCCTTGGGGGCTTGGATACCTAGCCCACAACAAGCTTAGTCAGCGATTGGGGAACTGCAACATGCAATCTAAATGTTGTACTATGTGCATTGGCTCTAGTGACATACAAGAAGTGATCTCCTATCTCTTCATTAGACCATTAGATGTTGAAAATCATAATTATATGTGGTTGAGTAATAACATTGTGAATGAAGTAATGTGCATCCACAATATACATCGAAAGAAGCAAGGTGCATTGTAGAATGCATGTGGGGTCATAAGAGGGATATCATATCAATATACTAGGTATAAATATAAAGGGGTATAAAAAATGTTAATGAAAAAAATGATACATAGAATATCTAGTGAAAATAGGGTTTTTTTTTAAATTGGGAAGGCATATTGGGAGGGGGTTACAAAAAATGAATTTGGAAGGTATTTTCCAATATTTAGTGAAATTAGGGGTATTGTTTCATATGCCACGAATGAACGTGCTATGATAGCGGTTTATTGAGTGAAGCCCCCGTGCCTATGAAATTGAAGGCTAGATATGGTCAAGGAAGATAATAGAACTTTAGTATGCCAATTTCAAAACCCTCCAAATGAAGGAGAAATACCCTCAACATTAAAACACCTTAGATATACATTGTGACCTAGACATGCTCTTATGAAATTGGATGAAAATGTTATTGGAGGGTTGATCTAGGTTTTAGAGAAAAGGAGGGTTCAAACCTTGGTAGGAAAAAGAAGTCGCATTTATCTCTATCGTGAGATATTTAATTTCAAAGATAAATTTAGCATAGGAAGAAATAAAATTTAAAAGGGACCCTTAGAGAAAGGCATGCCCATGTCAAGGTGTGACCATGCCAAGGAATCCTCCAAACCATTTTACGTTCAATTCTGATTGGATTGAGGATAAAGGCTTTCTAAGCCTAGGAAATCTAGAATACAACAATTTTGATGGTACACTAAGGGAATTGTTACAGTAAATAACCCTACTAGAGCATGTGTTGATGATCCTAAAAGGTCCACGCTTAAAATCACCTCTTGAATCACCCATGAGACAAAAACCTAGTTTTGGGGGAACCTTCCTTGATTTGGGGGACGCACATTCCTTGATTTGGGGGTTTTTCATTGATTTTAGGAGTATGTTTCAGCTAAGACTTAAGTTACTCCTCTAAAATAAGTTCTAATTGATACCCAACTACCCCAAACACTCATTAGCACCCCAGTTAGTCTAGTAGTTCCGTCTTTTGAGTGATTTTAGGAAACGACATGCATTATTCAGTTAAACTTAGTGATCAATAAGTTTCTTAATCAATTAAGCTCAGTTTAAGAGTCCATGCATGGATAAATAGGGTTATCTTCTCTCAGTTAAGCCTGACTAGCACTCTTTGCATAACATGAACCCTCTATTCATAGCATGGACAATTCAAATTGATCCTTAACCTAATTCGAATTTCTCTCCTATATACTGTAACCTATTTTCATTAATTCAGTACTCTGATAATACAATCATTGTCTCTTCTTCTCTTCAAAATCAATGTGTAATGATTCATATATATATTATTGCACAATTGTTCATGCTTGATTTAATTATCATATCTTGTTAGCTTTTGCACCTAGATATATGAATGCTCAAATCTTATATGGTATCAGAGCGAGGGGGTGCTAAACTAGCTTGTGTGCTATTATTGTTTATCAAGCTCTTTTTGCAGATTGAGAAGGGATTTCGCGGCCAGGATTTTGTAGCCACTAAGGAGGATTTTTGCAGCCACCAAACAAGGATTTTGCAGCCATTTAGGAGGATTTTTCAGCCACCAAACAAGGCTTTTTTATCCACCAAAAAAATCCCTTGTATTCCTTTAAAAATAGGTTTTTAAAACCAATACTTTTTTAGTTTGAAGAAGGTTCCTTTGGCTCCACCAAGGAAGCAAGTTTGCTGCATCCATTAAAGAAAGTTTTCAGCCATCAAAAAGTTTTTTTGCAGCCATGGATCTACCTTTTGATCAGCTACTAACACCCTTCAATTATTTTGAATTGAAGCCAAGAGTGGATATCCTCTTAAGAAATAAGGGGTTGTACCAAATGACCATGGGAATTGAGGTGGAACCATTGTCTCTTGTTGAGAAATCCAAGTATCTAGATTTCGAAGCTTCAAATCATATGGATTCATCCAAGGACATGTTAACCTCCTTGAATCCATCCTCTGTCTAAGAAGTACTCATGAGAGAGAGTACTCAAATCAAGGTATGTTGAAAAGGTAATATTTTACAAAAAGATGGGAAATTTCAAGATGTTTTGCTTAGACCTTCTCTATCAAAAAATCTACCTTCCATCACACAATCGGGACATTATTTAGATACATATTCATATTCTAATACATACTATGATGAGCTTGATGCAAAAGAGAGTGTTGCATCCCCAATACTTCAGCCTCAATGTGCAAAAAAACACTAAAATAAGTTAGTGAACTAGTGGGTGATCCTTTCGATACTTGAAGAATCTGTTCTGAGCTTTATGTTTCCACTCACACTCTTGCAGACACAGAGCCATTGTTTCCTATTCATTTCTACATAATGGCCTCATCTAATCCTCATATCCATGGGGAAGCCTCCGATAATCCTCATTGGAAGGTTGCGATGGATGAAACGAATCAATCCCTCATGGACAAGAAAACTTGGGATTTGGTACCTCTTCCAAAAGAGAGAAAAAATGATTAAATGCAATTGGATCTATAAAACCAATATGGTATCCAATGGAATTATTAGCAAGTACAATGAAATATTGGTGGCCAAAGGATTCTCTTAGATACATGGCATTGACTACACAGTAACTTTTGCTCCAGTTGCAAAGATAGATTCACTTTGACTTGTTTTTTCCCATAGAAGCTACACAAAAATGGGAGATCCATCACATGGATGTGAAGAGTGCCTTTCTTCAGGGGGATCTTGAAGAATAGAACTACATGGAGAATCCACTAGGGTACATTCAAAACTCAAATCTGGTATACAAATTAAAGAAATATTGCCATGGAATGAAACAAGCTCATTAGGCTTGGTATGCAGAAATGGATTATTTTCTTCTGTCCAAAAATATCTCAAGGTGTAATTCAGATCCAAATGTGTATATGCTTTGAGAACACAACTCTCTCTTACTTATTGTACTCTATGTGGATGATCTCCTAATTACTAGAAGCTCCACTACCTCCATTGCATGGTTCAAATATGCCTTGCATGACATATTTTCATGACTGACTTAAGACTGTTACAATTATTTCTTGGACTCCAAATCACCCAATCATATTTGGGGTTCAACGTAATACATTATAAATCCACCCAAAGAATACTCCATTATGTAAAAGGGAAATATAATTATGGGATCCATTATGGTGTTGCTTGCAAATTTGGCTTAGTTGGATAAATAGATTCTGATTCGGCTGGCGATGGAACAAACCACAAGTCCATCTCTGGTTACTTCTTCAGTTTTGGATCATGACCTATTTGTTGGTCAAGTGAAAAGCAAGCCACTATTTCTCTATCGACAATGGAAGCAGAGTGCATAGGAGAAATAAATGTTGCAACACAAGCCTTTTGGTTACAACACATTCTCATTGAGTTTCGAATAGAGTTTCATAGACCTACCATCATCTTTTATGACAACTAGGGAGCCATTCAGATTTCAAGAGATCATGTCCAGTTCCAATGGACCAAGAACGTAGAGATCCATATGCACTATATCAAAGGATTGATCCATGACGAGCTCATAGATTTACAATTCTTCCCTTCCTCTGAGAAGACTGTAGATGTTTTTACCAAGTCCTTTTCTGGAAAGTTATTCATCCAGCTGAGGTCTTCCTTGGGAGTCAAAGAATCTATGGAGGAGGGTCCTCAAAACCTTCTTCTCACATTCTTTCTACATTCTCTTTTCTGGGGAGGGGGTTCCCACTAGGTTTTTTCCCTTTTCCCCAATTTACAGAGAATTTTTCTATTTTTTGTGCATGAGTACCTAATATGGCTGAAAATTGTTGGGATTCTTTTATTTTGTATTTTTTTCCTAGTTAGGCTTATGGGGGGGGGGGGTGTTAGAGTAAATAACCCTCCTATACCATGTGTTGGTGATTCTAAAGGGTCCAACCACACCTAAAAAATTCTCGTGAATCACCCATGAGATAAAACCCTAGTTTTGGGGGTTCCTTCCTTGATTTAAGGGGCACATTCCTTGATTTGGGTTTTTTTCCCCTGATTTTAGGAGTATGTCTCAGTTAAGACTTAAGTTACTCCACTAAACTAAGTCCTAACTGACACCCAAGTACCCCAAACACTCATTAGTTCCCCAATTAGGTGAGTATCACCCTCTTTTGAGTGATTTTAGGAAACTAAATGCATTATTCAATTAAATCGAGTGATCAATGAGTCATGTAACACCCCATATTTTGACTAGGCGTGTTTTTCAGTTAGACACATTTCACTTTATTTGCTTATTATATGTGGGACTCATCTGGATTGAGTGAACTATATTTTCAACATGTTAGATCTGATTATATGTTGTTACTATGTTTGTGATGTTACTATGCTTATGATGATACTATGATTATGATGTTACGATGTTACCATTCTCATGATGTTATTATGTTTATATAGTTACTATGTTGTAGTTATCATGAGATTCCTTTCTTTCATAATAACAGTTTATGTTTAATAATCGTCCTTGATGAAATATGATATATATGATGTGGTATGTGGATAGCAATCCATGATGTGATCGATTTAATGGTTTTATATGATGAAATGAAATGATGTTGATAATATGGACCAACTAATGATCAAATTGAAATATTTATTATAGATGTATGTTTGCAAAATACTAATCTGCAGGACACAGGGGCTACGTGGTAGTGATATATATGATATTATATGAGGAATAAGTAAACAATGAAAATTAAATCTTAGCAACCTATAGGATGATATGATGACACAAATTGATAATCCCAGTAACAACACAGTATGATTTTGATAGGGTATCTAGACCCAGTATGTTGAGAGGGATAAAGGCATTTTCCACCCTATGTTTTATGATACCTAAGGTATTGGGAGGGATGTGCTGAGTCACGATCCCCTAGACATGTGATGATGATGGTCGGATACTTGCTAGGAGAGGTTAGGTCCGATTTTTAGCCAATGCTACTGCTCTCAATTTATCTATGTGGCCAGGTCAGTGAAGCCGACACCACATCCTTACTAGTAGAGGAAGGATAGGGAGGATGCAAAAGTAGGATAGGATGGGAGGATGTGTTAGCTAGTATTGTTGGGAATTAGGAGTTCAATAGAACTATGTAGTGGTAGTAGGTACCCCTCCCCTGAAATAATTTATTAATTGATTACTAAAAACCTACATATAATAATAATTAAACCTTTATTGTTAAACCATTAAACAACTCATAATGGAAAATTGATTATGTTAAGTATCTATGATTGTTACATATGCATGGTTATTGTTAATTAGTAGGTACACATAGGAATGATATCCTTACTTATAGTACATATGTGATATGTGCATACGGTGGCCATGCATGCATACTTTGCATATATACACTAGTATCATATTACAATTGCTTACGAGGCTAAATAATTGTGTAAGTTGTTGCGAACTAGTAAGTTTATTAAACCTTGATAATGGAATTTAAGATACATGTTAAACAAGTCATTTAGTATTCCTTAAGATAGTATGTGTGCACTATAATAAATGATTTATTAAGTGTTGTCAATTGAAATTAATATCAGAAATTGTCATAAATATGCATGAACATTGTTCCATATTCGGCATTAAAAATTGAACAGTTTAATTATTAATTATGATTGGTTAAACCATTAAGGGTACTTTTTCTATAAGTATATAGGTAATAGGTTGATAATCAGATACTTAGGAAGCAAACAAACAATTAGTGTTAAATAAACATTCATTAATTTGTTATTATTATTATTATTTGTTAGCATTATTATTAATAATTGGATTAAATAATAATTATTGTTAATATCATCAGGAGTATTGTTGTTTAAAACTATTGTGAAATGAAAATTTCATGATGCTAATTAAATTAATTATTTAAATATCCAGATTTATTATGCCTCTTTTGGATAAGCAGTATATTATTATTATTTTAAGTTGAAGTAAATTTTGTAATTTGAATAATATTATATTAATATTTAAACAATTTGCAAAATCAAAACATCCCTGTTGAATATGATTTTATTTAAGCCATTAAGACATGGGAACCCTCGTTATGCCAACTCATGCTTATTAATGATTATCCTATCCTGAAAACATTTAAAACAGAAGTGGTAGATGGACCCGTTAATTAATAAGATAATCTTCATAAAGAAAAACCGAAGTGGTCATTCATAAAAATTAATAAATAATGTCAGAACTAATTTAATGAACATTATTGTTTAACTACTCGAGAGAAAACATGATTTGATTAACATGTTAAAATATTAAATTTGGCTTGATAGCAGGAAGGGGGTTAATGAGTTTGGGGTCTTGAGAAGATAGGTGGAAGGTGGTGGACTAAGGATGAAGGAAGCATAAGGAAGGGGTATATAGGAAAGGTTGGGGGAAGTAGTCAGGGGTTTGGAAGTTGGGATCTTATTTCATTTTTTGGGAAAATTTTGAAAGAAGAGGAAGGTAAATTTTGGAAACACTCAAGGAGGAAGGGGAAACATCTTATTCGAAATTCAAAACAAGGAAAGATGTTATTGCAATTATCGGTTTGTGGGCTCGGGGGCTAGGAAGTCTGTCGATTTCCTAGGGCCAACACAATAAGAGCTATTCAACAAGGTGGATTATTCTGTCGGTTGCTAAGTAATAAGGAGGCTAAGTTGAACAGATTTGCGGGAAGCTAAAGGGGATCATCCACAACCTGCTAGTACCATGTATTCTTCTTGTTAATTTTTTAATTATTCATATTCTACTTATGCTGAAATATATATTTGATAAAATCCCGATATTTCATTTATTTTTACATCCATATGTATGTTGTTAATGACCATAATAAGAAAATGCATATACTTGAACAAAATTTAATCAGAAATTTCATTCAAACAACATAGAATTTTTATTGAAAATTTACTGAAACTAGCTTAGGATGAGCTTAATACATAGAAAAGTAAACTAAGAAACTGACTTAGTGCTCTGCTGCAAACAACAGCACTACAGTTCGTTAATAATTTAAGCTCAGTTTAAGAGTGCAGGGATAGATAAATAGGGTTATTTTTTTCTTCAGTTAAGGATAACTAGCACTCTCTTCATAGCATGGACAATTTGAATTGATCCTTAACCTAATTTGAATTGTTCTCTTATATATTGTAACCTCTTTTCATTAATTTAGTACTCTTATAATACAATCATTGTCTCTCATTCTCTTCAAAATTAATGTGTAATGATTCATATATATTATTGCACAATTGCTTATGCTTGATTTAATCATCATATCTTCTTTTCTTTTGCACCTAGATCTATGAATGCTCAAATCTTACAGGAGTCGACTAGCTTACAACTTTCTACCAACCTAAAAGGAATCAAGGGAGTAGAATCTACCTTGGCCTTTAATAAGAATAAGGATAAAAAATACATTAACTCATTTGAGGAATAGATTTCCAAAATTTTGTACAAGATATAGAAGGATCACAAGATTTGGAACAATCCAAAAGGAGAGTTTTAAGTTAAAAGGAGGCTTTATAGAAGTTAAAAACAAGGGCATTGTTGATGTATTAAGTGGATGAAAATATGAAATATTTGTACTTTTATTCCAATCATAGGAAAACATAAACACTATATAATGGGGAAATACAAGGCGGGGATAGACCAAATGAAAAAAAATTCAATGAGATCATTGCTCTAGGGTTTCACATATTGAAATACTCTTCAAGGAATAGGTGCAATATCCCCAATTTTGACTTGGAATGCATTTAATCAAAATTATGTAAATGATGTAAATATGCTAGTATGGATTTCTAGTGTGGAGCTCAAGGCTAAGGTACAACTAGTGAATGACTAGGCATGTATGATGTAAATATTTTTATTTGGATCATGTGGTTGGATTATCATGCCAATTCGAAATATATGTAAATATTATGTTGGAAAATAATAAAATGGTTCAAGATGGCTCTATAAAGAGCACTATAGGGGATATGATTCCACCATAGGGGAAGAGGAAACATGGCCTATGGGAGACTAAATCCTTTGCTTCCAAGTGCCAACACTTTTTCAAAAGGGTGATGCTGACTTATGGAATTAAATAAACCTACAGGAGAAGTGCATATTTAAGCAAATTTGATGATTTTGAAGGATTGCAACTTTTTTCCTACAAATTAGAAATGGACATACTTATATTCTTTGGAAATATTATCCATAGGAAAATAGTTGTGCATAGTAAAATTATGAATTGGTGATATGTTTCTAAAATTTTCTCAGAAAAGTGCTTGTAGCCATAATTTCACAAAAAAATTCTCAATATGGGTAGTTCCCAGAATGCAGAAAATATAATTTTATAATTCCCTCAGAATGTAATGAAGCTAATCCCCTTTGACATAATCTTGAAAATATTTCCTATGGGGTGTGGCATCAAATGAAGCCCCTAAGTCTAAAACCCAAGTATAAGTAATATTATCTAATGAAAGGATCAAAGCATCTTGTAACACATCACCTACTACATTTGATTCATGATTATTCTCTTGCTACCCATCTCCTTATACTTTTAGATATATACAATATTTCTTCAGATGTTTTTTATTCCCAAAATACTAGAACTCCATCTTTCCTAGTCTGGATTTGGATCTTCTCTTCTTAGAATTCCCATGGTACCCTGGGCTCTTGTCTCTCTCCCTTTGTCTTCCCATGTTTGGAATATTCTAACCATCTCATCTTGGTTTGGCATGCATTCCATGCATCACTCCATGCATACATGCATTGGGAGTTGAGTCTCCTAGCACCTAGTCCTTAATTTAGCCCCCTAGAACTTAATTTTGGTCATCCTTATCCCTCTTATCCACTCAAAGCACCTTGGTTACATAACAGAAGTCCAAATGATCCCTCATGCATGATTTTAGGATTTAGCACAGTCATTTCCATGATTTAGGGTGCCTTGTCCCCTTGATTGACTATTTAACTAACTCTTACACCTAGTTTCACTGCTACTAACTGTAGGAGCACCCATTTTGACCACTACAAGTCAATATTTCTCCCCCTTGGAGTCTCATAACCTAATTTATAGCCTCAATGACTCATTCATGCTCCATTCCACCTCAGTTGACTAGCCATTCATCATCGGTGGCCACTGGACCTTATTGGGAGATGGTTCCAATGCAAACTATGCTTGCCACTTCTATGGATTCCAACTGCCTCTTTAGGCTCACGAATTTCTCCTTTGGAGATGTATTATTTATGTAAAAATTTTACTGAATTATAATGTAATGGATTTTTTTCCAATTGTTCTTCATTCTCTTGTGTTGTAACACAATTTTTTCTTCTTTATTTTTCCTGCTCAATTCTTTTATCTCTGTTAGACTTAGTGTGAATTTTATCTTTGTCTCTAGACATCTGTGAGAATATCAAAAAATATCACATGGTATTAGATATTTGCTGAGGAAAGTAATCTTCGAGAAGAGTTTTTCTTATCTTTTTTGTGTAGGTATTCTACAACAGCTTCCATGAATCTAAAGGAAATTCCTCCTCTCTCTCCATTCAACTATGATGAGTGGAAACCAAAGATGATAGGATATCTAAAGAGACAGGGTCTTTTTGATATGTGTATTGATGTTATGAGAGATTTTTATTCCTATGAAGAGGAGAATGATTAGCTAAATTAATGTGATAAATCCTTTGGAGCAATGTGTATTGCTATGTCTCCTAGTATGCGCTACCTCATAGAAACTGCTAAATATCCAAGTGATCTATGGGCCCAACTGGACAAAGCATTTGGAAAGCATAATGAAGAGATTGTTGGAAATCATTTGGCGAACAATCCTAGTGATACATCCTTAATTTTTCTCTCTAATTATGTCTCGGCCTTAATCATCTCTCATGATTAAGTTGTTCAATATGAAGAAGAAGCTCCAGATTCAACACATGAAGTTCACGTTGAAGACATTCCTTCCTCTATTTCTCTAGAAGTTGAAGATGGTTTCTAATTGTCCCCTTCCCATGTAGCTAATGCAGATGAAAGTGATACAACTAATGAAGCTGATCCCTTTAGAGAAATTATCCGTTCCTCACTCGTGTTCTCAATATCTTCTATTTCAAATTTTGAGCAAGACATGTCAGTTACTACTATAGATGTTGAAGAGAGTTTCGAATTCTCTGCTTCCCATGAGTCTGCTGGTGTGCAGAATTATGATCTACTCAATGTTTTGGAGGTTAAATTAGAGTTTGGAGGTGATGCATTTACCCTCTTTGATCACATGCTTCCTATGACCTTCTATTTTATCATTGGCACATATTGTGAGAGTTTCACTGAAGATGGAGGACACTACAATTTTCTTGTGTTCAAGTCTCAAGCATATTTTGGTGATTTTGGTTTTGATCTAACCCCCGTCGGTTCAAAGGAGATATCAAAGAACCATCTATACATTCTTGGATTTGATCCTACCTCATATGGTTCGAATTATAGGTTCCAGGATGATATTCATATTTTTGGATTTGTTCTTTCCATGTTTGGTCTGAAGAGCAAGTTCAGAAAGCCTCCAGATTCGCTTGCATCCACTAAAGAAGAATTCAAGCACATGTTTTTGGAGCATGATCCAATTCTTCCCAAGAGGAAGATACCTCTAGACATATGATCAAGCATCACACCTACTTGAGTTTAGAGCAATTAATTTTTTGGTGTGTTTTATGTCCATTTTGAGGGGGGGTTTTGTTCCCAAAGGGTTTTCCCTCTTTCCTCACTTAAATGGACTAATAAATTTGTAAAGGGTGACCTTTGGTCTTAGTTACCAAGGCCCTATTTCTGATATTCCTCACATAGTCAGTATTAATGGGGGATGTTGGAATATTCTAACCATATCATCCTGGTTTTTCATGCTTTGCATGCATTCCATGCATCACTTCATGCATCCATGCATTGGTAGTTGAGTCTCCTAGCACCTAGTACTTAATTTAGGCCCCCTAAAGATTAATTTTGGTCATCATTTGATCCAGATTTATGTGAGAACGAAATGAAAGAGCATATATATATTCACATACACAAATATATGGCAATAAATACAATGATACAGTAAACACATATTCTATTAAATAGCGGAAATAGAATAGACTGTAAAATAAAACATCTAGAATGGTAGTAGCTATCTCTTAGAAGAGATGTAGCCGCTATGCGCATTTGTGCCAAGAAAAATACAAAAAGAGGCTGAAAGGGCCTATTTATCATAATCATGAAGGAAAGAATCCAAAACATCCAAAAACCTAACCCTATAAGACGAACCGTCATAAAGTTTGTGGCCCCAAGGTGGTTAGTTGAACAGTTAACTTCCCGGGGGTCATAACGTTTGCATACGATCTCCGTTTGGGGCACTCGATATCACGTAGGAAAGGCCTATCGGAGATTTACAACTTTCTATTGGGTGCTATTGCATGTTTTTGGCATCCATTTTCTCTACTGAATCGCCAAAAAACGTCGTTTAGGGCCTCAAAACGGCCCCGAAAGTTTAGGACCTGAAAAACTGTAGAAAATTGCCAAAATAGGAAACTGTTTTGAGCTAGTGAAATAGGTGGGTGGCCACTAATATCCATCTATATCATTCCTCCCCCCTTATGAATAAATGGTCTCCATTATGTCAAATCCCTTATCATATGTCTAATTGTGTGTTGAGTTGAGCTCCTAGTGCGACATTTGCTGAAGTGGAAAGGATTCCTTACTTTGACATATTTAGAGGGTTGTAATTGTTGTTGATGGGTGCATTGGAGCTGTTCAACAATTTTGGTTTCCGTGTTATCCTTTGTCTACACCGGTGTGGATGATTTATTTCTAGAGGAGCACCTTGAATGCGTGGCCTTGCACTATAGAGGTACCCGAATATACGATGCTGTAATGAATTTGTGTTCTTCTTGTTTCTGCTAAGTAGGGGGATCATGTGTAGAGGTTGTGGATGTCTTTGCGATATGATGTTCTCCTTCAGTGGCAATTGCGAATAGGGAAAATTTCCTAGTGGGATATTTTCTTCCTGCACTTCTTGGTTGGGGTAGGTGCAACTATCTCTTGTATCCGAGTAGATTTGTCCTCCCAAAGTGACAATGACACTATGAGTTCGTGATTCATATACATCATGACGCTTACACATATATGTTTTTCCTAAAAGAACATCACATACTTCAAGTGGGGCCACATCACACAATACCTCATCTTTGAAGGGCTTGATGTAGTATGGTAGGTGTCATTGATGACTGATGCAAATACCTCGTCCTTGGCTTAGCCAACCAATGGTTTATGGTTGTGGGTGTGGTGTTATTGGTAGGTCCAATCTCTTTATGACTTCTGCTATGATGAGGTTCTTTTGGATGCTGCAGTCCACAACAAAATGTAGGGGATTCCCTTCACCTACATCTATGAGTGGAAGAGGCGCTCCTTTGCCTCTGAATCTTCCAGTTCCTATGGTTGAATCTGTGTGGTAGCAACAATGACACTGATTTCTACATCAATGATTCACTTCCCTTTTTCTGCGGCTGTGACATTGGGTTCTGAATTAGAATCGAAACGGGGATCTGATTCTGAAGCTTTAATATTAGCCACCAATGATTGTTTTGAGCGACATTCATCAGTGTTGTGCTAGGGGATTTTGTGGAACTCGCACCACTTCCTGGTGTCCTTATTTGTATTGAAGTTACCCTTCTTTGCTTGTGGTTGGGACTAGTTTTCCATGTTCTGCGAACCAGAGTTTCCCTTGCCCTGCTTCTGCGCAGGTCCGAAGTCATGTTTGTTCTTTTACTAAAATTTCTGCTCAATTTTAACAACATATCGATAGGTGGATTCGAGTGAAGAGATGTCCAGGAAAGCTATCTTTGTTCGTATGTATCGGTGTAGGCCACTGCGATATTTCAGTACTAGGTGCCACTCGGAGTCCTTGATACCCAACTTTGTGCACAAGGTATGAAAGTTGTTAGTGTACTCCGACAATGTTTGGTCCCTTTGTTAACAAAAAATGGTTGATTTTGTGTACTAGTCATCATTGTTTCCCATAGGGTAATATTGTTCCTTGATGCTATCTATAAAAGAGGCCCAAGTGTGATTGGCCTGAAACAATCCAGACTCGACTAATGAGTTTTTATCACAATAAATTTTCCCACCAATTTTTGACATGGGGGATAGCCTTGAGAAGTGTAAAGGTGATCTTTTCCCTATCGGAAAAATTGTGGATAGAGAAATACGCTTCTAGTATATTTAATCATTTATCTAGGGCATCAACATCGATCTGAGCTTCAAATAAAGGGATATCAAATTTAATTTGTACCATGAAGGGAGTCGCATCTCCGAAATGGCTTCTCGTTGAAGGTGTATTTGCCGTCGTTGGCATGTGTTGAAGGATCTGAGCGAAATTATCCATCATCGTGTTCCTCTGTCACGTGAGGGAGTCCTTGAGAAACAACTTGATAGTATCTCTTGCTCCGTCATCTCTCTTTTCTTCCTCCATGGGAGGCCGTTTGGGGCGGCGAGAGTGATCTTCCCCAAGTGAAACTAGTTCGAGACCCAACTCTCTATATCCTGACTTCATCGAGGACATGCACCGAGAAACAATCAAAGATAAGATTGGTCTGATACCAATGATACGGATTTATGTGAGAACGAAATAAAATAGAATACATATATTCACATACACAGATATATGGAAAGAAACACAACGATACAATAAACACATATTCTATTAAATAGCGGAAATAGAATAGACTGTAAAATAAAATAGCTAGAATGGTAGTAGCTATCTCTGAGAAGAGATGTGGATGCTATGCTTATTCATGCCAAGCAGAATACAAAAAGAGGAAGAAAGGGCCTATTTATCATAAGCATGAGGGAAAGAATCCCAAACATTAAAAAATCTAACCCTAGAAGATGTACTGTCATAAAGTTTGCAGCCCCAAGGTGGTTAGTTGAACAATCAACTTCCTGGGGTCATAATGTTTGCATACAATCTCTGTTTGAGGTCCTCGATAGCCCGTTGGAAAGGTCTATCCAATATTTACAACTTTCGATTCAGGGAAAATTCATGGTAATGGTATTGATTTTCCCCACCGAATCACCAAAAAACATCGTTTACGGACTCAAAATGGCCTCGGAAGTTTAGGACCCGAAAAACCGTAGAAAAATTACTAGAAAATTGTCAAAATGGGAAATTGTTTTGAGCCAGTGAAATAGGTGGGTGGCCACTGATACCCATATGGATCATTCCTCCCCCCTTACGAATCAATGGTCTCCATTGTGTCAAATCCCTTATCATATGTCGAACTATGTGTTGAGTTGAGCTCCTGGTGCGACATTTGCTCAAGTGAAAAGGATGCCTTACTTTGACATCTTTAGAGGGATGTAATTGGTGTTGATGGATGCGTTGGAGTTGTTCAACAATTTTGGTTGTTGTGTTATCCTTGGTCTGCACCGGTGTGGATGATTTCTTTCTAGAGGAGCACCTTGAAAGCCTGGCCTTGCACTTTATAGGTACCCGGACAGATGATGCTGCAATAAATTTGTGTTCTTCTTGTTTCTGCTGAGTAGAGGGATCATGTGCATAGGTTGTGGATGTCTCTGCGATTTGATGTTCTCCTTCAGTGGCAATTGCGAATAGGGAAAATTCCCGAGTGTGGGATATTATCTTCCTGCACTTCTTGGTTGGGGTAGGTGCAACTATCTCTAGTATCTGATAGAGTTGTCCTCCCAATGTGATAATGACACTACGAGGTCGTGATCCATATACAACATGACGTTTCCACATATATGGTTGTCCTAAAAGAACATCACATACTTCAAGTGGGGCCACATCACATAGTACATCATATTTGAAGGGCTTGATGCAGTATGGTAGGAGGCATTGATGACTGATAAAGATACCTCATCCTTGGCTTAACCAACCAATGGTGTATGGTTGCTAGTGTGGTGTTATTGGTAGCTCCAATCTCTTAATGAATTCTGCTGAGATGATGCTCTTTTGGCTTCCATTGTCCACAAAAAAATGTAGGGGAATTCCCTTCACCCACATCTATGAGTGTAAGAGGAGCTGCTTTGCTTCTAAATCTTCAGGTTCCTCTGGTTGAATTTGTGTGGTAGCAACAATGACACTGGGTTCTGCATCAATGATTCTCTTCCCTTTTTATATGGATGTGACATTTGGTTATGAATTAGAATCAGAACTAGGATATGATTCTGAAGCTTTGATCTCAACCACCAATGACTGTTTTGAGCAACATTCAACAGTGTTGTGCCAAGGGATTTTTTGAAACTCGCACCACTTCCCGATGTCCTTCTTTGTCTTTCCGTTACTCTTATTCACTTGTGGTTGGGACTGGTTGTCCGTTTTCTGTGAGCCAAAGCTTCCGTTTCCCTACTTCTGCGTAGGTCCGAAGTTGCGCTTGTTCTTTTGCTGAAATTTATGCTCAATTTTAACAACATATCGATAGGAGGATCCGAGTGAAGAGATGTCCAGGAAATCCATCTCTGTTCGTATGTACCAGTGTAGGACACTACGATATTTCAGTAATAGGTGCCGCTCGGAGTCCTTCATACCCAACTTTGTGCACAAGGTATCAAAGTTGTTAGTGTACTCCGACACTGTTTGGTCCCTCTCTTGACGCATAATGGTTTTTTTAGTGTACTGGTCATCATAGTTTCCCACCGGGTAATATTGTTCCTTGATGACATCTATAAAAGAGGCCCAAGTGGGATTAGACTCAAACAATCCAGACTCATTTGATGAGTTTTTCTCACAATAATTTTTCTACCAATTTTTGACATGGGGTACAGCCTCGAGGAGTACAAAGGTGATATTTTCCCTGTCGGAAACTTTGTGGACAAAGAAATACCCTTCTAGTAGATTCAACCATTTATCTAGGGCATCATCATTGTTGTGGGATTCAAATAAAGGGATATCAAAGTTAATTTGTACCTTGAATGGAGTCACATATCCGAAATGGCTGCTCATTGAAGGTGTATTTGCTACCGTTTGCATGTGTCGAAGGATTTGGGCGAAATTATCCATCATCTCGTTCCTCTGTAGCGTGAGGGATTCCTCGAGCAACAACTTGATAGGATATCCTGCTCCGGCATCCCTCTTTTATTCTTCCATGGGAGGTCGTTTGGGGCGGAGAGAGTGATCTTCCCCAAGTGAAATTAGTTCGAGACCCAACTCTCTATATCCTGACCTCGTCGGGGACATGCACTGAGAAACAATCAAAGAGAAGATTGCTCTGATACCACTGATCCATATTTATGTGAGAACAAAATGAGATATTATATATATATATATTCATATACACATATATATGGAATGAAACACAACGATACAATAAACACATATTCTATTAAATAACAGAAATAGAACAGTCTCTAAAATAAAACAACTATAATGGTAGTAGCTATCTCTGAGAAGAGATTTGGCTGCTACACTCATTCTTGCCAAGCTGAATACAAAAAGAGGCCGAACGGCCTATTTTTCATAAGCATGAGGGAAAGAATCCAAAAAATACAAAAACCTATCCCTAGAAGATGAACTGCCATAAATTTTGTTGCCACAAGGTGGTTAGTTGATCAATCAACTTCCCGGGGTCATAAATTTTGCATACGATCTCCGTTTGGGGCGCTCGATAGCCTGTTGGAAAGGTCTATCTGAGATTTAAAACATATTAATGGGGGAAATGAATGAATTTGGAAACCATTCCTCCCCGGAATCGCCAAAAAATGTCATTTAGGGCCTCAAAACAGCCCCGTAATTTTAGAACCCAAAAACCGTAGAAAAATTACTACAAAATTGCAAAAACGGGAAACTGTTTTGAGCCAGTGAAATAGGTGGGTGGACACTGATATCCATATGGATCATCATTATCCCTCTTATACACTCAGAGCACCTTGGTTACATAACTGAAGTCCAAATGCTCCCTCATGAATTATTTTAGGAGTTATCACAGTCATGTCCATGATTTAGAGTGCCTTGTCCCCTTGATTGACTAGTTAACTGATTGTTACACCTATTTTCACTGCTACTGAGTGTAGGAGCACCTATTTTGACCACTACAAGTCAGTATTTCGCCCCCTTGGAGTCTCATCCCCTAATTTATATCCCTAATGACTAAATCATGCTCCATTCCACCTTAGTTGACTATCCATTCATCATCGGTGGCCACTGGACCTTATTGGGAGATGGTTCCAATGCAAACTAAGCCTGCCACTTGTGTGGATTCCAGCTGCCTCTTTAGGCTCTCAAATTTCTCCTTTGGAGATGTATTATTTATGTACACATTTTACTGAATAGTAATGTAATGTAATTTTTTCCAATTGCTCTTCATTCTCTTGTGTTGTAACACAATTTTTCTTCTCTATTTTTCATGTTCAATTCTTTTGATCTCTGTTAGACTTAGTGTGAATTTTATCTTTGTCTCTATATCTCTATGAGAATCTCACAAAATATCACACTCCATAGTTAAAATATTACCTACTGTATCACCTATGCTTTTACATCACATTTCCTCGCTAAGGATAACACCAACAACATCATCAAATTTTAGAGTATTTGAACTGTGACCAAGCTATTCCACCTTTCTAGCAAAGAGAACAAGATTAGAAGAGTGCTAAACTCATCATAAGATTTCACTCCTACAGAACTTAACTAATTAGTAATTGTATTTTAAATTCATTTAGATGATTGGCAATAGACCCACCTTTTGACATCTTCATATTAAATAATTGCTTCATTAGAAATGCCTTGTTGGAGGCCAAGGTTTTTTTCACATAATTTATCCATTTCCTTCATTAGACCCTCCATTGTATTTTCTTATGAACTGTTGAAATCCACCAATGTTGCAGGGCACATCTCTGTCATTCCTAGTACCTTCCTGTAAAGAACCTCACATTCTTCGTCCTTCATAGTCGTCGTCGTCTTCTTTGATTTTCTTCCCAATGGTAGGAAAATATCCTTCTAATATACATAGTATTCCATTTGAATCTTCCATAGATGATACTTTGGGATATTAAATTTCTCAACCCTAAAATTTCCTTCTTCCTCCATCGCTCCCACTCGAACCAAGAACCCTCATTTTCCTATGATTTTAGCATCCAAATAGACCTTCGGCTCTGATACGAGTTGTTAGAAACAAGATCAAACAACAATAAAATAAAATAAATGCATAAATATTAAAACATAGAAGAACGAAATATAAGAGAGATACCAATATACATGGTTCACATAATATGGGCTACATTCATTGAGAAACAACTAGTCCTTTCTTTTACGTTATCCAACAAAATGAAAGGATACAATCTGCAACACATCTGTTGGAACCTCATCTTCACTCTCTTACAATATATCTCACATACTACACCATCATAATACAATGACCTCTCTTTAAAAGAGGTTTTCCCTCTAGGGAAAAAATACACAAACATAATCTCTACAGACAAATTTGTAACCTAACGATGAACGATCTAGATTGACTGTGAAATTACAACATTTTACAAGGCATTTTTTCCAAAAAAATCTCTTCGAGGGAACTACACCTGAACCCCCACTAGGGGGGGCTTCCAAAATATTGTCTCCTTCCCCCTTCTCGATGGCAATAGTTGGGGGGGAATTCCCCCCATTAGGGACTAGGATACAAATATGGTTGGAAGAAAACTTCTAAATAAGAAAGATTATAATCAAGATCACCAACCAACAATTTCATTAGATGTTTTTCCAGAAACTCTGCTTATTTTTGCAGCTTTTATTCAATGATACTTACCATATCCTATATGAATTCTATGAATAATTTATTTAGTTATTATCATTGGAAATTCATGGGTAGTCATGCTCACTACTAATGTTTCATGTTTTCTTCTTCCTAAATATGTTGTCACTATCTAGATTGTTGACTTTAGATGCATGTAGTTCTTTAGTTGAGTCTTGGGAGCGATTTAAAAAAATACCTAATTCTAGTACATGTTGCATTTCATTTCCATGCCAAGGATTTCAAGTAGTTTGATGGTTGATATCTCAACTCTAGCTCTTGGCTTTGGTTGTAGCTCTAGTTGTTAGGTCTAGTTTACAAGACCTCATCATATATGAAGTTGTGGCTAGGATTTCACATCACTTTAACACAATGTCCCTAAATATTTCTTTGTTTTGAGAGTTTATGAACACATTGTATTTTCTTTTAGTATTGCCTAAGAGGTAAAACAAGGGAAATGATAGTCTCATACGTAGAACTAAACTACCCATAACATGAACTTGGACATTGTTGATTGTGACGGTCCATCTCCTAATATATTTCTTGCTACCTTTAAACCATGTATGAATTCATAATGTATAGTCACTATAAGTTTTCTTAGCTTCTACAAGATGTTATCTTCCAACAAATAGATTTTGTTCATAGTGTGATATCTAAATATGTTGGTGAGCTATAAAATCCATCCTTTCCAACCATCCTTCATAGATTTTCACAATCAAGCATGAGGAAGTCAAAATAGAGCAAACATTATTTGCTATTAAGCAAGAAGACTGCAAACTATAGTAGAGATTTGGCATTACTTTAGACAAACAATTCATCATGTCAGAGTGAATTGTCTTTTTTTTTTTGTCTCTCACTTGCACCCATAGAAAAGGACAAGGGAATCATCTTAGAGAATCTTGCTGGAGGAAATAAAATGTTAGGAACATAATCCTTGGTGTTAAGATTATTGTGCACTATTCATGTGCAAGGAAGAATAAAAGTATAGGTGAGTTGGAAGAATTACTAAATCTAAGAGACCACTTAGGAAGATGAACCCAATGGTCATTTCTCATTGTATAAATTGCACATTAATTAATAGAAAATGTGTGCTTCAAGCCTATCCTTTTCTATCTTTGTGTGTTTAATTACCTATCTGCCCTCATGGGAACCTAATAGTGGTATCATAGTGTTTCTAATCTTGTCGCCTATGCTCAGACCTGCTCCTCTCTCCTAGTCATCTTACCAAAGTCTGCGTTATTCATGTGCATATTCTATGCATAGCTCCTAACTATGTGAATTGTCATCAATGCTACATACCTGATCCACCTTGGTATGTGTGTTACCTCTATTGTCTTCTCTATCATTTAGGCTTACCATTGTGTGCTTGACAGACTTCCTTCTGCTAACAAAACGTTTAATTTCTTGTCAGTCCCACTCACACCTCTACGGATTCTCTAGCTTATGGATTTATTGTGAACGGTTACACTTAGTATGGATACAACTATTGTGCTTTCCTGTGTGTTACCTCTCCATTTCCATCGCTTGATCTGTCCATATCCTCGTCTCTCTCGACCCATGATCTATTCCCAAACTTATAGTAGCCGAGGGCGTTCCTTCCACAGTCTCTAACATTGCCATCATAGTCTACGTTTTAGCTACACACCTGCGCATTTTTTATGGATTTATCTTCAAAAACCTTAATACGGAGCTGGAAAAGCGTTGAGTTTATGCATATCAAACTCTTTTCAAGACTGATTATTGCTACATTTGGAGTGATCTAATCGAGAACCGTTGAAGTGATGAATCTCCGAGTGTGTGGGATCTTTCCTTCTAGTTATGTATGGATTATCTATGGTAATATTAGGTGCCCATCTTCTTTGATGACTGGAGCTCATTGTGAACTGAGACTTGCGGCGTGGGAGACCAGGTCTATAATGTTGGCGGTATTACGAGCACACAACCAAGACAACTGAGACCTCCTTCATGCTACTTATGAGGTGAAATCTAGAGCTTCTACGTGTTTTGACCACGTTTGGATCTCAAACCCTAATTTCATTGAAGCTTGGAAAATGAGATCTCTGCAAGTGAAGATTGGCAGACTGGTGCGTACTATCTGTATTGTCTCAGTGTATCTACCTTTGCATGATTGAGCCTCTGCAAGAATAAGATGAACTTAATGGTGTAAAAGAGCTTCTAGTTTAACCCTCGACTTCACTCAAATTCTCACAGTAGCCAGAGTAGAGACGAGCACTCTATATTCCGAATCGGAAGGCCTAAAATTGGTGATGGTTCACTTCTATTTCACGATGATGCTGGATGACTTGTTGTTCTTATTCACACTGAATATGCTCGTGAACATCAGGCATGTTATGGTGGAGCTACCTTCGAGCTAAAGTGGTGTTGTGAAGCGTTCAAAGTGAGATATGAACAATACATCTCTGCATGTTCTTGAACGAGATATACATTGCGTTGAGATATTCATTGCATTGACATATCTATTGCATTGAGATATTCATTGCGTTGAGATATCTATTGCGTTGATGAGAACATGAAGCTGAAGTCTCCTGGGTCGTGTGAAGGATGAGTTTACTATTGCATGGAGACTATCCTTCTAATTTGGTAAAACCCTAATTTTTGGTTGCCGCATCCATAATAGTGATGTATCCACCAGTAATAACCATTGATTTATTGATGCACGTAGAGGTGTGGAAGAGCGCAGACCTCTCTCCAATTTGCCTCAAAGAGCTTCCTTGAACGTTGAAAACTTGAAGACTGGTGCACATCCAAGGGAAAACCCTGATTTTTCTCTGTTATGTGGACTGCATATTTTTTATGCAGTCCGTGGTATGCACTGAAGTTTTTTCTTGCTACATTGATTCTCTCATTTATTGGTAGTGGTGTTTGGTGACGAGCGAAGAGTGCGAAATGAAGTTTACCATTAGGCTTGTGTGATGCATGGAATATTAAACGAGTTAATATTGTTTTTTTTTACTTCCCTATAATTGCAACCATATTCTAATGCAGTGAATGAGTTGCAACCGTATTCTAATTACAATTGTTTGAATTTTGAATGATGCAAATGCTTGTTGTGTGGAAACGGTGAAGACCAATAAAATGCTATGTTTTAACACTATCCAAACTCCGCGCCTGGTACTCCATTACCTGTAATATACCTATGTAGTGTGGCTCTTCATACTGTTGTGGTGTCTGCCTCTTCATGTGGAGTGAGTAGACTCTTGGTACATGTGTTATTCTTATCACTTCGCGCTTGAATTTTTTATAAGATATCTTCTTAGAAGCATTAGTATTTTGAGTTGATGATTGTGCCCATGTGAGGTCACGGTATTGTATTAAATTTCTTCCATATATTTAGACTTGTATAGAGAGTGGTGTATTCAATAAATTATATTGCATAAGATGTTACTTTTTGTAAATGGTAGCAAAGACTTAGACATGCACCTTGAATTTGTTATTGCATAAGACCATTGTGTTGTAGAGATTAAATTCATTGTAGTGAAGCTTATAGAGACATTGCAAATTGTTGCAGAAATTGTTGGTTGATAGTATTGCTGGCGAAAGCTCTCTCCCGGTGCGTATTGCCTCAACAAACTATAAATTCTTACTGCTTGCTATTGCAACACATCCCATTGCAATGTAGAGTATTGCAATAATGACTATTGCAACAGTAACTGTTGCAACATATTCTAAAATATTGAATCTATCTACATTCTCTTGCCTTGCTTTGTGAAAGTTGTAGCGGGTTTACAGTATTGAGCTTCCAGAGAAGATTTGAGACTAGTTTGGTGATCCCATTCAAAGGATTCAAGCAAGTTTGTAGCTTGTTGATACAACTGCTACAAAAGAAGAAATTGCAGAAGTAGATCATCATTCAAGAACTCAAGTATAAAAAATTCATCAATTCAAAATTCGTAAGTGCAACTTGTAAACTGATGTTTGTTTGTAAGTTCTAGTACATTTTTTTGGTACTTGCATGTGTGTTTTTGTACAGTATCAAAATTGAAGAAAAGTTGAATTGCATGTTGTATTTGGGTGCATTCTCAGGTGAGACTGACACCCTTCACCTTTTGAGCTTGAGTGTGTTGAATCTTGTTTGTAAAGGGAGAAGTTGCAAGAATCCATCAATTTGATTGAGTCATTTGTACTTGGTCCTTCCTGCACATGGAGGCATCACATAGTCCTCACAATGTCTCAACTGAAGAAACATTAGAGTTGTTGAACACTCTAATACTTACAACTGTAAACGACTCAATCAAAATCATAAACGAAACTCTCCAAACTATCATCAATCAACTGAAGGATTTTAATGCCAAGGAGGATAGGAATCAACATTCTAATCTAGTGTTTGTTCATAGAAATCCTTAATTTGAAGTTGAAGATGATTCCTATTAGCTTCAAGCGCATGACCAAAATAGTGAAATCATGTTAGAAGATGTACAACCTATTCAAAGTTCCATATGCCAACATTGTGACTCAGTTGGCCATATGAAAGATCAATGCTTTGATCTTCATCCTTGTCAGCATTGCGGGAAGCATAATCATTTTTCATATAGGTGTTTAAAGTTGAAGAAACCTACAATAGTGAAACTTGCAGCATAATATTGTATCGCTTATTATCTTGTGCTTGACAGGGGGGGATATGATGTCAAGATTCAAGTTTCAAAGGCCTATCATTATGAAAAAAAGTAGTCACGTCCTTCGTCAAGTAAGCCAGATCAAGTGAGCTTGAGCCACAACCAATTTGGGAGGCCACATTAAGAGATGTAGCAAGAAGACAGAAGATAACCATGCCCCAAAGTACTCATGTGTTTTGTGTCTAGTTTGGACATCATGAGACTCTCCACTCCTCACATTGTTCCTGACAGGGGGGAATGTAGACTACCAGGAATAAGCGAGTGAGAACATGTGATCTGGAACATGCAATCCTGAGCCACCATGTTCGACTGAGCTCAAGAGTTTGTGCTTAGCCTATGTTGGGCGTAGCCGAATTGGACCAGTTTTGGAAGAAGAAGTACAAGTTAGGAGCGGCCTAACTTAAAGACAGTTTTTGGGAGAAGAAACTCCACATTTCCCGGGAGAGGGTGTGGAGGGATGCGAAGTCCACAGGAAAGGAGCTGTCTCCGAAGTTATGTTGAAGTACAAGGACGAAGGAAGTAGCTGAAGAAGTAAAGAACGAAGTGGCAATTGGAAAAGTACAGGGACAAAGAAGTTAAGACACAAAAGAGTGCAAGGACGCAGTGCTGTAGTGTCAGAGCCGCGCTGTAAGAAGAAGCGTCAAAAGAATCCATAGGAAGCGACATGCAGAAAAGAAAGTACAACAATGACAAAGTAAAGGCAAATCATGGTCAATAGGAAGACCATGATATTTTGGGGTTTAATGGTACTATTGGGGTTCGACCCATAGTTATTGTAAAGATGTGACCTTCAGGAACAGTCTATAAAAGGGGCATTTTTGTATATGGAAGGGTTAGCTAGGGAGATTCAAGAACTAGGAGTTATATATTAGCTATCTAGAGATTGTAAGAAGAGAAAGAAAGACTCTGCAACTGTGTGTACATAGGTCTATTGTAGAAGAAGAGTCTGGAGCTGAGTGCGCATATTGGAACCATTATTCCCCCTTCCAAGTAATATATTAATAGTTCTTTGTGGACGTAGCTCCCATCTGGGGGGGGGAACCAAGTAAATCTCTATGTTGTGTGTATGTTTTACATGTGTTTATAGTTCAAGTTATGTTATGAATGCATTTGGTTTAGAATGAATGTGTATGAGAATATAAGTAAGTGAAGAAAAACACATGTATGTATGAACATTGCATAAGTTAAGCATATAAGTGAATGAATGATAATTGTACAATTACACTTAGGAGGAACAACAACGATTCAACAAAGTCTGTAGTGTTGTTCGTAACTGTGAAGTGCGAATTCACTATTGCGAAGATAAGCTATTAAGTATATATGTTAAGTAGAGGACAAGGTGCGAAGTCCTCTCTCACATCCGCGCATCGCCAGGTTGTAGAAATATGATTCTATAACCACCCATTCCTCCACTTCGGGTGAGAATTTGACCTGCTCACAGGTCATCACCGAAAGGGCCAGTGTAGGGAGTATCTTTTGTTGGGTCAGAGAACATCGAAGAACCCGGGTCAGCCCAAACTCACCAACAAAATGGTTATGTTGTCATCCTAGAACTAAGTGATGTGTGAGATTGATGTGAGATATCAATCCAGAAAGAAAGAAGGAACTAGAAGAAGCATTCCGTTACTGCGTTAGACCAGTGGTCTGTTAAAATTTATGTGGATTTCAGAGAGAAGTGAAATACAGAACTGGGTGAGAAAAACAGAAGTTGAGTTTGTGAAGAGAGAGAACAAATTTCCCGAGCTGACTACGGAAGATTGGATACATAGATACATATTCACTGATTTGCATTCATTTTTCTTCGCATTCTTCTCTAACGAGCTACTCGATTGGTTATCAAGGATAGCGGAGAAAAAAAATTGTTTTCAAGGTCTAGAACCTAAAGTTTGGATCAAAGAGCTGATTCAGACACCTAAAGGCATTGACAACCAAATATCCAGAGCAATAGACTTTTGGTTGGATAGCCTATTGGAAGGCTACGTTATAGAATTTTCTATGGACAGTTTGAAGTCCTACTGCACAGCATAGGAATATTCTTTTAGAGGATAGAGAGGTAAGTACCTGAGAAGCTTGAGCTTATCTATTAAAATGCTATTAGCTGAAAAAGGTGTCTTAAAAATGCATTCAGATTCCTAGGATTTTGAATCTGTCATGTTAAGAAATATAGATAGTAACACAGACGAAGATATTGGCATTTTAAGAAGTGGAAAAAGACATATACTTAACACTAGAAAGAGGTCTCATGATACTAAATCTTGCACATTCTGAGAAATAAAGTGTTTGACGGACAATCTACTGAGAGCAGACTCAAGGCCTGATCTCCCTAGACTCAACGTAAGACTAGAACAAATAGGACATAATATAATCTACTTTCCTAGATCAAATAGAAGTGCAAATGAATGAGTAGATTGTCTACCTAATATTTGCAGATCCCTTTCTTCTCTCTTGATCCGATGTTCCAGCATCGTCAGATCTTAAGCTGCAAGATCCTGTTGAACATATAGAAGACCACAAATAGTGAAAGCATACTTTTCATATGATAGATCTAAGTTAACAATTAAGGAGGAAAACTCTAAATATTACCAATGCGACAACATTTATGGAAAGCAATTATATTAACTGTATGAAAAGTGGGGAGTACAATAGAAAAGAGGACTACAACCAATGCCTCAACATTGCAATCTCCTTCCGACAAGCCATGCCAAAGCTCGTAGAGAGAAGTAGGTGTCTCCAAGGCTAGAGTGCTAAATCTACTGAACTAATTTCACCAGCATAAGAGTACCATAGACTTCCTCCATTTGGAATGGGAATGAGGCTCACTCTTATAGGACTAAGTGGATAGAGTAGGTTGAGATATGGTAGGAGAGAGATAGGGGATCCTTCCAAGAGGTTAGGAAACGAATGCCAGGTCTCCCAAAAGGTCAAGGATAGGGATCCATGTTAGCTAGCTTCGAGAATGAGCTCGAAGAGACTATTTTTATCCATTAACTGACATCGTCGCATGCTACAATAGGCCAAGCTGCGACGTTGCAGGTTGCATGAGGACAACCTACGACGACCTATCAAAAACCTAGTATGATAGGGTTTGCATCTCTTCCAGGTTAATGACTTAGTCAAGGAAACTTTAGGGATGTACACACTGAGTCTTAGGGTGGTAATATTTAAGCGTAACATAGAGTTACACAGTCATAGAAGCTCATCTCAGCTTGAGTATGATAGTGAGACAGAGCTCATATATACAGCTTCTCATCCCATAAATCCATAGAAACCTATAGTTGAACAAAGGAATATTGCTAGCCAACATAAAACTAGTAATAGTAATATTGCAGGAGCAGGAAATCAGAATCTGTCAACTAGTGGTATTCCTTCATCATCTCAGAATCTTACACCTCCTAGAAGAATAATGGAAGACGACATCAAGCTACATGTATTCAAAGGAACTGGCTTAGAATATCCAAAGCAACATTGGTTTCTCTGTGATGCTGTCTGGAACATCAAACAAGTCCATGTCGATGTTATCAAACAAGCCAAATTAATAACTACATTCAGAGATAAAGCTTTAACGTGGTTCATGAAATATTCTGTTGGACGTAATAGATCATTGGATGATATCAGAAATGCGTTGATAAGACAGTTTAAGAAACCTAAGTCAAAATCTCAGTGCATAACAAAATTAAAAGAAATTAAACAAAAGCCTACTAAAATTGTTTAGGAGTTTGATAAAAAATTCAAACCCTTGTTAGATCAAGTTAGCTTTGATATAGCACCGAAACAACATCAAGAGTGGTTTATAGTTGCACTATTGCCACATATTAGACTGCCATTGATGCAACAGAAGGTTGCTTCATAGCCATAAGCTCTTGAAATTGCGATGAAACTAGAAGCTTCTCCTATTAGAGAGACTAGTGCAGGAATGACACAGATATAGACATAGTTAGCCAACCTCATATTACAGTTACAAGACATCAAGAAAGGGAAAGAAGTAAGAGAAGAAGTTTGGTGTACAAAATGCAAAGCAGAAGGACATTCCAAAGAACATTATCCTATTTTTAGTGACTACCTCGCTAGTGGGGCACCAAACCCATTGAATCAAAAACAAGGACCATGGTGTGAAATTTGTTGATGTCGAGGACATCGCCCAAAGGATTGTTAATTACTTCAAAAGTATGTGCATACACCAAAGAATTTATACTGTACATTTTGTAAATCAGTTGGACATGATGATACCAACTGTCGAGCATATGATCTCATGATTGAACGAAAACATTATGTCTATAGATTCCAAGGAGAAACTCAACATAATAATGAAAATGTGCAGTACAAACAAGGCACATATAGAGGACGTGCTGGATACAAAGGAAGAGTACGTAATAATGGCCAAGGTAGAGGAATAGTTCAGATCGTCTGTTACAACTACGCACAACCAGTAAATTTGGAAAGGGATTGTCAAAACCCTTCTACTACTTGTAAGTATTGTAAGTCATTTGACCATTTCATAGAAGCATGCCCCATTTTACAAGGAAAAATGCAAAACAAAAGACCAGCATGACAAAACCAGAACATTCAGATGATTGCAACAAAGAAAAAGAATGCAGATCGCAACATCCATGTTGTGGTGCGCAGTGGAATCTCAACAGGAGATGACATGACAAATAAAGGCTCATCTTCTGATCAGAACAATGATAAAGTAGAAAATACCAATGGAACTTGGGTAAGAAAATAAACCGGAAAGCTACCTGCATTTGACCTTCATAAAGAAAAAGAAGTCTTCAAGGAAGCCAGAAAAGTGTTTAGAACTTTGAAGCTTTGACTGCAAGGATCCCTTTGCGAAGTGATCCCACAACCTTGTTGAACATGCCAGACTTGTATGATGAGTTGAGAGCTTCGCAGAAAAAGATAAGTTATGTTACAGAATTCCTATAGAGCTGTATAAAATTTCTAAGGCATGAGCATTCTATGAGAGAATTTTTGAACATGTTGAACCACTATGCGCAGCGCAGTACCGTAAACAATGCAAATAGAGCGGTTCATCACATAAGGAAGCATAAACGGACTGGAAGAGAAATGAGACTCGATGCGAAATGAGAAATGTTATTTGAAGGACAAGATATCAGGGTTATTGTACCCTTGGATCCCTCACAAGGAACAAGATATGTTGAGACCATAAGTGCAGAATACCGATCTCAAGATATTTATACCATCTATAAGAAGACAAGAACAAGGAGGATTATATTAATCCTACAACCGATGGTACACTCAGTTGATGATGTGATAGTTCTTGTGTATCAGATTCAGATGTAGGAATGGAAAATTGGCAGAACATAATGCATGAAGTATCAGCAAGAAGATGTGCGAGGATGACAAAGTCACTTTGTTGGATTGGAATAGAGGTAAGTCTAATCCTTACTTATGATGGAATAAGTGACATACATTCTTTCTTTCATGAATACTTAGCATTAGTTACAAAAGAACATAGACTAACCGCTCTATATTTAGCATTGCAAGCCACACCAACTAGATGGTGGACTGTGCATAAAGAAAGACTAAGTACATGGGAAGAGTGCCAGTGTTTGATGGAGATTAGATTTGTTGAACCAAGAAAGAATGGACAAGAAGAGTATAATGGAGAAACTGATCCTAGGGATCATATACAGTCTTGCTTAAACGCATGGAAGCATATACCAGAGATAGACTGGGTGCATATGTTTGTGCACACATTGGAGAAGATACCAAAGAACTAGTATACAAAAATAGAACTCCGCAGAGGACCATCATATTGGCATAGAATGGTAGAAATTTTTCAACTGACATTCATTTTTGAGGATGAATGTCCGAGCATTGATGAAGCTCTGAAGATCATTAAATCCAAGATATTTAATGATGTCTTGTTTCCTGTGTATAAGAAACCGGACTGGGAAATACAATTGGAGCATGCCTTGGAATGTTATAACGTCGCATTAGAAAAAGGAGATGAAGAGGATGATCGAGAAGAAGATGAAGACCCACGCGATGTACACATACCAAAATCTGAAGGAAAATGCGATGTACAGGGACTTGAGTTAGAAATCGCAGAACTGAGTAATCCTATCAAGACTAAAAAGATTACCATTGGAACCAATGATGAACTGAAGTTCACATCTATAGGGGATTACTGGGACAAAGAGAAAGTGGAGCAAATAGCAGACTTACTGCGTGAATATTAAGATCTGTTCCCTACCAAGTTTTATGAAATGAAAGGAATTTTGGGTTACTTGGGAGTTATGAAAATACCTCTCAATCCGGATGTGAAGCCTATTAAACAAAGACCTTATAGATTGAATCCCAGATACAAAGAAAGAGTTAAGGAAGAGATTGATAAAATGCTTGAAGCAGGAATTATAGAACCAGTAGAAGAATCATAATGGATAAGCCCAATGGTGATTCGAGACAAGAAAACTAAGGGTGAAATCAGAATCTACGTGGACCTTAGAAAGCTGAATGATGCATCTGTGGATGACTCGTTTCTCACTCCATTCATATATGAGGTATTAGACAACGTAGGGGAAAAGAGGCATACTCTTTCACTGATGGATTCTATGGTTACCATCAGATCAAAATTGTTGTGGAAGACAGACACAAGGAAACATTTGCTCCTGAATGTGGATAATTTCAGTACACTATTATGCCTTTTGGGTTGAAAACTGCACCTGCTATATTTTCTATAGTTGTTGTAGTTGGATTTAAAGAATATAATCACAAATTATTAGAAGTTTACTTTGATGATTGGACCGTGTTTGGTATTCTAAAGAACCATTATGCGAACTTGAGAATGATGTTAGCCAAGTGTAGATAATATCATATTTCCCTGAATTTGAAAAATAACGTCTTTTGTGCCCCTTATGGAATTTTGTTAGGATACACCGTATGCAAGAAGGACTGATGGTTAATCCAACAAAGATAGCCATCATCGTGAACCTACCAGCACCTAACTTAGTGAAGGAACTACGCACTACATTGGGACATACAGGCTATTACATAGAATTCATCAAAGGATATGCGCAGATCACAACACCTATGGAAAAATTATTAAAGAAAGATGCAAAGTACAGTTGGAATAATGATTGTCATAAAGGATTGGACATACTGAAAGAAAATATGGTTACTGAGCCTATTCTCGTCTTTCCAGTCTGGAATAAGCCATTTCATGTTCATGTCAATGCTTCATCTATAGCACTGGGAATTATTTTAGCTCAACCAGGTGAAGGAGGCATTGACCATCCGATCGCATTTTCAAGTAGAAATTTATCATTAGTAGAAAAGAACTATACTACCACAGAAAGAGAAGGCTTAGCTATGGTGTATGCATTGCAAAAGTTTCGACACTATTTGCTAGGTTTTCACTTCTGTATGTTCATTGACCATTCATCTTTGAAGTACTTGGTCAATAAACCAGTGTTAGGAGGAATAATATGCAAACAGTTGTTACTATTCCAAGAATATGATTTTGAAATCATTGTAAATATAGGAAGACTAAATGCGGGACTTAACCATCTTTCCATAATAGAGTCAGGTGAAGAACCTACTAAACTGGAAGACAAACTACCAAATGCATAGTTATTCACTATCCATATAGCATATGACTACTTCAAAGATATTATAATTCCTTACTACATGTCTGGAGCCTACAGAATTCACTACGCAACAAAAGAAGCAGTTAGTGGTAAGAACAACAGACTTTACCCTAATTGCAAGACAATTATACAAATTGGGGCCATATGAAGTTTTACGAAGATGTGTAATGGAACATGAGAGACCTATCATATTGGAAGAAGCGCATTTAGGAGTGTCTGGAGGAGACTACGCAGGAAAAGCTACTGCACAGAAAATTTTGAGATCGAGATTATGGTGGCCTACCATACATAAGGATTCAAAATAATTTTGTAGAAACTGTGATGTATGCCAAAGAACAGGGAAACCATATCGCAAAGATGAAATTCCATTAAGAACACAACTGGCATTGAAATACTTTGATAAGTGGGCTATTGAATTCATGGGACCTATCAATCCACTAGGATAGAGACATGGTTCAAGATATATCATCGCTTCTACTGATTATCTAACCAGATGGGTAGAGGCAAAACCAGTAAAGGACTGCAACGCAACCACTGTCGCAAAGTTAATTTTTGAGAACATCTTGACAAGGTGCGGATGTCCAAAAATCCTCATGAGTGATCAGGGAACTCACTTCCTGAACATAACTATTGAAGCTCTCATTGAGGAATTTCATATTTATCATCAGAAGAGCACACCATATCATCTACAAGCAAATGGCACAGTAGAAGCATTCAACAAAGTACTAGAAAATGTGATGACAAAGGTATGCAATAGTAAAAGGGATGACTGGTATCTTAGAGTACTCACAATGTTGTGGGCATATAGAACTACTTGAAAGAAATTGACAGGCCATACAACTTTCAGATTGGTATATGGACATGAAGCTATCATGCCCATGGAGTATATAGTACCAATTTTGAGGATCTCAGCATTCACAAATATGGTTGATGAAGAAACAATGAACGAGAGACTACTACAGATAGTTCGATTGGAGGAAGTTTGCTTCATTGCAGGCTTCCACCAACAAGTGCAAAAAGATAGAGAAAAGGTATGGCATGATAGACATATCAAGTATAAATTTTTCCAGGTAGGAGACTTAGTCCTCCTCTATGGTAGTAAATTTATGAAGTTTCCTGGAAAATTTAGAATGCATTGGTTAGGGCCATATGTTGTTAAGCATGTTACTAACGGTGGCACAGTTCAACTAGCCACATTAGTCGGTGAGAACTTGAAAGGTATTGTAAATGGGAGTAGACTAAATCCTTATAGGGATGGATCTACTCCTATAGGGATACGTTGACACAACACAAGAAGATTCTAAGTGTCAAGTGTAGTTGAAATTGGACACTAGAACAGAGCAAAGGAGTCTGCACACAGTTTTGGCAAAATGTGAAGTTCACAATTTTGGCAAAATGTGAACTTCCCTGTTTTAAGAAATGAGAGCTTCCTCGTTTTAAGAAATGTGAACTTCACAGTTTTGTGAGATACGAAGTTCACAAGTTTTGGAGAATACAAAGTTCAACAAAAATGAAGATGTGCTTCCAAGCACACATAGCAAGCTTAGTTGCGAAGTAAAATAAAAAAAAGAGGCATTGCAAAGGTCAATCCACAAAATGAAAAATGCGAAGTAACCTCATGATTCACATAGTCATTCGTGAAGCTAAGCAAAAACTAGTTGTTACAGTTATCGGTCGGAAAATAACAGTTATATAGTACTTTTTGGCACCGACATTTTTCGCATTTAAGGTATGTTCACCCGTTAAGGACACATTCAATGAAGCAAAATGACCAATATCTTTCCAATATTTGGCCAATGGATATAGCATTTAATGATAAGCTAATCGTTTTGGGTGCGCCTTAGTCCTGCCGCTCCTATAAATAGTAAAGACCGAAGAGTTATGAGCTTTTACCATGAACTTTGAATTTTACTGCCTGTCATTCCTAGATATTTTACAGTTTACGTCCTACAATATTTGTGAGTATATGTCTGATCAGTCTAATCTAGAAGATGTTTCACATGAATTTTGGTAGTCACGTTTGGAAGGAATTATGAAAACACTAGTAAAGCTAGCAGTCCCAGAAAGGGGTGCCCTGTCCCAAAACTCACCAAGGAATCTATCTCAGTCTAAACAAGAAAAGGATAAGCAACCGACTACTGAGATAGCAAATCTAAAAGCCATGAGTGCTACGACACCAGTGATGCAGGAAATACCTCATGAGCGTCCCATTATACTCATTCCAGAATAAATCCCACCTAGAAAGGAGGATGCACCAGATGTTCTCTTGATGAAGAATCCTCAATATGAAATTCCGATACCACCGATATCCAATCATGTGAGAATAAAGAACAACTTGCTCGATAAGGTCCTCGACTGTAAGTTCGCAGATCACGACTTACTCAAGGAATCTGTTGTAGGTACAATAGATCCCATGTTCCATTAGAACATGGGAGCCCCAAGATTCTTAAATTCAAAGGTAATGGTTTTAAAATTCCTTTATCATTATGGGGTTTTTCATCACGTTTCTTACGATTTTCATCCATTTACAGTTGGATTGATGTAATTAGGATTTTTTAGCTTTTGTAAATAGTTTTTGAACTTTCCGTTCCACAACCCGCAACCCACAACTGTGGATTGTAGATTGCGGAAAGGTATATTGAATAACAAAATTGTGTTGTGTGTTTCCGCAACCCGCAACATGCAATTGCGGATTGTGGATTGCAGAAAGATTATTTTTATTTTGAATAAAGAGTTGTTTGCGTTTCCACAATCCGCAATTGCGGAGTGCAGATTGCGGAAACTCTTTTTTTCGTCAGTTTTCTAAGTTGCAATCCCGCAACCCACAATTGCGGATTGCGGATTGTGGGAAGAATGTACATAGTTGCAAAATAAACCCCTGCAAGATGACCCCACATCCCGCAAGATTTGATCTCAGTCATTGACTCGTCTTAATCCTACGACCTAGATTTGGCCCATCGAAAATCGATAAATATATGGATTTTCTCTATTTTTCCTTATCATTTTCATTTTCAGTTAATTACCTTGCTGAGTGGATTTTCACTGCGGGTTTTACCAAGGGTCAGTTTTACCATTTTCAGTTAATTCAGGTTGGTTTTGCTGTCATTTTCGTATTTTGTTGTTTACGGTTTCCTTTTGCTGTTTGTGAATTAGTTTTGATTTTGTGTTTTTTCCTATTTATTAGAATTGTTCAGTCTTTCAAAATGTCACAGAATACTCGGTCCAAGACTGCTCACAAAGACCTGTTGACCAAAGACCCAAAATTTGGTATCTTCTCAGACACCAGTGACAAGATTATTGAAACCTACCAAATCGACTGGTCCAAAATCTACTCAATTTTTTATAATGATGACCTATCAGACATCCAGAATGACCAGATTGCATATCATAGAATTAGGGATTTCCAGCTTCATGCCATTTCTACCAGGCCCCCTATCCTCCCTTATACTGATGCGGTTAAATGGATTATTGACCACGCTAACCCTAAAGATCGGTCATTCAATGACAACGTAGAGTCACAATTGGCTACCTTCCGCCCTAAGGTTTTCATCAGAGCATATGCTCTTAAACCGGCTATCCAAACCCTTAACACTGAGTTCGTAGAATCTTCAAAGACCAGGTTTAATTTTAACGAAATGCTAAAATCATGGATGAATAAACCTAATAGTTTCATGCCTAGGGCTGATAACTTGTACCCAGTTTCCTGGTTTAGAGAACCTTATTCCTTACTAGTAGTCATGCTCTATAGACTCTATGGTCTCCCAAACTGTTTAGTATTTAAAGCTGAATGGGCTCCAGTGGCCCATCATGTCTTAACAACTGGTGAGTCTTTCCCTTGGGCATCTATCCTATCATTTGAACTCAAAACAACCATTCAAGCATACCAGAAAGAAACGACTCCGAGGAAGCCACATTTCTTCTTTTCAGCATTTGTCATCGATGTATTTTGCTCAGAATTCCAATATCCCAAGATGGGATGGAATTGGACTCCCTCAGCTCCTCCTGTACATATTTACCATTCAACATTATGGAGAACAATTACATACCTTTGATCTATGACATTTTTTACCACTTCCTTGGCAGTATTCATTTTAAAATATTCAGAGAATAAGCCCCTTCTTTCTCAGTTGATGCCAGAACCTTCATTACCATGATTAGTGACTGGTATGTGGGTGAATCCTTCTCATATATCAGGGTTTGGGGAAGCGGCTCTGCTCACCTGTTACCCAATATAGTTCCTGACAGGTTGGTCATTGAAGAAGTTTCTTATCAGACTTGTAAAGATGGTGTATACTTAAAACTCACTGGTCCCAAAAGGAGGGGTTGGACTAAGTTCCCTTTGAACCTTGGGCCACTCAATATCCCAACTTCAAATTGGGCTATAGTGTTGGGTGACAATGTGACTTCTCTGAAATTGGGATTTGCTGCCAAAAGAAGACATGATCCCAAGGGATTTCTTGATGCTCACCAAGCAAAATCATGTGAAAGGTGGTTATGCTCATGAAGGTCTTCCTGATGACGCCATCTATTAGGGAGTAAATACCTTTTCTGAAGTCCTAGCTAGAGCTAAGAGCGGAGTTGAACATAACCAAATCATGCAATATCAACAGGAGCTTAAAACTAGGGTTTTAAGCTACAGAGCAATGGAACTAAAGCTGATAGAACAGATAAGGAAAGAAAGAGAAGAAAAGGAAGCTCATAAAACAGCTGGTCCATTAATCTTGACCTACAGTGATGGTGACAAAGGCAAAGGCCTCATGGAAGATCCTCCTAAGATGGAAACTGCTGTTGAATTTAAAGAATTAATGCAAGCATCTCAACAATCAAAGAAATGGTTGGCACATATGACTTCGATGTTGGACACCCAAGTAGTTGCAACTGCTAATCCTACTGCTGATACTCAAGTAACTGTTGCAGTTACCCATATTTGTGATGATCAAGTGATGGCTGTGACTAAACCAGCTAAAAGGAAGAAAACTCAGACTTCTACTTCTCAAATCCCTACCTTAGATATTATTGACAGTGATGTTGAAGATGAGGTACACCCTTATGTGCCTGTGATTGAAGAAGTAACTGAAGTTTCATAAACAGTTATAGATTTACTGAATTCTATTGAAATGGATGACTTTGTCCCTGACCAATAGATCCTTTAAACTTCTACTGCTGCTGACGCCATGACATCAACACTTCTTCTTTCATCTATTCAAATTCTGTCAACCTTATCACCCGAAGCAACACCACCACTTACCATATCCCAGTTATTTCATACAGTGACATCCATCACTGCCCCATTTCTAGCCAGCACAGTTCCACTTCCCGTTTTCCCATCTACTGTTGTAGAGATCCAGTCTTCGACTGTCCCTCTGCAATCATCTCTATCCATTTTACCACCACCAGCTATTGATAAGCAAACTCCACTTACTCCTTCTCCATCACCAGCTGATGACATCCATATTCCACTTTCTGGAGCTTTTACTTCAATCCCATCCCCAACCTATGTACCAGCCATTCAAAATGTCCCTTCCTCCCTAACTACTCCCCAAATCACTATGTCTTTACCCATTTATACTGTTACTCAGACATCCCCATTGGTTTCAACAGTAAATGTGACTACATCATTTACTGAATCGGTAGCTGAGTTTGAAGAGGATATTATAGTCCCTCTTGGGAATTACTTCTACAGTAAAGCATCTAAGGAAGTGGTAAGAAAAGGTAAGAAGAGGAGCATGGATCAAGGTTGATTGGAGGCACCCATTCCTAATCAAATAATTTGGGCTAAGCAATTTGACAATATCCAATGGGAAGCATTGGATGCTGCTGCAACAATGGGTGCATTTGCGGGTACAAACTTCGATTTAGTGACACCACTGAATAGGGAGATTGATTTGAAGAATGAAGAATTGAAGAAGCTTGAAGAGAAATTGGCCAAAACCAATGAGGAACATGAAGCTTATGTTAGTGATCTCAGGAAAGTATTTGAAGATAGGTTTGAAGATCTGCAGCTGAAGAGTACCTCTCTCCAGGATCAATTACATGATGCACAAGTTGGGAATGCTACCAATACACAAAGGATAGTTGTGCTTGAAAAGCAATGTGAGGATGAAACTGCAAGTGTAGCCTCCTCTGGCTTCTCTAGGTTTTCCCAGTTGGAGTTCAAAGACTTGGCCATCTAGGTCAGTGAGGAACACTACAAACTGCTAACTGAACTGATTAGCACTCTGGATGAAATTCAGGAAACTCACATTGCTTTTAGCAAGATGTTAGGTATTCTTGATGGGAAGATAGCCAAAAGACAGCAAGACTCTAAGGCCAATGATGATATTATGGAGTGGCAGAGGTATATAAAGGACAAAACAGAGGACATTCCTGTCCTTAGTAGTTTTCAGTTCAAGAAAATTAGGACTGTGCTGCGTACTTGGAATAATCTCAATGATATGGTTGAAGATACTATTCAGAAAGCACAGGCTATATGCGGAAGGAGGTGGTATGATGTTGACAACATCATGGAAACATTGCAGTTCACTGCCATGGATCTTATTGAAACCGCTTGTCCACCTAAGTTGGTGATTGAACAGGTTGAACACCGATGCGAGGAGGCCAAAGAGAAGATTCAACACCTTGAGCATATCAAGATTGAAGACGTGGATTAGGTAATCAGGCAACTCATTACTATGGAGGGAAAGATCCACATTTTTATCCGTATTTGGCATAAGCTGGCTAAAAACGAAATGGGAATTTTTAAGTGTGACATCCAGATAGGGATTGAGTCAGCAAATTATCCGAACATAGATGAATTGTTAGAGATTTGGGCCAAATGGCAAGATTTTCTTGACCATTAGTCTTGTTCGAATTTTGTAATCCCTACTAGAAGGGAATTTACTCTTTGTATCGTTTTGTAACTATTATTTAAGGGGTAGATCTCTCATAGGTAAGTGGAGGGGGGATGGATGTTTAGTAGACAAAATCACCAAAAGAGATTGGAGATGCTTTGTTGTTGCAGACTATGTAATGTTTTGCAGGCCTTAATACACAGTCAGCTTTCTTCAGCTATTTCTTTTGTTATAATTTGTCAAATGTCTTTGATGGTTTGTGATTTTGTTTCAACACATTCATTAATACTGTTTATTATTTGCAATCAGTAACTTGCATTGGTTTATAGTTCAGTTTTCTCTCAACTTATTATCTTTGTAATTGATGTTTTAAATGAGTATCTTTATCTAAAACATTTTATCTATTTCTGCAAATGATTCACAGAAAAATTTAAGTTAAAGTTAATTTTTCAAATAACATTCTAGATAAAGGATAAGCTTGTATGCACTTAATTCTTAAGCTATTGTTGGTTGAATGTCTTTAACTGATTATATCTAGTTGTTGAGTCAAGATCTAGTTTTGCATGTTTTTCAAATTGGTGAAAAGATTTAGTAATTTTCAGATCAAGATGTGTTGTGCACAAACAAATCATTCCTTTTAGAATAGGCCTGACTTATATTAGATTTCTTTTCAAAGTTATGCTAACTCTTAGGATTAGGAAAACTCTTGTCTTTCCTCATAGGAAGACAGATCCTTTCTAGGATCAAACACATACAAGTGCCAGCCGAGGCCTTTGTATCTGTGGGTGTTAACCACACCAAACAACTCGAGGATAGGGTAATACTTGCGTAGGATTATTTGAAGCCTTTGGCTAGGTTTTCATCCCCTGTTGTTTGCCTTGAACACCATTCCAACACATACACAACCGAGGCATCAACATAATCCAAGTTTCCTCAGTTCTAGCTAGACCAATACATGTTCCAGAAGATGTATGAAGGAATAAAGGTAATGACCGTTCAACCACAAGCTTCGATTCCGCCGCTACAACCATCAGAGTTTCTCAACCTACTGCGCATTCCGCATTTTGATCAAAGTCCGGAACTCACCGCGGTGTTGTGCACTCTACTTTCATGCATGCAACAAGGGTATCTATCGTTAGATAGGAATATCGACATCAATATCGATCTCATCTATAGTATGACACACTTAAGCAAGAGGGGTTCTAACCCCAAGGTAGAGTTTTTTGGGAGAAACAAAGACAAGGACATTGGAAAGAGAATGAAGAGTGAGTTCGGCATATCAAAAGGGAACTGTGGTTATATTACAGCTAATATTGATGACAAAGCCACGCGGTTCACTATCTAGCTTCTTGCCAAAAAAATACTAAGAAAGTGCAGGCTATTGAGGTCCCAATAGCTTCCATTTCCTTAACTGCGAAGGTTAAGGATGGATTTAAATATAATTGGGAAAGTTATCTGCTCAATAGATTTCTCGATGATATCAAGGACACCCAAGATGATGGAAGCCAGTTCCCTTATAGTTGGCTGCTCGTATTGGTTGTGTTTGTAGGATGGAAGGAGCCTCTCTACCAGTAGCACATCCCAATATTCATTGGATATTGCAGAGGACTACGGTTTGCTAACATGTAGGAAAACTCTAAGCCATATCGACAGTGCATCAACAACATACAGTTGTTCACTTTCTATGAAAAATTATGCGAAGTAATCAAAAGTACTCTACGCATCAGTAAGCAGGTCACAACTTCCTACATTCGTAAGATGAAGTTTTGTGCAGAGTTCCATTTTATCTACATTCAGCGGAGGGCAGCGCAAGAGAACCCGTGGTGGTTCCCAAGAAAATATCAGTTGGATGCACCAAACATCCAGCTGACCATTGAAGATTGGCCGACAGAATGGAAGGTTGACGCACTCGCCACATTGGTCACTAATATAGAAGAAAGTGAGGCTAAAAGTGCGAAGAACAAGAAGAAGACACTACTAGCACACAAGAGCAAGACCCAACATAGGAAGAAGAAGAAACACAACAACAGAATGCCAAAGTAAAAGCAAGAGAGAAGAGGAAGGATCCTGAGAAAGCTCTAAAGGGAGGATCAAAGAGAAAGAGGCATAAAGCAAACAACCCGCACCTAAAAACACAGTTATTGGATGCCAAATATGACTGCATAATTGAGTGAGTGAATGCCCACATCGAAGAAACACTGGCTTTCAAAGATAGCAAGTAGCAAGAATTCCAGGAAGGCATGTTGAACAGCCTCGTGGAATTGAAGAGCCTAGTTTCCAAAGTGGAACACATCCAGCGTGACTTGGTAACAGAAAGTGACTCTTAGGACCGCTCAAGCGAGACAAGCCGAAGGAAAAGGAATGCGCCTGCGTTGACTATGAGGCCTCGGTTGGTAAGAATTGAACCGATGAATGTCATTTTTCCTTCTGATGAATTGGCTGAGGGTGCGAAGTAGCTCACACATATCGACATCAACGTAGGAATGCTACCTATTGAGGGGTTTCACAACTTGCATCTGCAAGTTGTTGAGGAAATCAGAGACATATATATCACTTCCTATAACAAGCACCTGAAGCTGGAGGACACGCATAAAGAGCTCAAAAAAAATTGTGCCAAGAATACCAAGGAGCTAGAGCATGTCTAGGAAAAACATAAGAGGCTAAGGAAAGTAGTTGCAGAGGTATGTGTTAAGATACCAGACTGCATAGAGGAGCCCAAAGTCGAAGATACAATTGGGAAGATTGGAGGTGAAGTTTATACCCTAAAAAATAGAATGGAATAAATAGAGATCAATTACAAAGAGAATATTGTTGAACTCGAGACAAGACAACAACCATGAACTTCAAAAGATGTTTGAGAAGTAAGGGTCTAAGAACTAAAGATGTCCACTGAATTTTTTTTAGCACAAGTTCTGAAATGTCAAGAGTTACTTGCCGAAGTAACTAAGGTATGGGTGATGTTGTAGGAGGACCCTGCATTGCAAGATATCCATGACCAAGTTCAACAACGGCAGAAGGAATTGGATACGCTAAACACAACAATGAAGGGATTTCCACCCAGGAAAAGAATTCAAAATTTTGCAGAAACTAAATCCCTACAGAAGGAGCTCAATTTGATAAGGAAAAAATAAGCAGAAGCCTCAACAAAGATTCAACCTATGCAGGAGGAAGCACTAGGACTTTCCGAACAAATAGAAGTGAAGTTACAAGAACTTCAAACAACTGAGATGAAAGTCAAGGAGTAACTACAAGAACCCATTTAAGAGGAAATGCTCGAAAAAGTTAAATAATTTGAGCAAGAAACTAAGGATATCGTTGTGAATATGAGCGCAACCTTCCAGGAGCTCGCTGCAAAGTTGAACTTCCCCATGGATGCTCAGTGAAGGGTTGTATAGTTAAGTGACTCGAGAACAAAAGCAAGTGTTAGGATCCTGTTGGGTGCAGCCCAATTAGACTAGTTTTGGAAGAAGAAGTATAAGTTAGGAGCAACCTAACTTAAAGATAGTTTTTGGGAGAAGCAACTCTGCATTTCCTAGGAGAGGGTGTGGAGCGATGCTAAGTCCACAAGAAAGGACTTGTCTCCAAAGTTATGTCAATGTACAAGGATGAAGGAAGTAGCTGAAGAAGTAACGAACGAAGTAGAGAGTAGACAACTACATGGAAAAAGAATTTAAGACACGGAAGAGTGCAAGGATTCATTGTTGTAGTGTCAGAGCCACACTATTAGAAGAAGCGTCAGACTAAGCCAGAGAAAGCGGCACACATAAAGGACAATACAACAGCGATGAAGTAGAGGAAAAGCGTGGCCAATAGGAAGACCATGATATTTTGGGGTTTAAGGGTACTATTGGGGTTCATCCCATAGTTATTGTAAAGACGTGACCTTCGAGCACAGTCTATAAAAGTGGCAATTTTGTATATGGAAGGGTTAGCTAGAGAGATTCAAGAACTAGGAGTTAGATATTATTTATGTAGAGATTGTAAGAGGAGAAAGAAAGAATCTGCAGTTGTGTGCATAGAGATCTATTGTAGAAGAAGAGTCTGCAGCTGACTGTGCAGACTGGAGCTGTTATTCCCCCTTCCAAGTAATATATTAATAGTTTCCGTAGACGTAGCTCCCATCTGGGGGGTGAACCACGCAAATCTCTGTGTTGTGTGTATGTTTTATATGTGTTTATAGTTCAATTTATGTTATAAATGCATTTGATTTAGAATGAATGTGTATGAGAACATAAGTAAGTGAAGCGAAACACATGTATGTATGAACATTGCATAAGTTAAGCATATAAGCGAATGAATGATAATTGTGCAGTTACACTTAGGAGGAACAACAGTGATTCAGTGCAGTCTGTAGAGTTTTGTTCGTAACTCCGAAGTGTGAGGTCATTATTGCGAATATAAGTTATTAATTATATATGTTTAGTAGAGGAAAAGGTGCGAAGTCCTCTCTTAGATCCGTGCATCACCAGGTTGCAGAAACCTGATTATGTAACAACCCATTCCTCCACTTTGGGTGAGACTTCGGTAGGTCATTTTCGAAAGGGCTAGCGTACAGAGCATCTTTTGTTGCGTCAGAGAACATCGAAGAACCCGGGTCAGCCGACACTCACCAACAGCCTAAAACCATGCATTTAGCAGAAGACTTCAATTTCTCCTAGGCATCGGATGGTGGTACTCAAACCACACTTTTAGAAGAAGAGTTCAACTTCTGCTAGACATCGGATAGTGGTCGTCAAATCACCACTTTCTAGAGAACCTCTGATCCTTTGTATCAAGTTCTAGACATAACCTTTGAGCCTTCATACTAATTTTGAGGGTTGGTGGATAGCCAAAACCACCTCTTTAGAGAGCACTTGTATTTAGTAGGAGAAGTTAACTTCTGCTAACTTGCTTGGAAATTTGTATTTTCAAATTTGAAATTTTCATCAGTGGTAGTTGTCCACTTCTAGTTATTCAACTCTATTTTCTTGGACTCACATACACCCCTTCGGATTAAGTGGGGAATTTTTGGGAACATAATCCTTGGTGTTAGGATTATTGTGCACTATTCACGTGTAAGGAAGACCAAAAGTAAAGGTTAATAGGAAGAGTCACTCGATATTCCAAGAGACCTTCCGGGAAGAAGAACCCAAGGGTCATTTCTCATTGTATAAATCATACATTAATTAATGGGTTAATTAATGGGAAATGTGTACTTCATTCCTATCATTTTCTATCTTTGTACGTTTAATTTCTTATCCACCCTAATGGTCGCCTAACATAAAGGAAACTCAACCTATGATAGTTCCAAGTACACCCATAAATGCAAAAGGATCGGAGATCCAAAGAGATATTAATAAGACATGGATAAATATGGGAGAAGATAGACTCAGAAAAATATTAAAAAATAATGCACTTACTAGCTTGCAAGCATGCATGAGATGATGGAAAATATATGTACTCCTTTATTACTGGAGGTTCCTCTATCAATTTGTTGACTAAGCTAGTTTGCAATCATAAAAAGGTAGGTTTATGTTATTTACACATTTCCTTGCTCTGCATATTCATTTTATCATGTTGTTTCTTGGTTTCCTTAATATTTTTTATGTTTCGTAGTATCTTGCTTTGGTTGTTTCATGGTTTCCTTATACTTTTTTCCTTGTTTCTTAGTTTCCTTATTTTCTCTTCATATTCATTTGATAACTTAACACTTTCTTACTTCCTTCCCACAACCTATTTGAGGGATTGGTTTTCCTTTCCCCTTTAGGTATTTCCAAACTCTATTATGTTGGTCAAGAGAAAAATGTAATATCTTGGGATTACCATACAGGGTAGGTAATTAAATCTTTTACTTACGCTCCTCTCCTCTCCTCTTTGCTAATATATTGATTGAATCTTACCATGTTATTTGTTAAACAGGGTACAAATATCCCCTTAGAATGCATTAGAAAAGTTGGATTCCTCCTCAGTGAAGGTCCATGGATTTTTTTTGGTGTTCCTAATGCTATTAGGATAATATGACAACCTTAGACTTAACGGAGCTCTTAGAATTGATTTTAACAAAATGATTCTCAAGCTCACATGGTTAACATTGTGGATTTAAATTCCAGGTTTGCAGTAGGGTGGTGTTTACAATCTAGTGGTTGATACATCAATGCACTTGCACTAAGCTAGACAGGCACACAAGAAAAATGCCGAATTCAAGCTCTAGTGAACCCGGGGCATCAATATATTTGTAGAACTCTATTGTCTATTCTTGTTCTTTTATTTTTTTAACTAAGATGTTAATACATGGGAACATTAGGGGCATGATCAACTCTTGGAGTTATTCTAAGTATTTATCGTTGAGGTCCTATCAATCACTGGGATGCTCATATATGAGTTAGTTGTGTTGGAGGGATGCTACAAATCAATCCCCCAATGGATTCTTCAGGAGGTACTTTCCAAAGGAAATGGTCACAAAGTAATTAATTTCGTGTTTTCCAATTAGCAACAAACTTCAACCTTCAAGAGAGGTTGCCCCATAAACAATGCCCATTTACTAGCATCCAAAGGTTCTCAAGGATAGTGCTATACTAATAGAATAGGTTCACCAAGCAAGGTACATACCCTAGATCCTAGGGTCTGGTTCCCTAGACAACCTCCAAGGTGAAAACAACCCTCCATAGCTAACCAACCATGACCTCCAAAACGTAGTTCTCCAACAAAGATGAAGCAAAATTTAATGAAGCAATCCCAAATCTTAGGGTTCAATACCCATATTTCCTCCAAGTGCACAACAACCCTCCTCAAAGCATTTAAAAGAAGCTCCATAATAGTTATCTAAACTAAAAGGTCCCCAAGGAGTGGATTGGTTTGACAAAAGGTCATGAATCACAAAGAAACATATCCTCCAAAGGTTGATGTCCCTCCTAATATGTGATAAAGCATGTATAAATTCTACAAACAATGAAATGAGCCTCTTAATGGCAAAAAATGATTCCAAATCGTCAATGAATGTTTCTACAGGCTAAATGTTGTCCAAGTAGGGCTCCAAAACATGGGACAACTCCACCCATTTGGGTTCCAAATGCTCCTTCAAATGCATGACACCCTTTACAACATTGTAGATAGATATCTTAAATATAAACGACTTGCATAAAGGGTATTTAGAGTGGAATGTTGGCTGCTATTTCTCCACAAGAGGTTAGGGACAGGGATAATTCATCCCCAACTTGCTTTTTTGCTTCCTTTTCCATCACAAGATGCTTAGGTTGGATGATTATGCTTCCCACTACTGTCAGGAAGTAAAAAACATGCTTGAAATTAATTTATAAACCTTAGGCATGCCCATATTTGATGATTGGGATGATGTTGTTTGTTCTTGCTATTATAACCTCAAAACCACCAAGAATTGAGACTTAAGCGGTTTTATTACCATTTGAGGGTTAAAATATTGTTGAATCATCTACATTACTACCCATAAGTTGTTATAGGGAATTGGATTGCTCAAAATTCCCTTTCGTATCTATTTGGATGCACAGGTCCACCCAAAATATTCCCAAATCTAAGGAAAATGAGGTTTTACTGCTGTTGTTAAAAGAAAACACCCCATAAACATGCCTATATTTGGTCAAATTCTCTAGGTTTCTTAGCGATAAGGCTCCATTGTTGCCTATAATTGGAAGCATGCGTCTTGTTGTTGTTTCCTATGCCCAAATTTGGATATAATAGCGTTTTATTTCTACTTTCACCCACATGTTTGCTTAGGAATGCCAAGAAATGCACTTAAGATGTATGTAGATTTTTATTTGAGGGTAAATACTGCATAAATTAACCCTACTTCTATATGTTATTAAATCCATGAAAAAAGTGCCACATGGATATTCAAATATATTTGAAAATTCATGACTTTAGGGTTTCTCAAAGTACTTGTGAATGACATCCACTTCTAACCAAACTCTGTTATAGGGAATGACTTAAATGTTCTATGTTCATAAGGAAATTATGGACATTTTTTGCATAGCGATCATCTTAAAAAATTAGGGTACCATGAAGTATGAACCAACATTAACATCCTAGACCATCATCCCACCCATCAACTTTTCACAACTCTAGTACATAGAACCTAGCCATCGAATCTCCATGACATGTCACCCCTCTAAAATTTTGATAAAGATCATAGGTGGAAACCCATGCAAAATGGGGGGTAACATCACCTAGGTTAAACCTTATATTTTATTGTTATGCTATATCTTGGTGGTTATTTTGTTGGGAAAAACATATTTATTCTCATGGTAAAACACCTTGATGGATATCACCCATTCTTTGGCAGAATTGAGGTAGATCGTTGATATTTTATATTATTTATTTACGAAGGGCCTATTCCCTTGGTATATGAATTGGTTGAAGTTACACATGGTTCTATGGGATGATGGGATATATTTTATCATTTTTTGAAGGGCACCCTTACCCTAGTTTCTATCTTTGACACTTGGTCAAAACCACAAGCATGTTCACATGGAGAAGGTTTCCTTTGGTTCACACATGCTATTTTAGAGAGTTGGTTGCACATTAATCGATGGGGGTATGGCACGTGGTCAAAATGCTAATTTGTCTCCTTTGAGGAGCATTTGTTTATGATTGAGGTTAACTCTTCCTTAGGGTGCACTTGTGAAAAATGTTTATTTTATTGCTTGACGGCTATTTAAAGTTTCCGCAATGCACATCCATCAAGGGTGCACCTTTCAATAAAGAGTATTTTATTGTACATATAGATTAGGGTTGTTAAATATCACAACTTATTTGGGAAAAACTAGCATGAGTAATTTATAATAGTTTTCCAAATCAAAGGGGTTGAGGTAGCTATCAAAGAACAACTTTCTAGGGTGTTCCTCACTTGAATTTTATTTTATTATTATTTGTGAGTTTTCTACACACTCATATAGGGCACATCTGTAATATGTGCTCTTTCCACACTAGTTCATGGTCAAGAAGGGGTATTTTATTTCTTGAGAGATACATCATTATTCTAGCTACACTTGGCCTTATTGGAGGGTTCACTCACTTTGTTGACTTTGAAAATATGTTATTTTACTTGGATTTGGTTATAGAAAATATTTCTTGAGGAGCACCTTGCAAAATAAGAAGACAAGTACCACTTTGCATGAACCTTGCATGAGCACAGAGCTTGAGGAAGACAACATGTGACATCACATTCATATAACATTTTTTCTTTAATATTTTATAGTGGCATTTTGGTCTTGGAGATCCCACTTATGTCGTGTGATGTACCAAGTCCACTATGTGAAGCCTCTGTGCACTAGATGAAGGAGAGTAAACATGGGTTTAATTAATTCGATGTTTTTTGAATTAGATATTGGAGAAAAATCATTCTCTATGGAGATGGGAGATTTTTTTGTTGTAGCAAACTGTATATTGACCCTATGAGAACAAATCGAACTACTTAAGAGGGATTGTTACCACATTATTTATTGAAAAGGAGCAAATTATTTTTGGAGGAAATGTAAATTTCAATGTTAACAAAGTAGAGATATGGGGGGTTGTAGGAAAAGTAGATCTCATGGTATATTATACTTTATAAGCAAGTTTGGGGAGGTAGATTTTGTGGATGCAAAACCAATTAAATTTGTTCCAATATGGAGGGATATGAGAACAATATATGCTAAGTTGAAAAAATGGTGGGTATGTATTTTGTGTTAGATTCCATTATGGATGACTATGAAAGAATTACGTCATGAATGGAGGTAGGAGGTGAGTTTGATCATCTTCCAATTTTGTTCCATATTGCCAAAGATGATAGGATATCTCCTAGCCAATTAAGTTCAATTCAACTTGACATGAGCACAAAGTATTTCTAGTCCTGGTTAATGTAGAGAAGGGAAAATTTCGATGGTACACTAAGAAAGTCAACTAGCTTCTAGTATGTTGCCAACTTAAAAAGAATCAAGGGAGTAGTATCAAACTTATCCGTTAATAAACAAAAGAAGGATAAAATATCCCTTATCTCATTTGAGGAATATATTTCAATGTTATGTGTACAAGATAAAGAGGGAGAAAGAGATTTGGAACAATCTAGAAGGAGGCTTTTGACTTCAAATACGTATTTGTGGAGGTTAAGAACTAGGGCAGTGTTCTTGTCCAAAGGAGATACAAATATGAAATTTTTTCACATGTATGTCAAACAAAAGAAAACATGAAAACAATATGGGATATAAAAATAGTAGCTATATCAAATGCCAAAACTTTCAATGCCACCGTTGTTGTAGGGGGTTAATATTTTGAAAGCCTCTACAAGGAGTAGGAAAGAGTGAATATAGCTAAAATTGTTAAATGACCTTTTATTTCCTTGGATTTCTTGATGAGAAATAAAATGAAATATTGATGGAAGAAGTTTCCAAAGGAGAATTAAAATCAATCTTGAATTCTTTCCAATAGTATAAAAGTCTAGGGCTTGATGGATGAACTATAAAATTCTTCTTGGTAATTTATGATTTCATTGAGGAAAGCTTGCTAAGGGCCATGAAAGGTTCTAGGTATTTTTAACACTACATTTCTAGATCTTATTCAAATGAAGAATACTCATGGTTCATTTAATGAGTTTTGGCCCATTTTACTATATAACTATATATAAAGAAAATATTGTTAAAACCATTTCTTTGTGGATAAAGAGAATCTTCTCAAACACCATCTTAATTGAATATTTTTGTATAGTTCATGGAAGATAGATACATGATTGCATTGGGGTGGCACAACAAGGGTTTCACTTGGTTAAAAATAAGAAACAATAGGCCGTGGTATTAAATTTGTACTTATCCAAGGCCCACGGAAAAGGAAATTAGATGTATTTGATATTAATACGGATTCACATTGTTTTTTATCAATATGGTACACTGGATTATGGGGCACCTAACATCAATATCTTTTGCAATATTAATCAATGTTTCAACATCTATTGTCGTCAAGCATATTAAAGTATTAAGATAGGGTTTCCCTTTGTCCCCCTTACTCTTCATGATTATTGTGGAATAACTGAGTAGGGAAATTGTAGAGACAAAAGGGCTAGTGATATTAACTGAATCAAGCTAGGAATATCACATTTTTTGACATATTTGTGGTTTGTAGTTGATGCAATATTGTATTTTGATGGTTCCTGGAGATATGTAAACATGCTAAAACAAATCCTTGATGTTTACTATACGACAATACAAATGACGGTTAGTGTTATTCCTCCATTTAGTTATACATGGTGGATGAGGAGTTGGTAACAAATATCTCTCATATTTTAATTTTTCAGAGTATTTATCTTCAAACATGTTTTGAGAATTTAGAGTTTTTCATAAATCCTAATGATTATGCAAAGAATGATTGGAAATGACTTATATGAATGGTTGAAAATAGATTTTTTTATAGTGTAATAAATGAGTTTTACTAGGGGGAGGCTCTCCATGGTCAAATCAATACTAGAAACAATTATAGTGCAGTGGAACACACCAACCTATATCCCAAAATGGAAGAAAATTTGTAAATTTTTATGGATTGGTAAAAGGGAGAGAGATGGAATTCCCTTATTTAAATGGTAGGCTATAGGAAAACCAATAGACCTGGGGGATTAGGGATTGAAAAATATCCATCACATTGGTATGCCATTGGTTGCTGAGTGATTTTGGACAATGAACTCAAAAGAGGGATTGTGGAAATAGATCCTTAGCTAGGTGTACATTGAACCTTACACAATCAAACACTAGATCATAAATCTAAGAAAATGCATCAAATTTCTTGTGTTTCCCTTTCCATTGATATGTAATTGGTTGACTTATAAATTAGGTGATGGTGAAAAGATTAGAATAGGGGATAACCCTTTGGTGGGTTGTGAAGATGTTTTTAGGTTACAACAGAATTCGATATCCTCCCTCCAAGAGAAGGGAATATACAATCTAGGTGAAGTAGCTTACCCTGAACTTACAAGAATATGGGAGCAAGGGATGGAACATGTGGTTTTGATTGATTTAGAAGACTTAGAAGGAGAATTGTGTGAAGCATGTTTTAGGAAATTAAATTTAAACCATGTTAGAATAAGTGAAGGTGGAATTGAAGTAGTTTGTGTTAAGAATCCAACCTTTCATGTATATACTCCTAGGATGGGTTATCGACAATGTCCTTAAATGGAAATGATGAAGATGATATAGTATGATGCAAATATTTATGCAAGAAAGGATTACCTTTAAAGGAAAGGGTATTCATGCAGTTGGCCATAAAAAAAAGGCATTAACATGGGAGGTACTCCAGAAAAGAATCAAACATGGTTCCGACATACGTACTTTATACAAAGCCAGGATAGAAGATATAAATCACCTCTTAATATTTTGTATATAATTTTTGCGAATTTTGGGTAGAAATGGAAGCTATAATAGGGATTACTGACAATTAGTAGGGAGAGATAGAAGGCCAAGAACTTAAAAATTAGAAGTACAAAAAACTATTAAAAGATATTAGATCTCTTCCCTTGATCATGTCTTGGGATATATAGCTCGCACAAAATGCACACATATTTGAAAATAGGAATATCCCCCCTTTCCAATGTGCATCTCATAATAGAATTATGTTATAAAGTGTCAATGGATCTTGAAAGATTCATATACCTAGGTAATTGAATCATGAGTAAATAGATAAAATAGGGACATGATGGTACTTTGGTGGTGCCAACCAAGGAAATCTAGCAATGTGTGGGGCACGAGGCCTTATTTTTATTTAATGATATTCATCTCATAAAGAATAACGTAGGTTTGGGGTGAGGTACAAATAAGATTGCAGAATTAGTAGCCTTAAAGTTGTTGTTGAAACTTGCAGCAAATAAGGGAGTGCCAAAAATACAAGTGTGTACATACTCTTTGGTAATTAGAAATTAGTTGAATAAAAAATTTAAAATGAACAACTTGGTGTTGAGTCTAACATTTGAACATGAAAATACCATGATATCAATATTTAATAGTATTACATGTCTATAAAGGAAAATATCACTAGTCAAGTCTATAATATCTTATTCAGGCTCTGTTTCTCATGATTTAATGTATTTAAGTTTATTCATAATTTTTTATTTTATTAAATTTTTTCTAAAATTGTATTTACTAAAAGTAATATTCCTATTAAGATAATGTAATATATTTTTTTGAAAACTGTTTGTTAAGCTATTATTTGAACATGTACAAACATGATTTTTTGAAATCATATTACGAAAACAAATTAAAATTTATAGGAGGGATGTATCCGCTTCTTTGAAATAAACAAGAGACCCTATGGTCAATTCTGCAAGCATATACTGAAAGATAGACATAAAGATAAAAATAAACAAGAGACCCTATAGTCAATGCTGCAAGCATATACTGAAAGATAGACATAAAAGATAGGTATCCACGTTACCTCAACGATGTCCACAAGTTGTGATATATGAGTCATAAGCCCATCTAGATCTACATTTTCACCATCGAGAGCAATCATACGTGTGGACATGTCCCTTAACTTTTGTATAAATTTAGACAGGTCTTCCTTGTTCACTGGCACTGCCCCGAACCTTGTGCAATCAAACAATGAAATTACAAGAGGCAATTCACCCCTTATGGAAGAGACTTTTTTATAAAGTTATAAACAATTACACCTTTAAACAAATAATAAATAAGTTTAGAGATATTTGGACTCACTTCGAACATTTTAAAGACTCCATTTGAGTACAGCACAGGATGGAGCCTTCTACTATCAATTCGGTTGGTTCTTTGATTATTCCTTCAGTTTCCTTCAACTTAGGACGTTCTCGAAACTGCTTAACCAATTTGGCCAAAGAAATCATTTCGCTTAGAAGATCCATGCACTCATCTTTGTTGTGGCGGACATCTTCGAATCTTTCCAAGATGTTGGCAACAACAACAAAGGCTGCAGTAATCAAGTCTGCAGCACCCATGCCCTCTAAGGCATCGCTAGCAGCTTTCTTGATCGAGTCACCCAGAATAACATCTTTCTGAAAGCCATAAATCAAAATAAAGACAAAGACGATAATTTAGATAAATATAGAAAACATATTTCTGAAAGCCATGAAGAAAGTGAAATGATAATTTAGTTAAGTTTGATAACATAATTAATCAAGAATTGTGAAATTGCGCAAGGTCTTTAATAAGCACAATGACATTTACTGTGTCAAAGAGGAGCATTTTTAATTTGGAGAAGATTTTTGAAGTGGTGGGGAAATATTCTTGGGCCCGTCGGTGTAGTTGCAGTGATGTATTGTTCGCCTGTTAGAACAAAAACAAATACAGAGCATTCATTCAGCTATTTTTTTCTTTTTAGTTGACTAATGTTCGTAGAATAAAATGCAAAGAAAAGTCCACTTACAATATTTCAGATAAACCATTTTAAACTATATATAAACCAACAAGGAGATCTACATAAAGTGTAAAATAAGACTAATACTCACTCAAAAGCAAATATTGATAATTTTATACTATGCGAAATTAAAACGAGGAAAACACATTGACAAACAAATATGCAAAAGTGAAAAACAAAAATATATATTTACATTATCTTCTTTCTTATCATTACATAATATGTATGTTACTTCAATATATTTTACTTGAATTAGGCAAAGTTCCATGTTTTGATGGATCATAATGGAATTAAGCTTGGAAAATATGTTGGATCTTGAAGGATATTCACCTCTATCAGTTGCTCTTTTTTGGAAATTGGAAATTTTATGTTTGGCTAAAAATAGTAATTACATAGATATGTGTTTATATCTTAGAATTTGGGGTGGATTACTATCCATGCTTTTCCTAGATTGAAGGAGGATGGGGCAATTCAAATTGATTTTATGGTCATAGTAGAAATAAACAATTACAAAAAAAAATAGTAGTTGATGCATGGATAATTTGTAGCTCATGCATGCATGGATAACAAGTAGTGGCAGACAACCTGTTTAACTAAGACAACAAGTGTTTTCAACTAAGCATGGAGAACAACTTGTCCATGGCACTTAACTTGTGATCTATCAGTGTTCACCAACCACAAGTTAAGTGGTTGTGCTAGTAGGTAGCCTATGTTGAAATACATACAAAAGCTAATTTAAAAAGAAAGAAACAATAAGTTCTACATGTTAAAGTTTACAAGATAGTAAAGGAGGGAACAACCAAGGGCATGTTGATTGCCTTTTCATTATTAATCAGAAGCATATATATATATGATTACATAACAACAATACTATGGTCCAATACTACGGAACAAAAAATACTATGGGACATCAAAGTGTCCTAGTCAAACTAACCAACTAATCACTAAACTAATTAATGCACATATGACGGGTAGTGGACCGGTGAGATTACAATTTTTAACACACCCCTTTAATCTCAACTGGGACAATATTCTCAGCATGATCAATGCCTAAGTGATTTCTCTGAAACTGAAATGCAGATGTTCCTAAAGGTTTGGTAAATATATAAGCCATTTGCTCCTTAGAGCCACAAAACAACAAAGTAATCTTTCCATTATTGACTAACTCACGAATAAAGTGGTAGCGAGTGCCAATGTGTTTAATTTTTCTATGAAACACATTATGTTTGGACAATTGTCTGGAAGAACTATTGTCACAATAAATAGTTGTTGGTTCTTTTTATGTTTGTCCTATATCCTTCAAAAGTCTTCTCAATCATACTGCCTAGCATGCTACTGTAGTTGCTGTGACATATTTTGCTGCTGCAGAAGACATGCTGACAATGGTTTGTTTCTGAGAGGCCCATGAAATCAGATTGGTACCCAAATGGAAAGCATAACCAGATGTGCTTTTCCTATCATTAATATTGCTTGCAAAATCAGTGCCAGTGTAGCCTGTAAGAGTATTGTCTGGTGAATGAGAGTACCCAAGTCCATAACCAACTGTGCCTGCAACATATCTCATAATTATTTTACCAACTTTCTAGTGAGAGTCTTTGGGAGACTCCATAAATCTAGAGATCAAACTGACAGCATACATCAAATCAGGTCTACTTGCAGTCAAATACATTAAACTTCCTACCAATATTTTGTAAATTGTAGAGTTCACTGCTAGTCCATCATCATTCTTGCTTAACTTGGTGCCTGCGGCAATGAGCATTTTTGTTGGTTTGCATTTATCCATTCTGAATCTCTGTAGAATGTATGTAGGATACTTATGCTGGCAGATGAAAATTCCATTTTCAGTTTGGTCAACTTCCATACCAAGAAAATACTTCATGAGACCAAGATCAGTCATTTGAAACTCCTTTTTCATGATTGTATTAAATTCTTCCATCATCAAATTTCCAGTATAAATCACATCATCAACATAAAGACATAAAATCAAAATGTTTCCTTGTTGAACTGTTTTGACATACAAAGTGGGCTCATTACTGCTCATGTTGAACCCATTGTTGATGAGACAAGAATCAATTTTGTTGTACCAAGATCTGGGAGCTTGTTTTAAACCATAAAAGGCCCTTTTCAGCTTGCACACTTTGTGTTCTTGACCTTTGACTGCATATCCAGGTGGTTGATCTACATAGACATATTATTTGAGTATTCCATTCAGAAAGGCATATTTCATGTCCATTTGATAAACATGCCACTGATTTTGAGTTGCTCTGATGGTGTCCATCCTTGCTACTGGAGAAAAGGTTTCATCATAGTCCACACCATATTGTTGAGCAAATCCTTTTGAAACCAACCTGGATTTATGCTTCCCTATCTCTGCTTTTTCATTGAGTTTGGTCTTATAGACCCATTTTACTCCAATGCTTGTTTTTTTCTTGTGGAAAATCAACTAGATCCCAAGTATGATTCCTTCTATAGAATCAATTTCTTCATTCATTGCTTGTACCCACTGTGCATCCTTTACTACTTCATTAAAATATGTTGGCCAACAAGAAAATAGAGCATACTGTAGTTGCTAATCAATAACAGGAGTCTGCTCATATAACTCCCTCAAACTTCTGGTTCTTTGTGGTGGATTGTCTGCTAATGTTCCTTCTTGCTATTGATGCTGTACCTCAAGTCTGGGCATTCTGAGTGGTAGATCTGGAAGGTACTGGACTTTCTTTCTATTTAGTATCTGCTAAAGCATTCTGAGGATCACTCCAACATTTATCTTCAAGAAACTTGACATCTCTTCTCACCACAACCTTTTTGATGACATGATTAAACAACTTGTAAGCCTTTGATCTACATGCTTCCCACCTACACCTAACCCTGTCGGAATTTGATCCATCTACGAATGGGCCATTGTTTACGCTAATTTTGTTTGATGACCTTATGATTCAAGTTTATATATCCCGGAAAACCATATATTAGCTTTATTCTTGATAGCATAAATACACAATATCAAATTTTGAAATGCTTACTGTTGTAGGGTGTGCTATCAGATGGAAAGCTTGTGGTAGTAAAGAAACTAATATTAATACTTGGATACTTGCAAGGAAGGGGAAGAGCTCATGTTGGTATCGTAATCTTAATTCCTTTTCATTATCAAGGCCCCACCTCGACGATGAATATTCATTGTAATTTTTTTTATATATTCTCTTATTCCTCCATTGATTTTGTTGCTTTCTTTCTCTTTTTTTATAACATGAAACAATACAAATATGGAATTTGGATTGGTTGGAGTTCTTTTATTCCCCTATTCATTTTGTTCCTTTCTTTCTCATTTTTATAGCATGAAACAATAATAATTTGGAATTGTAAGAAACGATAAAAGAAAGTACTAAGTACCATTTTTGCATTGCATGCAACATTCAAGTTGATTTTCACTTGTAATCCTTTGGTTGCGGGTGATTTCCTTTACAATAAATGGTGATGGTGTGATGTTGATGTAGAAATGATGTTACGGTTGAAGGCATTTTCTATTCAATACTTCTAATTACTCAATCAAAAAAATCTTTATCTCAAATGCCATTTCAAAAACATCCATGGATAGAGGAAACACATAAACCTTAATGGAAAAAATGCAGAAAACATTAATTACCATGAGCTGCAAAGGGGGAGCTTTGCAGGTATGTGTGTGTTTTGTTATGTAATGTTTGATACAGCTTATGATGTTTCCAAAGGACCATATGTCTAAAATACAAAATGGTGCCAACCATGTTTATATATAGTAGCTAATAGAAGATGTGATAATGCTCATACGATTGATAATTTCAAACATACAAATATAAGTAATGAAAGAATTAAAGAAAAATGAAGCTTACTAATATTAATTTGATTTCAAACATACAATTATAGATAATGAAAAAATTAAGGAAAAATGGAGCTTATTAATATTAATTAGTTTCTAGCATTACTTTTCTTTATTGCATATAGCATTAAGTGTTTTGCTTTATTATGCTTTAGAAGCACTCAAACATACGAAATTACATGTATAATTTACACTTACAAAGGGAAGAGGTCAAAGTTATTGATTGGTTCGCATAAAGGTTTGTTAATAATCCTATCCTAAAAATTAGGCTATAGACATCCATGAAATGCAAAATAAAAAATTTAAGATAAATAAATAAATTAAGTTAAGCTGATCAAATTAACTTGCAATATTTAAGATACAATATTGTTAAAATAGATATAAATAAAATAATTTTTAAGTTAGATCAACTTAAGGAGAGATGGTAAAAGAGATTCACATGGAAAATTTTCACTTATTTAAAAAATAAAATAGAAAATAATTTACTTATTTAAAAATTAAAATGAAAAAAATATAATGAATTTAATCTATATTAAAATTATAACATGTAAATTAAAATAAATCTCTATAATGAAAGGGAAATTATGGAGGACTTAAAGGTGGGAAGCAATGTTGTAAGGAACTATAGAATTTGGAAGTGTATGATGGTTGGTGTGTGCATGGAGTAATGTTCTAAGGAACTATAGAATTTGGAAGTGTATGATGGCTGGTGTGTGCATGGTGTTGGTGGGCCTTTGAGATGTAACTAGATTTTTAGAAAAGTGATAATGTTTATGCTATATAAATTTTTATTTTGTTAACCATTTCATAAAAAAATTATATGTTGCAGTACTAGACATTGTCCTCTACATGTTATAAAAAATCAATCCATCATCATTATATTAAGGCATTGAAAAGATGGACTAAAGCATCGAGGTATGTTCACATAGACAATTTAAAAAATATTTAAAATTACTAATTTTATTTTGGAAAAATAGTGCAGCACTAATACTATTTGTTATCTACATGTTTACCAGTTTGATTGAGTTAGTTGTGAACATTTTCAATAAATAAAATTTATATATTAGGAAAGGTGATTCAATTTCCTATGTTCCATATTTTTTACTAGAAGCAAGATTCATTGTGTAGGTATGTAAAAATACCTATATATTCTTTAGCTTGCATTCACCATACCATATTTGATTACACATAGGACAAACTCAAAGCTAAGTCCATTTTCACCTAACGGAAAGTGATAGATAGAACCTTAGGGAGATCCTCACCATATTTCATAAAGGAAAAAAGGAGAGTGAAAGGTAAAAAATTAACGGTAATCCAACCTTGATTTGTAAAGCATGGAGACTAACTTCTCCCTTGGCATAGTTGGTAAAAGGCGGTAGGACACAAATCAAAGATAACAAATTTACTTTTTATAAACACTTGGTACTAATATAGTTGGTGAATGAAGGTCTTGAGATAGAATTAGCTTGTATATATGAGAGCTAGAAGGGATAGGTAGATGTGAAAATAGGGTTTATGGAAACCATGAAGTAGAGTTTGGGTTAGAGAAGAAAAATGAAAACTCTTCCCAAAGGGTAAATAAGGGAAGAAAGCTAGAAGGTGTGTGATGCTAAGGAGAACTAAAGTAAAATTGGTATTAGTATAGTATGTAAGGATGAACTAGGTCATCAAACTAGTTAGTGCACTCCTAAGATGCTTATTTATGAGATAGGTGGTAGAAAAACCCAAACGAACCAGTTGGAATTGGAATGGATGCTTCTCATAGGATACATTCTAGAGTTTCAACTATTAGTAAGGGGGAAACTGGTGTATATATTTAAATTTGAAGAGGATAGAAATAAGGCCTTGGGACTCAAATGGCAGTGATGGAACAATCAAAAGGTTGAATCCTTCCTTTGACCTATGAATGGAGAGACCCACAACACAAACAATATCGGTTAAAATCTGAGGTTTACCCTAAGCATGGTCTCTGGATGTATTCCAATCAATTATGAATAATGTGGGGCATTCCCTAGAAGTGCATGGGGGCCAATTGAGAATGAATGCTCAAATAATTCCACATATCATAGTTGAAGTGGATTTAAAGAAGGGGCAGTGAAAGACATGAAGATAAAATTTGGGAATAAACATTATACCCAAATATTGGACTACATTGGGGTCCCATTTTGATGCACAATATTCCATATTATGGACATATAACAAGTGAATATTTCCTAAAATTCACAAAAATTGTGTGTAGAAGATATTGGTTTGGAGAACAAGGATTTATTAGAGAATGCATTAGGGCCAAGCATAAACATGGTTGGGGGAGGTAGAGGGGAAAATTGGAAGAAGAGCCTATGGAAATGGATGGATTCACATCAGAAATCAAAGAGGAAGAAAATGAAGTATTTAAGGTGTAGAAGAATGGTGTGGAGGCTATGAAAATGAAGGAAGAAACCATAATATATATGAAGAGAAAGGTGCATCAGTATGAGAAAATATGAATACACCCTCAAACGTCTCATGTGTTTGTGATAATCCAGGTAAGTCAAATTTCCTAACTAATTTCTTTGTTAATTATGATGCTCGAGTCCATATCTGTATTTCATGAGCATTGACCATATTTGGGTGTTTATAATTGAAAATCCTATAGAAGAAAAACTAAATAGGAACATAGGATATGGGTCAAAACATTTATCCTTTGAAATTAGGTACTGAGATGTGATCTAATGGAAGGGGATACAGTCAAGGAAGATAAGAAAACCTTCAGCTTCCAAATTCAAAACCCTCTAAATGAAGAGAAAAGTACATCAATATTAAAACAACATAGGCATCTCCTACGATCTAGAAAACCTCTTATGGATCTCAATAAAAATGATATTGAAGGAGATTTGAAGTAGGAAGTGGAAAAGAGGGACCCAAACCTTGGTAGGGGAAGAAAATCACATTTATACCTAATCTAGAAAAGAACTAGAAGAAAAATTTAATGAGTGAATAAATAGAGTTTAAAAGAGATCCTTAGAGCAAAGCATGCCTAGGTTAAGATCTCCCCACGATTTTTATATCATTTAATGTAAAGGTACTAGCAAACTCCTCAAAATATATTTCCCTAGGAAGGATAGTGAAACTACATAACCCTAACATTCAATTGTTACAAGAGACCATGGGAGAAAGGGAAACAATCATAGGAGAATTATCTTCATTTCTAAAGGATTGGGATTTCCTATCTATAGATTTTGTAGGGAGATATAGTGGGTTGGTCAGTAAAAATATCAAAAGAAAGACATGGTCAATTAAATTTGTGGTTTTTGAATTAGGTATTGTAGAAGAACTATGTTGTATGGAGATGGTTTTTTTGTTGTTGTTGTAGAGAACACATACGGACCCCATGAGAATACAGTAAACTATTGGGAGGGTTTGATAACACATATTTCCTAGAAAGAGAGAAAAATGTTAGCATTATTCTACTAATCCTAAGTCCTAGGCCACCTAATGTGCATCATGAGATATAAAGTCTATCCTAAGTTATTATGCACTTAGTTACTAGGAAATCTATGTGATTGACAATTAAAGCTGGTTAAAGGTAAGTGTAACTATAAATGAAATCTATTAGTGAAGTGTAATGTCACCAAATTTGGCCATGGACCACAATTTCCTAAGTCACCTAGACTTGTTCATGTTTATTCATCTAGGTGGTGATTTGGGATGATTATTTGCTAATCCTAAGATCCAAGTTAGGAATAAGGAAACAATATCATATATTGGACTAGGAAAATGCATTAAGGAGACGGTGAACCTTAGTTTATTCACCAAACAAGCTAAAATGTCCATGCGGTCAAATTATTGAAGAAAATGCTAAGGTTTGGAATTCCTAAGGTTCGAAATAATCATTGGTGGAAAATTCCAAGGGAGTGCAACTCCTATCAGTGTGGACAAGGATATTATTGCTGCAGGTTCATTAATGGGACAAGGAAGTAGAGATGAGCTACATAAATGATTATTTGCACCAAAATAATATTCATACACATCCAAATCAAATTGTTGCAAGGCCATGTCATAATTGGGTCTAAGGAAAATTAATAAATGAGCCAAATGACCCACTCTCTCAGAAATAATTCATGATTAATATTTTATTTAAGATAATATGAGATAGGTTTGAACAATTGGTGGCACCAAGAAATTTGGTGGGATATTTTAAATGTGGACAAATTCAATCCCCCAATCTAAGGAGGTGGAGTTAAAATGTGGACAATTAATCAGGGAAGTGTCAAAACCTCATCTTTGAGTTGATGAGGGTTCCTTAAAATAAGGGAAGAGGTTGGAAGGGAACATTAGTGGAGAAAGAAGACTTCTTGGAAACCATTTACTAGATAGCACATGGTTTTTGGTGTTTCATGGTATTTTTCACTAGTTGACTAAGTGGACAAACTAGTCTTGCCTGTGGTTTTCACTGTCCCATGGTATTGGAACCTAGTATTGGGGGAAAGTGAAATATTAAAAGAAGCAGAAAGGTGCAGTATTAGGGGTTAGATTATGGAAGGCTTCTATTTGCTTGGGTGATGCTCCCCTTGAATACCAAGAGCATGAAGGGACCCTAATTTCAACTTCACTAGTTTTGTGTTTGATGCAGGAGCATCAACCCTACCCAAACCAAACAAATTCCAAAAACCTTCCAGAAGGTGGGCGTGGCCAAGATGATGCGATTTTCTCGAATTTCGTGTGTTTTTTGTGATATGGTTGTTGTATTTGAGCGATATTAGCGATTTTAGTTAAGGATTTGATCAAATCCTTTCAGTGATCTGATCCACAATGCATTGTGTTATTTAAGTGTAAGCTTGTGTGCTTTGAGATAGGCCATGCACAATGTAAATAAGGCCGAGAGAGTGGCCATGTCCATCATGGACATACAATGAAATTCGAGCTCGATTAATGAAATTTGGTTTCTGTATCTCTTGGAAAGGTCTGCGTGTTTTGATTGAGTGTGTTAATCATGGATTCTTGAGAATGAATGCATGAGAATGTGAGTGAAGAGAGATTGAAATGCTAAATCGTTTGGCAGCCTGCGAGTGTTTCAAAAAGAAGCTAAGTCTTCGTGAAGGATTTCTGTTTTTGCACATAATTTGTGTGTTTATGAGTCTAAATGTTAAATTCATGATTGTGTGAGAGAGGAACTGTAGGTACTTCACCATCGATCACAAAATGGATCAATGGTGATCCACAAAACAACGATATCGTGGAGGTAGAATGGCATTGCCTGGGTGTTCGTGAGTCGAGCCACATAGAAGTTTGATTTGGATTTTTGAATAGAGAGTGGGTTTTTCGTTGCTGCCATGGACGCCTTAAGTCCATATGTGGGCTCATAACCCACAGGTCCAAGAATTTAATGGATCCTGGAATCTGTCTTCATCAGTATTCAACTATCTATTGAGGAGGAAGGTACTCAGCCTTTATAATTGATTATATTGCATATTTATACTACTATTAGAAGTTCCTTCCATTTCCAGTGATTATGCATATGTCCTCATGTACTAGTTTCCTAGCAATCTTGCTGAGAAATACAATAATAAAGTTGTTGGTTTGATGCTTGGAATTCCATGAGAAATGATACTATTGTAACATCCTGTACATGTTTATGCAGACTTACATATCATATAATAATAGTTTTGTATTTTTCTACTCAAATTCTATGTCTCTTTTCTATGATCTTTCATACCTATGCTCAAACGCCTTGTAAATTTGACTAGTCTTCAATAAAATTGCAATATCTTGACTTATACACAACCAAATAAAGTTTTGTAAGTTGATGTAGGTAGGTGTAATAGTGTAGATCCCATTCCTATCATCATATCATAAATTAGCTAGGTTTGGAGGTTGTTTGGAATCACTTGGAAAGTTCCTAGTTGAATTGTCTTGCATTTGAACTTTTCTTCCTAGTTCCCAAATCTTGTTGCATTAAAGAATATTTCCAATTTAAGTGTTTCCATACCAGGTTGGTTCTATCATATGTTGTTCTAATTCTAGTATTTCACTAGAAGCTATTGATTTTCCACACAATTCCTCGGGACTGACAACCACGTTGTCCCTGTGACCATCCCAGGCGTGATGTGCTCAGAGAATGTGCAACTGTCGAAGTAGAACCTTGATTATATATTCAAATTTTCTTTAATATATTTAATAAGTATGTATATTATCATTATAACATGTTTTTCCAAATTCATGAGTCATTGGTTGTGTTTGAGAAACCATCTTTTCCATTAGTGTTCTAGTGTAATTGACCAAGCACCCTGTCAAGAGTTTTTGTCAGTTTAACATCTAAGGGGATCTTGAGTGTATGTATGAGAGTCATACATATAATTAGGTATGTATTAGGACTCATCACATGCATCAGATATTAAAATATAAATGGTTTTGTTCCGTTTGGAAACAGGCAGGTTTTGGCTTGCAAAAGCTAGGAATTGCACCTAGTTTCAATCTTTATGTTTTGGTTTTGGATTGTGGAGATAATATCTATGATTTTAATATTGGGGATATTACATGGAGATAAAATACATTCAAATCTTTCATTTTATGCTAGTTCTTCATTTTCTTTACTTTCTTGTTCATAGTTTCTCTCCTTATTGTTATCAAGTGGTATTATATCTCTATAGTTCTTAAGGCTTGGATGAACCCGTGCTAGTTTTCCATAGCATAGTTTTTTATGGTATTATTCTCTTAGAAGTATATCTAATGAGAGAATATATCCATGAGAAAGAGAATAGGAATTCGCTCCTTTGAAGGTAATGTACAACAAACATTGACGGATAGTCCAATGATCAGGTGTTCTACAGGTGATATCTAAGTTTGTTATATATACCTAAGCTATCTCAATATATATACATATTGGATAGTGTTTTTTCAATTGATTTTAATAGGATGTATCATTGTATTTCACCACATCGTGGAGGTGTTATTTTTTAAGGGTTATAATAAAGTTGCACATTGTTGTTTTTCTAGACACATAATATTCTTTCTAAGAAGACATTGGATGGAGTCAATCTGAGTTTTTATAGAAGCATTTTGGTCCTTATCCATGATCTCATTTTTGTGTAAATTTTTGTGAGAGATCTAGAATATAAGCATGAATCAATACATTAATTGATTGTAAAGAAAGAGATCAGAGAAGAGTAAATTGATGCAAATAATAACTATCATTAATATCTAAAAACTCTTGCCCCATTGAATAATGATCAATGAGTCAATACATATAGAATGATAGAGTGATATTTAGGGAAATAAATCCATGCAAGGAATGCACCCAAATATCACCATAAATCATGGAATAAATCAGCTAAGTTAATATTAATTGCATGCAAGCACAAAAGCACTAAATCTATTTGAAAGAAAGAAACCAGATAAACTAGAACTTGCAAAAATTAGCAAGGGTTCTTATATAGTGTGCATGTACATCAAAACTATGCACCCTAAAACCTTCATCTTTACTTAATCTCCATAATCCATAGATTTTATCCCTGAAAATTGTACTCACTTATATAACCCTGTTAGAGAAATGTCCACTAAAATTTTTATTTAGCAATGATTGAGATTTACACCTCATTGTCTCTATGCTCTTCTCTTTGTTTTTAGAATGAATGAACGATTTACATCGATTCTTAAAAACTTCATCCACTAGATCAATATCCATTATTTTTAATTCACTTTCACTCTCTTCATCATCAAGCCTTGTTCCTTCACTGATGTGGTAGTGAAGGTAGCCAATGTAAAATCAGAATAAATAAATGCATGATCTGATCATGTGAAGGATACTTAGATATGCGTGGTATCTACATGGTAACTTCTCCACTCAAAGCTTCATGTCAATAATGGTGGTTATTTTCTATCCATAGTTTTAAATAATTAAGACATTGTGTTAACATTGAGACATTAAGAACTATGCAATTATACCCCCGGCTCCGGGTGCCACCGCCACTGTCAACAGGGCCGCTAGGGGAGACACGTCTCCTCCTCCCGGCACCAGTTCCCAGACTATGCATTAAATGAGAAATACGAAGCCTATACATCTAGCCTCCCTTCACGCAATGGATCACATCGCCCACATGGCCCGGGGGATGGAATTTATGGCGGCTCTTTTTTCCTGGTCCTCTCACCTGAGCTGGTATCAACTCGCATTTACTCTCTCGCGTGCGATCTCCTATGCTCTCCACGGCTCCTGTTGGGTTATGAAGAACCAGGCTTGCTCCACTGCAGTCATTACGCCTCTTGGTTATGCCCGTTCTGCATCCATAGCGGAGATCTCGGCACCTACGGAGAGTTTAGTCCTTTTGCTTCCTAATTCGATCATGAAGCGCACCAAAGGCATTTCTCGGCGAGGTTCCAGTCAGGGTGCTGGAAAATCTACATTGGTGGAGAAGGAAATCCTAGCCAACATCGGCTACAAAGACAACGTTTCAATGCCGGTTCGTCGACTGGTGGATGATTGGGAGTCCAAGAGTGTTGTTGAGATTCTTGCCTTCGGTAGCCCTAGTACTCAGGTGAACCACTACTGGCTGCTTAAAAATTTTCTTGGTTCTCTGGTTGAAGATATGCTTACTAACTGGAATGTGGCTAAGATGACCATAATGGACACCAGGTCTAATATGGCACATTTAGATGGTATTCTTGTTTCTCTTGAAGCCTGTCTCTCGGGAAGCAGATATGCTCTTTTCCCCCACCTGTCTCCACCCTTGGGTGTTGGTCTTGAAGGCCCGGTGGCTTGTACTGGCGATGGCATGGTCAGGGTGAACAAAGGGTTTGAGCCTCACGCAGTCGAGCAATCCGCTGGGAGCTCTTCTCACAATTCTGTGGACCTCATTGCCTCAGTGGACACCACTCCAGCACCTGTTACTGTTCCTGCTCCTCGCAGTATTCCATGTCCTGACTCCCCAGCTGCCATTGTGGTGCAAGTTTCCTCCCCTCCTGGGACTTCTTTTCTGATACCTTCTACAATTGACAATGTCCATAGCAAGCGCCTTCGGAGAGATGAAGCAGCAGTGATTCTTCAGCGCAAAACAAAGCCGCTTCCATTCAAGCTCCCAGAGCAGCAGTGGACTGATGATCTCTTCGAACCCTGCCCCATCTCCGAGGACACGCATGACTCCAAAGGCGCTGAAGCAAGCTCTTGAGCTCTACATTTCTGGTTCTTTTACTATGTCTTTTTGTACACTCTGGCTTGCATAGAGTTATAGTATTTTACTATCTTTCCTACTCGATAACTATCTAGTTAATCTCCATAAGCTTGGTTACAATGCTTTGTTTTGTAAAGATGGCACCTTGTATAGGGCCAATATGATCTATCTGGATTTTCCTGAGGACTGTAATATTTTTGTACTATAATATAAAATTTCCATGTAGCTTACAAATAAAAAAAAAGAACTATGCAATTATATTTACAATAATCACATATTTTGGTGTAAAATTGGTGAAGAATAGTTCATATCACAATATATTGCATTAAGAACTCTTGCATGTTAGTAAATATGATGAATGTATTGTAGTCTATTCAAATATTAAAGGTTTTGAGGGGTATGTAAACCTGTATGAAGGTTGTGTACTATCCTTCTATTTCTTCACAATGAGTGCTGTCTCTCTTCACCACCAATGTGCTGGGTATTAGTAGAACAAGACAATACAGGTCCACATCCATTGTAGAGTAACCTAAGGAAAGGCATCAACAAAAGTTGCAATTTGAAAAACTGGGCTTGTGCAGGTTGAAGAAGGTCACATAGGTGAGGGAATCTGGTTGTGTAATATCCCTAATAAAAAATTAAGAATATTAACTCCAATTTTCCAACATAAATTTTATTGGTTTCCAACTTTATCCAACAATGGCTTATGAAGGCTTATGAGATGTTCTAGTTCAAAAATAGAGGATTATGTTTATATAATTTTGGATATGAATAATGGTGTGCATACCATAAAATATAATTTGAACCACTATAATATTCCCAATAATATCTAATATAAAATGTTTGGAAACTAGTTATTAAATCCGGTTGAGGACTTTCTTCAAACAGTTTATATGCAACCTCTTTATCATTAATGTTGAAGCATGGAAGGTAAAAATCACATAACCAGATGTAAAGGAACAATTATTGGCCCTATATAACAATATAAAGTGACTTTAATTTCATATTTAAACAAGCATGAACATCCATAAAATCACCAACTCGAACCAAGAACGACTAGCTCGACTTTCACCACATAAATTGTCTTAATTTCCAACTCTTTCCAAATACCTCCTCAGCCCTTCAAATTTTTGAAAACATACAAAAGTTAATTCAAACACACCCAAATAGAACTAAATAACTCACTAACAGAATTCAGGTATCTCTTATGGATGTTTTACACACAAAACATAAGCTTGTACAACCACAATTGCATATTTACACATAGATCTTCCAACACATGAACATGAGATACAATATGAGGATAATGATATGGATATTTATTATTAATGGTTGGTAATAGTAAATATACTGATGAAAACAACATTACAACAATAGATATCTCTTCCAGCATCTCGAACCTCATGGAACACATAGATAGAAATGTAGAGGTGCGCCCCTCCACCAAAACAGATGCTGAATAGAGTAGATATGGTAAAATGATGATATATAATGCATACAAAAACCATTTTTGGTGTAACAAAAAGTTTTCATTATTGGAAATGGCTCTCCAGACATTGGAATTTCAGAATAGGGAATTTACTAAGTTAGAGGAAATTTTCGAAGACAGGGATGGGGATGCATTTGATACAATTATGACTAGGGGTTCAGTTAGTGAAATCAAGAATAGGTTGAAATATTTATAGAAGCAAGGGACAGACATATATAATATTCACAAGTCTCACTTTATTTACTTTTGTCTAGAAAAAACCCTAACTTTTACAAACTTTGTCTCTTGGTGCACCATGAACTATTCCCAAGCCGAAATAGTCATCATGGATTCAAAAAGAACAAAAATACTTTGTCCAATTAATTCCTCAACCATTAGAAATTAATTATAAGTTTCTCCATCCTTTTCTCATAACCTTGAAGAATTTTCTGAAGAAAAAATGATTGACCTATATAGACATTCCACAGATGATATTAAGCAGACTTTCTTATCTAAAAGCCTCAAACTGGATATTTCAATTGATAATACTCTTTTACCTTGGATATTATCTTGTTCAATGAAAATTTACAATTTATCCTTTCATTAATCAACTAGTTTCTAGGATTAGATGATGAGAAAGTTGTATCTGAATTCATGTTGAGTTTATTATTTAGATTGAGTTCACATTCACCTAAAGTCGAGTATGGTCAGTATTTTTGCCTTAAATTTGATGAATTCCTAGCTGAGAATATTCATACTCAGCTGGTGAATTTCCACGTGATGAGACATTTCATATTCCAATCCTATTTAATGAAGATGTTTCTATTTTCAAGTGAAGAAACTTTACAATTCCCAGAAGCAGGTTTTACCTCTGAAATTGAAAACAGTGTATTCAATTACATGAATATCATAATGTCAAATGTATATAGAACAATTTTTCAAGAAAAAATACCTAGAGTTCTGCCAGAGTTAAAAGCTATGTTGCAGTTTAGTCCAGAGAAGAATGTTGGTGATTGGTTCCTTTTGAAGGAGCACACTGTCACTAGGCTCTATGGTTTCATCCATGAACCATATATTTTACCTACCTTTTTAACACCAAGGATCTATGCTTTGGAGTTTATCATAAAAAAACTTATTGTTGAGAATGAGCATTTTATAAGTTTTAAAAAGGCCTCTAATATCAAATTTTCTTTGAAGGTTGGCCTATTTATCACAAAAAACAAGGCTGCACTTTCAGTTGTAGAGGAGCTTTTACAAGTAATGAATTTCAAGAAGGATACATGTATAAATTATGATCCACATCATTAAATATCACAAAGAAGACCACAAAAAAGAAAAGATTTTGATCATCAGGAGGTGGATGGCTTAGCTGAGAAGGCTAATATTTTACATCATTAATCAAATGTAAAGCTTTCTGATAATTTATAGTCAAATCCTTCTGCATCAACAAAAATTTCAGTTGTGTTAGTGCCCACTCCTAGCAAAATTGAAATTGGCAATAAAAGAAGTTTGTCTAAGACCAGAGACATTGAAGTAGAAGAGCAGGGAGAAAATAAAAGACTCAAACTAGATCAAGGAAAAGAAGTGATTAAAATTGGAAGCAAGAAGGAAAATAAAAAAGAAAACATTCAAGGTCCATATATACAGATGCATGAGTACAATTTTGTAGAAGGAAAAGAAGCTATTTTTAATGATAAATACCAATCCAGGACTGACTTATATATCAAGTATGGTCAAGATAAAAAGGATTCATCTGAGAAAGTCAATAGGATTTTTCCTAAAGTTAGAGATATATCAGATGAATAAGTTTCCTTGAAAATTTTTAGGGATCATTCAAAGAATACATTAAACTTGGCAGTAGCTTCTAATGAAAAGGTCACTGAGATGAAGATTAATTTGTATAAAATACCTATTCCAGATAAGATTCATTTACATAGGAAAACTGGAGAAGTGATCTACACAGATTTTAAGAAAGTTACTTTGAATATTTCAAAGATACAATCTACAATGAGTAGATTAGAAACCCAACTAAAGCAAGAAAAAACTGAAAATAAATCCCATCAACAACAAATAAAGAAGTTATAGGTTAACTTAGTGGAAATGGATAGTGAGCCCAATAAAGGACAAGCAACCAAAAAGATTTTGACTGAAAAAGAGAGTACAATTCAATTACTCAAAAAGAAGCTTAAAATACCAGCTACACAATTGATTCACAAATCATAATTAATAGTCTTGGAACAGGAAAGAGAGAATATCTCTCAAGATTTAGATGATTGTAAAGAAAAATTGCTTAAATCCACAGAAGAACATGCAAGTTGAGAGAAAGAAAGATCTGATTTCATGGCTCACATTGATAATTTGAAAGAGAAACAGAGATATGCAGCAAAGGGAAAAGAAGGAATAGGGCAAAAGAGTGAAGAAACAAGTACAGAAAGTTTGATTCAAGCTATGTCCCAGGTCAGTCTCAAAGAAGAATAAATTAAATAATTGAATATAGAGAATCAGAAATTAAGTGAAGAAATTTAGAGAAAAGAGGAAGAGAAAAAATAATTTGAGAATAAGAATAAAGAATTGTTGGACAAAAACGAAAAATTAATTTTAGAAGTTACAGGACAACTCCCATTGCAAAGTGAAAGACATTTAATTTGGGATTTGATAATAGTTGAAGCTGCAAAGTTCAGAAAATTTATGAATTTTATGAGAAGTAAAGAAACAATACTGAATCAAACTACACAGATTTGTGCAGCCATGAAAGAAACTCTATATAAAAATCCAAAAGAAACAACCCAAACACAATTGATTTTTTCAATACTTTAACAGAAGATGATTTGAAGGAATTGATTATTAAAAACAGAATTGCAGTTATAACTTGGGCTAGAAGGATCATTGGGAAACATCATCAGGTTGAAAATGTCCATGCAAAGGTATTAAATTAGATGAGGCAATAGGTTAATTCTTTCAAGAATTTTTTTACAGATTTATTTCAAAAAGGACTTCCTTCCTTTTCGGATGAATAAAACCAATTGATTTCTCAAAATGACTACAAAGCTTTGTTATTCCAAATCCGAATGGATCATCGGAAATTTAAAGGAATGACTCAAGTTTTAATAGGGAAAGTGATAATGGAAAATATCACAATTGACTTTGAGATTTTAAATTAGTTAATGATGATAGGAGCGAATTTACCTCCTATATATTATGTGGATCACATAGAAATGAAAGTCTTGGTTAAAGATATGACGAGTTATGAAATTATTTCTACAGAACAATGGAAGGCAATCGAAAAGTATGGGAAAATGAAATATAGTCTGCACCAATGAAGACACCTCTCCAAACAAGGATTTATGCCAAAGATGCATTTGGCAAAGAGAATAGAAAGATGTTCCATTTCAAAGATTACAAAGACCATAATTTTGACAAAAATATTCTAAATATGTAATCAGTAGTTGAATTTTTCTATTTTGGAAAACATGGTAGTTAGGTTTTGCTCAAGGATCCTTCTATGTATAAATACATGTTTTGCAATGTAATCAAGGGTTGAAACCTATGAGAATGAGATTTATTTTGTACTGAGCATCTTCAACGTTAATAGAAATTTTTTAGAGTCAAGCAGAACCTTCAACAACAAAGATTCTCGTGTTATTATTTTGCAGTCTGTATCTCATTTTCCTCATGTTAATGTTATCTCCAATACCTATTTTCATTGTGTTATCTTTCATACTTGAATGAGATTGTATCGGGTAAGAATTCATATTTGTATGCTCTAGTTCATGGGATTCAAGTATCCATAAATTTTTCCTCTAAAGTTAATATTGGATTCATCTTTATTTGGTGCCCAATGTTATTGGATTGTTCATTTTTCTTCTATTACCACCAAAAAGCAAGAAATTGACTGTAAAATAATAACTATCTTTTCTTTGTGAAAAATTACATTACTTAGACTCTGTTTACCTTTAAAGATTCCTAATTTTGACTCCATGTCCAATGGTATTCTTGTATTTCATCCATTTGCACTATTTATTTTATTTTATTTAAATATTTTTGGCCATTGCATTTATTCATTGAGAGATCCCTCTCTGGTAGGAAAGAAGCCAACTTCCCTCCTAAAGATTTGTTTAAAAAGGTTACCTTGGAACTATCCTTCCACAACCAAAGGAGAAATTCTGAGTGCTAACATATAACACAACGATAAATAATGAAGTTCTTGATAATTACTAGAATCGAGAAAGATACTGAAAATGGCATATGATATTCCACTTAATTGAGATAAAAGATCATCAGGATAGCATCAGAAGGATCGATTTGAAATAAGGTAGACAATAATGCTATGAGCGATGTAGGATAGTTTAGAAGAACCTCTAATGTAGTAGCAGGGGATTGTGCCAAGTCATACATAACGCTATAATTGGGAGTGGCATGGGCATTGGGGTTATTCGCTACATGATGCAAAGGGATATTGGGGAGCTTAGGAACACCATCCATAGTAGGATGAGGTAGGTGAAAGGGTTCTTTGGCTTGTGTGGAGCCTATCCCTTTATCAACATGATAGGTATCAATAGCTGAACCATATTGGTTACGACGAGTCTGGAGGTTGATATCAACAGACATCATAAGAAGATGATGGATCGAAGGATTATGAGGATAACCACAAGACGATGGTAAATATAGATAACTTTCCATAGGTTGTGTTTTGACCACCCCTTATGTTGGGAATGGGTTTTGTAGGACCATCGGTTGCGATTGGCTCAGATGAGGGTTTCCCTTGTGATGAGTTATCTACTTCACATTGGTCAGCCTCATTCCACAATTGGTTGGCCTCATTCCACAATTGGTGAGCCTTATCTATATCAGGACAATGGTGAGTATAATGTCCATAAACAACGTAGAATGAGCAATTATGGCTAGTCTATAACCGAGGGTTCTTAGATTCCTTGGGAGGTTTATTTGGATCTTGATTTGTGGGGTTCGGGTTGTCTCTACTTTTTTCAGGAGGTTTAGGGGGTTGGCCTCCACCTTCAGGGAATTGGTTATTTCCTTTGTTCTTCCAGTGGTTCTTTTTATTGAAATTGTTTGAAAGCAATTGTTGTTTATTGGGAGTAAGTTAGTGGCGCAAGGTTGTTCGGTCGGACCTTCTTGCTTAACAAAACACACGACGCTTACACAGACTTGGTGTAAAAAAGGATGCCAAAAGTGGCTTCTATTACTTCATCAAATCAATTACAATGTGAAATGCAAGGAAATGTAAACAACTAAAATATGTCGGCATCGTCCTTTACAATGTACAAAAGTAATGGTGTGTTCTCTCTGTGTGTCGATATTCACCCTCTCACGGCCTCTGTTGAATGCAAGTGCTCACTGAGATATGGATCCGATCTCTCTTGCGTTCAGTTGATGCGTGATTGTTCTCTCCAATCTATTGATGAAATCCTGAACTCTGCTCCCAAAATGGAACTAACTTTCTCCTATGTTCCTACACACTAGTATTCTACCCTGTTGGTGCTCTGCTGCTCATCCCGAGGTCCACTCCAATCCCTGAGACACTCTTACTCTGTTTGTTGAATCCTCCAGATCCTGCATACCTGCAGTTGTTAGCGCCCTATGTTGTGCTGCATAACCTCTTCCTGTGGTGACATCTGTCATGATCCCAACAACCTTCAATAATTGTTCATAACTTCCTTAGCAACCTCGGATGACTACTAGGTACTCGCCTCGACTTTTGAAGTTCTCTGACATTACTATAGTAATTGTCCCTATGTCTCGACCATACTGTATTATGTCAGCCTTCGACTTACCCGGTGGCTTCACTAGTCCGCACCATCCTCCTCACTTGGATTTCGCCTCAAAACCTGTCGGTGTCATGATTCAACTACCTGTCGACCTTCGACGCCTTCTGTTGTAACCCTGTCGTCTGTCGACCTTTGACATGTCGACTCTCGACCTTTCGCATATTTCCGTCGATCTCATATCGACTGCTCCTTGCTCGACTCATTGAATTCACCAGCTAATCTTCCTTCGCACCAGTGGTCATCAACACCCCCCCTGGTCGACTTCTCCTGTCGATCAACTTCGACTGATCTGCCTAGGTCCCAGTGCTCCTGCATCAGACTCCCCAGGTGAAAAAGAACTCGACTGCTCCGTCCTGGTCTCCTGAACTCTTCTTTGAAAATTCATGTTGCTTCTTGCAACTCATCATCTTTCCATCGCACTAAGTATTCTTTCATTTGCGAACTACGTGTCCTTTCGACTTCACGTTCTTCTATTACTTCAACGATTTTCTCCTTATTTCGATCTAGAATCTGCACTGTCCAGTCGATGTTCGACACTTCTGCACTTCCACTGCTTGACCCTTCTTCAAATTTGTACATATTTGAGACATTGAACATTGGTGAAATGCTCATGTCCTTCGGCAGCTCCAACACATAAGCATTGTCTGAAATCTTCTTTAGAATCTTACATGGTCCAATCTTCTTCAGCTTCATCTTGTTGTATGTTCCTGTCGGAAATACCTCCTTCCGAAAATGTGCATAGACTAAGTCCTCTTTGCTGAACGACTGTAGCCTCTTCTTCATGTCAGCTCTCAACTTGTATGTCACATGGCTCTTTTCTATGCGCTTTCGCACATATTCATGCACTTCTTTCATATGCTCTGCGAATGATTCTGCATCTACGCTTTTCTTGATTTTTGTCGGTAACTCAACCAAATCTACAACTCCATGTGGGATTCATCCTTGAACAATCTGGAATGGGCTCAAACTTGTCGACCCATTCACAGAATTGTTGTACTTGAACTATGCTTGCGCCAACATGTTTTCCCACTATTTGGGTCTATCAGCCATCAAACATCTCAGAAGGTTTCCCAAACTTTTGTTCACCACCTTGGTCTGTCCATCTATCTGCGGATGATATTCCGAGCTAAACTGCAACTTCATGTCCAGGTTATTCCATGGGGTTCTCCATAAATGTCCCATAAACTTGGTATCTCTCTCCAACGTGATACTCTTCGGCAACCCATGCAATCTGACTATCTCCTTGAAGAATAGTACAACAATTCTTGTGGCATCACTTGTCTTCCGACATGGAATAAAGTGTGCCATCTTCGAAAATCTGTCGACTACAACAAAGATTGAATCTCTTCCTTCTCGTGTCTTCGGAAATCCTACCACAAAATCCATGCTCAGGTGCTCCCATAGGGTATTCGGCAATGGTAATGGCATATACAACCTCGTATTTTGACTTCTTCCTTTTTCCAACCAAAAAACCCGACACTATCGTACCCATTTACCAGGATCTGTCATCATTCCTGGACAATAATAATTTTCTTCAATCAATGCCTTGGTCTTGTTGATGCCAAAATGACCTGCTAATCCTCCGCTATGCAGCTCTCAGATTAGGTTCTCTCTTACGCATCCTCTGGGAATACACAACTGTTGTCCCATGAACATGTATCCCTCTTGGATGAAATAATCCAAGTATGGAGTTCTATCGACAGTCCATAGTTCTCTACTCTCCTTCCATGTTTTTTCAAAATCCTTGTCAGTCTCATACTCTTTCTTCACCGACTCTATTCCTGTTTCCTAAACTATCGTCGTGTTCAGCAATGCAACTCTTCGATTCAGCGCGTCAGAAACCTTATTTGACTTTCCTGACTTATGTCGCAACATGAAAGTATATCCTTGCAGGAACTCGACCCATTTCATGTGTCACTGATTCAACTTTGATTGAGTATTCAAGTACCTCAGCGCTTGGTGATCTGTGTACAACACAAATTCCTTGGGAAACAAATAATGCCTCCACTTCTTCAATGCTTCGAAAATAGCATAGAATTCCTGGTCATAGACCGGATATTTTCATTTCACATCATCCAAATTTTCACTGAAGAATGCAATTAGTTGGCCCTCCTAGCTCAACACTGCTCTAATTTCCATCCCACTTGCGTTGCAATCGACTTAGAAAACTTTGTCGAAATCTGGGAGCGCTAACACTGGGGTCTCAGTGACCTTTTCCTTCAACTTGTTGAAAGCTCTCTGGGAAGCTTCTGTCCACTTAAACTCCCCTTTTCTCATGCACTCTATCAAAGGTGCACAAATCCGACTGAATCCCCGGATAAACTTTCTGTAGAAACTGACAAGTCCATGGAAACTTCGCACTCCAGTCACATTTGTTGGTTCTTCCCAATCCAATATTGCCTTCACCTTTTCTGGGTCCATTACTAACCCTTTACTCTAGATTACAAATCCTAAGTACACAAGATCTTCCTTCATGAAGAATCATTTCTGTAGGTTCACCATCATCTTTTCTTCCAGTAGCTTCCGCAATACTTGTCGAATGTGCTCCAAGTGATTTGTCTTAGTTCAACTGAAAACCAGAATGTCGTCTAGGTAGACTACGACAAAATTTCCCAAGAATGGTTTGAGTACCTCGTTCATCAATCGCATGAATGTACTGGGTGCATTAGTCAATCCAAATGGCATGAATAACCACTCATATAGTCCTTCCTTCATCTTAAAGGTTGTTTTCCATCCATCTCCTTCCGTAACCCGAATTTGGTGATAACCGCTTTTCAGGTCGATCTTTGTGAAGTATCTCGCTCCATTCAAGAAATCCATCAAGTCATCCATTCTCGACAATGGAAAATGATACTTGATCATGATCTTGTTGATATGTCTGGAGTCTGTACACATCCTCCATTCTCCACCCTTCTTCAGCGCTAATACTGTTGGTATCGCGCAAGGGCTCAGACTTTCTCTGATCAATCCTCTGTCCAACAACTCCATGACCTGTTGATTGAGTTCCTAACCCTCTTCCAGATTCATTCTATGTGATTCCTTGTCTAGAAAACTCGTTCCTGGAATCAAGTTGATATGATGGGATATGCTTCTCGTTGGTGGCAATCCCGTCGGCGCTTTGTTGACCACTATGCTCTTGAACTCGTCGAGCATCTTTTCGACTTCGACCAGAATCCTCTCCATTGTCGACCTCTAGACACATGGTCCCTTCGGAATGATGGTGAAACATCCCGACTTCTTTTCCTCTTATGTGAGGAATTCTTTTGCTAAGCACATCAGCACTCGCTTCTCCCAATAGTTTCTCTCACCCTGCTTACAGTCGGCTTGGTCCTCCTGCTTTGGCTTCAGAGTTCTCTGCATGCCATTTTTCCACACTGTGACTGTGTTGGATCGACCATCATAGATCATCTTTCGATCATACTACCATGGTCTCCCTAACAATAGATGACATGGGTCCATTGGGAATACATTGCACAGTGCACTATCTTCAAGTTTCCCAACCTTGAAGTTAATCGGGCACTATCTGGTTACCTTGAAATGATGTCCTTTCTGCAACTAAGATATCTTGTATGAATTTGGGCGTTCCTGAAATCTCAAACCCGCTTTGTCGACGACCTCTATCGACACAATATGTTCTGTATTGCCACCATCAACTATGGCCTTGCAATACCAATCGTCGATCCACACTCTGGTTCTAAAGATAGCCTTTCATTGTGTTGGCTCTTTCTCGTCGCATCGGGCCTCCTGAACAAATGTCCTCCTAGTCATCATGGCTCTACTTTTCATTTTCCCATCTTCATTATTGTTGGATGCCGACTCCGCCCTCTCGTCGACTTTCTCATCTCTTCTACGTGTGGGTTTCAACTCCTCTGCATCATGTAGGTTTTCTGGGCACTCATACGCCTTGTGTCCGAATCCTCAACACTTATAATAGAATATGGATGGTATGTCAGCTCCCTTTCTGTCGGATGGACCACCTCAAGCATACGCACCTCGACCGCGGTTCTCTCGACCATCGCGTCGGTTTCTAGTGCTTTCTCCTCAGTCAATGTCCCTTCTGTATGGCGGTTTTCCTCAACAGATACTCTCCTAGTTCTGCTACTTTGGCCTTTCACGGAAACAGTCTTCGCACCCTAACTTGTTGTCCTGCCTCTAGTCGATGCAGATTTCCTCGACAGTTTCTCTTCTGCATTCAGATCTAGTTGATAGGCTTCACCGACCGCTCTGGACCTTGACAGGATCAACTCGTCCTGTATGGCATACTTCAATCCGTTCACATATCTAGCGACATCTTCTTCTCCTTCGTCGGTTTATCCCAACCGAATTGATAGTCTGTAGAACTCTTCCGTGTACTCCTTCATGGTCATCTCTTTCTGTCGAAAGTTTTTCAACTTCTGGAACAAGGAAATCACATACTCACCCAGGAAGAACTTTCCTTTCATCTTGGTGACCATCCTGTCCCAAGACTTGATTTTCTCCTTGCCTTTCTTTCCTCTGTCAGCCTGTACATTGTCCCACCACAATGAAGTGTGACCCTTCAACGTCAGACATGTAGTCTTAACCCATATGGGATCCTAGATCTGCTCTATGTCGAAGTATTTCTCTATCTCTCTGAACTAGTCGATCAAGTTGTCTGGATCCAGTCTCCCTGAGTAGGTACACACATCTATCTTTTTCCAACCTCTCATCTTCGTCAGAAGCTTGATGAATATTTCTTTTGGCTCCTCAACTTCCTCTTCCCGTGCTTCCACTTCTTCGACCTCCTCGTCGATGTGGTCTACTACACCAGGAATACATCCACGTCTCTAAATTTCCTTGATCGCTGCAACTTCACTAGTCAAACTTCTCATTGTTCGCATGCACTCGTCGAACATTTCACAATCAACTGTGACTGCTACGCCACGCGCTCTTCGTCCAACTTCCCAGACATTAACGCCTCTGTGAGCCATTTTCAACCTCAGGTGAAACTCCCACTCATCCAATCGCAATCAGACTTTCACAAGTCGTGCACAACTCTATCCAACTGTAGCTGGAGCTGTTCAACGCACTCACAGGATATTCCGACTCAACGGACTCAACTGCTCACATTGGATTCACAACCAGCCCTGATACGACTTGGTGCAAGTTCGGTCGATCGAACCTTCTTGCTTAACAAAACAAATGACACACATGACGCTTACACAAACTTGGTGTAAAACAGGATGTCAGAAGTGGCTTCTATTACTTCATCAACGCTTACACAAACTTGGTGTAAAACATGATGTCAGGGATCGGGGGAATAATATGGTGCAGGCATAGGGCGTTGATGGTGATGATAAATGCTTGGGGTATTACCATACAAATAACCACTTGAAGGGGGAGGTTATGATGGGTATCAATTTGGACAAGATGCAATAGAGCTGATAACACCATCCATAGCATGGGATGCCCCCAGAGGATCTTTCCGGCTAGATTCACCTCTAGGGGAATCATGAATGATCATGTATAGGTAACCATACTATGCGTAACTAAGTTTTTACTGATGATCCTTAAGAATTGCTTCTTCTTCGATTTGAGGTCGTTTTGAGGCCACATCATTTGTTATAGCAGGGAGGAGAGATTTAAGGAACCATTCTAAGAAGATACGGTCATCAATCTTGATCTTGCAAAGACTCCTGCATTGACGCCACTCATGGATATGATCCTCGATATGGGTAGATGAGGTCTAATGGCATGAAAACAAGATCTTAAATCCCTCATCATAACAAATAGGCAACTAGAAAAATTCAAGAAAGTGGATGCTAGGGACACAAAATTGGGATGCATCCCATGGGGTTTCTCGATATACCCCTTGGCAGTGATTTTGGTAAAGGTCCTCTGAAAAAATGTAACCAAGTTGAATCATATATAATGCCATTAGAGGAGAACCATAAATGGAAGGACATAATATTGTCCTGGGGGTCCTCATCTGCCTTCCCTTAAAAACTAGGGATTTATAAAGGGATTTTGGTAGTTATTAGAGGCCATGAAGGATCATTTCAAATGGGATCATTAGTTAGTCTCTCCAAATATGGAAAGTTGAGACTAGCCATGAACTTGAGACTCACAATAGGATATGAGGTAGAGGGACCAACCATGGTGTTGGTGGTGGCTTCATTAGTGGTGAATCCATTGACATTTCCTCCAACTGAAAGAGGTATGCGCCCACCACCAGAAATAGGAATGCCATTGGAAATGAGGATACTACTAACCATGGTAACGACATAATGGGAAAATGAAGGTGATCTGGTCTACGAGTAGTGAGAATATAATGACTTAAAAGAGTAATCAGGTGAAGGTGTTTGGTGTCAAATTGGAACTTGGATCAGTGATCCAATGGCGTGGCCTAAGAAATTGTACAAAGGAGAATGACCCCAAAGTCTACGAGAGTACCTTGGGGGAGCTATGATGATGAGATCTAAGACAACCAATCCAACTATGTAGATCTATCACAAAAATAATGTAATTAATTCCCCAATCATATAATATCAACTCTATAAATGGTGATAAATCAAATAACTAGTGCAACATGGGTGCAACAAGTAATCTAATCTAGTCAAAGAGGATAAAAAATGGAAAGAACACCCTAGAAAAAAGAAAAGACCCAATAGCCAAGTTATTGGAGAGATCTTACCGACATATTCATACACATGTTCTGACGTGTTTATGGGGAGAAATTTCTATAGAAAACGGTTATGATTGTTTTCAATTTGTTGATTTCAGTGCATGACTGAGGCCCATGTGATGTGTCTTTTGAGTCCAAAATCAAATATTTCAAATTCACTCAAAGACTATACGATTACCCTTTTCCACTTTTAGGGGGCGTATATCTAATGATCCAGGACTTCTCACCTTTAAGTTGACATGGGAGAGATATTGTTAATGTCAACTTCAAGTTTCAAAGTCTATTCAATATTTTCTTCAAACTATACTTTAGATAAGATGATTTACGAGAGATTATTGATGATCATTGTTTCAAAATGTTTTATTTTGAGTTTGATTCTCTAGATGGACTATGTATTATGGTTATTAAGGATAATTGCAATTTAAACATGATGATGGATTTGATGATTTCGATTCAGGATTGATAATTCGATTTGGACTAGTTAATTTGATCGTCAATGGAATTTTGATGAGGCAGTTCATCAATTGGCACTTTTGGTGATTCAACAGGGATTTTGATGGATATGGATGGATGGATGAATGACCACATTTTGGTAATTGATGGATACATTTTGGCATTTGATGGATTTCAGTCACCTTGTGAATTTTATGGTGGTTCAATAATTTGATGACAGTTCGACATTTTGATCAATAATTTTTTTCTACTGAATTGTTTTTGGATTTGAGGCAGTACAAGCGATTCACCTAGTTTTTTTGAGTGCTAGTTTTTGGATTTGGCAATTTTTTTTATTTTTTTTTAGCTAGTTTTTTTATATTTTTTATGCATTGATTTTTTAGAGAAACTGTGTGAACTTATTTTTTCACTTGATAGTATCTGGAATTTATAGGTATGATCTTCATATCTAGCAAAGGACAACTAATTCTTCTACATTTGTGCTTGGAGCATTTAAGATTGTCTTAATTTTTTAGCTGTTGGGGTGTGTTGGAATTGAAGCCAATTTAGTTCTCATCAGTGTTTTATCTCATTATTTTTGGGTTCACTTCAGTGAACAGTGAGAATTTTTTTATCTCATTTGTTGCACAATGATTTTTCTAGAGTTAGTTTTCAACATCCACTTTTGGCAGTTTTTCAAAAGGATTTTCTTTACCACTCATGAGGTTTCGAACCATGGGTTACAACTTGACGACTTGGATATGATATCAATATTTGCACTAGGCATTATTTCCTAGATGATACAAAATTATGATTAAATGGGGGCTTTTTAGTATTACTCTCCATATCCTAAGTCATATACCACCTACTGTGCATATTGGGATATAGTGTCTATCCTAAGTGATTATGTACTTTAGTTATGAGGATTGTTATGTGGTTGATGGTTAAAGGTGGTTAAGGGTAAATGAAACTATAAATGTAATCTATTTGTGAACATACAATATATTTATCTCTTTCATTTTCTGCCACTTCTTGAGTTTCTTTACTTTCTTGATTATAATTTATATCCTTATTGTTATCAAAAACTATTTTGAGAGGATATTAAAATTTCATTGTTAAAAGAGTAGATATATTATAGAATATCGCTAGAGTAGACCCCCTATCAAATTACTTTTTAAACAATTTTGAAGATCTAGGTTTGGTAGATGCAAAATTAATTCAATTAGTTTGCACATAGGGTAATATGAAAATAGAAGATGCAAGGGTTGCAACACAATTGTAAAGTTGTTGGACATGTTTTTGGCATCAAAATATATTATGGATTACCTTGAAAGAATTGGGTCATGGGTGAGGTAAAAGGTGAGTCTAATCACCTTCCAATTGTATTGTAAATTGCCGAAGGCGATCCAAAACCTCCTATTCATTTTAAGTTCAATTACACTTGGATTGAGGATGAGGAGTTTATAACCCTAGTAAAGGTATAATAGAAATATTTTGATGGAGCACTAAAAGAGTCATAAAACTTACAGAACTTGCTTCCAACCTATAAAAATCAAGGGATTAGTATCAACCTAGGTATTTAATAACTAGATTTCGTATTTTTATGTACCAGATCCGAAGGAAGCAAGAGATAATCCAACAAAAGAAAAATTAAGAGAGTTGGTGTAATCTAAAAGGAACTTTTTGTTGAAAAGGGGGATTTGTGTAGGTTAATAAGTTAGGTATTGTGGTTGTTTAAAGAATATGAAAATGTTGGAATATGTAATGATGACTTGTGTGGCATTGTTGGTGTAATATAAAAAAATGTATAAATAACTATAATATTATAAAATAGAGTTATGCCACATGCATCATGTAATAAAATATCTTATTACCATTATTTATACAAGGGAGGTGGAATTTTTTTCAATTCCACATGTGTTATGGGATGCAAATATTCCATACCTCTTGTTATATAATGGAGGTGAAGGATACCATTTGGGTATGTTGTTTTATGTTGTGGAAACACACATCATATGTTGTGTATGTCATTTGTACACACATGATTGTGACATGAAGTGATGATGGAGTGTGATGTGATGCTTATGTGAGGATGACTTGTATTGTAAGATGGATATTTCTAAATAATAAACAAGACCATACCTTTCTGTGGATGTTTCCTCATTTGGGGTTTTACCACGTATATTTGGTTTTTCATTTATTCTCTCTCGTCTCTTGTTTCTTACAGTGATTATTTGTTTCTTATATGCATAGAAGGCTATACTAGTAGATTCTTCCTAATGATTTTCATGTTAGGAAACATATTCTTGTATGTTCATGCATATTCTCAATATTCTAACAAGAAACAAATAATTAGTTTAATAAATAAGAGACAAGAGAAAATAAATGATACACTGAATATATGTGGTAAAACCCCAAATGTGGATACATCCATGGGAAGGTATGGTCTTCTTTATTCTTTAGAAATATCCATCTTATAATACAATGCATTCTCACATAAGAATCACATCGCACTCCTTCTCCACTTCATGTCACAATCATGTGTGTACAAATGACATACATGACATAAAATGTGTGTTTCCACAACTTAACAGAACATACCCAAAGGGGTCTCCTTCACCTATATTATATATCCATGGGTATGGGATATTTATATCCCATAACACATGTGGGATATATAGTTTTCCACCGCCCTTATATAAATAAAGGCAATAAGATATTTTATTACATGACACATGTGGGATAACTATATTTTATAATATTAGAGTTATTTATGCCTTTTTTATATTACCCCAAGAATACCACACAATTCATCATTACATAATCCAACACTCCCCCTTAATGATGGATGAGATAAATAATACAAATGGAGGAAGATTGAATTACATTAACATTCCCCTTGATGGAAAATTCTAGAATCCCCCATAAGATGAGAATAAGAACACACTTCCCCTCATGGATTTGATGAAGATAACAAGTGCTTCTCATTGAATCATGAAATTGCATATAAACCAAATTCCACAATGAACTCTTGTAGAGAAAAACAATAGTGTACATAAACCTCAAATGACTAATAAAATAGAAAATTTGGCTAGCATATAGTCATCACAACTATAACTCAACTGATAGATGAAAAAAATCTACAATAAACTATATCACAAATACAAGAACCCCATATCTATACATCAAAAGATCATACAAATAGTAAGAAAAATATGATACCAAGATAGAATATTGAGCAAAAATATGATAAAATAAAAAATGATATCACTCATAGATATGAAATATAATCATCAAGAAACTAACACTTAAGCATAGGTAGGTTTCTTGTTGTCACCATGACAAAATGCTAGAGATATATGCCCATGAAAATGTCAAAAAATATTATACACAAGAAGGTTAGAGACAAATCAAACAATAACAACACAACCTCTAGAAACACGATTATTAAACTAAGAACATAAACCCTAATGCAAAAATATTTTTAGAGAAAAAATGGCATTGTCCATAGCATCATTATCATACCTAGTGACTTAGACCATGAATTAATGACTCTAGTGGGCCAAACCTAATTCAGTTTGACCACCTAAATCACCCTATGGTTTCACTCCTTTGGTAGTGCCTTCCCTGATTTGGGGAATTTTCCCTTATTTTAGGAGTGTCTCAGTTAGGGGTTAGTTAAGGTCTAGACACATTCCACTAATTTAGGTCCTTTTTAGAGATGTGCATGTGCATGAAATTAATCATTGGAGAAAATTTAGGGTCTAAAATGGGCATCCTGAGTAAACTAATAAATAATAGTTAAATAATAAAATAAGAGTTACTAATTTTAGAGGAAAAATAAAAAAAAAACTACTTTTTTCTTTGTATTTTGTACTTATCTCCCTATGTTTTTACTCAAATTTCAAGCAGGAGCACCCATTGGATGTGGAATTTAATTTATGATCGAATGAGTGCTCCTGCTAAAAAATTGAGTAAAACTAGAGGGAGATAAGTTGAATATACAAATTAAAAAAGTAGTTTTTTGTGACAAATATGTCAAATCAATGATTATCATTGAATCATTTTCTTGAAGTTCTATTGGTTCTTGAATTCCAACTCATCAATGGCTCTTTTTCATATGAGCCCCATTTTGCACCCCAAATTTACTATAATGTGCATGTGCATTCTTAAGTTAAAATTTGTTGAAATATTGTAACTTCAAGGAATATTATATTTGTACTTTATTATTCCGGAGATGTTTCATTCCTCCGTGAAGATCTTATTGTATATCCGGAGATGTTTATTCCTCCGTCGGATTGTGGTAACTTGAGTTATTAGAGTTCCCTAGTGGGCGTCAGCCTTGTATGTGTTATGTGGGTCAAAGGGTTATTAGACCACCCTAGTGGGGTCGTCCCAGTCAGTTATAGAGGGGTGTTTAACCCAGTGGTAAAGTTGGGGCTGACCTAGTTAATATAAAGTACAAGTCGGAGATGTGTATAAATAGAGGAGCTGTGTTCCTCATTATACACACACTTCCCTCACTCAAATGTAGCACACTTGTGGAGGATAGGTCTTCTATGGTGGAGGAGGAGATCATGTCTTTGGTTTGCATCTTTGTATATTGCTGGTCATCTATATTGAGGAAGCTTTGCTAGGTTTTCTACCCCATGAGGGTTTCCCAGGATAAATCTGTGTCTCTTGTGTTTATGCTGTGCTTGTTTTTTCTTCAGTGATCCTGTATATGCTATTATTGTGAAATGGAATGTAATGCTGCTATTTTATGTCTTAGCATATTAAATCTTAACATGGTATCAGAGCTAACCTGAAGGAAGGCAATGTATGGCACTTACGACACTTGCGACAATTTGAAGGTTTGGGTTTTACATAGAAAAAACCAGTCATCGTGGAACTTTCGCTGTAAATCCATTTCTGCGAAGGTTCGGGATCTAAAAAGTTTACAAGTTGTATATAGCATCCCTAGGTACCTTGTGTCCAAAGGAAGCCCTCATATTCATTGTACTTTGTGAGTTATGATCAGTACAAGTTAGGGTTTCTTCCTCTTCCAGATCTCAGTCAAAATCAGGTGACCTAGGAAACAAGGTCATAACTTGGGCTAGGAAGCTTCAAATGAAATTTCGTAAAAAGTGACGGGTAGTACATAGAATTTACTATCTCAGGAAACGTTTTCAAAGGAAGAAGTTGAACCAGTGACATGTGGCACGCCGTACAAGTTTTCTCTCTTGTTTTATCCCATAAACAGGTCACGTTGCGACACTTGGCATAACTCTCTCTCAGAAAATCCAATTGAGGTCAGAATTGTCGGGATGGAAAGATAACAGGTCAGGCTACCACAAAAAAAAATTTCAAACCCTGTGGATCTCAAATTTCGGACTTACAGCAGAAACAATCAAGTACATATTTATGTCAAAACATAATTATTTTTGGAGCACCTTCATTCATGGCTTCCAGAATTTAGGGTTTCGGAGCAAGTTAGAATTTTTGGAATTGGAGTCCACGAATGAATGCTACTCAGGAAAATCAAAATTTAGATACCAAGATCGAATTTTTTGGTTGGGTAGAAGACCGGGCTTGATCAAACCCCAGTTTAGGATTTTGATTGGAAAGATGGAAAATTAGGGCTTCAGCAAAAGTTGGAATTTTTGAAGTCTCTGACCACGGCTGGAAGCTCCTTAGAAAAATAAGAGTTTAGAGCCTTGGATCGAACCTTTTGATTGGGAATAAGGGTGGGCTTCATCAAACCCTAGTTCGGGATCTTGTCTAGAAGATCCAGAAGTTTCGAAGGCAATTTTGAGGGGTCAAATTTTGGAGATTTAAAAATTGAAGTATGCTAGTTTGATCAACTCAGGAAGACACATCCTTCCATCCATTCAGAAATGTGAAAGTCAAAGATTGAATTTTTGGGGTTTCTCTAGCAAACCCTAATCAAGCTCTAGATCAAGTTTCAGGGGGAGTTGAGGCTAAGGCCTTCTATAAGAAGACTACAAGAATTCTCGACAGGTATGACTTAAGGAGGTTCAGGTATGTCTTGAAATCTGATTCCTGATTAAGTTCATAATATGTTTGTCTTCATATTATTTATTAGTAGAATCTTGATTAATGTTAGAATTGTCTTATCACCCTAGTAACAGTATGAATGCATGTGAATGATAGAAGACATTCATTGATTAGGGCTATATGATTGTACTAATGCACTGTGGTGTTGTATGAGGTTGATGTTGTCTGCTAACAAGATACAGGTACATCACGAAAGACAAATCAAGTTCCATGACCATGACAACATGAAGACAAAGACTCTTCTGTAATCTTTGTTCTACTTACGAGGTATGTATGACTTTGTTATATTATGCTTAACCTATGAGATATGCAGGTTCTAGCACAGGATCTCTAAATCATTGAAGAGAACAAAGAAGATATTGTTTAGGTATGTTAGACATAACTAAGCACGTATACTAATTCAGGTATGTTTTCCTATGTCAAGTTAGAATCTTACCTTGTGTTATGATCCCTTATATAAGTATACTTGGTATGATTGGTTATGCTTATTCATAAAGTTAGTAATCAAGGATTTATGCATATTATGTCTCTTATCCTGATTGATGATTTAACCAACTAGATCAAACAAGAATATGCATGAGTAAAAGAAGACTTCCCTGAAACCTTGAATACTAATGTTTATTATCTATGATCATGACTATACATATTCAAGATTATTTCGAACTATAATGTTTTGATAATATTGAGAATATACTAATGAATATATGTTTGTGTATGAGATCATGAGGATGACACTTGAGAATGCACAATGGTACATAATAGAAGTTCAAAAGACATGTAGAAGGTCAAGCGGGAGGCAACCACACAAATATAAAAGATAAGTATTTGAGTTTTTATTTGAAATAGTAAATGATATTGCTTGTAATAGGTTGTATGCATATTTGTATTCCTAGAATATATCATGCTGAGTGTAAACATTCATATAGCATTGAACAATATACTACTAATATGCATATGATTGGTAAATTGGACAAACATTCCATTGTTGCTTGTCTAGAATGAAACCTCTTTGCTGACATGCTGAGAGCTGTGCACACTCTCGATAGTATGTTCTGGTAGAGATGGAAGGCATCTAGATAGCCACTATATGCATACAAGATATGGAAAAGTGTTGTGCCAAAGTATTGGTCAAGATAGTAGCATAACTATGTAAATCATATATGTATGCATAATAGGTTATCATGTCAACATGATTTGATGATTATGAAGTATTACTAATCATGTACTTAATTTTGATTTGTAGGAAAGATCATGAAGAACAATGAACACTGAACAAGTGATGGATGTTCAACAAGAATATTTACAAATCAAACATAATATAGAAGGCTCGTGGCTAGAAGATTCTCTTAGAAAGAGGAAGAGAATCATGATGAGATGTTTGCTCCAAGTGGCTAGATAAGACCATTATCTTGAGGATTCAATTGAAGAAAGCTCTATTCGGGTACCCGGGATCAATAGTCAATTGATGAGCCTAATGATCACCATGGGTGATGTGGATCTCAACCTTTGCTACAAGGTTGAATATGGTTTCTATACAAAGATGACATGGATGCAAGAAGGAACTCACCACAGAGTTCGAATGATCTTGAGGCTCATATCAGTAGACCCATCTGACGAGAGATGGAATAGATAGATATGCAGAAGATCACTCAATGCAGAGTATTAATGATGTTCAATTACAAAAGGAGATTTGACAGTTTCTTGACAAGCTTGGGATTTACAAGAAGTAAAGTCATTCCTAACCTTTACCTTAAGGTTATGGATCATACTATTATTATATGTAGATGATCTCTTTCTGACAAGGAATGAGAAACAGATCATGGAAAGCAAGAAGAAGCTAGCTACAGAGTTCGAGATGAATGATATCAGATTGATACATTACCTCCTAGGACTGGAAGCATGAAAAGGCTCAGAAGGAATCTTTCTCAACCAAGGAAAGTATGCTGTGAAAATATTGAGAAGAATTGATTTGTTCGAATGAACAACCATGGCCACTCTCATGGGTTCCTACTTGAAGTTGTTAGCTGATGACTCCTCAGAGTTAGTTGATGTGAGTCTGTGCAGATATATTATTGGGTTACTGATGTATCTAACGAATACCAGGCCAGATATATGCCTTGCTGTGAACACCTTGAGTCAGTATCTAGTGGAAACTAGATGTGTTCACCTGATAGTTGCAAAGCAAGTGATGAGGTACCTAAAGGGTACGATAGACTTTGATCTATGTTATCTTGGAGATCATGACTTCATATGGCTACATAGATGTTGATTGGGCAGAAAGTGTATCAGACAGGAAGAGCACATCGAGAGGATGTTATTGTCTGGGATCAACCATGATCTCGTGGTTTAGTAGGAAGTAGTCTAATGTGGCTCTCAGCACAAGCGGAATACATGGCTGCTTGCTCTACTAGTTGTGAAGCGGTATGGCTTCAGGATTGTTTGACTTAAAGATAGACCCAACTGTGATCCTTTGTGACAAACAGAGTTGTATCAAGATGGTAGAGAAATCCAGTGTTCCATGATAAGTCAAAGCACATAGAGATCTGACATTTCTATATACAAGATATGGCACAGAAAGGAACTATAAAGTTCAAATTTGTAACAAGTTACCGATATACTAACCAAACCTCTACCTCAAGTAAAGTTTGAGTATTTCCGAGACAATCTTGATAGGACCCTCCTCGAAAGGGGGAGTGATTTGGTCACTTATGATGAGATTGCCTACATCGACAGAGAGGTCGATGATGTGGATACATATATTGGTGATGCCGATAGAGAGGTTGGTGGATGGTCCTTAGACAGGGTCTAAGTTGACAAGGGGATTGCATCATCCTTGAACATATGTTCTAAAAGGATCCATAGACATATGTCTCCAAGAAAGAAGAGAGATTGCATCATCCTTGAACACATGTTATAAAAGGATCCGTAGACATATGTCTCCGAGAAAGAAGATGGATTGCATCATCCTTGAACACATGTTCTAAAAAGATCTATAGACGTATGTCTTCGAGAATGAAGTACTTGGTGGACATGTGGGGATTGGATCATCCCTGGACTTCAGTCCTAAAGAGAGGCGTAGACGTATGTCTTTGAGAATGAAGTCCTTAGTGGACAAGTGGGGATTGGATCATCCCTAGACTCCAGTCCTAAAGAGAGCCGTAGACGTATGTCTTCGAGAATGAAGTCCTTGGTGGACATGTGAGGATTGGATCATCCCTGGACTTCAGTCCTAAAGAGAGCCATAGACATATGTCTTTGAGAATGAAGTCCTTGGTGGACATGTGGGGATTGGATCATCCCTGGACTTCAGTCCTAAAGAGAGTCGTAGACGTATGTCTTCGAGAATGAAGTCCTTGGTGGACATGTGGGGATTGTATCTTCCTCGGACTTCAGTCCCAGAATTGATTCGTAGAAAAGATGTCTCGGAGAATGAAGTCCCGAATGAACAGGTAGGGGATTTATCTTCCCCATATTTTGGTCCATGAATTGAGCCATAGACTGGGTCTCCGATAAGGAAGTCTTGAATGAACAGGTAGGGGATTGTATCTTCCCTGGTCTTCGATCCCAGAATTGAGCCATAGACTGGGTCTCCAATAATGAAGTCCTGAATGAACAGGTAGGGGATTGTATCTTCCTCGGACTTCGGTCCCACAATTGATCCATAGACTGATGTCTCCGAGAATTGAAGATAGGACTACATCGTCCCTGGACCTCGGTTCAAAATGTACGTGAGAGGACTGCATTGTCCATGAACTGGGTTCAAAATGTACGTGAGGACTGCATCGTCCATGAACTGGGTTCAAAATGTACGTGAGGACTGCATCGTCCATGAACTGGGTTCAAAATGTACGTGAGGACTGCATCGTCGATGAACTGGGTTCAAAATGTACGTGAGAGGACTGCATCATCCGTGAATTGGGTTCAAAATGTACATGAGGACTGCATCGTCCATGAATTGGGTTCAAAATGTACGTGAGAGGACTGCATCGTCCGTGAACTGGGTTCAAAATGTACATGATGGGATTGCATCATCCCTAGACATGAGACTTGTCTTAAAGTGATAAGGATTGATCATCCTGGAACTTGATCTGGATTGTATCATCCATGGACCTATGTCCTAAAGAGAGCGGGATTAATCATCCTGTAATATGATCGTGATTGTTGCAGGGTATGCTGCTATGTATTGATGAGGATACTTGTATGTATACTTGTATTGATGAGGATATGTATACTTGTATTGATGATATGTATTGATGAGGATACTTGTATATATTCTTGTATTGATGATATGTATTGATGAGGATACTTGTATTGATGATGTGTATACTTGTATTGGTGTGGATACTAATATTGATGATCTAGATGACGATGCTACTGATTGTATTGATCTAGATGATGATGCTGCTGATCGTGTTGATCTAGATGACGATGCTGATGATCGTATGATGACGATGCTGATGATCGTGTGATGACGATGCTGATGATTGTATGACGATGATGCTGATGATCATGTGATGACGATGTTGATGATCGTGTGATGACGATGTTGATGATCATATGACCATGATGTTGATGATCGTATGATGACGATGCTAATGATTGTATGATGACGATGCTGATGATCGTATGATGATGATGCTGATGATCGTATGATGATGATGTTGATGATTGTGTGATGATGATGCTGATGATCGTATGACGATGATGCTGATGATCGTATGATGACGATGCTGATGATCATGTCATGACGATGCTGATGATTGTGTGATGATGATGCTGATGATCGGGTGATGACGATACTGATGATCGTATGATGACGATACTGATGATCGTGTGATGACGATGCTAATGATCGTGAGGATTCATATGTTGATGTTGCTGTAGCTGTTTGAGTGTTGTAGAAGATAAAGATCCAATATTGAAGATGTTCCAGTAACTGGTTGAGTTACTAATGATGTTGAGAAAGCTTCCAATGATTTATAGATGTATCATGTATGATGTTCATGACTCCTTGCTCATGCAGATGTTGTTATAATATCCTTCTCGTTAAGGGGGAGTGTTGAAATATTGTAACTTCAAAGAATATTATATTTGTACTTTATTATTCTGGAGATGTTTCATTCCTCCGTGAAGATCTTATTGTATATCCGGAGATGTTTATTCCTCCGTTGGATTGTGGTAACTTGGGTTATTAGACTTCCCTAGTGGGGGTCGGCCCTGTATGTGTTATGTGGGTCAAGGGGTTGTTAGACCACCCTAGTGGGGTCGTCCCAGTCAGTTGTAGAGGGGTGTTTAACCCAGTGGTAAAGTTGGGGCCGACCTAGTTAATATAAAGTACAAGTTGGAGATGTGTATAAATAGAGGAGGTGTGTTCCTCATTATACACACACTTCCCTCACTCAGAATGTAGCGCACTTGTGGAGGAGAGGTCTGCTATGGTGGAGTAGGAGATCATGTCTTTGGTTTGCATCTTTGTATATTGCTGGTCATCTATATTGAGGAAGCTTTGCTGGGTTTTCTACCCCATGAGGGTTTCCCAGGATAAATCTATGTCTCTTATGTTTATGTTGTGTTTGTTGTTTCTTCAGTGATCCTGTATATGCTATTATTGTGAAATGGAATGTAATGCTGCTATTTTCTGTCTTAGCATATTAAATCTTAACAAAATTAGTGCTCAGTGAGTCATAAATCAGTTAAAATAATTCTAGGACAATTTGCATGGCTAACTAAGGGTCTCTAGCTATAGTTAAACATTACTATCACCTCATGCATGCATAAGAAATTCAATTTTCTTCCTACCCCTAATTCAAATTTCCTTTCCTATATATTGTAACTCACTTCATTCACTCCAGCTAATGTAATACATCATTCTCTCTTGTTATTTTCTCTATCTCTTTTGTGTAATGATTTATGCTTTCAAATTTGTTACATGAAATGTTGATTATTGGTCTCATTTTCATAGGATATCTCTCTTGTATTAGTGCCTAGATATATATGCTCAAATTAGACATGGTATCATAGTTGCAAGGGTGCTAAACTAGTATGTATTCTAGTGTTTGTTTTCAAGGATCAAGTTAATGCAAGTTAATGAAGCTCATTTGCATCCATCAAAGAGCTCATTTTAATTCATGGAATATCTCCCCAACATAATATAACCCCCTCCAACTAATATGAATGGAAATAAAGAATAGATATATTCTTGAGGATGAAGGGGTTGTATTGGATCACAATGGACACCAACGTAGGACTAATTAATTGAGCGATTAAAATCCCTAAATACTTGAATAGAATGGATGAAACATTCAAAATTATTTTCTATTCTATTTCTCTGGGCCTACTCTATCACATTGCATCCAAGAAGACTCCAAATGAATTTTATACCACAATTTCCACCCTCTTCGGAAGACAAGATGAAATGAAGAGCCATCAATTAGAGGTAGAACTAATGAACTTGAGACCAAGTGATTTTGACTCTCATTCAATATTTTGTCACCAAGTTCAAATCATCTCTCTTGCATATCAATATGTGTAATATCATTAAGGATGTAACAAATATGTTACTCTCTGTTCTCTCCAAATTGGGTCTTGATTATAGTGTCTTTGTTTCTGCTTTTCATTCTACTAAATTGGCTCTAGGAGCCTCCTTCAGTATGTCTAGTTTGTATTATTTTTCTACCTCCCTCCTTTAAAATAAATATATTCTCTCACAAATGGGCCTACAAAATACCTAAAAGTTGCATGCACTTGCAACCAATGAGGGGAAGAAGGGCACAAGCAAGAAAAATCCTCCACACAAGGGAGGAAAGGAGCAAAAACTAAGGATTGCTTATGAATATGCCAACTCTAATGACGATTGATGGGATCTAAAAATTATCCTTTTTCATTACTTTATTTTCATTAAATTCAGATCTCATTTACCTATAATTTAGTACATATATATTCAAAAGAGCTATCTTTTACTTTATTTCATTAATCAAGACTCATAAACATAAAATATGCCTAATCTATTACTTTTGATGTATTAAATGTAATATTGGGCAAAGAAACTTCTTCTAGTATTAAGTTATGCACTAGGTTTGATGATGTTTTGGAGCATGTTTCTTATCGATTTATTAGCTTAACTTATGTTCATTTTCCGGCTCTTGCTAGTCTTGTAATATCTACATCTGCAAATTAAAACCTTGGGTTGATGATGATTTTTTAATTTAAACAAATAAATAAATAAACAAAATTAATTGAATATTGAAAAGGATTATTATTATTATTATTTTTAAGACTTCACATATTAATTCCTTTTAATAAACTTTGTTTAAATTTAAAAAGCAGTTAATGATTTCAAGTGACAACATGAAAAGCCATTTATGAATTAAAAAAAGCATACAACCAATGTATTTTAATTTAAAAAGCATGAAATAGCAGAGGCCACTTAATCAAATATAATGGAAGGACGTTGGTTTCTATGGTAATACAAATTATTAGAATATTAAAAGCCACCATATATGTATCAATTGGTTATGTCATTTAAAATATAAAGCCAAACGAATATTGCATTGCCACTTAAACTATGGCTTAAATGAATTACCATCTAACGATTTGTTTTGGTTTTAATTATATGCAAATATTAAACTAATGGATCGTTGTTTCGATTGCACATCACGTATGATATCATGAATCATCTTTTAATTATATGCCATTAACAGATCATGTGGAAGAACGGATTGAATATCATGACGCAGATATAATGGCTTATAAGAGGTTTTTGGAATGCATGCTTCAATGGATTGAATGAACCATTCACTAACTGTTTGAATTCAACACAAATATTGCTAGCAAGCAAGCAACAACTCCACTGTTCTGGAAATTTATTTGATTTTTGAAACTGTCTCGCACTTGATACATCACTCGCGTCATCATTACAGGAAGTAAAATTTGGGATCGATTTCTAAGCAATCCATGAGGAATATGGAAAAACCGTTCGAAACCCACTTCCAAAATATGGTCAATTATTCCTAACTGGAGTAGTATTTGGAATTTCTTAACAGATATGGAAGAAAACGTGCTCGAACAGACGTAATTTTTCCAAAATTAGGGTTGCAGACGGTTTTGTAAAATTAATAATTTGTTGAACGATCCATAGCTTTGGGATTCGGTTCTATCCATCCCCCATTAATTTTTTTTATGTAGAAATAGAGCTTTGTAGGCCTAAGAAAGGATATCGATTATCATTTGAAGTTGTACGTAATAGAAAAAACATTCTAAACATTTGTATTTATTTTAGCTAAGGAAGATCACGTTTCTAGAAATCAGATCGTGTAAATAATGAAGTTGTGTTGTACAAATCCTTAGGAAGGCCACCTGTGGATCGTATTTCTATTTTTATTTATAACATTCATTTAAAATTATGTACAGGTACATGTTCTTTGTATATTTTTACTGATAAACTTGGTTAGTTTAGGAATTTGACGTTTCTTTATGAATTTCATTTGAATAATTGTAATTTAATTAGGAATAGTTGTAGATTTAGATTATGTGCGCTCTTATCTTTAGTTGCGTGACTGCAATTTAAATCAATACAAATAAAGCCATGCCATTTCAAAATCAATCCATAATCAACTGTAAATTATATGAAATTGATCCTCAGCTTGTTTTTATGATTTAGATTTCGAACAGAGGTGATGTAATTGTCAATGTAAACACTCCGTTCATTTAGTCAAACACTCAGAAAAATCGTTCCTCACTTTTCCTTTAGAAGTTGCTTCTTCAATCCGTTAAAATCATCTCAGTTTCTGAAGTGGATGATTTGTTTTGTTTTATAATTGTTCAAATTATTTTATAATTGATGTCATCTCTTTCAATTTTATGTTGAGAATAAAAATCGTTTAATATTCTTTTTTAATATATAACGTTTAACATTTTTGTAGTATATAAGTTTTGATATTTGTTTAGTAAACTTTGTACATTTTGTAAATATTGCATAAATACTATTTTTTTTATTAACTTGTAATTTGTATTTTAACAAGTTTTGTATAGATTACAATTTGTAAATATACATTTGTATTTTGTAATTTTCTTTATAAATTTTGTATAAGTAGGTAATTTGTAGATATTCAATAAATCTGGGTGTTTCTTAGTTGTTGTTAACACCCAAAAAATGTTCAGTGGCTCATCTCCTTAGTCACATGACCCATTTGTTTACTTTTCTTATCATTTTAGCCTCTAAAACCTCAAAAAACTCTCAAATGGTCATCCAAAAGGCCAAAATCCATCTTTTTCTCCTCAAAATAGTTAAATTTCCTTAAAATATACCAAAAACCCTCCAAAGAAGTCCAAAATTCCCAAAAATCAATTAAAAGGGAATAAAATTCAAAAATATATTCAAAAAAAAAAAAAAGGAAAAGAGGAAAAGAAACCCTAAACTATTTTTACCAAAACCATTGGTTACTTTAAACCATGGTTGTATTCCCCATCACCCAAAAGCTATAAAAATGTGATAGAGGCTCCTCATTATTCATCCACATTCTTGCCTATCCTTATGCTGCCAAATTCATTCTTGAGAACCTAAGCCCTCAATTTGTCCTTAGATTCACCATTAGAGTGAGCCACTTTGGCTAATCCCCATTTGTATTTGGAGAAGATAAGGAACCATTGGAGCAACTCATCCCTGCAGCTGCTCAAGCTCAACTAACCTCACCATTGAGATAATCTTTCATTTGTAATTATGAATAAAATTTGTTTTACATGGAAGATCTGAATTTGTTACTGTTTACGGTAAGTTTATTATGCGCATGTTATATTAATTTTTACTTTTTACATTAGCTTTTTACTGTTTTATTGAAAATGCTACTACGAAGTTAGTAGGTGCTCATTTGCGCAAGCTTGGGTGAAAACCCAAGCAACAGTTTTTGGCTACTCCGCTGGGGATGGGGAATAACACCAAAAAAATGCTCACTAGCTCATCTCCCTAGTCACATGACCCATTTGTCAACTTTTCCTACCATTTTAGCCTCTAAAACCTCAAAAAACTCTCAAATGGTCACAAAAAGGCCAAAATCCATCTTTTTTCTCCTCAAAATAGTTAAATTTCCTCAAAAAATACAAAAAACCCTCCAAAGGGGTCCAAAATTCCCAAAAATCAATTAACAGGGAATACAATTCAAAAATATATTCAAAAAAAAGAGGGAAAAGAGGAAAAGAAACCCTAAACTATTTTTACCAATACCATTGGTTACTTTAAACCATGGTTGTATTCCCCATCACCCAAAAGCTATAAAAAGGTGATAGAGGCTCCTCATTATTCATCCATATTCTTGCCTATCCTTATGCTGCCAAACTCATTCTTGAGAACCTAAGCCCTCCATTTGTGCTTAGATTCACCATTAGAGTGAGCCACTTTGGCTAATCCCCATTTGCATTTGGAGAAGAGAAGGAACCATTAGAGCATTGGAGCAACTCATCCCTGGAGCTGCTGAAGCTCAACAAACCTCACCATTGAGGTAATCTTTCATTTGTAAATCTATTTTTTATGAATAAAATTTGTTTTACATGAAAGATCTGAATTTTTTACTGTTTACGGTAAGTTTATTATGCACATGTTAGATTGGTTTTTACTTTTTACATTAGCTTTTTACTATTTTATTGAAACTGCTACTACGAAGTTAGTAGGTGCTCATTTGCACAAGCTTGGGCGAAAAACCCAAGCAACAGTTTTTGGCGACTCCGTTGGGGATGGGGAATAACACCAAAAAAATGCTCACTAGCTCATCTCTCTAGGCACATGACGCATTTGTCCACTTTTCCTACCATTTTAGCCTCTAAAACCTCAAAAAACTCTCAAATGATCACCAAAAAAGCCAAAATCCATCTTTTTATCCTAAAAATAGTAAATTTCCTCAAAATAGTAAATTTCCTCAAAAAAATCAAAAACCCTCCAAAGGGGTCCAAAATTCCTAAAAATCAATTAAAAGGGAATAAAATTCAAAAATATATTCAAAAAAAAGAAAAAAGAGGGAAAAGAGGAAAAGAAACCCTAAACCATTTTTACCAATACTATTGGTTACTTTAAACTATGGTTGTATTCCCCATCACCCAAAAGCTATAAAAAGGTGATAGAGGCTCCTCATTATTCATCCACATTCGTGCCTATCCTTATGCTGCCAAATTCATTCTTGAGAACCTAAGCCCTCCATTTGTACTTAGATTCACCATTACAGTGAGTCACTTTGGCTAATCCCTATTTGCATTTGGAGAAGAGAAGGAACCATTGGAACATTGGAGCAACTCATCCCTGCATTGCTCAAGCTCAACCAACCTCACCATTGAGGTAATCTTTCATTTGTAAATCTATTTTTTATAAATAAAATTTGTTTTACATGGGAGATCTGAATTTTTTACTGTTTACGGTAAGTTTATTATACACATGTTTTATTAGTTTTTACTTTTTACATTAGTTTTTTTACTATTTTATTGAAACTGCTACTACGAAGTTAGTAGGTGCTCATTTGCACAAGCTTAGGTGAAAACCCAACCAACAGTTGTACAATGGATCATTTGAAAATATTTGTAATTTATTAAATTTTTTATATTTGGTGATTTGTAAATATTTAATAAATTTTGTAGTTTGTAATTTAATGAATTTCATATATTTTATAAATTGTAAAGTTTAAATTTGGTCATTTTGTCATAATTTGTGAGGAGCGGATTACGAGTATAGAAACACTTAGCATAGAGCTTTCTTTAAGTTATTTTCATTTAGTTCATTTTTACCTTTGTTCCATTCTTTCTAGCTTAGTTTCATTTCTTGCATTATAGATTCTTGCACTAATTTGCCATTTTTGGTACTAGTTTTCATTTTTCATTTGTACTAATTCCCATAGTTTAGTTTTCTTGCATCTTAAATTTTCTAATAGCTTTAAACCACCAACAGATATATTAACGACCTAACTTGTGAAATATGGTCACTCCATGACGGATTTCTTCCCTAGGTGTCGAGCTATCATAATTTGCTTTTGATTATTTGAGTGTGTTTCCAGCTTTATGCTAGGATATATTAAGTTAGTTTAGACCTCAATCCTGCACATACAGTGCTTGCAACTCTAAGTCTACAGATCCCACTCAATAATTTAATGTATTAAATTTACTAGAATATATTTTTACCGACAAAGACGAGATGATAGAGGATTAGTCATGGTGTTCTTCCTATGATAATGTCCTACAGAAATAAGAATATTGCAAGTACAAAAAGTTATTTGAAGAAAAAATAGAGGAGGAGGAGCACAACAAGCAAGCTGCCATGCTGAAAAAATGTTAGTTGCATGTATGCACTTTGACAAATTTCTACTCCATACGTCCTTGATTCAGAATATTCACAAAAAATGTCCTAAAAGGACATATTCAAATGCATTGATCCTTGCAAACACCCTACAATTGTTGGAGGTGCACCGGTTTTGATTCACCACTTAGTTGAGGAAGATCCTTTTACAAGCCCAAAGAAAATTTGTTCAACAATTTTTTAATATACATTGGAGAAGTTGTTCCAAATTAGGTTCTCATTGAAGGATACCTATATAATGTGTCTTAATTATATCAAATTATCCAAAATTAGGTTCCCATTGAAGAAAGCCTCTATACTATCTCTTCACACTTAGAAACTACAAGTTTTTCTGCTATAATTCACCAAATTCTGCACAAAAGGTTCAAGGGGTTTCCTCCATTTGAAGCAAGGAGCGGTCATGCACCATCATTCAAGAAGTTCAAAGTGTTTCAATATTGGTAATGTAACCATATACATTTTAATAGAAGCAGGAGTTCACAAAATTTTGTAGGGATCTTCAAAAATCGCTTCATGAAGAAATAGTTCACCAAGTTCTGAATTGCCCTGAAATTGAAGGCTTCTTTTGAGCATACTCTTTATCCTTATCTTTTACATTCTCTTTTATTTTGGGGGGAGTTTATCCATGTGTTTTTTTGTAAAATTAGTCACAGCAGATCTATTGAACAAGTAAATCAATCACAATGATGTAAAACAAATTGGAGTAAAAAATTGTGTAAGAGAGATGCATCAGTGCTCTATAACTCGGAATAGTAGAATTACAATACAATATTGTCACAATGAGTGAGTAATTCGAATTAGCCAAGGAGGTCATTCGAATATACTGCATGGAATAGATTGGCTCCAACTAGGAGTCCTCATCATCAATCAGTGGTGGTCATCAATGCACAAGTAACTGTCAGCCAAGTGTCAAACTGAGTCTAACTGAGTGTAATAAGTGTAACCGATGGATATGGCACTAATGTAGGGAAGGAGGCTCAGTGGAGGGCACATGAGGAGCTAACTGGAGTCAGAATAGGTAGTCAAGTCTCACTAGAGGTCAATCGGAGTGATAACAACAGTTACGAGTCAGTCTAGCCTTAAATCAAGGAAAGACAACTAGCTAACTGAAGTGAACTGGAGTGGTAAGTGAGAAAAGGAACCCCTCTCAAGTGGTAGTTGCATGCTGGGCGCACTAAGAACTAGGAGGGATAAAACTTAGTCAAAGGAAGCTCTCGGGTGCTGGAAGACTAGGGACTAGGTGCTGGAGGCATCAAACTGGTGACTGGGTTGCATGCAAATGCATACAAATGCATGCGGATGGATGCAAAGTGCATGTAAAGTACATAACTGAATGATGAGATATCCTAACACCCCCCCTCAAGCTATACTATGATGTAAAAAATAAAATGTAGGGCCCTGGTTACTGAGACCAAAGGTCACCCCAATATAATAATCCAAAAAATGCTGAAAATAAGCTAAGTGAGGAAAGAGGGAAAACCCAATGGGAAGAAATCCCCACCTCAAGCTAAACATAAAATGGATCTAATCTGTCTCCACCATGATGGAAATCACCCCCAATAGTGAACGGAGGTAAGAGAACTTCTTCTCAGTGAAGCTCTTGGTGAAGATGTCTGCAATTTGCTCATCAGTAGGGAAATATTGCAGAATGATGGTGCAATCATGCACAACCTCTCAGATGTAGCACATGTGAATCTCAATGTGCTTGGTCCTCTACTGTTGAACTGGATATGTGGAGATCTTAATAGCACTTTGATTGTAACAAAATATGACAATCGAAGTAGTGCTACCAAAATCAAACTTGGAAAGAATACCCTGCAACCAAACTGCTTGAATGCATGCATTGACTGCCCTCCATACTCCGCCTCTGCTGAAAAAAGTGTAATGGATGCCTGCTTTTTGCTTGACCAGCAAATAGGGCCATGGCCAATCATGAAAACATATCCGGAAGTGGACTTCCGATCAATGCTATCACCCGCCCAATCTGATCCAGTGAAACCAATGAAATCTAGCTAAGAATCTGCAGCATAGTGTATGCCAAAATGTCTCGTACCTTGCACATATTGCAAGATCCTTTTGGCTTCCCGCCAATGAAGCTCATGGGGATGCTACATGTACCTTGATACAACACTCATGGCATAATAAATATCAGGCCTTGAGTGTGTCAAGTATAGTAGTGAACCAATCAACTGTCGATACATAGTGCAATCTGCAAGCGGTGTAGAATTTCCCTCCTCAAGACTGATTCCTGAGAGGAATGGAAATGAAGCAGCCTTACATTCTGCCATATTAAACTTTAATAGCAAGTCTGAAGCATACTTTTTATGAGATATGGTGATCCCATCAAAGTTTTGAGCTATCTCCAAGCCCAAAAAGTGCTTCAGCAAGCCCAAATCGCTCATGACAAAAGCTAGATTTAAGGCAGTCTTTAGCTTGTTTATTGCAGTAAGAGTGCTACCAGTAATAAGAAGATCATCAACATAAAGAACAATAATCAACAAATTACCTCTAAATTTCTGTAGGTACACATCCGGATCATATTTTCATCTTTTGAAATTCTGAGAAAGAAGGAAGGAGTCCATCTTTGCATACCAAGCTCTTGGGGCCTGTTTCAATCCATACAAAGATTTCTTCAATCTGCAAACTAATGATGGATCTAATATGTATCCTTCTATCTGCTTCATATATACTTCTACATTTATATCTCCATGTAGAAAATCACTCTTCACATCCATTAGGTGCACTTCCCAGTGCTTGGATGCGGAAATAACCAAAACTAGGCGGATGGAATCCATCTTTGCAACCGATGCAAAGATCTCAATGTAGTCCACTCCTTGGACTTGGGAGAAACCTTTTTCCACCAGCATAGCTTTGTATTTTCTGATAGAGACATCAAAAATAACTTTCATGTGGTAGACCCACTTACATTGGACCAATTTTCTTCCAGGTGGAAGAGAAACTAGCTCCCATGTATTATTCTTTTGAAGAGAACTGTACTCTTCATCCATGGCGGTTTTCCATCTTGGGTCTCAGTGGGCATGATAGTATGATTTGGGATCTGAACCAATCATCAAATAGCATTTCTCAGATAATAATGAATCAACAAAACAAAGAGCCATAACTTCTCTTTGAAAGTTTGCTCTTGTTCTCCTTGGATCAGCAGGATTTCCAATATTTGGAGCAACAGATTGTAGAGTGTTTTGGGCCCACTTTAGTAACTGAGGAGGATCATTATGGTCAGATTTTGAAACTAATATGTCATGGCCATCAAAGTATGATAAAATATCAGAGATATCAGATCCAATTCTTTCTTCATCTTCTCTTCAAACTTCTTCTTGTAGAGACTACAGATCGGCAATGTTTTCCTCGACTAGTTTCAGATCTTGAAGTGGTTCTTCAAACTTCACACTTCGCTCTATGAATATCTTTTTGGATCTGATATTCATGAGATTATATGCTTTTTATTATTCTCCATATCCTATTAGGATGCATTCAGTACTTTGTGGATCCAAATCTTTTCTCTTTTCAGAAGGAATTCTAGCCCATGCAGTGGAGCCAAAAACCCTCAAATTGGACACATCCGGTTTGTGACCAGGGAATGCTTTGAAAGGAGTCATACCTTTCAGGGATGAATGTGGAACTTGGTTCTGAATATATTCAGCAACATTAATGGCTTTAGCCCAAATATTTGCAGCGAAACCTTTTGACTCAAGCATACAGGTAGCCATCTCTTTCAGTGACCGATTCTTCATTTCCACTACACCGTTCTGCTGGGGTGTGTATGGAAATGTATGTTGGATCTGAAATCTGCTTTCAGGATAGAGTTGTAGCAACTCAGTCTTGATATATTCTCCTCCATTATCATATCTAAGAGATTTGATCTTGCTCTCAGTGGCGGTCTCAATAGAAGCCTTAAAATCCTTGAATTTTCCAAGCACTTCTGATTTGTGTTTGAGAAAGAATACCCAAGTAAAGCGAGAGAAATCATCAATGAATGTTAACACATACCTCGATCCATTCATGGACATATTGGGCAGTAGACCACTGATATCAGAATGTATCAGCCCCAAAATAGTAGAATCTCTGCTAGCTTTTCCGCGGTCGAACTTGTGCTCGGGGTGCTTCCCAATGATGCAACCGGGGCAAATTCCCTTCGAGGAACGGAGTTGTGGAAGACCATCAACCATGGATTTTTTTTGTAACAGCAGAAAATACTTGTAATTAAGGTGTCCAAACCTTTCATGCCAAATCCTACTAACCTCATTTCGATGAGTGAGAAGAGCAGTGGATTTTTCAAGCGGCACAAAGTGTGAAAACTCATAGTATTTTGCAGTGTGATTCGCCTTTCCGACTACAATAAGTTTTCCACTTTCAATATCAGAAATTTCAACTTTGTTAGGGCTGAATAGAACTTTCTTCGGTGCACCAGTGTGTGTCATTTGATACACAGAAAGAATATTTGAATCCAAGGAAGGCACATAAAGAACATTCTGAAAACTGCCATGCTCTAAATGGATGGTACCTTTACCCTTTGATGAAATTTTTGATTCATCTCCCAAATGGATGGGGATGGAGCTATTTGGATCAAATGAAGAAAAGGAGTCAATATTTGCAGCCATATGATTCTAGGCACCGGAATCTATCAGTAGAGTGGTGGGTTTCAAAACAGTTGCCATGAGTGCTTGACCTCTTTCATGATCATCATTTCTATCCTTCTTCTGTGCACTGTCGGGAAGAGTTATGTTATTATTTTCCTAAAGGAGGGCCATTTGATCTATTATTTTCTTCATGCATGAAATTTCAGGGTGAAAGCCACGGTTGCAATAAGAACATTTAGATTTTGCCTTACCCTCTTTACCCTTTTGCTTGTTCCTTGAACCGGATGGTGCATTCGATGGTTTGCTTTTCTCTCTTTGCTTGGAAGGTTCGAATTTGGGCTTCTGTTTCTTTTGCTTCCCTTTTCCATTCGAATTCTTGGATCCTCCAACAAAGAGGGTTGAATCTTTGGATCTTATGGACCCCATTTGAATTAGCTTATCATGCTCTTTGGTAATGGACTCAATGAAGGCATTCAGGGTAGGCATCTTCCAATTCGGGGTAGTTAGCCGACCGGAATTGAAAGTAGAGACAAATACCGAGAAATATTTACCAAGATTTGAAAGAGTGGAGAGGATCAATTGTTTATCCTCTTTGGCAACTCCAGTGTTCTTCAATTTCAAAGCCAAGTGCTTGAATTTTGTGAAAAACTCATTGATGGTCTCGAAATTCTCAGGACTAAGAGCAATCAATTCATTTTCCAATTGAAAATCTCTAAGCTCATCCTGCTTGCCAAAAATTTTGTCAAGTTGCTCTCATACTTCTTTTGGAGAGTTCAATCCGCTGAGATGGAAATGAAGATCCTTGGAAATAGAGAGGCAAAGAAGACCATAAGCTTCGTCAAGCTTATTGAAGTGTTTTGTTTTCTCAAGCAATGTGTTTGGCTCCAATCCGAGGCCCGTGGTGACTCTATAGAAACCTTTTGAGCGCAATATTATCTCCATGTCACCTTTCCAATCAAAATAATTGAAAGAAGTTAGCATAGGCTTTGAAGAAGAGTAATCCGTCACTAATAGCGAGTGCAATTGATGGAGAAGAACTTGCAAATCACAAGACAATGAATCACAATCAAAACAAGAATCGTAAGGTCGAACAATCCACCCTTTTAGAGTTGCATCACACCTGGGATTAGAGATCAAGCAAGCTTGAAGATCCAATGTATCAATTCCAGGAATTCTGTGGAAAACTCAAGCTTCTGGAGTGGTATTGGAGAGAAAATTTTAGCATTAGCGAATGCAAGAGGAGTTTTGCATGCCAAAACTGCAGTATGTTTGAGCAAATTCACTCAAATCTTCATGTAGAACACCTGTAGAAGAGAAATATTGTCCCTTCCATGGCTCTGATACCATGTAAAATTAGTCACAGCAGATCTATTGAACAAGTAAATCAATGACAATGATGTAAAACAAATTGGAGTAAAAAACTGTGCAAGAGAGATGCATCAGTGCTCTATAACTCAGAATAGTAGAATTACAATACAATACTATCACAATGAGTGAGCAATTCGAATTAGCCAAGGAGGTCATTCGAATATACTGCATGGAATAGCTTTTCTCCAACTAGGATTCCTCATCATCAATCAGTGGTGGTCATCAATGGACAAGTAACTGTCATCCAGGTGTCAAACTGAGTCTAACTGAGTGTAATAAGTGTAACTGATGGATATGGCACGAATGTAGGGAAGGAGGATTAGTGGAGGGCACATGAGGAGCTAACTGGAGTCAGAATAGGTAGTCAAGTCTCATTGGAGGTCCATCGGAGTGATAACAGCAATTAGGAGTCAGTCTAGCCTTAAATCAAGGAAATCCAACTAGCTAACTGAAGTGAACTGGAGTGGTAAGTGAGAAAAGGCGCCCCTCTCAAGTGGTAGGTGCATGCTGGGCGCACTAAGCACTAGGAGGGCTAAAACTGAGTGGAAGGAAGCTCCCAGGTGCTAGCAGATTAGGGACTAGGTGCTGGAGGCATCAAATTGGTGACTGGGCTGCATGCGGATGCATGCATGCATGCAAAGTACATAACTGAATGATGAGATATCCTAACATTTTTTTCCCTCTTACTCAATTTTTAGAAAAACAATTATACATGCATACCTAACATGGCTACAAATGGTTCGGACTCATCTTTTTTTCATTTATTTCAACTAGTCAAGCTTGTAGGGGGCTTTTAGAGAAACATAACCCTCTCCATAACATCATTCTCATACCTAGCAACTTATACCATGACTTTATGAATCTATTGGGCCAAATCCAATTCAATTTGACAACTTGAGTCACCCTAGGGTTGCATTCCTTGATTTGGGGGTGCATTCCTCGATTTGGGGGTGCCTTCCTTGATTTGGGGAACTTTTCCCTTATTTTTAGGAGTGTTTGATTTAGTGGTTAGTTAAGTACTAGATGTGTTCCACTAATTTAGGTCCCAAATAAACCTTGATGACCCTCTTTAGTCATTAGCACCCCAAATGATCCTTTTTGCATTCCTTGATTTGGGGGTGCATTCCTCGATTTGGGGAACTTTTCCCTTATTTTTAGGAGTGTTTGATTCAGTGGTTAGTTAAGTACTAGATGTGTTCCACTAATTTAGGTCCCAAATAAACCTTGATGACCCTTTTTAGTCATTAGCACCCCAATTGATCCTTTTTAGGGATGTGCATGTGCATTATTCAGTTAGAACTAGTGCTCACTGAGTCATAAGTCAGTTAAAATCAATCTAGGAGATTGTTCATAGCTAACTAAGGGTATTTTTATCTAGTTCCACCTCACTATAACCTCATTCCTACATGATAAATTTTAATCAAATCCTACCCTAATTTGAATTTCCTTTCCTATGTATTGTTTAACTCACTTCATTCATTCCAACTAATGTAATACAACATTCTCTCTTGCTATTTGCTTTATCTCTTTTGTGTAACGATTTATGTCATTCACATTTGTCACATGAATTGTTGATTATTGATCTCTTTTTCATAGTATGTCTCTATTGTATTAGTACCTAGATCTGTATGATAAAATTCTAAATTCTACAATGACAAGAGGCTAATAACAACAATTTCAAGATAACAATGAGTAAGTCAGATATTTCTCACCAATTCCAAGTCCTAACAATAGATAACTGATGGATTTGTGAACCTATAATAGAAACAATGAACATAAAAGTGTTTTCGATGAAATTTTTATCGAAAATAGGGCCCATGTGCTTTCTTTGCAGAAGAGTCACGTGTGGATGGGCTTTCTTTGTGGGAAAGGCATAGGTCTACCTTAAACTACCTGGAACTTTCCAAAAACAAAAAGTTGTGAAACCAGTCGTTGTTCTATACGAAAACCTACGGAAAAACAAAATTATATGCAAGTAAAGAACATATATGATGCAAAAATTATAGATCATCAATATCAAGTTAATATTCACGGAATTCCAATTCATATCTACAAAGAAATTCAAGAAAAAACTTGAATATTTTGTAAATTTTCTAAAAATAATGGTGAGGGTTAGGGTTTGAAAAAAATTCTCAAACATGTATCAAATGTCCAAATCTAAGAAAAACCCAAAAGGATTTGATAGATTGGATGCCAAATATACTAAATATGATGTGCTAAAGAAAAGTCAATAAAATGTTGCTTGTAAAAAATGAATAAAATTTATCGAAGAAGGTAGAGCACAGTAACTAGCTTTGATACCATGTTAGAATATTGATAATATACATGACATACAACAATATGTTTACTAACACGCTAATCAATAGAAATAATCTACTAGTCTATCCTATTATCTATACAAACAACAAATAATCAATGTAAGAAACAGGAGACGAAAAATAAATGATACACCAAATATACATTGTAAAACCTCAAAGGAAGAAACTTCCACGTGAATCTATGGTATTATTTATGCTTCAAAATTATCCATCTTACAATATAAGGCATCCTCACAGGAACATCATATCACAGTCCATCGTCACTTCATGTCACAATCATGTCGGTACAAATGACAACATATGATGCGTGTTTCCACAACATAACACAACATAACCAAAAGGGTCTCCTTCATCTCTATTTTATAGTTAGAGGTATGGAATATTTACATCCCATAGCACATGTAGGATAAACATTTTTCCACCTCCCTTATATATACAAAGGTAATAAGATATTTTATTACATGATGCATGTGGGATAACAATATTTTATAAAATTAGAGTTATTTATGCCTTTTTGATATTACACCATCAATACCACACAAGTCATCATTACATAGTCCAACACTCCCCCTTAATCATGACTAGTAGAAAGAATACAAATGGAGGAGGATGGCATTATATTAACATGAAATAAAATATATTTTCCCCAAAATTCTAATGATAAGAAAACATAAACACAATATGGGAGAAAGAATGGAGAATTCATCAAATTCTATAACTTTCAATGGTATCGCTACTTTACGGGTTTCAAAATATGATAGCCTCTATAAGGAGGAGGAAAGCTTAAATATAGTTGAAATGTTAAATGACCTATTATTTTTCTATATTTCTTGATGAGGAAGCAAATGGAGCACTAATGAAATAAATCTTCAAATTGGAATTACGATCAATCTTAAATTCTTCCCAAAATGATAAAAGTATAGGGCTTGGTGGTTGGACGATATAATTCCTATTTCGATCTATGATTTCAGTAAGAAAGACTTGCTAAAGGTAGTGGAGGGATTTATATGCATATGAATGGTGCTAGGTGTTTTTAATGCTACAATCCTAACTCTAATTCCAAATAAGGATAATCCTGGTTCATTTTATGAGTTTAGGACCATGTCACCTATGTAACAATGCACATAATACTATTTCCTCTTTGGGGATAAAGAGAATTTTCTCTAAAACCATCTCAAATGAAATTTTTAGCTTCCTTCATCACAAATACATGATACTATTGGTATGGCTCAAGAAGTTTTGCACTCCATCAAAACTAAGAAATAATTGGTATTAAACAATATAACAGCTTACCCTTTTATTGGGGGTTTTAGGCTTGCGGGGATCTTTCCAAAACAACCTCTAATTTTTTTTAGAGCTTTAGGGACGGTTTTTTAAACACCCCCCCCCCCCAAAAAAAAGTCATGAAAATGAACTTTTGGCAGCGGTTTTTTAACAACCACCTCTAAAAGCTCAATTCTCATGACTTTTAGGGGGGTTTTTAAAATGTCCATCCCTAAATGTGTTTTTTGAGGTGGTTTGTTTACAAGCGCTTCTAAAATTCATGAGAATTGAACTTTTGGAGGCAATTTTTTAACAACCACCTCTTAAAGTTTGATTTTATGAATTTTGCAAGGGGGCGAAGTTAAAATGATCACCCCTAAATGTTGTTTTTAAGGAATTCTTTTGACAATGCCCCGCTAAAATCTATGAGAACTTATGTTTTGGAGGTGGTTTTTTAACAACAGCCTTGAAAATTTCAATTCTCATTCCTTTTGGGGGGGGTTAGCAAGACCGTCCCTAAATATATTTTTGAATGTTGTTTTTTGACAACCACCTCCCCAAATGTCATGAGAATTTAACTTTTCGAGGCAGTGTTTTCAAAACCCCCCTAAAAGTCATGAAAATTTAACTTTTGGAGACATTTTTTTTAAACCCCTCCCAATATTAATGAGAATTGAACTTATGTAGGTGGTTGTTTTACAACCGCCTCAAAAAGTTCAATTCTCATAAAAAAATGGGGGGGGGGGTTTAAAATGACCACCCTAAAAATATTTTTTAAGGCGTTGTTTTGATAGTCCCCACTACAAGTCATGATAATTTATCTTTTAGAGGCGGTTTGTTAAAAATTGCCACCATAAGTCAAATTCTCATGACTTTTAGAGACTACCCCTAGCTATTTTCAAGGCAATGTTTTGAAAACCCACTTAAATGTAATGAGAATTGAAATTTTGGAGCTAATAGTGTTATAAAAAAAATCTACAAAAGCCTTATTTTAGAGATGATTTATATATGCCAGTTTTTATTGTGGCGGTTACATCATATGTTTGGGCTTAGAGGGAGCACTATATATAACAATATCGGTTTATGCTGGAAATATCACCAATATCGAGAGGGGGGCGAATCAGTATTGGGTACATTTTAACAAATTTATCCTTCAATTTAAATATGTTAGGAACATCCAACATTACTTATCATTCATGTATAAATATACCATAAACAAAAACTAAACAATGCACAGAAGACAAGGATTTTATGTGGAAACCAAATGGGGACAAAAACTTATCTTCAAAGTTTCAATGTTTAGAAGCTAAGATTGAAGGAGGGTCCTACACCCTGATTTTTACGATCCAACCTGAAGGGAGATACAGCTCCCTAGATGTTCCAGTTCCAACTGGAAGTTGAGGCTCCAATCCCTTGAATATAAATATATATGAGAGAATAAACTTGTCACAATCACTGCACGTCCTTGTGCTTGTCATTTCCTATCACTGTCACTATCACACACTGTCACTGTCACGCTATCAGGATTTCATTGTCATACCATCATCATACTTCAATACTATCATCAATAATCCCAGAAACAATCGTCCATATTCTTCATGTAGAAATATTAGGGTAAAACCCTAATTTGAGCATAGAAACTCAAACCCTAGGTCACGTATAGCCAAAGAAAAATAATGAATTGAAGCTCCAAGAGGTCTCCTTATGAACATTATTATTCTAAAATTATCCTCAAGGTATAGAACAATCATACATCCCAAAATATTTGCACTTTTCCCAAAAATCATGCACAAACCATAAGTCATGATTAAAACCACGACAAGAGAGAGAAAACCTTATCATAGTAAAGTGAACCCTTAGAACAAAATAGATCTTCCTTTTAAGTGTGGTTTCACATATCCCTTACAATATGTTTTCCAATGAGCTAAGAATTTTGTGATTTTGATATCATATGAGAAAATTATGCAAGTTTATGTGAATCTTATGCATGACAAAAACCTAGGTCAAGGCGGCCTTTACAACTTCACCTTGTAGAGAGAGTCCTCATGCAAGGATAGTAAACCTATGAGATATAAAATAACCTTATAAAACCTTGATAAACCATTGCAAAAAAATTCCTTGAGATCCTCTTGATTGCACATAATAAAGTTGCTTGAGCTGATGATGAAATGAGGCAAAATGAAGGCGTATTTATACCCTTGCAAGAAGATGTTTAACTTTTCATGAAGCTGACCTATAACTTTAAGAAATACATAATGTATGGGAATTTTTACATATCTTTATGTTCTCCATCATGTCCCTTAGCCATAGCACCACTTACATACAAAATCTTTTACATAAACAAGGAGTTTTGTACACATGAAGAAGGGCTTTGATGCCCCCATGAGGGGAATTTTGTCAATAAACTTGCACATACTTTCTTTGTCACATGGATGATGAATTGCTGCACATTGTAGAAGGTTTGATTCCCTTACTGAAGATGTGATTAACGTTTTACATTTTCCCTTGCTTGTCCTTTGACCTTTTCTTTGTACTAGACCCTTGACATCAATGGAAACTTGCTTGATCTTTGACATATAACCTTGCTTGATCTTTGACATCAATGCAAACCTCGTTCAAAATTTTATATTTAAATTTGAAAAATATGACATGTATATATGTTTTTTTACATACACATACCCACACAACATGCCACACATAGGAATATATTTTTAACAATAAAGCATATCGTGACGTTGTTAGATTTTATTCAAGAGGAAGGTAGCTTATACAATATATTAATTTTCCTAAAGAAGATGTCTTCATGAAGAAGAAGATAAATATGTAGAAGATAAATAAGAAGTGTGAAAGAAAGATGAAAACATGTCTTTTTTATGGACATTTATGCTTCCATAAACCTTTCCACCACCATATTTGATCTCGTTGATGCAGGTCAATACTCAATTGAATATATCCTGCTTTTGGCGTGTAAATTCCAAAAGGAGTGTAGTTCTATACAAGATCATCATCCCTGTCCCTAATACTAATTTGAGATAACCTAAAAGATTAACATAATTTTCCATAATCCTGTTATCCTCGCCTTCTAGTCCCAAATAAGTCATAGAGATCCAACCTTGAGAACAGAGTGTCGTGTGCAAAGGGTTTGCAATGTAATTTAGGGTGACTACAAATCCTTGATTCCAGAGTTGGTTGATAATGTGTTCAAGGATGATGTTCTGTCTATTGATCCCCGGCCGCAGATCCTCCCCCAGCATAACCCGATGGCCATTCTCAATCCTTTAAGCTAATCCATCACCAATGACTGCGAAGGAATTTGAGACAACTTTCCAAATAACTAATTTACACAATCTATCCTTTCAAGGGTTCCAAACCCACTCTTTCAATGAATTCGAGGAAATATATTTCTGAAATACCATATTGGTCCAAAGACTCTTAATCGTCAAGAGCCTCCAAAGACATTTTGCAGCTATGGCCTTTGAAAAGAGAAATATTTTCTTTAGACCCCATCCCCCGAGTTGCTTGGGAATGGATAATCGTTCCCATCTTACCTAGGGATGGAAAAATGTGTGTGAATGACCCCGCAATAAAAATTTGAAGCACAGTTATCAGGAAGCTTCTAGTGTACCTTTTGGATGAATCCAAGCAAGGGACATCCAATAGAATGATATTGCTTCCAAAACCAATTTAACTAGCACTAGTCTCCTTTCTCAAGAAATCCATATATAGCTCCAAATATGCAAGCTTTTCTCCAACTTCCCCAACAACCACACCCAAACAACCTTTCTATAATTGTTCAGTTTTAGATTGAACCCAAAATATTTGATACCATCATCTAGCTCTTTTAACTCAAAAGGAAACATGGTCCTATAACAGAAAGTAGATTTTGAGAGAGGGTTGATTTTCTCACATTTATTTGCATTCCCGTGGATCTGGAAAAAATACTCAACATGCTAGCGAGGGTGCCTACATCTCTTCTCGACCTATTGCAGAATATCAAGACATCATCTACAAAAATCAAATGGGAAATTTCTAGTGTGTTTGAAATCTGAACACCATTAAAAGAACCCATTGTCTTAGCTTCCCTTATCGACCTACTAAGTCCTTCCGCTAACAAATGAAATAGAAGTCAACAGAATGGAAAAACCTATCTAAGCCCCCTTTCAAAATGAAAAAAAAAGGAGAAACTGACTCGTTTATTAGCACCACAAAGGATATAAGAGAAATACAGCTCATCACCTTAAAAATAAAAGGCACCTAAAAACCTAAGTGGGTCAACAAAATAGAAATATAAATCTAGATTACCCAATCTGTAATATCCCTAATCAGGTTAGAGATCATATTACCCAAAAATTATAAAACTTATAGCACAATTTTTCACAGGAAAAGACTAGTCAACAAGACTAGTTGAAAGGGGCTAGTTTAGGGCACAATAGGATTCCTACTGGGTTATGAATTTGGGATATTTAGGTTCTTCCAAATGTATGGGAATGTGTGTAGAAAAAAAAATGACAGAAACAGGTCCAACTTCCAAGTCCTATGCACAAAGCACCGGGACCATTTACATTTCAACAACAGTTGGAGCTGATGTCTACTTTGAGGTTTCCTGGGAACTCCAACATATGCATACTAGACTCAATTTTTTACACCTGAACGAAATGAGTGGTTTATGTCAAAAATTAAACTCCCAATTAAATGATGGACAAGAGTTTCATTGAATTTGGGAGGTTCTGGGTGAGTTTGGGAGAAAAAGAGACAAGGGCACTATGTGGGACTACTCAACTAGCAATTTTCCAAATAGGCTGAGAGGCATTTGAAATATTAGGGAAATGTATGTAGGGTTTTCATTTATGTACTAATAATTTCATACAACCATCAGAACTGAAATTGGACTCATAGAGTGACTTTTAATATCAAAAACTGGAAAACTAGTTAAAATTAAGTGCTAAGAGAGCTAGTCTTAAAATATCTTAATCTAACAGCCTCTCAGGATTCCCAATTTATTTCTTGGAGTATAATATGGATCATACACGATTATAAAAATAGCTGCAAATCGAATTTAATAACACTGGCTAGCAAATATAAGTATTTCAAACTCAGACTTGTCAGAAAGCCTCCAATACATAGGATTCTTACAATAATGAGAGTGTAAGACTATGAAGTGTAGAAGAAGAGAGGAATGGTTCACTTTATTCTGAAATAATTATGAATAAATAGAAGAGGTATGATCATGGAAGGTACATCAATATTCTATATCTGATCAGGGTGCATTAGCTAGACTGGATCTTCTTCCTCCGGGTGAATCCTCCTCAATAACTTACTCCAATTGCACGGGCATTGATGGACTCTCTAGATGCTTGAATTCTTGAATGGTAGGATAATATTCTTGAATGGTATGCTATTACATGCATGTAAATAAAACTCCAATATCTCAGTATCTAATCATGAGAAAAATAAAACATGAATTGCATTGATGGACTCTCTGGACTGGAATTGTTTATTCATAAACTCCTTCAAATATCTCCAATCTCTTTACAATTGACTTGGAGGCTTGGAATATTCATAGGATGTAATTATTTGGACCTTCAATAAGAATATCCATGGCTGCAAGAGAAATAATAATATCATAGAAGAAGAATTGAATAGAAGTAGTGGGGGCCATATCCCACTGGTTGGCTAGGGCGCATCTCCTTGCCTTGGTAAGCTAAAGTGCTCACACATAAATTCAAGAATGATCAAAAGTTGTGAAAATGATTTTCTTGGATTCTTTTATAAACTTCCTGATGACCTGTTGAGCAAGTTGATGTGCTTGGTGACCTGTGAGAACCCTTCCAAATTCGCCCTCCTTGAGTGGATATGCTTTCCTACTTTTCATCCTTTTAGAAACTGCGCCCTCCTTGACTTGAGATGTTTCTTTCTTTGTAAAATAGTTTCTTTCTTTGTAAACTGGCCTCTAATTTGGAAACTTCACCCTTTGGGATGTTTCTTGATTTGTTAACTGGCCTACTTTTGGAAACTATGCCCTCCCTTGGCTTTTCTGGATGTTTCCAATTTTCCGCTTTTGGAAACTTCTTACACCTTCCCTACTTTTCATCTTTTTCTATTTTCTTGCCTCGAGTTCCATTTTAGCAACCTTATCCTCATGAGGGATCCCTCTTGGCCCACTTTCTCACAATTTAGGAATATTTATTTATAAAAATAATTAAAATTAATAAATTTATTATTTATACTAGAATTAGGATAATTTTATTCTAAGCATACAAAAAATGAAATAAATTTATCTCCTTAGGGATTATTTTATCCCCTTTACCCATGGGAACTAAATGAGTCAAAATTGGGGACATGACAGTCCTCCCTTCCCAAAATTTCTTGTCCTCAAGCAATTGAAAACAACTCCAACCAACTGTGAAGCCAACCAATGACTTCACTCCACAAAATTTTCAGCCCAGTTAGCATAACTGAGTAGAATGCATGGATCCCACTACTTCCTCTATAAGGACCCAAATTTTTCTTCCACCTTTGAAAATATGTCACTCCAAGGAATGCTAGGATCCCAATATTTCAACTACATCCTTTGAAAAATGAAAATCACTTGGGAGTGTCTATCATCAAGCATGATGCCAATATCACACCACCACATTGAAAGTTGATAGATTCCAATGCAAAACTGAATATCAGTGATAATTCCCCACCAAAGATGTAAGTCCTCAATCTCGGGATGAATCAGGTTAACTCTTCCCAAGGAACAGGTGGTGACCCATGTTCATCCAAGAATACTGAGAGCATCATATATCAACCATAGATGCGCATGACATTGCTCACATGAGATACATGTTATGTCTAATGAATCGTTTATGATGCAAGCAATAAATTTACCTTTGGGGTTTCTTACCTCTAACATTTTTCCACTCAACCAATCAATGTATGAACAAAAAACACATCTAATTGATCCAAATGAAATTATTTTATCTTCCTCATGTGCTAGCCTTGTTCTGGTGCAAAGGCTCAACATTTTGCAACTTCTTCCACCTAGCTGGCCCAAGTGGAACTTACATGCATTCCTATGCATGATGGATCCTTCCGAGAGATTCCTCTGCTGCTTATTTTCAAACTGGGAAGGGAATGGTGCACTTGTAAAACCATGTGTCTTGACCATTAATTCATCAACTGGATAGGTGAGAGCCTCTTGCTCCTCATGGGGCCCTAATAGGAAAAATATCTTTACCCAAATGTCATCCCTATGTGTGTTGGCTGCCATAGGTGTGTGGGACGAAGGATAGTGAACCAACTCTTGTAAATAATCATTCATCTGAATTGTGGTTGGCTCAATCAAGGTGAGACCATGTGCCTCCTATAAAACCATGCAAATCCCTCCTAGAGGAAACTCATGATCTCTCTAGAAATGAGTAGGTACTTGGTCTTCATTTTGCTTGTCTTCTAACTCCTCAAGCACATGCAAATCAGAATCAACTTCACGTGCCACCATCACATGAATTTCCCTTTTTGCATCATGAATGCAATCATCCATATAAGAATTATTGTCTACAATGTAGGGACTGAAATGCGATTCTTGCAAATTCTCATGTGGTTTCTCAATATACTACTTAGATTCTTGAAGGGTTTTGTGAGTGATCTTCAAACAATCGTGGGTGGACTCCAAATCTAAGGTGAGATTTTCAATATTTTCTTCACCCCTTAAGGATGTGTCATGATACAAATCCGCAAGCTCCAGTAAGTGATCTCTATCAGAAAGAAATTGAAAAAAACTACCTCTTAGGCTTCCTATTGCTTCCCGAATGTGCTCAAAATATTCAATGGGGGGTTTCTCCTCCATTGATGCAGTTCTCCAACAATAGTGAGAGACCAAAGAATAAGTTTCATGGAGGATATATAGGGCCTCTTTGATCTTCCTCTCACTCATCTTCAAAGGAAATTCAAATTGGTGTGGTTCTTCAGTATGGACCTCCTCTTTTTCTTCAAGGAGATCTACTTCACCATGTAGTTCAATAGGTGACTGAAAAGTTGATCTTAGAAAAAATTATGCCGCTACAAGATCTACATCTTCACGGTCAATGGGATTTTTGCTTGCAACGGTTTCTTCAAAACTAATCTCTATGTCACCCATATAGAGACTTGAACATCCATCTGTTGTTTCTCTTTCAACCATGTCTAGAATGTCACTTTTATCTCTAGATTGTTCTTTTGCAGCACTATTGGTAGGATAAAGGGAATGGACACCCTTCTCATTTGTGAGTAGGAAGAGGCTCTCCAAAATAATCCATGTCCTATTGAAAAAATAGTGTGTGCTTCCATGTGTGAGCTCATCCATCCTATGTGAATCATGCAAATTCCCTTCCAAATATTTAGCTCGGTCACTGCATTCCTCCTTAACATCAGAGGTTTGAGCCTCGACACCAAGGGACTCAACTTGTCCAAACCTATCCTCTGACTTGGCTGCAACTTCATAATGATACAAAGGATTATAAAAATATGAATGGTTTCCAAACCTTTGCATCATCTTTAGTTTCCTTACAATGAAATTAGGTTTTGTAAGATGAACCTCATCTTTTGCTTCTTGCATTTCAACCTTCTCCCAATATTGAATTCCAACATTAGAAGGCTATACCAAACCAACCTTCTTACTAGAAATGGTTTCCATATGGGGCTGCAACAAAGGAATACACAAATAATAATTTCATACATACCTTTGTGCCCAAATTTCCTCCTCATTTTGTAGACTTATGGTAGCTTGTCCTTCTACCAGATTTTGTTATTCACACCCCACTGATGTGTGCTTGTTTTATGCTTCCTTATGAAGCTCAAGAGGTGACTGTAAATATGATTTATGTTTATCCTTTGGATCATATCCAAAATATTCCTCACCATCATCAACATGCCAATATATTCTAAAATTATTTTGAAATCACGCACGAAGAAATTGGAGGTTAATTCACCTTCCTTGCTGCCAACAATTTCTATGAATGTTGCTATGTTTTCTTTGCTGCATTGTTCTTTTGATGGAGGCAACAATTCATAATTTTCTTCATGGCATGAAGTGGATGGTCCTTCTATGGGTTTCCATGAAGAGTGAACCTTTCCAAAATCATAATTTTGACTTCCCCTTTGTGGATCCTTTTCATCCTCTCCAAGTGGAAAATTTGCATAGCCATGATTTTCCTCCTCGGAGTCCCCGTAAAAACTCACATTTGTAATTTTTGCTTCATTATGCTTCAATTATTTATGGGATTGGTATGGATCCACATTCATGGCTGAAAATTCATCTTCACTTTTTCCTCGTTCTTCTACACCTGAAGAACTAGGTGGCTCTTGGTCTCCTTCATTGATTTTGCATGGTTGTGAGGACACATCCTTGTCTTCTTTTCAATCTCAATTGCTGGGAGAAAAAATATTGTCCCCACTTCGTTGCACACACTATCAACCATATGTGGAATATTTAATTCATTTTCTTTGTAGTAGGGGTCCTTGAACAATCTCTCCATTTCCGAAGAGAAGCAGTCTTGGAAATACAGAACCTCCCTTATCTCTTTATTCAAGGCAGTGTATTCCATGAGATACTGGAATGGTCACTTCAAATTATTTCCACATGACATTTTTCCATCATAAAATTTAGACATAGGTAGATCAGATCCTATGTCCTATTCAAACACTTGGTCACTAAATTAACCATCATCAAATATCTGCAAATAAAAATCTCCAACAGAGGTCATTTCCTTCTCTTCATATGACTCAAAATTAAATTCTTCTTCTGCTTGTATGAGCCTCATTCTGTAACTTGAAGGTTTGATCCGCAATATTATTCAATCAAAGAGATTATTTCCAACAGGGTGGAGGAAAGTGATCTGATACCAGAGTAATATCCTTGATCAAGTTAGAGATGATATTACCCAAAAAATTTAAAACTTATAGCACAATTTTTCAAAGGCAAAGACTAGTCAACAAAACTAGTTGAAAGGGGCTAGTTTAGGGCACAACAGGATTCCTCCTGGGTTATGAATTTGGGATATTGAGGTTATTACAAATGTATGGAAATGTGTGCAACAATAAACATGAAATAAACATGGCCAACTTCCCAATTCCTATGCACAAAGCACTGGGTCCATTTACATTTCAACAACAACTGGAGCTGATGTCTACTTTGAGGTTTCCTAGGCACTCCAGTATATGCATACTAGAATCATTTTTTTACACCTGAATGAAACCAATGGTGTATGTCAGACATCAAATTCCCAATTAAATGATGTAAAAGAGTTTCAGGTAATTTGGGAGGTTCTGGTTGAGTTTGGGAGCAAACGAGACAAGGGCGCTATGTGGGACTGCTAAACTAGCAATTTTCCAAACTCTTCCAAACAGGATGAGAGACCTTCTAAATATCAATTAAATGGATGTATTTTTTTCATTTATGTATTAATAATTCCATACAACCATCAAAACTTAAATTGGACTCATAGAATGACTTTTAATATCAAAACCTGGAAAACTAGTTAAAATTAAGTGCTTAGAGAGCTAGTCTTAAAAGAGCTTAATCTAACAGCCTCTCAGGATTCCAAATTTCTGTCCTGGAGTATAATATATTTCATCCATGAGTATAAAAATAGATGTAAATAAAATTTAAGAACATTGGGAAACAAATATAAGTATTTCAAACTCAGACTTGTTAGAAATCCTCCAATACATAGGATTCTTACAATAATGAGAGTGTAAGAATGTGAAGAGTAGAATAAGAGAGGAATGGTTCAATTGATTCTTAAATAATTACGAATAAAGAGAAGATGTCTTCTCATGGAAGGTACAAAAATATTCTAGATCTGATAAAGGCGCATTAGCTACACTGGATCTTCTTCCTCTGGGTGAATCCTCCTCAATAACTTACTCCAATTGAACTGGCATTGATGGACTCTCTGGATGCTTGAATTCTCCAATGGTAGGATGATATTATTAAATGGTAGGTTGTTATTGGAATTTATATCAAACTCCAATAGCTCAAGATCTGATCATGAGAAAACTTAAACATGAATTGCATTGATGGACTCTCTGGACTAGAATGGTTTCTTCATCAACTCCTACAAATCTCTCCAATCTCTGCACAATGGACTTGGAGGCTTGGACTCTTCATAGGATGTAATTATTTGGACCTGCAATAAGAATATCCATGGCTGCAAGAGAAGGAATAATATCATATAAGAATAATGAAGAGAATTTTTGGGTCTCATCTCCCACTGGTTGGCTATGGTGCATCTCCTTGCCTTGGTAGGCTAAAGTGCTCACACATAAATTCAATAATGATCAAATGTTGTGAAAAGGAGCTTCTTGGATTCTTTTATAAACTTCCTGATGACCTGTTGAGCAAGTTGATGTGCTTGGTGACCTATGAGAGCCCTTCCAAATTATCCCTCCTTGAGTGGACAGGCTTTCCTCCTTTTCCTCTCTTACAACTTTTCATCCTTTTAGAAACTACGCCCTCCTTGACTTGAGATGTTTTCTACTTTGTAAAATAGTTTCTTGCTTTGTAAATTGGCCTCTGATTTGAAAACTACACACTTTGGGATGTTTCTTGATTTGTTAACTGACCTTCTTTTGGAAACTGTGCCCTGCCTTGGGTTTTCTAGATGTTTCCGATTTTCTGCTTTTGGCAACTTCTTACACCTTCCCTGCTTTTCATCTTTTTCTATTTTCTTGCCTCCAGTTCCATTTTAGCAACCTTATCCCGATGAGGGCGCCCTCTTGGACCACTTACTCACAATTTAGGAATAATTATTTATAAAAATAGTTAAAATTAATAAATTTATTGTTTATACTCAACTTAGGATAATTTTATTCTGAGAATACAAAAAATGAAATAAATTTATCTCCTTAGGGGTTATTTTTTCCCCTTTACCCATGGGAACTAAATGAGCCAAAATTGGGGACATGACACAATCATAAGATTTTGATAGATCAATTTTTAGGACTATCCCCTCATGATTTTCCTGGTTTTTAAGATGTGGAGACCCTTCTTTGATAGTCCAATGGCTTCGTGAATATGGTGTCCCTCCAGAAAATGAAATTGTGCACTTGAGATCCTTTTGGAGAGAATGGATTTGACTCTTCTAGCAATAACCTTAGAAAAAATCTTTTATATATTGTTACTGTTGGCACGGGATAGATCCGTAGGAAGTGTGGAAGCCAACAAGTGCAAAAGGGTCATTCCACGAAAGAAGGATCATTCGCGGTATTCACGGAAGCGCAAGAATTGTTAGATTAGTTAAGTTGGTCATGTGGACCATTTTGTAAAAGAATAGAAGCATATAAATAGAGTAGGATTGTAATCCTAAGGGCATCAAAGTTTTGGATGATTATCCTATCTTTTGGGTTCGTTTTGTATCGACGATATGATGTCTTGACAGTTTCTGCGAGGTTTATTCCGCAGGATTGATGAACGAATGGAGATGTTCAGTTATGGTGTAGTATTTGTTTTAATATTATGCAATGATGAATGTGAACTATGTTATGTGAATGTTTTACATTGGTTGATGCGAATATGCTGTAGAAGTAATGTTAATCTGAATAAGTACATTGAATACGTTGTTTCAAATGTTTATTGAAATATGCGAATGATAAGATAATGGTATGTGGTGAATATAGTAATCTTTGGTTAGTGTGAAGGTGATATTTTGATATCCTCGACTTTACTGCGGAAACTTGGTTCCAGTAGCCCCCTTATCCATCTCGGGTGAGACTACACTTGCTCCGTAAGTGTTGCTGGGAAGGGTTACACCTTTTCGGGCCGGTGTATAAGGGAGTTTGGGTTGATAGTTTGTTGGCGATAGTGCGAAGTGAACCCGTGTCGATAGACGCTGCGTCAACAAATGGTTCTGTTGCCGAGACCCTAAGGAAGAAGAGAAGAGGATATGCTGTGGAATCCGACGAAACCAAAGATCCAAGAGTGGTTCGAGAAGAAGGCAGAAGAATTCGCAGAAAGCAAGAAGTGAGATTCTAAATAGACAATGACTAGTTGGTTAGAAAGATACATCTACTCAGAAATCCATGAAATATTCTTCTGTGAATTCCCGATGTTGTTGCATGAGTGGCTAGCATAGCTGACGTTCCGAAAGAATCACTGTCAGAAGACTGAACCTGACTGTTGGACCCCAGACTTGGTGCGACAACTGAAGCAAGTCGACAACAAAGTATCACAAGCTGCTGATTTTTGGGTAGACAGTATCCTCAAAGGATACGTAACTGAGTTCACAGTAGATACCATCAAGTCGTACAGTGACGCTAAAAGGAACTTCTTCAGGGGGCCAAGAAGAAGATTCTTTTCATCATTAAAACTGTGGATTAAAATGCTTGTTTGCGAAAAAGGAATATTGAGGATGTCTTCTGATGAGTAGAAGAATTGGTGTGAGGAAGGCGAAGGTATCGCGTAAATGCAAGTCTGATGGAAAGATGTGGTATATGGACATGAGAGATGATGAGTTTCTAAGGGAAGATGACGAAGAGTGTGGTACCTTGAGGAGCGGAGCAATATTTCAGTGTCCTGAGAAGAAGAGGAGGACTGAGAGAGAGTCTCCTGAGAAGAACTGGAACAGAGAACTGTGAAATAAGACCACAAGGGAGGAAGCGACCTTATTGCGAAGGAGATGTCGACCAGGATACCCAAGAGGCGGAAGGAGGTCAGATTGTAAGTTACCACGTACCTTCGACCCCGCACACTACTCCAAATTTTATAGGAATAAATCCAAACTACTCGCGGAGTTTCCCTATGTGCAGCTGCAAGAGTAGCACTTTAGTAAATAACAATACTAGCAACATTAGGATGGCAAACGAGGCAAAAATTCCCACCTTTTAGGGGAATGGGACTGAGGATCCCAAACAGTATTGGTTTATATGCAAAGTAGTATAGAATGTGAAGCAGGTTCAGGACAATGCTATAAAGATGGGACAGCTAGTGACAACCTTGAGTGGTTGGGCATTAGACTGGTACATGAAGTTTGTAAAGGTTCAAGTGGGAACAACAGCTAAAACACTGGCACAAGTCAGAACGACGATGATTGACGAATTTAAAAAACCAAAATTTGAATCACAATACGTCACTGAGCTTAAGGAGATTAAGCAATTCCCAAATGAGTTGGTGTGGGAATTCAATCATCAGTACAAGACGCTAATAGAAAAAGTGAGCTTTCTGATAAATGAGCTGCAACATAAAGAATGGTTCATCGCAGGACTGGTACCGCATATCCAAGGGCTGCTGATGCAACAAAAAGTCGCAACACTGGCAGAAGCATTAGAAATCGTGATGAAGCTGGAGGCTTCACCAATCGGCGAAGCAAGGATGGGAATGGATAGAGTTCGGGCATAGTTGGCCAATTTAACACTTCAATTGGAGGATATCAAGAAGGGCAAGGAAACCCGCAAAGACATATGGTGCACCAGATGCAGAAGTGAGGGGCACCATAAGGACAATTGCCCGTAATTTCGTGAGTATTTGCAGTTGGGGGCACCAAACCCCCTTCGTCAAGGAGGCATGCCATAGTGTACTGTCTTTCAGACCAGAGGGAATCGACCGGAGGAATATGTATATCTGCAAAAGATGGTATCAAAGCCAGCGAACTTATACTACAAGTTTTTCCGATCGATTGGCCATGATGAGAAGGACTGCAGGGCCTATCACCAGCTGCAAGATCGAACAGTTGACACGTATTTTATGGAGGGAGAAGAGCCGCCGGTGGTGCAACAGCAATCGCAATATAGTCAGCCGCAGTTTAACCAACTGCAGCAATACAACCAGAGGCAATACGGGAAACCGCAGTATCCACCACCATTGTATGGCCAACCGTAGTATGGGAAGCAACAGTATCAGTAACCGCAGTATGGGAAACCGAAGTATCAACCATATGGACCACCACACAGAGGTTTCAGGGGAGGATTCCGCGGAGGCCGAGGTGCCGGTATGGGACTTGGAGGAGCCACTGGACGGGAAAAAGGACCGATCATCTGTTACAATTGTGGACAGTAGGGGCACTACCAGCGGTATTGTCCAAACCCTATGCCGCAGTGTACATAGTGCAGTGTTGTAGATCATAGTATAGAAGACTTCCCTTAGCTTATTGCGAAATGGAAAACTAAGCATCCACACCAAAACCAGAACCCAAATAATCTGAATGCGCCACTTGCTGTACAGATGATTTCGACAGAAGCTAGAGGTAACCACGCAATGGTCGGGATAGTGACACAAGGAGGGGTGGTGACGGGTGGCGATAAGCCACACACCAATGTCAGACCAACACAAACATAGTGGAAGCAGGTCACCGTCAGCGCAAAAGCGGAAAATGACATCTTTTTGAAGGCACAGGATGCAATGAGGAATAGGAGGCAGATACCTCTTGCAGAAGAAATCTATGACATGCCACTGACGTTCGATTCAACAAAGTCGCGAAGGAAGGAAAACACTCTAAAAGCCTTCTTGGGGAGTTGCTTGGATATGGAAAAGGACCCATAGGTATTGGAAAAGATAGCTAGTCTACACAATGATGAGGAGGTGCATGACTAGAACAGAGAGTTAATCGCATACATAAAAGAAAGATAGGCAGGGAGATGCGGATGTCAGCACAGATTGGAGAATTTGATGTCGACTCCATCATTCTAGATTTGGGTTCGGACGTGAATATCCTGACTAAACAAACATGGTATACAATGGGAAATCCGCGGATGACCTAGTCACCAGTACACCTGCGACTGGCAAACCAAAGCAAGGCCACCCCGCTCAATCAGGTATGTCAACTTCCAGTTGATATTGAAGGGCTCCGAACATATGTGGATTTCGATGTCATTGAAATTGTGGATAACACCATGCCCTATCCATTACTGTTGGGGATAGACTAGGCCATGGAGAATCAAGTGATTATCAACTTTAAGAAAAGGATAATGTCATTTGAGAATCAGGAAATGAGGGTCATTGCACCACTGGATCCTGCGGAAGGGCTGCGCTATACGGAGCCAGCCAGAGACGCGTTTATGAAAGGATGGGACAATTTGTATAACATTTATGAGGATTATGTTAATCCTACCATGAATGGAGAATTAGGATGGCACAGTGATAGCTCAGCATCCTCTGATTCATACGAGGCCCTTGAGAATTGGCAGAACCGGTTGCATGAGGTGTCCTTTCAAAGATGCACACGGATAACATAGTCCATGTGAAGGGTAGCCATGGAGGAGTTTTCCTTACCTACCTATGAGGGATTTCCCAATTCGAGCACGTTTCTCACAGAATTTGAGGAAAAATTGGTAGAACCACAACGTCTCCTGGCCCTGGAGGAAGCCCTGAAGGATACTCCTGCGCGATGGTGGGAAGCGCATAAATAAAACATCACATCTTGGCCACTATGTCGATGCCTCATGGAGGTTCGGTTCAGTGAAGCTACGGAAGACGACCATATGCGATATGACGGACGTGGAGACCCGAAGGCATATCTAAATGTCTGTCAACATCAATGGGGATCGAGAGCACGACAGGAGTGGGTACATGCATTCGTACACACGTTGGACGAGGTACCGTGAAGCTGGTATGTCACAGCAGAACTGCGACGTGGGACGACATCTTGGGAATAGCTTACCATTGGCTTCAGCGAATCGTTCTCATTCTCAGACTAAAATCCCTTAATCCACACCGTGCTACAGGCGATCCTTGGAAAGATCTTCAAAGCGGTATCGACCAGATAACCAATGGCACTCTAATGGATTGCGACATCAGAAATTTTGATGGAGTGTTACAACATCACCGGAGAGCCCGAAGATGACAATGACCCTAGGGCTACATACTTACCAGAATCAGAGGGAAGTCGTAGTGTTGTGGCACCAGATATACCGTCAGACAAATTTTAGCAACCATTGAAGATCAAGAAGGTGAACATTGGGTCGGAGAAAAACCCAAACTTCGCAAGCATTGGTGACTACTGGGACGAGTCGACCATTGCGAAAATGACTGACCTACTGCATGAGTTTCAGGATTTGTTTCCAATGAAATTCTCAAAGATGAAGGGAATTTATGGATGCTTAGGGGAAATGAGGATCCCCCTGGAACTTGATGCGAAGCCGGTTAAGCAGCGGCCATATCAATTGAACCCGAGATACAAGGAACATGTGCAATCCAAAATTGAAAGAATGTTGGAGGCAGGAATTATAGAACCAGTGGATGAATCAGAATAGATCATTCCAATGGTTGTCCAGGACAAGAAAATCAGTGAAGTACGAATATACGTCGACCTAAGAAAACTGAATGATTCCTATCTACATGACCCATTCCCGACCCCATTTACGGATGAAGTGCTCGAAGGAGTAGGAGGTTGGGAGATATATTCCTTTACGGATGGATTTTTGGGCTACCACCAAATCAAGATTGCGAAAGAAGATCGACACAAGACTACATTCGTCACAGAGTGGGGATGCTTTTAGTACATGGTGATTCCATTTGGATTAAAGAATGCTCCTACAATATTTTCCAGAATAGTGGTAGCATCCTTCAACGATTATTTGCATAACTTCTTCGTTGTCTACATGGATGATTGGACGATATATGGGTTAGTCAAGGATCATGTCGTGAACTTAAGACTCATGCTAGAACGCTGTCGACAGCACCAAATTTCCCTCAACCTCAAGAAGTGTATCTTTTGTGCTCCGTTCGGCATACTGTTAGGACACACTGTCTGCAAAGAAGGAATGTTGGTAGATCCGGCGAAGATTTCCATCATTGTTGACCTCCCACCACCAACGATGGCCATTCAACTACGAGCGACATTGGGACATACAGGTTACCACAGGAAATTCATTCGAGGATATGCAGCTATCACAACACCCATGGAGAAGTTACTAAATAAATATGCTAAGTTTGAATGGACTAAGGAATGTTATAGAATCTTGGACAATTTGAAAGAAAAAATGGTCGTAGGGCCAATCCTCGCATTTCCGGATTGGACGAAGGAATTCCATGTACATGTTGATGCGTCGTCAGTCGCACTTGGCGTTATCTTGGCCCAACCAGGAACCAATGACATTGACCATCGGATAGCATTCGCAAGTAGAAAATTATCTACTGCGTAGAGGAACTATACGACCACCGAGGAGGAAGGGTTGGTGATGGTCTATGCTTTGCAGAAATTTCAGCATTACCTCTTACGGGGCCACTTCAAGATGTTCACGGATCATTCCGCACTGAAATACTCGGTGAACAAGTTTGTGTTGGGGGGGAAGGTCTGTCGATGGCTATTGCTATTTCGGGAGATTGATTTTGAGATCATTGTAAAGCTAGGATGATTGAACGTGGGACTTGATCATCTCTCACAGATAGAATCAGGAGAAGAACCAAGGAGCATCGATGAAGGATTGTCGGACGCTCAATTTTTTAGGATTGGCATGGTCGATAACCACTATGAACAAATCATTCAATTTTTGGCGACAGGGGAGGCGCAGGCCAAGTTCACCACCAACCAAAAGAAGTAGCTAGTTGTTCGAGCTGCAAATTTCCAGCTAATTGCGGGAAAATTATAGAAAATGGGCCCATATGAAATTCTGCGCGATACGTCCTTCCGCATGAACAGGAACAGATTTTGTCAAAAGCTCATGACGGAATTGCTGGGGGACATTATGGTGGACAAGCAACTACTAGGAGCATCCTTCGAGCAGGGCTATGGTGGCAAACTTTGCATGGAGATGCCGCAGACTATGCCAAGAGCTCCGACGTATGCCAAGGAACTGGGAATCCTTCACGTCGAGATGAAATTCCACTAGTACCGCAAGCAACGTTGTAGGCCTTCGATAAATGGGTCATTGATTTTATGGGACCCATAAACCCACTTGGGAAGAGAACAGGGTTGCGTTACATCATCACTGCGATAGACTACCTGACGCGTTGGGCGGAAGCTACACTAGTGAGATATTTTTCTGCTGCGACTGCAGCACGATTCCTATTTGACAATGTGGTCACTAGGTTTGGTTTCCCAAAAGTATTATTAAGCGACCAAGAGATGCACTTGTTAACCAAACAATTGCTGCGATGACATAAGAGTTTCAGATCCAGCACAAGAAGAGTACGCCTTACCACCCTCAGGCAAATGGGACAGTTGAGGCGTTCAATAAGATATTGGAGCATGCTCTCACCAAGGTGTGCAATGTGAACTGCCATGACTGGGACCTAAAAAGCCCAGCAGTCCTTTGGGCATATTGCACCACATGCAAGTGATTGACTGGCCAGACCCCATTTAAGCTCGTTTACGGCCAGGAAGCAGTTATGTCGATGGAATACATAGTACCGAGCTTGCGCATTGTAGCAGCAATAGGGATTCGCGGCGATGGTGCGCTAGAGGAACGGTTGACACAACTAATACAGCTTGACGAAGATCGATTCATCGCAGGGTTCCATTAGAAGGTAGGAAAAAGACCTCCAGAAGGCGTGGCATGACCGCCATGTCAAGACGAGGCACTTTCAGAATGAGGATACAGTTCTGTTGTATGACAGTAAGTTCACAAAACACCACGGTAAGTTGCAAATGCACTGGTTGGGACCATATGTTATCACTTTTGTCACCAACGGAGGCGCAATACAGTTACAGAGTCTGGATGGAGTACTGATACCTAAATTAGTCAATGGGAATAGGTTGAATCCCTATCACCGTGATCCAATGCAGAGCAGATGAGGACTAAAAAAAAAATGTAGGATGTTAGGTGGCAGGATGATGCACCAACAAGAAGAGAGTGTGCAAGTGAAAGTGGTTGTATCGCAGTTCGGGTTGCGACAGTTGCAGGGTCATGAACCTGTCAAATCAACAATCATTCCTGACTTTCAGCAGATGGGACTTTTTCATATGAACGGTCTTTTTGGTAGGTATGATTGTGGGGTCAGACACGTTTGGCACATGGCAACACATAGTGGTAGCATACTCGGTGGCACCACGGGTAACAGTTCGCACGGTTTTGCAACGAAGGGTAGTATGGTCACCAATCACACACGTAGGAAGTCCGGTCTCAACACACAGGAAACAAATGATGACAGAATCGGCACATCAGGTGAATGGATTTGTGAATGATTTCTGAAGCAGGCATCCCGAAAGATGAAATGCATAAATACATACACCAGAGGCTAAGCGGAGCCAAGAGGGATTTACCAGATGAGATAAATACATGCTGCGAGTAGGTCGGGTAATTGGAGAAGCTAGGAATTTCAAGGAGGCTGTGGAAATGATTCATTTCATTTCATGCGGTAGCACACCAAGTGCGCTGCGAGCCCGAACGACGAGTGTGCATGAGCACCTTGAGCAAGAAGCGGCGTGGGCACTCGGGTGTCACAGAGGTGAAGTATCATCCGAGATGTCTAAGTATTTAGGGGTAGTTCGAAGCTTTGTGGTCCCAGTGACCACCAGATTGACAGGGGCGGCGTCTCCTTGGTCCCGATAGGAAGTGATCCTAGGTGCAAAACAGATGTGTCAGAGCAGTTGGCCTGGTTCTCACCTTGGTGTTGTCTGTCAACTTTTCCTCCATCTACATCAGGTTCCCAGAGACTGGAGGATGAGTTTGAGAGGTACATGACAGCAAGTCGACCGATCCCCGTAAGAGTTTGAGAAGTACATGACAACAAGCCCACGATTGATGACCAAAATTGAGAAGTACACAACAATGAGCTCCAGACGGCAAGAACAGTTTCAGAAACAGAACAAAGCGAAGGAAGGGTGCAAACCAGCAGTGTCCAGCTGGGGTGGCTAGGGACGAGCCACAAGTTTGTGTTGGGGGCCTGTTGACACAGGATAGATCCACAGGAAGTGCGGAAGCCGACAGGTGCGAAAGGGTCATTCCGCGAAAGAAGGATCATTCGCAGTATTCACGGAAGCGCAAGAATTGTTAGATTAGTTAAGTCAGTCATATGGACCATTTTGTAAAAGAATAGAAGCATATAAATAGAGTAGGATTGTAAGCCTAAGGGCATCGAAGTTTTGGATGATTATCCTATCTTTTGGGTTTGTTTTGTATCCGCGATATGATGTCTTGACAATTTCTGCGAGGTTTATTCCGCAGGATTGATGAATGAATGGAGATGTTCGGTTATGGTGTAATCTCTGTCTTTAATCTTATGCAATGATCAATGTGAACTATGTTATGTGAATGTTTTACATTGGTTGATGCGAATATGCTGTAGAAGTAATGTTAATCTAAATAAGTATGTCGAATAGGTTGTTTCGAATGTTTATTGAAATCTGTGAATGATAAGATAATGGTATGTGGTGAATATAGTAATCTCTAGTTAGTGTGAAGGTAATATGTGCATATCCTCGACTTTACTGCGGAAACTTGGTTCCAGCAACCCCCTTATCCATCTCGAGTGAGACTGCACTTGCTCCACAAGTGTTACTGGGAAGGGTTACACCTTTCCGAGCCGGTGTATAAGGGAGTTTGGGTTTATAGTTTGTTGGCGACAGTGTGAAGTGAAGCCCTGTCGATAGACGCTATGTCAACAATTACATCATCATCGTCATCATTGTCATGATTATCATATGCATCGTGATCATATTCATCGTCGTCATCAAAAGAGAATATAAAAAAACAAGTATATTGCAAAAGAGATTCATATCATAAAGCATTCCATCCTATTCAATATGGTGTTAACATAAAATATCAAATAAATAGCATAGGTCCATTTAAACCTAAATATTCTAAACTCCAAAAGGTTTGCACATGGGTTTATTTTTATTCCTCCTAGTGCTTAATAGATCTAGAGTTTAGACGGTTTTATGTTAGTTAAAAATTAGTTCACTAAGGGGCCCAATTTACCAACATATAAGTTCATGGTGAACTTTTATGTTAGTATGATTGGAGAATTTATATCAATTGATAAAATAGAATCTATCACATACAAAAACTATAGTTAACTAGCCTCCATAAAAAGCACATTAACCAACCTATGAAAAATAGTTATAAAAAAGTACCAAGTCTCAGAGATAAACCAATGCATGCTTGGAAATAGGAAACCAAGCCTGGAGATGTCTAACCAGAACGTAAGAGATATAAAAAAATCAACATAAACATTCAATACCTACCTAATAAGGGAAAATAGGTGTACAAAAAAGGCTTAAAAACCTAAAGAGTAAATCCTCATAATGACAGAGACAAAAAACAACAACCACATTGGATTCTATCGGCACGCCTGTATTTGGTTTTGTTCGAAGGATTCATAGCATGGTCTGTCATGGGGTTGGAGTCTCAACCACTTTCCAACTGATAAAAAGTATTTGCTAAAATGACCAAACCATCCATATTCCCATGAATGCGGTCCATATCCTCCCTGATGCAATGAATGACTTGCAGAGTTTCATGTTGAAATAATTCTCACTGAATTAAGACCTGAGCCACGATCATTTTGATTTTCTAATATGGATTGATGGTTGTCCTTCCTTTTGGTCGGTTTCTTTCCTACTCAACAATAGATAATGCTTCCATCTCATCAATGGTGGTTTCAATGTGATACGTCATATCCTCTTCAAAAGCATGCTTTGGGTATGTATGATGACATTCTCTTTGCGCTTTCCTTTCCACACCCCCTATGTTGGTTGCACGTGTGCTGCATATGAGGCATGACAATAGAGATCTAGAGAAACCAAAGACCATGATCAACACTGGGACCGCCCTCGAAGGATGATAGAGCATGATTGCAACCAATAACCAAAAATTAAATGCTCCTCAGACCCTCACCTTACATTTTTCATGTCTTCTCCTCTCTAGGTGAAAATCCAAAATATATGGAGAATTAATTATTGCATCTCATCACTAACATCTCATCACTGACATCTCGTCACTAACACTGCCTAGGTCTTTCTCCTCCATGATCTTAACTATTGCAAGCATTCGAGCATGTTGGATTAGATCCTCTCATTCAACTCTCTTTACAAACATAAATGCCTCCTTTGCCAGTGGATTGAAGGGAGCGATCACCCATTTGATTTCCATAACTCTTGTGTCCTTTACCCACTTGGAAGTATGCCAAATCTAGTTTAATAGCTTGTGAAGCTAGAAGTCACATGCCACACTGTGTTGAAGGCCGATGGGAATGGGATTTTTAGTGGCTTCCTTCTTGCCACATGGATTCTTTTCTTTATAGATGTTTGAGACTTGCAGCATCCTCTAGGACCTCGATTTATCGACATCTTGAACTCTCACGTCATCATCCTCCAAGACACTTGCATCCAAGGGAACAATTGTAAATTGAATAATTACCACACACACACACGCACATATATATTAAGGCCCGATGGAGTGGTGCAACGACACCTATGGTGGGGTGGGGTCTCAAGTTCCATTCCCGTGGGGGGCATAGAATACCCTTGATTCCTAGGGGGGATAGGAATACCAGGGTAGTGTGGGTGTGTGTGTGTGTGTGTGTGTGCGTATTAAAATAAAAATGTAATTTAATTTTTGTTAATGTTTGTAATATAAAATGGGCATCACCATTTACAAGTTCATTTATTAAACCCTAACGCATAATTAAAACAACACAATGATTTGATTTTCACTTATTCTGCACATATACCCACTGTTATGAAACTTTAAAACGAGCTGCCAACGCCAGTTTTCTCATCAATTCACTAAAATATCTTCAACACTCAATAGATCCTATCCTAAGGTATGATATTCTCCAACGTGTTGCCGACACCAATTTGATTGTCAATTCATTGAAATATCTTTGGTGTTCGATAGATCATATCCTAAGGTATGCTATTCTCCAATCCTTCAATCTGAAATTTATTTACTGTTTGGATCTCCAATTAATCCTTCAATGTATTTTGTTGTCCATTCTCAAGAACTATGATGCTCAGGTAAATTTGTTGAAGAGATTCCTTCATTGTGTTTTTTTAATATTTCCTGAAGATATTTTTCATAAATTATGTGGTTCATTAGTGTTTTTTTCATGAAGAATTGGTACATAGAAAACTGACCCTGCTCTAACAACTCCTAACAAATGCAATAGGTCACCAGAGATATCCTATTCTTGATTTCTAAGTACAAATATTTTGCTCATTTTTAATACTTTGATTTCATGATATTCATCAAATCATTCTCTGCAAATAAAATTTCACAGAATGTTTCAAAATTCCATTTAAAATTAATTTATGAGATTCCAAATCATCTATAGATCTGAATTATTGACACAAAGAATCAAACTCACTAGAAAATATACATTCTATAGACATTTAATAGCCTACCAGGATTACATATGCATACAGGGTTATGTTGCCAAATATGGTGTCAATTCTCCACACTATTCCACCTTGAGCACATCAGATTATAGTTACCAGCTGAATGTGCTCAAGTCACATCCCATTTTTTTAGATAGATCACTCCCCGTGGAGTTTATGAATAGAACATTTTTAACCACAATAAGGCGAACATCACTTCTATTGTTTGTCACTCTATGGTAACCTCTTCAAACCATCGCTCTTCAACACACGATCTAGTAAATCGTTCTGCAGTCAAGCAAAGGCCACTTCACTCAGTGGGTAACCTTACATGGTGGAATGATTTCACCTTACTAAATAGTCAACATGCAAAATGCCCCTCTGATATGCAAAATCAATTCATGCTCTTATGTATCCACCTCGACTCAATTTCTAATACATTAAAGTACTCCTCAAATATCGCTAAACATAATCGAAAAAAAATCCATCTATTTGTTTTGAAAAATGTTCATAATCCTTAAATGAAAATGAAATAAATGCAAGAACATGAAATGATTTGCATGGAATATGGTGGAAGAGTGGAGATGAATAAGGATTATCTGAAATCCTTGACCTAGTCCATAGAAAAAAAATTCCAGGGGAATCAATTCATTGCAAGCATGGAGCAGTGCAATGACTTCATGATCTTAGAACCTAAACAATTTCCTTCGATCGAGTTGGTAGTTATATTTGAATTTTTCATTCGTCTTTTTGATCTGAGCTACATATTTTACATCAACCATATTATGTAGTTGCACTTCTAATAAAATCTCAATTAGAATTGAAACACTAGTTATAAGTAAAATCAAAGAATCAAAATGAACATGGAAGGGGATGAATTTTGGACGGTGGATCCGAGTGGTGATGTAAATGGGATGTTCTAGCTCCAAGGCCTTCACATAGTGAACTATGCATATAATAGTTTGTGGATTGGCCATTTCATGTGTCCCGATGGGGATATGTTTCAGACTATGAATGTAAGTGGTGAATTCTATGTGGTTGCTTGTGCCATTTGTGGTAACCTGTGTATGTGAGTGATTGTATGGGCTAACATAACTTTTAGATTCTTAAAAATCTTGTTCTGTTAGATGGTATAATTCTTCAATGTTTCCCCTTTGCTCTTTCCACTCAAGACAACTTGTTTCACAATCTTCCCAAGGAACCTAATTTCCATATCCTCAAAATTTGGAATTTAAACAAGGTAGTTGATTTAATTAAAAGGTATATCAAATCTATAACAATACATTAGATCAAATCCAAATTTAATTTTTTGTGAGTTTTGTTTTATTTTTTCAATATTCTGGAGTTGTGGGAGCATTCAATTGCCAAGGAGTTGGATGGGACAGATAAAAATATTCTCCGACTCTTCTTCTCCCTTTGCTTTATATTTGGAGTTCATTTGTACAACCTTTGCGTTGCTAGCCTTGCATCCAACTACAATTCAATTCATAACTCTACGTATTCCTTCAGAATACCCTTTAAATCATGATAACTATACATAAAGAGTCAAGACATATGTGAGCTTGTTAAAGAATATAACTACTTCAATGGCTTGGCCACGGTCCTATCATCCTAAATATCAACAAATTCTATGTACCTTTGTGTTATCCCATAGTGCATTGCACATTAATCATGAAAAATAAACAATGAGACATAACATATATTGAACAAATGTGAATATGACATGACTTTTCATTGTATGAGAGTGAAGCACATCCAATTCTTGATATGGCACACATCAACAATGCGAACACTCAATGTACAAGAATAGAAAACCCAAGAGAGAGAGTAACAATGCAAATACAAAAAAATATTTACACAAGGTACACTCTATTATGTATATATAGAAGTGCAAAATTGTTGTTGAGTGATGAAGTTTGACCAAATATCCTAGATTTACAATAAAATAGACATGTTTAGGTGAGTGATACATTTTGACCAATTCACACATGATTGTTATTATTTATAATGAAATAAGAGAAAGATAAAGTGGTAGGTGATAATTAGAATTAGAATACATAGTCTAATTAAGTCCACTTGGAACTTAAGGACTGAATCTCATAAGTTCTACTCCTTGTGTTTCTAGTGTACACGTATTGAGATCTCAAAGTTGTTTCCCTCATTGCCATAAAGTATAGAGCATGATAAAGCATAAATATTGATGAAGGCTATAGAATGATACATCTCCTTTAGAAGCTTTTATGTCATATAAGCAAAAAATACAACCTCTTCGTTGTTTCTGATACAACCAATTGTGAATCAGTGAGTGGTAAGAATTGTCACTTCTATGATTATAAAAAGTTTGTTTGTGTACAAGTCAGAGAGACATAGAAAGAGAAAGAGAAAGAGAGACTGCAGATCCACTGTGTAGGTAAAAAAAGAGTGTCCTTTAACACAATCATGACTTCATGCTCTTTCTATATCACGATGGAAAACTATGCAATTACCCAATTAACTCATCGAAAGATGCATGCTTGGTTGATGAATCCTTCTTTCATAGTAGTTTAGTTTCAACCATTTTGACCCATTGAGATGCAAATTAGCTCGGTGTATTAAGCCTTTGAATTGAAGTTACTCTCAACAAATATTTTCTTCTCACAAATATTGAAACTGACCTCTAAGGATATCCTGATAATAAAACCTCCTCTTGAAAAAATCGAGTGAGTAATGGCATGGGATATACTTTAAATCCATAGATCTACTTTCCAGTTGCCATTAAATTAGGATATTGAGAAATTATTAATGGCTATACTTAAACGTTTGAATAAATTGGAGCACTTCCTAATAGTCGATAAATTGAGGGATAAGTTTAATTATCCATGGACATTAATAATTAATTTATACCTCCTCAAATTAAGTGTAAGTGTGTGCAAGTGTAGGGATTCTATGGAGGGATGGAAAGACAAATTTAACTAAATTTTGTATCCTTTCAAAAGACCTGAAAGCTTTGTTGAAAATATTAGACAGAACAAGACAACGATCATTGATGTCTTCACAGAAAATATATTTTTCTCAAACATATCAGAAAACCCTATGACTAATTGATTACTTCACAATTACTTCCCATTAATGGGAGGGAGGATTATCGCCATGTAATGAATGTAGAAGAAGGACTCAATCAATATGGGAAGCCTCTCTCATCTAATTTAACATTAATAATAGAGAGAGTACCTGCATTGGCGTAGAAGATGTTGGAAAAATGTAATTACGAGCTGATTGCTTATCTAGTCTGTGCTAGCTCTATCAGTCACTCAGTCTGTATTTTTGTCAGTTCGTAGAGCCGCAGAGATGTCAGACAGTCAGTCAATCAGTCAGAAGGCTTCATGCACACTTCCTTGTATTTATTTAACCGTTTTTGTATCCCACAAGTCAAAATTCTTAGGTAGAAGAAGAAATGAAAAACACACACAGAGGAACAGAGAAACAAAGGAAGATAGGAAGAGAGAGAAAGAGAGAAAGGAGAAGAAGAAAAGGTTCGCGATGTGTTTGTGAGCCAAAGCTCATAGTTGTGAAATGTATTAAGAGCCCAAGCTCTGTAAAAGGTGAAAGATTAAAGTAAATTCCACCTCTGTGTAATGCTGCCAAGTTGCCCTGTTTTACTGCGGTAATATATAAGTCTATAGTTTTATGTATTCATTCTCAAGAATGTTGAATATTGCATGTCACACATCTTCTCGAGATTTGCTTCTGTAAATGTTGTTTACATTTACGGTCTGTAAAAGAAATCAAGTTTTCCCAAATATTTCACTGTGGTAAAAGTTATTTATATTTTTAATATAAAGCTTGTTTAAGAGTGGGTTTGTCGAAGTTGAATCTCCATGAAGTTAAAGAATTTTGAGAAGATAATTTATGTGATTTATGCAAAGTCAATTTATGCGAAGTTGATTTATGCAAAGTGAATTTCTACGAAGTTAAAAGTTTACTCTATGAAGTAAAAGCTCGGCGAGGTGAAGTCCTTAGCGAAGTAAAATTTGGGTTTCCTATTGTATGTTCATCGAATTCCAAAGCGAAGAAAAGTAAATATATATAATTACTGCACGTTATTTCTTTTCCATTGATCTGGTATCAGAGCTTGGTTTACGGAGAATAAAAACTCTATTTAGAAAAAGGAAAAATAAATTAAAGTTAAGAATAGTTTCTACTTCCAGTAATTTGCAAACTCCAATCTTTTCAAGAAAAAATTATGAATATTGGTATCTAACTATGAAAGCTTTGATCAGAGCTCAAGATGTATGGGAAATAGTCCAAAATGGATATGTAGAATCAACAGATTTGGCAACATGTAACAATCTCACACAAGCTGAGAAGGATGTCTTGAGGGAACAGAGAAAGAAAGATGGAAAGACATTATTCTACATACATCAAGCAACACATGAATCCATACTCCCAAGATTAGCAACAACACGGACAACTAAGGAAGGGTGGGATACACTGGAAACTGCCTATCAAGGTTTGAACAAGGTAAGTACTGCCAAACTACAACTCCTTGGAAGAGATTTTGAATCTCTGTTAATGAAAGATACAGAGTCAGTAGAATCATTTTATACCTGAGTAATTGGTCTGATTAATCAAATAAAGTCTCATGGAGAAAATCTAAGTGACCAAAGAGTTGTTGAAAAAAATTTTAAAAGCCTTCCTCAAAATTTGAATCTTTAGTTGTTACCCTGGAGGAAAACAAAGATCTATCCCAATTTACTGTTGATGAGTTGCAAACCTCACTCCTCAATCATGAACATAGAATCAGCAGATCAAATACATGATTAGAAAGTGCATATGTAGCATAGTCATCCATAAGTCATGGAAGAGCCAGGGGAAGATCAAACTCAAGAGGAAGAGCACGAAGTTATTTCATAGGAGGTCGCAGAAGCAACCCCGCATATGTCGCTGGTAGAAATCTGAATCAGACCCACAGTCAGCCAAGTAAACAAAGGTATGATAAATAAAAAATTCAATGTCATTACTGTAAAAGGTTTGGACACTTTGCATATGAATGCAAGAAGAAGAAGTATGATCGAGGAAAGTAAGGTCAAACACACTCAAGCAACACCAACACTACGACCAGCTCATTGCTCTTAGCATGTGCATCTCCACTTGAATGCAATGCTATCCAAGAAAGTCCAAATGAAATATGGTATTTATACTCAGGCTGGAGCAATCATATGACTGGTAATTTAAATCTATTCTCTAGTCTAGATAAATCAGTTCAAACTGATGTCACACTTGGAAATAATATTCAAGTCATTGTTTTGGGTAAGGGTACTGTTGATATTCTAACCAAACAGGGGGACCAAAAATTTATGCCTGATGTTTATTATGTTCAAGATTTGAAGCATAATTTGATGAGCATTGGACAACTGCTAGAAAAAGGTTATAGAGTTCATATGACAGAAAACATTGTTTGGTTAAGGACATATATCCAAGCAATCGTTTAATAGCCGAAGTACAGATGACAAGCAATCGCTTGTTTCCTTTGAGGATAAGACCAAACATAAAAGGAAAAACAATTCAAGTTGTTCATGGAAGTCAGAATGGAAATTCTGGAGCTGCATTCAAAGCAGAAAGTAAATAAGCAGACATTCACTATGACAAGAAAGAAAAAGACAATGACAAAGAAATGCAAGTAGCGTTTCAATCAGAAGTATGGGATGAATCCTAGTTGTGGCACTTCATATTTGGACATCTGAATTTTGGTGGGTTGAAGCTACTTCACATGAAGGATATGGTGAAAGGATTGTCATTGATTGAAAAAGAAGAAAGAATTTGTGAAGGTTGTATTTTTGGAAAACAACAAAGAGAGACTTTTCTAGTCGAAAAGTCATATAGAGCTCGCACATCACTTGAAATTGTGCAATCTGATATTTGTGGATTGATGCAAACACCGTCCATGGGAGGATGCACTTATCTTCTCACATTTATTGATGATTTCACAAGAAAAACCTGGATATATTTTCTAAAACATAAACTTGATGCATTTGCATGTTTTTAGTAGTTCAAGAGGCTTGTGGAGAAGCAAAGTGGTTACAACATCAAGATCTTAAAGATAAATAGAGGAGGTGAGTATGTTTCAAATGATTTTTTAAACTTCTGTAAAAATCATGGCATACACAGGCAATTCACTGCGTAGTATACACTGCAGCAAAATGGTATCACAGAGAGGAAAAACAAAAGCATTATCGAGATGGCGCGCAATATGTTGAAAGCCATGCATCTGTCAAATTAATACTGGGTTGAGGCAGTGGCAACTGCTGTATACATCATGAATCGATTTCCAACAAAGAGTGTGAAGAACAAAGTTCCGCAAGAATCCTGGACAGATATGAAACATAATGTTTCGCATTTACAAGTTTTTGGTTGTGTCCCATACGCACATGTCCCAGATGAGCTGAGAAGGAAATTAGACAATAAAGGACAAAAATATATTTTTATTGGGTATTCTGAAGACACAAAAGCATAGAAGTTATATGAATCTATTGCAAGAAAGGTTATTATCAGTCGAGATATTCAGTTTGTAGAAAATGAAGCATGGGATGGAACCGTAGAGAAGAATGTTAAAATTGTGTCACATGTTGAACATGATGACATGGCAGAAGATGTGGTTGAAACTCTGCATATGAGTCATAATGTTGCAGCTCCATCTACTCCCAGGACAGTGCACCATGTTTCAGCACAAGGAACTTCAACACAAGTCATAGTTCAAGCTACTCTGACAAGCACACCAAGAGCGCAACAAACTCCATCAAGTAGTTCGTGGAGTTTGACATCAACAACTCCGACAAAACAAGAAGTTTGTGTGAGATATATGAGACTGGTACACCCAATTCATTCTCAGTTTTTGCATTATTTTCTCAAATTAATGATCCCCTAACATTTGAAGAAGCTGTCAAAGATAAAGTTTGGGCACAAGCCATGGATTAAGAAATGGAATGCATTGAGAAGAATCAAACATGGGAATTAGTCAATGTTCCTATCGACAAGAATGTGATAAGCATCAAATGGATTTATAAGACCAAGCAAGATGCTGATGGAAATGTGCAGAAGCACAAGGCAAGATTGGTAGCAAGAGGGTTCACACAACAACCTAACATAGACTTCAATGAAACTTTTGCACCCGTGGCACGAATGTACACTATCAGAACAGTTCTAGCCATCGCAGCAAATAAGACATAGCATGTTTACCAAATGGATGTTAAGTCTGCATTTTTAAATGGTTATTTGGAGGAAGAAGTATATGTGGAGCAACCACAAGGCTACAAAGTCCCAGGACAAGGACACAAAGTATACAGGATGAAAAAGACACTGTATGGTTTGAAGCAAGCTCCTAAAGCTTAGTATAGTCGCATTGACTCTTGCTTTATTCAAAATGGATTTCACAGAAGCGACTGTGAACCAAGACTTTACACACAAATCAACAAACAAGGTAATAAGCTAATTGTCTACCTATATGTAGATGATTTAATATTTACTGGTGATTTTGGTATAGAGGATTTTAGATTAGTCATGGAAATTGAATTTGAAATGACTAATTTGGGGCTTATTGAGTCCTTTCTGGGCATTGAAGTCCAATAGTCTGAAAATGACATATTTATATCTTAGTCGAAGTATGCAAATGAAGTCTTGAACATATTTAAAATGTTAAACTGCAAGACAACTCCAACACCAGTGATAGCATGTTTGAAATTGAGCAAGGATGATGATGGATCCAATATAGATCCTACGTTGTTCGAAAGGCTTGTTGGAAGCCTTATGTATCTTACTGCAACAAGGCCTAGCATCATGTACTGAGTCATTTTAATCTCAAGATTGATGGAGTCACCAAAGGAATCTCATTGGCAAGCATGTAAAAGAATTATGAGGTATGTAAGTAGAACAAAATATTTTGTTATTCTGTATTCAACCTTAGAAAATTTTAAACTCACTGGATACACTGACACCGACAATGGGGGCAGCATAGATGACAGAAAATACACATCTGGGAAAACATTTCACTTAGGAACAGGTGTTGTATCATTGGCTTCAAAGAAACAACCCATAGTAACTCTTTCTTTAGCAGAAGCACAGTATGTTACAGCTACAAGTGCTACATGTCAAGCCGTTTGGATGCAGAGGATGTTAAGTGATTTGTCATAGAACTAACAAGAACCCACAACCATTTACTGTAACAACAATCCAACTATCACATTGTCAAAGAATCATGTGTTTCACAAGAGAACCAAACACATCGACACAAGGTATCATTTTATCCGAGAGAATTGATAAATAACAAAGAAATCTATTTAGAATTTCGCACGTTCGAAGATCAGGTAGCGGACATTTTTACAAAACCATTGGCAAATGACACATTTCAATATCTCTGAAGCTGTTTAGGAGTGACAAGTTCTGCACAATGAACTTCGTCATGCACAGAGCATGTTTCAGCTCTAAAACATTTTGTAAAATTTTATTTTTGTTTAATGATCCCCATCTACTCATAATTAAAAGGGCATATTGGAAAAATGTAATTATGAGCTGATTGCATATCTAGTCTGCGTTGGCTCTATCACTCACTCAGTCTGTCTTTTTGTCAGTTTGTAGAGCTGCGGAGATGTCAGAGAGTTAGTCAGTCTGTCAGAAGGCTTCGTGCACACTTCCTTGTATTTATTTAACCGTGTTTGTATTCGGCAAGTCAAAATTCTTAGGTAGAAATTAATTACAGTGTTTAATGTAACTCGGTAGCTTCTAGGTGAAGACAAATCAAGTCTGTGTATATGTAGAAGAAGAAGAAATGAAAACAGAAGAAGAAGAAATGAAAACACACATAGAGGAACACAGAAACATAGGAAGATAGGAAGAGAGAGAAGAGTGAAAGGAGAAGAAAATGTTCGCCATGTGTTTGTGAGCCCAAGCTCATAGTTGTGAAATGTATTAAGACCCCAAGCTTTGTAAAAGGTGAAAGATCGAAGTAAAGTCCACCTCATGGGCCAAATTGCCCTATTTTAGGGCGGTAACATATAAGTCTATAGTTTTATGTATTCATTCTCAAGAATGTTGAATATTGTATATGGCACATCTTCTCCATATTTACTTGTGTAAATGTTGTTTACATTTAAGGTCTGTAAAAGAAATCAAGTTTTCCCAAATATTTCACTAAAGTGTGTTTGAGAGTGGATTTGTCGAAAGTTTGAGACTACTTCTGCGAAATAAAAGCTCAGTGAAGAGATGTCCTTGGCGAAGTAAAAGTTGGATTTTCTACAAAGCAAAGAAAAGTATATATATAGTTGGGTTTCTATTGTTATTGGAATTGTTAGTAGAAGTACAAAGCCAAGAAAAATATATATATATATATATATATATATATATACTTTTACTGCGTGGTTCATTTGTTTTTAACTGCCCGGTGTTTCTTTTCCCTTGAGCAGAGTGGGCATGGAGCTCAAATGTGAGGGCATAATTAGAGGCCGAGCCATGTAAGCTCTAAGGAATTCGCTGACTCCACAGCTGGACAGCACGTTGCAGTCATGTCGTTTTCTGATCCAGTTCTCTCAGGTATTCTTCTTCCTCTGCACTGAATTTCAACACAATGTACTGGCCGACACCATTCCCATTCGCAGTAGTATTTCCTCCATCCACATCAGCAGCCCAAGCCACCAACCCTGCCATTCCCCTGCTTAGCCTGCGCCTACGATTATTATTGTGTACTGTGCATCCTACAACCTTCCCATTCCGTTCCAATCAGGGATTCACGAGCCAGCCAGGGCAATTTAAATATACCCCTTCAAGAAATTGCGAGCAGTGGCGCTGTAATAGTCGGTGGGAAAGGCAAAATCATGAAATGCGTATGGATGCCAAAGCACGGGGCTCTCATCGTGCCGAATGAACCAAGGGTAAAAATTATTTGGAGAATCTTTCCCATTTGAAAAACGCTAATTATAATTTTCACTAAATAATGGTTCAGTGAAATAGCTAGTTTCTTATCGTTCACTAAAGTAAGAGAGTTCTTTAAGATTATTGTTTTTCCCTCTTCGTAGCTTTTAGATTTATTTTCTTGTACCATTCTCGTTTCTCATAAGATAACTTCAATGCTCACGAGAAGTGGCGGACTTGACCGAAGTGGAATTTTAAAGAAACGCAGGAAAACTAGAGACTCTTGTGTGGCAAAAACGAGATGAAATACAATACGAGAGAATTCAAATTCATGATAGAAATGAATAAAGATAGGCGTCCAGGTTACCTCGATGAATTCTTGAAGCTGTGATATATGTTTGATAAGTCCATCTAGATCTACATTTCCTCCATCCACTGCGTACACGTCTCTTAACTTTTGTCTAAATTTAGACAGCTCTTCCTTCTTCACTGACGCTGCCCAGAACCTAGTTCAATCAAACAATGAAATAACCTGTGCCTTAATCCACCCGTTACGCACAGGTGAATAAACAATTACATCTTTGAACAAATAAGTTTAAAGATTTCAGTACTCACTTGGAAAATTGTGAAGAATTTATCTGAGTACAGCACAAGATGGAGCCTTCCACTATCAATTGGGTTGCTTCTTTTATTTTAGCAGTTATTTGTTCATCTTCCATCAACGGAGGTCGTTCTTGAAACTTCTTAACCAGTTTGGCGAGGAAAAACATTTCCTTGAGAAGATTCAGGCAGTCAGTTTTGTTGTCACGGACATCTTCAAATCTCTCTGCGACGTTTGCAACCACAACAAAGCATGTTTTAACCATGTGCTCCATTTCCATTCCCTGTAAGACACCGCTAACAACTGTTTTGATCGCGTCGGTTGGAATAACATCTTTCTGAAAACCATAAAATAAAGAGAAATGAGAATTTAAATAAATAAGATGGCACAACTAATTGATGAGAGTAAAATTGTGAAAGAATTTAATACTCACAGCGACGGTTATTACCTCGGAGAGGAAATCTTTCAATTTAGTGTAGCTTTCGGAAGTGGGTAAATATAGTTGTGCCCACGGCTTCCCATGGAAGGATATTTTCCCTCCCTAAAACAAAAGCCAAAAAATATAAAAACACTTCTGTTAAATAAATAAATTAAATGTTTTCTTAATAACAGTTGGTTGGGATTTACGGATATCGATCTAACACATGTTTTTATCAAAACAAACACAGGTTTATCGAAACAAACTTATATGCAGTTATATGACTTGCCAAAATCTGCATTTAGGATTCAGATTGACGATAGAGCCACGTACCTCAATGCGTCCCAGAAGTTGAGATATATGCCCGATCAGAGAATCTAGATCGGCATGCTCTATATCATGAATTAATACAAACAAAAAATCATCATAAACATAAAACTAATTAATATAAATATAAAACAAACACAATTTAATAAACATATAAACTAATTAATATAAACATAAAATAAATACTATTTAATAAACATATCCTTTTTTAAACCACCTTTTTAGTGAAATTATTTAAATCTTAATCAAGATGCATTTAAGCATAACAAGATACCACGACCATGAAATTAATCCGGATTATATACTTGTTACACTACAGTTAATTTTGTTGATCAACTCAAGGAAATCCAAAATCCACATAATATCTAAACACCTATAGGTATAAATATTTATATATTCAGTTAATACCCATTTCGGCATTCAGTTGCGTGTACACGTCACTTAAGTTTTGTCTAAATTTAGACATCTCCTCTTTCGTTGCTGACGCTTCCCAAAACCTGCAATCAAACGATGGAATTCCTTAGTAAAAAGCACAAGAGACCTCTGCTATAAAGTTATAAAGAAGCGAATAAACAATTACACCTTTAATCAAATAAGATTAGAGTTTCAGTATTCACTTGGAATATTTTGATGACTTTATCTGAGTACGGCACAGGAAGTAGCCTTTAATTATCAATTCGGTTGCTTTTTTTATTACATCAGTTATTCTTTCCTTCAATTTAGGGCGTTCTAGAAACTCCTTAACCAGTTTGGCCAAAAAAAACATTTCCTTGAGAAGAATGAGGCACTCAGTTTTGTTGTTAGCAACATCTTCAAATCTCTCTAAGATGATTCCAACCAACACAAAGCATGTTGTAACCATGTGCCCAATCTCCATTCCCTCTAAGACACCGTTAACGACTGTATTGATCGCGTCGCCTGGAATAAGATCTTTCTGACAACCATAAGATAAGGAGAAATGAGAATTAAATAAATAAGATAGCATAATAAATTTATGAATCTCAAAATTTGAAAGATATTTAAGACGCACAGGGACATTTATGGTCTCGGTGAGGAAGTCTTTCAATTTGATGAAGCTTTTTGAAGTGGTCGGTAAATATTGTAGCACAGTCGGCTGCTTTCCTGGGGACGGTATTTTATCCTCCTATAACAGAAGACAATACAAAATCAATTATTTCTGCTAGAGGAATCCAGTATAATTGCGCTGCAAAGACAAGAAGCCCAACTGCTTGTCATCGACTGTACTTTAATCAAATAAAATGTATACAGTAAATAAAATAGCTAAATGTTTCTCAACTGTTGAGATTTACGGAGATTCAACACAGTTTCATAAAAAAACAAACCCATATATTTGGAAAACTGCATTTAAGATGACGTGTGAAAATGGGATGCTTTAAAATAAAAGTAAGATGACGTGTAAAATGGGATGCTTTAAAATAAAAGTAAGATGACGTGTGAAAATGGATGCTTTAAAATAAAAGTAATTTAAATTCATTGTGCTGTTGATGTTTGAATGATTTTTTTTTTTTCAGATTCCTTATGTTTTCTTGGTTATATCTAATTTAAAGAGAAATTTTGGTTATATGAATGTATTAAAAAAAGACATTGACAAAAAAAACAGAGTATTTATTCATTGTATTAAAAGTAGCAAAGTGTTTATAATTAGTATGGGGAGATGTTGTAACTAATATTGTTATGTTAAGTTATATAACATCAAGTTACTATGAAAAATAAATAAAAATACAAATGATGCAGTCTTAAACAAAAAAAAATTAAGTTATATTGATTTGATATTAAAACTAGATATATCAAGAATAGAGAGAGATTAAATATCTTCAGATGTAATTTTTTTCTTAACCTACTATAATTGAAAAATATCAAAATTACCAATTTAATTTTTATGTCTTTAAAAGAAAAAGCATTACATATTTAAATTCATTTTCATTCCACATCTTTACCTATTTTATGTCTGTAAAAGAAAACACATTACATATTTAAATTCATTTTCATTCCACATCTTTACACCAAAAGAGAATTGCTGTTAAATCTTGACTTGACAAGATATCATTGCGGTGAGGCTAATAAAATATGAAATGATTGAGATTGAGGATTGATATGAAATACGAGCATCAACGTTACCTCGATTAGTTTCAAAAGTTGAGATATATGCGTAATCAGCTCATCTAGCTTATCTGCATTTAATTCTATATCACGTCCAGCGGCATCTTCTTGTATCTTGTCGATAATATGTGTCATGGTTTGATCGGCGGAAGAGGAGGATCCAGGACCTGATGGAGGAGCTGGAATAGCAGACGAGGATGAAGCATCTATAACAGAAGACGGTGCAGCCAAAGAAGACGGTGGAGCCAAAGGGGACGGGAATGGAGCAGAAAACGGTGCAGCCATTAAAGAAGCATTTGGGGGCGCAGAGGAAGGAGAAGGGGTATATATTGCTGAAAAGCAAGAACAACAAAACGAGAGACAAGAACAGCTCCAGTCCTTTGTTATCGATGATGGAGCAGAAGACGGTGCAACCAAAGAAGTATTTGGGGTAGCAGAGGAAGGAGAAGGGGTATATATTGCTATCGAGGATGGAGCAGAAGACGGTCCAACCAAAGAAGTATTTGGAGGAGCAGAAGAAGGAGAAGGGGTATAGATTGCTGAAAAGCAAGAACAACAAAAAGAGACGCAAGAACAGCTCCAGTCCTTTGTCATCGTTATTCAAGAAGGTGGCCAAGCTCAGTCAGACCTTACAATGAGAATAAGAATCAAGAAGGCCAAGCTGAAACCTTACAATGAGAATAAGAAAAACAGAAATTTGAAACTGAACTATGAACTCCAATACTCACCACGCAGCCTGCAACTCATCACAATACTCACGCTATATGATATAGCAGACGTTTTATATCAAAATATCCCATGGCCTATCGGTTTGCTTTGCTTGCACGAATCCCATTTTAATATTAAAGGTAAAGTAAAAATAATCATAGATATTCTAAAAGATAATCATGTTTATTGATAATTTTGATTCTAATATCCCATGTCCTTTCAGTTTGCTTTGCTTGCACGAATCCCATTAATATTAAAGGTAAAGTAAAAATAATCATAGATATTCTAAAAGATAATCATGTTTATTGATAATTTTGATTCTAATAGGCAGGATCAAATTTATGTTTTTATTTTAACAAGTTTAAAGAAAAAAAAGTGAAATTGAAATCGTGTATTAGATTACTCCTAAAATGTTATTGGAGGAAAGGATTTGTCACATTTGCGAGTCTACAATCATTGATCATGAAAATTACTTTCTCTTAGAGAGTGCCATGCCTACACCCACATTAGATCTCACTTGCTCCAACATTGACCTCTCCAAACTTCTAACCCCTTAAAAGTATGGCCAAAGATGCTTCTCTTTAAGCTTTTTGAACATAGAAATAATATTTTAAAACAAAACAAATAATCTATATCTTGTCTTTTCTTTTAAGATCTGATAAATTAAATTTGGTCTTAGTTAATCATCGTCATTATTATCATCCATTTAAAATAATTGTAATTATATTTATTCTCCTTGAATTTGAAAATTAAGTAAATTATATGATAAAAAAAATATTTATTCTTCCACTTTTATAGATACTGACAAGTTTAAAATGAATATATTATTTCACTTTTATAAATAATGAAAATTTTAAATAAATTTTATAGATAATAAAAAAATAATAAAAAATATATTATGAGAATCTTTATTTGTATTAAGTATTTGTTAGGATTACATAAGAAATTTTCTGGTCTTGCTCTTTCCAAATTTCAAGTTGTTCCTACTCGATTATATATGAAAAACCATCGTGTTAAAACTATTATGTTATCCTGGATCATGATAAAATTTAAACTATTATGTTATCTTAGATCATGATAAAATTTGAGAGAAATATATAGAAATTTATAATTAGTATATACTCAAAGTTTAAATTATGTATTAATATGTTAATCTAAACCTTCATAGTTTGCATGGAAGACAAGTAATGGTTATATGTTTAAATTATGTATTAATATGTTAAGCTAAACCTTAATAGCTTTCATTGAAGTTATAACTGTAGAAGTAATGGTCATATGTGAAAATAGATAGTTAATGTTGATTAGAGATATATTTGTATAGATGAAACTTAAAAAAATATGTCTCATATTTACTAGCACAACCACTATGAAACTTATTTAAATCTTAATTTGAGTATAACAAGATATGACGACCATGAAATGAATCTCCATTCTACACTTGTTACACTCAAGTTAATCTTGTTAATCCACTCAAGAAAATCCAAAATCCCAGATAATATCTAAACACCTATCGGGTGTGTGTTTATATATATATATATATATATATAATTCAATTTCATATAATAAATTTGTATTCCTTTAAATTTTAATATTCCCAGACACATTATGAAAAGTCATATAATTAACATTGTATCCCACCTCAAAAGAAAAGTACATGCTTTAAAGAATCATTTGAAGCATAATCATTAAAGTGTAAGGATAAGGTCATTCAAAATCATGAGAAGAATATATACAAGGAATTAAGTCATGTGTAGCTATAATGATCATTAGAGAACTTTTTTTTCACACGAAACAACAATGTAACTTCTTATTCAATAAGAATCAAAGTTACATATATCAAAACCTCTACATTCATTCTTCACAACAACATTCACACTTTTAGAAAAAAACAAAAACTAGACATAGAACCTGTCCCTCAAAGAAACTAACCCTTCAAAAGACTATGGAAAATTGTTTACAAAAACAAACTATCCCCAAACTATTGACTCCATAAGTCCAATTACAAACATCAGACCCACAAGAATAGAAGATAGAAATGGAACCACAGTCCACGAGCTGCTCATAAAAAAATCCTCAAAGGATAACAACCCATTCATCTCCCCAATGGCTGACTTTGAGAGTTCATTTGCCACCTGGTTATAATCTCTGAAAATGTGTTTAAAGGAAATATAGGAAAAATATAAGCTTAACTCCTGAATCCACTACTTCCAATGCTCCTGGAAAATAGATCGCGGATCATTTCTACCTTGAGCCCATCCTAAGATAGCATGAGAATCCACAACAACTAAAATCTCAATGATACCTCTCTTTCTGGCAAACCAGAGGAGCCCCCATAATGCCAATAGTTCTGCAAAAGTATTAGTTCCTTCACCTGTTCCCATCTCCAATTTTATAAAGTGATATTTCTTTATGTAAAGCACCATTCCTGCACTGCACTTACCTCGATTTGATGCACCATTAAAATAACCGAGAGGTTGGTCTCTAGGAAAATTTGGTTGAGGATGAACCTTTAGATTTTTTACCTTTCTCTTTCTTTGAAATTCCAAAAACCCTGCAATAATATTAGTGCACATAACAGTAGTAGAGGGGATAATATTTTGGAAAATAAACATGTTTCTTGATTTCTAGATTTCCCACAAAGTGAATAAAGGGATGCCTCTAAATTTTACCTTCCTTCCAAACCAAGAAGCCATACTATCTTCAAAAGAAGAAGAACCCCAAGCATCTGAAATGTGTAATAAATTACAAACCCTTGACCAAAATTCTTTAAAAAAACTGCATCTATAAAAAAAGATGTGAGACAGTTTCGCTCTCGGCCATACATAGAATACAGGGTCCCGGACCAAATAAACCCCTATGCTGGAGGTTGTCCCAAGTTAACACTTTTGTTTTTAAGAAACAACCATATAAAACATTTAATTTTTAATGGGCAGTCTCATTTCCACAATCCTTTTCCCCACCAACAAGTGGTCTTTTTACCAAAGGAATCCATTAGAAATTCATAAGATAATTTCGCTGTAACATTTCTGGACTGTTTATTGTATTCCCAAAAGATACAATCTTTTTCATTTTTTAGCTTAACACCAGACCTATTCAAATTAAGAATGAACACATTTCATTCCTCAAAGACCGTATAAGGAAGATTTAAATCAGAAGAAGATAACTAGTACTGATTATTGAACCCAGAATTACTTTTGATCTGTTCCAGGACCATAATATTTCTACTGTGTAGTTCAGCTAAGAGCTCCCTCAAGAAGAGTTGACATTCAATCATACCTGCAATGGGATTGATGCCCAAAACAATCTGATAACTTGATCCAATCTTCCAACTAAAGCAAGGAACCAATACATGATAAAATTTCATGAAGCTTCTCTTGACTATCGAATCGTTCTGAAAGAATTTTGTAGATTCATGTATCTAGAAAAAGATTGAATACACCTTTATATATTTAGCAAGAATGACCTTGCACCACAATCCTTCGACAAACATTAACACCATAAACGTTTTGCACATAGATCCTTGTTGAAAGACCTAAGTTCCTTCATCCACCAACCACCAAAATATTTAGGCCTTGCAATGATTCCCCAAGAGAAAAGATGGAATTTTACAGAATCCATACTACTTGCCCAAATAAAATGTGCAATCCTGCTCCTGATAATGGAGATCACTGAAACATGAATGGTCATTAAGGAGAACCAGAACACCGAGATACTTTGATGAATAGAGGATTCCAAAATTAGTCTACCTCCTAAAGAGATGAAATTGAAAGACCAGCATTTGATATGCTTCTCAAATTTTTGCGCCGGGAGGCGCTCTACAGTCCAATATGAGGGAGATCTTGTAACATGTATGTGTCACGTTACATGTAGCCTTACACCTAATAAAACATAAAAAGTAAAAAATGATAATATGAGGGAGATCTTGTAACGTGTATGTGTCCCGTTACATGTAGCCTTACACCTAATAAAAGATAAAAAGTAAAAAATGATAATATGAGGGAGATCTTGTAACGTGTATGTGTCCCGTTACATGTAGCCTTACACCTAATAAAACATAAAAAACCATAGTAAAAAGTGAAGTACCATATTATGTGGGCCATTAATAAATTCATGTCATCTAATAAAACGTAAAAAGTGATAGTAAAAAGTGAATTACCATATTATGTCGCCATTAATAAATTCATGTCGGTTCATAAAATAAAAAATTATGGAAAGTATTTAAAAAAAAAACACGCTGGCTCATAAAATAAAATGCTATGAAAAGTAATTAAAATATCGATGTTCATTTATAAAATAAAAACTTAAAACTTAAACCCGGATCTATCAATCAAGAGATATCAAATTTCTTGAGTTTAAATTTAAAAAAAGAAATACACCTCAAGAAATTGGATCCCTCTCGGTGCTTGATAGATACGGGTTTAAGATGGATCTATGTTGGTTTATAAGCAATCCCCTATCATGCAATGAATACTTATTTGTCTTAAAAAAAACAATATATTTGAATCTGTCATCCAGATCAGTTATTTTATAAGGGAATAGAGAAACAATTTGTTCATACAGGACTGAGTCATTCCCATTTACCAGAAATTGAGATATTTGAGCACTTATCAACATACTTGAAGCATCACAAAACATAGAAAAAATATAATGATGGGAATGCCATTCCTCAATAGTATCTCTCCCAAAAAGAAGCACATCATCCACAAAAAGTAGATGCGAAATAGAAATGGATTCGTAAAATTTTATACTTTTGATCAAGTGTTCCTTTTTGGCTTCATTAATTATCCTACTAAGACCATCAATGACCAAGATAAACAGAAGGGGAGATAATGGGAATACTTTTCTAAGACCCCTACTGCAAGAGAAAAAGGGATTTGGAGTACAATTGACTGAAATAGAAAAGGTTGCAGAAGATATACATACCATAATCCAACTAGAAACCTCCATAGATAGCTCAATTTGATTGAGGATAAAGCGTAGAAAGGACCAATCGATGCAATCATATGATTTTACCAAATCAACCTTTAGAATGAGAGCCCAAAGTTTCTTCATTTTCACAGTGTGCAAGCATTCTTGAGCAAGACCTACATCATCTGAGATTTGTCTGTTTGGAAAGAAACCAAATTGTTCTTCAGTAATAAACTTGCTTAAGAATGGCCTAATTCGATTAGCAATAATATTTGTGATTAGCTTATAGATCAAATTCCATAGATAAATTGGTCGATAGTCATTGAGTGACTTGGGGCAATCCTTTTTTGGAATAAGAGTGATATGAGTCTGATTTAGATATTTTTGCATTAATCCTTTCAATATAGATTCATTAACCATATCCACAAGCTCCCTTCCCAACAAATCAAAGAAATGAAGAAAAAACTCCATTGGCCAGCCATCTAGCCTGGGGCTTTTACCCTTAGCAAATTGAGATAAAACTTATTTTACTTCATCAATGCCTACTTCTAACCCAATCTGCTTTCCTTCATCTTCATCAAATAACCTAGAAAATTTACGAATCACTTTCAGTTGATGATCTAGATGAAGTTCAAAATCCTTTTTGTAAATACCTTTGAAATGATGCACAACTACAAACTCAATCTCACTCTGTTCCTTGACCAACAAACCATTTGAATCCTTCCTCTCCCAAATAGAGTTTGAAATTCCATGTTGGTTTTCAAAACGATGAAAAAAATTTAGTGTTATTATCCTCATCTTCCAACCAGACCGCTTTGCTCTTTAGACGCCAACATTCTTCTTCCAGCCTTAATAATTTTTCTTTTTTTGCTTGCAAATCAATAATTTTACTCTTATTCACAGTTGATAAAAGTTCATAATCATCTAGCTCATACAACCTATTTAGCTCATTTTCAATTAACACCAATTCTTCAGAATCTTTTGCTTTTCTATCTCTTTCCCAACACATAACATCTTTTTTTAAAGAGATAATTTCTTGATAATACTCAACATAGGAGAAAAGTGAATATATTTAGAAAATTCCTTCCATTTAGTAGTAATCAAATTGCAAAAATCCCGCACACCCTGCCAGCTGTGGTTAAATCTAAACGAGAACGAGGTTGATCTTCTATCCAAGTCAAGTTGAAGAATTATAGCTTTATGATTCGATACCTCTGTAGCCACAGACCAATTACGATATCTTTCAACCAAGGAGAAGAGGCGTTCCGACATCATGAAATGATCTAAACTCTTTGCAATACCCGCCTTCCCCAGTCTCCTATTCGACCACATAGGGACCATCCAACTACGAACAATATCAATTAAAGCAATTGATTCAAATAAAGATTTGAAGTACCCATATAAAGGATCATTCACATTTCCTACTCCCCAAACTACATCAGAAGATAGGGTTAAGTTTAAATGCCCAACCAAAATTAAATATGGATCCTGAAGAATGCTCGAATCCTTAACACCATCCCAAAATTCTTGTTTTTTCCTATAGGGGCCATAGATATTTAACATTTTTAAATGATTTTCCATACCTATGATTTTTCCTTCGATCAAAATTCCTGCGAATGTAGAAAAGGACTTTAAAATAACCATTTGTGGATCCCAAGTAACAAGCATAGGTCCACCAGATAAACCAACAATATCTAATGCACATCATTTCCACATAGGCTTTAATTTTCAGAAGATAGTGCAGACATCTACAACTAAAGACATAGTTTGTTGAAGAAAAAGGATTGAAGGCTTAATGTTTCTAGCAACCATTTTAGTGCAGCTCTTTTGGTTGAGCCACCAAGCCCTCTTATGTTTCGGGAAGCAATTACAATTGAGACACATTTTCAAGGGTCACATCCTCTCTAAGAGCCCTAAACTCACTTCTAAAATCTAACCACTTTTGAAATAAATAAGAAACCTTAGGTTTTTCAAAATGAGGCTGGTCCCAATCCAATTTCTTACCCTTCTTTCATTTTGGCTTCTTCCTAATAGTAACATTAGAAATGAGCACCTGAGTGGGCCTAATGGTTAAGTACATGTGTTATCTCTGAGGAGGTCACAGGTTCAAAACTGGCGGGGGGTAGGGTTGCTCATTGGCCCGCTGTGACAAGGCTCGAAGGGTAGGCGACCCCTGGGATAGAGGCTCTCCCTTGGGATAAAGGGTGTCAGGACGTCTCGGCCCCTGCTGAGTCACAAGTTTCTGGTATATCTGGCTTGCGGGCTGTTGGATATACCCTTGGGAGGTTGCTGTTCCCATGGTCAAAAAAAAAACATTAGAAGAACTGATTGAGGATATAGGAAGAGTATCAAAATTTTCCTCAATTATCCCATAAAAGTTTTGCAACTGTTTAATACACCTAGGGTCCATCGACTAAGGAGGAGACTGAGAAACCCAAAGTGGAGAATTTTCAAAATTATTTTTGTGAAAATTTAGCTCCATAATAGGAGAAACCTTCTTAGATAAAGGCCTAAAAAAAGAACTCGGATTTGGATCTACAAGAAAACTATTAGAGACAAAAGGTTTTGAAAGACAAGTCTCCTCCTTATTACTAGCAAGCTCCTCACTAATCAACATATTTCCTCCCTCCAACAATAAAGGTGAATTACATGCCTTCACATTCACACCATAATCCACATTTTCACCAGACAACCCATTTAAACCCAATGCTAAAAGAGACACGGTCAAATTTGAACTAAAAATACGACGGCATATTTGTCTAAATTTCGACAACACTCCATCTAAGACCCGACAAAGTTGTTTTTTTTAAACGTCGGTAAAACTTCGTCGAATATATGACCAACACAAACCCTGGTTGGATATCCAACAACAACTGGTCAAATAACCTATGTCTTTTTTTAGCCAATAAGTTGAATAACCGACAAGCAAGTCGTCAAATATCCGACAACCTATTCATACCAACATGTCGAATAACAAACCAAATTGAGGTCGAATATCCAAAAAATTATTCATCCCAACTTATACAAGTGACGTCCAATATCTGACAACGTATTTCTCATCAATTGTCGAATAAACGACAAGCTTGGACCACAAGCCAACAACAAAATCGGATGACGTTTTGTCATCGGAGGTATAGCATACTCGTCAGATTATTGTTGTGTGGTTATCGAATATGCAATGAATGCCGACCCCAATACTCGACGACGTTTCCATTGGATGTATAGCATGACCATCGCATCTCTGTTGTGTGGTCATCAAATAATCGACGGTGTTGAGGAATTTTAAACAAACAAAAAATCTTAGATATTGGAAACTAGTCAAGCTCCTTATCATTGCATTGCGACCAAAGAAACCACATAATTCCAAGAAATCCCAAGAGAGGAAAATATAAGAGGCTCTGTTAGAAAGAGATCAAAATTCATGCCCGACATAAAATGAAGAAATTCGATGTTGATTGGATCGAGTATGTTTGCATGTAAGACTCGTTTCTAGTGTTGGAATTTCTGATTGGGGAAGAATTAGATGCCTTCCCACGTGAATAAAAAATCAAAAGAGTTTACATATTATGTGGAATAATATGTGAAGGCTCATTCAACCCCTCTATCCATGTTAGTGTGTTTAGAGTCCATGTTGCAAGGTGTTTGTAGATTGTTTATGTAGCTTTATTTTGAAGACAGTTCCTTGATAGTAATTTTGTAAGGAAAAATTAAATTAAGAAGTTTAAAGGAAGGCCATTCTAATTTTCAATAATTTAAAGTTTCTTCATGAGAATGAAAAATTAGCCAAAAAAACAATTTAAAAGAGGAAGGAATAGCTCTTCAAATGTCTCTAGGAGTTCATAAAACCCATAGGTAAATTTTAGATAAGTGATTTCTAGGTTTAACTAAAAATAAATGGAGACCCTTGTCAGGCATGCCATGGGTTCAAATGTAGGGAGATGATAATGATGAGAAAGCAATAAGCTAAAATGTGATTCATGAACGAATATTGTGGGCAACATCCTAACTATTGGTTTCTTGGTTGACTTGCATAACAACCATAGAAAGTACATGCCATTGATCAAGAGAAATACACAAAATACTATGAACACATTACTAAGGTACAAGGTATGTGGGTACCTTCTATAACTCTTATCTATTGATCCAAGAATGATCACATACCACATGCCTCTGTGGTACGTTTGTCTTATTGAAATCATTCTTTGCTTCTTCCTCAAAATTCAAAGATCTAGTTTCCTTCAAGTTGTTATTACCATTTGGTTATGTATGATTCTTACCATTGATTCAATGCATCTATCTAGCTGGAAATGTCATTTTGAGGAAATATTAATTCATAGTATTTATGGATTTTCTTCCTATATAATCCAATTTTATTTCAAGAGATGTTCCATGTGATAATTACAAATGAACACTACTCTTTATACAAGAATAAAAAAATTTGGAGTCATGACTATTCTTCTCTATACTAATGTATAGAAGACAACTTGAAGTTGATTGTGGCCTCAAAATATTTTCCGAACTCCTCAATTGTTCATGAATATTTACTGTTATTATTAGAAGTGTGATTAATTCCAAGAAGGAGCACCGAGGTGATGAATATATGTATGTTGGTCAAAATTGGTAATTGGATCCAACCTAGATGGGAAGTTGTGTAGAATTTGGACATATGGTCGATCAATATTGCCTTATTTTCTACAAGATCTTGGAATCCTCCATGAGGCTCTTCTCTATGATGAAAATCCACTTTCCTTACACTTGTGATATTTGCAAATTTTGCAAACACACCAGGACTAATAATAATGTGAGTGTTTTCTCATAATACTTTGTAGTTATAAAATGATATGAAATCACAAGTGCCTCTTTTCATTTTGCATTCAGGAACATGCAATTAGCATAATTTTGAATGTTTACTAATTTTTTTAGAGGTAGAAAATAAAAATCTAAGAGCTTAAATTTTAGTATCACTTAGTGTGCATATGTTTTATCAATGTGTAACATGATAAATAACATGAATATGCAACCGAGGAGAATTCTTTGGTGGTGAACATGATCTTCCATTGTGGAGAAACAACAAAAGAAATGGTGGCATTAATATTTGGGGATAGAGGGAAATTTTCAATATTGAACATGATGTCCATGGTGATGTTCATAATTCCCAGGGAATCAAAGATGATTGGAATCACAATCCTTTCATGAAATGGTGGAAAAATATGTGGCAAAGTTGGTTACAATGATGATCACAACATACACCACTATGAAAACCTTGGGCATGATGTTCTTGATGAGGTAGGGAATCCATTAGATCAAGTATAAGGAAGTGAAAGTACTAGAAGGTAATAATGATAGATCCACTTCATATTTAAATTTAAATTCATTTGATGGTTTCTTTGAGCAGTAATAAAGAAGCAAGAAGACAATAGGTGGGGATGATAAAATTCAATAAGCAGGTGGATATGCAACATGATAAATAACATGGATATGCAACCGAGGAGAATTATTTGGTGGTGAACAGGATCTTCCATTGTGGAGCAACAACAAAAGAAATGGTGGCATTAATATTTGGGGATAGAGGGAAATTTTCAATATTAAACATGATGTCCATGGTGATGTTCATAATTCCCAGGGAATCAAAGATGATTGGAATCACAATCCTTTCATGAAGTGGTGGACAAAATATGTGGAAAAGTTGGTTACAATGATGATCGCAACATCCACCACTATGAAAACCTTGGGCATGATGTTCTTGATGAGGTAGAGAATCCATTAGATCAAGTCTAAGGAAGTGAAAGTACTATAAGGTAATAACCATAGATCTACTTCATATTTAAATTTAAATTCATTTGATGGTTTCTTTGAGCAATAATGAAGAATCAAGAAGACAATAGGTGGGGATGATAAAAGTCAATAAGTAGGTGGATCGGAACATGCAGCAAGATGTTTTTCAAAACCCAATAGAAAAACAAGGGGCACGTTTGATAACATGCAACGAATTTAGTTGATCTAAATGGATTGTGATGTAGAATAGCCTTGGTGCATACCTTGCAAGAACTTTGGAACATATAATTGATTTCATTATCTCTATTCAATAAGGAATAGATGTTTGAGAAGCAACCAACAAAAAATGCAAGAAAGACATGAAGCATAATATAGAAGTGCAACAGTGCATAAGAAAGCCATGCTTCCTATAGGTTATGTTGCTTATGCAACAAGAGTTAAAAAAATGTTAGATTTATATAAGTATACCTTTCCAGCAAACATAATCAAATACCAGTGATGTATTGAGGAAGAGTTCGACAAGTCAATGACATTTGAATAATACCTTGGAACTCTTTGAAGTAGTAGATCTGTAATTTCAGTCATTGGCATGCCCATCTCAAGTTTATAGTATGTCATTACCTACAAACACCACAACAATATTTAAGTTTGTATAGTGCCAAACAATAAATATGTTACAAAGAAAAAATGCTACTCAAATATGAAATCATATACAAAGTCAAGCCAACCCACTTGTTTATATCAACGCTTTCCTGTGGAAAATCCTGTAGACGAAATAACTATTATGTAGTGTCCTGTGTAAAATCTTGCAAACCAAATAATAAAAACATGTCATTCATATACCAAAATATAAAAATAAAAAAATATTATGCGAATGATATGGCTTTATTGTTACCAATTAAGTGTGTTGTTGAACAAAAACAACTAGAATTCCATATAATAGTTGTATTGCTTCCCAATTCTTATTGAAGAAATGATTTGCAGCAACTCCTACCTCAATTACCAAAAACACACAAAAAAATAGTAGCATTAAAGAGGTTCAAAACTCAAAACATCCACTCTACATGATCTCCAATAACTAACATCATTATTTGTTCATTACTATAAAGGAGACGTACTTGAATATTTTCCTAGACTTATTGATTTCATTGTTAAGTTAAACCTAAATGATAAACATAGAGGAACAATAAGCAAGGTACAAAACTTCATATGGAATAGAATGAGTAAAAAACGTAAAAAATACACTCTGCATGGTCTTTGTTAATGTTAATGCTATTGAAGCATTAACGGTGAGATTCTACCTCAAATTAGAATTGGCAGTATCATGATTTCCACTTGTGGTTCTACATTTTCTAGCTTCAAATTTACATAGTTTGTCTCAAAATTCTATTATGGCTCCTATAACTCTAGAAATTTAGATATCTCTGAATATTTTGCTATTGTTCAATGCTTGGTATTACAAATGTAGTAGCAATTAACATTAACAAAGACAACACTACATGATCGCCAATAACTAACACCATTATTTGTTCATTGCTATGAAGGAGATGTACTTGAAAATTTACATGGACTTGTTGATTTTCACTGTTAAGTTGAATCTAAATGATAAACACAGAGGAACATTTATAAATATACAACTCTTTATAGGAAATAAATGAGTAGAGAACTTAAAACATCCACTCTACAACATCTCCATTAACTATTATCATTAGTTGTTCATTACTATAAAGGAGATGTATCTGAAGATTTGATCGGACTTGTTGATTTCACTGTTAAGTTGATTCTAAATGATAAACATAGAGGAACAAATAAGCAATATACACACTTTATAGGGTAGAATGAATAGAGAACTTAAAACATCCCTCCAATACCTAACATCATTCATTTGTTCATTGCTATAAATGAGATGTACTTAAAGACATGCGTGGACTTGTTTATTTCACTGTTAAGTTGAATCTAAATGATAAACATATAACTGATTTGACTGTTAAGTTGAATCTAGAGGGTATAAGGTTGCTTGAGGATATAATCGACATATCTAAGTTGAGTCAGGACTTACATTGTTGTAATATTGCACAAACCATTGTAATAGCCTAAAAAATAGGCAAACGTCTACCTTCAAATAATATTGAAACGTGGGAAAGCCAAATTCCCTATAGAACCAGGAATGGTATGATTATGAATTATTTAGTTATTGTTTGTAAAACCACTTCCTATACTTGTGATGTTCCATGAAGGTCATGTTTTGAAGACCTAGGGTTTGAGGACATAAACCCTAGGATGGAAATGTAGACTTAGAGGCTAGTGCTTGTCTTGTATGCCATGTGCTTGTTTGATGCAAGATAGATAAGGTTTGCAAACCCAAAGGAATACAAGACCACTAACACGAAGACCTTGAGCATGGTCAGATGATTTGTTTGGAGGGACTTGGAGCTTGATGTGATTTCATGATTGATGTTGTTTGGAGAGATTCCTTTCTTGGGAATGTGATGTGATGATGTACTTGGATGTTCACCTGTGTGATACAAATGACGAAGCGATCAAGTTTGGTTGGAATTGATTTCTTATAGCAAGGGGAATTTGGTGGCTAGGGCTTGAATTGTTCCAACTTTGTGATAAATCTATGGTATGTACTTCATATTTTTAATATATATGAAGTGTTCCATGTTTGCAAACTATGCATTCTCACAAATTTGAATTTGAACTTATGTTATCTTCTTGATTGGGTAGATTCTACTATTGGTTGTGCATGTCGATTTGACATAAAATAGAGATGAAATGGTAGAGTGATTTATCACGTCTAGAAGATAAGGGAGACGATTTACTGATATTATAATATTCTGTGCTAAGACATTTCAGATCTGTTATATGCTTGGAAAGTGTTCCCTAAGGGTTGTAGCTTTGTGGTATTAAAGTACACTTGAATAATATGTATTGTATTGAGCTACTTTGTGAAATTAGGCCAAATTTAAGTGAAATATTGTTGCTGTAAATTCATATTTCAGATTTGTCCCTGAGGATAAAAGTTCACAGGAAATAGATCCAGGAAACCTCAAGGTTGAGGTGAAATTTCTGAAATTGCATTAAAATTTAAAAGTTATATTCACGAAACTTTTACACGGTATTAGAGCTTATTGGGATGGAATTTATTTCTTTTTATTTTGAAGGCCAAATATTTTGGTTGGTGAACCTAGGTGTGGTTTTAATGGTGAAACTGTAATATCCCTTGTTAGGAATTTTATTAAAATGGCAATTTTTCACTTTTTTCCCTAGTTAGACCTTTGACTAGTTTTGATCTCTAGGTCCCAAATTTGCCCCAAATGATCCCAAATATTCTGAGAAGGTATATGAATGATATTAGAACATAAATATGTGTTTCAGGGATGCCTTTAGACCTTTAAAATACTTTTGCAAATCCTCTTTCAATTCTGGTCAATGTAGGTAACTTTACTAGTGATTTCCCTTTGACTAGTATTGGTCTCTAGGTCCCAAATTGACTCCAAATGCCTTCAAATATTCAAGGAAGGTGTATGAATGATATTAGGACTTGAATATAATGTTCAGGGATGAAATATGGCCACCCAAAGGCCTCTTCAAGTTCTCTTAATATTATGGACCAAGTATGCAATTTTACTAGTAATTTGGGGTTCAAATCCCCTTGGGGTAAGTACTGAAAATGGCTTCCCAAATGCCTCCAAACCCACTACAATTTTTGAACAGGGGTAGGTAATGTATTAAGGATGTTATTAAGGTCTCATCTGCACCATTAATTGATTATTATATCTGTTCCAACCCTCTCCCATTCAACTGCAAAAATCACCAATTCGGCCCTTGGGGAAATGGCACTATTTCTTCTCCCAATGCAATTAAACTGAGTAAAAATACTTCAAATGCTCAAGTACAGTACATTAAACTTGTAAAATACAACCATGGTAGTCCATTAATCACAAATGCATCAGATAATTATCCATTCATTCGAAATCATTAGCATTACATTGATTCACAACAAGGTAGTGGGGAAATGGCACTGTCCTTTCATTAAAATTGAGATTTATACATTTCTACTTGGAATTTCGACATGAAAATTTCTGGAGATGAAGAACAGAGTATTTACTTCATATTATGAAATAAATGGGGCATTATAAGCTCCTCCAAAGAGTATAATAGCTCACCAAAAATGCCCTCCCTCAAGGATCAAGAATATGCCATCAAAACTGGAAATGGTTGAAGGAGTGAGCTGCAATAGAAGAAACCATGAGATGCCCTATAGCTTACACCTACAAATAAAGACTCCATTAAAGCTCCAAATGAAAATTCTAAATGGCCTTTCCAATTTCCAACTTGGATGGGAATCTTTCACCCTCGAAATTGGCTAAGGCAACCAACTAGTCATCCACCAACTCTCCCTCTTCACAAATGCAATTGCAAATTCTACAAATGATAAAAAGTTGGTTTCATTATTTTTTATTGACATTTATAAAGTTCTAATGTCCTCCATGGGTCGAATTCCTTCCAAGAGACTCATGCCAACTCAAGTTGGGAAGAGATTCCAAAGAACGCCACTTGTACAACAATTCCTAGTCTCCCACTTCCACCAAATCACATGTGGAAGCATCTTAGCTGCCCTAATACCCTTGAGCGCCCTTTTGGAGTCTATTTTTAGCCTTGACATTTCATATATGTCATATGTCAGCCTTCAGGTCTGATTTGTGTCATAGTTGTCATAGCATCTTCATCATTGTTGTCATAGAGCTAGGGAATCTAACCCAAGTGTCTCACTAGCTCCAAATTGCCTCTTCCTCTTCCATGGGAGTTACTCTTCCTCTATATTTAAATCTTGGATGAGTCATGCCATGAATAATACCTTTTGGACTCCCCCAAGTATGTTACCATTCATGTTGAATTCGAATTGGTGAGAGAATGATGCCAAGTGTAGTGGGGAAATCTAGCCATATGTGGGTCCCACTTCCTCCATGTGTCTTCATGATCAAATACCACTTTGATTTTCACTTGTATATATTTATTTATCTCCTTTATTAAATATTTATGCCACTCTAATGTTCAAACATCATTTTTTATCCCCATTATTCCAAATCCCAAAGCTTCCACCCCAAATCTAGAAAACTAGTAATTTTCCTCCTTGGCAATTATTTGACCTTTAACATCAATTTTACAAACTCTAATGAATATGGCCAATGTGATTAGGCCATTGTGATCCAATTCCAAATTTGGGACATGAAAAATACTCCCTTCCCAATATTGCTTGTCCTCAAGCAATTTCAAACATGGGTGTTGAAGAACCTACTTCCTGTATAATTCTTTGAAGTTTCCATTGAAATGCCCAACCTTGAGTCTTTGAGTTTCCATGAAGATTTTAGAGAGGAACCACCATGCTTGCTACTGCACTACTCTGATAAAAATCACTTTATTAATTGGGAAATCCATCTCCCATACTGCTTGTTTTCCCAAAAAATTTGAAACCAATGAGATAAAAATTATTCTAGGGTCCCATTACTTGTATTGCACCCCAACAATTAAGAGTGCTCTCCAACCCACACCATTAATTAAGAGGATTCCTTGATCCCATTTTCTTGTATTCATTCTTCCAAAAATCATGAGTGCAAAATATATATCATCAAAGTACATAACAACATAAGGAAAATGTACATCGAGAAGATGATTCATCAAAGAATCATGAAAGTGCTTGTACCTCCAAATAAGTAGACCATCATTTTTCAAGTGCATACAAGCATCGAGTGAACAATCAAATCTGATCCAATGACATAGGTGAGTATCCCATGTCCTATAATGCTGCTCCAAAAATATGTAAGATGCATCAAAACAATCAGCCCTGTATTCTTTCATCCACATAGTTAATCAAGTTCCTCCAACAACAATTGAACTAAGCAAGGAGCAAGGAAGATCATGAGTCTTCAAGTGACTCAAGTGAACATCATAAGCGTGTCCATGAAGATATGTATCATCACAAGGAAAAACAATATTCTACTGTAAATGTAAATAATGAGGTGCTCTATTCATGTCATCCTCAAAATGAGAGGTAGGAGTTACATACCCCTCATGTGGCACCATTAGAAAAAAACCTTTCACCCAATTTTCATCCCCAATTGATGTGGCTGAAAAAGAAGTAGGGGATGAGTAATTATGAACCAACCTTAAATCCCTACAACTCTTACCATTGAAATATTTAATTCATCCTCTCCATAATCGGCTGGTCCAACTATTGTGAGATCATGTTCCTCCTCCAAGGATTTGCAATTCTCTCCATGAGGCAACTCATAATCCCTCTGAACAAGGACAAGTGCTTGTACTTCTTCTTGTTTTAGTGTAGAATCTTCAAGAACCTACATATCAACATGTACCTCATGTTCCACAATTATATTAGGTTCCTCTTTTGTGACAAATTATTTCATCCTTTTCCTTGAAAAGAGAACAATTGCTCATTAATTTTTCCGACTTGCTTCCAAGTTCACTAAGCAACAATTTGAACTCTTGAAATTATTGCCTCCACTTGTCTTCAAAGAATGGTTTAAGTAATTTTATAAACTCCTCATTCTCCTCTAAGGTTCCTTTCTCATCCTTACTCATGGTGACCAATGAATGCACTTCTTCTCCTACTTCTTCCCTTTCACCAAAGTACATCCAGTTTCAGTTTCTAAGGGTGGTGGCTTATTTCTTTGACTCCTAGTATTCATTAATGTTCTACCACATTAGGTTCCAAGACCATGCTCTGATACCACTGTAATATCCCTTGTTAGAAATTTTATTAAAATGGAAATTTTTCACTTTTTCCCCTAGTTAGACCTTTGACTAGTTTTGATCTCTAGGTCCCAAATTTGCCGCAAATGATCCCAAATATTCTGAGAAGGCATATTAATGATATTAGAACATAAATATGTGTTTTAGGGATGCCTTTGTACCTTTAAAATACTTCTACAAATCCTCTTTCAATTCTGGTCAATGTAGGTATCTGTACTAGTAATTTCCCTTTGACTAGTATTGGTCTCTAGGTCCCAAATTGACTCCAAATGACTTCAAATATTCAAGGAAGGTGTATGAATGATATTAGGAATTGAATATAATGTTCATGGATGACATATGGCCACCAAAAGGCCTCTGAAAACTCTCTTAATATTCTGGACCAAGTATGCAATTTTACTAGTAATTTGGGGTTCAAATCCCTCTGGGGTAAGTACTGAAAAGGGCTTCCCAAATGCCTCCAAACCCACTCAAATTTATGAACAAGGGTAGGGAATGTATTGAGGATTTTATTAAGGTCTCATGTGCACCATTAATTGATTATTATATCTATTCCAACCCTCTCCCATTCAACTGCAAAAATCAACAATTCGACCCTTGGGGAAATGGCACTATTTCTTCTCCCAATGCAATTAAACTGAGTAAAAATACTTCAAATGCTCAAGTACAGTACATGAAACTTGTAAAATACATCCATGGCCATCCATTAATCACAAATTCATCATAGAATCATCCATTCATTCGAAATCATTAGCATTACATTGATTCACAACAAGGTAGTGGGGACATGGCACTGTCCTTTCATTAAAATTGAGATTTATACATTTCTACTTGGAATTTCGACCTGAAACTTTTTGGAGATGAATAAAAGAGTATTTAATTCATATTACAAAAGAAATGGGGCATTAGAATCTCCCCCGAAGAGTACAATAGATCACCAAAAACGCCCTCCCTCAAGGATCAAGAATATGCCATCAAAACTGGAAATGGATGAAGGAGTGAGCTGCAATAGAAGAAACCGTGAGCTTCCCTATAGCTTACACCTGGAAATAAAGACTCCATTAAAGCTTCAAATGAAAGTTCTGAATGGCCTTTCCAATTTCCAACTTGGATGGGAATCTTTCACACTCGAAATTGGCTAAGGCAAGCAACTAGTCATCCACTAGCTCTCCCTCTTCACAAATGCAATTACAAATTCTACAAATGATCAAAAGCTGGTTTCATTATTTCTTATTGACATTCATAAAGTTCTAATTTCCCCCATGGGTCGAATTCCTTCCAAGAGACTCATGCCAACTCAAGTTGGGAAGAGATTCCAAAGAACGCCACTTGTACAACAATTCCTAGTCTCCCACTTCCACCAAATCACATGTGGAAGCATCTTAGCTGCGCTAACACCCTTGAGCGCCCTCTTGGATTCTAGTTTTAGTCCTGACATGTCATATATGTCATATGTTAGCCTTCAGGTTTGATTTGTGTCATAGGTGTTAACACCCAAAAAGTGCTCACTAGCTCATTTCCTTATTCACATGACCCATTTGTCCACTTTTTCACCATTTGAGCCTCTAAAGCCACCAAAAGGTCACCAAAAGACCTTAATACGCCCCTTTCTCCACTCAAAATGAATATTTTTCCTCAAAAAGTATAAAAAACCCTCAAAAAGGGTCCAAAATTCCCAAAAATATTAAAAAGGGAATAAAAATATTAAAAATATTCAGAAAAGGAAAAAGGAGGGAAAAGGTACCTAAACCATGTTGGTCAATACCATTGGTTTCCTCAAAACCATAAATGGTATTCCCCACCACCAAAAACTATAAAAAGGTGGTAGGGGCTCCTCACTTTCCATCCATCCATCATCCTATCCTCATGCTGCCAAAATCCCTTTTGAGCAATTGCCCACCTTTTTGAGCCTTGCACAAACCAGAAAGCATTGGAGAAGAAGAGACCTTTGGAGCTTGGAGCTGCTCACCCTTGGAGCTACTCAACAACCTTCACCATTTGGAGGTATTACTATTTCAAGCACTTGCTTGCCCTTATTTTCAATACAAAAATCTTTTTCATACATTGTCAATCGTTTTTACTTTCCATAATGTTTCCATTATTTGCTTCATAGATCCATGGTTAATGTAGTTTAGATTAATTTGTTCTTTATTTCTATTGAAACTGCTGCTACTAGTTAGCAGGTGCCCATTGCACTAAGCTTGGTTGCAAAACCAAGCCAACAGTTTTTGGCGACTCCGCTACTTTTGAATTCTTAGATCTCAAATTTTATTTTTGCTTTAGATCTTAGTTTTTGTTATTATTAGTCAATTTAATTCATAGATCTGCCACCCTAAACAATAGAGCCGTTGCTGCTCTAGATCTTGGCCCATTTTGTTGCCATTAACAACCCGAAATTTTCAATTTTCGGGTTCATTTTTCGGCGTCCGCGTACGGCTTTCGCCTCGCAGCTTTTTGCCAAACAGTCGCACGGCTCATCGCGACTGCGCGGCTCTTTTCCGCGTGGTTCACCGCGGCTTCGCGACCAATTAGCACGCTACACACCGCGGCTTCGCGGACATTTTCCGCACTGCACATCGCGACTGTGTGACGAAATCCCGCGCTGCACATCGCGGCTGAAACCCGCGCTGCACATCGCAGCTTCGCGGCTTAAACCAGCACTGCGCATCGCCACTGTGTGATAGAAACCCGCGTGGTCCATCGCGGCTGTTCTGTTAAAACCCATGATGCCAATTTTTTCCATTCGGCCAATCCATTTAAAAAATTAATTTTTGTGGTATTTTATGCCCAATTAGCACATTTTATAGTATTAAAATTCCTGCATTTTTTACAGCCATAGAAATTTTTTACTATTTAGAATGCTCCTTTAAAAAGTCTTTTTAAAAATTTTCAGAAATTGAAAGAAGGATTTATTTGCATTTTATCTAGATAAAAAATTTTACTGTTCACTTCCTTGATATTTTGCCCATAGAAAATTTTAAAAGAAATCCATTTATTTCTTAAAGAGGTCATATTATTTGCTTTCCTATTTCAAAAGATACTTTGTTTTTTGAATATTTTCTGCAAAGCATTTACATTTTCAATTTCAGTTTAAAATACCACACGTGCACCCACTCAAACACATAATTTAAACTGAGCCTTAAAATTTACCCTAACTTCAACCAACTTTTAACCCCACTTGGGGAGCACTTAAAAGAACTTTGTAGTTAGGTAGAATTGAGGGGATAGGTGTTCCAATAACACCCCTCAGTTATTACATTTGAGACATAGCTGTTGTCCTTTAGGGAACCAAAATCTCCTAGTATTTTTTGGCACGGTCACAACCAGTTTATCGGAAGGCCTCTCCCCTAGGAGGGTTGAAGTCGTGAGGATGGTTCCGGAAGCCTGAGTGGAATACCGAAATCCATTAAATAACCAAAGGCTACCATTCGCAGTTCTCGGGATATCCCTGTATGGGGGTATTGCGGTAAAAAGACCAAACGACAGATTTACCTTTTCTGGACGTGTCATGAACGGAGTATCCTAGTAGCCATTCTTTAGGACTGATTACCCGGTGTCCCTCCTGGTAGGGGGATATCTAGCCGTTGATTCAACACTCAATATTGTCTGACTTGGATTTCATCACCTTGCAGACAATATCGTTTGTTGACTCACAATACTTTTAGTTAGGTGTTTGCATTATACAATCCACCTTTGGTCTAGTAACACCTCTTTTTTTTCTAGAAGCTGTTTGACTGTTGGTATTCTGACCATTTTTGTTGCATCCCTCCACTTATTATAGCACAACTGCTATAATAAGTGCTTTTTGAGGTTTATTTTTTGGCCTGAGAGCCTTTATTTTTACTCCCCTTTTTGCACCCTTGGTTGCACTAGGGTTTCGAGTTTTTTATACATTACCATCTTACACAGAAATTTTTTTACAAAACATATTTCTCACCATTGAGAATTTTAGACGATCTCGTCGTCTTCAGGGTGAACCCCCCAGAGTTCAGTCTACTTGGCTCTCCACATCACCGACGTCAAGCCTTATCCCTTGACTCGACACATCATCGGTCAAACATACAGTCATCCGATTCTGACATGCCTCGTTTCACATCTGATTCTGAGGCTGAATCCGAAAACCCTACCGAGTTATTACCAACCAACCTCATGGCTGGAACACAATTCGACCCACTTTTTACCAGTACCATAGGAGATACATCCACAAACCCTTCCACTATTGTGCCATCCATGGTCACAACAACCCCTCTAGGCATGCCTAATATAGGGGACACTCCACCTTTAGGAATACCCAACACAGGACTACCTCCTATTTTGGGTATGCCAAACATAGGGGTCACACCCCCTCTCATTACCACAACCCAGATCCCAGGAATTCCTGGTACTATTCCTAACCCTAGTGTAACCCATGTTGCACTTGGAAACACTGGTCCATACCAGACCACAGCTATTGGAGGACACATACCTTCAATACCTAGCATACCCTTAGGGGCTACTGGACCACTACATCAGGCCACCATGAATAGTCATGTCCCAGTCACTACACCACATGCATTGGCTAGTTTACCTTACATGGCAAGTCTGAACTTACCAGACTTAGCCAGGCTAACCAACGATCCTATCAGACATGACCCTGCGTGGCCTCACATGCCCACTAAACTCCCCTCGGACATCCCTAAGTTTGAGGGCAAGGCAGGTGAGGACCCCCAGAACCATATTATGTCCTTCCATCTATGGTGTTCCTCCAACTCCATAGTGGACGACTCTGTCTGCCTCCGTCTGTTACAACGTACCTTTACTGGCTTTGCAGTTAAGTGGTACATCGAGCAGCCCCATGGGACCCATGCCACCTTTACCTCCCTTGCCTCGACCTTCTTGCAGTTCTTCCAGTTACCTGTCCGCTATGATGCGGGAGTCGAGATCCTACTGTCTTGCAGAAAGAACACGGCCACCCACATCACTGACCACATTCATGAGTGGCGTTGACCCCGAAGCCTCTGTAAAATCAAGTTAGACGACCGTATCTTCTTAGATTGGTTTCTAAAATCCCTCCTTCCTCTCATTGTTAAGGATGTGGCATCTGAACGACCCCAGTCTGAAGAAGAGGCCATCCTCAAAGCCCAACAATTTGACCTCATTTATGCCCAGTCGGGTTATCTGTATACCATTATACCAGACGCCCCACGGGGCGATTCTTCACGCGGTGACACGCCGGGGGCATCACATGCTGCCGATGGTATTATTGGCCAAGTCACACCACAAATCAAACCTTTTAGCATGGTGAGCACCATAAATGCCCCAGACCTCTCTAGGGCTACGTCTAATTCCAGAGCGACAACTTCCTACACTCCAATGAGTCAAACTCACCACACTCATGGACCCTCTTGTCCACAACATTGCTATGGGAAAGCGCCATCGGCATATGTCCCACCAACATACTATAACCAACCGGCTACCCAGAACCCAACTCCGTTCCCGCCACAACCAATGTATTACCCACAGCAAGCTACAACAGCTAACCCAACACCTCCAATAGCTCAGGGTTACCAACAACCCCAGCAGGTAACTGGACCACCTCCAGCCCCACCAGCTTATTATCCACCGCAACCTGCTCCCGCACCTGCGACAAACCAAAATCCTCCCGCTGCTCACAGGCAAGTGTACACACAACACAATCAGCCCCAACATCAAAACAGCAACAACAATACCCTCGCCAACCAAAACCCTGATCGACCACCGAAACAGGTTAAGAACCCCAATCTACGAACAAACCACCCATGTTCCATATGCGGGGTATACGACCATTATACACATACTTGCCCCCATTTGGGGAGAGCACGCCAACTGTGGTATGATGACGCCCAATGCCAAGGGCACGCGGCACAACCAGCGCCACCTCCTCAACCACAACCCATGGGGCTGCAGAATCCTTTGCCCACACAAGGAGTGGTGAACACTCGTCTATTGGATCCTCCTCAAGGAACCACAGCACCACAACAGCAAATCACATATGCTGCACACACAAACCAACCAATGGATTCAAATACTCATCATCTCCTTATGATGTCATCGTCTGACATGCATCTCCAAATGCATCGAAACCCATACGCTCCCATTGCACCTACAAATGTTCTCCCTATGATTGAACAACCAGTTCAGAATGCACCTGCATCGTTCGTCTCCACAGTCAGACCCGGATTATACTCCGACACGCCGATGACTTCTACATTCCAATCCATTCCACCCCCGTCGCCCGCGACCCACGTCTTTGACCTCTGTACTCTTTCCCACAATACACAACCACCCTTGTTACCCAAACCACCATTGGTACCTAGTCACATTAGTGTTACACCCACCCACACAATCCCCTTCCTATTCCCTCCATCGGGAGTAGTAAGCGCCCCGGTTATGGCTACCCTCAGCCTCCCCGGGTTAACCTTAGGCTTACCTGTGTGGTGTATTTTGCCTCCCATTCCCCCGTCGACACCAAATGTCGTCCTACAACCGGTGCAACCCATTGTCACTACTAGTCAACCACCTCCCGGTGTCACTACCCCTTCGTCATCTACGAATGCCCCTCCTCTTATCAAGTCCACTGGGGGCAGAGGCCCACAACCATACACTGCTATACCCCCTCCCAAGATATTTAACACCCCCCCCCCCCCCGTGTTTCGTGCTCCCCCCAAATGCTCGTTGTGTGATGAGTTAGGCCATCCGACTCATCAATGCCCACAATTAACTACATTACAGGAACACATGCAAATGCTTGACGATGACCCCAACATCTCGGTTGTCGAACTAGATCCAACCCCTAAGCCTCATGATAAATCATTGCGCACAAACCATCCTTGTGCAATATGCAGAATCTATGGCCATTATTCACATCACTGCCCCGATCTCCCAGATTACAGAGCAGCCTTGTACGAGATGAATAATGCCGACCTAGAGATATCCCCTCCTAAAATTGAGGAAATTCATCCCCCGCCATATTCCTCCTTGGAAGAAATTAACACCATTTACACGGTTTCCACTGGATACCCCTCTGTCCAGTCGGCCCCTTCCATTGATCCCTTTGACACACATGTTCAACCCTTTCAAATCGACGAGGAAACCAAATGTCCACAACATGGGGGCAGGCCCAAAACCTTGCCTACTCATCATCATCGTGATTCTCGTCGGAGATACTGGGGGCATCCACCCCACAAAAGGAATCCCCCATCATCATATCATCACTTCAGTATGCCACCACAGCCCACAGCCTCATGGTATAACACCCCGCCAGCAGTTGCTCAATGCCCTATTGATCTCTCTTTGAGACAACATCTGCACCACATTGACACCTCTGAGTTAGGGGGCATAATAGATTACCTCGACCCCTGGATAGGGGGCATGATCAATCATTTTGAACCTTCCCCATCATCTCTATCTCAACACCTCAATGAGCCCATCGTTCAAACCAACACATATGTGATCCACAATCACAAACCCCATGCACATAGCATGGGGGCAGGTCATTAACCCTGCTGACTTCTTCACATGCGTGATCTCAACCATTTTTTGAGGTTACATATCACTTGTATATTTGATTTGATTTGATACACCTAGTATTCTCCCCCCGTGGGTCATCATTTCTCCCCACCACTGCATCCTTGGCTTGGTGGGCTCACCTTTATTTGTAGCCATTTCTTAACCTAGTTATTTGCTTTGACCATTACGGAGTCCTTATGGCCTCCGTTTTTCGCACCATTTGCACCGCCGGATTCATATTTCCGCACTCGTGATGATGCTTGAGATCATTTCTCGCTCTCACCTCCAGATTTTTCGAGCATTTTTCCCATGATCCCTCGTTGCCTCGGTTTGCGTGCCACATTGGCCGTTGCCCCTTTTTGAAAATCTTTATGTCACCGGATTCAGTTTTCCGCACTCATGATGATGCTTGAGACCTTTTCTCGCTATCATCATTCCCTTTTTGTTCGGTATAATTTTATCCCTTTTTCGAGCCGAGCAATCCCTTTTACGAAAAATGCACTTAGGGAGTTTCTGTTAAGCTCTTTTCTGACTCCTAAAACAATGAAAAGATTGCCGAGCAACCTTGCTTCCTTTCATGCTCGCTAAAACGTATCTGAAAGGGCATCTACCTGGTATAAGTTTACCCCTTTTTCGGACCTTGTAGACTAATTACAAAAAATGAATACTCTAGTCACATCGGCTAGAAGAGTTCTCCATTTGCATCATTTTATGCTTTTTCGGGCCTTGGAGACTAACTCACGAAAAAGAACAACAATGGAGTCCACTTATTGCTTTCAGACTCTCTAAACATGAAAGCGACCACGAGCAATCACCATCTTGGGCTCGTAAAACCAACATGATAGTACTCACAACCACTACAGAGTCTTCTTATCGTTTTCAGACTCCTTAAAAATGAAAGCACCAATGAGCAAGAACAGTCCTGGGCTCACAAATCCAAAGGACAGTACCATTTCAGAGCACACTTTTATCCCTTCTTGGAGCTCATTAAAACTACGAAAAAGGACCCAATGGCGCTTCTTGGCGCCACAACAGATCACATCTACTTGTATGGCAGCTTCCCCATTTTGGTCGCCTTTGTTCAGAGTATTCTATAGTATGTCACCCTGAGAATCCCTCAACAGCACCCATCAGCTCCTCCCCCCACCCAGAGTTAATACATACCCTTCAGTTCTTAAAATTTATGATCCCCACACCTTGAGTCAGTTCCCTACGCTGCCAGGTCAACCATGTCATCATGCTTTGAATAAAGGAAGTTTGGGTCTACCCACTATATGACCCCGGTTACTTCCCATCCCCACAAGTATGTCAGTCCTACCATCAGTACTACTACACTTCAGTTCTCTACCTCGCGCTCCTATCAAGGAAACATCATTGCTTTGTTAGTTGCTTGTCTCCCTCTGTCGACGACAACCAAATTTATTCCAGAGGATAGACCTGGAGGTCCCTGTGTCTTGGACTCATCACCATTTACGATGAGTGCCTATGAATCATTTCGAGAAGAGTCCCCAGTGCCTCTCCAAATGGTTGTTTCTCACATGCTCGACTCCAACACCTTGATCGCATCGTTGAGACTCGCACAGGGTATTGGCCCTTTCAGTTATTTGTTCAAGACCCCGGATACTACCTGACTCTTCCACACTTGAGAGTCTACCAATGGATACAACCAGTTACATTTTTTCTATAGATATCCGGGTTGCGCATGGCGACAGTATTCAGATGTACCCCAATTTTATACTCCCTCGAGCATACAGTTACATGAACATGTACTTCTCATAGATGACTCTCAGTCATTGAGTCCTTACAGATGTTGGACACGTTTAGTTTCAACCGATCAACAGTTATTCCAGTGTATCACTTCTTGACATCAGTCATGTTATGATCATGAGTACATCCCAACATGATGTCCCCTCTGGACCATTACGATGTACCAACAGATTTTTTTTCTGGTCCCCCTTCTTGGGACTAATTATTTTTATATGTCTTTATACGAGCATGGGTATGCCCACCTCGTCCATCATCAGAGATCATTCCTCATTCATATTGAGGCCATGTAATATTGTTTATTTTTGCAGCTTCCAAGGGCCGTGGATCTAGACTCCAATCGGTCTCTTCTCCTCCACAAACCCTAGAAAAAAGACAAAATAACTATGATGTCTATCGGCCATACGATGAGCTCCTGCCCTCACACATCAGGGGGCAATCTGTTAACACCCAAAAAGTGCTCACTAGTTCATTTCCTTATTCACATGACCCATTTGTCCACTTTTTACCATTTGAGCCTCTAAAGCCACCAAAAGGTCACCAAAAGACCTTAATACACCCCTTTTTCCACTCAAAATGAATATTTTTCCTCAAAAAGTATAAAAAACCCTAAAAAAGGGTCCAAAATTCCCAAAAGTATTAAAAAGGGAATAAAAATATTCAAAATATTCAAAAAAGGAAAAAGGAGGGAAAAGGTACCTAAACCATGTTGGTCAATACCATTGGTTTCCTCAAAACCATAAATGGTATTCCCCACCACCAAAAACTATAAAAAGGTGGTAGGGGCTCCTCACTTTCCATCCATCCATCATCCTATCCTCATGCTGCCAAAATCCCTTTTGAGCAATTGCCCACCTTTTTGAGCCTTGCACAAACCAGAAAGCATTGGAGAAGAAGAGACCTTTGGAGCTTGGAGCTGCTCACCCTTGGAGCTACTCAACAACCTTCACCATTTGGAGGTATTACTATTGCAAGCACTTGCTTGCCCTTATTTTCAATACAAAAATCATTTTCATACATTGTCAATCGTTTTTACTTGCCATAATGTTTCCATTATTTGCTTCATAGATCCATGGTTAATGTAGTTTAGATTAATTTGTTCTTTATTTCTATTGAAACTGCAGCTACTAGTTAGCAGGTGCCCATTGCACTAAGCTTGGTTGCAAAACCAAGCCAACAATAGGTGTCATAGCATCTTTATCATTGTTGTCATAGAGCTAGGGAATCTAGCCCAAGTGTCTCACTAGCTCCAAATTACCTCTTCCTCTTCCATGGGAGTTACTCTTCCTCTATATTTCGACCTTGGATGAGTCATGCCATGAATAATACCTTTTGGACTCCCCCAAGTATGTTACCATTCACCTTGAATTCGAATTGGTGAGAGAATGATGCCAAGTGTAGTGGGGAAATATAGCCATATGTGGGTCCCACTTCCTCCATGTGTCTTCATAATCAAATGCCACTTTGATTTTCACTTGTATATATTTATTTAGCTCCTTTATTAAATATTTATGCCACTATAATGTTCAAACATCATTTTTTATCCCCATTATTCCAAATCCCAAAGCTTCCACCCCAAACCTAGAAAACTAGTAATTTTCCTCCTTGGCAACTATTTGACCTTTAACATCAATTTTACAAACTCTAATGAATATGGCCAATGTGATTAAGCCATTGTGACCCAATTCCAAATTTGGGACATGCAAGAAACCCTAGTGTGCTTTAGATGGGCACTTGCATGTGTGAAGGATTTGATGGGTTGAAACCTAGTTGATCTTGTGATCATAAAAGTGTGATATAACCTATGATAGGTACTGAAGCTACTTCATTGATGGAAGGTATAAATACCTCATTGAGATCCTCTTTGTTTCGAGAATAATTTAATATTCTCTACTGAATAGGTCCAACCATGTGAAGGTGGAAGCTCTTATGGCCCCTGCCCCCCCTACATCACTCTCAATTCCCCATACCCAATGCATGTACATGAAAAATAAATAAATTTATGTGCAAACATGTGGATTTCATCATAAATCAACATTTACCATTCATTCATTCAATAGGAAAAAAACAATGCATGACATTATAGCATCAAAAATAAGTATACATAGTGTTTTTCCAGTCACTTCTTTCTAGGTTTTTTCCTTTTGACAAAATCAACAAGAAACTCATCTTCTGCAACTTGTTGTTTAGTTCTTGTGGCATCTACAGCTTGTCGTACTTTCTTCCAAGTAGTGTACTTGCAACGTGGATGCTGCTGCAAGGGGTCGGGATTTGCTGCAATAATGTAAAAATGTTACATTGGTATATTTTGTTATTATAATGACAAATATTTAATTAAAAAAAACATTACATAGGTGCTTTTTACTTGATGTGGCCACATCATGTATCTCATATTCCTATCTAGGCTCATCTTGTATAGTATGACCCTCTACATGCTCTACAGTTGAAACATGAAAAAGTACAATTAATATTCACCATTTGCAATGCAATATATTAAAATGTAGCATATGAATACATTCATTATCAGGATTTGAAGCATGACCTTTGATGGGTTGTTCTCCATCCTCGGCATTAAGTGGATTGTTGCTTTCCTTATCAAAATAGAGTCAATATTTTATGGAAAATATTTATAACAAATAGATTGCACACGTAATCAATATTAAATAAAATTCATTGATTTTATATACATGTGCATAAGGTGGATCACCAGAAGACTGTGTTTTCCCAAACAATCTTTCTTGGCATTCAACAACAACTCCAAAGTCATGCCAAAAGCCAAGATTCAAGTATTTCTCCATGGGAACTTCCTTGAATCGATTAGCCTACATATTTGCATAACGTCATGAATTTAACTTTTACAGTGCAATAAAAAGAAAACAATTTGCACTTTATTATTTGGATGCAATAATGGTTTTTTTATACTTACAATTCATGCCGCCAAATTCAAATAACCACCAAGGCGAAGCTTGTGTCGTCCAATTTTTTCTTGTTTTTCCTTTGTGGCCTTTGATGTGTCTGACAACCTATAAAAAAGTTGAAATGTGTTATATGTTTCAAATTTGATCTAAGAATTAATAAGAATAAGGTTTATAATTACATTGTGGAAAGTATTGCATAACTTTCTGTGCCTGGTGGTAGCTTTCCTTCTTTTCTTCAAATCCCTCTACTTTCCATATTCCACTAGGGATTTCCACTCTCTTCCTGGAATCATTGGAGGGTGCTCATACCTAGGGTTCCTTTCTAGATGAACCCTATATTGGTCCCTCACAATATTCATATGTTGACCAGCCTTCTTTAGGACCTTTGCTCGGTTGAAGGTCTCGCTGTCGAACATGCCAACCAAGCGATTAGTGAGCTCATCTTTTAAATTTTTACTTTTTTTATCCCACCTTGTACGTATGGTGAGCCCAATGAAAAATCATTTAGATGTTTATAAAAACATCATTTTCTGCAAGATGATCATGTCATCATTAGTTTAAAAAGAATGTTTTATGAGTATATTACAATTAGATTATAAACAATAACTTAAACATTGCATAAATACCCAGGATCTTCTCTATCTTTATGGGAACAAGATATTCGTCCACCAAAAATGTGGTTTGTAGTGTACCCATGCTAGTGACACGGGAAGATCCAGGAAATGTTACTTGAGCAATATCAATACTACTATATGCATCGAACCCTTCTTCTATACGATATAGCATGCGCCAACCACTAGCAGGTGCACTCACATCTAGCCTTGGGGATGTTGCGGAATGTGTTGTTGACTATTCAGTCGAAAACAATGGCACATGAGATGCAAGTGGGGTCATGTGCTCATGTGACGACTCTCCACGAGAATCACCAGTACCAACACTGCCATGACTGCAAGTATGTGGGCGCAAAAGCTCCTGTAATACAAACCATATTTTAGTTCATGATCATATACAAGTACAAATTATAAAATCCTAAATGAATTGATCTTCTAATTCAAGATCCTGCAACTTACTTTCAAGGCCTAATATCTCTTTACCAAAACATCAACCTTTTCTCTAATATCATTTGTCTACGACTGAATCAATAGTAGACGAAATGATATCCTCATTATTAAGGTCTTCTCTATCATCTTAATTGGGTCTATCGAATATGCAATGTCAGTATCGCACATGAGCTCATACACATCAATATCGATTGATTTCTCTGATGCTAGATCAAACGCCTAATCAATAGTCTGCAACAAAAATATATAAAACATTACTGAAATGAAAGCAATAGACAGAGGAAACAAATATATATAAAAAAAACATATTTCTCATGTTCGATTTGTAAAATTACAATTAGGTATACCTGCTTCCTCGAGGATGGTGTCATCTGATCCACGGCTAGGAACTTGCCTCGATCATCACCCTGCAACAAAATGTAGAAAAAAATATCATAATGAAACCAATATACACAAGAAAAAGACATAAAAAAACATATTGCTCATATTATATTTGTACAATTACAATGAAGTATACATGCTGCCTCGAGGATCGTGTACTCATTTGATCAATGGTTAGGGACTTGCCCCGATCACTTCCCTACAACAAAAAATGTATAAAACATTATCGAAATGAAACTAGTATACTCACAAAAATAACATAATAAAAAAACACATTTCTCATATAATTATAATTGTACAATTACAATGAGGTATACCTACTGCCTCAAGGATGGTGTACTCCTTTGATCAATTGTTGGGGAGATGCACCGATCACTAGCCTGTGATGAAAATATAGAATTCATTATCAAAATGAAACCAATATTATACTCATGAACAAAAAACATATTGCGCATATTAGTAGTACAATTAAAATGAGGTGTACCTACTACCTCGAGGCTGGTCTTGTCTGATCTACTGGTAGGGAGGTTCCCTGATCAGCACCCTACAACAAAAATATAAAAAAATTATCTAAACGAAACCAATATACTCACGAAAAAAAATAATAAGAAAACATATTGATCATATTTAAATTGTACAATTACAATGAGGTATACCTGCTACCTCAAGGATGACTCCTCTGATCAACTATCGGGGAGATGCCCCGATCACTAGCCTGTGACAAAAATATAGAATTCATTATTGAAATGAAACCAATATGCTCATGAAAAAAATAATAAAAAAACATATTGTGCATATTATAGTAGTCCAATTATAATGATGTATACCTGCTACCTCAAGGCTAGTCTTGTACGATCTACTGCTAGGGAGGTGCCCTGATCAAAACCCTGTAGCAAGAATTTAGAAAAAATTATATAAATGAAACCAATTAACTCAGGAAAAAAACATAATAATAAAACATATTGATCGTATTTAAATTGTACAATTACAATGAGGTATACCTGTTGCCTCAAGGATGTTGTCGTCTTATCAATATTCGGGTAGTTTCCTTGATGAACACTCTACAACAAAAATATAGATAACATTATCTAAACAAAACCAATATACTCATGAAAAAACATAACAATTTTTTTTCTGTTCATATTATATTTGTACAATTACAATGATGTATAATTGTTGCCTCGAGGATAGTGTACTCCTCCGATATGTTGCCGGAGACTTGCCTCGATCACTACCCTACGAATAAATATATAAAATTTTAACGAAATTATAACAATAGACTCACGAAAAATACATAAGATATTAGATTTTTTAAATAAAGGTTGGGTAAAATGTTAGATGTACCACTCCCATACTAACCGTGTTTGTATCTATTCGATTCAAATTGTAATTAATAAGCAACTCTCCCCCTGTAGCTATTGATTTAATGGAACATACAAAAACATGGTTTCCTTCACACCCCTCAAATATGAAATTGGGTTGCTTAATTGTAGACCCTGGTTGTGTATTGTTTATAAACCTTGCAATATTACTTGTAGCTTTGGGCCTTCAGTCAATGTACAATGTCTCTCCTTTATTTTGATCCTTGTCTTTCAGCTATAAATAATTTGTAGATAGTCTGTATCTATGCATACTTCATGTATATTGGACCATTCACATCCAATCTTTGTAATTGTAACAGGGTCCCACATACTCCATCAATACAGTACATCTGTTGTAACTGACCTTTATTCCATCCATGCAAAACAACCCCAAACCATGTAATGACGATAGTGCAATCTAATATACCCTCTTGTTCACACAAAAATATGTGTTTAGTTGAGGATGATCCTTGGGAACCCATTGTTTCACTAGATGTTTGTACCTCAAGGGCACCTCGATGTCTCCTATGGTCTCATCATCATAAGAACATGACCCCCCTTTAGGGAGAAACATTTCCATGCATTTATGGAATTTTCTTCTGGTCTTTTGACATCTAGTTTATCTACCTCTTGTAGACCTATTGGATGTCTCACTTTCGTCTAGTCTTCCTAAACTCCCCTCACTCGAGGAAGACAGATATGAAAAATACATGTTTCGTTCTACCTGCACCATGGGAAAAAATTTCTTCAAAAAATAAAGCACTTAGGCACATTGGCATATGTAACTTGGGTTCCCCAACATTTCCATGAAAAACATCCAATTCCAAAAGGGTATCTATCATGTGCCCCATTTTTTTCAACACCATGAAAATTAGTTATAAGAATCAAGATCAAACTTCTATATGGTTACCCTCATTATGGAGCCATCATGAGCAATTCGAGAATTATGAAAGATATCATATATGGGTAGAACTATGGCACTCTGGCCATCAAAACATCATCAAACATCCTAACCATCCAATATGGGCATGTTGAAGCCTAGCTGAAAGATCTCCAATGCCAAATAATTTTTCTAAAGTTTAAAGAGATGAAAATTATGTAAAAAAATCAACAATGCAAGGCAGTGTTTATAAATGTGACAATCTAAGAGTTTTACATATTTGCTGCAACCTTAAATAGAGATACAAAGGACAATTTGATAGGTGGCATAGATTTTCATGATCAATTTTGTATACCCATTCATGAATGCAAGTAAAAACCTTTCTCTAAATAGCATTCTTCTCCCTATATCAATATCATCATTGCCATAGTACATTTTTTTTAGTTTCGTAAGGGGAGACTAAACATACTCTTATAATAAAAGCGTTATCACTACTATAGACGAGGAGATTGTACATAATTTTTAGGTAACCCTTCTCCCCAATAATGTCTTTATTAATACTAAGATGATAACTATTAATAAACTAAGAAGTGAATTTGAGAGGAGGACATCTTTAAAAAGGAATAATGTGAGAGGTAGATGAGATGTGAGGTACCTCCATCCATCTCAAACAAGTGTGGGATATGGAAAAAATACAGCTCAAAAACCAAGCTATACACAAGTTCTAAGGTTATAGTTGACCCAAGAAGAGTATAAGCTTGTCAGCAAAATTAATGGTGATATTGTATCTCTCTAAGCGAAACATATCTTAATATCCAAGTGGGTGTGGATCACTTTCATCACGCATATGCTAATCAAGAAACCTTATAGAAAGTAGAAACATCAAGAACATGTCACATTCATGCATATAGGTCCACAAAAATGAATGTTTCCTAAATAAATTGTACATTCAATGTCATTTCTTCACCATATAAAGAGAAATATGGGATAAATTAGTGAAATTGATCTCGGCCTTCGAAAGGTGAGGTGATGATGGATTGTGGAGTAAGGATGGTTAACCATTATCCCTAGATAAATATCATCAGTACCACACCACATGTTAGAACTAATTAGGAGAGGGTTCAATCAACCATTATCGATGTAGAAATTGTCATTGTGCTAAAATATGTTATTTAAAGCAAAAAATTAGGAGCTTAAAGGGTGTTTTTGTTAGAAATAACTATGAATTCTGAGATTCTTAAAGGTTCCACAATCACTCATTATTGGTTTCTACTACCACATATGACAAATCACATGACTTTCATGCCATTTTAATGCACGACCTTCTAATTTTAGTAGAGGAAACTAGACTTTCTAGTTTCCACCGATTTCATGCCCACTAAAATGGACTTCTAGTTTTTTCTTGAAACCATTGATTCAGCTTAGGGGAATCAATTTCACTCACATATGGATCAGTGCCAATATTTGATTCAATATTAAAGGGTATTAGGAAATTATTAGAAATTCCCTTTTCTATCCATGGCATATATTTTCATTCATTTTTTCTTCTAAACTGAAACTCAACACATGAAGCAGTTTATGTATTTTCATCTTATGTCTTCAATGTTATGCACATGTAACTAGTAGACCCCAAAGCAGTGAATGTTGAAGAGGATCAAACATAAATGTGTTGTAGAAAAAGAGGAGCATATTGCATCATAGTTGAGTGTTTCACTAGTACAAAATGAGAAATTAGTGACTAAAAAAATGACTTAAATTCACATATAAACAACTATTTTTTAGTCGACGACTAATAGTAGCTAATTTACATTATCTTATAGCTCGACTAACTTAGCTGTATTTATTTTAGTCATTAATAGTTTCCTTATGTAGTCCTATATTTGGTCATTGATTTAGTCATTAATTGCAACAATTAATGACTAAATCAATGACCAAATATACGACTAAATAAGGCAACTATTAATGACTAAAAAAAATACGACTAAGTTAGTAGAGCTATAAGATAGTGTAAATTAGCTACTAATAGTCGTTTATATGCGAATTTTAGTCATTTTTTTAGTCACAAATTTATCATTTGCAGTAGTCATTTATTGTTGTTAATCAGTCATTTATTTAGTAATTGATTGTGGTTAACTAGTCATTCAATTAGTCATTAACTGTAGTTAATTGGTCATTTTTATAGTCATTGATCATTGTTAACTGGCTATTTATTTAGTCATTGATTGTTGTTAACTGGTCATTTAATTAGTCATTTATTTGTGTATATAGGGCACGGAGGAATCGAACCACCAACCTCTTTCCTTTAAGGCAAGTGCTCTTCCATTGAGCTAGGACCCTTAAATAGAATAATCAAATTTACTGGAGTAGGAACCAAAATCATGCGATTTATTCAAACATGACATAGAAAAAAAATGATAAATTCAAACCTTAACACTTGCATTGTAAACTTCTACAAGAAAGAAGTTTGGCCACCAAATTCCTCCAACCACAAGTTGCTATTTTAAAAACATATCATAAGTTAAAAATTTCCCTCTAGTTTAGAAAATGAACTTGGAGTGGAAACTAGAAACTTATCCAGTATCCTACTTGCCCACCCATATAGATTGAACCGCCTCCTTGGCCCAATCCATGGCCTTGTATATGTATGCCATTGGAGGTCTTCCCTATCAACCAATCTACAAACCTTAACCAATTGCATTAATATACCAATAAATTCATTTGTTTCTCTTCAGAAAAAAACCCCATTAAATACAAGCAATGCAACCTCTATACCGTAGTATTTCTATTGTATTGTTACCTTTTTCCACTCGTCACTCACACATATTCTCCTAAGGTGCAATTTTTGAACACAAATGAAAATAAAGAAAGAGAATTTGTGGCAAAGCAGGTTATTCCAGGGTGAACATGCATGCCATTTTCAATGTGTTTCCTCATTAAGTTAAGGACCCATACATGATTGATTATACATGAATTTTTATATGGAAGTAGTTTGTCCATTTACAAATTTAATCAACTTGAGTTTTTCAATGTCCTCCAACATAAATTCCAAATAGTGGGTTGCACTAGTAGTCAATAAAATGATGTGAAATTTGTCCATAATCAAACTAGTTGCTACGACATAGTTGGCAACATAATTTATGACAATCTGAACAACAGGCTTTGCACCCACCCATCCAACACAACTAAATCAAGTAGGTCACACAACAATGAGGCACTCTTAATTTGAAAATTTAATGAGACATTCATCTCAAACAAGAAACAAGGAAATTTAATATGGTTCTATTCCTTCCAATAGTAAACCCATAGTCAAGCAATTTGTATGTGGCCAAGAAGCATGGTGCTTAGCAACAACTATTTGCACACCCTGTTAACACCCAAAAAGTGCTCACTACCTCATCTACCCTATTACATGACTCATTTGTCCATATTTCCTACCATATTTTCCTCCAAAACCTTAAAAACCCATTAAAAAGGCTCCAAAAGGCCAAAAAACCCCCTTTTCTCCCAAAATAATCCAAAATTCCTCCAAAATAGAAAAAACCCTCTAAAAAGGGAATAAAAAATACAAAAAAGAGAAAAAAGAGGGAAAAAGGAAGCAAAAACCCTATACAGCTAATCTAAACCATATGGTGCCCAAAACCATGGGCCAGCACTCCACCACTAAAAAACCTATAAATAGGTGATGGAGGCCCCTCATTTCATATCCACAGTCAACCACACCCTTACTTTGCCAAAATCACTCCTGAAACCCTAGCTCACCCTTGAGCTACTTTCACATTTGAGTGCCCCTTTGGCCCATTTCCAAAACCCTTTGGAGAAAGAGAAAGGAACAACACTGGAGCTTGGAAGCAACCCTCTTGGATTGCTGCAAAGGCTTCATCAACCTTCACATTGGAGGTATAATCAATACAAAAAACATTTTATTATCTTGTCTTTTCTGTTTATGCACATGCTTAGAGTAGTTTAATGTTTTATTTACTGTATTTTCTGAACTGCTACTAAGGAGTCCCTTCTCCTTAGTAGGTGCTCATTTGCACAAGCTAGGGTGAAAACCCTAGCTATAGTTTTGGCGACTCCCCTTGTATTCCTTTGAATTTCTAGTTATAGTTTTAAATTTTTAAATGTTTTTAATTTTCTGCAATATTTTTCTCTTTTTTCCATTCGGCTGTCCCTTTCGGCTACCGTAAACTGCATCTTTTTCCCCCCGCAGTTGTGTTCCGACTGCGTCTATCAGACTTTTACCTGCAATCCGACCGCGGCTCTCAAATTGTTTCCGGTGATCTACCGACGGTTTCCAGTCTGTTACCTGCGATCTGACCGTGGCTATCAACCTGTTTCCTGCGGTCCAACCGCCGCTGTTAATCCATTTTCTCGCGGGCCGTCTGTGGCTTGCAGCCCTTCTTCTGCTACCCTCCTACGTACTTCTCCATTTTTCCCGCGTCCCGCCTACAGCTTGCAGCCCCTTTTTCACATCCCGTGTACGTATTTCGTCCTTTTTCCCACGTCCCGCCTGCGGCTTTCAGCCATTTTTCGGCAATCCACCTGCGTCTTTCAACCATTTTCCTGCAATCTGCCTGCGGCTTTCGGTATTTTTCCCGTGGTCCGCCTGCGGCTTTCAACCATTTACCTACTATCCGCCTGCGACTTTTGACCCTTTTCCCACGATCCGCCTGTGTCTTTCGGCCAAGTTCCCGCAACCTGTCCGTGACTGTTGACCTGTTTCCGGCGGTCCAACCGCTCAGATTTGCCATAGACCCGCAGTCTGTTTTTTGCACTTTTTTCACTATTTTGAACCCAGCACTTTGCTGCAATATTTTCTGCACCTGCATATCCATCTGTCCTATCTGTAGCCATACTTCCCTACAGCCTTTTTTCTACAGTATTATTTCTGTTCCATTTACAGAATATTTTTTAAATTTCAGCATTTTAATTGAAAAGAGAAAATTTTGCATTTTAAATGTTAATTTCTGCATTGATATTTTTAGTTAGAAAGTTGCCCACCCCATGGCACTTTTACTTGGGTTCATCATCTCACATGCACACACTCTGTCACCTAATTCAAGTGAGCCCTAAAATACTACTTAACACAACCAACATTCTAACCCCACTTGGGGAACACATAAGAATCTTGTAGTTAGGTAAGATCGAGGGGATAGGCATCCAAATAACACCCCTTGGTTGCTTACACTTGAGACATAGCTATTGTCCATTGGGGAACCAAAATCCCCTAGTATTTTTTGACATGGTTTAAAACCAATTTATCGAGAAGGCCTCTCCCCTAGGAGGGTTGAAGTCACCAGACTAGTTTCGGAAGCCTGAGTGGAATGCCGCAATCCATTCAGTAACCAAAGAATACCTTTCACAGTTCTCCGTGTATCACCCGTATGGGGATACAGCAGCAATAGAACCAAACGACAGATTCACCCAACCGAACGTGTCATGAACGGGGTATCTTAGTTGATTTTCTTCTAGGATTGACTACCCGGTGTCCCTCCCGGTAGGGGGATATCTTTAGCCACTTGGCTCTACTATCCATATTGTTTGACTTGGATTTCATCACCTTGCAGAGGATATGTCTAGTTGAGTCAGAATACTATTTAGCTAGTGTTTGCATGCTCCCTTACCTCCTTTTGGTCTAGCGATTCCACTATTTTTATTTTCTAGGAAACCTGCTGCTTGTTGGTATTCTGAACATTTTTGTTGATACTCCACTTATTGTAGCATAGTTGTTACAGTAAGTGTTTTGAGTTGGTTGTTGGCCTGAGTGCCATATTTTTTGCGCTCTCCTTCTGCACACTCGGTTGCATTAGGGTTTTTGAGTTGTTTTTCACTCAACACAACCCCCAAATACTTGACACCATCCATCACCATTGAGTCCCCAAGACATTCTCGGTGCCTCCGGGGTGAGCCCCACAGCACGGTTCACTTGACGTCACCCATCATAGACGTAGATCTTCATCACTTGATACCACTCATCATAGATCTCGAGCTTTGTCACTTGAATCCACTCATCAACGGCATAGAACTCCATCACTTGATCTAAACGCCCCTTATTTTACCTCTAATTCTGAGGCAGAGTCCGAGAACCCCACTTACATTGCACCAACCAGCCCCATGGCTGGCATGACTTCCACCCCTTTCTTTGTAGGGACTATTGGTGGAGCATCCACCACCACACCAGCTACCACACCTGCTTTGGGTATGTCCTCGATGGGGCCCACATCTACCATTTCGATCACTATACCCATTCCAGTAGCTAGAATACCTATCCCTACTCCATCAATGCCTCACACTACCCTTGCCGGTGCAGGACCATCCCATACCACTTTCATTCCTCCACTTGGGGGCAACATCCCAAACCCAGCCCCTCCACTTGGGGGCAGTGGCCCCAACATGGTCACAAGCACTAGTATGTCACATCCTTCTACTGGTTTTTCATTCATGGCTAGTCTCAACCTTATTGACCTAGCTAGACTGACTAACGATCCCATCAGACACGACCCTGCATGGCATCACATGCCCACCAAGCTCCCCTCCGACATCCCTAAGTTTGAGGGCAAGGCAAGTGAGTACCCCTAGAACCATATTATGTCCTTCCATCTATGGTGTTCCTCCAACTCCATAGTGGATGACTCTGTCCGCTTCCGTCTATTACAGTGCACCCTCACTGGCTCTGTAGCTAAGTGGTACATTGAGCAGCCCCATGGGACCCATGCCACCTTTACTTCCCTCACCTCAAATTTTCTGCAGTTCTTTCAGTCACCTGTCTGCTATGACGTGGGAGTTGAGATCCTACTGTCTTGCAGACAGAACACGGCTACGCACATCACTAACCACATTCATGAGTGGCATCGACGCCGCAGCCTCTACAAAATCAAGTTAGACGACAGTATCTTCTTAGATTGGTTTCTAAAATCCCTCCTTCCTATCATTGCCAAGGATGTGGCATCCGAACGACCCCAGTTTGAAGAAGAGGCCATCCTCAAAGCCCAGTAATTTGACCTTATTTACGCCCAGTCAGGTTATCTGTATTCCATCATATCTGACACCCCTCGCGGTGATTCCTCCCGACACGATGTGCCGAGGCGATCCCATGCCGTAGATGGCATCATTGACTGTATAGCCTCACATAACCAAGCCTTTTCCATAGCACATCCTAGCCATGGCCCCGACCTTTCGCAGGCTACATCTCAGTTCGGAGCAACCATTTCGTATGCTCCCATGGCACATCACCATCATTCCCATGACACTCGTGTCCACCTCAGTGCTTTGGCCATGCCGTCCCCGCTTACGCCCCACCAATCACACCTCAGCCATATTAGCACCCACAGGCTGCACCAACTCTTGTGTCCTCTCAAGCCCAACCTGCTTATTACCCGCCACATGCAGCCCCTGCGGCAAACCCACAACCCGTTCTGTAGATGTATCAGCAACCCCCACAAGGTTTAGCACCTACGCTGCCTCCACCTACTTATTATCCACCGCAGCCTGCTCCCGCACCTACACAACCCCAGAACCCACCTGCTGCCCAAGGGCAAGTATATGCCCAACAGAATCCGCAGCAAAACCAAAATAACCAGTGCCAACAGGGCTAGCAAAACCATGGAAAAGGATGTAACCGTGGAAACAACCCCCCTCCAGACCAAGGCGGTCAACCTCCCAATCCGCCAAACAACAATAATGCGGCACTTGCCAACCAGAACCCTCATCGGCCGCCCAAACAAGCCAAAAATCCTAATTTGCGAACAAACCATCCTTGTTCTATTTGCGAGGTCTATGGCCACTACACTCATGCTTTCCCACATTTGGAGCGAGCTCAGCAACTCTGGACCGATGATGCCCATCGCCAAGGGCACACGGCTCCTTAGGCACCACCCAACCCCCCACCACCTCAACATCAACCCTTGGTGTTGCAAAACCCCTTCCCAATCCAAGGTGTAGTGAACACTCAGCCGTTGGCTCCCCCTCAAGGAAACGTGCCACCACAACAACAAATCACTTATGCCACTCCTGATCAACCCATGATAGACTTAGGTACCCACCACTTGCTAATGATGTCATCCGTCGATGTCAACCTCCAAACCCGTCAGAACCAATATGGCTCCACCCCTGAAGCCCCTCCCACCGAAAAAAACACTAATGCTCATCCCATTGATCAGACGTTACGTATACCTCCGGCTCCACTAGATGGTGCCTCCAAATCACCTCGCTTCCCACTTCGTCACATCAACAATAATTCCAATGCTTGCGCTGCATCTAATTACAACATTGTAGATGACTTAGCCCAGTCTCCCGCAGCCATGTCTGCGTTAGAAGTCTTAAAAAACTGTCCTTCACAGCGTAAGACTTTTCTCTCCGCCATTGGTGCTATTGACCCAATTGATTCATGACTAATGGCCTTCGATTTGGACCAATCCGAACCATGCCTGCCTTCCACTTTAGCATTCTAAGTTTCTGTTTTCGTTCGCAATCTTGTCATCCATCAATGCATTATCAATGAAGGTGCCTCTACATGCGTTATGTCCACATTCGTTTGGCAGGAGTTGGGATCCCCTACTCTCCAGCAGTCCACCACTGCATTGCGAGCCTACGATGACTGTTCGGCTCAACCCCAAGGTCTCTTAGCTAATGTCCCTGTCCAGTTGGCTGGCAAAACAGTGCTCATTGACATAGAGGTCATCAATGCCCAACTTGATTATAACCTCTTACTTGGCCATAGCTACATGTATGCCATGCGGGCGGTTTCCTCATCCGTTTTTTGTACCATTATGTTCCCCCATGACGGACGCGTGTTCAAGGTCGATCAACTCACCTATTATGATCCCAATGCCCCCGCTGCACCCGAAAATGTTCTCCCCATGGTTGAACAACCTGTTTGTGGTGCTATTAACTCGTTTGTTTCCTCCGTGGGACCCGGAGTTTACTCAGATACGCCGATGACCTCAACATTCCAATCCATTCCATCCCCTTCACCCGCGACTAAATTATCTGACCTATGTACCATTTCCCACAATACACAAACACCCAACAATCAACTGCCCTTGTTATCCAAACCACCATTGGTACCTAGTCACATTGGTGTTACACCCATCCACACAATCCAATTCCTATTCCCTCCCTCAGGAGTAGTAAGCGACCCGGTTATGGCTACTCTCAGTCTCCCCGGGTTAACCTTAGGATTACCCGTGTGGTATATTTCGCCTCACGTTCCCCCACCGACACCAAATGTCATCCTACAACTGGTGCAACCCATTGCCACTACTAGTCAACCACCTCCCGGTGTCACTACCCCTTCGTCATCTATGAATCCCCCCCTCTTATCAAGCACACTGGGGGCAGAGGCCCACAACCATACACTACTGTACCCCCGCCCAAAACAGTTAAACCCCCCCCCCCCGTGTTTCGTGCTCCTCCCAAATGCTCGTTGTGTGATGAGTTAGACCATCCGACTCATCAATGTCCACAATTACCTGCATTACATGAACACATGCAAATGCTTGACGATGACCCCAACATCCCGGTTGTCCAACTCGATCCAGCCCCTAAACCTTGTGATAAATCATTGCGTACTAACCACCCTTGTGAAATATACGGTATTTACGGCCATTACTCACATCACTGTCCTGATCTCCCAGATTACAGAGCAGCTCTCTATGAGATGAATAGTTTAGACCTTGAGACGGCACCCCCCACAATTGAGGAGATCCAGCCCCCAGTATCACCCTCATCCGGAGAGATTAACACCATCTATATGATCTCTTCGACTACCTCTCCCTCGTCAACCAATTTGACAACTCAAAGTTTCCACAATGATGAGGAGGTTCTAGAGGCTCTCACTGCCTCGAATTATCCCTGGGAAGACATGCACCATCGTTCCTATTTCCTCCCAGAAGAGTCCTCCTCCACCACAGCCACCGAATTTGCGGTTGAGTCCGAAGATTTTCTTCCCACCAAAGTCGACTGGTTTAAGGATCCCATTCCCGCTCCTGATGCCTTTGAGGAAGGTAGCATGGCCAACATCTCACCCACAATCCAAATTGATATCGCTGCCCCAAGAGGTGCCCCTGAACTCATCACTTTAGGAGTCTCCTGCAGTGAATATGAGATCGGAGAGTACAAAAAACTTTTCCAAGAGTTCTGCGATGTCTTTTCCTAGTCCTACACCGAAATGCCTGGTCTTGACCCCGCTATCATCGAGCACCACATTGACACCTCTAAGTTAGGGGGCATAATAGATTACCTCGATCCTGGGATAGGGGGCATGATCAACCATTTTGAACCTTCCCCATCACATCTATCTCAGTGTTTCAATGATCCCATTGTTCAAACCAACACATATGTGATCCACAATCACAAACCCCATGCGCATAGAATGGTGGCAGGTCATTAACCCTGCTCACTTTTTCACATGCGTGATCTCAACCATTTTTGAGGTCACATGTCACTTGTAGATTTGATTGGATTCGATACACCTAGTATTCTGCCCCCGCGGATCATCATTTCTCCCCACCACTGCATCCTTGGCTTGGTGGACTCAACTTTATTTATAGTCATTTTTAACCTAGTTATTTCCTTTAACCATTCCGGAGTCCTTATGACCTCCATTTTTTGCACCATTTGCACTGTCGGTTTCATATTTTCGTGCCCGTGATGATGCTTGAGATCATTTCTCGCTCTCACCAAAAAATTTCGGGAATTTTTTTTCCCCGCATGTCGCCATCTCGATTTGCACGCCACATTGGCCATTGCCAGTTTTTAGCATTCCTTATATCATCGGATTCATTTTTCCTAGCCCGTGATGATGCTTGAGATCATTTCTCGCTCTCACCCCTAGAATTTTCGGGTATTTTTTTCAAAGCGCCCCCCGTCGCCTCAGTTTGCATGCCACCTCGGCCGTTATCCGTTTTTGACACCTTTTATATCGTCGAATTCAGTTTTCCGAGCTCGTGATGATGCTTGAGATCATTTCTCGCTCTCACCATGTACAATTTCAACATTGTGTCCCAACACCTTGCTGCCTCAGTTTGCGCACCACATCGGCCGCCATCGGATTGTTCCACATTTTTACATGAGCCATTCACTCCTTTCATACTGCAATTATTTCATTATTTTTCCACCATTCATTATCTCGCAAGGAGGCCCACCATTGTTCCCCCCCTCCCTCATTCTTGTTCATCATCAATGTTCCTTGATTGAGCACTTCCTCCTTTCCTGGCCATTCCTTTTGCTCGGTATAATTTTATCCTTTTTTCAGGCTGGACAAGTTTTTTACAAAAAAGGCACTTAAGGAGTTTCTATTAAGCTCGTTTCTGACTCCTAAAACAATGAAAAGATCGCCGAGCAATCTTCCTTCCTTTCATGCTCGTTAAAGTACCTAAAAGGGCGTCTATCTGGTATAAGTTTACCCCTTTTCTAGACCTGGTAGACTAATTACGAAAAAGGAATACTCTAGTCACACCGGCTAGAAGAGTTCTTCATTGCATCCTTTTATGCTTCTTCAGGCCTTGGAGACTGACACACGAAAAAGAAACCCCATGGAGTCTTCTTATCGCTTTCAGACTCTCTAAAATTGAAAGCAACCATGAGCATGCACCATCCTGGGCTCGTACAAATCCACACGACGGTACCATTCCCTTATTTCAGAGTCTTCTTATCGCTTTCAGACTCCTTAAAATTGAAAGCAATACCGAGCATGAACTGTCCTGGGCTCGTATAAATCCACACGACAGTACCATTTTAAACACACTTCTTCTAGTTCCTTAACCCATGAAGAAATTTCCCCTGTGCCGCTCGGCACAGTGATCGATCATCTCGGCAGCACCCCCAATCAGGTCGCCTTTGTTTAGAGTATTCTACAGTCTCCTGCCATTTTACATCAACTTGAGTATCACTCATCCTAGTCACTATCCTTGATCCATTACAGTTATGATCCCTTTCCCACCAGTCAGTTTTATATGTTGCCCGATCATCCCCATCATCATACTCTGAACAAAGGAAGTTTGAGTCCACCCACTCTACTTGCCCAGTTATTCCCCAACAGTATGTTAGTCCTACCATCAGTACTCTCACACTTCAGTTCTCCACCTCGTGCTCCTATCAAGGAAACATCATTGCCTTGCTAGTTTTAGGTATCCCTCTGTCGACGATAGCCCCTCTATTCCAGAGGATATAGCCAGAGGTCCCTGCGCCTTGGACTCATCACCATCTGTGGTGAGTGCCTATGGACCATTTTGAGAGGATTCATCATTGCCTCTCCGAGTGGTTGTTTCTCACATGCTCGATTTCAACACCTTGATCGCATCATTGAGAATCGCGTAGGGTATATATCCCTTCAGTTATTGGTCGAAGACCCCGGATTTCCCCCGACTCTAGCACATTGGTGAGTCACTTCGGAATGCCAAGTTGTATGTTCCCGTGGATGTCCGGGTTGCGTTGGCGATTGTATTTGGAAGCCATCCAGTTATATGCTTCCTTGAGTACCCAATTCAATTCCAGTTCAATGTACCATTGAGGGTATAACTCCCCGTCACTATGATCCAGTAGCTCATCAGTTCCTCTGGTACCACACTCAGCAGCACTATTGTTATTCCAGTGCATCAGTTCTTCAGCTCAGACATGGTCAGCCCAGCAGTATGTCCCAGATTTGTGTCCCCTCCGGACCCTTATGATGTACAAAGTGGTTCTCTATGTATCTTACAGATCCCCCTTTTCGGGCCTCACAGTTATTTTTTATGTATCTTGATACGAGCATGAGAATGTCTGCCTCGTCCATATGTTCAGATTCTTCCTCATTGATTATTGAGGTCATGTACTTTCAGTTTTTGCAGTTTGTTCGGGACCGTTGTTCCGGGCTCTAGTTCGTTTCTTCTCCTCTCTACACCCCAGGAAAACCATAAAATACTTATGATGTCTATCAGCCATACGATGAGCTCCTGCCCTCACACATCAGGGGGAAATTTGTTAACACCCAAAAAGTGCTCTCTACCTCATCTACCCTATTACATGACTCATTTGTCCATATTTCCTACCATATTTGCCTCCAAAACCTTAAAAACCCATTAAAAAGCCTCCAAAAGGCCAAAAAAACCATTTAAAAAGCCTCCAAAAGGCCAAAAAACCCCTTTTCCCCCCAAAATAATCCAAAATTCCTCCAAAATAGCAAAAACCCTCTAAAAAAGGAATAAAAAATACAAAAAAGAGGAAAAAGAGGGAAAAAGGAAGCAAAAACCCTATACAGCTGACGTAAACCATATGGTGCCCAAAACCATGGGTCAACACTCCACCACTAAAAAACCTATAAATAGTTGATGGAGGCGCCTCATTTCATATCCACAGTCAACCACACCCTTACTCTTCCAAAATCATTCATAAAACCCTAGCTCACCCTTGAGCTACTTTCACATTTGAGTGCCCCTTTGGCCCATTTCCAAAACCCTTTGGAGAAAGAGAAAGGAACAACACTGGAGCTTGGAAGCAACCCTCTTGGACTGCTGCAAAGGCTTCATCAACCTTCACATTGGAGGTATAATCAATACAAAAAATATTTTATTATCTTGTCTTTTCTGTTTATGCACATGCTAAGAGTAGTTTACTGTTTTATTTACTATCTTTTATTTACTGTATTTTCTGAACTGCTACTAAGGAGTCCCTTCTCCTTAGTAGGTGCTCATTTGCACAAGCTAGGGTGAAAATCCTAGCTACACACCCCCAATAGCAATAATAAAAATTTTACCCCCAAACATACCAAGAAAGGGATCTACTATATATTTTCTTAAAATGAATGATGGACACGATCTAAACCTTGTTTCTTGTACATCATAATTTTTTCACCCAAGTCTGGTGGTTTCATTGTTGTTGTAGGTTTCAGGAGGAAATTTTTATTGTTTCCAATGCATCCTAGGATTCGACAAGTTTCCTGCCCTTATTATCATAGGTTTGGATTCATTACACAACTCCAGGGATGGTGCTCTTTAAAGTCTGAGACATGACATATGATTGCTGGAAACTCAATTTTGTACCATGTCACCACCTCATGATTGCTAGTTATGTTGGTGCTATAGGACATTACCATTGTTGGTATACTGTTGAAGCTAAACTACCCAAATATCCCTCAAATATCTGTGCTAATGATGCCATTAATCTATTGTTCTGGGACTGTAAAATGCATCTTCAAGGCACCTTAAAACTACTCTTTAAAACCTTGGCACGTTCATGGTTTAAGTGTTGTTACCCAATCTGAAGTCTTTCAGTAAGTGAGGAGATTTGGCACATTCATTGTAGTACTAAATGTTCATTATGTTTTTTTTTACTTCAGATCATTTATGTATCAATAAAATACTAAAACATGCTTTGGATAAGTGTTTCAGATATTTGTTTTAAAAAGATGATATGCCTAGCATACCCACTAGAAACCTTTATGTTCCCTTGATTTCTTGCAGCATATTTATGGTTGGTTTTTAATTGATTTTCTTGAGTTAGTTTGATTGATTACCAGGGACAAAACATAATGCAATATATTTTTTACTTTTGTTATGTATTTTTCTGAAAGTGAAGCCACCTAACCACACGTATTTTTTTAATGTTATCAGGACAGATAATTCGATAAAGAAGCACTGGAATAAATCAATAAAAAAGAAACTGAAATCATATTTGGAATTGGGTCTCTTTATCCAGCTGCCAGAGTTTCCTACGTCTCAACCAACCCTACTACGTAATTTATCAACTGTTGCTGAAACATCCAGTGATGGTAGGCACTATAGCATAGCAACAATTTTTATGCAGTCAAGAATTTGCTTCAAGAGTCGGTGTATAGTCTTCCTTTGCTAGAAGTTGAAATAACTAGTAATTTGGAGCTTGGAGACAAGAATTTAGATCCCAATAAAACTGAAAGTGATAGGATATTGGTTGATGAAGTATACGATTCACCAAATCCTCCTCTTCCTCTTTGCCTTGAAACAGATGGTAATGTTTGTCTAACGGAAGATGGAATAACTGAATTTTCTAGTGTTGGTAGAGCCAGAGACAAAGCATCAATTCCTGTGTATTCTTATCAAATGAATGATTTTTTGGAGTCTATCATATCAAGAAATACCTTATTTGTTGGAAGTCCCCAAGATGTTTCTAATGCTGGTAATATGTCAAACTATGTGGCATCTACTACTCTTGGCTATCATTCCATATCACCTAGCTCTGATGTAGAGCACAAATATTCTTCATTGTTTCACATATATCATCTTTTGAGTTGTGATGTGGCCATGTCATCCCCCAAAGCATGCACATTATCTTTCTTTGCTTCTTGGTTGCAACTTGGTTATGGTTCCCTAGATATATATCTAAGCAGTTTTGTTGATACAAAACGACTGCTTTGCTCTCCTAAAAAGCTTTCTTTTGAAATTGATGTTGGTACTTGTGGATCTTTTGAGATATGGCACTATGATGAGAATTTATAGGTTTTCTTTCCTTCTAATGAGATTTTAGATCTTGGTAATCAATATGAAATTCCTCAATCAGTTTTGCTGTCAATGACTGCTGATGTTAATAAGAAGGTGGTTTGTGAAATAGATGTTGATGATAATCTTGATGTTCAATAAGAAAATCCAAATTTTGAGTCTTTGTTTATGAGACACCCCTTTTGTCAAATTGAGATATTCCATTTTTAATTGTGAACTAATAAATTCATGTGGCTATCTTCATCAGGCATATATTCCACATGGTGTTCGGCAAATGATAATGTCATCAATTGATTGCTATTCTCCTCGCAATCCATGGGGATCTGATTTTAATGAGAATAGCACATAATATATAATGAAGAGTGAAACTAAGATCCTTACAAATACTCCCTCTATATTAAGGAAACAACCACAAGATGCTTCAACTCATGTGGATGCAAACTAGAATGAAAAAGAAACAGATAGAATGAAGATATGAACTGACTCAAAGTCAAGGAAACCCATTACTTCTTGCATCTCTAATATGAACTACAGACTATTTGAGAGTGTAAGAAAGAAAAGACCAACCCTAGGAACATTAAAAAAAATATGTAATGACAATGCCTTTACAATATTCCACTTGGAAGTCTTGGCCTCATCATTTTTTATTGCATGTGATTAGGATATTTCTAGTATACAAAATACCATAAATGTATTGAATAGACTGGTCTATCCAATCTGCAAATTCGTGAATAAAAACGTATTCAGCTCCAAATTGTTGATAGAGAATGTTTATGCTTAAATTTTAGATATGTAAAGGGGGCAACAAATTTTTGCCACATACCTGCAATTAGGCAACATTTTTTGGTGATGAGTATTGTATATCACCTTCATTTCCGGGGGTGACACACACACAGGTATCAACTCCTTGAACACAAGAGTAGTTTAACAAGATTTATGTGGAATGGAAAATGAAAGGTGCAATGGTATTTCCTTAAAAACGCCATAACTCCAAAACATTGAAATCACTTGAGTCTCCCAAACCCATTACATTTCTCATTGTTTGTGTTATTCTACTTCTTGAAATGTTGTTGGAATAATGACAATTCTTCCATTGATGGAAAAAAAGTTTGAAAGGTATTTTACATCTACTCTATTCTGGAAGAGTTTTGTTTCACATAGGGTGAGCACCACTAGTTACCACATTGGAACCTGAAATGGCAATGTATATTTTATTGGATCGTTGTTTTTTCCACGCCAACCAATATTTGCATTTATTTATTCATCATGTGAAAATATGCAATCAGACCCACAGTTGCATTCACCTCTCTAAAAAGCACACTGTGTTCCTCCCATTTTTTCTACTCCTTCATCCTCTTCTTTCTTCTTCTTGTAGTTTTCTACATGATCAACTCTCACAGTCCTGCTTATGGTTGCACTATTCAAATTATCAACAACAAGGGTAGTACTCCTTGGTCTTGGTATTCAAGAAAGGTGAAGCCTTTGGAATTTCCAATAGCTTTTCCTCTCACAAGGTTGGCATAAACTATATCTCCATATTGAGCAAATACTGCCAGCAAATCTCCTTTCGTGAGGTTGTATGGGAGACAGACTATGAAGATATACAAATACTCTTTGTACTTCGTGTGTGATGAAGCGTGCTCTGGTATCTTGATGACTGCTTGCCTTAAAGCTATCTTCCAGATATTCTTTTCTTGCATTAGAGGATTCATGGCTTCCAAAGCATTAGATATTCTTGCAACAAAAATGCTATCCAAGCCTTGAAATTATTTTTGGAGGATTAATTTATTAGAGAACAAGTTATGGATTATTGAGGATAAATAAATACATAGTGCATGTTGAATTGGTTCTTTAGAACAATGAAAAAGGTCATTTCCCTCATGCTAGTCTAGAGAACTTGACATGATGGTGTTGTTTTTTTCTTCTTATGAGTTATTTCGTTTTATTGGTAGAACAAGTAGAACCCCACTAGGTGGTCTGACTTGCCACAATGACATAAATATCAAGGAACGGTTGTAACTTTGGACTCTAGAGGAAGGATGCTTATTATGGAGAATAAAAAGTTGGCCAGAGACAAACATTCTTCAGTTACCTCATAGGTGAAATGCATAATAAAATATGGGAGAGAATATGATATCCCTAGACCTCTTGTAGAGCTATGCGCTTCATGTGCGCACTTCTACATAAAAAGTTGCTCACCTTCAACAAGTCGCAGAACAGATACTTTTCCAGGAATTTTTTATGCATGCTATGTAAAGAAGTTGAAGAGACCAACTCTCACTTGTTCATTCACTGAAAGTACTTGAGAGAAGTTTGACAAATGGTGGTCAATAATTTGAAATTTGAATATAGATGTGAAAATGTTTTCTAAATTTGATGATGTCATGAATTATGCTTTTTCCTAGGACAAAAGTTACCAATTCATCCTGGGAAAAGAGATTTCAAGTTCTTTTGGTTTTCTCCGCCTTTTTCAGTTTAAGTCTTGAGATCAGTCTGGATAACCCACAACAATTTTATTTCAAGGAGATAAATATAGACCCCAATGGATATCAAGTAGAACTCTAAGCTGGGTTAGAGAATTCTTTCGTGCATCATTTAAGAAAGAGACAAAAGCTAGAGAATTTAGTGGAGCAAGAGATAAGAATTGTAAATTCTCTAAATTTGAGTTTTCTTTAATGCACTCCAAATCCATGAGTTACAACACTAGAAGCATGCATTATCCTACAAGGTTTTATAGATTAAGGCTTCATGGTGCATCCCAGACAACCCTCAAACTGCATAGGTTGGGGGAATTATTAATTTTTGGAAAACACAGTGATACTTTATTTGTTGATGTATTTGTAACTTTGGAAGATATTCACTTGTATATTGTATGCATTACTTTTGTACTTTATTGTAGCGCCAATGGAGATGTATTATTCCTCTGATTGGAAGTGTCATCATTTGTATTTGCAAGTGTCACAAGTTATATTGTAAGTGTAGTAACTTATATTTGATGGGTTATTAGACCACCTTGGTGGGGTCAGCACTGTATGAGTCATGTGGGTCAAAGGGTTATTAGACCATCCTAGTGGGGTCGGCCCAGTGACAAGTGGTAATGGGTTATTAGACTCTCCTAAGGGAGGTCGGCCCAGTTAGAGTTAAAGGTAGGTCAAGTCATTGTATAAATAGAGAGTGTGACTCTCTCATTCTATTGATTCACTCACTCACTCACTTCTCATTAGTGAGATAGAGGAGGAGTGCGCGAAAGTGGAGGAGGAGTAGCTGCTACAGACATTTATCTTTTTGGGATTCATCTTGGTGATATTTGTATTGGTGCTTATTCTATCTCTGAGGAAGTTGTAGGGTTTTTCACCTTCTTGGTTTTCCCCGGTGAAATGCTTTATGTCTCTTGTCTCTTATGTTTGATATGTTGTACATGTTGTTCTCTCAGTTAATATCCTAGATCATATTGAATTAAATGATGAAAAACTAACATGGTATCAGAGCTAGCTTGAAGGAAGGTATATGGCATTTATGACACTTGTTGCACTTGCGACAAATTGGAAGCTAGGGATTGATATAGCAAAAACTAGTCATCATGGCACTTTCGCTATAAATAAGTTTTGGAAAAGGTTCAGGATCTGAAACTTTTACAGGACGAAAATGAAATGTTCATGTACCTTTTGTCTGAAGCTTAGCCTCATATTTGTTGTACTTTCTGAGATATGATCCGTACAAGTTAAGGTTTTTGCCTCTTCTAGATTGAATCCCTAAACATGCGACCTAGGCATAGAGGTCATACCTCGGGATAGGAAGCTCCAAATCGAATTTCGTAAAATGATTAAGTTAGAGCACGGCCTGTAGTTTCACAGGTTCTATTTTCAAAGGCTGAAGTTGAAATAGTGACACCTGGCACTCCGTACAAGTTAGCTATGTTGTTTCATGCCATAAACAGGTCATGTTGCGAAACTTAGCATATCTCTCTCATGGAGAATCCATTTGAGCTCAGATCTGTGGGGTTTGAAAGGAGACAGACCAGTATACCACAGGCCAAAGTTTTAGATCCCAAGGATCCAAAATTTCAGAGTTGCATCATAAACAATATGGCATATATTTATGTCAAAACATAATTGGATTCTGAGCACTTTCATTCTTGGCTTGTCACTGCTGCGCGAAATTGGGGTTTTTGTAAAAGTTGAAATTTTTGGAATCTGAGACCATAGATGGATGCTCCTCATCAAATTTGAAATTTAGAGACCAATATCAAAGTTTTTGGTTGAATAGAAACCCGATCTCTATCAAACCCTAGTTCGGGATTTTGACCAGAAAACCAGAATTTGACAGAAGCTGCATATCCGAACTTTCAAAGTCAATTTTGAGGGGTCAAATTTTGGAGATTTCAAAATTGAATTTTACCAGCTTGATCAGATCAGCAAGGTGCATCTTTTCATCCAATCAAAAGTTTGAAATTCAAAGTTTCAATTTTTAGGGTTTCTCTGACAAACCCTAATCTAGCTCCAGATCCAGTTTCAGAAAATCAAAGTGGATTGGGTTAATCCTAGAAGAGAATGAATTGGACACCTACATAAGTAAAGAAGTTCCAGTTTCAGAGGGAGATGAGGCTAAGGCCTTACATAAGAAGACTACAAGCAATCCCTACATGTATGACTTGAGGAGATACAGGTATGTTTTGAAATCTGTTCATGATTAAGTTTATGATATGTTTGTCTTCATATTATTGAGGTTAGTACAATCTTGATTAATTTTAGACTTTTCTTATCACCATAGTAAAAGTATGAATGCATGTAAATGATAGAAGACATTCATTGATTAGGGTTATGACACTTATGATTGTACTAATGCACTGTGGTGTTGTATGAGGATGATGTTTTCCACTAACGTGAAAGGTACATCAAGAAAGACAAATCATGTTCTAGATCAAGAACATATGACCACGGTGACATGAAGACAAAGAATCATCCATAGCCATTGATCACATAGAAGATCTACTTATGAGGTATGTATAATCTAGTTCTACAATGCTTAATTTATGAGATATGTGGGTTACTAGCACAAGGTCTGTAAATCATTGAAGAGAACAAAGAAGACATTGTTTGGGTATGTTAGACATAACTCGCAAACATGATAATCCAGGTGTGTTTTTATTATATCAAGTTAGAATCCTACCTTGTGTTAGGGTCTCATATAAGTATACTTTTGTAGGATTATTCTTGAAGTTAGAAGTTTAAGTAATCAAGGGTTTATGCATATTATGTTTCTTACTTTGATTAATGAGATGGCAAACCAGAAGAGTCCTATGGTCAAATAAGAATATGCATGAGTAAAAGAAGTCCTCCCTAAAACCTTGAATACTAACGCTTGTGATAAATTACCTATGTATAAAATGACCATGACCATACATGATTAAGATTATTTAGAATCATAATGTTTTGATAGTATTGAGATTATACTAATGAATGGATGATTATGTATGAGATCGTGAGGATGACACAATGATGACACTAGTGCACACTTAAGCGTGCATAGTGGTTTAGGATGGATAGAAGTTCAAAGACATAAAAGATATCATAAAGGAAGCAAAGATCAAGAGGGAGCACACTCTAGGAAGCAAAGATTGAGAGGGAGTCCACCCAACAACCAAACAAAGATAAGTATTTGAATTGTCACTTATTATATATATGATTACTTAAATAATGTTGTCCAGTTATGTACATACTTATGTTCCTAGATTTAGGATGTATATTATGCTTTTTAGAGAAGTTGCATTAATGAACAAGATACTACTAAATAGTAATGGGTAAGTGGCCTATGGTATTGTACAACACTCCATTGCTACTTATCTAGAATGAAACCTCTTTGCTGACATGTTGGGAGTTGTGCACACTCTTAACAAATGTTCTGGTAGAGATGGAAGGCATTTAGAAAGTGACTGTGTGAATGCGGGATATGGATAAATGTTATATTGAAGCATTGGATAAGATAATTGCATGACTGTATGACATATGTCTTTATGCATAAGAATTTGTTTTTTGAAAAACTATGAGAAGTTTCTAATCATGCAATTGAATTTGACTTGTAGGAAAGATTGTGTACAATCACCTACAAAAGAAGGACAACAACATGTGTTACAGCAATGAAGTTCAAGAAAAATATCTATTGAAGATATTGAAGAATCTAAAAGTTCCCAGGATCCGGGATGCAGTAATGGAAGGATTCCATGATCAAGGAGTACTGGTCGATCATGAAGAATGATGTTTGGGATGTGGTCCCAAGACCAGAAGGGAATTCTGTTGTAACTTCCAAGTGAGATCAAGCATGCTACAAATGGTAGCATAGAGAAATACAAGGAGAGGTTTGTGGGTCGTGGCTTCTCCCAGAAAGAAGGGATAGATTATGAAGAAACTTTTGCACCTATATCTAGATACACTTCCATTAGAACAATACTTTCTCTGGCTAAAGTGATGAAGTGGAAGATACACCAGATGGATGTCCATACAACCTTCTTGAATGGTGTAGTCGAAGAGGAAGTGTATGTGGAGAAGCCACTCGGTTTTGACACACATGACTGGGATTCATATGTGTGCAAGTTAAAGAAATCCTTGTATGGCTTGAAGCAAGCACCCATGACATGGTACGGCAGGATAGACAGCTTGCTATCGAGTTTGGGCTTTACCAAGAGTAAAGTGGATTCCAACCTTTACTACAAGTTTGAGAAAGGAAATCCAGTGATACTCCTACTGTATGTAGATGACCTATTTGTGACACGTGAGATTGGGTCTATTGTCGACATGAAGAGGAAGCTTGCTGCCAAGCTCGTGATGAAGGACTTGGGTATGATGCATTACTTTCTAAGTATGGAGGTGTGGCAGAGTGCAGATGGAATCTTCCTTGGACAAGGGAAGTATGCAGTAGATATCCTAAAGCAGTTCGAGATGATGGAATGCAAGGCCATGGCCACACCTATGGCATCGAACCTGAAGCTATTGAGTGATGCTTCATCAGAGTCAGTTGATGCCATGATGTATCGTCGGATGATTGGGTCCATGATGAACCTGACGAACATGAGACTAGATATTTGCTTTGCGATGAACACATTGAGCCAGTTCTTGACAAATCCTAGACATGTTCACCTGGTTGTTGTAAAGCATATTCTGAGGTACCTGAAGGGTACGGTTGATTATGAGCTCAAGTATGATGTGAATCAAAAGGTTAACCTAGAGGGTTATGTTGATTCAGATTGGGCAAGCAGTGCTGCAGATAGTAAGAGCACTTTGGGGTGTTGCTTCAGTATGGGATTAGGTGTGATCTCTTGGTTTAGTAGGAAGAAGTCCTGCGTAGCACTGAGTACAGCCAAAGCAAAGTATGTTGCAGGTTGTTCAGCTAGTTGTGAGGCAGTATGGCTAAGGAAGCTACTGTCTGATTTATTTGATCTCCAGTTTGATGCTACTTGTATCTATTGTGACAACCAGAGTTGTGTGAAGCTGTCAGAGAACCCAGTGTTCCATGACAAGTTGAAGCATATCGAGATCAAATATCACTATATTAGGGATATGGTGCAGAGAGGAGCAATGAAGCTCTAGTATGTTGCGATGGATGAGCAGATTGTAGATGTGATGACCAAACCACTAGCCAGCGAGAAGTTCGAGTACTTCAGAGAGAGGCTTGGTGTTCTTCAGGTAGAAGATACTTCGAGGAGGAAGTGATGGGACACATTTGCAGAAGCCATTCCTAGCATGGTGGTAGGAGGATCCTTCCTATGGCTGTGGATGTAAGCATTGTGTGATATGCATCAAGACGATGCTATGACAATGATAAGGATGATCATGCAATGATGATATGCATCAGGATGATGCTATGACGATGATCAGGATGATCATGTGATGATGATGTGCATCAGGATGATGTATTGTATGATGATGATCAGGATGATCATGTGTGATGAGCATTAGGACAATGCTCCAGATGATGTGCATCAGGATGATGCACTGTACGATGATGATCAATATGATCATGAGCATCAGGATGATGCTCCATGAGAGGATGATTATTTTGATCATGAGTATCAGGATGATACTCTATGGCCGTGGACAGGTTGTGCAGGTGCATGTAATCAGTCCTGGAGATTCGGACAGGTTGTGCTAGGCACGTAAAAGATCCTGGGATGCTCTTTAGAGATCTTGCAGGTCGCAAGACACTCTTTTAAGGTTTTACAAGGATCACATGTAATCATTCCTGGAGATCTACATAGGTTGTGCTAGGCATGTAAAATATCCTGGGATGCTCTTTAGAGATCTTGCAGGTTGCAAGACACTCTTTTAAGGTTTTGTGAGTTCACATGTAATCAGTCCTGGAGATCCGGACATGTGCTAGGCACGTGAAATATCCTGGAATGCTCTTTAGAGATCTTGCAGGTCGCAAGACACTCTTTTAAGGTTTTGTGAAGGTCACATGTAAAATATCCTTGGAGATCTGATAGGTTGGGCAGTAATCTCGTAAAAGTCCTGGGATGCTCTTTCGAGGTTTTTTTGATGCACATAATCATCCTTGAGGATTCCACAAGATGGCCAGATATGATGAAGACCTACAGGAGGCCAGGCCTACAACTATAATGAAAAAGGGTTGGCTCTGTAGAAATTCCAATGACGGGAAGAGTTGAGAGATTGCACCAGTGATCGAGATGACGAGTACAGCAGCATTGACGATAATGCTCTGTGATACAGTGACGATGATCCAGCTCCAGAATTGAAGACTTGTGCTTATAGGTATTGATGACCTGTGTCAAGAGAATACCTTCCTAGTTAAGAGGGAGTGTTGATGTATTTGTAACTTCGTAAGATATTCAATTGTATATTGTATGTATTACATTTGTACTTTATTGTATCCCAAATGGAGATGTATTATTCCTCTGATTGGAAGTGTCTTCATTTGTATTTGAAAGTGTCGCAAGTTATATTGTAAGTGTCGTAACTTATATTTGATGGGTTATTAGACCACCTTGGTCGGGTCGGCCCTATATGAGTCATGTGGGTCAAAGGGTTATTAGACCACCCTAGTGGGGTCAGCCCAGTGACAAGTGGTAATGGGTTATTAGACTCTCCTAAGGGAGGTCAGCCTAGTTAGAGTTAAAGGCAGGTCAAGTCATTATATAAATAGAGAGTGTGACTCTCTCATTCTATTCATTCACTCACTCACTCACTTCACATTAGTGAGAGAGAGGAGGAGTGCGCGAAAGTGGAGGAGGAGTAGCTGCTACAGACATTTATCTTTTGGGGATTCATCTTGGTGATCTTTGTATTGGTGCTTATTCTATCTCTGATGAAGTTGCGGGGTTTTTCACCTTCTTGGTTTTCCTCGGTGAAATGCTTTGTGTCTCTTGTCTCTTGTCTCTTATGTTTGATATGATGTATATGTTGGTCTCTTAGTTAAGATCCTAGATCATATTGAATTAAATGATGAAAAACTAACATTATTAAATGGAAGGCTTGGAAAAATATTCTAACAATATATGAGAAATATAACAGCTACTAAGGGGTATGATTCATGGGTTATTAGGAACCTATTAATCCAAGATGACTCAAAGCTTGTAGTCAAGATGATAGAAAGAAAAATGAAACTAAACACCAAAGCATTGGAAAAAAAAAAGCTGAAGAAACAATGAAGCTTTTTTATATGTTCTATGATAAATAAAAAGTAGTTGATGCTGGTGGCTTTGGAACCAATGCAATTGGCCATTACTTGATTGGTTCATTTATTGTCAAGAACTACTGTATATGTAATCATAGTATATCTAGTTCTATCCATAAGTACATCTATATGCAATGTGTATCTGACAACAAGCTATCTAGTAAATATAATTTAATGAAGTACATACTTTTCACTGGGTTGACACTACATAGTTTGATCTTAAAGCCCAAAATTCATACATTGAATAGATTTAAGTAATCAAATCTCATGTTGTTTTTTTAAAATATAATGTGGATAATATCAATGAATTGTCTAGAATCTAATCTGAAAATTAGGAAATGGGATTATTCCAAATTCCCACCACTTAGCACAATTCAACCTTGACCCATGGCTGATGGGATTATAATTATAATATTGCACCGCATAAATATGTTTTGAAATCACAAACAGGAATTCCATCTAGATGGTGAGTAGTAGTAGTGAATTCCTATATAAAACTACCTCCTAACTTTGACCAACATGCCAGATGGCCATAGCATAAATCCTATTTTATGTGCTTTGACAACAACTTATATCCAATGCTTATCCAAAATGTTTGGGTATTATCCTTATGTCCTTCTGAAAATATTGAATTGCCACTTAAGTATACTTATAGCAGGTTACTTACAAAAGGGAAACTCGTCTGTTCTCATCAGACTAGGATCCTCCAAAGTCGTTTTGATAATTGTAGTCAACAAATCTTATTAACATGTATAACCTTATGTAAGGATATCCCGAAAGTTATGAAGCATGGTATTTGCATGATATAATGAAAATTGAAATGTCTAAAAGAATAGGTATATGCCATCAATTTGGTTTGTTTAAACTTCTAAGTTGTATGCTTTCATCAACTAGGATGAACGAAGTAGTAGTGATTCATGAATAGTTATTTCATGTGGACATTCCAAAGCGAATTTTGTGATTAAGTACAAAAGAGTAGATTTGTGACAGAGATTAGTGCTATAGTCACATCAAGCATGCAAAGGACACTATCAAGGTCCGGAAACTCCACTCCACTTCCCACAGCAGCCGAGCATGCTTCCATCCCTCACTCTAAAGCCTGGGGTCGGGGAGATATTGATGTGTTTGTCACAAGTGTAGCATTAATAAAGTAAAATGAAAAAAAATAATTCAATGTCTAGCATAAAAAAAGAGCCAACCTACTAATCTTTCAATTAATCACCCTAATGTAAAAAAAAAACTAATACCTCCCCATGGGAATATATATGTCCCTTCATTCAGTCAGCTCCCCATGGGAACAACTCATGGATTACTTCTACCAATCATCGTTAGCTACTCTATGAAGAGTTGTTCTTCTATGATTTGGAATTCAACAAATTACCAAAGCAACATATCAAATTAAAGCAATCATAGATCACAAAAAACAAGACCCGGGTTCTACCCACGTATACACATTGATCTTCCATAAAGGAAAATGCTCTGTATCCAAATATCTCAAAGATGTCACAATCCCATATGAATCCCATTACAAATATTCTGATGTGAATACAAATGGAAACACTAATGGAGGTCGAGTCTCTCATACAAGCATGTGTATTTTGACTCAAAAACTATGAAACAATTACCTAGATTGATCTTGATCTCTACATCATACCCACCCATTCTAATTCTAAATCATATCAAAATTAGGATTATTGAATTGACACATCAAATTTTGGAAATCTAACCCAAAACCAAATGTGGAAGTGGTTGTTGAGACAAATTCCCCGTTTTCCAATAGCAAATGATAGATATCAACATTCCCATCTCGGGCAAACATATGAAGAGGGGTTTTTCCAATAACATCTTTTACATTAACAAAGAAAACAAATCCCCTCATAAATAGAAAATAATGAGAATCAAGGGAGAAATTAAGAACTTAACAAGGCAATTAACTTAACTAGTTAATTAGCTTAATTTTTTTCTCAATTTTAGTAGATCTAGAAGACAAAGGTTTTATATCCAGGGCAAGTACATCAAAATCCGCATGCAATCTCGCCATTTGAACCAAAAATATCTGAAATGATTTCTAATCTTTTTCTTTCTCATATGCCTCTCTTCCTATTCAATAACCCTAGAAACCCTAGAATGACTCAAATTCAACCATCTTTAATGCCAAAAATCCCTAGAATGCATGAAATTCAACCATCTTTACCACAAAAAATACCTGGAGACATAGAAATCAATGGCCAGAGGATGATTTCTCAGGAAAATGATTCGACTCCATGCTAAATGTATGAATTCGACCTGGAGAGAAAGATTCATAGTGAACGTGGGTTCAAATTTCATCTACTATTAGCCATCAGTTTGAGAGTTTGAGGCAAGAAGGGGAACTGCACTAACTACGACTTAAATTTCTTGCTGTGACTTGAACCAATATGTGTGGATGCTAAGAACATGATGTTTATGTGGTGTGAATGTGGTGGAAGGTAGTAGAAGCATAAGGGCATGCCTATGCAACAATTTACAATTAAAGGATCCCAAATTTAGCCCGCGAACTTGTCGCCCTATCACCATGTAGACCCTCTGAAAAAAATTATTTTGATATCTAAAGTATATTTAAATGTAGGTTGTATTTTATTTTATTTTTAATTTTTCAAATTCTTGTCAATGTTAATATTAGTATAATTAAAGACTTTGGTCTATTAAAAATTCAACATGTATTAACATATTTTATTAAATAATTACATTTAAATAAATTATTTCATTCAACATTATAAATTTCAAATATATTTAATGTGATTGTAAAAATTAATTGAGAAGGGTGGAACATATAATCTCTCACCTAGGAAAAGACTAAAAACTCTATGTTACAAGAAATTATTGTATAACCTATAGAAAACCAAAGTTAGATCATATAATTGTAACGGGGATTAGGGAAATAATATCCCATTTCTATTTTAGCTTGATAATTTTAATTTTAAAGGGGATTAGGGACAAGACAAATGCCACTTTTTTCATTTAAAATGGGAATAGGGAACTTAGGATAAGACAAAAGGAGCTCGAGGGAGGAGACTTTTGGAAGGATAAGGTAAAGGGGTTTGGGATTTAAATGTGTTTTATATTTTTTATGTAAATGAAAATGGTGAATGGGTGAGTACTTAAGAGAGGAAAGGATTTAAAAGCTAGGATAGGGGAAATAATTAAAAGGGGGAAGCACCCATATTCTTTTTATAAAATAGGGGATATTGGTTTTTTTTTCTATAAGAATTAGGAGGGGGGATATTTTTTAACTTGAGAAAGCTAATAGATGGATGCATTGTGTGAATTAATGGAAGACATGAAAATGACAAAATTTAATTGTCATGACACGAAACTTTGACTTGCCAAAATTTCAACTAAGCGCCGAGATGATTAAACGGTGACGGTTTTTGTCAAACAAAAAATGGACATGGCCAGTGTAACGAGTTGAAGAAAATGACATTGAATTCACGGCATGAAAATGTGATTGAAAAGAAATGACCAAGTACCAAACTTGACCTAACCACAACATGATCACACATGAGATGCAAATTGGTAAGTCTGTCAAAGGGGTCAAATGGAAGCGAAAATGATGAAACAATATATGCACATGACAAGTACTTCAAACTATATAGAAGGTGAGATCAAAATGATTGGATGAAAAAATTTAATAGGTGCGTCTAATTCGTTATGTTTCAACACCAAACATAATCATATCAATGTTGAGAGTCGACACTATCTAGAATGGATCAAGTAGATCTAAACACCTTTGAATCCATCTATACATGTTGATCCTCGATCCTAATTGATTAGCCTAGTATTGATATGTTAACAAACATATCCATATCCTCCATGAAGTATGCATTATACTATAGTACTAGGTCTAACTTGGGTGATCTATGTCTCGCTTTCTTAATCTTATAAGGGATAAAAAATGGCCCGGGATATTGACGTAGCAATATGGTCAGCATCTTCTTGTACTTATCTTGCACAAATTAACTTATGGGTTATGTTAATTAGGATTAATTCATCAGATACCCTCTGTGACACAAATCCATCTACAATGTTACAATTTACTAAATTTTAACATTGCAAATGGATTTAGAGAGAATCCATCTGCAGTGCCAAAATTTAGTAAATTGTAACACTTCATTGTCAAAATTGCAATTTTTCATTGTCGGAGTGACACAATTAAAAATCACTAACATATAAACAACTAATTCAGATTCTTTTAGCTAGTCATTTTTTATTCTGTGACTAAATTGATTGTTTATGTTAGTCAGTTTTAACCGTGTCACTTATTATCTAGTCATAGTTTTTAACCCATGACTAAATCAGTCATTTAATTTAGTCGTTTATAGTTGGTTCACTCAAAATGGCTAGTAAATCACTACAAAAAATTGCGATGACTAAAGTTTTTAGTCACATAGACACTAATTTCTCATTTTGTACTAGTGTTTGTTCATGTAACGCCTCACTAAATGAAATATTTTAAACACCAAGACTAAAACCGTGTGTATTGATTCAAATTCCTTACTAGCTTGATTCATTAGAGGATACATACTTTGTCATACCAATGAACATACTGATTGAATCAAGGACTATATTTTTTTCACTTGTGCCTACTAAACCATGGGGGAGTATCTTTGTTGGTAAAACAACTGCCAACTTCCAAAGGTATGTGTACAAGCCCATGGTACAAGAAGATGCAACCATGTTCATTAAATGATGCATACTATGTTGTAATAGTGAACACAACAATATGAAACAATGTTTATACCATCCATTACACCTACTAATCCATGGGAGAGCAGCTCCATAGATTTTCTTAATGGACAAATTTAGCAAGAAGTGCAATATTGTCATCATGCCTTGCAACAAAATCATGAAGGGACAAGTTGTATCACCTACATTCTTTGAGGGATCCTAGGTGCATTTTGGGATACCAAGTAGCATGATTTCATACAAATATGTCATATTTTTAAGTTCCTTTTGAACTATACTTTGGGAAAAGATGGACACAATGCTAAAGATATCTACAACATTCCATCCACAAATGAATGGACAAACATAAGTGGTGATCAAAATATTAGTTAAATATTTGAGTTACAATCATAGGCATCCAAAAACTTGGGAAGAGAATCTAATTTTCATTCATCACTCTTATAGTAGAGTAGTGAACACTACCACCGATAAGTCCTGTTTGAAATGCGATGTAGTGTTCCAAAGACTAGGTGTCCTCCTCAAGTGTGGAGCAAAACACCTTCCAATGGCCAACGATATAAGGTGATGAAGAAGTTTATGAAGTGTCTTCCAAAAGGCTACGTCCTCCACAATAGCTCCAAAGGGAAATCTCAAAGGAAACACTCCTAGAAAGCATGAATTAAGTGATATGATAGGTCTTGATGATGGAATATTTCTTACATAGTAGGCTCAACATGATGGAAATCCTCATCAAACTCTTCCAAATGACATGGAATCTAGCTCCAAAGAAAAGGTTTCTCAATGGTGCCATTATAAGGAACTACATCACAAGTACCTTTTAAAGCATGACTAAGTGTGCTAGTGGCCTCTAGAGGATGGAATGCATTATTTTATATAGAAAATTATTTATTTTTACTTCTTCCATGACTATTCTTACACAATTCTGAACCTTTCTATTGTTGTTATATGCTTGAGAATTGCTTCTTTTACCATCAAATTGACCTAGATTTGAAATTGCTTCTTCTACCATCATATAACAAAAGGATAAACAATGGACCTATTGATCATAATGGTTTTACAACAATTTTCATGGCCTACCGTTCAATGAGGTAATTTGGTAGTACTCATCCAATTAGAGAGACCACTTTTATAGGGACACTAAAGTGAGTGATGATGTAATTAAAAAATAATCAATCCTATATATGAAATATGACGTTGAATGTTGTCATAATTTTGGTGCACTTAATGAACTAATAAACACCAATAATCATGTACTTATGGCCACCATTGTATGTTGGATGAAACTATATAAAATTGATCCCCCATTTGCAATATGGATCTATGGTGAGTGCTCACACCTTTTTACTCTTGGGGGTGGTAAATTAGATATTAAACTCCTAGAGGAGAATTATGAAATGAGGAAGATTAGTGTTGATAAGGCATAGAATTATGATTGTGATGAACCTGCAATAATTAATTAATGCAAATACACAAGATATCAGAAATAATAGAACTCAGAATCACTTTTATATTGATCACGGGCCACTTCGAGGGGGCAACCTCCTTTGAGCAAGCTCAATACAATTAACTTCACGGTGCTTTCATAGGCCTCAACACACACTTATATACTAATTCTAGGCGCCAATACCATGGGTCAATACTATGTGTCAATACAAACCATGGGCTAAGTCTAGGTGCCAATACTATGAGTCAAAACCATGGGACATATAATACTATGGGACGACTTACAAAGCATATGCGTCTAATACTATGGGTCAATACTATGGGCTAATATAAACTATGGATCAACAAATACTACGGGAGGACTTACAAAGCATATGCGTCCAACAACAATATACTAACAAAGTAAAGACATGGGTTCCTAACATCCCCTTTCCCTTAGAAAAATCTTTGTCCTCAAAGCTTTAGATGTGGAAATTGATGCAGAATCTGAAGGAGTAGGTCCCCTGTAGCATCCTCAGGTTGCATTCCAAGCCACTGGCGCCTTTGGAATTTTAGGGAGGATTGCATGGAAGGCTGTAGATGAAGAAGAACCATATCAGCGATGTGAAAAGTGCACTCAGAACGGTGTTGATCGGCTTGTTGTTTCAGTCGAATTCTTGCCATGTGAAAATTGTCCTGCAGAATGAGAAGAAGCTGATCACGGTTTCGAAGAATTGAGTCAATTGCCTAAACTGGGGATTTGTTGAAGGTGTATGGAAGAAGAACTGGTGGTGCCTGTCTAGAGACTGCTTCATATGGTATCCTTTGAGATGTGGTACTATACCACTAGAGCGCTTCTAGGAAATCCATAGAAATAGTTGTCCAAATCTGTGGAGGGACGGGTAAGGTTTCGAGAAATCCCGAAAGGAGGGTCATTGCACCCTTGTTGACCTGGAAAGTATCATAGTCAACCACCATTCATTGAATTGTCCTTTTGAGTCCCTGCCAAAAGAAGTTACATTGTTCCTGGTCATACGTTTTGAGGAACCCAGAGTGCCCTACTGATGAAGAAGCATGGAGTTCATAGAAGAGATAGCCCCGTTGAACAGATTGCAACCAATTTGGAACAAGCAAAGAAATAGACGTAAGAGAGACTGGGTCATCAAATGTGTGAGGAGGAGCATCTTCCACCATATTATCCTTACCCTTCTGGTAAGTGGTCGCATAGTCATAACCCATGAGTTGGATAACCCATTTCAGGTGTGTTGGGGAGGAGACCCGTTGTTCCAGGAAAGTTTCTAGACTCTGGAGATCAGTCTTGATGCAGAAATAATTCCCAAATAGGGATGGCTGCAACTTCTATACTGTATGCAAAATAGTCATCATTTACTGCTGAGAAGTAGATGCGGCTAAATTCTTACCGAAAAGGTCTCTTGAAGGCAACAAGCTCATTGGTTCAGCAAAGACACCTGCATATCTATCCAAGGAAGTAGTGGATACTGTTGGTGGGTGCATCTGAATGGAATGGAGTTGAGTGATGACACCATGAGAATTCTTCTTAAGTATTTTTTCCAGGTGATGTGAACTGTTGATGCATAGAGACCCTGGTTGTAAGCCCATAAATTTGTGTTGTGCCCCATTGACTAAAAACTGCATCCAAAGTTCAGCAAAATCCCATAAGATGGGGCCAAGTGTGCGTAACCATTGAACGCCCAAAACCACGTCACATTCGCCTAAGGACAAGGCAAACATGTGAGAGCGCATGTTATAATCTTCCATAGAGATACGCACATTATGACACTTCCCCTTGCGAGGTAAGGTGCCCCCATTGGTAACCATGACTTCAAAGTTGGAGCAAGGATGGACAAAACAATTAGCCTGTTTGGAAATCCAAGGATCAATGAAGTTATTAGTGCTACCAGAATCAATGAGTATGGTAAGAGGGAGCTTCTTGAAGTATCCCCTGACTCGCATTGTTTGCGGGGTGGTGACGTCGGTTACAGCATGGAGAGATATCTCAGGTGGGTCGTCCTAAGATGGGGTGTCAACAGGAGGGTGTTGAATGTCGACCTGATCATCTACTGTATCTGGAGCTTCTTCATCAAGTTCTGAGGCAGGCGAAGAATCCACACCCAAGAGATAGAGCTTTTGTTGAACACATCTATGTCCCCGAGTGAATTTCTCATCACCATTATAACAAAGCCCTTTTTCTCGGCATGCTTGCATCTCTGTTTCAGAAAAATGCTTGATAGGAGTTGGTTGAGGAGCAAGCGTGATGGGAGGTCGTTGGGAACCCATATTTCTGAAGGGAACAAAGGTGGATTTGGAGCGTTGTTGAGCTGCGATCTTGTCCTCTGCCAACTTAGCCAACCCTAGGACTTCCATCATTGTGTTGGGACAAAATATTTTGACTTCTGAGCGGATTTCATCCTTGAGACCATTGATCAAACAACTCCTGTAGAATTCATCATACAATCCTTCTGTGTGATTGGCTAGTTTCTTAAATTATGTCTGATACTCTATTACTGTGCCAATTTGGTGAAGTTTAGTGAGTGCTCCTGTGCAGTCATCAAAAGCACTAGGACCAAATTGTGGCAAAAGGAGTTGGCAAAAATCTGTCCAGTTTGGCTCGGGATGAGCTTTGATGTACCAACGGTACTATTGAAGGGCTTCCTATTCCAAATGAAAGGATGCAAGTGGAACTTTCTAGACATCAAAAGTATTATGCAGACTGAAATATTGTTCTGCTCGGTATATCCATCTAATCGGATCAGTACCATTGAAGCGAGGAAAATCAAACTTCGGCCCACGAAAATTGCTGGAAGAAGAGAACCCAGTGGCTGCAGAAGATTCTGGTTGTCGGTTATTGTTCATGGCTGAATTCTAAAGATGGAGGCTAACAAATTTCTCATCCAAATCTTGGAGTTTGGTTTGGATGGCTGCAAGTGCTTCCTCCATGGTTTTTGCTCCTGTGCGAGTGACAACCATAACTAGGATTTTTTTTTTTGTGGGGGGGGGGGGAATGGATAGAAAAATAAAAACACAAGCTTATTTAGTAAGGGGAAATTTGGATTTGGGAAAAACTCGGAGGGGTAATTGGGGTTTGACTAGGTTTTCGACACTTTTTGAGGGACAGGGAAGCAAAAAATGGGGATTCTATGGTAAAATTTGAAGGATATCGGGTGAAAATTGAAGAAGTTATGGCAAACCCTAAAAATAGACAAATGTGGGGTTTCTGGTCTTGAGAAGTGGAATTTGGGATAGGGTCTTCAGGAATGAAATAGGAAGAATGAGATTGCAGGGATGTCAGGGAAAACAGAGTTGAAACATGGAGATATGGCCGAAAAACAGAATTTATTTATTTATTTTCAGAAATGGATCGGCAACAGCGGCGCGGAAGGGATCCGTAATAGATGGATCTGCAACGACGCGAAAGGGATCGAAAACGGCTAGATCTGAAACAATGACTGGATCTAGAATGACTTTCAAAATAGATCTGAAACGGCTGGATCTGGAGTGGAAGTGATTGACAACAGTTCAGCTGAAAATAGATATGGACCCCAGGTATGTGCGGCTTCCTATCGGATTCACTTGGCCACCAATGCTGTCTGGCGGCTTGCGTATTGGGGCAGTACCCCTCACTCCATGGCTCAGGTAAAACTGGTAACCGCTTTGACACAAACGACAGCTCTTGGTTTACCTCATGGGTGGGAACTAGTCAATTAGTTAGGGGTCGTTGCCCTTTTTGCTGGCAGGTCCTCTCAATGGGCCAACTACTTTGGGGTTCCTGTGGTACTCCTCACAATGAGTTTTAGGGCTTATGCTCAAGTAATTCCCACAGTTAAGCGAATAGGGGTTATCCCTAGATCCGAACTTGCAACAGATGCGAAAAAGAAATTGGCAAAAATTCCACCCAACGAGCCCAAGAAAGTGCTCTGATACCAAATGTGATGAACCTGCAATAATTAATTAATGCAAATACACAAGATATAAGAAATAATAGAACTCAGAATCACTTTTATATTCATCATGGGACACTTCGAGGGGGAAACCTCCTTTGAGCAAGCTCAATACAATTAACTTCACGGTGCCTTCATAGGCCTCAACACACACTTATATACTAAGTCTAGGCGCCAATACCATGGGTCAATACTATGTGTCAATACAAACCATGTGCTAAGTCTAGGTGCCAATACTATGAGTCAAAACCATGGGACATATAATACTATGGGACGACTTACAAAGCATATGCGTCTAATACTATGGGTCAATACTATGGGCTAATATAAACTATGGATCAACAAATACTACGAGACGACTTACAAAGCATATGCGCCCAACAACAATATACTAACAAAGTAAAGACATGGGTTCCTAACAATGATGTATTCCATAGAAGTTAAATTATCTACAACCTTCATTTGATGATGCATGATGTTTGGAAACCTTTTTGATACAATAGACCATGCCCAAGGATAACTTTTAATCAGGGTTGTAGTTTAATGAAATTCTAATAAATTCTTATAACATAGTAGGTGGCATGCTCACAATAGTCATCTCTTTTCTGAACTAACACTCTATTAATGGAAAAACTAAGGCTCACACATAATGGTTCCAATGTGTCAAATCAATGTTGGGATTGAGTGTCTCATGTGAAGTTGATATCTTGGCATAAGAAATGAAAAAATACATGATTATGTGTTGCATAATCTAGAAGGACAATGTATCATAAGAAGTTGGATTTGCATTGAAGGATCTTGAATATGTGCAAAGTACATGGTGGGGTTAGTTTGATTATGACCTGTAATGCAAATCTATGGCAATGTTGGGTGTTCAAAGACTAAATCATAATGATTATGAGGATTTAAACTATATTTGATTTGTTTTTTTTATCGATTTTCATATTTCCTTATGGTGTATTGTCCCATTTCTTTCTTGTAGCAATCTATTCTAGGGTTTGATTAGAAAATACAACTAACAAAAAACCTTGTCTGGACTAGAGTTAGGCTCATTTGTTGCCGCAGTGTCTATCGACAGTGTTCACTTCGCATTGTCGCCAACAAACTATCAACCCAAACTCCCTTATACACCGGCCCGAAAAGGTGTACTCCTTTCCAGCAACACTTGCAGAGCAAGTGCAGTCTCACCCGAGATGGATAAGGGGGCTGCCGGAACCAAGTTTCCGCAGTGAAGTTGAGGATATGCTTTCAACACACATTACCTTCACACTAACCAGATATTATAACATTCACAACATACTATTAACTTATCATTCTCATTTTAAGTCATTCACATAGTCAACAAATTACAACAATTCTGAACAACATATTTATCCTACTTATCCAACCCATAACATATTCGCATCAACAATATTCTAAAAAATTCATAATCACATCATTGCATAAATATAGAGACAGAAATTTCACCATAACCGAACATCTTCATTCATTCACTAACCATGCGGAATGTACCTCGCAGAAACAGTCAATACACCATGTCACGGATACAAAACAAACCCAAAAGATAGGATTTATCATAAAAAATTGGATGCCCTTAGGCTTACAATCATGCTCTATTTATATGCTTCTACTTGGTTATAAAACGGTCCACATGATCGACTTAACTAATCTAATAATTCTCACGCTTCCGCTAACACTGCAAATGGTCCTTCTTTTGGGGAATAACCCTTTTGCACTTGTCAGCTTCCGCACTTCCTACAGACTTATCCCGTGCCAATAGGCCCCAAACACAAACTTGTGACTCGTCCCGAGACACCTCAGCTGGACATTGCCAGTTGATTGTACTACTGTTGGAAGTCATCATAAGTGGTTTGGATCTAGTCCACTACCTCCCTTGGAGTTGCGCACTCTCTATCACCTCTTTCTCCATTGGGTGGTCGCATACTTTCCGTTGTACATCTTGCAATTACTCCTGTACCTGTTTCATCACTTGTACTACTCGTGTGATGAGGGCTTCGGCCTTTGTTTGAAGCTCATCCAAATGTGTGGCTCATCGTTGCTTTCTTTCATGGGCCTTTGTAACCCACTACTTCATACTTTGTAGTTCTGCAGCCTTTATCATTCGCATCATTGTGGGCATTGTTTTAAGCGATCCAGTAAAGGTTTCTAATTTCTCTTCTACTTCACGGAGGTTCCCCATCAACACGGCCAGCTGTTCATCCTCAACCAGTCTGTCCCAAAACTTTGTGATGTTTACCGCAACCTACTTCGCTGCCTTTTCCATTTCCCGGATCTCTGTCACCGCATCCTCTATCGCTGTCTACTGATTCTGGACCTATTCTGGTGGTGTGTTGGGTGTCGCTTGAGTTAGGAGCTCTACATTTTCCTTTCTGAGCTTGGTAATAGAAAATCCCAACATAACAGCTTGGGCTTCCGAGGAAACATCTGGATCTAGTGTCGTTGTTTCGCATGCCTTCGCAAGTGCTCTTTCTAACTTAATCCATTCCTCAATAGCCTTTTCCTTCGCAGTGAGTGCTGTAGTCTGCTCTTCTAGGGCCTTTTCTTTCCTAGCTAGTGCTTCCGCTAATCGATCCCTCTCCTTGATATCTTGTACTTTTGCAACCAATGCTGTGGCTTGTTCATTTCGAAGGTGATGTGCCTCTATCTCGCTGTTTTGCAGTTGCTTCTTGTATTCGACTATCTTATTGTGCATCGCAACCTCACAGTCGCGGATCTCTGCGCTTGCTACTGCTTGGATTCTATGTAGTGTTAACATTAGGAGTAAGTTGAAATCAACCATCGCCAGGTCAGCCTTCTGAACCTCGAGGTCCAAGGTATTATCCCCTATCAAAATGGCCCAGGTCTCAGATTGCACTATGCGTTTCTAGGTGCCCACTTCTACCTCAACTCTGGGAGTTGGCAGGTTTTGTTGGATGTCCCCATGTGGTACCCTGATGTTGATTATTGTATTTTCCATGGTGTTTAATAGCTCCCCTACGTACTGGAAATTCTCTACTGAATGTTGTGTAACCTTCCAGCGATTACTCTCCACAATCTGCGTAATGCTATCCAGAAATCTCTCGGCCTGCTAGGCAGTGAGCCCTTCCTGTGTGCTATTGTCGGCACGGTCCATCCTTTTCTTTGTCCTCCTTCCTTCCTGTTGGAGCTCCAGTTCTAAATCTGTTGAGGTGTTTGCTATGGATGCCTCGTCGTGGCCAGACTCTACTGTCTAGTCCTGCGCATCCACCTCCTATTCTGCACTCTCCTTTTGGTTGGCGGAAGCTATGTCTTCCCTGGCCTGGTCTTGTAACCCTGTTTCCTTCCCCTTTTCAACATCCTTCGGATCAGCAATGACCTTCCATACCTATGGCCATTTGGGGATGATGTTGTCGAGCTCGCCCTCGGTGAGCTTGTACTGTGTCTGCAGCCATTTCCTTTCCAGATCTGCACGGGCCTGGAGGTAAATCGTGTGTTCTTCGACGGATACTTGGGCGATGGAGTGGTACTTTGTCTCATCTTTCACTATGATTCGCGGTATCATCTATGTGTCTTTCTACATCCTCTCGAGCCATATATAAAATTGTATGACATTTTCCTTTTGTCATTCTTTGTCAGTGGTGGACCATAGATTCTAGTACCATGCACCATCGCACACTCGTGGGTTTGTGGGATTCACTCCCTGATAATCATATGGTTCCCTCCATGATTTTAAGGCAATTAGGAGGAGTATCCATGAATATTTGAATGGTCTCCTATACTCCTGTGCATCATACATGTCCGAGGTCAATTCGTGTAGTGGGAACTCAGCCCAGTTCATCTATTCTCCTGTGGCGCATCGTTTCGCAGCTGCGATGACGCCTGAATTGCATTGCAGGAGCTGGTTTTTCCGCTTTACTTTGACCACAACTATCTTTTCCCCTACTCTAAATGCCTGGTTGTTAATTGTGTTCATCAGGTAGCCTCTAGAATCTTTCTTAACGCCATACTTTGCTGACAATTGTTCTGCTAATTTCTTGTCGTTATCCTTACCTTGGAAAAACTGGGAAGGGTCAGCTCCCTCTTGAAGCAAGTTGGTTATTCTAGCACTTAGGTCGACGATGACTGGGATTTTCTTGTGCATCCAGAGGAATCCGTCATGGAAACATGTGAGGAGTTTCTTGACGCATGCGTTGACCTGTGCCAAGCGCCCGAAATGCGATAGGAGGGTGATACTGAGTAACCTTGATTGTGCCAGTCCTAATGCCCACTTCTTAGGTTCCTTCATAGTTGGGCCTCCTACGTGAGGGACATCCTCATAAGCCTCTACGTATTCTTTGAATTTTGCTAGGTCATAGTCAGTGTACTGTAACCTCTACAATTTGGTAGTAATATCCCCAACTTCAGTAACACCTCGTGGTACCAGTATAACCGCAATGGGCTATTTTTCATTCTTTTTGATCTTCGGCGCGGGCGCCCCTGCCCGACGTGGTGAAACATACAGGGAAAGCATGGGACCATCATAACCGTCTTGCACAACTTCAGCAGCTGAAGGGCCTACAACGTCATTTGTAAGCCTTGCTTATGCCTGGGTGCCTTTATTTTTCTCCTGACTAGAGTCTGCGGGTCGAGTCATACTCCTCTTCTTCTTGTGTGAGACTGTAGACATAACTTCGAGCTGTTCTTGCACAACTGGTGTGGGATGCGGTCTTTCCGTGTTGGTGATAGAAACATAAACTTCCATTCGGCTCTCGGGATACTAAAGTAGGTACTCTATTTCTCCTTCGCCTCCTATATTTATAATACGGGCCAGTAGTATCCATCTGATCATGGGTCATAATTGCCAAATCTAACCAGGATATGCCAAATCCATCACGTGTGTTGGTTATTAACTGTCATTGTCTCGTGTGGTATAACTACAACATTTATTGCCGGATTGGACCTTCATGCATCATGGCATCTTCCGACTTGCTCACCATTTGTCGATTGCTTTTTTTTTATACCTTATCAACACAACGTGTTTTGCTAAGTCAATACCTTGCGGTATCGGTAGATCTCTACTATTTCCAATCTCGGTCAATTTCTACCATTTGTTGTTGTGTACTTCTCAACTTCTTCTGTCGGGGTGACTCTGGAAAATGCAACTCATATTTGTTGCTGGTATCTTTGATGCAGTTAATGCGACCACTGCTTGACTGACTTCGCATTGGGTTTCAGGGGGATCTTCATTTCCCCTAAGTCTCCGGACATTCCCTTCATCTCTGAGAATTTCGTTGGAAACAAATCCTGAAACTCATGCAGCAAGTCAGTCATCTTCGCAATGGTCAACTCATCCTAGTAATCGCCAATGGTCACGAACTTTGGGTTCTACTCTGACCCAATGTTCACCTTCTTAATCTTCAATGGTTGCTGAAATTTTCCCGTTGGTATGTCTGGTGACGCAACACTGCGATTACCCTCTGATTCTAGCACGTATGTGGCTTGGGGATCATCATCTCCAGGCTCTCCAGTGACATTATAACACTCCATCAACATCTCCAGTGTCGCAGTCCATTGAAGTGCCATTGGTTGTCCTGTGGGTGCCTCCTCAAATATCCTTCCGCAGATTTCCTATAGTGCATTGTGGATCAAGGGATTTTTGTCTGAGAATGAGAACGATTGGCTGAAGCTAATGGTGAGATGTTCCCAAGAAGTCATCCCACGTCACAGTTCTGTTGCGACATACCATATCCGTGGTACCTCATCCAACATGTGTACAAATGCATGTACCCACTCCTGTCTTGCTCTTGATCCCCATTGATGTTGACAACCATTCAGATGCACCTTCGGGTTGCCTCGTCCATCATATCACATTTGTGCATACCCCGCAGCTTTGCTGAACCGAACCTCCATGAGGCGTTGACATAGTTTCCAAGTTGTGATGTTTGATCTATGTGCTGCCACCATCACGCAAGAGTAGCCTTCAAGGCTTCCTCCAAGGCCAGTAGACACTGTGGTTCTACCACTTTTTCCTCAAATTCTGTGAGAAACTTGCTCAAGTTGGGAAATCCCTCATATGTAGGTAATACATACTCCTCCGTAGATACCCTTCGTAGGGACTGTGTTACCTGTGCACATCATCTAAAGGACACTTCATGCAACTGGTTCTACCAGTTCTCAAGGGCCTCATCCGAATCGGAGGATGTCGAGTTGGTGCTGCGCCATCCTAACTCTCCATCCACGGTGGGGTTAACATAATCCTTAGAAATATTATACAAATTGTCCCACCCTTCCATAAACTCGTCTCTAGCTGGTTCCGTATAGCGAAGCCCCTCCGCAGCATCCAGTGGTGCGATGACTCTTAGTGCCTGATTTTCAAATGACATTATCCTTCTCTTAAAGTTGATAATCGCTTGATTCTCCATGGCCCAGGCTATCCCCAATAGTACTGGATAGGGACTAGTGTCATCCACGATTTCAATGATGTCAAAATCAGCATACTTCCTAAGCCCTTCAATTTCGACTTGAAGTTTACATACCCAACCCAATGGAGTGAACTTGCCTTGATTTGCCAGCTGCAGTTGTACTGGTGACTAGGTCATCTGTGGCTTTCCCATTGTCTCCCACATCTGTTTAGTTAGAATATTAACATCCAAACCCAAATCCATGATGATGCAGTCGACATCAAATGCTCCAATTTGTGCCGACATTCGCATCTCCCTGCCTGTCCTTCTTTTATGTATGCGGTTAACCTTCTAGTCCATTCGTACAGCTCATCGCTGCAGTAGGCTAGCTATTTCTTCTAGTGCATCTCGGTCCTTCGCCAAGTCGAGTAAAATTTTTGAGAAAGCATTTAGCATGTTTTCCTTCCTTCGTGACTTCGTCGAGTCGAACTTCGGTGGCATGTAATTGATTTCTTTCTCCAGAGGTAGCTGCCTCCTATTCCTCATTGCATCATGTGCCTTTAAAAAGATGTCCCTTTCTGCTTCTACGTCGAAGGTGACCTGCTTCCGTCATGTTTGTGTTGGTATAACATTGTTGTGTGACTGATCGCCACCTGTCACTGCCCCTCCTCGTGTCATTATTCCAATTGTCGGAGGGAAACCTCTGGCCTATGTCGATATCATCTGCATAGTTGGTGGCGCATTCAGATTATTTTGGTTCTCGTTCTGAGGTGGATGCTTATTCTTCCATTTCGCAATGAGATGAGGGAAGTCCTCTACACTGTGATCTACAACACTGCAGTATGTACACTACGATGCTGGATTTACACAATCCCTCTGGTAGTGCCCCTGCTGCCCACAGTTGTAACAAATGATTGGTCCTCTTCCCCGTCCAGTAGCTCCTCCACATCCCATACTGGTTCCTCGGCCTCCGCGGAATCCTCCCCTGAAACCTCCTCGTGGTGGCCCATATGGTTGATGCTGCGGCTACCCGTACTGCGGTTGCTGATAATATTGTTTCCCATACTGCGGCTGGCCATATGGTGGTGGTGGATACTGCGGGTGTCCATACTACGGGTTCCCATACTACAGCTGCCCATATTTCCCCTGGTCGTATTGCTATGGTTGGTTAAACTGCGGCTGTGGCTGACTATACTACGATTTCCGCACCACCGGTGGCTCTTCTCCCTTCACAAAATATGCGTCAGCTATCCGATCTCGTAGCAGGTCATAGGCCTGGAAGTCCTTCTCATCATGGCCAACCGATCGATAGAACTTGAAGTACAAATTTGCTCGCTTTGACACCATCTTCTATAGATATACACATTCCTCCAGTCGATGCCCCCTGGTCTGACAAACTGGAAACCATGGCATGCCTCCCTGATGAAGGGGATTTTGTGCCCCCGACTACAAATACTCATGGAATTCTGGGCAATTGTCCTTATGGTTCCCCTCAGCTCTGCACTTGGTGCACCATATGTCTCCCCTGGTTTCTTTTCCCTTCTTAATATCCTCCAATTGAAGTGTTAAATTGGACAACTACACCTGGACTCTGTCCATCCCTATCCCTACTTCATCGATCAGTGAAGCCTCCAGCTTCATCGAAATTTCTAATGCTTCTTCCTGTATTGCGACTTTTTGCTACATCAGGGGTCCTCGGATATTCGATACTAGTCTTGCAATGAACCATTCTTTGTGTTGTAGCTCATTTATCGAGAAGCTCAATTTTGCTATTAGCTTCTTGTACCGCTGATCAAATTCCCACAGTGACTCATTTGAGAATTGCTTAATCTCCTTAAGCTCAGTGACATACTGCAACTCATATTTTGGATTTTTAAATTCATTAATCATCGCCGTTCTAACCTACGGCAACGTCTTGGATGGTGTTCCCGTTGGAACCTTTACAAACTTCATGCACCAGTCTAACGCCCGACCCCTAAGGGTCACCTTAGACATGCTTTACAGTCCAGACTGATTCGCATATGAACTAATACTGTTCGGGATCCTCGGTCCCATTCCCCTGGAAGGTAGGCATCTTTGCCTCGTCTGCCATCCTAACATTGCTACTATTATTGTTTACTGAAGCGCTACTCTTACCGTTGTATGTAGGGAAACTTCACGAGTAGTTTGGATTTCTTCCTATAAAATTCGGAGTAGTGCGTGGCATTGAAGGTACGTTGTAACTTATGATCTTCCTTTCTTCTACTTCTGGTGTAGCCTGGTCGATGTCTCCTTCACAATAAGGTTGCTTCCTCCCCTATGGTCCTATTTCGTAGTTCTCCATTTCGGTCCTCTCAGGAGACTCTCTCTCAGTCTTCCTCTTCTTCTCAGGACGCTGGAATATTTCTCCACTCCTCAAGGTACCACACTCTTCATTATCTTCCCTTAGAAACTCACCATCGCTCATGTCCATCTACCCCACATCTTTTTGTCAGATCCACATTCACGTGATACCTTCACCCTCCACACACCGATTTTCTACTCGTCAAAAGACATCCTCAATATTAATTTTTCACAGAAAAGCATCTTAATCCACAGTTTTAATGATGACTGAAACCTTCCTCTTGGCCCCCTGAAGAAGTTCCTTTCGGTGTCAATGTATGACTTGATAGTATCTACTACGAACTTAGTCACGTACCGTTCGAGGATACTGTCTACCCAAAAGTCAACAGCTCGTGATACCTTGTTATTAACTTCTTCAGCTGTTGAATCAACTCTGGTGTCCAACACTCAGGTTCAGTCTTCTGGCAGTGATTCTTTCGAAATGTCAGTTGTGCTAGCCACTCATTCAACAACACTGGGAATTCATAGAAGAATATTTCATGGATATCTGAGTAGACGTATCTCTATAGCCAACTAGTTGATGTCTATTTCAGATCTTTCTTTTCACTTTCTGCAAATTCCTCCGCCTTCTTGTCGAACCACTCTTCGATCTCTGGTTTCGTTGGATGCCACATAATATCCTCTTCTTTTCTTCCTTAAGGTACCGGCAACGGAACTGTTTGTTGACACAACATCAATCGGCAGGGTTCACTTTGCACTGTCGCCAACAAACTATCAACCCAAACTCCCTTATACACCGGCCCGGAAAGGTGTAATCCTTTCCAGCAACAATTGTAGAGCAAGTGCAGACTCACCCAAGATGGATAAGGGGGATGCTGGAACCAAGTTTCCGTAGTGAAGTTGAGGATATGCTTTCAACACACATTACCTTTGCACTAACCAGAGATTATAACATTCACAACATACTATTAACTTATCATTTGCATTTTAAGTCATTCATTGCATAAAGACAGAGACAGAAATTTCACCATAACCGAACATCTTCATTCATTCACTAACCCTACAGAATTAACTTCACAGACACAGTCAATACACCATGTCGCGGATACAAAACAGACCCAAAAGATAGGATTTATCATTAAAAACTGGATTCCCTTAGGCTTACAATCTTTCTCTATTTATATACTTCTACTTGGTTACAAAACGGTCCACATGACCAACTTAACTAATCTAATAATTCTTGCACTTCCGTGAACACCGCAAATGGTTCTTCTTTCCCGGAATGACCCTTTCGCACCTGTCGGATTCTACACTTCCTACGGACTTATCCCATTCCAACATCATGCAAAAAACAATGACAATGATAGCCCGATTTACTATGGAAAAAAACCACTTTAAGTCCATGGATGGTGCAACTTACTTGATTAGTAGACATTGTGAGGATTCTCTTCTCGTGTCTAGATGTGTCTGCTCCATTTACAAAATTCTATTGATCATGTCTAAATGTCCCTCGATTGATGGCTTAGTAAGGCTTGATTCTTTGCTATAGTCTGAATTTACCAACTTCAAATCATGTATCCTCCATGGTTTTGGGTGCAAGGTCGGTTTGTGACTTGGATCTCATTTGCATTCAAGGGTATGCACCATTCTGAGGGAGCAGTGCAGTGATCGCCTCAGTTGCACTAGAGGTTCTTGTAGTGACTGGTACCTAGGTCCCCAGTTTGTTATAGTCTCTCAATAGAAATCTAACTTTTACTGTGTACATTCTGGTTCATGTTTTTTTTCTTTTTTTCTTTTACTAGTTCGGTTTGGTTCTACTGTCTGTGTAAATACTATTTACAGGACTTTATTAAATATGTTTACTCTTTTACTATTTATATCATATACTAATTATGCATGTGCAAAAGCATATATAAGAAGGTATTTTCCAATGAACAATTGAATTTAAGTTATAACTTGCATAAGTAAGATTTATAGAGTTAGAAGCCATTTATTCCTAAATGAGAAATACATGTAGATAGATGGTAGATCCCTTTATTGTTCCTTTGCCTTGTTGTAGCCTTGCAACCAAAGTTTCCCAAACCTTGTGAAACTCAACCATCCCAAACTAAGTTGCCACCTTGCCAACTAGAGAGGTCTTGTCGACCACCCATCGCCAAAGGTACCCCTTTGGACCCCCGATCCCAAACCGAGTAAAAGTCAACCAGCCAGATCTCTCTATGAATTCTCCAACAAGAACCCCCTTTCTGATCTGCTCTATAAAATTCTATCTCTGCTATGAAAACTTCCCCAAAATATCCCCAGGGTAAAGATCTCCCCAATATCCCCTCTCTTCTTGACCTTGTTCCCATGTCTTGCCGACTCTTTTTCCCTGCCATCACTACCCCTATCCTCTCATTAATGTTTTAGTCTCCAAGTCTTTCCTCGAGCCCATCCCCCGTGACTCCCATTAATGATTAAAATAATATATATATTGTGTAATAAATGCATGGGTTGGTTCACATGTGTTTTATTTTTACACGCTTCAACCGTATTAACTTCTAATTGACATTATTGGGCTTGTAACTCAAGTTTCACAATTATAACTAATAATCAACATTTTTTTTTATTTAATTAACTCAAACATAAGTCAACACTTGTCTGTTAATGGCATAAGGTATTATTTATAATTTACACCCTAGTTCTAAGCAACTATGACATCATTTTAATAAATTAAGTAATGTATTAATTAACCTTATTCCTATATTTTAATTAATTAATTAATATTATTTGGAACGTAATTAATCTTACCCTTCCAAGTTAATCTTATGAATGTACATTTATATTAATTAATCAAATTAACTAAGACTTAATCAACTCCTTCACCTAGTTCCATATTAATTGCACCATAGTTTATAATTAAACTAATTAACAACCTTTGCTAATGATAATGATAGTTTTATTGTCATCAATTAACATTATTAACATATAATCAATATTAACTGAACAATTTAATATCAACCTAATTGAAATGATAATTACATTTAACATTTTAACCCTTAGTCTTGACTAGATAAATTTAATAACAATCAATCAATCATTACTAATTAATTTCATTAGTTACCACCTAGGTTTGCCATAGCTCATTTATTTATCAACAATAATTAATTATTAATCGACAATAATTAACATTATTATTCAGGAGTATTTCAGGAAATTATAAATATGTAGGCAAGTTATGTAAGCATAGCTACTTCTTACATACCTCGCGTAAGTGCACTAACAGTAATAAATCACACACATCAATCATACTCACGAAATTTGTTGTTCACTGACACAAGTTTTAAATGTAGTTTGCAAGGTACAATCCATTACTTAACTGAAATCTTATTAAGTTACGACAATTCATACATTACTGAGTTACGACACATAGTAAATCAAGGGTTTTTCCCACACACACAGTTAGATCTTGTTTTTGTCTCGATTTCAAGCTACACCTATCTACCTAAATCACAACTAAATTCCACATCCTATCATTTTCTCTGCTGGACTACCCTGAAGTGTCAAGCCATGAACGACTCTAACTAAAACCCATAAGCGGAAGTGTCGACTACATCGACCAAGCTTCCCTAGAAGGAAACCACCAGTCATCATCACACACCTTGGGGAGCGCACCATAGCACAACCCTCCCATGACTCTGGGTTTCGGGGATAAACGGTGGGTAAAACCTCCACCCCCCTAATGGAACAAAGAACTATGTCTACCCGATATAATAAATGTGTTTCACTTGTACTCAATTTGTCATCGTATAACCAATATGGGCGGTTGAGTTTCCCGAAACACTACCCCACCCATACATCAAAATAAATAACATAATAATCATGCGAAAGTAAATAATGCATCACTTGCATACCATTTATCTTTCGGAGTCCATGTACCCGAGGCTCTCCCACCTCGTAGGATCCATCTATCACTTAGCCATTTTAACCTGTAAGTTAGTCCTCAACATACAATCTAGAATATCATGCACAAATCCTCAACATGTACACATACATTTCATCATAACATAACAACAATAATCAATTCATTATATTCACCATGCACCTGGTATAACATTCATTCGTTCAACAAATAACTTTAATGGTATCCACGTACCCATCATTCATTAACTTGCATATTTGAGACATAACTAACACATGATACATATCTAACATGACTACATATCATAATACTAACATCACACAGTACTCACATATATATATTGACAAAATAATAGAACCATATGTCCACAGTGTCATCAAACCGACGAAGTCTTGCAATCAAGCAAATACAAATTATAACAGTAGTTCAGGTAGAAATGTCAAAACGGGGTGTTACATACACCCACCCTTCAAGAAACTTCATCCTGAAGTTATGAGATCCTTCACAATCATCAGGAAAAGCATGATGTAACACATTGTGTCCCCTAAAATTTACTCATTTTATCACATAGAAGATGTTTCTACCAATATTTGAAGTGTAGTATAGGGCATTGGTCTTATCATCTCAAGGCTCCTTAATTCGTTTATCTACACAATGTTATACCCTTGTTTAAATTGTTCATACTATTCCACATTGTGAATTTAGGAACACATAAATCCTTAAATATAAGTTTTATTTTGCTTCTCTAGTATTATTACAACTCTTGCATTAATCCACATATTTAGTTAACCAATTGTCAACATGTTCTCATTAATGATTTACATACTAGTTCACAACACTTCTATGAAATCTAACCCATGAGTTTTGAAATACACCATTTCATTTCATAGTTTTAATTTATATATGGTGACCTTCTTCTAGAATACTATCACCCCATGGTCATTATGAGTTTCAAGCTATCATCCTATCATGATTCTAAACATTCTTCGTACCATTGTATATTTAGCTATCCCCACAAGGAAAATACATGCTTTCATTTGGACATAACAATATCATCTATATATACTCAATATAACACATATGGATAGGAATTAGGCACACATATTCATCCTACCCTTTACCCAACACTTATCAATGATTTACATGCTCCTAACACTTATGTGTGTGCGCTTGTAATTTGATCAAAGTTATTAATTTGGGAAGTGAGTTATTGCACCAAGATACCTAATCCAATTATAACTTCCCTAGGCGATCCTTTAACATGATATTTAGATATTTGGTTAAGTTTTACATAGCCCTCAACCTTCACCTTGGGTCATAAATTATATTCAATACAAATTACCTCCAATTTACATACATCCTACCATGGCTTGGCTCTCGTCACCACTACTCCTAATTAGTCATAGTTAACACACTTCCCATTTATGTTTAGATTGATACCATGTGTAAGGACCTCTCTAGGTCCTTGGGTTTGTTAAAATATGGTAAATAATTATCATTCATTTACTACCCTTTCATCTAACTATTAATTAGATTCTTATTTCATTCTTTATGAACCCTTATTGATTAAAACCAACTATATTTGATTCTTACTAGAACTCTTATTTGTTTGGCATTAGGTATAGACTACCATGCAAGAAAACATCATACAATCATCTCCCTTGAATTATCAACGATTAGAACAATATAGTGACCTTAGAGTTTCTTGATTGTCCCTATCAATCAATCTCTCTTTATTGGAAAATAGAGACAATTCGCATAACTTTTTTTTCGATTTTCTTTTTGTTGATCTACGTCTTGTTTTGTTTGTTCTTCTCCTTCTTCTACCGTCATTTCGTCATTTCATACATTTTGATTTATTTGTTGTTCTACAACTTGATTTCTTTATTCTTCCAATTGCTTCAACTTTCTCTCTCGATACAGTCTTTGTCGATCAACATTTCATTTTCTTTGTTCCTCTCCTTCTTCTGCTGTCAATTCGTCTAACTTTCTATTTCGATATTCTTTTTGTCGATCTGCGTTTCGTTTTCTTCGTTCTTCTAGTTCTTCTATTATCATTTCGTCCAACTTCCTTTTTCGAAATTCTTTTTGTTCTTCTGCTTTTCGTTTCAAGTCTTCTTCTCGTTCTTTTGTTGTCACTGAAATCAATGCATCCATACACTGAAATCTATGTGTCCATACATTGAAATCAATGCATCCACAAAATAACATATACACTGAAAAATATGCAATAAAAACCCCATACACTGAAATCTATGGGTCCATTAATTGAAATCAATGCGTCCATGCACTGAAATCTATGCGTCCATACACTGAAATTAATGCGTCCACAGAATAACATCTACACTGAAAAATATGCAATAAAAAACCCCAGACACTGAAATCTATGCGTCCATACACTAAAATCAATGCATCCGCAGAATAACATCTACACTGAAAAATATGCAATAAAAAGACTCAATACACTGAAATCAAACTCACTTTGCATGATAATGAAATTCAATTTATTTACAAAATTCTATATTTAAAGAAAAAAGTTGGTTATATAGGAGGATTGAACCTTGGACCTCATGCCCATTATCCCAACACCCTTACCATTATACCACATGTACTTCTTATTATACAATGTAAAGAACTTATATACTTATATGTAATCCTTCTCATAAAAAGTTTACAGCTAAATGTTGAGAATATTAATTTAAACAATGCTTATTAATGAAAACAATGCTTATTAATGAAAAATTTCTCTTATAAAATTGAATTTATTTCCACCTTTATAATTAGTAATTATAATTTTGTTCATGTATATATGTGTGAAGACATATAAAAGGTGAGAATCAATTTTCTATTTAAAATTATTGTGTTGTTTAATCTTTTCACCACGTCATTTGAGAGAAATGGGATTAAAAAAAAGGTAAAAGCATGCATTGAATTGATTTCATTGATATACACATCCACATGAGGTTGTCCAATTCCATTAACATGTCATAAGGTTGCATAAATTTGAGTGATATATAACAAATAAAGCAGTCCATGTTGGAGCCAGCTTGCATGTCATGAGCCATTAAAGTTAGGGTTTCATAAAAGCAAAAACCAATGTAATAGATGTGTTAGTGCAACAATGAATGCTTTAGTTACTAAATTACATTGTACAAATCTGGATCAAAGTATTCATTAAATGGATTTGATTTATGCAAATGTAAGTTTTATTTATATTTAGTTTACGCAAGTGTGTTTACGTAAATGTAAGTTATATTTATATTTAGTTCAATGTAAAACTAAATATATATATTAAATCTAACTAAATTTAATATTTATATATTATAATTTTTAAATTAATATATATTTATTTTTAAATCTAAATCTAAAACTAATTATATATATTAAATCTAACTAAATTAAATATATATATTATAATTTTAAATCTAATGTGTATTTATTTTTTAATCTAAATCTAAAACTAAATTAATGTATATTTAAATCTAAAACTAAAACTATATTAATTTAATGTATATTTAATATATATATATATTAAATATAACTAAAATTAATTTATATATTATAATTTCAAATTTAAAAAATTAAACACAAAACTATATTGAAAAACAAAACTATATTAAAACTTTAATCTAAAAGCTTAACGTTCGTTGGTGTAGGTGAATGGTGAATGGTGCAGGTGTTAAAATTCAATATGCTAAGACAGAAAATAGCAGCATTACATTCCATTTCACAATAATAGCATATACAAGATCACTGAAGAAACAACAAGCACAGCATAAACACAAGAGACACAGATTTATCCTGGGAAACCCTCATGGGGTAGAAAACCCAGCAAAGCTTCCTCAATATAGATGACTAGCAAATACAAAAGATGTAACCCTGAGCATAAGCTCCTCCTTCTCCATAGCAGACCTCTCTCTCATAAGCGTGCCACTCTCAAGTGAGTGAGTGTGTGTAAAATGAGGAATACACCTCCTCTATTTATACACTACTCCAACTTGTCTTTTACACAAATCATGTAGGCTTGTATTTAACCATTGGGTTAAATACCCCACTACAACTGACTAGGCCCCCTCTAGGGTGGTCTAATAACCCTTTGACCCACATAACACATACAGGGCTGACCCCCACTAGGGAAGTCTAATAACCCAAGTTACCACAATCTGACGGAGGAATAAACATCTCCGGATATACAATAAGATCTTCAAGGAGGAATGAAACATCTCCAGAATAATAAAGTACAAATATAATATTCTTTGAAGTTACAATATCTCAACACTCCCCCTTAACGAGAAGGATATTCTAACAGCATCTGCACGAGCAAGGATTCATCAACATCATACATGATACATCTATAAATCATTGGAAGCTTTCTCAACATCATTAGTCACTCAAGCAGTTACTGGAACATCTTCAATACTGGAACATCAACATCTTCAGTACTGAGTCTTTATCTTCTGCAGCACTCGAACAGATACAACAACATCAACACTTGGATCCTCACGATCATCAGCATCGTCATCTCACAATCATCAGCATCATCATCACACAATCATCAGCATCGTCATCACACGATCATCAGCATCGTCATCACACGATCATCAGCATCATCATCACAATATCATTAGCATCGTCATCACATGATCATCAACATCGTCATCACACGATCATCAGCATCGTCATCACACGATCATCAGCATCATCATCACATGATCATCAACATCGTCATCTAGATCATCACGATCAGCAGCATCGTCATCTAGATCATCACAATCAACATCATCGCCATCTAGATCATCACGATCAGCAGCATCGTCATCTAGATCATCACGATCAACATCATCGTCATCTAGATCATCACGATCAGCAGCATCGTCATCAAGATCATCACGGTCAACAACATCACAATACAAGTATAAATATCATTAATACAAGTATCATCATCAATACAAGTATACATATCATCAATACAAGTATCCTCATCAATACAAGTATACACGTCATCAATACAAGTATCCTCATCAATACAAGTATACATATCACCAATACAAGTATCCTCATCAATACAAGTATACACAATAGTAGCATACCCTGCAACACACAAGATCCTATTACGGGATGACCAATCCCTCTCACTTTAGGACATAGGTCCAATGATGATACAATCCTGATCCGCTTACGGGATGATCAGTCCCTCTCAGTTTAAGACATCTCTCATGTCTATGGATGATGCAATCCAGATCAACTTACAGGATGATCAATCCTTATCACTTTAAGACACCTCACCATGTCTAGGGACGATGCAATCCCGAATCAACTTACAGGATGATTAGTCCTTATCACTTTAAGACACCTCACCATGTCTAGGGATGATGCAATCCCGAATCAAGTTACAGGATGATTAGTCCTTATTACTTTAAGACACCTCACCATGTCTAGGGACGATGCAATCCCGAATCAACTTACAGGATGATTAGTCCTTATCACTTTAAGACACCTCACCATGTCTAGGGACGATGCAATCCCAAATCAACTGACAGGATGATTAGTCCTTATCACTTTAAGACACCTCACCATGTCTAGGGATGATGCAATCCCGAATCAACTTACAGGATGATTAGTCCTTATCACTTTAAGACACCTCACCATGTCTAGGGATGATGCAATCCCAATCTACTTACAGGATGATTAATCCTTATCACTTTAGGACATAAGTCCAAGGACGATGCAATCCTGATCCACTTACGAGATGATCAATCCCTATCACTTTAGGACATAAGTCCAAGGATGACGCAATCCTGATCCACTTACGCGATGATCAATCCCTATCACTTTAGGACATAAGTCCAAGGATGATGCAATCCTATCACGTACATTTTGAACCAAACGCTCAGGGACGATGCAGTCCTATCACGTCCACTAGGGACCACTTTCTCGGAGACATATGTCTACGGATCTCTTTTAGGACATGTGTCCATGGATGATACAATCCCCTCGTCCACTAGGGACCACATTCTCGGATACATCTATCTGCGAATCACTTTAGAACTGAAGTCCAGGGATGATACAATCCTCTCGTCCACTAGGGACCACATTCTCGGAGACATTTGTCTACGGATCACTTTAGAACTGAAGTCCAGGGATGATACAATCCTCTCGTCCACTAGGGACCACATTCTCGGAGACATCTGTCTACGGATCACTTTAGAACTAAAGTCCAAGGATGATACAATCCTCTCGTCCACTAGGGACCACATTCTCGGAGACATCTATCTACGGATCACTTTAGAACTGAAGTCCAGGGATGATACAATCCTCTCGTCCACTAGGGACCACATTCTCGGAGACATGTGTCTACAGATCCTTTTAGAACATGTGTTCAAGGATGATGCAATCCCTCTTCTTTCTCGGAGACATATGTCTACGGATCCTTTTAGAACATGTGTTCAAGGATGATGCAATCCCTCTTCTTTCTCGGAGACATATGTCTATGGATCCTTTTAGAACATGTGTTCAAGGATGATGCAATCTCCTCGTCAACTTAGACCCTGTCTAAGGACCATCCACCAACCTCTCTGTCGGCATCACCAATATAGGTATCCACATCATCAACCTCATTGTCGATGCAGGCAATCTCGTCATAAGTGACCACATCACTCCCCCTCTCGAGGAGGGTCCTACCAACCTTGTCTCAGAAAATACTCAAACTTTTCTTGAGGTAGAGGTTTGGTTAGTACATCGGTAACTTGTTCACTTAAGGTAGAGGTTTGGTTAGTACATCGACAACTTGTTACAAATTTGAACTTTATAGTTCCTTTTTGCGCCATATCATGGAACACTGGATTCTCTACCATCTTGATACAACTCTGTTTGTCACATAGGATCATAGTTGGGTCTATCTCTAAGTCAAACAATCTAGAAGCCATACTGCTTCACAACTAGCAGAGCAACCAGCCATATATTCCGCTTGTGCTGAGAGCCACACTAGACTGCTTCCAGCTAAACCACGATATCATGGCTGGTCCCAGACAATAACATCCTCTCGATGTGTTCTTCTTGTCTGATACACTTTTTGCCCAATCAACATCTGTGTAGCCATCTGAAGTCATGATCTCCAAGATAGCATAGATCAAAGTCTATTGTATCCTTTAGGTACCTCATCACATGCTTTGCAACTATCAGGTGAACACATCTAGTTTCCACTAGATACTGACTCAAGGTGTTCACAACAAAGCATATATCTGACCTAGTATTTGTTAGATACATCAATGACCCAATAATTTGTCTGTACAGAGTTATATACACTAACTCTGATGAGTCATTCAGTAACAGCTTCAAGTTGGAATCCATGTGAGTGGCCATTCCAACATATCAAGTCCTTTTAATATTTCTTGGCATACTTTCCCTGGTTGAGAAAGATTCCTTCTGAGCCTTTCCATACTTCCAGACCTAGGAAGTAATGCATCAATCTAAGATCTTTCATTTTCATTTCTACAGCCATATATCTGTGCCATCTCTTGTCAGATGGGTCTATTGATATGAGCCTCAACATCATTCGAACTCTGTGGTGAGTTCCTTCTTGCATCCATGTCATCTGTGTATAGAAACCATATTCAACCTTGTAGCAAAGGTTGAGATCCACATCACCCATGATGATCATTAAGCTCATAAATTGATTATCGATCCTGGGTACCCATACAGAACCTGATTCACACTTCTTCTTTAATTACACCATTAAGAGAATGGTCTTATCTAGACACTTGGAGCAAACATCTCATCATGATTCTCTTCCTCTTTCTAAGAGAATCTTCTAGCCACAAGCCTTCTATAGTGTGTTTGATCTGTAAATCTTTTTGTTGAACATCCATTGCTTGTTCAGTGTTCATCATTCATCATGATATTTCCTACAATTCAAAATTAAGTACATGATTAGTAATACTTCATAATCATCAAATCATATTGACATGATAACCTATTATGCATACAGATATCATTTACATAGTTATGCAACTATTTTAACCAATACTTTGGCACAACACTTTCCCATATCCTGTATGCATACAGTGGCTATTTAGATGCCTTCCATCTCTACCAGAAAATACTATCGAGAGTGTGCACAGCTCTCAGCATGTCAGCAAAGAGGTTTCATTCTAGACAAGCAACAATGGAATGTTTGTTCAACTTACCAATCATATGCATATTAGTAGTATACTGTTCAATGCTCTATGAATGTTTACACTCAGCATGATATATTCTAGGAATACAAATATGCATACACGCAATATTATTTACTATTTCAAATAACAACTCAAATACTTATCTTTTATGTTTGTGTGGTTGCCTCTCGCTTGATCTTCTATATGTCTTTTGAACTTCTATTCATTATGTACCATTGTGCATGCTCAAGTGTGCACTAGTGTCATCCTCATGATCTCATACACAAACATACATTTATTAGTATATTTTCAATATTATCAAAACATTATAATTCTAAATAATCTTGAATATGTATAGTCATGATCATTAGTATTCAGGGTTTCAAGGAAGTCTTCTTTTACTCATGCATATCATCAATCAAGATAAAAGACATAATATGCATAATCCCTTGATTACTAACTTTATGAATAAGCATATCTAATCATGCCAAGTATACTTATATAAGGGATCCTAACACAAGGTAAGATTCATAGGAAACATACCTGGATTAGTATATCTGTTTAACATACCTAATCAATATCTTCTTTGTTCTCTTCAATGATTTATAGATCCTGTGCTAGAACCTGCATATCTCATAGGTTAAGCATAATATAACAAAGTAATACATACCTCGTAAGTAGAACAAAGATTATGGATGAGTCTTTGTCTTCATGTTGTCAAGGTCATGGAACTTGATTTGTCTTTCGTGATGTACCTGTATCTTGTTAGCAGACAAC